>OY728132.1:2013369722-2014761389 GCA_963277665.1 Viscum album | reverse complement strand
TGGTAATCAAGGGATTTATATTTAATAATCTATTTCTAGAAAACCTACATTGTAAAATTGGTAAATAAAAAATCATATAAAAGGGGATGTGTGAGACATAAAGGTTACATAAAACAATAAATAACTAATATAATATATATTTACATCATTATTCTTATGTTAAAATATAAATATGAATGATAAATAATAACATATATGGAATATTTTTGGATGATAGATATAATTGGTTGTAAGAAATTGAATAATTATAAAAAATTAAATTACCACAAAACCATAAACTTATGATGTGTGAAAAAAACCATGAATTCATAATAAATATTATAAAATAGGGAAAATATTTCACATTCATGTTTTTGGTCTATATATTATGGATCATATTGATATTATGTAAAATAAAATGAGAAAATATAATTAATTTCTTTTCTTTAAATCCATAAATGTAATTTTATTTTTTTATTTCATGTTTTAATAAGTTTACACCAATATCTCATCTAATAACATAATCTATAAAAATCCATGAAGAAATTTTATAACTCCTAAAGGATCATATTTTAATAAATAATAGAATCTATTGAAATAAAACTTGTTCATCCTCTTATCTTTACTAAAATAAAAATGTTTAGCACATGATATGATAACAACCAAAATTAATAAACCCACATGTGAATGAATAATAAATTTCCTTCTATAATTTAAACAACAACCAATATTCAATAAGGATTATTAAATAAATAGTTAACCATCTATCATGATTATGAATAATAACCCTTATGTTAAATAATTCTTCAACATCAATGTTGTTCCCATACCATTCAACTTATATATACCAAAATGTAATATTAGTCATTTGAAATAATTATTAATATTAATGGTTTGAGTAATATATACCGCAAATGAATAAAACTTATACTTAAATATCATTAGCACATTAAAATATAATAACATAAACTCTAAAAAAATTATATATTCCTTTTAAATTATGACCATCTTTGAACTTCTATCCCCATGATGGTATCCGTAAATATTAGTTAACCTATCAAAAAATATCTTAATTTTATAAATTATAAATACCCATATCTGATAAAAACTATAACATCGCAAAACCTAAACTCCCAATATGTTTTTATAAAAAAAATTCATTTTTTAAATTAATACTAATAATTAATACTCAACTTTTTTTATCCAAAACATAAAAAACCATTGTAAAATATTTAATCCCTAATATAAAAAAATTACATTTAGGTTTATAGTTTTTTTTATATTAGAAAACAATAATGAAAAATATTATCCATGTATTTAGCTGTGAATTTTTTCTGATATTCCCAGCTTTTATTATTCCAAAATATATTGAAATCATCTCCAAAATGAAACCATTGTAGAAATATGTTACATAAATTATATTTTTATAACCGATGGAAAAGAAAAATAATAAAGGTGATATCAAATTATCAATAAGGGTACACATATTTTTTAACCGTTTAATAAAATTAATTATATGAATATGAGAAAAAGGTTTTATAAAACATTTCCATGTGAAAGCGTGTTACATGATACAATTCATAACAATAAAAACTAATACCACTAAACATTTTACATTGAATAAATATTAAATATGTGTTAGATTAATAAAAATCAATAATCACAAGGCATGTAATTTCAATCTTGATCAGTGAATATAAGGACTCGACCTTAAACGTTAATTAATCTAGAGTTATTACAAGATTACACATTGAGCATCTTTTCAGATTTATAGTTTTAGAGAATTAAATCATAAATCCTGCATTACATTCCACATTTAAACAAGGTTGTTACATAAAAGATTGTATTCATTTTTTTCCCATCAAAGGAAACATATTTAAAATAAAACATGGATTATTTCTTGACACTTCCTTGACACTATCAACACATCATGTACATTCCCCTTGACATTTGAAAAAAATTTCAAAAACTTGGGATGAGCATAAAAATCTAAGTAAGGGATATATAAAAGTACGAAATGAAAACATTAGTCCATGTACACATAAGAATTAATGAAATCATACTTTACTCATAAAACATAAGCACATTAGCATACCTCATCAAATCATGAATAAATCATAGAAATAATAATACATAACGGTAACTTGAGGCATTAATAACATTCTTACATAGGGTGTAACCCTCTTGGTTATGTTTGTAATACCCATCACAGTATATTCCCTAAATATCTACGGAGAAACCTTAACGTTTAACCCCTTCGCGTTACCCAATGCATTGGAGAGCTATATCGGGCTCACCCGCCCTTAGTTTATCACGAAACCACTCGTCTTCATAAACAATGTCCAAGAACCATAACATAATCATAGAACATAACATAATCATTAAGGAAATATAACATTCCCACATTTCAATTACAATATAACATTTTAAGATAATGAATCCATTCTAAAAAAAAATTTCAAAACCATTTAAAACATTTAATAAAGATATATTTTAATCAATGTGTCCCATACCACTATGAAGCTTTTAACATTTTAAACCATTAAGATCCATATAATTAAATCCCTAAACCCATTTTTAAAACATGGATATTAATGAGAAATATTTATAAGAATAAATCATTAAAACATTTAAAACGATATTTTAGATAAAGGGTTTTTAACAAAATGAGAGACACTTGAATACCATAATTGAGGAATAACATTTAATAAAAACATTATAATATCATGAGAATAAATGTATTCATGATATAAGATTCCAAGGGATAGTATATACACCATATAAGAGTGAATTGGTGCATAATAACAATGAAGTCTAAATAGAAATGTAAAATGAGATAAAATACCTTATAAAGAAGGTATCCTAAAATTAAGGATAAATCAATCTCATAATTATGTGTGAAAAATATAAATACACCCAATATAAGTGGATATTAAGTGTAAAAAAATCAAAGGCCATTCACACGTATTCAAAGGATGACATATTCAATAACTACATGTTGAACCCAAAGAAATTGAAATTGGGTTAAGAAGTTACCTTGGTAAAATTCGACAGCCTAAGGATGTCACATTAAAATTCATAAAATTAGTTAATGAGAGATAAAATGGTATCTCATCACTTGGACATAAAATTTACATAAATAAGGATATATAAGAACATATCCCAACATAAAAAGATGTAAATTAAAATTCATAACAAAAGAATTCTTTTAAAAAGAGGAGTGTGAAAATTCCCTTACCGACATGGGTATCTTTCGAAACATACACCCCATGAAAGAAGAACAATAAAACATTGATGTAAATACTCATAAATAAAAATATATTACAAAAATATTATAATAATGGGAAGTACATATACCACTCAAAGGAAATTGTGGAAAATGTATCATAAATCTCACGGGAATAAAAGTGAGATGATAAATCCCTTATGAAGACTCGGCAGCCTAACGGCGCCACTTAAAACTTCCAAAAATGGGTTGATGAGATCAAATAGGGTCTCTCACAATATTTACATAAAATTTACATCAATATGAATATAAAAGAACATCCCCCAACATACCAAAGAGGAGCTTAAAAGTAGTGACATAAAGGAGAGTACTTAAAAAAGAGAGAGAGGTTGGATCTCTTACGAAAATTCAGTAGCCTAACGGCGCAAATCAAAACTTCCAAAATGGATTGATGAGAGAAAATAGGGTATCTCATCATATGAACATAAAAAGTACAGTATAAATAATATAAAATAACATCCCAATCATATGAAATATGAGATTAAAATGAATGACATAAAAGAGTGTACTTAAAAAGAAAGAGAGGGGTCGGTTCCCTTACCTCATGTCTGACTAGACTCGATCGTTATTTAATCTCCTGAATAATAACCATGAGTTAATTTATAATTACTTAAGAAACTTTTTCAAGTTCATTTTTCCTTTAATATCACTTATTACCATGTTATGTACATTATGTAATCATTTAAGTTAACAACGGTCGTTTTGTTTATACATGGTACCTGAGTCAAAAGTGAACTTCTTATATTTACTAGTTGTTCATGTAGTCAAATATCCATTATCTCAAGAATGGTATTCATGATTTATATACCATATATACCATATATATCCTTTATATACATGCATTTATAGTATTAAATAATCATTTAGAGATAAGAAATGAAATGCACCGTTCATGGAGACGTTAAGCCGTACGTACGCATGAACGTGACTTTCATTTCTATTTCATACATTAATGGAATGAAATAATAATAATATAAAGTTATATTATATTTCCAGTGTTGTATAATATATAATATCATTAACTTTAACCTTTATGCGTCCCACATATGACATTAACGAATCAAATCACTTTGAGGGGGCGGTAGTCCGCACTTCCTAAAATGAAGATATCGTGTTTTACCCATAATGGAAACCATAAAAGTATGCCATAAATGAAAAATACAGAATATTAAGGAAAAAACATATTATATATCATATATAAATATAGTGACATCATAATGGACACATTTGAAGGTGTTAAAAGAATATTGAACAATCATCGTTTTGTGAGGCAGAAATTCGCCATCCACGGAAACAGTATGTTCTTTAACTATTAGACGGAGGTGTGTGGAAGTGTAGCTCTAATACTTCTTATAAAAACATCCTAGTATATTGAATATACTGGTTTTTTTACAAAAGAAATGAATAAAAAGATTTTAGGGGGTTGGAGAAGAAAAATAAAACAAAAGAACATTAAAGAAGACACTATCTTTAAATCGGGTAACTCTTTTTGATTTGAGCTCAAAGGCTTCCTTGGGAAGATTTCTGCCCAAAGTGAGGCTTTTAAGAGTTAGAGAGGTATTTGGAGAGACATAATGGTCAGGGTTTGGTCGAGCCAAAGGCTTTGGAAGTGTAGGTAAGGTGGTAGAGGTGGGGGCCTTTTATAAGAGGAGAGGAGGGGCACTCTTGGAAAGTTATAAAAGGTTACTTTATCATAAAATTATTTTCGGATTTAAAAGGTCCCAGAATTATATATTTCCAGGATAAGGTGATAGGAGTTCGAAATATACTCTTTCAATAGGTTTTTGACATGTGTAGGTCTTATATTTTACATTATCGTTTCATTTTATTTAAATCGTTAAATAATGAGGTAATCGCTGCATCATCATGATGTCATAAATAATTTAATTTATTTAATGTATAAAAATTATAAAACAAATATCATGATGTAGGAAATATTTTTAGATTTCTAATGAATTTTTATAGTAAAAAATATGACTTGTATAACCCCATTTAAAAATTGTTTTAGTAAAACAGCTCATGTTTGTGACATTTTTACTTTAACATTAAATAAAAAGATATTAATGTCATTTTCCTTCCAAAGTGGCTCCATGGGGTCCCCAATTTGACCCATGGATTGTCTTGGTCGGCCATGACACGTCCAATAAGGGTAGGAAATGTGTCAAGTTCATTTCATATTATTAAAACATTATTCTTACCTTAAATTACACTAATTGCCTCTAATCGCGATTAAAAACATAAAAGTTACTATTCACAAAAAAAATTATATTAATCCCATTAAACCACATTTTACTTACTAATGACAACCATGTATGTCGGATTTTTGAAATTCAAAACACAGAGCTGGTAAAATTTCATTTAAACGGAAAATCAGTTTTTTTAAGTACCACTTAGTGGTTACACTATTCATCAAAAATTGAAGTTTTTGAGAAAAATACCAAAAATTCACCCTAAGATATATTTGATATTCCTAATTAAAAAATGATATCTATTTTACCAAATTTAAAACATATAAGTTTCAATAATAAATTAAATAATTAATTCCCGCTGTCAAAACAAATAGCGTGTTTTTATGAAACAAAAAGTATCAAAATATTGACACTGGTTTAAGTCCGATTTCAAAGTGAAATTAATTCCACGACCACTATTGGATTAAATGGTAAAAATATATTCTAATTTCACTTTAAAACAAATTCAAATGATAATATAATCATATAAATAAGTTAGACTAAAAATCAGTTTTGAATTAAAATACAACATTCTTCACTATTCATTAAAAAATGAACTTTATCGGAAAAATACCAAAAATTTACCCAAAGTAAATTTCAATGTCCCAATAATAAAGAATAAGTTTATTTTGACAAATATTTCTTATAAAATTTTCAAAATATAGATTAAAAAATGTTTCTCCATCAAAAGGCGGTAAACCAATCTTTTAAAAAATATTAGAGTATTTATTCTTAAAATTCGATTCATTTGGATTTTAAGCCTCAGCCATTTATTGGATAAATGAAAAAATATTTAATAAACATATGTAATCATTTTTTAGTTATTTCTGTTCATTCCCTCTATTAAAATGGCTAGGTGTTAACTATTATAATATTATTTTATTATTAGTGTGCAATGTAAGATTTCAAAGAAACTCGTTGTTGTGTATTGGGTACGCCATCGAGCATAGCATTCCCTTTAAAGTAGTATTAACATTTTATTCAAAAATATTGATAAAAATTAGAATGTAATATAATTTATTTACCTGGGATGTTACATCCTTCCCCCCTTTTGGGAATTGCATCTTCCCAATTTCAAAATTGGGCTTGGAAACTCCATTGAAAGTCCCACATCGGAATAAGATTCAGTAAAACTATCACTTAAAAAGAATGGGAGAGAAGTACAAAGGTCACCCGATTTAACCCATACTAGGATTCCAAGTATGAAAATATGGATATGGACGAAAAAACAAAGGTTCATGTTCTGATGGAGAGTGATGGTAAACATGTCTAGGATAAAGTTAACCACAAGAAAATCACAAGCTTGTGATGGGTTAAATGGTATTTGATTCCCCAGTAGGAAAAGTTAACAGACAAAATTTTTGTTTTAAGTAACTCTTAATTGAGAAATTTATTTTTTAGCTTTACTAAATCATAATGAAACATACTTACTTGTCATGTAGACTTTCAACTTTTACTAGATTCCTTAATCAAAATCATATTTTCTCCAAAAGACGAGAATTTAGGAAGACTTGTTTGCATTAAGAGTACTATAATCAACTTATTGAGAATCACCTAATCCACAAAAGAGAACTATTTATTTCCCATGTCTTTAGATATCAACCAAAACCAAACCATAAAGTCTATTATGATATCAGATAATAAAAAAGGATATTAAAAAAAAGAAAAATTACTCCTAGTCTCCAAAATTTGTCCAACAATAACCAAAGTTCAACAAAGACCCTTCAATAAACAGTTATCCAAAACATTCTTCAAAGTAATCCAAACGAAGATTGAAACCCAAATCTCTGAAGGATTTAATCACATTGTCTTCCAAATTTAATCTTAACATTTATCTCCAAATAATACCAGTTACTCTTAAAGTCTCACATTGAAAAGTAATTAGCCTAATCATGTATTCTCCATGATTGGATAATCATTTCCATAGCTAACCCAAAATAAACTTATTATTGATTAATAAATTCATCTAACTATAAATAATTCGTCAAACTAACCATGGACTTCACGTATTCTAGTGGTAGGCGATAAATACCAGTTGCACTTTAGTTGTGGGTTCGATTCCCGTCACTTCGTCTGATGCGACGGGTTGTCACATGGTCTGCGTCTTCTCCATTTTCCAGAACTATATTATTTTATAACATTACTCAAAAAGATATAAATTCATCAAAAATAACCATAACATATTTTAACCTCGGGTTTATCTAATTCCTTTCATTTTCCATCATAACATATCGTAACCCATAATTACCTCAAAATTAAGGATCACATAAACCCTAATGGTTACCTTTATAGTTATCACCTGAACTTCCATATCGAGTTGGTTCTCTCATACAAGAAGCATTAGTGAACTCACCAAGGTTCAAGTGTCTAATCATGACTCCTGATAGTTGGTTTAGAATAACCAAGAGATTTCTCATTGAATCCCCCATTTCATCCAGTCTATTAATCAGAGAACCGCCACAGTTTCCTTCAATCCCACTGTCACTTTGGTGCCTACTAGATCCATCCATTTACTAAAACCAAAAATGTCAATGTGATTATATCAACAAAATCATCATGTGCTAAAGAGGAAGATAAACACTAAGATATACTTATCCAAGTTATCTCAAACTCATTCCAACATTCAAAAATAACAATTACTCTATCTAATATAATAACCATTGTGGTTATACACAACTTGTCACTTATGCTTAAAGAATACCCTAACCTCTAAAGCTACCTAAACTGACCTATGATACCAACTATAAGGACTCGGCCTTAAACTTTACTTAATCTAGAGTTATTACAAGATTACACATTGAGGATATTTTCAGGTTTAGAGTTTTAGAGAATTAAATCATAAATCATGCTTTATATTCCACATTTAAAAAACGTTGTTACATAAAAGATAGTATTCATTTTTTTCCCATCAAAGGAAACATATTTAAAATAAAACATGGATTCTTTCTTGACACTTTTTCGACAATATCAACACATCATGTACTTTTCCCTTGACCTGTGAAAAACATTTCAAAAACTTGGGATGAGCATTAAAAGCTCAGTAAGGTATATATAAAAGTACGAAATGAAAACATTAGTCCATGTACACATAATAATTAATGAAATAATACTTTACTCATAAATCATAAGCACATTAACATACCTCATCAAATCATTAATAACTCGTAGAAATCATAAGGCATAAAGACAATTTGAGGCATTAATAACATTCTTACATAGGGAGTAACCATCTTGGTTACGTTTGTAATACCAATCATAGTATATTCCCTAAATCTCTTCGGAGAAACCTTAACGTTTAACCCCTTCGCGTTACCCAATGCATTGGAGAGCTATATCAAGCTCTCCCGCCCTTAGTTTATCACGGAACCACCCGTATTAATAAACAATTCCCAAGAACCATTACATAATCATAGCACATAACATAATCATTAAGTAAAGATAACATTCCCACATTTCAATAACAATATAACATTTTAAGATAATGAATCCATTCTAAAAAACATTTTCAAAACCATTTAAAACATTTAATAAATATATTTTTTAATCAAAGTGTATCATACCACTTTGAAGCTTTTAAAATTTTAAACCATTAATATCCATATAATTAAATCCTTAAAACCATTTTGAAAACATGGATACTAATGAGAAATATTTATAAGAATAAATCATTAAAACATTTAAAACGATATTTTAGCTAAAGGGTTTTTAACAAAATGAGAGACACTTGAATACCATAATCTAGGAATATCATTTAATCAAAACTTTATAATATCATGAGAATAAATTTATTAATGAAATAATATTCCAAGGGAGAGTATATACACCATATAACAGTGAATTGGTGCATAATAACAATGAAGTCTCAATAGAAATGTAAAATGAGATGAAATCCCTTATAAAGAAGGTATCTGAAAATAAAGGATAAATCAATCACATAATTATGTGTGACAAATATAAATACACCCAATATAAGTGGATATTAAGTGTAAAACAATCAAATGTCATTCAAACCTATTCAAAGGATGACATATTCAATAACTACATGTTGAACCCAAAGAAATCGAAATTGGGTTAAGAAGTTCCCTTGGTAAAATTCGATATCCTAACGGCGTCACTTTAAAATTCCTAAAATTAGTTGATGAGAGAGAAAATGGTATCTCATCACTTGGACATAAAATTTACATCAATAATGATATAGAAGAACATATACCAACATAAAAAGATGTAAATTAAAATACATAAATAAAAGAAGTCTTTTAAAAAGAGGAGTGTGAAAGTTCCCTTACCGACTTGGGTATCTTTCAAAACATACACCCCATGAAAGAAGAAAAACACAACATTGATGTAAATACTCATAAATTAAAGTATATTACACAAATATTATAATAATGGGCAGTACATATACCACTAAAAGGAAATGGTGGCAAATGTAGCATAAATCTCACGGGAATAAAAATGAGATGAAAAATCACTTACGAAAACTCGGCAGCCTAATGACGCCACTTAAAACATCCAAAAATGGGTTGATGAGATCAAATAGGGTCCCTCACCATATTAACAGAAATTTATAGCAATAGGAATATAAAATAACATCCCCCAACATAACAAAGAGGAGCTTAAAATAAGTGACATAAAGGAGAGTACTTAAAAAGAAAGAGAGAGGTTGGATCTTTTACGAAAATTCAGCAGCCTAATGGCACCAATCAAAACATCCAAAATGGATTGATGATAGAAAATAGGGTCTCTCATCATATGAAAATAAAAATTACAGTAGCAATAATATAAAATAACATCCCAATCATATGAAATATGAGCTTAAAAGGAATTACATAAAAGAGTGTACTTAAAAATAAAGAGAGGGGTAGGTTCCCTTACCTCATGTCTGACTTGAATCGATCGTTCTTTAATCCCCTGAATAATAAACTTGAGTAAATTTATACTTGCTTAAGAACCTTTTTCAAGTAAATTATTCCTTGTATATAACTTATTACCATGTTATGCACATTATGTAATCATTTAAGTTAATAACGGTCGTTTTGTCGATACTTGGTACTTGAGTCAAAAGTGAACTTCTTATATTTACTAGTTGTTCTTGTAGTCAAATATCCATTATCTCAAGAATGGTATTCATGATGTAGATAGAATATATACCATATATATATCCAGTATATACATGCATTTATAATATTACATAATCATTTAGAGGTAAGAAATAAAATGCACCGTTCATGGAGACGGTAAGTCGTACGTACGCATGAACGCTACCTTCATTTCTATTTAACACATTAATGGAATGAAATAATAATGATATAAAGGTATATTATAATTCCATTGTATTATAATATATAATATCATTTACGTTATCCTTTATACGTCCCTCATATGGCATTAACGAATCAAATCACTTTGAGGGGGAGGTAGTCCGCACTTCCAAAAATGAAGATATCCCGTTTTACCCATAATGAAAACCATAAAGGTATGCCATAAATGTATAATACAGAATTTTAAGGAAAACATAAACATATTATATATCATATATAAATATAGTGACATCATAATGTCCACCTTTTAAGGTGTTAAAAGAATATGGAACAATCATCATTTCGTGAGGCAGAAATTCACCATCCACAGAAATAGTATGTTCTTTAACCATTAGACGGAGGTGTGTGGAATTTTAGCTCAAATAATTCTTATAAAAACATCCTAGTATATTTAAGATACTGTTGTTGTTACAAATTAAAGGAATAAAATGATTTTAGGGGGTCAGAGAAGCAAAATAAAACAAAAGAACATTAAAGAAGACACTACCTATAAATCGGGTAACTCTTTTTGATTTGAGCTCAAAGGCATCCATGGGAAGACTTATGCCCAAAGTGAGGCTTATAATAGTTAGAGAGGTATGTGTAGAGACAAAATGGGTAGGGTTTGGCCGAGCCAAAGGCTTTGGATGTGTCGGTAAGGTGGTAGAGGTGGGGGCCTTTTATAAGAGGAGTGGAGGGGCACTCTTGGAAAGTTATAAAAGGTTACTTTATCATAAAATTATCTTCGGATTTAAAAGGTCCCAAAATTATATATTTCCATGATGAGGTGATAGGAGTTCTAAATATACTTATCGAATAGGTTTTTTACATGTGTAGGTCTTAGATATTACATTATCTTTTCATTTTATTTAAATCATTAAATAATGAGGTAATCGCTGCATCATCATGATGTCATAAATAATTTAATTTTTTAATGTATAAAAATTATAAAACAAATATAATGATGTAGGAAATATTTTTGTCTTTCTAATGAATATTTATAGTCAAAAATATGACTTGTATAACCCCATTTAAAAAAAAATTTAGTAAAAGAACTCATGTTTGTGACATTTTTACTTTAACATTAAATAAAAAGATATTAATGTCATTTTCCTTCCAAAGTGGCTCCATGGGGTCCCCAAGTTGACCCATAGATTTTCATGGTCGGCCATGACACAAAAAATAAGTGTAGGACATGTGTCATGTTCATTTCAAATTATTAAAACATTATTCTTACCTTAAATTACACTAATTACCTCTAATCGCGATTAAAAACTTAAAAGTTACTATTCACAAAAAAATTATTTTAATCCAATTGAATCATATATTACTTCTTAATGACAACCATGTATGTCAGATTTTTTAAATTCAAAACACATAGGTGGTAAAATTTCATTTAAACGAAAAATCAGTTTTTTTAAGTACCACTTTGTGGTTTCACTATTCATAAAAAATTGCTGTTTTCCAGAAAAATACCAAAAATTCACCCTAAGATATATTTTTTATTCAGAATTAAAAATTATTTCTATTTTACCAAATTCAAGACATTTAAGTTTCATTAATTAATTTCATAATTAATTCCCGCTATCAAAACAAATAGCACGTTTTTATGAAACAAAAAGTATCAAAAGATTGACACTAGTTTAAGTCTGATTTCAAAGTGAAATAAATTCCATGACCACTATTGGATTAAATGGTAAAAATATATTCTAATTTCAATTTAAAACCAATTACAAAGATAATATAATCATATAAATAAATTAGACTAAAAAGAAGTTTTGAATTAAAATACAACATTCTTCACTATTCATTAAAAAATGAACTTTATTGGAAAAATACCAAAAATTTCCCCAAATTAAATTTCAATATCCCAATCATAATGAACAATTTTATTTTGACAAATATAGATTATAAAATTGTCAAAATATAGATTTAAAAAAAATGGTTCTCCATTAAAAGTCGGTAAAACAATCTTTTAAAAAATATTAGTGTATTTATTCTTAAAATTTTATTCATTTGGATTTTAAGCCTCTAACATTTATTGGATAAATGAAATTATATTTAAAAAACATATGTAATCATTTTTTAGTTACTTCTATTCATTCCCTCTATTACAATGGCTTGGCATTAACTATTATAATATTATTGTATTATTAGTGTGCAACGTAATATTTCAAAGAAAATTGTTGTTGAGTATTGGGTATGCCATCGAGAATAGCATTTCCTTTAAAGTAGTATTAACATTTTATTCACAAATATTGATAAACATTATAATGTAATATTATTTATTTACCTGGGATGTTACAGTGAAACTATGAAAAAACAAGTTTAGAGACAATATGTTAGTATCCTAGGATATTTTTTTAATCACATATGTTCAATCATTTTAAAAAAAAATTGATAAGTTAAATCCATAGGAGAAATAACCAGTGTGAACTCCATCATTTTTGTATTTATATAAAATGAGCATTACCCAATGATTTAGTGAGTTAAATTAGTCTCACCCATATCATAAGCTATATTAAGAACAGATATAATCATTATCAATATTGGTCTCACTCCAAATCATAAATAATGTGAAATGAAAATTCCTAAATATATCATATTAATGGTTGTATTTCATCATAAAAAGTTTAAAAAAAATTCATTTTTTATTACATAATTTTCCTAGGTAAATAGAAAAAGATCATGGTAAAATCATTAAAATAAGAAATATAATACATAACAATAATTAATATGGGATCCAATATAAGATCATGTTCTCAGTAACTGATATGAACCCTTAATGGATAAAGACGTATATGAAAATATCTAAAATATAATATTAAAAATATTTGTAAAAAATTATGGGAAATTCCATTTTATTTTGGTACCCATTAAAAACTAAAATTCATAAAAAATATATATATAAGTATTTATTTGATAATAAACATTTATATTTTTTATATAAATCATAAAAAAATAATATTTAAGGTGGGTTAAAATGAAGATCTTGTAGTATACATTAAAATAATTATTCTATTAACATATTCTGTAAAACATAAATTTTTAGATCAAGATAAAAAAATTACATATAATTATTTATATATCATAAAAAATGGGTTAATGTTTACATTAATCAATCCTTGGAGAACATAAAAACTTTCTTGAAAATACATTCATGAATATATTTCATTATAAGAAAACAATCCTTACCAAATAGGAAAATAATGTTTATTCCCCTTAAAAAAGATCTTTCTGTCTCATACGTACTCATAGTGTGGAAAATAAATTGAATTTATTTAATTTATAGAAATAAACATTGTATAATAAATGAAATAAAATTCATGAGAGATAAATCATATTTTTGTGTATATCATAAAATTATTGATAAATAATTCCTTTAAAACCCATGATTATAATAAATATCCCTTACATATATTTTAATGTTTTCATCATAACCTCTATTAAATAAATAACATAAAAACTATTAAAAAACATATTATCAATATTTTAATTATATAAAAAAATATGCATTATAATCACCATATGAAATGAAAAATTGGTGAATATGAGATATCTCTAACCAAAAAAAAGTGTACCAATAAATCCATACAGCATTGGTGACATTCAAATAATGATACATTGAAAATAAAATGTTATACATACCTATAATTGAAATAAATATCAATTGTTATCAAATATATGTTAATTCTGGGATAATTATTTACACCATATAAATAAATCATGGTGCATGACATGAAACATGTCTAATGGAAACAAGATTAAGGTAAAAAATACCCTTGAATAAATAATACCATTTGATGTGATAATTAAACATTACAATGATTAATTGATAATATTTAAATCTATACAAATAATTATTACATAAATTTAAGAAAATAGATATATATTAACAAATATTCATTAAATTTTAATGAAAATGATTATTTTTTCAACACATTGAAATGAAAATGGGTTAAGAAACTCCTTACCTTGTGTCTAAGAATATTGTGTATGCCCTTTAGCTCATGTATTATAAACATATGATAATAATTTAATTTTTTAATAACCCATTTATATATTATATTATTTTCATTAAACCGTTTATTTAATTTACTTAATTGGAATATTTCATTTCATAATTGGTTATGTTTATGTTGGTTTCCTAGACGATATTCAATTCATGTTTAGAAATTTAAATTGGAAGGTATGATGTAGTCAAATGGGTAAATATTATATAATATCTCAAATATTAATATTATAATAATTATTATATTTATGAATCAAAATTAATTTTATAGTCAATCCATGAAATTTATTTATATATAAATAAATACATTGGCTCACGAGGAGGCAATCAGTATGTACAAACATTCTGTGATTTTTAATTGGAATTAAAATAACCAAACAATAAAATTTTATAAATTTATAGAATTATTAAAATAATATAACAACAAATATAATTTAATTAAATCTATATATATTACCATCAATTAGAAAATAAATTGAAAATTTAATTATATCTTTGTGTGGAGAAGGTAGTTCATACGTACACATAATGAATGATTATATTTATAATGATTGTAATTGTATTAAGGTAGAATATATATTATAATCAGTGATATATATTGTAGAGACCAAACTCTTGACATAAATGCACATTACATTACTTTTTCGGAATACATAATACATAACAGAAACAAACACTCAAGTACTGTAATAGTTTAGTGTCTTTGGAAACTCGAAAAAATAATTTTCGAATCATTGTGAACGATATTCAATATCTCCAATAAAGATCATCCCCTTTTGTTTTCTTACCTAAAACCATTATTTAAATCACGGGGAAAAGAAAAAATCAAAAGGGTGAGATCAAATGTTCAGTAAGGGTAAACATAGATAACTTAAAACAATCCATAAACATTTGAATACAAAAAAATGATCATAAAATCTAAACATCAAAATCTTGAGCAAAGACATAAATCATGGAAGTACGTAAGGAATATATAATAAAGTATAATCATTCATGATAAAATAGAATTGGAATAAAACATGTAATTTTGGATACCATTAAGCACATGATATGATTTCTATAGTAGCCAAGGCATTGCTGCCAAGACCATCTTAGTGGAAAAAGTCCCTTTCTGAATCGAGTTCACTTCTCGTTCGAGACCTGTATCACTGAACCTGATTAACTTACCATTCCATCCATGTCCATGTCATGGGATATAAATCTTAACATAATTAATTTGAGGTAGATATATGTCCCACCCATCTAATAATGAAATCATTCTTACGTGTTCCACAATATAAACATAAATCATTCATAATAACCCAAAGAATAAAATGGGTTTCATAAACATCATCCCATTATAACATAATACATATAAAACAAATGGATATCATTTCATCATAAGAGAAGTGAAACCATGTAAATAATAGAGACATTATACTTGAAACATACACATATGAAATAATGTCATCTTAGATGGAAAATGGTTTTGATAAAACACCTGAAATAAATTCTTGAGGAAAATATCCTTTCTTATTCAAAATCATTTTATTATCACAAAATTCTATTAAATTTTAAAATAAAGGGATTTTATTTAAAATAATAATGAAATCTTGTAGAGGAAGCTTCATGAAAATAAGGCTTTATGAAACTCTAAAAATCCTTTTATGCCGTATAAGTTAAAAAAACATTCTTCTCGCACTTTTTCCAGAAAAGTCAAAAAGTTCCTCATATGGTAAACCAAAAAAATATTCCTAAAATACCATGTAGAAAATGTAAAAAATGGGGAAAAAGGAAATTAAACATACATGAAAACATTTTTAGAAAACATGGACATGGATTATAAATATAAGCCCAGTAAATACTTTTGAATAAACAATCTCAAATAAAAATGAGATTGGAAAAGTTATCCCTTACCTTATGTCTGATATGCTTCGTATGTATCCAAAAATCCTGTTTAATGATTTAAATAATGTCATTGAATTATTAAAAAATCATATTCATTGTTATGATATCATATATGGTTCACTTATGAACTTATATTACCCTTTCTTTTGTAAATTAATGTTTAAGTAGTGTTTTGGGTAAAATCATTTCATTTATCTTCCGTCTTTTGGCTTATAATTATTCATATGATTACATAGATCATTATTACTTAAATACATAAATTAAAACATGATTTATATATAATATATATTCAGAATATATATATATATATAAGATCTATAAATGGAAAGAAATACACCGTTCATAGAGACGGTAGGCCGTACGTACACATGAACGCTGTTTTCGTTTCCTTATTAAATTGAATGGAAGTATGTAAATAATATATATATAATTACAGTATCATTAATATGTCATATATCTCAAAATTATTTAATATATATACTTTATAATAATGATTTAATGGTTAACTTGGAGAGTGAATCTCATCGCGTCGTGGAGACTTTAATCCATACATACGCACAAGCGATGATATCATTTCCATAATTATTGAATGGAATTAGATTGAATTATATAATATCTCATAATTAGTATCATGTTATAATAACCATATATATTGTTATTCTTTACACCATTATACCCATCCAAGTAAGGTGGGGTTGGAAAAACAGATTACACCACGTCCTGGAGACGGTATTCTGTACGTATGCATGTGCGGTGATTTTGCTTTTCGTTGGATGGATAGTAGAAGAAATTGGGTTTTTTAATATGTATAATAACATATCAGTATATTTTTTATACTTATGTTATTAAATTATAATTAAAAAACTAAATAAGAAGAAGTTTAAGAAGAAAAAAACTTGAAAGAATCGGTAGCAGAGATTACCTCTTCTTCGACGCACCTCTTTTCAGTTTCCTCTTAAGACACTAGAGTTGGTCTTTTGAAAATAACATAACCTCCAAAATGTTTCTAGGTAAGTGGAGAAGAGAAAGGGGCAGGGTTTGGCCAAGCTTGAAGGCTCAATTTTTCGTGAAGAGGAGAGGAAGGAGGTTCCCTTTTATAAGGGAGGAGAGGGGCACTTTCGGAAACATTAAAAATATTAATTAATAATAAAATGAAACCCCATTTAAAAACCTCCAAAAATGACTCATACTCAAATATTAGATGTTATAGGGTTGTAATATCATCACCCAATAAAATTTATACATGTTTGAAATTTATTTTAAACCTTATCAACTTGATTTATCCTTATTTAATTTATTTAATCTTATTTGTGGTAATAAAATTCTAAATTTTAAATTGTTATAAATAATTACTTATGTGTTGTTAATTATCCATAATTGGGTTATTTATGACATTTTAGACCATATAAATTTAAAATTATAATTTTTAAATATTTATGTGATTTTTAAACAATTTAATAATATGTGATTTTTATAAAATAACAATATTGTTAATTTTGACACTATTCATTTATTTGAATATAAATAAAATCCACAAAAAGGAAATATTAAAAAAATTTAATAGATTCCTAACATGTCATATTCATCAATAAATTTTTTTTATAATAATAATTTTTTCATATAATATTTATTTTAAATTTTATAAAACCATTTATTTGATATTTCTCTTAATTAAACAATTGCTACATCATTTTTGTATAGACATTTAATATACTTATTAGTTTCATAAAATTTAAAAATAGAATCCTATAATGTATATAAATATAATACCTTTCATAATAATATTTTTACCAGAATTTATCATCTTTCAATAACAACATTTAAATTGTTATATTTATTAAATTATGAAGGTGACCTCTTTGACATAATATAAAATAAAATAATATAAATGTCCTAATCAGTTTTATAAGGATTCGAATGGTCCAAAAATCAACCCATGGATTCATAGGCTATATATTTACTCGGCCAGTAATTTTTGGTCAAGTTTCTGATCCTTTTTATAGGTATTGATTTTTTAATAAAAACTATATTTTTGATTTTTCAATAAATAAATAATTTCTACATCATTAATGTATAAGCTATTAAGGTAATTATATACTTCATAAAAATTACAAATAAGTAACCATGATAAAGAAAAAAAATTAGATTTCAAATGAGTATTTATAATCGAATTTATGTTTTGTATAACTATATATTAAAAATAATCTAATTATTAAGGTTTGAGTGAGACATTTTACTTTTCATTAAATAAACAAAATAAAAGGTCTTAATCAAATAAAAGTGGGTTCCATTAAAATCCATTTCGACCCAAGTATAAATTAGGGTAAAATATAATCATCCAATTATATTAGGGCTAGTTTTAGGGTAATTTTATAATATTATATTTAGCTTTAATTACTCGATTTACCTTTAAATATGGTAAATAAATTTTACCGTAGTTACTATTCATAATGACTAAATATAAAAAGTAGCTTATTTACATAATTTGGACCTACTGATTCCAAATAGGGAATCAATTTTTTCAAATCCAAATCAAATAAGTTTCATAAATTAATTTAATATTAATTCCATTGACACGAAAGCAAGTTTTAAAAGTTAGAACATTGCAAAAGATTGAAATGATTTTACCTATGAATTCGATGTAAAATCAATGATAATAACATACATTATTTTAAATGGTAAAAATATATTATATTTATACTTTAAAACCATTAAATATTATAATTTAACCATATAAATTATTATGATGAAAAAATTTATTTTTAATTAAAATATAGTGTGTTTTTACTATTCATTAAAATATGAAAGTTATTAGAATATTATGAAAAATTTATCCAAAGTAAATTTTTATATCCTGGTTCCCAAGAAGAATTTTATTTTTTTCAAATTGAACTTATAAACATGTCAAAAACTAGATTTAATGTGGGTGCTCCATCAAAAGGCGGCAAAACTGCATTTTTTAAAAAATACTTATTTTACACGAAAAAATTATTTTGTGTCACACGATGTTCTAAAAAATGTGTAAGATGAAATAATAATGTTATAAACATAAAATTATAGTTAATACTATTCATAACCTCTAGTTGATAATAATATTATAACCATATATCACTGTTTAGTGAAACCTAATATTTCCTACAACACACGCTATCGAGGAAGCTCGTGATTGCGTGTAATGCAAGGCAAGCCAGGGTTGTGTTTAGTGCAAGCCTCCTTTGTTATTGCGTATAATAGAATCCAACCATATTTCATTTATACATTAAATATATATATATACACTCAATGTTGCATAGAATAACTACTATCAAATGAACTTGAAATTGTGGGTAACACAATCCAAGAATAGTGTTGCGTATACTGCAAGATAATACTGTGTTGCGTATAGCACAATATTATCTTGGTTTAACATAAAGCAAAAGATATAAAAGAAATAAAAATTAATAATTCTCATAAACTCTCAAGTGGTTACATTATACCCCCCTTAATATGAATTTATCCCTTGAAAATCCTCAGAGTTATAAATGGTTTTCTACTTGAAAGTTTATTTATCAGAAACCCACATCGTAAAAAGGAATACCAAAAAATAAACTTAAAAATTAAAGTATGAAATGTAATCATTACACAAATTAACTAATCACTGGGTTTCCACATTGGAGAACATAGTTGAAAATATGGATATGGAAGAAAAATATAACCATCATGTTCTGATGGAGAGTGGTCGAGAACATGGCTATGAAAAAGCCAACAATCCCAAAGCCATAAATTTGTGATGATCTAAGGTACCATCTGATTCATCAGAGATGAGGGATGTAGGACAACATTTTTGGTTTTTAAGATCATTTCCCTAATGTTGATGAATTTTTGAATTACAAGAAATACTTACTTGATTTTGGTATAATCTCACTATTGTTTGTGCATTGAACAATTTCCACTTCATCTCTTAAATAAATGATGTTGAATTTGTCTTCCGTAAAGTGTTAGTGGATCATGCTATAGAATGATAGGTCATTCCATCTGTCTCAAACATAAAGTTAGCAATAGTTATATACATAAGTCCATTTATGGTGAGATTAATCGTATACGGTTCAAAAAATGGACTAATACTTCATATATCATACCACTTAATAAAATAAAACTAATTTCTACAAACCAGAGACTTCCTATATGCCAATGGTAGGCGATAAAGTCATGTCGCACTTCGGTTGTGGGTTTGATTCCCGCAGCCTTGTCCAACACGACGGGTTGTCTCCCATCATACAGCTTGTCCTTTTTCTAAAACTACATTATTATAAAATCCCATCAATAATATCAAAAAAATTATATCCATAAACAATACTATCTTATTTCCAACATAATCCATTCCAATATTTAGGCATATCTAAAATACTTCTATCCAAGATCATAGTATAAAGGTAACAATTACTAGAAATGTCATCTACCGAGAATGTGAATACCATCAATTATCCCCGATATATGATACGATATATCTTGTTGGTCATATTCCAAACATATTAATACCTTAATCATGTATTCTATTGAAAAATGAATACCCATTGAACCTTTGTGAAAACATGAATTGTGTCATAAGTTAACTCTTTCCACATACCAAAATCCCTATAAATCTATATACTCAAACCATGATATCAGTCATGAGCTCATTTCATTTTCTCTTTATCCCTTCATTATGTGCATATCAACTTATTTCTAAAAATATTTCAATTACTTTTCAGGGTTACTAATACAATATAATTATTGAAGACCAATACATAGATATTCCAAAATTCCACGATACCATAAATGAGATTCCATGATACTATTTTGAAATCTGATTACATTGACACTTAATCATTCCATAACATTATTTACGTACTCAAAATCACAAATAGTGATCGCATGTGAGTTCCCTTTATCCATTGCCTTAAGAGTTTGATCATGTCGATCATCATTAACCCTTGGATTAGGTCATTGATTATCATAATGCCCCATTTCCTTGCACTTGAAACCTTGATGTGTTGGTGGAGCATTCTATGTTGTATTTTCTCTATTCACATCATCAGCTACCTTTTTCCCATTACATCGACACTCATCTACTCGATGACCTTCTTTTCCACACTTGAAACATTTTCTAGTACCTTTTAGGAAATATCAACCATGAATCTTTCCACACTTTGAGCATAATGTAGCATTCATCTTCTTTTCACCATTGTTTGTAGATTTTTCATTGAACATCATCATTTGTTTCTTGTCAAAATCATGGGATGGATATATAACACCAACTTCTGATTATACCTTGAGAGCACAACACACAATTTCTTCATAGCTACTAATGTCTCTAATATCTAAGGCCCTTTGACTACTTGGTTTTAAGCCACTAAAGAATCGATCAACTTTACTTTAAGGTTGGATGATAAAGCCAGTTCATACCTTAAAAGCCTTGTAAAATTCACTTCGTATATTCCAACATATTAATCATCATTTTTCTTAAGCTCAAGGAAATCCTTTTCTATATTTTTTTGATAAATAAGAGGGAAGTAATTATTGAAAAATAAGTTCTTGAACTCATCACATTCCATGGATTCTATATCATCTCGGGGCCTCGTATTCTTAATTAGAGTCCACCATTGGTCTGCTTCACCTTCTAATTGGTAAATAGCTAGGATAATTTTTTCTTGTTCCGAACAGCGAAGTATGGAAAATAACTTTTCAATGGTAATGATCCGATGTTCATCAAAAAGTGGATTAGAAGACCCAGTTAAAGAAGGTGGGTGTTGCCTCATGAAGGAATCAATAGAATATTGTTCCATTCTCTGCTCATTTCGATGTCCGGAATGATTCATTTCTTGTCTAAGTATAGAAATAATAATTTTCACTCCACCTCCAATAAAATTAGTTTTCTTTAGGAGGAAAATCATAGCATTGTCCATTACATTGATCAACATGGTAACTTCGGGTTCCATCCATCATCTAAAACCCAAAAATAATAGTGTGAGAGGAAAAAATCATGCTAGGGAAAAAACATAATAAAGGGGGAGTACCATCAATATCAAAAATCATATGATTAATTCTAATATCATTACCATAATTCTAAGACTATAACCTATACGTATACTTAACTTTATTGAAATCCCTATAAACACCTTAGAAATATCTTCTAGGGATCTCACTAAAGTTTTTGCATCCTAGTTTGCAAAGGTTAACTAAAAATCCCTTTGAGAACAACTATAGAGACCTGAAGATTGACGTACATGGAAATTACATTAATTTTTCAGAATAATTAATACATAACAAAAAACACACACAAGGATCGTAATAGTTTAGTATCATTAGAAACTCTAAAAAATAATCTTCTAATCGTGGTGAAAGATCTTCAATATCTCCCATAAAGATCTTCCCCTTTTTTTTCTTACCTAAGACCATTCTTTAAATCCTGAGAAAAATAAAACATAAAAAGGGTGAGCTTAAATGCTCAGTAAGGGTAAACATAGATAACTTAAAAAATCCAGAAACATATGAATACAAAAACTTGAACATAAAATCTAAACATCAAAATCATGAGCAAAGAAATAAATCTTGGAAGTATGTAAGGAATATATCATAAAGGAACATTAATCATGACAAAATAGAATTGGAATAAATCATGTAATTGTGGAAACCATTAATCACATGGTATAATTTCCATATTAGCCAAGGCATTGCTGCCAAGACCATCTTCGTGGAAAAATTCTCTTTTTGAATCGAGTTCAGTCCTTGTTCCAGACCTGTATCGCTGAACTGAATTAAATTACCATTCCATCCATGTCTATGTCAGGATATATAAATCTTCACCCAATACATTAAAGATATATATAGGTCCCACCCATCTCATAATGAAATCATTATTATGTGTGCCACAACATAAACATAAATCATTAATCATAACCCAATGAATAAAATGGGTTTCATAAATATCAACCCATCATAACAGAATCCATATAAAAAAATGGATATAATTTCATTATAAGAGAAGTGAAACCATGTAAATCATAGAGACATTATACTTGAAACATACACATATGAAATAATGTCATCTTAGATGGAAAATGGTTTTGATAAAACACTTTAAATAAATTATTGAGGAAAAAATCCTTTCATATTCAAAATCATTCTCTTATCACAAAATACTATTCATTTTTAAAAGAAAAGAATTTTATTGAAAATAATCAAGAAATCATTTAGAATATGCTTCATAAAAATAAGGCTTTATGAAACCGTAAAAATCCATTCATGCGGTATAAGTTAATAAAACATTCTTCTTGTACTTTTTCCAGAAAAGTCAAAAAGTTCCTCGTATGGTAAAAAAATAAATATTACTTACATACCATGTAGACAAATTAAAAAAAATTGGTACTTATCCTAGGATTTCCTAGGGATTTGAGTTCCTCCGGCCAATCGTATTCCGCAGTGCCGCCTTCTTCAGTGCATCCCGCCTAATTTTTCGTTTTCTTCACCTGCTTCAGATCCGCGGATAGGGGCTCGGCTTCTCGTTGTTTGTCGTTCCCTGACTCTCCCATGGTTCATATTCTTGGCTCATTTTTCCTTTGTTTCCTCCTCACCAGGTACCGGAACCCATTACCTGTGATTCAGAGGGTCTAGGGATCCTTCTTCTCGATTCCGCCTTCAGCCGTTGATCCCGGTCCTCAACGTCGACAAGAAATTTTCCTGTCGCCATGTCCCTACACCTATTCTAGATTTGGGATAGTGATGGAGGACCGGGTCCCAAATCTCAAAACCCCATTCAGAAGTCAGTGTCGAGTACTCATCATTTTTGTTTCAAATCCCAGAGTTCGAGGAAACATTTTTCCCCCTTCGGCAAACTCTCCCTGTTCTGTGAAGATCGGTGGTGACCTGTGGGCGGCGGGCTTCGCCTTCCCCGTGGGATAATAGTTTTTTTAGGGGGATCAGGGTCGGTTTTCTCCTAGATTTTGAACCCATCACCTCCTGCCCTTGTTCATCATCACGAAGAGTTCTGGATTCGTCAAACCATCTGGAATCCTGGATCTCTACGACTCGGACCAGTTCTCACTTCTACTTCACGAAGAACGATGTTTGATTTTCTGAGCAGGGAATTGGGGAGTTGTTTTATGGCTCCTAGTGTTACTGGTTTCGTTAGAGTTTCCTTCGGCGAGTGTGGTGACCGAACCGCAAAGACCCAGCTGAGACGGAAGGCTCTGAATTTTCCACCGGCTGAACTCCCCGCGGTGGTCTAAGTGCTTCACGGAGAGTGGTGTGAAGAATTTTGGTTCGCAGAGGCCATTTGTGCTTTGCGGAAATAGGTGTGAAGGAAACTAGTTCGCGGTGGCTGAAGTGCTTCGCGGAGAGCGGTGTGAAGAAATCTTGGTTCGCGGCGGCCCTGGGTACAAAGGCATTCTCATTCTGCAAAGGTTGCAGTTGTCTTGCGAAGTGAAACCGTGAGCCCTCGCCTCAGTGTACCATTCAGCGTAGGCGGTTTTGCTTCGTGGAGTGCTCGTGCAAAGTGTGAGGGGTTCACGAAGACTTTACCGTGGAGCCTCTCAGCGGTAGATTCTCTGCCAAGGTTTCTGCCCACGATGCCACATCGCGGAAAGAGGCGTGAAGTTGGGTGCTTGGCTCGGTCATTTGTGGAAACGGATTTTTACGTGTTAACCCAAGGAGTGCAGATCACCGGGCCTCTTTGGAGCTCTTCCCCATCGGATGTGCAATTTAAAATGGAGGTGGATATTTTGAATCTCTGGAAGAGGATGTCCCTGATGGATAAAGAGAAAGAGACTATTGAAACATAGAGAAACGAAGATACACTCTTAGAAAAATGCATACACCAGCTGGTTCTTGGAAAGTGTGTGGAAAATACTTCCGTCAATCAGGGGGCACATTAAAACACCCTCTAGAATCGTTGGAAATTGGAAGCTGGAGTGGCTATTCGAGAAGCAGGGAACAATCACATTGTCTTTGAGTTCTTCAACGAAAAGGATAGTGATAAAATCCTCAGAGGCAGGACGTGGTCCTTTGACAACCAACTTCTCTTCAAGGAAGAATTCAGAGGGGGGGATGAGATCCAGAACATTAAGCTTACCCACTCCCCTTTATGGATACACATCAAAGGAATTCCTCTCCACGCACGAATGAAAAACGTTATGAGAGAAATTGGGGGCAGCGTTGGCCAATTAACTGAATGGGACTACTCGGATCCTATCCAATGGGGACCCGAGGTTCAGATTAGAGCCAAAATTGATGTTTCAGAGCCGTTGATGATGGGAATGTTCTTGAAAATTGATGATACAGACAACTGTATTTCATTTGAATTTGAGAAAGTCCCAATCTTTTGCTTCTATTGTGGTCGCCTTGTCCACCTTTAAAGAGTGTGTGTCTCAAAGAAAGAGCCAAGATCCAGAAACATCATTCTACAATATGGCCCCTGGCTCTAGGCCAAAATTTCTAGATATGTCTTCATCCCTGAATCATA
Organism: Viscum album; assembly: GCA_963277665.1. Lineage (NCBI taxonomy): Eukaryota > Viridiplantae > Streptophyta > Magnoliopsida > Santalales > Viscaceae > Viscum > Viscum album. The sequence continues at coordinate 2,014,735,219 of OY728132.1, read as the reverse complement.
AAAACAAAAGGATCACGAACGTATCATGGTGGTCCACTCAAGACAGGTGGGAACCGAACAGGAAAAACCATCACGCTTGGACCTCCAGAATTCCCTAAAAAGGGCTCAACCAATCATAGGAAAATAGCATCCTTCCCTCCCCCCAAAGGTTACTACCTCAACACATTCAGAGCCGAAGAAGTCACCAAAAGCACTTGCAGAACAAAGTGTGTGACCATAGAAGTTGCGCACTAAAACACCAAACCCTGACCCTGACCCAGAAATGAACATGGAAGACACCCTAACTCAAGATAAAGAAGGAAAGACAGGAGAATCACCACCAGTCCCAATAACATGTTGATCCTAGAAAAGGGATCAATGTGAATTTTTTGATGGTAAAATAGAGGATCCTAAAATTGGGGATATGAAAAGACGAAGTGAAACATGCCAGACTATGGGGAACTCCCCAAAGAGAGGAAAAATAACAGATGAAAAAACATGTTCTGAGAACTCAATGGCGGATGCGGGTACGACTCAGCCTTGCCTAGATCAATGATTTTCTTATACTAGAACTGTTGTGGGCTTGGAAAACCACAAACGGTTCTCATGATCCAGCGCAATTGTGCTCAAAGTCTCCCTGATATGGTTTTCTTGTCTGAAACCATACTGGAAAACAAGGACACCACTATCATTGCTCTGAAATGTGGCTTCCAAGGCTACCTCCCAGTCTCTAGACAAGGCCACTCTGGGGGACTATGTCTCCTATAGAAGGATCATTTCGATGTTAGGATTTTGTCTTCCTCTTCACACCATGTGGCTTCAACTATTCAGGCGGACCACACCCCACAATGGACCTTTTTGAGATTCTATGGCTGGCCATCCCAAAATGAGAAGGGGACATCATGGGACCTTCTCTACAAGATTCATCATGAGCTCCCAATCCCTATTCTCTTCGGTGGGGAATTCAGTGAGATTATGTTCCACATGGAAAAAAGAGGAGGAAACGTCTGACATCCTGTGTCAATGTCAAATTTTAAGGACACGGTCACTAGGTAGGACCTGGTCAATTTGGGATACACGGTAAATCCCTTCACATGGTTCTGAGGTAATATGGAGGGCACACGTATTGCTGAACGACTAGACATATTTCTGGCATCAACAGATTGGATAAACCTCTTTATCATGTTCCACATCGGCCACATGACGCTCCACTTCTCAGACCACTACCCAATCTTCATTGACTACACTCAAGGTGACTGCAACAAATAGCCCAGTAGAACCTTCAGATTTGAAAGCTTTGGGTCATAGGACCAGGAATATGAAGAGGTTATCCGATCAAGATGGAATAGTAATTACGAATATTTTGGCCTTAATCTCCAACAGGTCGCCTCCAACCTGAGGTCTTAGAGCAACAAGAAATTCTATCATCCGGAGAGGCACTGTGATTTCCTTGAAAATAAACTTTACAACATTCTTAAGCAACCCCCATCTAGTTGCAATCTTGCCTTGATTGGTGCCACGCAAAGAGAGCTGGACACGACCATGGGCATTAAGTAAATCTTCTGGGCTATGTGGGAATGGGATACCCACATTACAGAAGGGGTCGTCAATACCTGGTATATTCACCAGAAAGATTTTGCGAGGTGTTCGAAGAATTCTACAAATTTCATCGCACAACCAGATGGGAGAATAGTCTCTGACACTTGTGGAATCCACGAAACCTTGACACACTACTTTCAAAACCTCTTCAATATAGGAACCCCTATCATTTCTACTGAAGTGGAAGATTGTATCCGACCAGTGATCACCGATGAGATCGATCGATACCTCACTAAAGATGTGATGGATGAAGAGATTCGCGTGGCTCTAAAATAGATTCACCCCACTAATGCCCCGGGACCAGACGGGTTCCACACCCTATTTTTTAAGAAATAATGGCACATCATCAATCCCGACATATGGAAAATGATAAGGAATATTTGGGCTGGGAGAATGAGCATTTCTTCCATCAATGAAACTATCCTTGTTCTCATTCCCAAAATCAAGAAACTCGTGGCGGTCACTGACTTCCGGCCTATCAGCCTATGCAATGTATCCTACAAGATCTTCTCAAAGATCCTTCTTAACTGTCTGCGACTGTGGTTATCTGACATTATCTTGGAAAACCAAAGCGCCTTCGTGGCCAAGAGGCTAATCACTGATAACGCCATTGTGGCCCATGAATTGTTTCACTCTATGAAAACACGCTCCACCACGAGAAGAGGAACCATGGCCTGGAAACTGGATTTTTCCAAGGCCTACGATAAGGTGGAATGGAACATCCTCATAGTTGTGATGTTGAAAATGGGTTTTTGCACCAAGTGGACAAATATGGTCATGCAATGCATCTCGTCCGTCTCCTTCAGAATCCGGGTCAATGGGGATCTCACTCGTAGATTACTTCCATCCTGAGGCATTCGTCAGGGAGATCCCATATCCCCTTTCCTCTTCATTTTGGTGGCTGATGTTTTTTCTAACCTTATTTTCAGGGCTGCATCCGTTAAACCTATTCATGGGGAAAATGTCTTTTCTGTAAGTCCACCAGTGTCACATCTCTTTTTCACCGACGACGACCTCCTCTTCTCTAGAGCAACTATTAATGAATGCCAGGTGATCAGCCAAGCGATCCACCGGTATGAGAGGGCGTCGGGTTAGTCAATAAATTATGGGAAATCAGAAATATCCTTCAGTAAAGGGGTACCCTATTCCAAGAGAGATGAACTCTGTGCAGCATTTGGCATTCATATGGTTGAAAATCACCAAAAGTACCTCGGGCTACCCACAGAGATAGGCTGGTTTAAAAAAGAAATATTCGCAGCTCTGGTGGACAGGATTGAGAAGAAAATTCAGGGCTGGACTCCAAAAATAATTTCAAAAGTTGGAAAATAGACCTTCATTAAAGCTGTCATCCAGTCTATTCCTAGCTATTTTATGTCCATGTTTAAGCTCCCAGTGACCATTGTCAACCAAATCCACACACGTATGACCATCTTCTGGTGGGGGAAAATGATGGAAAGAATAGACCCCACTGGATGGCCTGTGAGAAACTATGAATACCCATGTCAGAGAGAGGGATGGGATTCTGAAATCTTCTTCTCTTCAATGACGCACTTTTGTCCAAGCAAAGATGGCACCTTATTAACCATCCATCATCTCTCTGTGCACTTGTTCTAAAAGCTACGTACTTTCCCCACCCAGACTTCCATGTTTCCTCTCTTGGCCATCGTCCTAGCTTCCTTTGGAGAAGCATTTGGGGGGCCCGAAAGCTCCTAGGAAACGGGATGGGCTGGAGGATTGGGGATGGCTCATCTGTTAATATCTAGACCGATCGTTGGCTGATCTATTCTGAAGTTATACAAGATACTTCCCATGCCCAAACATTCTTTGAAAATGCCACTGTCCGGTTCCTCCTTTCTGACCAAGGGATGGGGTGGTGTTTGGATAAGAACCATGAATGGTTTTACAAAAGTGACCAAAGACATATCCTAAGCATCCCCTGGATCCTAGACGCAGGACCCGGCCACCTCTTCTGGAGAAATGATTTATTGGGCGAGTACATAGTGAAATCCAGAGACAGACATGCTCTTGGCAACCACCCAGTTGACCGGAATTAGGGTCCATGGAAATCACTCCTGAAGCTCAATGTCCCACCCCCCACAAAATACGCCACTTCTGGTGGCAGGTGTGCACGGACACCCTCCCTACCATGAGTCTTCTCGTCTATTGACATATGTCCAATTCTTTTACCTTTACTTTCTTCCCGAATATACCTAAGACCCCATTTCACGCTATCATTCAAATCCCTAAAGCTAAGGAAATTTGGAACAAATGGGGCCCAGCTCCAGATGCATCTCTGGATATGGATTCAAACCTTCCCTCTCTCATGATGCACTGGTGATCCTCCCTCTCTTCAGATAATGCAGGCTCACTCTGCACCCTGGCCTGGATCATCTGGGTCTAGATTAACGATGTTTTTTTCCATCATGTTCATAAACCTCCTGATTTTTGGATCGAACAGACCACGTCATGGATTGAGGGATGGAACCACCACAACAGACATCATAGGCCAGTTTTTCCTCCCTCCTGTCCTCCTCGGGGGAACCCCCCAATGGCAGGAACTCATAAGATCAACGTGGACGCGTCTCTCCCCAAGGATGGACTGGTCTCCCTCGATCTCCTAGCCCGAAATCATTTGGGGAAAATCATTACTAAAAAATATGAATCACATCAGGTCTTTTGGGCGCCTGCTGTGGCTGAGGCTTACACTATCCTAGTAGTTATGATGCTGTCTAGGGATCATGGATGGCTTGATATCAACAATGAGTCAGACTACCTCACCGTGATCGATGTCATTAACCACAATGACGGTGGACTCCAGTCTTTTGTCCTCATCGTAAGGAGAAATCTATCACTCCACCAATGCTATTAATTCTGCACTTTCTCCTTTACCAAAAGAGAAGGAAACAATGTGGCCCACCAGTTGGCGGCATCAGGCCCCTTCGATTCCAACCATCTCTGGCTGGATAATTTCCCTCTGTGGCTTTGCTTATGTACATCTGATGATCTTCGTCATTAATGGTATCTGTCTTTTCTCTAAAAAAAAGTAAAAAAATGGGTAAAAGGACCTCAAACATAAATGAATCAATTTTTAGGAAACATGGACATGAATGATTAATATAAGACCAGTAAATACTTGTGAATAAACAATCTTGGATAAAAACGAGATTGGAAAAGTTATCCCTTACCTTATATCTGATATTCTTCGTGTGTATCCAAAACTCATGTATAATGATTTAAATAATGTCATCGACTTATTTTAGAATCATATTCATTGTTATGATGTCATACATGGTTCACTTATGACTTTATATTACCCGTTCTTTTGTAAATTCATGTTAAAGTTTCATTTTGGGTGAAATCATTTAATTTATCATCCGTGTTTTGACTTGTAATTATTCATATGATTACATAGATCATGATTACATACATCTAGAATGTAAAACATTATTTATATATAATATATATTCAGAATATACATATATATAATAGATCGATAAATGGAATGAAATACACCATTCGTGGAGACAATAGGTCGTACGAACGCATGAACGTTGTTTTAGTTTCCTTATTAAATTGAATGGAATTAAGTAAATAACATATACATAAGTCCAGTATCATTAATATTTTATATATCTCATTATTATTTAATATATATACATTGTAATCATTCTTGAATGGTTAACATGGAGAATGAGTCTCATAGTGTCGTGGAGACGGTAATCCGTACGTACGCATGAGCGATGATATCATTCCCATAATTATTGAATGGAATTAGATTGGATCATATAATATCTAAAAATTAGTATCATGTCATAATAAACATATATATACTTATTTTTTAAACTATTATACCCATCCAAGTAAAGTGGTGGTGGAAAAATACATTACACCACAGCATGGAGACGATATTCTGTACGTACGCACAGGTGGTGATTTCATTTTCCGTAGGATGGATAGAAAGTGAAATGGGGTTGTTTCATATTTATAATATCATATCATATATTATTGATACTGATTTTATTACTTTATAATGAAACTACTAATGAATAATAATTTGAAGAAGAAAGAAACTTGAACGAATCGGTAGAAGAGATTACCTCTTCTACGACACACATCATTTAAGCATCCTCTTAAGGCACTAGAGTTGGACTTTTGAGAAGACCGAAACCTCCAGAATGTTTCTAGGAAAGTTTAGAAGAGAAAAGGGTCGGGTTTGGCTGAGCTTGAAGGCTAAAAGTGTTGTGAATAAGATAGGAAGGAGGTTCCCTTTTATAAGGGAGGAGAGGGGCACTTTTGGAAACTTTAAATATATTAATTAATAATAAAATAAAACACCACTTAAAAACCTCCAAAAATGACTCATATTCGAATAATAGATGATATAGTGTTGTAATGACATCGAACAATAAAATTTAGGCATATTGAAAATTTATTTTAAACCATATCAACTTGATTTATCCATATTTAATTTATTTAATCTTATTTTTGGTAATAAGATTCTGAATCTTAAATTGTTATAAATAATTACTTATGTGTTGTTAATTATCCATAATTAGGTACATCATGACATTTTAGACCATATAAATTTATAATTATAATTTATAAATATTTTTTTAAAAAAAAAATTAATAATATGTTATTTTTATAAAATAACAATAGTGTTAATTTTGACACAATTCATTTATTTCAATTTGAATAAAATCCACAAAGAAGAAATATTCGAACATAAATGTTTAATAGATTCCAAAAATGACATATTAATCAATAATATTTGTGGAGAACATTAATTAGTTTATATAATATTTATTTTAATATTTATAATACCATTTATTTGATATTTCTCTTAATAAAACAATTACTACATCATTTTTGTATAGACATTTAATATACTTATTATTAGCATAAAAATTAAAAAGAAAATACTATGAAGAATAAAAATATAATAAATTTCATAATAATATTTTTACTCGAATTTATCATCTTAAAATAACAACATTTAAATTGTTATATATATTAAATTATGAAGGTGACATCATTTACATCATTTAAAATAAAATAATATTAATGTTCTAATTGGTTTTATAAGGCTAAAAATGGTCCAAAAATCTACACTTCGATGATTAGGGTATATATATACTTGACCAATAATGTTTGGTCAAGTTTCTAGTCCTTTATATAGGTATTTTTATTTTAATAAAAACTATATTATTGGTTTTTCACTAAATAAATAATTTCGACATCATTAATGTATAAGTTATTAAGGTAATTAAATTTTTCTTAAAAATTAAAAATAAATTACCCTGATAAAGAAATAATTTTATCTTTAAAATGAGTATTTACAATCTAATTTATGTTCGATATAACTATATACTAAAAATAATCTAATTATTAAAGTTTGACTGAGACATTTTACCTTCAATTAAATAAACTAAATAAAAGGACTAAATAAAATACAAGTGGGTTCCATTAGATTCCATTTCGTCCCAAGTATGATTTAGGGTAAAATATAATCATCCAATTATATTAGGACCAGTTTTAGGGAAATTTTAGAATATTATATTTACCCTTAATTTCCTGATCTACTTTTAACTATGGTAAACAAAAATTACCATAGTTACTATTCATAATGAATAAAAATAAAAAATAGTTTATTAACATAATTTGGACCTACTGATTCCATATATGGAATCCATTTTTTCAAATTCAAATCACGTAATTTGCAATTATTAATTTAAAATTAATCTCATTGTTAAAAAAATGAGTTTTAAAAGTTAAAACATTGCAAAAGATTGAAATGATTTTAACTATGAATTCAATGTAAAATGAATTCTAAGGACATAAATTATATTAAATGGTAAAAATATATTCTATTTATACTTTAAAACCATTAAATATCATAATTTATCATATAAATTATTACAAAGAAAAAAGTTGTTTTTAATTAAAATATAGCGTGTTTTTATTATTCATTAAAATATGAAAGTTATCAGATTAAGATGAAAAATTTATCCAAAGTAAATTATTATATCCTTATTCCAAAAATGAAAATTTTTGGTCAAATTTAACTAATAAACATGTTAAAAACTACATTTAAAGTTGGTGCGCTATCAAAAGGTGGCAAACTGTATTTTTTTTAAAATACTTATTTTACTCGAAAAATTTATTTTTTTCTCACACGATGCTCTAGAAAATGTGTATGATGAAATAATAATGTTATAACATTACAAATGTAGTTAATACTATTCATAAAGTCTAGTTAATGAAAATATTATAACCATATATCGTTTTTTAGTGAAACCTGGAATTGCGTACAACACACGCTATTGAGGAAGGTCATGATTCCGTGTAATGCAAGGCATGTCAGGTTTACGTATAGTGCAAGACTCCTTTGTTGTTGCGTATAACAGAATCCAACTATATTTCATGTATACATTGAATATTTATATATATATACTCAATTTTGTGTTGAATAACTACTATCAAACGAACTTGTAATTTTTTGTAACATAATCCACGAATAGTGTTCTGTATACTGCAAGCTAATATGGTGTTATGTATAGTGCAAGATAATCTTGGTGTAGCGTACAAATAAAGACATCAAAGAAATTAAAAACAATAATTCTCATAAAATCTCGGGTTGTTACATATATTAATTTCCATAATAAAATATATATACATGTATATATTAAATCAATTATAACAACTATCTGTGAGAGACATTGATGAGAAATGTAATTCATTGATTTAGAAGGTGGTAGCTTGAATATATGCATGACTAATGGTTTCATTTCCAATTTTTTTTAATTGAGATGAATAATGATTTAAATTTACATAATAATAGATATCAATATAGGATATTCTAATGTATTTATATTGGATTGGTTATGAATGAAATTAATTAGGTGTAAGAAAATATAAAATCGAAACATTTTGTTTATATGATTATCTCTTCATTATGAAACATACATTAGATCTATCCATAAAGACACTAGATATGGTATTTCAAGAATATAAACACCTGTTAAATATCTATAATGAATTTATTAAGTGTTTTATGTATTTTTTTTTGCGTTATGTTTCTCATGAAGTGTTAGGAAAATAGGAGAGGTTGTGTCCTTTTATAAAAGAGGATATGGTGACCCCTGGAATTAACAAATGTATTAAATAAATATAAATTAATATTCATGTTCAAGTTTCCAAAATTAATATATTTCAAATATAGGTTGTATAAAATATAAAACTATCTCATAACAAAACTTATGAAAGTTTAGGCGCCTTTAAAACCCATATCCCTTCATTGTAAACCACATAAACAACTTTAACAATTGTCATGATAATAATGTTTCTTACTCATTAGGGGTCATCATTGATAATATAAAAGGTAATGTAACCCAAAAGAGGAAAATGATTGATGATAATGGAAATATTACATTATATTTTCCATAATTAAGTATTTTAGGAAACGTATATCATTTAAACAAATATTATTCGACATAATATGCAATTAATATTATTTTCGGGATTGTTCCTATAATTTAATTTAAAAATAACAAGAAAATAATGTAATTAGAATATAAAATTTTAGCTCAATAATAATAAAATATGTTTATCTACATATTTCCTAGGGTACCATAACTCAATCAAAATAATATTACCTTTATTATTTTTTATATTATTTACTTGAATTATCTTCTTCCTGCACAAGAACTCTATCAGAATTACAAATAAATTTAAAGTAATTATTCCATCACTAAAAATAAAAAATTAAAGTAAAATTTTAAAAAAATATTCAAACTAAAATTTACAAATTATAACTTGTAAATAATTTTATCTTACTCTAAAAAATATTAGATTTATTAAATCAAAAGGTGTGATATTTTTTGTTTCTGCTTTTGTTAAAAAATATTAAGGACTTTATCAAAGTGAAGTGGAAAAAATTTTAATTTTTTTAATTATTTATGATAATGGTCAAATAATAAAACTCCAATGGAATAACACAATGTCATTTTTGTGGAATTTAAAATTGATATCCTATAGTTTTAATCATTTTTACCTCTTTTACTATATCCATGGTGACAACATTATTACCAAGGTTAATATTAATTCTAAATAGAAATGGCATTAACTAGTTTAAAATTGTTTTAAATTATGACTCCAAATATGGAATCCATTTTATAAATTTAAATACTCATGAGTACAAAAACTAAATAATAAATAATCCAGAAAATACAATGAAAAATGGTTTCCCCGCAAATTTCTTTTTTATTTATAAAAAATCTATAATGAAAAATATAACTATACTTTTTATTCTAATGAAAATAATTTTAGAATTTGAATCAATTAGAACTAATTATAGTTAAAAAATAATAATAAAAAATTTCTGAATATATATTTAAAGGAAAAAAATTCTATAAAAAGAATATTTTTTCTATATTATTAAATTTAAGTGAATTTTAAATAAAATAAAAAAATTACACTATGATTATTATGATATACTGATTTAAAAAATTATATCTATTTTTTGAAATAATATTTCTATAATTTATGAAATTAACTATAATATTTTCTATTAAAATATAATAATAACTATTTATGAAGCAGATATTTTTAAAGACTAAAATGTATTTACAAAAAATTATTTTCTTATTTAATAAGAATTAGTCAATATATACATTATAATATATATATATTTATATCAACATACATTTCATATTACAGTTGTGACTTTTCATATATTCCAATTTGATAGTTATGTTTCAATGATCATATTTAATTTAATATTATATCTGGGATTGTTTACGCTCAGAGTTTCAAGTCTTATATTCCATCAAAAATAGTTTCCTTTTAAAATTTTACCATATAATATATTAATAGTATTATAATGATTAAAAATATGAACATGAAAAATTAATTGAATATTCTGTAAATTTTTATTCTAAGGACTGTTATACAAACCAGATTTGGAATGAAACTACACATATAAATTTTTAGATATATAATGGTATATATATTATCATTGGAAATTATTTATTATTCATTTGTGTAAAGTATGTGGTAATATATCCCATGTTTAATAAACATATAGATAATAATCACTTTTTAGGAAGTCATAATTTTAATTATTAACATTTGATTATTTAAAATCATGGCCTTAAACCACACATATTCTAGTTTTTTAAAACTACATATATCATTATTTTCCCATTAATATTTTAGGTTTATTGTTGTAAAAATTATGAAAAATATTTATTTTTAAAAAAAATACATTATAGGTGTAAAATTATATGTAATATCCATTTCATTCATAAAAATATATTTAAAAATAAACCATTGATTGTCATCATGAAAAATATTATGATTTTTTTCATTGATCTAATCCTTGTATCTATAACACCGTAAATCCTATGGAAGTTTTTTAAAATATGGGATGAGACCGAAATCATAGTAAGGTAATAATATTACAAAGAAACATATGAACATAAGATATAAAGACATATTAAGAGAATATACAAGTAATAGTCCATGATTAATCATATGGAAGAATAACATATAGAACATGAAATAATATGATAAAGGAAATGTTTGAATAGGGTTGATACATAAAACATGAAATCAACAAGAGATAGTGATAACTACCAAAACTATATCAAATGGTGAAGAAATACCCATAAAATATTATGCTTACAACCTAATCCCATGCATGTCATCTCATGAGACAAAAAATTACCTAATGAATTAGAGGACTATCTCAGTGCTCAACTCATAACATGTTTAAACATATGTGTTACACATATTGAATCAAATATAAGTAATAAAAATAAGGTTAACTCATGGGATTAAAGAGGTTTCATAATCATATTATATGGAATAAAGAAAGGGCATGTCATAATGAAATCCATTAAAGGAGGTAATGAATCATTTTGGAAAACAAAAAAAATAAAAATAAAAATAAAAATAAATAATGATTTCCAAATAAGATAAATACATAAAAAAGAGTGTTTAATAAACATTATAAAAGAAAATTTATAAATGATTAACTTTTTTTCTGTTTGAGTGAAATGAGTAAAAATTATTTGAAAAGGGTAAATTAATATTTCATTTCATAAATAAAAAATATAGTTTTTAATGATATAATGATATTTTTTTTGAAATTTTTTTGTCTTAAAACATTTTGTATATTTTACATCAACATGTATACAAAACAATGAAGATCAATTTAATCGGGTTTTCTATTCAAGATAAATTGAGAAGGGATATTTAAAAAACTGTATTCCACAATAAATAGATGAATTGAAATGAATATATATATATATATAAATTTAGTACATTCTCCAATAATATTGAGAAATTTTATATGAAGAATTGGGAATTACAAGGGAGGAAATATATTAAAAGTGTAACAGAAAGGATAATTCGTGGCTCACGGAGATCCCTTAAATTAAACCTAATAAAATATCACTCTTTGTATAAAATTGTGAAAAATAAAAAAAAAATTATTTTGATACATTAATTTCTATATTAATATATTCATTCAAACCATTCTAAAAACATCGAAATTTTTTAGGAAGATTTTGGAAATAAATCTCTAAATGTTGAATTAAAATTTGTTTTTTTTAGAAAGTTCTTTACAACGATCATATCATTGAACTGAGTGTTAATAAAATGAATAAATTTTTTGTTACCACTATAAATACCCCTGATAAAATTGGAAATTGAACATAATATAATAAAAATTATCATAACACATGATATTAACATCACATAATCACGAAGTAGAATTTTAACCAATTAAATAGAATTTTAGCTAAGAAATCACTTACAACGTTGTAATCAGTCGAATTGTATTCAACATGAAATAGTAAAAATTAAAAAAATTAATAATAATTGTAATAATTAAATTCATTATATATCATATCAATGGAGAGTTATAATCACCAGCGAAAATAATATATATGCATAACATCAAAATATGGTTCAATGATTGAAAATCGAGAAGAATTTTCATACCATGAGTTCAAATCATCACATACATTATTTAAATTAAAAATTAATAATCCTAGATAAATTAATTTAATTATTGGGAACCATTTTCAATTTTATTATTCCTTTTATATCAGTTATCTCAATATTATAACAATTTCACTATTATTTGAGATCATGTCAGACGTTTTGATAATATTCAATACTTGAGTCCAAAATTAATTTTGAATGACCTCTATAGTCAAAGAAGTCATTAATACATCATCTAAATAATAATAAACCTAACATAAATAAAATTTTACACATCAATTACTCTTTTAAATCTACAAATGAATCATTGATAACATATTAAAAATTTATCAAACTTTTTGGAAGAATTTATGATTTTTAAAAATTCTAAATCATTTAATAAATAATTATTTATCTTAAAATATTATTAATTTTCATTTGGACGCTATTCATTACTTTGAATTTTAATAAATATAAAAAGAACAAGATAAATTTGAATACAAAATTTAAATAAATTAATAAAATAATAAATCTATTAAAATATTTTATGAAAATAATGATATCACATTGTATTTATTTTAATATTTTTAATTTCATTTATTATATATTCCCTATTAGACAAATAATTATTTCATCATCATTTTTCAAAATTTAGGTTATTTATTTCACTAATAAAAATATAAAATAAATTCATATGATATAGATAAATATCTAATATTGAAAATGAAATTTTATAGTCGAAGATATCTACCTGAAAACCCCATATTAAAAATGATATTTTTATTAGAAATATAAGTAATACATCATTGATTTTTTTAAATAAAATATAATAAATGTCATACTCTATTCCAAATGCCTTCGAAATGTGATAATTTTAATTCTCAGATTATTATGGTAGATGAAAACACATAACATAAAATTTGGAATGGTTTTAGGGTCATTTTATAGTCTTTGTCATCTTCTTTTTACCATTAATTATCTGATTTACCATTTATCATGGTAATCAAAACAACTAAGGTTACTATTCATATTGACCAAAAATAGAAGGGGTGTATTAAATAAATTTGGAAATTATGATCCCCAATATGGAATAAATTATTAAAAAATAAAATCCACTAAATTTCAGAATTTTATTTAATATCAGACCTATAAAATTCAATGAAAAACTACTTTATAGAAAAATTTCGATTTTAAACATAATATGTTTTTATAATAAATTTATTTATGAAATAAATTTAGAAACCGTATTAGTATTATTTAATTCAAAAATATATAAATAAAATTTCAACATTATTAATGTCATATTTGGATTATTTTAGTAAATTAAAATAAAATATTATTCTTGATTAAAATCAGTATATTTCAATATTCATAAAAAATGAATATCTTCAAAAAATTATCAAAAAATTAACATGGAATATTTTGATATAATGATGTAAAAAATATCAGTTCATTTTTTCAAATAATATTTCTAGAATATTACGAAATAAATTATACAAATTTTACATAAAAATAAATAAAAATAACTTTTAAAGAAAACACGTTTTGAGTAATAATATGTCATTAGTAAAAATAGAGAATTTATTTACAATGAATTAATTAATACATTAGAAATGAATAATACCATTATTTTATTAATAATTTCATTAATAATAATTATTCTCCCGAATTTAACTATTTGGTTATAATGGTAACATTATAATTGTAAGATATTGTAGTTCATTTATGCTCGTTATTGCATATCATTATGATATTGAACGTAGTATTTTGTTTTAAAAAAATTTAAGAAGTTAAATTTTCCCCCAATTATGAAACTTTTAACCTATAATATCTTATCTCAAGCTTATTAACAAGGTTTAAACTTTTCAAAATACCATTGTTGAAATCCAACAACCAAAAAAGGATTAATAAAACATCTATATAGTAAGGGAGAATGAAAAATGTGGAGGTTTATTGAGATAGAACATAACAGTATTCCATTTAAGAAAACATGGAAATTAACAATAAAACTAACTATCATGTTCTTGTGGGGAGTGATAGTGATCATGGACATTATAATTTTAATAATTCCAAAACCATAAATCTATAATTAGATAAAAGATATTTCATTTCTCATAATGAACTGTATGTGAATAACATTTTTTATTAAATGATTATTTTCCCGGAGTTTAGGAATTCTATTCACATATCTAATAAAATAATAGGGTTACAAATCAACCCGAAAATAATAATTTCACACATTAATAAATTTCCACTAAAAACTCGTCATTTTTTCCAAACGATGAGTATTCAGAAAAATGAAATCACCAATAAATCACACGATTCAACTTCTAGAGGACCAAACAAAAACAAAATTATTCGTACAAGAAAAATCAATTCCATGAAATGAATAAAAGTTTATATGACCGAAAAATAATTCAATATAAAAAATTAAAAAGTGAAAAAATATCAACATAGAAAAAAAATATAAATAAAATTTATAAAAAATATATTCTATAATAAGATTGAAAAAAATATAATTAGATGGATTTTATAAAAAAATATATCCAAGCCAATATTATCATTTATCACCATGTTACATCATTGAATCTTAATGTCTTATTGACAATATTAATTTTAATAATCATATGATCTTAATTTACGCTAATAATTTCCCAAAATAAGATAAATACCTATAATTAAATAATGAAATAATATTTTACCCCAAAAGAAATTTCAACATTAATTAGTGAAACTAAGTCCTAGAATATATTATTTACCGTAATCTTATAGGATTCTGAATATAGTATGAATCTTTAGAAATAAAATTAATCATTTAATTACTAAATAATTTTCTAATACAATATAAAAATATTCCATGAAACATATGTTATAGAAGTATACGTAATATTCATCCATAAAAAATTTAATTTAAAATGATAAGTCATAATAATTAGGTATTGACGTAGGCTAATGGTATACAATTCACCCTTTTCACCCTTCAGTTGTTGGTTCAATTCTCATAGCCATTCCCGACTCAACAAGTTGTCACATGGTTTGTGGGTTTTCATTTAAAAAAAATATAAATACTATAAAATTCCAAAAATAATTGATAAAATAATAATAAATAATGATAATATTTTTTCAACATAAGGGTAAACTAATACCTTTCAATTTCCATCCTAAAATGTAATAACCCATAATTACCTCATAAAATGAATGACTATAAAAAATAAAATTTGTAAACATAAAATTTCATAACATAAAACCAAAAAAGGGGTTTATTGGTCAAAAAATATGATTAAGCATTAAATTAAAAACCCATGATGATATCCATAACATATAAGAATTACATAAAACAAAACATCATAATCCCTAAAAATTTTTATACCCTACTATCTTACTAACTGTATGGACCCACGCGTAAACAAATCAAATTCTATTTATTTTAAAATATAAATCACATTAATTATTTTCCCAATTGATTTAATAGGATATGGATACCAATCATACTATTAATTATATAACATATCATTATATGGTGGATATTGGAGTTATTATTTTATCATGTTTGAATAAGGTTTATGGATGTGGAATAATAAATTAATCTTAAACAACCAATAAAAAATGATACCTCTTATTTTGAAATATTTTGATGCATAACACCATAATGATGGTATCAGTCTTGTAGTTGAATCCCCAAATGGGTTTTAAAAAATATTGACCAAAATAGAACATAAACATTTTGATGCCATAGATTCTCTACTAGATTACTTCCATAGGATCAGGAGGGAAATATATTAAGAAAAATATAAATGCCATAAAATACATGGGTTTGATCCAAAGCCATGCAGAATATTTTCGCATCATTGAAGATCGCTACTCAAATAATAGGAGACTGGATTCATCTAGATCATCCGCACACACTTCAAAAATTTAGGTGAACAATAATCTTTAAAATACATGTGCTAGGGCAGAGTTACAACGATGTCATCGATGCTCCAGCAATCACTTCATCACCATGCTTAAAATGAAAGAGTGAGAGAGCTCGATCTGACCACCTTGATCCAATGCCTCTCTCTCTAGGATGTAGGGTAAATAATTAGAATGAGATGGTCCATGAATAGTATTTTCTAAATCTCTCTTATCCTCAATTTATAGTCTAAAATAGAATAACCTGAAATTTTCAGTCGGACCCCTGAACAATTAACACACTATATAAATTATATTTTGACTAATGAACTGAGTAATAAATATTATATATATAATCATCACATTTTTCAATTATAATAAATATATTACATGACCATACTCGAGCCATTAACTTGTCTTATACTTCCCACAAAAATTAATTGTACCTTGAATATACAAAACTAATTTTTGTTCAATCAATATTTTCATGTATTTACATTAAATATTGTAAATATATTTAATATTTAAATTTGATGACCATTATTCATCACTTAAATAATATGAAATTTTTTAGTGCATTAGTGATTGAATCTCCTAGGAGTAATATTAAACCATAGTGGTGGGGGCCAATATGCCCAATATACATATTCCACTGAATAGTGAAGATTCTTGAAAATGCTATTGCATGTGACCCTTCAGGACCTTATATCAAAAGTAGTTAATAATGTTTCAAAAGTAATAGTGGGATATAGAAACTCATCATGGACCCTAAATAGATATGGATTGTCCTTTCACTGATAACCAACTTGTAACATCCTGGCCCAACTCACCTAGGAGATGGTGTATGGACTAGTGGGTCACATGAACTCATGCATGTCTCCCCGTATGCCAAAGGACACGGACTAGTAGTGTGGGTCTCTAGAGGTGATAGTGGGGAGAATATACCCATTTATCTGAGTTTTAGAGTAGTATAATATAGTATAATTAAAATAAAACAAAACCAATAGTAAATAAATAATTGACAAAACAGTAGAACACAATATTTATAAAATTTATATAAGTGGACTACACAAAATTATAAAATGGATGAGTGAATTTCATGGTGATGATACAAAACTAGGTAAACAATGAAACATTCTTTATGACATGGTGTAATAATAAAGAAAGATATAAAATCCCTACAGATGATCTCTAGAAGCATTCAGAGCTCTATCTCAGTCCCTTGCTCCTAAATCCAAGATACGAATAGCACGATATAAGAAATCAATCATGTCCCACTGTCTTGTGAATAAGAAAGGTCTACTCATGTAACATAATGAAATGGAAACACAAGTGGGGTGTGAGATATACATCTCAGTAGGCTGGCGCAACAGATTTCTATCTTAATCCGGACAAATCAAGGTAAATTAATAATTCCCCCATATAAATCAATTGGCGTTTGATTACAAATATAAAAGAGTAACTTGTTCTTGGTTCATAAACATACACCCATCCCATAACTCCTTAATTAGACAAAGATGGATATAAAAATTGAGTACTTTTAATAAGAAGAATTTATATATATATATATATAAGGCTAGGATGTAGATGGCAGACAAAAATGAAACAATCCCCAAATTATTGTGTTTAAATTTTGGTCTAATTTATGTATCAACAAAGAGTGTCACTATACATCAGAAAGGTATCATGATCTACAAGGGAAATCAAAGGATTCATAAGTAAAAACATTCCATTCAACATTATTATTATTATTATGTTCGTATTGTATATTTGGAGTTTGATCCCATCTCGAAGGTATCACTATGGTACATCCTTCAGTTAGTACACTACCTCTAAGACCATCCATGGAAATCCTACGAAAGGCCAAGTATCACTCGAAGCATAGATTTACCATTATTACATCTTGATCTCACACTAAGGTGGTCGAGTATCACCCATGTAATGGCACAAACATGTGGTAATGACCTGTCGTTGACGGTCCCTTCATGAACCACTGTCACATAGAAGTTTATACAAGGCCTAGTGATGAACATGTCTAGAAAAGCCTAAGATATTCCCCCACCAATCCATAAGAGTAACGAGCTAGGAACGTATAGTTCTAGTGTGATTCATTAATATGGAACCCCATTCTCTAGCCACACTAAATTTATTTAGATTCCATAGAACAAGTATCATTGTTTTTTATTTATAATTGCAGCTAAACTATATTGGTAACATTGTCCCAATAAATGGTCATTTAAACCAAGTAGCTATAGCCAAAAAATTTTTAACAACGAATGTAGTAAAAACAAACATATTAATTTATAAAGTCACAATAGGATTATAATTTAAAAATAATATAACAATTAGTCCATAATAAACCAACACAAATAGAGATAATTGTTCATAGTAATTCAAAATAATGTATTTAATCAAAACATAAGTAAAGAGATCACGTAACATGTTCAATAAATAAATTAAATTAATATCAGGCTAAAGAAAAATATTCCTTATACGTTCGCACTCCAAATGTGTTACACAATGATGATGTAATAATTTAAATAGGTTAAAATGTCTCCCAAAATTGTGTGCAGGTTCAATAAAGAAAGTAATTTAATTTAGAAAAGTTAAATATAAGACCTCTCCATTAGGAACTAAGGAGAAGCAGAATGTGCAATTTAAATGAAGAAACAAAATGAAGTGAAACGTAGTTGACTCCCTCCCAAAATCTCATAGGGGATTCTACACTCAACGGTGATCTTTGATTTTACATACAATAGATGAAATTTGATGATTTTAGAAAAACCCCAATTTCGAGTAAAAAAAATATACATCATATCATGTGATGGCTTGAGAACAAGATCACACAATTATTGGTGCATGATGATAGCCTAACTGAGAGAATTACAGCACACCAAACAATGTTGAAATCAGTGAAGAGATGTGGATGTAGCGGGCATCTGAAGAAGAGGGTAGGTGATGTGAAATTCCTAGTGGAGGGAGGTGCAACACACAAAGAGAGGGGGGGGGGAGTAAGAGAGAAAGTAAGGATAAACAAAAGTAATAAAAGAATAGAAAGGAAAAAATGGAAAAAATTTATTATTTAATTTAAATTAAATGGTGGAAGAAATGAAACAATTAATTAAACTGGGTTTACCCCATTTTAATTATTTTTAATTTCTCTCCATCTTTTCTATTTTATTATTTATTTTTATCCCTGTATAAATTCCATTAATTTTCTTTAAAATCCTTTTATTTCTTTTTTAACCCATTTAAATTATTTTTATCCCAACTGTTGTGTTAGATTGTGGAATCAATTTTTTACATAAAGCATAAGAAATTATATAATTAAATTTACTAGCTCCTCGGGACACGCAATGGGGTGTGCTTGTGTATGACCTAGGCCTCATTATATATTTGGACTAAAAATTTAAATATTCCAAATGTTGGATTATGATGAGACATTACAAGTATTTATGTAGTCAATATAATAATATTTTATCTAACCAAATAATAAATATACACCCATATATATATACATGATATATATATATACCTATCTGTATATTCATATATATATACCCGCACATGTATATATAACTACATATATATTAAATACCAATATATATAAATATACATCATATATATATACCAAAATGTTTTGTTCACAATATAATAATAAAAAATATAATTAAAATTATTATTATTTAATAGAAAACATCAATAACACCATTAATATTTTATCGAAAACAATCATTTAAAGGCTAATAACAACTAATAAATTAAAATTTCTTGAATATTTTAATTTCATATTCACAATTAATTATATTAAATTTATTACATTTCTATGTTGTTATTTATACCATAACACAATTTATTTATTAGGAAAGAAGAATTTCATTTTTTTCTTCAACTTAAATAATAATATTATTAATAATATTAATAATATTATTTCTAATTACCCAACAAAAAAATTTATAACCCAATTAAATTATCTTTGTTTGTGATCCGACAAAATGTTTGATGCTAGAAAATGTTATTCCCTACCTATGCTAAACCCCAACTATCTAAACTATCAGTGGTCTAAAATTTCTCATTAGACACAACGTTTTTGAGAAAATAATCATTTATTATATAAAAAATGGAATAATAAATTAATTAAAAATGGTGATAGTATTAGTATATGTGTGGTTTCCAAATACCCAATGTGCATTAATATTAAACCCTTTCTAGGTAAACATGGAATTCCATACCTAATAATTGTCTCATATTTTTCATACTACATATTTTTTGGTAGTTATTTAATTTTATTATTTGAAAAACAAACACACATATACAGATAAAAAAAATTTATTAATTCTATTCTATCAATTTAGAGGGTCTATTGGTCTCAGAATCTCACACTGACTCATGATCAAACTCTAAAAAATTTTCAATGAATATTTCATAGTGATAAAAAATTATTTTACCATTTATTTAATTTATTTCTATTTTAATATAATTTATTCATTAAAATTTATTTAATAGACACATCACAGTGTCAACTATCCGAATTAAAAAGTTTTGATGCTCGGTTTTAAAATCGGCCATCCTGCTAACGAAAAAATTAAACTTCCTTTTTTTCTGTTAGTTGAAAACATGGAAAGCTACAATCTTCCCACCTTGGATCTTCTCATCCCCGAGAAGCCTTTAGGAATCAAGTAATTGTCACCCAGTCTATAGGGAAATGAAGTATCATAAAAAAGTTTGTGTTTCATCTCTATACACCTAATGAACATTCAAACATTGGTTAAACAAGTGGCACTTAATCCATTCCTAACATATCCAACAATCACATTCCATATAAAACATTGAGACATTACTTATCCCTACCCATTTAGATAGAAACCTGACCATGTCATAATCTCTTTAAAAATCTGATCGAATTTACATCTCACATTAGGTTTTAACATTATAAATCGAATATTCTATGTCACGAAACCATCCACCATTGATATTTCATACAAGAAACACCATTAAGTGTTCCAGCGATGATTCTCACATAATTTCCAAAATTGATTAAATAATAAATTCCCATTAACCTATAATCCCATGTCCATCCAAATTTTCATGAAAATCCCTGGCTGGCCCAATCCACACTCCTCTCACCTGACAACATGCTGTAAAAAGGTCCTTCACTGATCTCCTCATCGAATAAGAGAGGGAACTAGTCAACCCACATCATTCGACCATTTCATAAGGCACCCAGCGTAGACAAACGGTATTTTACAAACTAAATTGCAATGTATTCTTCAATGATATCTCACATTTACCATGAACATGTCTACCAAAATTCATACCTGACTTCTGGTGATGTTCCTTGATTTGGTAATCACCAAACATGATAACAAGTCCATGGTAACCTCAGATCAACACAATATGAGTATAAATAACTAACATAACATAGTTTATACACCATGATTTTAAGTGGGATATTGGTATAAGTAAAAGATTTCCAAAATAGATAATTGACTAAGGCAGTAGAGACATCCACCAGGTGGTCATATTAGAAGAAATGGATTATGTATAGTAGTACATCCAATGAATTCCTACAAAAAAATTAGAGGGTCACTCAAGACTAACCAAAGCCTCGGTACGAACCACACGTTAGCATGAAACACTGACAAAACACCCTTATCAAACCCAAAATTTTTAAATCATTAGTATATCATGTGACTGATTCTCTCTTTGTAGGTCATGGATGAATGCAAGATAGGGACATGATCATCACATATGTAAGAGTACACTAAAATGGATAGAAGATTAATAGAAGGAAATTGTTTAAAAAAATACATGAAAACCTAACCAAATGGAATAATGTGTCAAAACACCTATTTCTTTGGAAGTAATCCTGATAATTTTGGAAAACATGATTATTTTAATTCACAGGTTACTCTAATTTGGAGATGACCGAAGGCATATTAAACTTCATAAGGCATAAAGATTACGCTAAACTCATCTAGTTCTTAAGGGCATTAATCACTCTATTTCACCTCATAAGTAAACAAATCCTACACTAAGTTGACACACAAGCATGATGAATTTTAACTTGGAGGAAAATGTACCGAGTAATGCATCAGTATAGATAAGAGAGGATCAAATGACCTACAAAGAAGGTGACCAAGGATGAGGTTTGCCTAACCTACTGAAAAGTATCATTACCCGATACTCAAGATGAAACAAAATTCAATAATACCATGACCACCCATTAGAACATTATTTTGTTTATAAATAAAGGTATTTTACTAGGGGAAATGACACAGGAATGGCACAAAAGGCTGAAAACTCAAAGCATTATCAAGGATACTAAGTTATAATGGTACTACCTATTATGGTCTTGCCCCTTATGAAATAACAAGCACCAACCCTATCACTAGGTCACAGAAAAACAAAATTCATTAGGCATACATTTAATTTCAATAAATAAATTTTAGAAAAACCACAAATTATATATTAAATAAGAGAGAATGTCAATACAAGCAGCTAACAGATAGGAAAATTTTGTAATTATAGAAGAAAGGAAAATTTAATCATAGATAAATTCTAATAAGAAGAGAAGCATGAAACAAGAAAATATTCTATTAAACAGAAGCATGTAAATAGGCTATAATGGTAAATATATCACCAAAATATGGAATCTAAACATGGATAATAAATAAATTCAATACATGGTATTAAATTCAAAGCACTCAATAATATTAGTAAGAAAACTGTGAATATATCTATAAGGCCTGGTATATTCCTGAAATTTAATTTTCGATGTGACTATTATGATTCATGAGATGCTTCATCAGAGCTTTAATAGGCTAAGGGTAAAATCCATAAACTTCATAAATTCAGAAGCAGTGAAAATCACAATAATCACTTGAGGTGAAATCATATCAAATTTAATATCGAAATTCATGAACTCCAATTCCCAGCCCTAGCCACTATGTCCTTCCCCATACATGGGGTGATCTTTCATAGGCATGACTATTATCCATGCACTAACCCAATACTAGTATACTGTAAAAAAACCAAAATTAGTAAGATAAAGGAAAATAACGACCTCAAATACCACATTGTAATGTCCTAACCTGGCTCACCATAGAGACAGTGGCTGGGCCGGTGGTTCACATGGATTTAGGAATATCTCTCCATATGCTAGAGGATGTTGACTAGCAATGAGGGAATCAGGAGGTGATAGTGGGGATACTATAACCCCTTATCAAATTTTTACATCGGTATAATAGAGTGTTATTAAAACACAATAGCAGAAGAAAAAAATATATAATTGAAAAAAAAGTTGAGATAATATTTAATAATTAAATTGAAGTGGCCAATGCCAAATTAAGGAATAAATGAAACCATCTCAAGGTGGGGATACATAACTCAGTAAAAATACAACACGCTTGATGAAACGATGTAATCATGAAGGAAACGGAAGGCCTACAAGAGATCTCTATGAGAACCATGAGCTCTATATCAGTACCTTGATCGTAAATCCTTGATACAAACAGCACAAAATAAGCAATCAATCATGATCCACATTCCTGCGAACAAGAAAGGTATACTCGGGTACCCTAGTGCAATGGCGGACTGAGTATGGTGTGAGATTTAAATATCATAAGGACAGAACAAAAAGTGTATAACATAAAATAGACTATGCAATGTAAATTATTAAGTGTTCCATATTAATTAATTGTGAGTGATAAAAAATTTAAAATTAAAACTTTTTTCGGATTCCTAAAATGAAACCCTTCACATCCCTCATACTTCACCCTAATCTGGGAATCTGAAATGACTACCCGTAATAAGTAGGTTTTATACATGTAAAATTCTAGGAAATAGATTGAAGAAAAAAATAAAAATACCCCAAATAATGTGCTTTAACATTGGGTCTAATTTCTGTATCAATAAAGTGTGTCATTAGAAATTTAAAAGGTATCACAACACACAAGGGAAATCAATTTCTAGATGAATAACCACCTTCTATGCATCATTATTTTTATTATGTTCAAATTATAGAGTTGGATTTGGATCACCTCTTGAAGGTATCACTACTATACATACATTAATTAAATCAATACCATCGAGAATGTCCCATGTAATATTATGAAATTCCATGTATCGCTCGAGGAATAGATTTACCATGAGTCCATCCTAATCTCTCACTAAAGGGGCCATGTATCAACGGATTCCTCACGTAAAAACCTTTTAATGGACCATCCTTGATGATCACTTTGGGAAACGGTGTCAGCCAAAAGTATATAGATTTCCCGGGGATGTTCTTTTCTGGAAATTCATAAGAAATCACACCCATCGTCGCATAAAAGTGACCATTCTATAACAGAGAATTCTTTCCGAAGTCTTCAAAATGGAACCATTTTATCTTCATACCCAAAATTTAATTATATTTCATAGTACATGTACCACAGGGTTGCATTCATAATTGCAACTACATAGTATATGTTACTCTTCCAAAATAAATGATCATTTAAATAGAGAATTTAAGGCCAAAGTAATTTATAATTAAAAGCAATAAAAACACACATACTTATTTATAAAAGTTAAAGATGATAATAATTGAAAAAAGATTAAAATAATTAGGTAAAAATTAACCAACACGTCCAATCTTCATTGTTCATGATTACCCAAAATATTTTTTTTAATTAAAACACAATAAAAGAGATCACACAACATGTGAAATGAATGAATTTAGTTAGTTTGGGGCTAATATAAAATATACCATGAATGACAGCACACTCAAATGGGTATCCAACGATGTTTCAATAATTTAAATTTTTTTAAATGTCTCACACAAAGGTGTAAAGTTTCAGAAAAGCAGTATATTTAATTTAGAAATGGTAAAAATTAGACCTCCCTAGTAGGAACCAACGAGAACCACAACATGAAAATTAAATGATGAAACAAAATAATGGAAATGAGAGTAGACTCCCTACCTCTTACTCGTAGAGTATCCTATGCTCTTCGTTGATCTTCGATGGTTATTATCGTTAAAAATTATGTCTCACTTAGTGAGATCTTTAATATACACTAGATGACATCATAATTGGAAGAGAAACAAAGAAGCATCAAGCTTTTGAAGGAGAGTGTAGTTGGTAAATAACACCTAGTAGGGGGAGGCACGATACACTTAGAGAGGGGGAAAGGAAGAGAGAAAGGAAAGAAAAATAAATAAATAAATAAAAAGAAAAAATAAATTAATAAATTAAAATAAAATTGCAGAATAAATGAAATAACTAATTAAAATGGGTTTACCATAGTTTAATTATTATTAATTTCCCTCCAACCGTTTTTAGTATCTTTTTTATACCTATTTAAATTTAATTATGTTTATAAAAAAATATTTTTTTTAACCCATTTAAATTATATTTATCTCAAAATAATCCATAGAGAATAACGTAAATATTTTACAAAAACATTGAGAAATTATTTAGTTAATTTTAGTAGCAACTTGGGACCAGCAATATGGTGCACATGCATGCATCGTAGATCTCTATAAGAATTTGGAATTAAAATTTAAATTATCTGATACTTGGTTTAAGCTGAGACGTTATGAAGATTTATGTGGAAAATTAATATTATTTAATATAATCCAATAATAAATATACATCCATATATATATGTGTGTGTGTGTGTTATACATATATATACATATCTGTATATTTATTTATATACACATGCACATAAATATATAACTAAAAATATATTAAATCACCATATATATAGATATACCTCATATATATAAACATCAATGTTTTTGTTCCAATAATATTATAATAACCATAATTAATAATAATATTATTTAATACAACCCATATATGACGCCATTAATATTTTAACGATAATAACCATCGAAAAACTGATATCTCTTAAAAAATTAATATTGATTTAAAATTCACATTTAATTTGAACAGTTAATAAAATAACATTTATTACTTTTTTGAGTTATAATTTATAGTGAGACATAATTTTTAACAATGGAAGTAAATTTTTATTTTATTTTATTCAATGAAAATAATACTATTAATAATAAAATTATTTTTATTATTTAAAACATCCCAGTAAAAATATTTATAACCTAATAAATTTATCTTTTGGTGAAATCTAACAAAACATCTAATGCACAGAAAAGTAAAACCCGGCCTAGGGTAAACCCACATCATAGGACTATTAGTGGTCTCAGATTTCCCATATGACACACTTTTTAAGAGAATATA
This sequence comes from Viscum album, assembly GCA_963277665.1. Classification (NCBI taxonomy): domain Eukaryota; kingdom Viridiplantae; phylum Streptophyta; class Magnoliopsida; order Santalales; family Viscaceae; genus Viscum; species Viscum album. Next base: position 2,014,708,520 of record OY728132.1, on the reverse strand, counting down.
ATATTTTATTATCTTAAAATGGAATAATGAATTATTTACAAATAAAAAGGGTAATCTCACATGTGAGGATGCCAAATTCAAGATGTGCATCAATGTTAAACCCTTTATAGGGTAACCCCAACATTCTATACCAAATAGTGGTCTCATATTTTTATACAACGCATTATTTGAGTATTATTTTATTTATTTTGGAAAATACATCGGCTTATGAATAAAATAAATTTAATATTTTTTCTATCAATGTTGTTGGTCTACGAGCCTTGGAATCCCTCACTAACTCGTCATCTGACTCTGAAATTATTTCATTGTTCTAATAAAAGTTTTTTACCTATTTTTTAATTTATTTTAATTTTAATTTTAAGCTAATTAATTTAATAAAATTTATTTATAAGATTAACTACAGTGTCATGTATCAGAATTAAAACGTTTTGACACTCTGTTTAAAAAAATGCTTGTATGGATGATGGAAAATTTAAATTACCTTTTATTTTTTTCATTCAGTTTAAAACATAGAATGTCCCACAACCTATTAACTTGCTCTGTGTACTATAATCTATCTGTCTTGGATATATCATAAAGAAGGATGCACACTAGTGTCATCTCCGCTTTTTGGTTTAATATTTGTAGATCCAATTAGACAAATTTATCCTCCACTACTAAGGAAATGGTATTATTGAGGTACTACCATCTTTATCAATATGGGAAAATATATATTTCTTCAATAACTTGTAAACTATATATCCATTCATGAACATTTGTCTATTTTCAAGCAAGAAATGGCGTACCCGACACAAACTACCTCTCCATAATTTCAATATAATTGTTTTTTCCTAATTCAATGTAGGCCATAAAATACAATACATTGGTAATGATCTCATGTTTTGAGACTATTACACATGATAGTAGATAGGAACATCTAATGACACCAAAAACAATAGGTGTTCTTATTAGCAGCACTATCCTCATGATCTCACTACTACCGATCACAAAGTGCGAACATCATGAGAATTAGAATCAATGATTTTGATCCCACATCACCTAATAGTAAAACATATACTTTTTCTAGTTAGTAAGATATATCTACACCACATGACAATTATTAACTATTAATTTTAGTGTCTCAAGGTTCTCATTATTACATTAGAACAGCTATATCATTTGGATAAAATAATTAATCTATCGACATTAAAATATCAATTGTGGATGAAATAAAAATAAACTATAATTGTAAAAAACATCTTGCATAACTAATTGAATACATGATATGATAATCAAAATCACTCCATAGCTGGTTCTGGAGAACCCACTATTTTAACAGTTAAGGCCACTAAGGGTGGTGTAATTCCTAAAATAACAACTAAGTATTGTGACTATGGATTATATAAAGTTATTTTGGAAGGAATTTTATAAAAAAAGGTTTTTAAAAATGTGAATAAATTAGAAGAAGATGTTATCTATTGTTGGAGTGGGAAGGGGCACCCATGGAATTTCTCAAAATATAAAAACTAATATAATTTTTTCAATTTAAAATGGGTGAAAGAAGATTTATTTTAATAATATAGGATGAAAATGGTTTGAAATACCATAATACAATAATATTTGGACATTTTTAGCTTACATTATTACTTTTGTCGTTTAGTTTAACCCCTATTTATCCCCTTTAACTCCAATAATGAAAATATGAAATTGAATACTTTTTGGTAAATATAATATCTATAAAATACAGAAAGGCCAATTAATGAATAATTTATTAAATTATCAACCATGTACCATTTCGTTGGAAAACTTTAATACCATTATAAATTTTAACTAATTTAATAATGTATTATGTTGTAATGGCTTGGACCTCTCGGGCCCATTCCTTTGTCAAAAAGAAGGTCATGAAGTGTTCTGGAGGGTAGAATGTACTTTTCCCAAGCTTTTCAGAATTTTGTAACTACACACCATGTAGTGTGAGTACACGCCGTTTACCACCTCACCAGGTATACCCCGTGTTGAATTCGTGTCCTTGCCATGTGAAATAAATGATTACACGATGTGTAGCCCATACTACATGTCGTGTAGTGTCTCCCCGCGTATGCGTTACCCTCAAACCGTGTGTTTACCAGTCAACGACTGTGTACTGTGTTGAAGCCATGTCCTTGTTGTGTGAAATAAATGAGTACATGTTGTGTAGTCAATACTACACGTCGTGTAGTGTCTCCCCGCATATACGTTACCCTCAAACCGTTTGTTGACCAGTCAATGACTGTGTGCTGCATTGAAGGTCATGTTGGAAGCTACATGGTGACCGTGTGAAATGTCCGAGAACACGCCATGTACTATAAATTACACATCGTGTACTTTATTTTTTTCATGCCTATAAAAGTAGGGGTCCTCTCCTCCTTTTCAAATCACTCCTCTCCTCCCCTTTCCCTCGAGCAGAGCTCTCCCAAGAGACTCCAAGGCTCTTTTCTTCCATAACTTCTATGTACGAGCTCTGATCTACGATCCGTCAGTGGCCACAAGATCGTAACGATGAGGCGGAACATCTGAGCTTGGATCCATTGTCTTTCCTTCAGCCCTTCATTCCTTTCTTCCACCCAAGGAGGTTTTTCCGGGTTTTGACAGAAGCGACGAACGTCTTCTAAAGTTGGTCCAGGGGAGCGTTGTGATTAGAACCTGTTGAGGTAGGGATCTTACCTTCGTCTCTCTAAATTGGGCATCATGCGGGGTGGGTGTCCTCTTGTTTATGTGGAGTACATTTGAACTAGTTTAATAAAGATAATAACTAGCTTATATAATGGGGATGGGAAGTTGTGAAAATAGTAACATTATTTATATCCTGTGATATTATGTTGTGAATTGAATAGGCTTATGTCTACTAAAAATCACGGTCTTTGGGGGCCTTTTATTGAACAATTAAATACTGGCCTATCTTTCTAGACCATTTATGGATGGAAACCTTGGTGAATGTGTAAATTGGTTAATCACGTAAAGTTGGATGATTAATTGAAAATCCTGAAGCCCTTGTGTGATCACCCGGTTGAACAAAACTGAAATGATTAACATGTGGGTGCTAGTAAGGATTTATTTTTGTGAAGGGGGTGTTTTATGGGTTGTTTTTAGCAGCGGGGCAGCGGTTGGATTGGTTATGGGTTGGTGTGAATGCTATGTTAGTGACGGGAAGTGGGGCTATGATAAATGGTATCAAGGGATGATGATGTACGAGTTTCGGTGTGTTTGTGGTTATGGTGGTTGGCAGCGGGGATGCAGGGATGGGTTTAAATGTGAACGAACTATGGGTTGTGAATAATAAAAAAAAGGTGGAAGAGTTAATGAATTTTGGGGAATGGTAATGGAAAGGGAATAATAATCAAGGTGGTTGGTTGGTTAATAATAAGGGACTTGTTTGTGCTGCTTGTGTTTTCCTAACTTGATTTGTGGATGGAAGGGATATGTTTTACGAACGATCGGTGTGGTTGGTTGTGGATAATTTCCCAATAGTTAAGGAACTAATAAACTAATAAAGTGCTCGGTTTCTCTGTTTAGAATCCATAGGTTGGGTTGTTTGTTTGGTATACATATATATACCTGTATCTTTGTGTTTTGTCTCACCCCACCCATGTTGATCGCTTAGTGCCGAACAAACCCATTTCATGGGAGATGGTGTTTTCCCTTTATTTACTAGCTCCATCCTTCTCATTCTTCCATATGATGTGATGGCTTGAGGCAGCCTTACACCTAGGATCCTTCAGGTAGGTTTCAATTGGGGTGGTTTTATCCCAAGACTCTTCGGGCAGGTTTACTATTTCCCAAGAATCTTTGGGATGAGGCCCAGGTGTGTGCGGGTGGGATGTGTGGTTGTGAGGCACAGGTGTGTGCGGGAACGATATGTGGTTTATGAGGCCCAGGTGTGTGCGGGTGGGAAGAGTGTGGTAGCGTTAGGACATTCACCGTTAGGAAGAGCTGAAAATTAGTGGGAAATGGTGCAGGGTACCCAATACTCTTGTTCTTATATAATACTACTACTTGTTGTTTGTGTTTTTGGTGAGTGTGGCTGGTGGGGTTGGGCGGATAGAATTCTCTATTAGGTTTTGGTCTCTTATGTTTTTCCCATGGGACATTAGGATGTCTCCCCACTTGTGCACGAGAGCTTTTGGTTTCCATTCGGAGTATACATGTATGCTCACCCTACGTATACTTTCAGGTTTCCAGGGGGACTATCAGGCCCTTTCGGGACCATACGAGTCGGGACAGTTGGAGTTGTTGCAGTTTTTTGTACCCTTGTTTATTTTGGTATTGTACTTTTGAGCTTTCTTGTAATTGTAATTTGTTTTCAAATTGTTTAAACATGCATGTGGGATTGGTTTGGGTTTATTTCCATTTACTTGTATTCTTTTTCTTTTGGTGGTTGACTCATCCTATTTCCCAATCTTAAATAATAAAAAGGGTAATGCCTCCCATATTTGTAAAACTCATACCTTTGATGTTAGTTTCCACCCTGAGGACTGTTGGAGGCAGGACTCGGGGGACGTTATCTGCCTTTCACCATTGCTAGCTCAGTAGGGGCATCATTGGTGGGAGGGGGTCATGACAGAATGGTATCAGAGGTATGGTTGAGATATAGGATGGAGTTTGGAGTTAGGCATAGTGAGGATTTCATGGGATAGTAGGTCAGCTATGTTGCCTGATCTTGGTGCATGACATAGGCCAGGGAAGACCGGCTAGGACACGGGATTTTAGGGCACCCCGTGATCCGATGCGAGGACTCTGAGCCTACCAAACGACCAAGTGATAATACATTGATTGCAGGGTAGAGACCCTAGGGAAGTTACATGCATCATCATGAATGTGTTTTACTTGATTTGGGTGTTCTGGGAAAGAAATTGAAATAAAATGATAAAATAAAACCTTGAGAAAAATTTCATTACTACTTGGTATTAGGTTATCCTTGTTTACCGTACAGCTATGGAACCTGGATGACATCCTTGGGTGACTCAGACGGCCGATGCCCAGCAGATTCAGGCGGTCGATTAGTTGAGGATTGACTGAGAGGAGGAAGATAGCAAGTGGCAGAAGACTCTCTGTTCATTCCATTGGCAAAACCTCATGAAGTACAAGGGTAGTACATTGGATATAGAGATGAAGGGGGGATTGATGATCTAGGGATCGCTTTTACTTTGATCCATGCTCCGAGGGAGTACTGTGTTCCCCTAGCGGTCAGTCAGCTGAGAGGTGTGGCGCGACAGTGCTGGACGCTCTACCTCAGATAGAGAATAGAGGTGGAGGTTCCATGGGTTGACGTTGGGACCACATTGATCTAGTGGGGACCTTATTTTTCTACCGATGCAGCCATACGATGTCAACATTGGCATCGATTGGTTGTTTTCTATTAGTGTCGTTATCAACAACTTCCAAAGAAGGGTCATGTTCTCCGACGTGGATGGGCAACATGTATCTTTTGTTGGTGGGAGGAGCTATCAGGTGGAAAGCCGGCATGTGGAGCCTCTCATTTCATTGTTAGGTGGGTTATCAGTGGATTCAGCTGATACAGAGATGATGGATGTCCCAGAGGTTGTTGGGGAGTTCCTCGATGTATTTTCTGAGGAGGTTGTAACTCTACCCCCCCCCCCCCCCGACGTGACATTGAGTACGGGATAGACTTACAACCTGGTGCCCGTCCGATTTCGATGGCCCCTTATCGGATGACACCATCAGAGTTTCAGGAGTTTCATATTCAGATTGACGATCTGATGGAGAAGGGTTTAGTTCGACCCAACGTGTCACTATGGGGTGCTCCAGTTTTGTTCGTGAAGAAGGAAGATGGTGGTGTCAGGCTATGCATAGACTACGAAAGGTTGAATCAGGTAACAGTCAAGAACTGATACCCCCTTCCAAGGATAGACGATATCTTCGACCAGCTAAGGGGAGCAGGTTGATTTTCTAAGATTGATCTATGATCTGAATATCATGAGATTAGGGTAAGGGACAGTGACATCTTGATGACGGATTTCAGGTGCAGGTATGGGCACTTCGAGTTTTTAGTGATGCCATTTGGAGTTACGAATGCACCAGCTGTGTTCATGGGACTTATGAACATTGTCTTCCAAGAGATTCTAGACCGGTTCTTCATTGTGTTTATCGATAAAATCCTGATCTACTCAAGATCAGAGGAGGAGCACGTAAAGCATCTCAGGGAAGTCATGGAAGTCCTTCAACACCACCAGCTTTATGGGAAATTGTCTAAGTGTAAGTTCATGACCCAAGAAGTACACTTACATGGGCACGTGGTGTCTCAGCATGGAGTGTGAGTGGACCCGTCAAAGGTAGAGACAATTTTTTCTTGGGAAGCACCCAAGAGCATGGAAGAAGTTCGTAGTTTTCTGGGGTTGGCAGGTTATTATCAGAGGTTTATCTCGGACTTCTCTCGAGTTGCTGCTCCATTGACAGATTTTACTAGTAAAAACCATGTCTTCCTATGGAGTGAGCAGTGCCATAAATCTTTCGACTACCTGAAGGAGAAGTTTTTAGTGCTACAATACTTAGGTTGCCATAGGAAGGGTTGTTGTAGTGGGTGTTTCTTGATGCTTCTGGCCTTGGTTTGGGGTGCATGCTGGTGCAGAAGAAGGGTGTGATCTGTTATGGGTTTAGGCAGTTGCACCCTCCCAAGCGTAGCTATGCCACCCATGACCTAGAGCATGCATCAGTAGTGTTTGCACTGACGTTGTGGCGAAATTACCTCTTTGGGGAGCACATTAAGGTCTTCTCAGATCACAAGAGCTTACATTATATCTTCTCCCATCATGACCTGAACTTGTGGAAGTGGAGATGGGTTGAGTTTCTCCAAGACTATGAGTCTGATACCTCTTATAATGAAGGTAAGGGAAATGTTGTGGCTGATGCCCTAAGCTTGAAGTGGCATAAGGAAGTGGTTCGGGAATCCATTGATGCTTGGAAAGCGATGGGAGTGTTTGTTGCCTTGCACTTGGATGCAAGGGTAGAAGGTGTTAGAAGTTATTTGTTCCAGATGACGGTGAAGTCCTCCTTGTTTCAGCTGGTGGAAGAGTCTCAGTGGGGGGACTCAAAGGCAGATGTAATGAGGGATCTTATCGATCAAGGAAACTCTCCAGAAGTATGGTCAGAGGACAGCCAACATCAGATGATTTTCCATGGAAGGTTGTTTGTCCCGGAGGCGATGCATGAGGGAGTTATCCGTGAGTTCTATAACTCATCCTTGGCGGTACATCTGAGAGTTTCAAAAATGTACCAAGGCCTTAGGGAACAGTTTTGGTTGCCCGGGGTGAAACGGGCAGTGGCAGAGTTTGTGGCTAAGTGCCTAGTGTGTCAGCAAGTAAAGGCTCAATAGTGTGTTCCCGGTGGTTTGTTGTATCCTTTAGATGTCCCCGAGTGGAAGTGGGATGACATCTCAATGGAATTCATCATAAGACTACCCAGAGCTCAGGGTGATTATGATGATATATGGGTAGTGGTGGATAGACTGACGAAGTCAGCTCACTTCTTAGCATTTAAGGAGTCATTCATGGTGAGTACCTTAGCACATAGGTATGGTGACGAGGTGGTGAGTTTTCATGGAGTTCCAAAGACTATCGCCTCATATCTGTATACTCGGTTTACCTCACATGTCTGGAGGGGGTTATAGCATGATGTTGGCACCCAGATACGTCTTAGAACTGCTTTCCACCCCAAGACCGATGGGCAGATAGAGCAGACTATCCAGACATTGGTGGACATGCTGTGAGAATGTGTTCTGGATTTAGGAGGATCATGGGTACGACACTTGCCTTTAGTAGAGTTGTCTTACAACAACAGATTCCACTATACTATTGGAATGGCACCTTTTGAGTATTTGTATGGAAGAACATGTCATTCACCCATCTAATGGGCAGTTGTTGGTGAGACAGGTGCTCTTGGGCCAGAGGTAGTACAGAGCACCACATAGAAAGTCCAGCTTGTGCGTGAGAGGATGAAAGCGGCTTAGGACCGACAGAAGTCTTATGCTGATCATCGAAGGAGGCCCTTGTAGTTTGAGGTGGGAGATCATGTGTTCTTGAAGTTTTCCCCTCGATGAGGGCAGAGGAGGTCAGGGAAGGGGAGTAAGCTCTCCCCTAGGTTCATCATACCATTCGAGGTGATGAGGCGAGTCGGCGAGGTGGCATATCAGCTAGCCCTTCCACCTCAATTGGAGATGGTTCATGACGTCTTCCACGTCTTCCAGCTTCATCGGTACTTACATGGCGACTCTCACATCATTGGCTGGGGAGAGTTAAATATGGGAGATGATGCAACCATCGAGGAACGACTAGTCAGAATCGAGGATCGTAAAGAGAAGGTGCTCCATGGACGAACCATCACCTTGGTTCGTGTCTTTTGGAGGCATGGCGGCATTGAGGAGAGCACTTGGGAGTGGGAGGTCCATATGCACACTCAGTACTCGGAGTTGTTTTGACTTGTGTTTTTCCTTTTTCTTCTGAGCCTTATTTTGATGTTATACTGTGTACCTTTGATATATGGAATGTTTGGCTTGTCGGTTGTGAGACCTGTTGTTTCCTTGTTCTCTAGAATTGTTTAACATGCCCGGATTTGTGGTGAAGGGAAAACCCCGATCCTCAATCAAGACACATTAATGCGGATGCGATTGAACCCATGCAGGAGAGTTGGTGCCGCCTAAAGCGGATTATATCTCGACATTGGAGAAGGAATTTCCACATACCACGTGTTTGGGCAGTGTGTTGGTTGTACGGTGTTGGGGGAAGTGTAAGTTGAAAAATCCTAATGTATGGGAGTGGGAAGACCCAATTCTTAATCGAGATGCATTAATGAGGATGCGATTAAACCCATGTAGGAGATTCAGTGCCGCCTAAAGCGGATAATATCTCGACATAGGAGAAAGAATTCCTAACACATAAGGTTAGGGTTGTTGGATGGGTTCCTGTTATAACGAGATCCCTAAGAGGTATCTTGTTGGGTTCCTCTGGGTTGGTTTTGAATTCTTGGGGACGAGAATGTTTTAAGAGGTATCTGATGTAATGGAATGGACCTCTCCAGCCCATTCCATTGTCAAAAAAAGGTCATGAAGTGTTCTAGAGGGTAGAATAGGCTTTTCCCAAACTTTTCAGAATTTTGTAACTACACGTCATGTAGTGTGAGTACACGTCGTGTACCACCTCGCTGGGTATACCCCATGTTGAATTCGTGTCCTTTCCGTGTGAAATAAATGAGTACATGCTGTGTAGCCCATACTACACGCCGTGTAGTGTCTCGCCGCGTATGTGTTACCCTCAAACCGTGTTTTGAATAGTCAATGACCGTGTGACATGTTGAAGTCATGTCCTTGCCGTGTGAAATAAATGAGTACACACCGTGTAGCCCATACTACACGCTGTGTAGTGTCTCCCTACATATGTGTTACCCTCAAACCGTGTGCTGACCAGTCAATGATCGTGTGCCGCATTGAAGGCCGTGTTGGATGCTGTGTGGTGACCGTGTGAAATGTTCGAGTACACACCGTGTACTATAAAGTAAACACCGTGTACTTTAGTTTTTCACACCCATAAAAGGATGGGTCCTCTTCTCCTTTTCAAATCACTCCTCTCCTCCCCTATCCATCGAACAGAGCTCTCCTAAGAGACTCCACGACTCTTTTCTTCCATAACTTCTCCGTCCGAGCTCTAATTTACGATCCGTCAACGACCAAGGGATCATAATGCCAAGGTGGAACATATGAGCTTGGATCCATTATCTTTCATTTGACCCGTATTTCCCGGATTCCACCCGAGGAGGTTTTTCCGGGTTTTGACAGAAGTGACAAATGTCTTCTAAAGTTCATCTGGGGGAGTGTTGTGATCTAAACCTGTTGAGGTAGGGATCTTACCTTCATCTCTCTAAATTGTGCATCATGCGGGGTGGGGGTCCTCTTGTTTACATGGAGCACATTTGAACAAGTTTAATAAAGATAATAACTAGCTTATATAATGGGGATGGGAAGTTTTGAATGCAGTTACATTATTTATATCTTGTGATATAATGTTGTGAATTGAATAGGCTTATGCATACTGAAAATCATGGTCGTTGGGAGCCTTTTCTTGAACAATTAAATGATTCCCTATCTTTCTAGACCGTTTATGGATGGAAACCTTGTTGAATGTGGAAATTGGTTAATCACATAAATTTGGATGATTAAATGAAAATCCTGGAACCCTTTTATGAATACCCTGTTGAAAAAAACTGAAATAATTAACATGTGGGTGATGGTTAGGGTTTATTTATGTGAAGGGGGTGTTTTGTGGGTTTTTGTGAGCAGCGGGGTTGCAGTTGGCTTGGTTATGGGTTGGTGTGAATGCTATGTTGGTGATGGGAAGCGAGGCTGCAAAAAATGGTATCAAGCAATGATGATGTATGAGTTTCAGTGTGTTTGTGGTTATGGTGGTTGGCTGCAGGGCTGTAGGGATGGGTTTGAATGTGAATGGACTATGGGTTGTGAATAATAAAAAAAAGGTGGAAGTGTTAATGAATGGTGGGGCATGATAATGTAACAGGAATAATAATCAATGAGATTGGTTTGTTAATAAGAAGGGACTTGTATGTGTTGCTTGTGTTTTCCTAACTTGATTTTAGGATGGCATGGATATGTTTTACGAAGGATCGGTGTGGTTGGTAGTGGATAATTTCCTAGTAGTTAAGTAACTAATAAACTAATTCTGTTGAAACGTGAAAACCTAAATGGTGTTGGGGTTGTTTGTTCTATGTATGCTTCATAGTAGTAGTGTCGAGGAACGTTCTCAGTTTCTCTATTTAGAAGCCATAGGATGGGCTGTGTGTTTGGTATACATATATATATATCGGTATCATTATGTTTTGTCACACCCCACCCATGTTGAGAACTTAGTGCTGAACACTCCCATTTCATTGGAGAGGGTGTTTTTCCCTTAGTTACTAGCTCCTTCCTGCTCCTTCTTCCATAGGTTGTGATGGCTTGAGGCAACCTTACACCTAAGACCCTTCAGGTAGGTTTCGATTGGGGTGGTTTTAGCCCAAGACTCTTCGGGCAGCTTTACTATTTCCCAATAATCATCGGGGTGAGGCCCAGGTGTGTGTGGGAGGGATGTGTGGTTGTGAGGACAAGGTGTGTGTGGGCGGGATGTGTGGTTTTGGGGCCCAGGTGTGTGTGGGCGGGATGCATGGTTGTGTGCCCAGGTGTGTGCGGGCGGGATCTATGGTTCTTGAGGCCCAGGTGTGTGCGGGTGGGAAGAGTGTGGTAGCGTCAAGACATTCGCCATTAGTAAGAGAAGCTAACTAGTGGGAAATGGTGTGGGGTATCCAATACTCTTGTTCTTATAAACTACTACTACCAGTTCTTTGTGTTTTTGGTGAGTGTGGCTGATGAGGTTGGGTGGATAGAATTCCTTTTTAGTTTTTGGTCTCTTCTGTTGTTCTCACGGGACATTAGTATGTCTCCCCACTTGTGCATGAGAGCTTTAGGTTTCCCTACTGAGTATACTTATATGCTCACCCTATATTTACTTTCAAGTTTCCAAGAGGACTACCAGGGCTGTGCGGGACCCTACTAGTCGGGATAATGGGAGTTGTTGTAGTTTTTTGTACCCTTGTTTCTTTTGGTATTGTACTTTTGAGCTTTCTTGTACTTGTACTTTGATTTCAAAATTGTTTAAACATGCATGTGGGATTGGTTTGGGTCTATATCCATTTACTTGTCTTTTTTTTTTGTGGTTGACTCATCGTATTTCCCGATCTTGAATAATAAAAATCATAATGCCTCCAATATTTTTAAAACTCATACCCTTGGTGCTAGTTGCCACCTCGGGGCCTAATGGAGGCAGGACTCGGGAGTCATTATCTCCCTTTCACCATTTCGAGATCAGGAGGGGAATCTTTGGTGGGAGGGGGTCGTGACATATATATTTTAAAATAATATAATTTTCAAATTTAAACACACTTAATTACAAAAAAAATTAAGAAATATAAAAAAATATAAAATATAACCAAAGATTTTTACATGTTAGTAACATATAAAAAGAATCTATAAAATTCATGGATGATAATAAATATCTCAAAATTATTTTTTTAATTATTTAATTTCAATATTTTGATTTTTTATTAATAAAATAATTACTACATCAGTGTTGTGTCAAAATTTATGCTAATTATTTCATAATTGAAAATTATAAATAAATTCCCATGTAGTAAATTAATATTCTATCTTTAAAATTAATATTTATTGTTGAATATGAATTATGTATAAATCAATATTAAAAAAGATAGAGTTATTTAATATATAATTATGTTATCATTAATAAGCTTACTATTCACAATGAAAAATTAAAACAAAATCTATGTATTAAATATTATGTTTATGATTCAATATATGGAATCCAATTTTTAATATTTATTTTACATTATTTAAACAAATTAATTTAGAAATAATCTAATAAAATGATAGGAAAACAAATTATTTACAAATGCACTTTAATTTTTTTTAAATAAATTTAAAAATCTACAATTTTGACTATTCAATATCGGAATAGACACAGTAAAATTTAAAACTAATAAAAAATATGTTTTTAACGTTGGAGTACATTAAAATCATATACAATTTTCAATAAAAATTTGAATGTTAACTATTTATTGAAATGAACATTTCAAAAAAAATTCTAAATTTCACAATATGAAAATTTTGATATTCTAATTTCAAAATTTATGTTCATTTTATCAAATAAATATCATTATATATGCATAAATTAATTATAGTATTTTTATATTAAAATTAATAAAAATAAATTTTGAATAAAATATGAATTTGATTACTAAAATTGACTTTACTAAAAATATAATACTTATTTAATAATTAATTAATTAATACATTAATAATGAGTAATAACATTAAAAAATTTATAAATCCCTTATTAATATTCATTGTTTTTAATTTAATGGCTAAATTATAACCGGTACATTTAAATAGTATGATTTTTTCTTTATTAATGCTCGGTGTTGCGTATCTTTACGCAATCGAATATAGTCACTTCTTTTGAAAGCACATGGGTTGTTACATATTCCACTAAATTATATTAATTTATCACATATATATGTCAATTGTAGTTATAATCAGATATTCATTGTTTTGAATATTTTATAATTATTTTTTATTTCAAAATATGAAAATGATTAAAAAAAGAGTTTATTATCTCAAATAATTATCAGTAAAAATGTAAATTAATTTTATAATAATGTTTAAATTTACTTTTTTATTTCATTTAATTTAAAAATATGATAAAAATGATTAAATTGAAAACATTCATATTTTAATAAAATGATCAAATGTAAGGACTCAGTGTAATAATATGATCTACTTTAATATTTTCAATCACGTGTTATATATGTAAAAAAAATTCATATTTATTTATCATATTTTCAAATTGTTTGTTTATTGTTATTCATCAATAATGATAAGGTGAAAATAATATAAAATAGAATATATAAGTGGTTATAACCTTCCAAAACAATAACATGTTATATTCAATTGACTGAGAGAATGTATATTTTTATATTTATTAAATATATTTTTTAACATCAAATAATTATATTATATTTATGGTATTTTTTTGGTAAATAATGTTTTTAAAGGATATAGATGATATGATAAGTAGGTAATATTATAAATTACGAATTTATTATTTGTAAAGAATCGACTCTTATTGAGAAGGCTTACTTTGTAATGATAGAATTATGTATCATTATTTTTAGAAGCTCCCAATATGATATTAAACATTATACTATTTAATTTTACCTAATTTTAATGAAAAAACAAATTAATTGGTATGGCATGGAATGTGTATAGTATGAATCCTTTTATAAATGAGTTTGAGTCTATATTTTAAAATATTCAATATTTAAATGTTATAGAAGTTGATTTCACATTTTAAAATGGAATTTTTTTATAAACAACAAAAGAGGGTATTTAATGCATTAATTATATTAAATTTTATATATTGTTATATATTTATACATCGTTTCTTATATTCAATGTACATCAAAATTTTCACTATTTTTATGTTATTTAATTATTCATCCCACCTAGTTAATTTCATTAAATAAATTAACTTAACCATCTTAGCTATTAAATATATCTTAAACTTTATATATGAAATATATTTTATCTAGTTATAACATAATATATAACACTCTTAATAGATCGATAATTATATAGAATATTGTTTCATTGGAGAAGAGATGGTCATGGGGAACTATTTCTGAGGTGGGTTCATTTTGGATCAATGTTTAATCACAGGGTTTTGATATCTTGTAGAATCATTAAAACCAGGTAACCATTGTAATTCTTAATGAAAACTCCCAATGGTACCCTCATCCAGAACTGGGTACTGTCCTACTTTCTAAAGTTGGTAACTTGGGAATTCAGACCCAATGACTCTTAGGGTATCTGATTGGTTGAGATGATGGGAGGTTTGCCTCATCAGTCCCTTTTGTGGGTAACTAATTTCTACTTAGGGACTCTCTTATATATTTAACATATGTTCAAAAATATATTCCTTTTCCAAATATAGGTCTGTATTCTATAAAAATATTATAGATACAATCCCATTATATACAAATAAGAGGGATCACATTAATGAACAAGAGATAGGGAAACTATTTAGTTAATCTAGAAGTATGTATATGAGTTTATTTATCCATTTATGAGACATGGGTAGAAGATATTTTTTTTAATTCCATATAACATGGTACTTCGATATTTTCTACCACATATGGTGGCAGTTAGTATTCAAAGATGGAGATTGAGACATTATGAGGAATCTTATGTATCTTGTTTATGATAGGAATCAAAATCCATGTATTTTGTTGAATCCATGATGACTAACATCATGTATAAAGGATATATATTAGTGCTCTGGGAAACTAGGAATTCATGCTCGAGTCTCGAGGATATAACCTATGTATATCAGTTATGTTGTGAATCAGAGTTTTTAAATTTCATTCTCAACATTAGAATGTGCTTCATGTAAGATTCCCATATGTGTAGGGGTGTACATATCATGACAGTATTAAAGAAGTGCATAGTAGGATTTCCCTATCCAGTGTATATTCATGACGATAATGAGATATTCCTAGAATTTTCCTAAACCCATGGGATCTATGTTCAGTGTGAGAAAAAAGGGTTTGAAAATGATCAGCCTCATTGCGTATTGATGTGGGATTCATGTTCTTTTACTACCATGGAATATTTTAATAAAGATATCAGACATCCAATAGGCATTGTATGGATCACGGTTATGGTATGAATCAAATTCATTATAGTTTAACCAACCGGGTGTCCCACCCTGATGTTTACATTGTTCAGGGATTTCACACTGACCTTGCCTTTGTTTGGGGCATATACATTGACATTTACCTTGTTTGCAGATAACCCACTAATGTTTCCCTATATGAGGGACAGATCATGCTATTCTGCAGATCATGGATTACAATATGAGGCTACCCTATAATAGTATAATCTTATGCTGTAGATGATATGATCATTGAAGCTCCCTATGCTCACGTAAGAAATTCTTGGTTTCAGAAATAAAAGTGGGAAAAGGTTCATTTAAAATTCATAAGTATGCGAGACATATTTCCAATACGACCCTTTGGATGGTAAATATTGATCATAGTTCTTAGGGAGGATTCTTGCGCGTCTTAGTTATGGCCAGAATTAAAGCCCTCATAGTTTTGTTTATCAGGGATTACACACCAACGATACCCAATAATCTAGGATTATACATTTAGGATGGATAAGGTCATAAAATTTTGTGATGCACTTCTGACCTAGCCTAAATTCTCTTAGATTTTTATAAGAAAAGGATGGGTTTTCCTGAAATCTACTTTATTCCCATGCTTACATATCCAGAGTGTGATGCATGATTTAGCTGACTTGAATAGGATTCATCATAATAGATGTCTAACACATAAAAGAGCATCATGTTAGTCAATTTGACATGTCTCGGAGGGTGTCTAATGACTTGAATAACATGAGAAGATGGAATTCTGAACCATGAAGGGAGTTCCTATAACACCCCGAGATTTTATGAAAAATATTCTTTTAATTTCATTAATGTCTTGTGTTGTATGCTACACCAATATTACCTTGCGCTATACGTAACACCATATTAGCTTGCAGTATACGCAACACTATTATTGGATCGTGTTACACACAATTTTGATAATAGTTATTCTACGCAACATTGAGTATATATATATATATATTCAATGTATAAATGAAATATGGTTGGATTAGGTTATACGAAACAACAAAGGATTCTTGCACAACACGCAACCCTGACTTGGCTTTCATTACACGCAATCGCGACCTTCCTCGATAGCATGTGTTGTACGCAATACCGGGTGTTACTAAACAACGATATATTATTATAATATTATTATGAACTAGCCGTTATGAATAGTATTAACTATAGTTTAAATTTTATCACATTATTATTCATCTTACACATTTTCTAGAATAAGTTATAAGAACAAAATAAATTTTTTGGGTAAAATAAGTATTTTTCAAAAAATACAGTTTTGCCGCCTTTTGATGGCGCACCGACATTAAATCTTGTTTTTGAAATGTTTATAAGTTCCATTGTACAAAATAAAATTATTCTTTGGAATCATGAAATAAAAATTTACTTTGGATAAATTTTTCATTTTATTCTGATAACTTTCATATTTTAATGAATAGTAAAAACAAGCTATATTTTAATTAAAAACAACTTTTTTCATCGTAATATATTATGTGGTTAAATTATAATATGGAATGGTTTTAAAGTATAAATAGTATATATTTTTACCATTTAATATAATGTATGTCATTATAATTGATTCTACCTTGAATTCATAGGATAAATCAATTCAATCTTTCGCAATGTTTTAAAGAAAAACCAGTTTTCTTTCGACAATGGGATTAATTTTAATTAAATTTCTGAAACTTTTGTGTATTGAATTTGGAAAAATGGATTCCATATTTAGAATCAGTGGATCCAAATTATTTTAATAAGCTAATTTGTATTTTTGGGAATTATGAATAGTAACTATGGTAAATTTTATTTACCATAGTTAAAGGTAAATCCGGTAATTAAGGGTAAATATAATATTATAAAATTACCCTAACACATGTAAAAATCCTATTGGATGACTAAAGGTCGACCCATATCACCTAAGGGTCGGATTAGATTCATTTAATGGACTTTTTTCCATGAAAATTATTTAATTATTATTAAAACCAAAGAATGTGACAACATGTCACTTTCTTAAATCTTATAAGTATAATAATTTTAATTTGGTGATAAACTACATGAAACTTAGAATATTAATAGTCTCCATAAATCTAATACAATTATCTACATCATACGAATTTATTTAGAATTTTTAGGGATTAAATAAGTATCATTTATTATGATACAAAGATGATGCAGTAATTGTATTATTAATGAAATATTGACATAATTGATGTTATAAATACCCAAATAAATGTAATTTAAAACTTTTTATGAATTACACTAATTTTATATGTTAATATGACATGTTAGTATTTATTTAATTAACTTTTTTATAACTAATAAATCTGTTATGAGTTTCACAAAAATCAATTACTAAATAGTGTCAAAATTGACATAAAATAGTTTTTAAAACAAATATTTTATTATTAATTGTTATTTTATTCCTAAAAATCGATGGTTCGGCCAAATGACTCATATAAGGTTATATATGTTAATAATAAACAACTTGGGGTTCTTTTGGCTTGATATAGTAAGTTTATTAACCTTATATCTTAAGAACACAAGAAGACACGGTAAAAGTAAAATTATCTAACTTAAAGATAAATATAAATAATAAGGTTAAAATAGGAACCTAAACTTGGATAAATTCTATTGTATGAGAGGATGTCGACCCATCCCTACCTTAGCTTCTAAATAAATCAATATGAAGCTATTTATAACCGAATTTGGCTTTATAATAAAATAATATTTTTTAGTTATTCCAAAGGTGCCCCTCTCCTCCCTTATAAAAGGGCACCCCCTTCCCTCTCTTCCTCACACCTCTCTGAGCCTTCAATCTCGGCCAAACTCTTCCAAATTCTCTTCTCCACTTCCCTAGAAACATCCTAGAGGTTCTGCTCTTCCTCAAAGACCAATTTTAGTGCCTTAAGGGGAGGTCTCAAAGAGGCGCTTCAAAGAAGAGGTAATTTCCATTACCGATTCATTTATCTTTATTTCCTCTTACACTTATTCTTCATTAGTTGTTTCATTATGAAGTAATAACATAAGTATCACTAATATACTGATATATTATTAGAATTATGAAACAACACTATTTCACCATCTATCTATCTTACGGAAAAAGAAATCACCGCGCGTGCGTACGTACGGAATACCGTCTCCACGCCGTGGTGTAATCTATTTTCCACCACCACCTTACTTGGATGGGTATAATGGTATAAATAATGACTATATATGACTATTATAAAGTGATATTGATTCTGAAATAGTATACATACACTTTAATACAATTCCATGATCATAGTAACGATATCATCACTCATGCGTACGTACGGAATACCGTCTCCACGATGTGATGCAACTTGTTCTACATGATATTTATTGCATAATGATTATATAAATGAATTTAATGAATTAATATGATATATATTACACTAGTACCATTCTTGAAATGAGTTATCTATAACCTAAAGAGAATAATAAGAATTTATTCGACAAAAAATGCATAAGAACAAAAAGTAATAAACACCTGAATAACAAGTAGTAATGAAATATTACTAATAAGAAGATAAGAATATGACCATATATGATATCATAACAATATTTATGATTCTGGAATAATTCAATAACATTATTTAAATCATTATACAGGAGGTTCAGGAACTTACGAAGCAAATCGGGCCTAAGGTAAGGGAAATATCACAATCTCATTTTATCCGAGATTGTTTATACTTCGGTATTTACTGGGGTGTATTTTATCATCCACATCCATGTTTCCACAATATGTAATATTGACATCCTTCTACAATAGTTTAAATCATTTTTTACCCATTGGTGAGTTTTTAGTAAACAATATGAAAGGAATCTTTTGTCGTTTTCATACGAGGTACTTTTTGACTTTTCCGACAAAAGTACGAGAAGAATGTTTTTTTTACATATATGGAATGAATGGATTTTTGAAACATTATTTCCAAGAATATTACTTTACAAGTTTTCAAATTTATTTTTAATCAACTTCTTTTAGTTTAAAATTGTATGACATGTTAAGAAAGGAAATTTTTTTTTAAAGTAGAAAGGATATTTTTTTCAAGAATGGAGTTTAAGTGTTTTATCAAAATTATTTTCCATCTAACATAATAAAGGGTTATATTTCTATACCTATTTTTACATTGATTTGACAATGTTGTGATGGAATTATTTTTATGAATTCCTTTATCTTATATGAATTGTTTTATGATGTCACGATGTTTAAGATTCCCATTTTTATTACATGAGTTATGCAATGATGTATGATTTATGATTTTGTGGCACACCTAAGAATGGTATCATTATGAGATGGGTGGGACCTATATCTCCCTCCAATGCATTGGGTATAGATTTTATATCTCATGAGATAGACATGGCTGGAACGGTATGTTATACCGGTTTAGTGAAACAGGACTGAAACGAGGAGTGAACTCGGTTCAGAAATGGACTTTGTCCACTAAGATAGTCTTGGAAATGTGTCTTGGCTAATAAGAAATGATTATCTATGATTATTTGTGTATTCCACAAAGTTTCATGTTTTAAGTTATGATTATTGGGATTTCATTTCACTACTATGATTTATCCCATGTTATGAAATTATGCTCTCTTTTGCAGGTTAAGATTTCCAAAAAGTTGTGTTCTTGAGTATATGATGTGATTTATATTTCTTTTGTTTACCCTTACTTAGCATTTGAGATCACCCTTTTGTATGTTTTCTTTTCCCCAGGATATAAAGAAAGGTTTTAGGTAAAAAAAGGGGGAAGATCTTTATGGGAGATGTTGAAGATCTTTCACCACAATTAGAAGATTATATTCTGACTTTCCAAAGACACTAAACTTTTACGGTCCTTGTTTTAGTGTTTTTTTTATGTACTAAGTATTCCGCAACAGTAATGTAATGTCCATGTACGTCAGGCTTCAGGTTTCTACAGTTGGTATCAGAGGAAAGGTTTAGTCAACCTTTGGAAACTAGGATGCGAGAATGTTAGTGAGATCCCTAGAGATATTTCTAAGGTATGTCTAGGGATGTCCCTAAGGATAAGTATACGTATAGGATATAGTCCTAGAACTATGGTAACGATATTAGATTAAACCAAAGATGTTAAATATTGAATTTACTCCCCCTTTATTATGATATTTTCCTCTCACACTATTCTTTTTGGGTTTTAGAAAATGGCTGGAAACATGATGATTCACGATAATGGAGGATATGATGGACAATGGAATGATGAGCAACCAAATGAAATGGGATTTGGAAGTCCAAAAATCATTATTATGTCGAATCAACAATCTCATAATATGATCAATAAAGTAAAATTTTGTAAGTTTCCTGACTCGGATAATAAGAGAAAGATGGAGTTTCATGATGATCATAGAGGAATGAAAGTTAAATTTTACCTATGTAAATCATGTGAGAAGAGGCATCAAGGAAAATGTTTCAAGGGAAATGGAAGATGCTTTGGGTGTGGAAAAGAAGGACACAAATCCAGTAAGTGCAAAGGAAAAGGTTCAGTTAACACCATGGATGAAGATAATGGTATTTCTACGACATCAACAATGGTTAAATGTTTTAAATGTGGAATCTACGGGCATTATGCAAACCAATTCCCTAAGGGAAAGTCTCATGAAGATAATCAGTACGGTCGTATGAGTAGTATTTATGTTGATGATGACAAAGAGACTACAAATGATATGTGAGTTGAAAGAATTGTTGAAGCTCAGTCAATGGTTTAAGAAAGTAGTGGAATGATTACATGTTTATCAAGTATAATGTTGTATAAGTAATCTCATGGTACTATGGAATAAAGAGACATCTAAGGATTGTTACACTGTTGTCTTTCCTTGAGTTTTGAAAGTGTATGATTAATGGTATTAGTATACATGAAAGGTTATTCAGATAATTTTGGAATGTAGATGATATGCGCATAATGAAGGGATAAAAAGAAAATTAAATGTTTGATAGTATTCATGAGCTCATGAATGATATAAGGGGAAGGTTATATCATGGTTTGAGTATATTGAATTTTTGGATTTTGGTATGTGGAAAGAGTTAACTTTTGACAGCATTCATGTTTTCACTAAGGGTTAATGGGAATTCATTTTTCAAGAGAATACATGATTAAGGTATTCACATGATTGGAATGTGACCAACACGATATATGGGGGATAAATGATGGTATTCACATGCTTGGTTGATGACATTTCAAGTAATAATTTTCTTTATATTATGAGCTTGGACCGAAGTATTTTAGATAAGCCTAAAGATAGGAATGGATTATGTTGGACATAAGTTAGTATTATTTAAGGATAGAACTTTTGATATTATATAGTTTTAGAAAAAGGACAACCCGCTGGACGGGAGACAACCCATCGCGTCAGACAAGGCCGTGGGAATCGAACCCACAACAGAAGTGTGACTGGCCTTTATCACGTACCACTGGCCTACAGGAAGTCCATGTTTAGTAGAAACTAGTTTTATTATATAATTCAGTATGATATATGAAGTATAACTCCATTTTAGGAACCATGTATCATTAATCTCACTATAGATGGACTTATGTATTTTTTGATAACTTTTCTAACCTTTTGTTTGAGACAGGTGGAATGACCCATCATTCTATCACATGATCTGCTAACACATCACGAATGACAAATTCAACTTTATTTCATTAAGAGATGAAGTGGAAATTGTCCAAAGAATGACCAATGGTGAGACTATACCAAAATCACGAAAGTATTTCTTCTAATTCCAATTTCATCAACTTTAGGGAAATGATCTTGAAAAAAACCAAAAATGTTTTCCTACTTCCCTTATATCCGATGAATCAGATGGTACCTTAGATCGTCCCAAATTTATGGCTTTGTGATTGCTGGCTTTTCCATAGCCATGTTCTCTACCACTCTCCATAAGAACATGATGGTTAGATTTCTCTTCCATATCCATATTTTCACCTATGTGGAAACCCAGTGATTAGTTTATTTGGGTAACCATTACGTTTCATACTTTTGTTTTTAAAGATTGGTTTTGGTATTCCTTTTTACGGTGTGGGTTTCTATTAAAGAAACTTTTGAGTAGTAAACCATTTATAACCCCGACGAATTTTGAGGGCGAAATTCATTTTAAGGGGGGTAGAATGTAACACCCCGAGATTTTATGAAAAATATTCTTTTAATTTCATTAATGTATTGTGTTTTATGCTACACCAAGATTACCTTGCTCTATACGCAACACCGTATTAGCTTGCAGTATACGCAACACTATTCTTGGATCGTGTTACACACAATTTTGATAATAGTTATTCTACACAACATTGAGTATATATATATATATATATTCAATGTATAAAAGAAATATGGTTGGATTAGGTTATACGAAACAATGAAGGATTCTTGCATAACACGCAACCCTGGCTTGGCTTGCATTACACGCAATCGCGACCTTCCTCGATAGGATGTGTTGTATGAGATATCGGGTGTTACTAAACAATGATATATTATTATAATATTATTATTAACTAGCCGTTATGAATATTATTAACTAAATTTTGAATTTTATAACATTATTATTCATCTTACACATTTTCTAGAACATGTTATAAGAACAAAATAAAATTTTTAGGTAAAATAAGTATTTTTAAAAAAATACAGTTTTGTCGCCTTTTGATGGCGCACCCACTTTAAATCTAGTTTTTGAAATGATTATAAGTTTCATTTTACAGAATGAAATTATTCTTTGGAATCAGGAAATAAAAATTTACTTTGGATAATTTTTTCATTTTATTTTGATGACTTTCATATTTTAATGAATAGTAAAAACACGCTATATTTTAATTAAAAACAACATTTTTCATCGTAATATCTTATGTGGTTAAATTATAATATTGAATGCTTTTAAAGTATAAATAGAATATATTTTTACCATTTAATATAATTTATGTCATTATCATTGATTCTACCTTGAATTCATAGGATAAATCTATTCAATCTTTTGCAATGTTTTAAAGAAAAACCCTTTTTCTTTCGACAATGGGATTAATTTTAATTGAATTTCTGTAAATTTTGTGTATTGAATTTGGAAAAATGGATTACATATTTGGAATCAGTGGATCCAAATTATGTTAATAAGCTACTTTTTATTTTTGGAAATTATGAATAGTAACTACGGTAAATTTTATTTACCATAGTTAAAGGTAAATCGGGTAATTAAGGGTAAATATAATATTATAAAATTACCCTAACACATTTAAAAATCCTATTGGATGACTAAAAGTCCACCCATATCACCTAAGGGTTGGATTAGATTCATTTAATGGACTTTTTTCCATGAAAAGTAATTAATTATTATTAAAACCAAAGAATGTGACAACATGTCACTTTCTTAAATCTTATAAGTATAATAATTTTAATTTAGTGATAAACTTCATGAAACTTCAAATATAAATAGTCTACATAAAGATAATAAAATTATATACATCATAGGAATTTATTTATAATTTTTAGGGATTAAATAATTATCATTTATTATGATACAAAGATGATGCAGTAATTGTCTTATTAATGAAATATTGACATAATTGATGTTATAAATACCCAAATAAATGTAATTTAAGCCTTTTTATGAATTAAACTAATTTAATATGTTAATATTACATTCTAGTATTTATTTAATTAACTTTTTTTGAACTAATAAATCTGTTATGTGTTTCAAAAAAATCAATTACTAAATAGTGTAAAAATTGACATAAAATAGTTTTTAAAACAAGTATTTTATTATTAATTGTTATTTTATTCCTAAAAATATATGGTTCGGAAAAATGACTCAGATAAGGTTATATATATTAATAATAAACAACTTGGGGTTCGTTTGGCTTGATATAGTAAGTTTATTAACCTTATAGTGTAAGAAAACAAGAAGACACGGTAAAAGTAAAATTATCTAACTTAAAGATAAATATAAATAATAAGGTTAAAATAGGAACCTAAACTTAGCTAAATTCTATTGTATTATAGTATTTTGACCCATACCTACCTTATCTTCTAAATAAATTAATTTTTAGCTATTTAAAACCGAATTTGGCTTTATAATAAAATAATATTTTTAGTTATTCCAAAGGTGCCCCTCTCCTCCCTTATAAAAGGGCACCCCCTTCCCTCTCTTCCTCACACCTATTTGAGACTTCAAGCTCGACCAAACTCTACCAAATTATCTTCTCCACTTCCCTAGAAACATCCTAGAGGTTCTTCTCTTCCTCAAAGACCAATTTTAGTGCCCTAAGAGGAGGTCTCAAAGAGGCGCTTCAAAGAAGAGGTAATTTCGGTTACCGATTCATTTATCTTTATTTCCTCTTCCACTTCTTCTTCTTTAGTTGTTTCATTATGAAGTAATAACATAAGTATCACTCATATACTGATATTTTATTATAAGTATGAAACAACCCTATTTCACCATCTATCCATCCTGTGGAAAAAGAAATCACCGCGCGTGCGTACGTACGGAATACCATCTCAACGCCGTGGTGTAATCTATTTTCCACCACCACCTTACTAGGATGGGTATAATGGTATAAATAATGACTATATATGACTGTTATAAAGTGATATTTATTCTAAAATAGTATACATACACTCCAATACAATTCCACGATCATAGTAACGATATCATCACTCGTGCGTACGTACGGAATACCGTCTCCACGATGTGATGTGACTCGTTCTGAATGATCTTAATTGCATAATTATCATATAAATGAATTGAATGAATGAATATGATATATATTACACAAATACCCTTCTGGAAATGAGGTATCTATAACCTAAAGAGAGTAATAAGAATTTATTCGTCAAAACACGTATAAGAAGAAAAAGTAATAAACACCTGAATAACAAGTAGTAATGAAATATTACTAATAAGAAGCTAATAATATGACCATATATAATATAATAACAATATGTATGATTCTGGAATAAGTCAATAACATTATTTAAATCATTATACAGGAGGTTCGGACACTTACGAAGAAAATCGGGGGTAAGGTAAGGGAAATATCACAATCTCATTTTATCCGAGATTGTTTATAATTTGGTATTTACTAGGGTGTATTTTATCATCCACATCCATGTTTCCTCAATATGTAATATTTACATCCTTCTACAATAGTTTAAATCAATTTTTACCCATTGGTGAGTTTTTAGTAAACGATATGAAAGGAATCTTTTGTCGTTTTCATACGAGGTACTTTTTGACTTTTCCGACAAAAGTACGAGAAGAATGTTTTTTTTACTTATACGGAATGAATGGATTTTTAAAACATTATTTCCAAGAATCTTACTTTACAAGTGTTCAAGATTATTTTTAATCAACTTATTTTAGTTTAAAATTTTATGGCATGTTAAGAAAGGAAAATGTTTTTGAATTAGAATGGATATTTTCCTCAAGAATGGAGTTCAAGTGTTTTCTCAAAATTATTTTCCATCTAAGATAATAAAGGGTTCTGTTTCTATCCCTATTTTTACATTGATTTGACTATGTTGTGATGGAATTATTTTTATTAATTCCTTTATTTTATATGAATTTTTTTATGATGTCACGATGTTTAAGATTCCCATTTGTATTACATGAGTTATGCAATGATGTATGATTTATGATTTTGTGGCACACATAAGAATGGTATCATTATGAGATGGGTGGGACCTATATCTCCCTCCAATTAATTGGTTAATGATTTTATATCTCATGAGATAGACATGGCTAGAACGGTATGTTATACCGGTTCAATGAAACAGGACTGAAACGAGGAGTGAACTCAGTTCAGAAATGGACTTTGTCCACTAAGATAGTCTTGGAAATGTGTCTTGACTAATAAGAAATGATTCTCTATGATTATGTGTGTATGCCAAAAAGTTTCATGTTTTATGTTATGATTATTGGGATTTCATTTCACTACTATGATTTATCCCATGTTATGAAATTATGCTCTCTTTTGCAGGTTAAGATTTCCAAAAAGTTATGTTCTTAAGTATATGATGTGATTGATATTTCTTTTGTTTACCCTTACTGAGCATTCGAGCTCACCCTTTTGTATGTTTTCTTTTCCCCAGGATATAAAGAAAGGTTTTAGGTAAAAAAGACAAGATCTTTATGGGAGATGTTGAAGATCTTTCACCACGATTAGAATATTATATTCCAAGTTTCCAAAGACACTAAACTATTACGGTCCTTGTGTGTGTGATTTTGTTATGTACTAAGTATTCTGAAAAAGTAATGTAATGTTCATGTACGTCAGGCTTCGGGTCTCTACAGTTCCAACAGGTAATTTCTTGTTATGGTTTAAATTCCCAAATGCTTCAACGAGACTCAAATATCATGTGATGGTGACATTATGTGAGTATGACCACACATTTTGGGGACATATTTGGGATTGAATTGGGAACCTAGATAGTATGTCAAGATTTGAGTTGAATTTTTCTAGGGACCGTGTGACCTACCTCAATATATCCTACGTAAGTCTCATGAACTAAATTTAATATCGAAGGAGCATCAAGAGATCTGTGTGACATGTCTCGGTGTTGTCACATGTGTTGAGTGGTTCATGTGAAACACAAAAGGTTTTACTAGAATGTCTTTAACATAATTATCCCACATTTAGTCCCTATTAAATATGGTATATTTTAAATTCCTTAGATTTATATAGTTTTATATTGGATAATGTATCACATAATCTAAAAAATGTGTGGGATTCTCCTCGCATGTCCTGCCATAATTTTATCACGTTATCTATTGGTGATCACATGAAGCGGCTATGCATATTTCATGATTTATCAAGAAATAAACTAGTATCATACCTGAAAGACGGATTTCAAACCGTAAGATATTAATCTTTAATAAATCATCTTTATAACTAGTGTTTCTGGTTGTAATGTGGATATCCATTCAATCAAAGTTTCCTGGTCATGTGGTTGTCGTTGTAGTCATGTGATGGACCTTCTTTTTTCATGATGGGGTGGCTTTTTATAGGCATCGCCACATAGGTTGTTCAACTCTTTTCATGATGTATCTCACATTAATCTGTGATGGAGTCAGTAAAGTCCATTGGTGTCATGAATATTTACGAATCTCTATTATGGATCACACTAAGGGTGTCTACTTATTTTCGAAATATGTGAGTCACTCCCCTCAATGCATCATTTATTATATTATTCCACATTAATAGGGACTTTTTTAACCACGTGGGTATGTATAATGACTTCCTCATCAACATATTAACATATCCATGAGCCTTTTTGAGACTATGACACCTAAAAAGAGGTGTTCTAATGAAATTCAATACCTTTTATGGCTAGAAGAGGCTTCTTCCACCTTCCCTATATTAGTTTCTTCGAATCATTTTACAAATGTCGAGAATCATGTTGGATTTCATTAATGTGGACCTGGACAATCATTATTGCACTTGTTGAAGCATCATGAGACCAAAATGTAGTCTTATTATGTTGTGTGATAATTTCATGGATGATTCCATTTTTTTGTCTGTAGGGTTCCAAAGGGGGAGTGTGACATTTCCTAGAATACCCAAAGATCTTCAAGTATGGGGGATAACATGCCAGAAGGATTTCTTGTGATTAGGTGGATAATTCATTGGGTTATCACAATGACTTATAGATTTCTTGGAGTGCATTATGAATATATTACGACCACTAGAGGCTCTCAATTCATTTTTAGATATTGGTTTTGACTTATTATGGAATAGTTGGGTATCTATTTAATTTTCATGACTGTTTTCAAAACAATCATGATCCTAATAGGTGCCCCATCACATGAGTTTTATGAATTCTAGAGGCCTCATAAATTTTAATATTTTCTTATTATTTTCAAAGGACTTATAGATTGTTTTTTAGGATTTCTAAGGTAGATAGGCCATGTGACCCGTGGGAGGTTATTTAGCTATTGCAACAGGTCTACTGATTGTCTAGGGTGCCTCTCATTATGGAAGAAAGACTTTTAAAAGGTTTTTCATGGGATCCTCTAAGGTATATATGTAGAAAGATATTATTCTACTTGGCCTTATCATGGTTTCTGCAACCCAGATTCCTATGGGAGTTCGCGCTCTTCACGGGCCTTTATCCATCTTCTTCTGCCTTTTATTTTGTTGGTTAAAAAATTTCCATATCGAGGTATATCATTCTGTGTGGATTTTACAGTTCTGAGATGGTGGGAATTAACATATTATTCCCTATAAGTGGCCTCTATGTGGACATGGGCTTAGTTATTATGAATTTAAAATCCCACATGATTTTTTGGCACGATCACATATCAATTTCCTGGGTCACATTTCTGGGAGAGGCCTAGTATTCTTTGATATTACCTATTTATAGAGTGGATAGATTAATTTATCCAGTTACTAATTCTCAGAGAACTCCCTCATTTATTCCATAATATTACCTTATCGTAGAACTATTCTAAAAGTCCAAATCTTTGTACCCATCTGTGACCCCTTATTTAATGTGTACTGTTCCTCAATACCACACTTCTTTAAGAACCCATTCAAACTATGTATGAACAAAATTTTAGTATTTTTATAAATTTTTAGATGATTATTGATATTTTTTTGATTGTTTTACATGGACTTTAGACTCAATCATGTGATCGATTGATTATCATGCAGATCATTTGACCATGTACATGTACTGCAATAAAGAGTCTCCAAGGGGTCATGCAATCACATGATTCCCTATGGGTTTATAAGACACATGAAATCTTTTGAACTTAGGTGTTTCATAAATCCTTATATTATTCATGAATCCTTCTAGGATTCATATGATGCACATAATGATGCAAATTTATTATGTATTTTCATTAATATAATTTTTATTTTATATGTATGACATATTATACCTAATTTTCATAAGATAAATTTCATTCTAACCAATGTTTTTCAACTGGGGCCAATCCAAGGGGAATTATTTCAAATAATCGTAACACTGATCCCCAATATCATATGTATTTAGAAAATTAGATTCCAACATGGCTCCTATCATTGTGACTTTAAGATTATTCCCAATATCATCAAGTTCCTCTATATTGGTTTGGTTTACTAGATGATGTTATTTTTATTACATTGATTTTAATCTTCCATATCGCTTGGTGTTGCCTCATTATCCGTCTTTCTAGATGAAATTTGACGAGGAGGGATTATTAGTCATTGTTTAGTCATGGAGTTTTTCTTTATATGCTAGAAAACTCTCTTTTTGGGACCAGATGTCTATGGGTTTCCTTACTGTCCTGTATCTCAGAACTAATCGAGTGCATTTTAATTTTCTATAAACAATCCTGATAATGTATGGAGCTCAAAATAGGATCTCCATAATAGACGTAATTTTTTGTAAAATTGGAATGCCTTTTATAGGTCATGAAATGTTGAATAAATTTTGTTGATCAGTTAAACATGGTTTATATTTATGAATCTATGTGAATTTCCCAGTTCATCATCTTTTCCCAGCCTAATCTCCTTAGAGAAATGATCAACTGGTGGCTCCCTAGTAACAACACATTAAATAATTCAATTTAAGAAGTGGTAATAAACTTCTTTAAAATATACCAAATGGGTGGTATTCCCCCTATAAATGTTATTTATGATGAATTCCTCTCAACTAAAAATGTCTTAGATGATACCTTTTAGAATGTAGTATTGGGGAATCTTATGTTTATCATTTTTAAATAAAAACTATGGTAGAAGATGATGATGTTCTCATAAATTTCATTCAATGAATAGATTGATATTTTTATTTTCTACATATGGGGTTATTTAACTTTCATATTCCCTTAATTGCTACCTTCCCGGTAGTTCCTCCATATTTTTGGCTTGTAGTGCTCTTTCTTGGAAGATCAATACTGTAACATGTGATGTTTCCAAGATAACTCTTTTGTCTCAAAAAACCATTGGATGGAAATATTTATGACCATGTTTTTTAATGGATGGACTTTCATGGATATGGATGCATGTTTATGGATTTTTTTCATCACATTGGTGATGGTGGCATGTCTTGTAGAATGACTATGACTCAATTTCAAACTGCTAGTAATTTCATGAATTTATTAACTCCTAGAAAACATTCAACATGGAATCATTGAATATAAGATCTGTGGACTTCTAATTTTCCATTTTGATATATATGGGATAATATTCGCCATTATAATACTATAATCTCACTAGTACCTTGTAATCCTCATCCAATTCCTAAATGTTGAAAATATATTGAGTTGTAAAAATGTTGATAAGACCTTATAAGGTTAATGATGCATTGATACAATAACATAGAGACAATTTTACCCCTACCATGCACCAGCTAGGCTGATTATTGATAACAACTTCAATTACCCTGATTAAAGATTATATATTTCCCATTTTTAGGATGATATTCTTGTATAAAATGTTGAATACATAATAACATTCAATCCTTATAAACCCAATTGATCAATCGTCTATTTGGTTCCACCCAAAGTATCTCCCATATTCCCTCAACTGGCATAAAAGGATAGATGGATCCAAAGGCCATCCACTGGTTTTCGATGATACTAGAATTTGAAAATAATGAGGCTGGTATCATACACTATTATGTGGTTTCTCTATACTTACATATACATGATTACTCTCTAGAATTTGATGTAATATATCATGATGTTGTGCTATGAAAATTGTTCTATCATGTGGATATACATTTTGACTCTATAAAACCTCAATTTGAGAAGATGATTATATTGATTGAATGCCTTAGTTATATGTAAATGAATTACCCTCTTTTTTTGCTGAATACATAGATAGTGAGACATTCTCCACTAAGGATGATAGTCATTTAGCATTGGATACTAATGATACAATTGTCAGGAGAAGAGAATAAAAGTCTTTTTCTCGTGCTTCCTAACAATCTTAACTTGTAATTACAAACCCAACCACACCTATTCCACCAATCACATAGGTTAATATATGGAATTGAATTATATGGAATCTGATTCATGACTTAATCATTGTGGCTTCTTGAGAAACATTTAGGGACCATGGGGACTGCCTTCATTAGTTATTTCATGAGTTGTGGTAGGTGTTTTTTATCTGAAACCAATATATGACATCCTGATGCAAATTGTATAGACTCAGCGAGAGGCAGTCCCCAATGATAGGGGCTTGCATGATCTTATATATGAGGATCCCCATGATGTGCAGATGATGGAGATGTCAGAGGAATTATAGAAGTTTCACCGATTGATATTAAAATTTCAAGCTCAGATGGATTCCTAGACTACACATATATGGAGGAATGATGAAATTTGAGCCTATATAAGTTCATTAATTTTGAAATCATCATCTTCCATATACACATCTCATATTTGAGTTGAGGATCTAACTACTTAGGTCAAGACACTCCATTCCAAGGTAGAACTAGAAGAGGTTGGGTGAGTGGGACTTCATCATTTGATTGATGATTCTCTCTAAACATTTAAAAACCTAAAAAGTTAAGTAGATCAAATATTATAATCGGTCGACCCCTTATAATCACGTTTTTATGAGATCCCAATAAAGACTATGAATTTTGGAGAATTACCCTATTAGATTTTTTATCAGTAAATTAATTTTCTTAACATTATATAGGTTATCCATTTTTTTATTCTGGATGGGAATTACATTTTCATTGATCCAATATTTTTTGAATCCTCAATGATACTGAAACCTTGAATAACATACTATAAACATTGATTCTTGGAATTGGATTATGAAATTTTAATAGATTATTTCTTGAGAAATACTCATGAATTTCCACCAACATAAGATTCATCATTGATAATATATTCCAGCAATATTGGGAAAACCTAATATATTGAAGGATCACTTGGGAATGATATATATATATATAACCCAAACAGTGTTTCCCCATTATTTTGGAGAAGACGATATTCTTGGTGACTATATATTAATTTATTCTATGGTTGTATGGTGGTATTTGGATGATTTTATATTTTGAAAGGCTATATTAACACGGCATATTAATTTAGTGTATTTTAGCTCAGAATACTATTTTATAAATTTAATGTTTTTTTATCTTGGACCTTCTATAACTATCATAATATATCATTATTCTTATAACTTCTACTATCATAGTTTATGATCATTTAGCTCATACCTTCAAGTACTTTAGTTTAGGGGTTTTTAGCATGATCCTTATACTACTATATTTTATGGGCTCTTACCTCAAACCTTATACTAATTTAGTTTAAGTTCATTTAGATCGAAACTTATAATACATTAGTTTAGGTTATTTTAGCATCGACCTTTTACCACTTTAGTTTAGGGTAATTTTTATTGTATATGCTATTACATTAAATAGGATCTTCAATGTCAGTCATTATATTATAGTAGTTTATGGAATTTTATCTTGGAAATGATATTTCATTAGTATAGTTTATTTTAGATCATATATGCTATTTCTATAGTTTAGGGTATTGTAGCTCAAACATGATATTTCTTTGGTTTACGGTCTTCTAGATCAGACCAGATATTAATTTAGTTTAAGGAGTTTTTTCTCAAACCTGATATTGAATTAATTTAGGGTCTTTTAGCTCATATATTTTTTTTCTATAGATTAATGTCTTTTATTTTCTTCATTACCAATGATTATAGATACGATGGAGACGTTCTATTAATGGCCATAAAAACTCTGTAGTGTTGGGTTTTTTCATGGTGTTGATGGGGATCATTATAATTATAATTCCCTTTGGTAGAGTGAATATTTTTGTGATTCCTATAAGATGTTATACAGGTTATTTAAGCACACATGCAGAGTCATGAAACAGTTCTTTTTAATCTTGGTATCTTTCCTATGGTATAAGAATTATTTATAGAGGTAATATCGGTTGAGGGTGAAATAACTAGGTTACATGATTATCCTAGATTGCTCAAATATGGGTGATGTAAGTCATAACCCAAAATATTGAGTCAACAAATATGGTATGGGGATGACATAACAGGTTTTTCCTATGACATTCTAAGATGATAGATTTCTCCACTGCATTTCAAAGGATCGCAAGGATTGATGAATCTTTTTTAAAAGTAGGATGTGCCTTAAATTGGGTGGCCATGACCATTATGTGTTGGTAGAATTTTCATGAAAAATATTAATTCCACTTCATTCTAGGAGGCCTCAAGGGATTATAAATACCCAAACATCTAGAAAATGAGATCTGATATTGGAGGAATTTTATCCCAGAAGGGTTACATCCCTTTATAGAAGTTCAACCCTTTACCCTGATGCTCATTCCCTATTCCCTGTGGTTTAGAGTTAAGAATAATGGTCCATCAATGACTCATGAATGTAGTGTTGCATTTCGGCCTTGATAACGGGTACAAGACATGGTGATGTAACATCAAGGATGTCAAACCCCCTTGGATAGTTTGGAATAGAGACTATAAGTCATCGTCCAAAGTACTCAGATCGGGAATATGATAAGAGATAGTCATAACATGTGTATTTAAGAAATTTAGTAGTGTTATGATCAAATATAGTGATGTTAGGGCTTACATGGATTAGAAAATCCATTTTCCATAGTAATACACATTTTTGATGACCATATATGATTATACAAGATCCATATGAATACATGCATAGTCAATAAATGGTTCCATTAAAGACTGATATCCATTCTAAGGTTTATGGATAGTTTGTGTTAATCTAAGACACCCAAATCCTAATGTTTTGTTTTCTAAATGTTTAAAATCAAATAAGAGTTTGAAAATTCAAAAATTTGTTTCCCTTCCTAGAGAACATATTATCGGGGTAAGGAGATGTGAAAAATAACTACTCTTCCATTTTTCTAGACATGGGGGACCATTGATCATAGTTATTATTTTACATGGGCTATAGTTTTGACCCTACAATCTTTATGATTTCATTGTCTTCTCCTTAATTTTTTTCTAATCATTATCAATGATGAGATTATGAAAAAAAGAGTTTACTTTTCTTCAAGATTCAATTTTCAGGGATTTGATCTAACATGTTTTCTAGCTTTATAATTTCTTTTGATTTGGACCATTATTAGTTAGATATTAATTTTGTACAACTTTGACAAAAATAAAATAAAATATATGGTCATGGAGTAGATGGACATACCTTGGGGGT
Organism: Viscum album; assembly: GCA_963277665.1. Taxonomy (NCBI): domain Eukaryota; kingdom Viridiplantae; phylum Streptophyta; class Magnoliopsida; order Santalales; family Viscaceae; genus Viscum; species Viscum album. The sequence continues at coordinate 2,014,674,048 of OY728132.1, read as the reverse complement.
TGTTCACAAGATCCCAATTAGGAGTCCCCAAGATGAGAGTACCTCATCATATTTATGTATGGGGGATTAGGATATTATTTAATAGTGACTCAGGCTCTCAGGTCATGGGTGATGATATAAGACAACATACTAGGAGTATTTCATATCACATTGAGGAGTTTAGTTCATCTATGGTGACATCAAGGCTCACAAGGATCATAATGTACTTTTTACGTAGTGATGTATTCTTTTTTAAGTCATTAGGAACATATACATAATTAATTATAACACATACATATTAAATAAAATGGTATCTTGAAGCTAGGAATATTTTACATGGGTTATAGAAGATTAATATAGGAAATAAATTTTTTTTGAAAATTAATAGGGATGAAATATCTTCTTAGATAGTTGGAATATGTTTGATTCATGTCATTACCAAAAATACTTTTCCCGCGTATATGGGATTAGTCAGACATACTGGTTAACTCTCAGAAATTATGAGATGCAAGATTTCACACCAAAATTTACTGGTCCCAAATGGATTGAATATCCTTTCCCAAAATGAGGAGATGCATTTATTAGGTGTTTAAAGATCCATATGTGACAGTGGTTTGGTTATGGAAAAGAATATTTACACTCCTTATTTCAACCATGAAATTCTTATGAAGACTCCAACATCACGACAATGTGGTTGGATATGGTAGGAAAGATATCCTGGAAGGGTTTTGGCCCCATAGGGTAGTTCAATGAATGATCCTGAAGCTCAAGCCCGATTACCTATAGTTTTGATTCATAAATAATTGTCCATAAAAGATTCAAGAATAGAACAACTCATTCTATCCTTGAGAATGTGTGAAAAAAATGGCACCATAGTGTTGAGAATGTAGAAGTCACTTACATAGTTTGGTACTGAGAGTGTACATCATGGTAGAAAGTGATTGGGTTGGGAGGATTATGTGAGACTACCATACTAGGAGTAGATCAGACATACTGATGTGTTGAGTTCTTCCCTAGTTTTTATAGGGCTCCAAAGGATAAAAATATCCTTTCGTAGATTGGATAATTTTGTTGACGACCATATGTTTATATACCAAAGCCATATACATACATACGCATTCATGAAAAGGGTCCCTGAAGATAAAAATCCTTTCACATAGACATGGAAGGTTTATGGTGATACGAGACACCCAAATCATGATGTGATATTGGTAGAATGTGTATGACCCAAGAAGAGTTCAAACACAGTAAAAGTTGTTTCATTACCTAGAGAACATATTATCATGGTGAGAAGACATGAAAAATCATTATTCTATCTTTTTCCTAGACCAGAAGGGCTAGTGAGAATAGAATGTATTTTGCTAGTGATAGAGTGTAGTCCCAATGATATTTATTCCTTCTTCATTAATGCCCAAAAATTTCATAAATTCCATTGATAAAAATTATAGTTAGTGAATAAATTACATTTTTTGGCCTTCATATAAAGGTTTTCAACCTTGTAATCTTTATGACGCTTTTACTATGAGTTTCAGGATTTAATAATTTTACCATTATAGTATATAGATTATGGTCATACACCTTTACCAAAGCATATTATGTTTATGGTCATGATTTTTATTGACCTAACAATGTGGGATGGTGCACAAGATCTCAAATAGGATACCCAGGGCTAAGATTACCTCATCATCTTTTTTAGTTGTGATGCTAATATTATAAATCATAGATGGAGGATATAATATTATTTGTAATGATATTGTTCCATCATAATAGGAGTTGTTTATATCTCACTGATGTGTTAAATTCTACTATAGTGTTGTCATGGGTCACAATGATTAGAATGTTATTTTTTAGATTGATTCATTTGAATGACGACCATATGTGAATATGCAGGTGCCATAGGCATACATGAATAATCATGAAATGGGTCCCTTAAGGATGGGAATCTTTTTTAAGGGCCATGGACTGTTTTTTGAATCTAAAACCACATGTTGAAATCTGTGTGGATTATAGATTTAGATACATAAAAAGATATTGTTAGAAATATGTACATTGCCTAAACAAATTAAGTCTCTAGTAGTCCCCTGATAAGTGAAAAAATATTGGTGATGTTATTCAATGATTTTCACTATATAGTGTGGATATTTTCTATGATGTCTATAATTATATGGTAAGCACATGTTACATGAAATTTATTATAATACATTAACTATTTTTTATGTGTAGTTAAAATTCCATGTGACTAATAAATTCTCAATGAAGTTTAATTTCATGTTATATAGTTATACTTCACTTCAGTTTAACATCATGAAATGAAAATTTGTATCATGCAGTTTATTTTCGTATAGTGAAGATATTTTTGTTATGACATTTTAATGTCATGTGATTAGTATATTCGATGTGCAGTTAAATGTCATGCGGTAAAGATGTAAATCCATGTAGTTTAATGTCATGTGCTAAGGAATTGGGAACCGACATAAAATAATGTTTGAGGAATATTATATGAGAAATTATGTAGTGCGTAGATCTAACTCATACCTAGGTAGATTGATCACATATGATCAATTCCCAATAAGTTTTAAGGTGAATTTATTATTGGTTGTTATAGCATGGACTAGGTTTGGGGACCTGGATATCCATACATATCCTATGATGAATGGAATAAATACACACATAATTATTGAATGGGAAACACTCTAAAAGTCTATCCCTTGATTAGACTTAGTCATTATATCCATTTATTGTCGTATTGTGTCCCAAAATTGATGTTTTGGACGTTACTACATGGCATATGATTATAGGAATCAAGTTACACGTAGTTATTGAGGAACTGTGTAGTTTAACACCATGCTAAAATGTTGAGGGCTTCTGGACATGAAAAGGGGAATTGTGGCTAGACCAAAGGATGAAAATCTGCATTTCACAACATATTATATTGTAATAGGAATCCATCCATAAGTAGTTCTTGAAATCTTATGCAGTTTAACATCATTTTGTGAGTATGGAGACGAATCAGCAAGGAAAACGTAAATGATGAAGTTGAAATCATCTAGGATTCACTACATACATCATGAAAATGAGAATAAACAGTCACATTGTTCATGGAAGAATTATTGGTAGGATACCAACACCATAAATGTTGGTTTTCTTAGGTGAGGTATATAGGAATAGACATTTATATGTCCTAAAAGTGATATGAACCATGTAGTTTTACATCATGTGTCATTAATAAATGGTATAAATATTATGATATTTCACCTAGGACTATAATGAGAATGACATTCCCTTATGTTCCATGTTTTTTTGATGGAATCCCTTACTAAAATTATACGCATACAGGAGCTATGTTCAGTATTTTAAAAAACAATTACAAGGGTTCCACTCACTATGTATAAGTAATTAAGGATAGGATAAGGGTATCTTTCGAAATATGGTGGTTGGATCAAGATATAGGTTCAAGGAATATTTATGTATCTCACTAAAATGATAATCATGTCGTACATAGATCTAGAACACTTGTGGGATTTAATGTCATGAATAAAGAACACTATCTGTATAACTTAATTTCTTATCATAAGGACATGGATCACCCAATGGGGATGAAAATGAAGAATGTTGATGGGCCTAGAACTGGAGGTTCGGGCATCACTCTGTATCTTGTAACACTAGGAATCTGTCCATATATAGTTCAGGAGTAACCAAGCATTTTAACATCATATATCAAGTGTTCTTGTACATTTTAACATTATATAACTTGGTTGGGCTTGTATAGTTTAACATCATGTAACAAGGATGAATTTGATGGACATATAGTAATGTGAATACCCATGTGATGATAACTATGAAATGTATTTCTTGGGAAACCCCACATAGGTGGTTTGAGTAAAATGTTATAACATGATATTTTTTGTGAATTTTAGTTTGAATTAATATAACATTTTTAATATTATTCATCTAACATAACACTGAAAAAAGTTTATTTTATTTTAAATTGCAATGGTTTTCTTGCATTATTTGAAAAACCATGTTAATCATGAACTAAAAAACATAAATTTTATATTTCTTTACATAAAACATTGAGGTTAGTGTATGTTACATGATAAAATGACTTTCCTCAATTTCTTGCATAACAAACATGACCGAATTATACCAGAAAAAAATATATTATTCAAATATTATTAAATAATATAATGATATATAACATAGTCTATAATTTTTTTATTAATAATATTAAATAATTTATGAAACTATATAGTTTACAAAAATATACGTTGAATTTAAATTTTATCATTTAATTATAAATTAAGATGAAAATCTATTAAATATAAACAACAATATTAATATTTTTATGGTCACAAAGTTGTTTTAGTCTTTTAAATTAAATTAACTATAAATAGTGAGTAATATTTATTTGATAATAATTTTATATAATCAATAAAATAATTTTGGTATTCAAACCATATATTCAATATACATAACATAATAAAATACCTAATTTTATTCAGAATAACATATATTTTTTATAAATGTTGTTTTAATTGCTTTTAATTGAGAACCCATTTTAAATAAAATTTTCAGAACTTATATAAATTTAATTTGTCTAAATAAACATATATTTGTAATAGAAACCAAATAATTAGGTTATTATATTTTTTGTGTATTTTTTATGCAAGTATTCTATTTTTAATGAATAATTAAAAATTATTGATTTTAATAAGAACAATTATTATCATATAATATATTTATATCGTAAAATTATTTTTATAGTTAGTTTAAATATTTAATTTTATAATATTTTTATAAATTAATTAAATTTTGTTCATTGGAGTCAATTTCATGTTGAAATATGAAATAAAAAAATACCATGCTTTTGATCATTTTTTATCATTAAAACTCTTAGAGGCATCCGGTCTATGAGATTAGATTTATATTAATTTCTTCCAATTATATGATTGAAATTTCATAAATTATATTCCATACTTTGAATAAAAATAATTTATAATGTCCAATATGTTTAACATAGTTTTTTCCCAAATAATTTATGAATGTAATTATAATTATTTACCATGTTAAAGATAAAATTAACACCATGTAAAGACAAAATTTTAAATTTAAAACCCTAAATTAACTATAAACTTTTAAAACACATATTTGATGAAAATTATTATACCATTACCCTAAAATTATTTAGTTTTGTTGTTTTTATTAGTTATTTAAAGTAAAAATGTGGGAACACCTTCCATGTTTTTAAAAATGCCAAATGTGTCATTCCCCTTCCTTATAAAAGGCTAAAACCTCTCCCTATTCTTCAAAAATATAAAACCACTTAGTTTCAGACATGATGAACCCAATACACATCATAAAATACCTCCCTTACTACTTTAATCCTCCCATTGTGCATAATTTCATCCAAGGAATTCTTTTGGCACAAACTAAAAGTTGTTACCCGATTAAGAGGTATCGCCTTATCTCAATCTACGTTAAATTATTTTCCTTCACCACCCCATATAGTATATTTATTTAATAATTTTATATAGAAAAATTTATCCTCAATATACTAGTATGTTCTAATGCTAAGGTTTTTACTGGATATACACACAACTCCATATAATTGATAACAAAAAAAACTATTAATGTGTACGGTGAACTTCTTCCTCGCAAAACAATGATTATTTAATTTAAATTAACGCCTCTAATTATGTATATTAGGATGGAAAATATGTTTATATAAATTTTTTTTATATTTATTATTTATTAAATCTTTTGAATTTATTTTAAAACATATATACTTTTACAATACATTTGGTGTAAAAATGATAATTTCGTTTGAGTTAGTGTGGGTTACTGCCCCCTCAAAGCAGTGTGATTTACTCACACACTACATAGACAATATTATGGATGGGTTAAATTAACATATATGATATATATGTATATATAAAATTATAATGAAACTATAATGATATTAAATACATAAATACATATATTTAATTTTATTTCTTTCCATCAATATGACAATAAAAAATAGAAGCAATGTTCATATTTAAATTCATCCTATGGTATCTATGTACAATGTATTCCATTTCATACGTCTTTATTATATATATTATTATAATTAAAATATAAAGTACATAAATTATTTTTATATCATATTTAAATTCAAAAATAATCATATATGTATCATGACAAACAATATGACAAATTACAATACATAAAAATCACAAAGTGAATATTTTCTGAAGTAAATCTTTAACATATAATGGTTAACATCTGGGTAATATAAGATTGTAAAAAACATAATATGTTATTATATATTAGAATATGGTTATGTAAATTATATATAATACATTCATTTATGCATTTTATGAGCTTTTTTTCAGGGGGAATAATTTTTATAATATACCGAATCAGTGAAATTTTTTTGTCTCGATTTTCATTATCTAAGACTCAGGTTTTTTTATGCACGTAAATTATCTTTTGAGTTGTATATTTCTCCATTTTAAATGTTATATAATAAATTTCCTTAATTTTAGGATATTTTATGTTTCATTAAATTTTATTTTCATACATATAGTGTTTGATCTGAAGTTACAAAGTTGTTATAGTTTATTAAGACAATCACACTGCTTTTCAAGATTATTTTGGATTATGTTTCCAATGATGATATATTATGATAAATATATCAATAACATTCATGAATTTTAATATCATTTAGTTATTAATAATTTATTAACATATTGGTAATATTTATTCAACTCTTTGGTACATAATGTTTTTCATAATGTTTTTTATGAAATCCCAACTTTACCCTCTCTTTAGTTAGAAATCTATGTTACTTGGAAACCATGTTTTTTAAAAGGGTTTCCAAGAATATTGTACCATTATAATTTTATATTTAAAATAAAATTTCTCCCACATTTTCCTTTTACAATTATCTTTAGTGAAATGTTCTTTTCATTTTCTAAACAATTCATTTTTCAAACATTTTTACAATCCAAGGGAATATTTTTTTACCTCATATGGAATTTTTGGATTTAGCAGCTCTCATTTCTTAAAATACTCCTTTTAATTTTCATAAAGTTAATTATTAATATTTTTTAATTTTATATTTTATGAAATATATTTTCTAAAAAAATTCAACATACTTTATTATGTTTTAAATGATCTTTTATATGATTTCAATACAAATAAATAAGTTTTCATATTATATAAAATGAATGGTTTTGGAATTGTTTTCCCTTCTCCATTCACATGTTTTCTATTGATTTTTTCTTCAAATAATTTGAAATTCTTTTGTATATGTTTTCATTTTGATTTAGAAGAAAAATGTTTTTGAAATTTTTTGAAGATTATTTTATATGTTTTCATGGAAAAAGGATTTCAAAATGATTTCAAGTCTAATTTAAATTTTCTCTAGATATTTTCTCTTAAAATAATGTTCAAATGTTTTTATGTATAGAAAATTGTATTTTAAAACAAAAATCATTTTTCCCCATTATACATGTTTCAATGATATTTCAAAGTTATTTTTTATTTAATATGCCATCTGTTGATGTTACACATGTCTCTATATGAAATGATATTATGTTTCAATTCATATATTTTTTATAAAATGTCATGGATTTATGAAACCCATTTATCATACATTATTTACATTTTTATGGAATCCATTTCTTATTAATGGATTATAAGTTTATTAAATCCATTTATCTTCAATAGGTTATGATTTTGATGAAATGATAATGAAACCATTATCTTTTTCCATAGGTTGTAAAATTACTACATGTTTTTTATAAGGAATTTATATCATGGATTAGGATACGATTTTTAATGATCTTGTATAAACTTTTTGTATGATTTTATTTATGATATTGGTGGGACCATTATATACCTATAATGTATTAGGTAAATATTTATATCACATGAGACATGCTATAATGGTCATGGTAATGAACTATGACTACTAAGATGGCCATGTGAATGAACCATGACTACCAAGATTATATGAGGTGTGAAATCATGTTACTCTTATGGTCAATGAATTGAACCATGACTACCATGATGGTATGGGGAGTGAACACATTCTACAAATATTATCTTGGTAGTGATGTATTGAATACTATAGAAATCATATTATATGCTTACCTGTCGGCCACAATTCCATTTTTTATACCCACGTTGTCATTTCATGACGAATGGTATTAATTTTATTATAAACCATGTCTTATTAATTTAAAATAGTTATTATGATATCTAATATGAATGGTATGATCTTTAAATATTACGATCAAGTTCTATACCCTTTTTTCTTGTTATTCTTAAACTTTTCATTTATTTACCATTACTAAGCAACTGAGCTCTCCCCTTATTATGTTTTCTTTCCTAAGGTTATGAATAAAGGTTTTAGAAATACGTACTAAGGGTGGATATCTTTATGGGAGTAATTGAATATCAATCATAAGGGAAAAATATTTTGTTTCCATGTTTCCAAAGACACTAAACTGTTATGATCTTTGTGAATGTATTATTGTAATGTACTGAATATTCATCTAAAATGGTGTAATATACATGTATGTTTCTCCTGGGTCACTATAGTTTGTATCAAAAGAAAGGATTATTAATCCAATTTAATCTAAGACGACTAAATATTAGTGATATCTCTAACAATATTTCTAGGGATGTCTATAAGGATAAGTATAAGGATAAGTCGATGTTTAGGAAAATGTCTTGTATTTTTGGTAAAGTATAGAGTGAGTGGTTTCATATAAATACGTCCATGCCATGATATAACAAATAGATGTGGCTATGGAACAATTTTATTTCAGTGTATCAACTCTAACAAGATTTTCTGATCCTAACCTGGGGTAATTTGGTACATGACAATGAGCCTTGCTACACAACCGATTTGACACTCTCAAGGGATATGATTTGGGAATTAAGAAACAATAAATGATACATTATAATGGATTTAAATATAAGTTATACATGATAAAACTATGATGAACCTATGGATTCATTTATTAAAGAAGGTTTCTTAATTTAAACATCAGATAATTAATTTTTCATGAATATGGGGTTTTCTGCTATGATATGTAATTCTCACACTATGCTTCTTATTTTAGTCAATGACTATAACTAGGTGGAACTAGATTAATGGTGAATGTGATGGATTATTTTTTTTATAATAAGTAATGTTGGATGATTAGTTGAGTGTAATTTATTGCAGTCATTCCTAATCAATTTTTACGAAACAAGATTTACTACATGTACCTTAACCAATTCTCAGACTCACCAAGGAAGAGAAAGAAGGAGTTCACTGCGAGTTTGGTTAATAGATACCAGGGAAGAATAAATATTCAGGTTATTTTATGTTAAGAATATTTAAATAATATCCTATGTGATTGATATTTCTTTTGTTTACCCTTACTGAGCATTTGAGCTCACCCTTTTGTATGTTTTCTTTTCCCCAGGATATAAAGAAAGGTTTTAGGTAAAAAATGGATGATCTTTATGGGAGATGTTGAAGATCTTTCCCCACGATTAGAATATTATATTCCGAGTTTCCAAATACACAAACTATTACGGTCCTTGTGTGTGTGTTTTTGTTATGTACTAAGTATTCTGCAAAAGTAATGTAATGTTCATGTACGTCAGGCTTTGGGTCTCTACAGTTCCTACAGGGAATTTCTTGTTATGTTTTAAATTCCCAAATCCTTCAACGAGACTCAACTATCATGTGATGGTGCCATTATGTGAGAATAAACACACATTTTGGGGACATATTTGGGATTGAATTGGGAACCCAGATAGTCTGTCAAGATTTGAGTTGAATTTCCCTAGGGACTGTGTGACCTACCTCAATATATCCTACGTAAGTCTCATGAACTAAATTTAATATCGAAGGAGCATCAAGAGATCTGTGTGACATGTCTCGGTGTTGTCACATGTGTTGAGTGGTTCATGTGAAACACAAAAGGGTTTACTAGAATTTCTTTAACATAATTATCCCACATTTAGTCCCTATTAAAGATGGTATATTTTAAATTCCTTAGATTTATATAGTGTTATATTGGATAATGTATCACACAATCTAAAAAATGTGTGGGATTCTCCTCGAATGTCCTGCCATAATTTTATCACGTTATCTATTGGTGATCACATGAAGCGCCTATGCATATTTCATGATTTCTCAAGAAATCCACTAGTATCATACCTGAAAGATGGATTTCAAACCGTAAGATATTAATCTTTAATAAATCATCTTTAGAACTAGTGTGTCTGGTTGTAATGTGTATATCTATTCAATCAAAGTTTCCTGGTCATGTGGTTGTCATTGTAGTCAAGTGATGGACCTTCTTTTTTCATGATGGGGTGGATTTTTATAGGCATCACCACCTAGGTTGTTCAACTCTTTGCATGATGTATCTCACATGAATCTATGATGGAGTCAGTAAAGTCCATTGGTGTCATGAATATTTACGAATCTCTATTATGGATCACACTAAGGGTGTCTACTTATTTTTGAAATATGTGAGTCACTCCCCTCAATGCATCATTTATTATATTATTCCATATTAATAGGGACTTTTTGAACCACGTGTGTATGTATAATGACTTCCTCATTAACATATTAACATATCCATGAGCCTTTGTGAGACTATGATACCTACAAAGAGGTGTTCTAATGAAATTCAGTACCTTTTATGGCTAGAAGAGGCTTCTTCCACCTTCCCTATATTAGTTTCTTCGAATCATTTTACAAATGTCGAGAATCATGTTGGATTTCTCTAATGTGGACCTGGAAAATAATTATGGAACTTGTTGAAGCATCATGAGACCAAAATGTAGTCTTATTATGTTGCGTGATAATTTCATGGATGATTCCATTTTTTTGTCTGTAGGGTTCCAAAGGGGGAGTGAGACATTTCCTAGAATACCCAAAGATCTTCAAGTATGGGGGATAACATGCCAGAAGTATTTCTTGTGATTAGGTGGATAATTCATTGGGTTATCACAATGACTTATAGATTTCTGGGTGTGCATTATGAATATATTACGACCACTAGAGGCTCTCAATTCCTTTTTAGATATTGGTTTTGACTTATTATGTAATAGTTGGGTATCTATTTAATTTTCATGACTGTTTTCAAAACAATCATGATCCTAATAGGTTCCCCATCACATGAGTTTTATGAATTCTAGAGGCCTCATAAATTTTAATATTTTCTTATTATTTTCAAAGGACTTATAGATCGTTTTTTAGGATTTCTAAGTTATATAGGCCATGTGACCCTTGGGGGGTTATTTAGCTATTGCAACAGGCCTACTGATTGTCTAGGGTGCCTCTCATTATTGAAGAAAGACTTTTCAAAGGTTTTTCATGGGATCCTCTAAGGTATATGTGTCGAAAAATATTATTCAACAAGGCCTTATCATGGTTTATGCAACCCAGATTCCTATGGGAGTTCGCGCTCTTCACGGGCCTTTATCCATCTTCTTCTGCCTTTTATTTTGTTGGTTAAAAAATTTCCATATCGAGGTATATCATTATGTGTGGATTTTACAGTTCTGATATGGTGGGAATTAACATATTATTCCCTATAAGTGGCCTCTGTGTGGACATGGGCTTATTTATTATGAATTTAAAATCCCACATGATTTTTTGGCACGATCACATATCAATTTCCTGGGTTACATTTCTGGGAGAGGCCTAGTATTCTTTGATATTACCTATTTATAGAGTGGATAGATTAATTTATCCAGTTAATAATTCTCAGAGAACTCCCTCATTTATTCCATAATATTACCTTATCGTAGAACTATTCTAAAAGTCCTAATCTTTTTACCCATCTGTGACCCCTTATTTAATGTGTAATGTTCCTCAATACCACACCTCTTTAAGAACCCATTAAAACTATGTATGAACATAATTTTAGTATTTTTATAAATTTTTAGATGATTATTGATATTTTCTTGATTGTTTTACATAGAATTTAGACTCAATCATGTGATCGATTGATTATCATGCAGATCGTGTGACCATGTACATGTACTGCAATAAAGAGTCTCCAAGGGGTCATGAAATCACATGATTCCCTATGGGTTTATAAGACACATGAAATATTTTGAACTTATGTGTTTCATAAATCCTTATATTATTCATGAATCCTTCGGCGATTCATCTGATGCACATGATGATGCAAATTTATTATGTATTTTCATTAATATAATTTTTATTTTATATGTATTACATATTATACCTAATTTTCATAAGATAAATTTCATTCTAACCAATGTTTTTCAACTGGGGCCAATCCAAGGGGAATTATTTCAAATAATCGTAACACTGATCCCCAATATCTTATGTATTTAGAAAATTAGATTCCAACATGGCTCCTCTCATTGTGACTTTAAGATTATTCCCAATCTCATCAAGTTCCTCTATATTGGTTTGGTTTACTAGATGATGTCATTTTTATTACATTGATTTTAATCTTCCATATCGCATGGTGTTGCCTCATTATCCATCTGTCTAGATGAAATTTGATGAGGAGGGATTATTAGTCATTGTTTAGTCATGGAGTTTTTCTTTATATGCTAGAAAACTCTCTTTTTGGGACCAGATGTCTATGGGTTTCCTTACTGTCCTATATCTCAGAACTAGTCGAGTGCATTTTAATTTTCTATAAACAATCCTGAAAATGTATGGAGATCAATATAGGATCTCCATAATAGACGTAATTTTTTGTAAAATTGGAATGCCTTTTATAGGTCATGAAATGTTGAATAAATTTTGTTGATCAGTTAAACAGGGTTTATATTTATGAATCTATGTGAATTTCCTAGTTAATCATCTTTTTCCAGCCTAATCTCCTTAGAGAAATGATCAACTGGTGGCTCCTTAGTAACAACACATTAAATAATTCAATTTAAGAAGTGGTAATAAACTTCTTTATAATATACCAAATGGGTGGTATTCCCAGAATGTAGTGTTGGGGAATCTTATGTTTATCATTTTTAAATAAAAACTATGGTAGAAGATGATGATGTTCTCATAAATTTCATTCAATGAATAGATTGATATTTTTATTTGCTACATATGGGGTTATATAACTTTCATATTCCCTTAATTGCTACCTTCCCGGTAGGTCCTCCATATTTTTGGATTGTAGTGCTCTTTCTTGGAAGATCAATACTATAACATGTGATGTCTCCAAGATAACTCTTTTGTCTCAAAAAACCATTGGATGGAAATATTTATAACCATGTTTTTTAATGGATGGACATTCATGGATAGGGATGCATGTTTATGTATTTGTGTCATCACATTGGTGATGGTGGCATGTCTTGTAGAACGACTACGACTCAATTTCAAACTGCTAGTAATTTCATGCATTTATTAACTCCTAGAAAATATTCAACATGGAATCATTGAATATAAGATCTGTGGACTTCTAAATTTCTATTTTGATATATATGGGATAATATTCACCATTATAAATACTGTAATGTCACTAGTACCTTGTAATCCTCATCCAATTCCTAAATGATGAAAATATATTGAGTTTGAAAAATGTTGATAAGCCCTTACAAGGTTAATGATGCATTGATACAATAACATAGATACAATTTTACCCCTACCATGCACCAGCCAGGCTGATTATTGATAACAACTGCAATTACCCTGATTAAAGATTATATATTTCCCATTTTTAGGATGAGATTCTTGTAGAAAATGTTGAATACATAATAACATTCAAGCCTTATAAACCCAATTGATCAATCGTCTATTTGGTTCCACCCAAAGTATCTCCCATATTCCCTCAACTGGCATAAAAGGATAGATGGATCCAAAGGCCATCCACTGGTTTTGGATGATACTAGAATTTGAAAATAATGAGGCTGGTATCATACACTATTATGTGGTTTCTCTATACTTACGTACTCATGATTATTCTCTAGAATTTGAAGTAATATATCATGATGGTGTGCTATGAAAATTGTTCTATCATGTGGATATACATTTTGACTCTATAAAACCTCAATTTGAGAAGATGATTATATTGATTGAATGCCTTAGTGATATGTAAATGAATTACCCTCTTTTTTTTCATGAATACATAGATAGTGAGACATTATCCACTAAGGATGATAGTCATTTAGCATTGGATACTGATGATACAATTGTCTGGAGAAGAGAATAAAAGTCTTTTTCTCGTGCTTCCTAACAAGCTTAACTTGTAATTAAAAACCCAACCACACCTATTCCACCAATCAGGTAGGTTAATATATGGAATTGAATTATATGGAATCTGATTCATGACTTAATCATTGTGGCTTATTGAGAAACATTTAGGGACCATGGGGACTGCCTTCATTAGTTATTTCATGACTTGTGGTAGGAGTTTTTGGTCTGAAACCAATATATGACATCCTGATGCAAATTGTATAGACTCAGCGAGAGGCAGTCCCCAATGATATGGGCTTGCATGATCTTATATATGAGGATCCCCATGATGTGCAGATGATGGAGATGTCAGAGGCATTATAGAAGTGTCACCGATTGATATTAAAATTTCAAGCTCAGATGGATTCCTAGACTACACATATATGGAGGAATGATGAAATTTGAGCCTATATAAGTTCATTAATTTTGAAATCATCATCTTCCATATATACATCTCATATTTGAGTTGAGGATCTAACTACTTAGGTCAAGACACTCCATTCCAAGGTAGAACTAGAAGAGGTTGGGTGAGTGGGACTTCATCATTTGATTGATGATTCTCTCTAAACATTTACAAACCTAGAAAGTTCAGTAGATCAAATATTATAATCGGTCGACCCCTTATAATCACGTTTTTATGAGATCCCAATAAAGACTATGAATTTTGGAGAATTACCCTATTATATTTTTTATCAGTGAATTAATTTTCTTAACATTATATAGGCTATCCATTTTTTTATTCTGGACGGGAATTACATTTTCATTGATCTAATATTTTTTGAATCCTCAATGATACTAAAACCTTGAATAACATACTATAAACACCGATACTTGGAATTGGATTATGAAATTATAATAGATTATTTCTTGAGAAATACTCATGAATTTCCACCAACATAAGATTCATCATTGATAATATATTCCAGCAATATTGGGAAAACCTAATATATTGAAGGATCACTTGGGAATGATATATATATATATATATAACCCAAACAGTGTGTCCCCATTATTTTGGAGAAGATGATATCCTTGGTGACTATATATTAATTTATTCTATGGTTGTATGGTGGTATTTGGATGATTTTATATTTTTAAAGGCTATATTATCACCGCATATTAATTTAGTGTATTTTAGCTCAGAAAACTATTTTATAAATTTAAGGTTTTTTTTATCTTGGACCTTCTATAACTATCATTAAATATCATTATTCTTATAACTTCTACTAACTTAGTTTATGATCATTTAGCTCATACCTTCAAGTACTTTAGTTTAGGGGTTTTTAGCATGATCCTTATACTACTATATTTTATGGGCTCTTACCTCAAACCTTATACTAATTTAGTTTAAGTTCATTTAGATCGAAACTTATAATACATTAGTTTAGGTTATTTTAGCATCGACATTTTACCACTTTAGTTTAGGGTACTTTTTATTGTATATGCTATTACATTAAATAGGATCTTCAATGTCAGTCATTATATTACAGTAGTTTATGGAATTTTATCTTGTAAATGATATTACATTGGTATTGTTTATTTTAGATCATATATGCTATTTCTATAGTTTAGGGTATTGTAGCTCAAACATGATATTGCTTTGGTTTACGGTCTTCTAGATCAGACCAGATATTAATTTAGTTTAAGGAGTTTTTTCTCAAACCTGATATTGAATTAATTTAGGGTCTTTTAGCTCATATATTTTTTTTTCTATAGATTAAGGTCTTTTATTTTCTTCATTACCAATGATCATAGATACGATGGAGACATTCTTTGAATGGCCAAAAAAACTCTGCAGTGTTGGGTTTTTTCATGGTGTTGATGGGGATCATTATAATTATAATTCCATTTGGTAGAGTGAATATTTTTGTGATTCCTAAAAGATGTTATACAGGTTATATAAGCACACATACAGAGTCATGAAACAGTTCTTTTGAATCTTGGTATCTTTCCTATGGTATAAGCATTATTTATAGAGGTAATATCGGTTGAGGGTGAAATAACTAGGTTACATGATTATCCTAGATTTCTCAAATATGGGTGATGTAAGTCATAACCCAAAAGATTGAGTCAACGAATATGGTATGGGGATGACATAACAGGTTTTTCCTATGACATTCTAAGATTCTAGGTTTCTCCACTACATTTCAAAGGATCACAAGGATTGATGAATATTTTTTAAAAGTAGGATGTTCATTTAATTGGGTGGCCATGACCATTATGTGTTGGTAGAATTGTCATGAAAAATATTAATTCCACTTCATTCTAGGAGGCCTCAAGGGATTATAAATACCCAAACATCTAGAAAATGAGATCTGATATTGGAGGAATTCTATCCCGTAAGGGTTACATCCCTCTATAGAAGTTCAACCCTTTACCCTGATGCTCATTCCATATTCCCTGTGGTTTAGAGTTAAGAATAATGGTCCATCAATGATTCATGAATGTAGTGTTGCATTTTGGCCTTGACAACGGGTACAAGACATGGTGATGTAATATCAAGGATGTCAAACCCCCTTGGATAGTTTGGTATAGAGACTATAAGTCATCATCCAAAGTACTCAGATCGGGAATATGATAAGAGATAGTCATAACATGTGTATTTCATAAATTTAGTAGTGTTATGATCAACTATAGTGATGTTAGGGCTTACATGGATCAGAAAATCCATTTTCCATAGTAATTCACTTTGTTGATGACCATATATGATTATACAAGATCCATATGAATACATTCATAGTCAATAAATGGTTCCCTTAAAGACTGATATCCATTCTAAGGTTTATGGATAGTTTGTGTTGATCTAAGACACCCAAATCCTTATGTTTTGTTTTCTAAATGTTTAAAATCAAAGAAGAGTTTGAAAATTCAAAAAGTTGTTTCCCTGCCTAGAGAAAATATTATCAGGGTAAGGAGATGTGAAAAATAACTACTCTTCCATTTTTCTAGACATGGGGGACCATTGATCATAGTTATTATTTTACATGGGCAATAGTTTTGACCCTACAATCTTTATGATTTCATTGTTTTCTCCTTAATTTTTTTCTAATCATTATCAATGATGAGATTATGAAAAAAAGAGTTTACTTTTCTTCAGGATTCAATTTTCAGGGATTTGATCTAACATGTTTTCTAGCTTTATAATTTCTTTTTATTTGGACCATTATTGGATAGATATTAATTTTTTTCAACTTTGACAAAAAGAAAATAAAATATATGGTCATGGAGTAGATGGACCTACCTTGGGGGTGGTTCACAAGATCCCAATTAGGAGTCCCCTAGATGAGAGTACCTCATCATATTTATGTGTGGGGGATTAGAATATTATTTAATAGTGACTCAGGCTCTCAGGTCATGGGTGATGATATAAGACAAACATACTAGGAGTATTTCCTATCACATTGAGGAGTTTAGTTCAACTATGGTGACATCAAGGCTCACAAGGATCATAATGTTCTTTTGACATAGTGATGTATTCTTTTTTAAGTCATTAGAAACATATACATAATTAATTATAACACATACATATTAAATAAAATGGTATCTTGAAGCTAGGAATATTTTACATGGGTTATAGACGATTAATATAGGAAATACAAGTTTTTTGAAAATTAATAGGGATGAAATGTCTTCTTAGATAGTTGGAATATGTTTGATTCATGTCATTACCAAAAATACTTTTCCCGCGTATATGGGATTAGTCAGACATACTGGTTATCTCTCAAGACATTATGAGATGCAAGATTTCACACCAAAATTTACTGGTCCCAAATGGATTGAATATCCTTTCCCAAAATGAGGAGATGCATTTATTTGGTGGTTAAAGAGCCATATGTGACAGTGGTTTGGTTATGGAAAAGAATATTTACACTCCTTATTTCAACCATGAAATTCTTATGAAGACTCCAACATCACGACAATGTGGTTGGATATGGTAGGAAAGATATCCTGGAAGGGTTTTGGCCCAATAGGGTAGTTCAACGAATGATCCTAAAGCTCAAGCCCGATTACCTATAGTTTTGATTCATAAATAATTGTCCATAAAAGATTCAAGAATAGAACAAATCATTCTATCCTTGAGAATGTGTGAAAAAAATGGCAGCGTAGTGTTGATAATGTAGAATTCACTTACATAGTTTGGTACTGAGAGTGTACATCATGGTAGAAAGTGATTGGGTTGGGAGGATGATATGAGACTATCATACTAGGAGTAGATCAGACATACTAATGTGTTGAGTTCTTCCCTAGTTATTATAGGGCTCCAAAGGATAAAAATATCCTTTTGTAAATTGGATAATTTTGTTGACGCCCATATGTTTATATACCAAAGCCATATACATACATACGCATTCATGAAAAGGGTCCCTAAAGATAAAAATCATTTCACATAGACATGGAAGGTTTATGGTGATCTGAGACACCCAACTCATGATGTGATATTGGTAGAATTTGTATGACCCAAGAAGAGTTCAAACACAGTAAAAGTTTTTTCATCACCTAGAGAACATATTATCATGGTGAGAAGACATGAAAAATCTTTATTCTATCTTTTTCCTAGACCAGAAGGTCTAGTGAGAATAGAATGTATTTTGCTATTGATAGAGTGTAGTCCCAATGATATTTATTCCTTCTTCATTAATGCCCAAAAATTTCATAAATTCCATTGATAAAAATTATAGTTAGTGAATACATTACATTTTTTGGCCTTCATATAAAGGTTTTCAACCTTGTAATCTTTATGACGCTTTTACTATGAGTTTTAGGATTTAATAATTTTTCCATTATAGTATATAGATTATGGTCATACACCTTTACCAAAGCATATTATGTTTATGGTCATGATTTTTATTGACCTAACAATGTGGGATGGTGCACAAGATCTCAAATAGGATACCCAGGGCTAAGATTACCTCATCATCTTTTTTAGTTGTGATGCTAATATTATAAATCATAGATGGAGGATATAATATTATTTGTAATGATATTGTTCCATCATAATAGGAGTAGTTTAGATCTCACTGATGTGTTGAATTCTACTATAGTGTTGTCATGGGTCACAATGATTAGAATGTTATTTTTTTGATTGATTCATTTGGATGACAACCATATGTGAATATGCATGTGCCATAGGCATACATGAATAATCATGAAATGGGTCCCTTAAGGATGGGAATATTTTTTAAGGGCCATGGACTATTTTTTGAATCTAAAACCACATGAGGAAATCTGTGTGGATTATAGATTTAGATACATAAAAAGATATTGTTAGAAATTTGGACATTGCCTGAACAAATTAAGTCTCTAGTAGTCCCCTGATAAGTGAAAAAATATTGGTGATTTTATTCAATGATTTTGACTATATAGTGTGGATATTTTATATGATGTCTATAATTATATGGTAAGGACATGTTACATGAAATTTATTATAATACATTAACTATTTTTTATGTGTAGTTAAAATTCCATGTGACTAATAAATTCTCAATGAAGTTTAATTTCATGTTATATAGTTATTCTTCACTTCAGTTTAACATCATGAAATGAAAATTTGTATCATGCAGTTTATTTTCGTACAGTGAAGATATTTTTGGTTATGACATTTTAATGTCATGTGATCAGTATATTCGATGTGCAGTTAAATGTCATGTGGTAAAGATGTAAATCCATGTAGTTTAATGTCATGTGCTAAGGAATTGGCAACCGACATAAAATAATGTTTGAAGAATATTATATGAGAAATTATGTAGTGCGTAGATCTAACTCATACCTAGGTAGATTGATCACATATGATCAATTCCCAATAAGGTTTAAGGTGAATTTATTATTGGTTGTTATAGCTTGGCCTAGGTTTGGGGACCTGGATATCCATACATATCCTATGATGAATGGAATAAATACACACATAATTATTGAATGGGAAACACTCTAAAAGTCTATCCCTTGATTAGAGTTACTCATTATATCCATTTATTGTCGTATTGTGTCCCAACATTGATGTTTTGGACGTTACTACATGGCATATGATTATAGGAATCAAGTTACACGTAGTTATTGAGGAACTGTGTAGTTTAACACCATGCTAAAATGTTGAGGGCTTCTGGACATGAAAAGGGGAATTGTGGCTGGGCCAAAGGATGAAAATCTGCGTTTCACAACATATTATATTGTAATAGGAATCCATCCATAAGTAGTTCTTGAAATCATATGCAGTTTAACATCATTTTGTGAGTATGGAGACGAATCAGCAAGGAAAACATAAATGATGAAGTTGATATCATCTAGGATTCACTACATACATCATGAAAATGAGAATAAACACTCACATTGTTCATGGAAGAATTATTGGTAGGATACCAACACCATAAATGTTGGTTTTCTTAGGTGAGGTATATAGGAATAGACATTTATATGTCCTAAAAGGGATATGAACCATGTAGTTTTACATCATGTTTCATTAATAAATGGTATAAATATTATGATATTTCACCTAGGACTATTATGAGAATGACATTCCCTTATGTTCCATGTTTTTTGCATGGAATCCCTTACTAAAATTATACGCATACAAGAGCTATGTTCAGTGTTTTAAAAAAAATTACAAGGGTTCCACTCACTATGTATAAGTAATTAAGGATAGGATAAGGGTATCTTTCGTAATATGGTGGTTGGATCAAGATATAGGTTCAAGGCATATTTATGTATCTCACTAAAATGAGAATCATGTCGTACATAGATCTAGAACACTTGTGGGCTTTAATGTCATGAATAAAGAACACTATCTGTATAACTTAATTTCTTGTCGTAAGGACATGGATCACCCAATGGGGATGAAAATGAAAAATGTTGATGGGCCTAGAACTGGAGGTTCGGGAATCACTATGTATCTTGTAACACTAGGAATCTATCCATATATATTTCATGAGTAACCAAGCATTTTAACATCATATATCAGGTGTTCTTGTACATTTTAACATTATATAACTTGGTTGGGCTTGTATAGTTTAACATCATGTAACAAGGATGAATTGTATGGACATATAGTAATGTGGATACCCATGTGATGATAACTATGAAATGTATTTCTTGGGAAACCCCAAATAGGTGGTTTGAGTAAAATGTTATAACATGATATTTTTTGTGAATTTTAGTTTGAATTAATATAACATTTTTAATATTATTCATCTAACATAACATTGAAAAAAGTTTATTTTATTTTAAATTGCAATGGTTTTCTTGCATTATTTGAAAAACCATGTTAATCATGAACTAAAAAACATAAATTTTATATTTCTTTACATAAAACATTGAGGTTAGTGTATTTTACATGATAAAATGACTTTCCTCAATTTCTTGCATAACAAACATGACCGAATTATACCAGAAAAAAATATATTATTCAAATATTATTAAATAATATAATGATATATAACATAGTATATAATTTTTTTATTAATAATATTAAATAATTTATGAAACTATATAGTTTACACAAATATACGTTGAATTTAAATTTTATCATTTAATTAGAAATGAAGATGAAAATCTATTAAATATAAACAACAATATTAATATTTTTATGGTCACAAAGTTGGTTTAGTCTTTTAAATTAAATTAACAATAAATAGTGAGTAATATTTCTTTGATAATAATTTTATATAATAAATAAAATAATTTTGGTATTCATACCATATATTCAATATACATAACATAATAAAATACATAATTTTATTCAGAATAACATATATTTTTTATAAATGTTGTTTTAATCGCTTTTAATTGAGAACCCATTTTAAATAAAATTTTCAGAACTTATATAAATTTAATTTGTCTAAATAAACAATATATTTGTAATAGAAACCAAATAATTAGGTTATTATATTTTTTGGGTATTTTTTATGCAAGTATTCTATTTTTAATGAATAATTAAAAATTATTGATTTTAATAAAAACAATTATTATCATATAATATATTTATATCGTAAAATTCTTTTTATAGTTAGTTTAAATATTTAATTTAATAATATTTTTATAAATTAATTAAATTTTGTTCATTGGAGTCAATTTCATGTTGAAATATGAAATAAAAAAATACCATGCTTTTGATCATTTTTTATCATTAAAACTCTTAGAGGCATCCGGTCTATGAGATTAGATTTATATTAATTTCTTCTAATTATATGATTGAAATTTCAAAAATTCTATTCCATATTTTGAATACAAATAATTTATAATGTCTAATATGTTCAACATAGTATTTTCCCAAATAATTTATGAATGTAATTATAATTATTTACCATCTTAAAGATAAAATTAACACCAAGTAAGGACAAAATTTTAAATTTAAAACCCAAAATTAACTATAAACTTTTAAAACACATATTTGATGAAAATTATTAGTCCATTATCCAAAAATTATTTAGTTTTGTTGTTTTTATTAGTTATTTAAAGTAAAAATGTGGGAACACCTACCATGTTTTTAAAAATGCCAAATGTGTCATTCCCCTTCCTTATAAAAGGCTAAAACCTCTCCCTATTCTTAACAAATATAAAACCACTTAGTTTCAGACATGATCAACCCAATACACATCATAAAATACCTCCCTTACTACTTTAATCCTCCCATTGTGCATAATTTCATCCAAGGAATTCTTTTGGCACAAACTAAAAGGAGTTACCCGATTAAGAGGTATCGCCTTATCTCAATCTACGTTAAATTATTTTCCTTCACCACCCCATATAGTATATTTATTTAATAATTTTATATAGAAAAATTTATCCTCAATATACTAGTATGTTCTAATTCTATGGTTTTTACTGGATATACACACAACTCTATATATTTGATAACAAAAAAACTATTAATGTGTACAGTGAACTTCTGCCTCGCAAAACAAAGATTCTTTAATTTAAATTAACGCCTCTAATTTTGTATATTAGGATGGAAAATATGTTTATATAAATTTTTGTTATATTTATTATTTATTAAATCTTTTGAATTTATTTTATAACATATATACTTTTACAATACATTTGGTGTAAATATGATAATTTCGTTTGAGTTAGTGTGGGTTACTGCCCCCTCAAAGCAGTGTGATTTACTCACACACTACATAGACAATATTATGGATGGGTTAAATTAACATATATGATATATATGTATATATAAAATTATAATGAAACTATAATGATATTAAATACATAAATACATATATTTAATTTTATTTCTTTCCATCAATATGACAATAAAAAATAGAAGCAATGTTCATATTTAAATTCATCCTATGGTATCTATGTACAATGTATTCCATTTCATACGTCTTTATTATATATATTATTATAATTAAAATATAAAGTACATAAATTATTTTTTTATCATATTTAAATTCAAAAATAATCATATATGTATCATGACAAACAATATGACAAATTACGACACATAAAAAGCACAAAGGGAATATTTTCTGAAGTAAAACTTTAACATATAATGGTTAACATGTGGGTAATATAAGATTGTAAAAAAAAAATATGTTATTATATATTAGAATATGGTTATGTAAATTATATATAATACATTCATTTATGCATTTTATGATCTTTTTTTCAGGGGGAATAATTTTTAAAATATACTAAATTAGTGAAATTTTTTTTTCTCGATTTTCATTATCTAAGACTCAGGTTTTGTTATGCACGTAAATTATCTTTTGAGTTTTATATTTCTCCATTTTAAATGTTATATAATAAATTTCCTTAATTTTAGGATAATTTATGTTTCATTAAATTTTATTTTCATACATATAGTGTTTGATCTGAAGTTAAAAATTTATTATAGTTTATTAAGACAATCACATTGCTTTTCAAGATTGTTTTGGATTATGTTTCCAATGATGAAATATTATGATAAATATATCAAGAACATTCATGAATTTTAATATCATTTAGTTATTAATAATTTATTAACATATTGGTAATATTTATTCAACTCTTTGGTACATAATGTTTTTCATAATTTTTTTTATGAAATCCCAACTTTACCCTCTCTTTAGTTAGAAATCTATGTTACTTGGAAACCATGTTTTTTAAAAGGGTTTCCAAGAATATTGTACCATTATAATTTTATATTTAAAATAAAATTTCTCCCACATTTTCCTTTTACAATTATCTTTAGTGAAATGTTCTTTTCATTTTCTAAACAATTCATTTTTCAAACATTTTTACAATCCAAGGGAATATTTTTTTACCTCATATGGAATGTTTGGATTTAGTAGCTCTCATTTATTAAAATACTCCTTTTAATTTTCATAAAGTTAATTATTACTATTTTTTAATTTTATATTTTATGAAATATATTTTCTAAAAAAATTCAACATACTTTATTATGTTTTAAATGATCTTTTATATGATTTCAATACAAATAAATAAGTTTTCATATAATATAAAATGAATGGTTTTGGAATTGTTTTCCCTTCTCCATTCACATGTTTTCTATTGATTTTTTCTTCAAAGAATTTGAAATACATTTGTATATGTTTTCATTTTGATTTAGAAGAAAAAAAAATTCGAAATGTTTTCAAAATTATTTTATAAGTTTTCATGGAAAAAGGATTTCAAAATGATTTCAAGTCTAATTTAAAATTTCTCAAGGTATATTCTCTTAAAATAATGTTCAAATGTTTTAATGTATAGAAAATTGTATTTTTAAAAAAAATCATTTTTCCCCATTATACATGTTTCAATGATATTCCAATGTTATTTTTTATTTAATATGCCATCTGTTGATGTTACACATGTCTCTATATGAAATGATATTATGTTTCAATTCATATATTTTTTATAAAATGTCATGGATTTATGAAACCCATTTATCATACATTATTTACATTTTTATGAAATCCATTTCTTATTAATGGATTATAAGTTTATTAAATCCATTTATCTTCAATAGGTTATGATTTTTATGAAATGATAATGAAACCATTATCTTTTTCCATAGGTTGTAAAATTACTACATGTTTTTTATAAGGAATTTATATCATGGATTAGGATACGATTTTTAATGATCTTGTATAAACTTTTTGTATGATTTTATTTATGAGATTGGTGGGACCATTATATACCTATAATGTATTAGTTAAATATTTATATCACATGAGACATGCTACAATGGTCATGGTAATGAACTATGACTACTAAGATGGCCATGTGAATGAACCATGACTACCAAGATTGTATGAGGTGTGAAATCATGTTACTCTTATGGTCAATGAATTGAACCATGACTACCATGATGGTATGGGGAGTGAACACATTCTACAAATATTATCTTGGTAGTGATGTATTGAATACTATAGAAATCATATTATATGCTTACCTGTCGGCCACAATTCCATTTTTTATACCCACGTTCTCATTTCATGACGAATGGTATTAATTTTATTATAAACCATGTCTTATTAATTTAAAATAGTTATTATGATCTCTAATATGAATGGTATGATCTTTAAATATTATGATCAAGTTCTATACCCTTTTTTCTTTTTATTCTTACACATTTCATATATTTACCATTACTGAGCAATTGAGCTCTCCCCTTCTTATGTTTTCTTTCCTCAGGTTATTAATAAAGGTTTTAGAAATACGTACTAAGGGTGGATATCTTTATGGGAGTAATTGAATATCATTCACAAGGGTAAAATATTTTGTTTCCATGTTTCCAAAGACACTAAACTATTATGATCTTTATGAATGTATTATTGTAATGTAATGAATATTCATCTAAAATGGTGTAATATACTTGTATGTTTCTCCTAGGTCACTATAGTTGGTATCAAAAGAAAGGATTATTAATCCAATTTAATCTAAGATGATTAAATATTAGTGATATATCTAACAATATTTCTAGGGATGTCTATAAGGATAAGTATAAGGATAAGTCAATGTTTAAGAAAATGTCTTATATTTTTGGTAAAGTATAGAGTGAGTGGTTTCATATAAATACGTGCATGTCATGATATAACAAATGGATGTGGCTATGGCACAATTGTATTTCAGTGTATCAACTCTAACAAGATTTTCTGATCCTAACCTAGGGTAATTTGGTACTTGACAATGAGCCTTTCTACACACCCGATTTGACACTCTCAAGGGATATGATTTGGGAATTAAAAAACAATAAATGATACATTATAATGGATTTAAATATAAGTTAGACATGATAAAACTATGATGAACCTATGGATTCATTTATTAAAGAGGGTTTCTTAATTTAAACATCATATAATTAATTTTTCATGAATATGGGGTTTTCTGCTATGATATGTAATTCTCACACTATGTTTCTGGTTTTAGTCAATGACTATAACTGGGTGGAACTAGATTAATGGTGAATGTGATGGATTATTTTTTTTATAATAAGTAATGTTGGATGATTAGTTGAGTGTAATTTATTGCGATCATTCCTAATCAATTTTTACGAAACAAGATTTACTACATGTACCTTAACCAATTCTCAGACTCACCAAGGAAGAGAAAGAAGGAGTTCACTGCGAGTTTGGTTAATAGATACCAGGGAAGAATAAATATTCAGGTTATTTTATGTTAAGAATGTTTAAATAATCTCCTATGTGAATTTCATATTGGACAAGAAGATGTTTTGACAATAGAAAATAAGGACACAAAGAAAGTAACTGAAAGGGAAAATAGTGAGTTCAGTTAACAATATGTATGAGAATAATGGAATCCCTAAGACATCACTGAATGTTAACTATATTATGTGTAGAAAAAATGGCCTTTATGAAAATAAATTTCACAAAGGAATTATTCTGAAGAGGATCAACAAGGTGGTATGAGTAATGGTTACAATGGTGGTGATAAAGAGACTATTTATGAATTGTGAAAGGAAAGAGGTTTTCTGTAATTGGATTTAATAGCCTTGATAATGGAAAAATGATGAAGTGGAATAATAAACTATTTTTTTTATTTGGATTCAGGAATTATGCTATATGAAATTTCATATACTTACAGATTGTTCAATAAATGTTTTTTGCTATGAATATACAAGAACACGTTGAATTATTCTGATGGAATAGAAAACTGATATAATAGAAAGGTGATGTTGATGGGAAACACGTGATTAAGGGAAATATCACCCTTAGTGTGTCACATATGTTTAGATATTGATGGTTGGATAAAGATATATGGAATATGAATAAGTATTTGGGAGGATACATATTCAGTTGGAACTAATTAATGACGTGTTTAAAATTACTTTATGCCATCACGAATAAAGATTATAACTTCTTAGATTTATTGAATATATCTTGTATTCTATGGAATAAAAAAGTATTCATATTTTCCAGATGTATTTACAGTAATTTTGGATGTTACCACGTTCCAATAGAATTTACAATGAGGGTATTCACAATTTTTGAGTGTGACTACCAAGAGATACTTTGTGATATGTGGTGGATCAATTTTTAGCTCATTCCATGAATCTTTTTCTAGTGTTTTGGATTTTTTATTTGATAAGGGTTATAAGTTTAACCATTCAAGAAAAGGCTATGTTAATCTTCCAGATAAATATTTTTTCACATATTTTGTATTGAAAATATTCGTTAATAGGATAGTTCATCAACAACCTTATTTCCAGGATGTCCATCATATTTTGGAAATTATATTAGAGTAGTTTTAGAAATGGACAACATGTTTTTCAGCTGACAACTAATCAATTCTTGCATGGAAAATATTCTTGAACCCACGACTGAAGGATGATAATGGTTTCATGCCTACCACTATCCTATGAGATGTCCTAGTTAATGTATAATTATTTATGAGGTATAACTATTTATGATGAACCAATAATGATACTTTTTTGTTTAGAGATAAATATTTTACATATAATTATTATTTTAGTAATAATTTTAGATAAGTAGTTATAATTTTTATTATTTTATGATATTTAATATATGCTAAATTGTATTTTAACACATCAAGAATCAATGTAAATTTCTGGACGTCCATTACAAGTAATGTATAACATAGAATTTGATAAAATAACAACTATAGAATTAAATTGTTTTATATAAATATATCAAGTAATTGTATTTCCTTATATTATTGGTCAATAATGTAATTACTGAACATTTTGATAATGGTCAAAAGAAATCATATTGTCCTAATATCTTATTTTTGTGGAACCCTTATTCTATTAAATAATCATATATTTATGACTTTCAAGTAGCCAAATTTTATTAGATCATTAACATAATTGGGATTGAAGACACAAACCACTCCCTATAAATATTTACACTTTTCCTCCATTTCCAATATTCACTCCAAACCTATGTTCTCATATGTAGAAACCCAGTTATATGTTACATTGGGTAACATTTATGGTTCCAGCGTTCCCTTTTAAAGAAACTTTTAATATCAATTTTTATGATGTGGGTTTCACTAAATGAAACATTCATGTATTAAACATTTGACAAACTAGAAGAATTTCAATTGGGAAATTCATTTTAAGGGGGTCAAATATAATAACCTGATATTATTAAGAATTGCTTTTTTAATAAATTTAATATTTTTTTCTATTTTTTATTTCACATAATACTGAAAATACATTATTTTATATTAAATCGCTATTATTTGTATGTGTTCTATGAAACACATTGTTAATCATTAGCTACACACAACATAAATTTTATATTTATCTATATAGAACACGAATTATAATTTTCATTATATGGAACAATGAATTTCCTCGACGACTTTTATATCATGCACGACCATGTTTTACTCAACAATTATATAATATTAAAAAAATTATTATTTAATATAATAATATATAACATAGTAGTTACATTAGTGGTTATGAATATTGTTAAATAATTTAATAAAATATATGTTTCTGGAAAATATAAGATGAATTCATAGGCTATACATTAATTATAAATGAATACAAACATTATTTAATATAAATAACAATATTAATATTTTATTTGTCACAAATTTGTTTTCACAAATAAATTAAATTAACTATTATTATTTTCTAATGTTAATGTAATATATATTTTATATAATCAATTACATATTTTTTCCAATTCATCTAATATATTGGATATGCATAAGATAAGAACAAACCTAATTATATGCATACAACACATATTTTATTATAATAATATTTTTCATAACTTTTAATGAAGAACCCATTTTAAATAATTTTTTTGAAATTTTATATATTTAATAAATAAAAATGAAATTTATATATTTAATTTCCATAATAAAAAATAATTATAATTTTTTTGGTATTTTTCTGTAAGGTGACATTTTTTAATAATCTGTTAAAAATATTATATTTAAATTAAAAACATCATTATCATATTATTTATTTGTAATTATAAATTATATCATAAATTGGTTTATAATTTAAATTAGATGATTTTTTTTGTGAAATAATACAATTTAGGTTATTGAAACTAATTTTACATTAATATTGGATATAAAGCCCAAGAAAAATTTTGATCATTTTTTACTTTTAAAACCAACAGTATCATTCCTTTAGTATGATTAATTTTAAATTAATTTCTCTCAGTACTATGATTTGAAATTGGAATAATAGATTCCATATTTTGAATAATTATAATTTTTAATGTCTATTAATGTCAATTTTTTTTTTACAAAAAATATTAATGAATGTAATTAAAATTATTTACCTCAGTTAAGGTAAAATTAAGATTACTTAAGGAATAAACATTAAATTTATGTCCTTAAACAATATATAAACATGTCTAAATCCCATTTAATTTCCATTATTTGGACATAAACCTTCCATTATTGTGTTTTTTTGGGTTTTATGAACTTATTAATTAAAAACATGGGTAGACCTAACTTCATTAAAAAAGTTCTTAACGTGTCATTTCCCTTCAATATAAAAGGCCACCACCTCTCCTCTTATTCACACATATAATAGAAATTACATTAATCCAATCTTTGAACAATACACATACATAAATAACTAAATTCCTAACAGAAGAATCCATTTTCGTATAAAGTCTTTCAAGATAGTCTTTTGTCACAATCCAAAAGAAGTTACCCAATTAAGAGGTAACACCTTCTCTCAAGATACTTTATTTTATTTCCCATGTACACCCCATTAGTATATTTATTCAAAGAATGTATAGAAAAATAGGTATCCTAAATATTCAAGAATTTTTTTTTCTAATGGTTCAATCAATACTTAAACACACCCACATCTAATGGGATATGAATATATTTTTTATGTGTTTGATGAACATC
Organism: Viscum album; assembly: GCA_963277665.1. Lineage (NCBI taxonomy): Eukaryota > Viridiplantae > Streptophyta > Magnoliopsida > Santalales > Viscaceae > Viscum > Viscum album. Next base: position 2,014,643,558 of record OY728132.1, on the reverse strand, counting down.
CACCTCACAAAAAATGATTTTTTAGTTTTTCATACTTCCTCTCATTTGAACATTCTGATGGAAAATATTATATATATATATATATATATATTATCTATTATATTTATTATGTATTTAAAATATTTTATTACTTTTATGATAAATATCATTTTATGTTGCATTTGGTGTAAATATGGTAATTTCGTTTGAGGAATTGTCGACTACTACCCCCTTAATGAGATGTGATTCATTCACATAATATATAGTTTGGATTAACGATGGGTTTAGTGATATTATTGGACATATATATATTTCATTATAATTTTAATATAATTATATTTTATACAATTATAAATATATTTAATTTTCATTTTTTATTTCAATAAGAAAATAAAAACGGAAACAATGTTGGAGCATACCCATGTCTTTCCATCTCCATGAACTGTGTATTGAATTTCATACAAATATATTCAATAGATAATAATAATAATAATATATTCATTATCAACAATATTTTCTATAATAATTTAAAATCTAAAATCATGATATATGCTTAAGTATGAATGATATAACAAATTAATACAAATGTGAAGAACAAAGTGAATATTACCTAAAGTGAATCATGTGAAAAAAAGTGAATATTATCTGTAGTGAACCCCTAACATGGGATGGTAACACCTGAGGGTAATATATTTTCATAATAAAACAATATATGTTATTATATATAAGAATAAAAATCTTTAAAATATTTAGGAAAAATTTATATTAATTGTACAGGTGGTTTAAACAAGTATGATGAGAGTCAAGAGAAATATTAAGGGGATTTCATCTCACTTTTTGATTTTTTGTGATACATGATTTTTTTCCACTCATTAATTTTTAATAGTTTATGTACCTTCCATGATTGTAATATAATTATTTTATAAACCAATTTATGGGTATTATCATATCCATTTTATGATATTTCTTTCATGGGTTTTATGTTTCAAAAGATACCAAATTTGTGAAATAGTTTTATCACAACTTTCCTTCCTTGAGACTCATAGTTTTAATGCACCTCAATTCTCATTAGAGGTGTATATACATTCATTTTACATGTTATATCTTAAATTTACTTATTTTCTGGATATTTTGATTTTATTTTAATTATTTTTGTTGCATGTGGATTGTGATTTCATGTTACCAAGTTATACATGTTTATTAATTCAACCTGACCACCTTTCAATATTGTGTATGTTTGTGTTTACTTTGATGAAATATTATGATACATATCTCAATAAAATTCATGAAAATTCATATCCTCTAGTGATAATAATTTTTTCACATATTGGCACCATTTCATCGACTTTATGTCACAAGTTATATTAAAGAATTGTTTTAAGAAATCTTGACATCACCCTCTCTTCAGTCAAAAATATATATTCCATTAAATAAATGTTTTATAAATAGGCTTTCCAGAAATATTATACCATTATCCATTAAAACATAAAATAAATCTTTACATTTTTCTCCTTTTACCAATCTATTAAAATAAATATCATTGTCACTTTTCAAACAAATAATTCTTGTAACGTTTTTATCATGCAAAAGGAATGTTATTTTTACCACATATATATTTACCTTTCATTAATTATTTAACTATTACATTTCATTTTCATAAAATTTAATTTATTAGAAAAAAAATTAATTGTTATTTTCAATGAAATTAGTTTTCAATAATTTCTCAACATTAATTCATAAGATTTCACTGATTTTTTTCCCAAAATTTCATCAATCATTATTTATATGTTTTCTATGTATTTTCAATGAAATAGTTTTCAAAATATATTCAATCTTCATTCACATGTTTTTAAGTAAAAATATTTCAAAAATATTTTAATGAATTATCTATAGGTTTTCAAATAGTTTTCGAAGAAAAATATTTTTACAATATTTTGATGTTTATTTTATAATTATTCAAGGAAAATGGTTTTAAAAATTATTTCAGGTCTTATTAAAAAAATCTAAATATTTCTAGGAAAATGATTCCCAAATTGTTTTATGTACTGAAAATCATTTTTTAAATATGAAATGCTATTTTCCTCTATAATAATTTTTGAAATATATTATAAAATTATTTTTCCTCTGTGATGATATATATTGATGTTACTCATGCCTCTATATGAAATGATCTACAGTTTCCATTCATATTCTTTCTCTAAATGGACTATGCTTAATGATATTGTCCTCATGAAACCCATTTTTCATTCATATGTGTTATTTTTAAGAGATCCATTTCTCATTCATAGGTTATATATTTATGTAATCCATTTCACTTCCATGAGTTATGATTTTGATGAAATGATTATGGAACTTGTATTTTTTTCTAAATGTTTTGATATTATTACATGTTTATGGTACCCATTTCATTTCATTGGTTATGATATGAGTTTTAATGATCTTATGTAACATGTATGTATGATTCCATTAGAGATGGGTGGAACCTATATCTCCCATAAAATAATGGGTAATTATTTATATCTCATTAGATAGATAAATAATTTCTTGGGAATAAACCTTAACTACTATGATGGTCATGAGAAGGAACAAAGAATACCAAGATTGTAATAGGAGTGAAATAATTCTACTAAGATTGATATGGGAGTGAACCGTTACTACAAAAATGTTATGGGGAGTTAACACATACTACCATGATGGTATTTGTAGTGATTCCTTGACTACTATGAAAATCATATTATATTCTCGTGGGTATTCCAGAATATCAGGTTGTATTCAAAAGTTGTTATTTCATAACTTCTTATCCTAATTATATTTTGATATAGGTTGTTTGAATTGCCAATATTTATCATGATCTCTAATATAAATAGAATTATCTTCAAATTTTATGCTCTCGTTCTATTCCCATTGTTCATGTTATGTTTATACATTTCCTTTACCTACCCATATAATCATCTAAGCTCACAACATATTGTGTTTTCATTCCCAAGGTTATGATGAATGGTTTTAGGTAGAATTATTAATGATGGAGATCTTTATGTGAGATTTTGAAGATCATTCACCAGGATAGAAGATTTTGTTTTTATGTTTTCAAAGTCACTAAACTATTACTGTCATCCATCATGTATTATTTAATTGTATTGAATATTCAATGAAGTTGTGTATTATAGTTTTATGATTTGCATGGGATTATATATAAAATGATCCCCATCCATTTTGAAAAAAATAAGCTCTGTTTTGATTGACCTTGTGTAAGATATATGATGATTCTCATTTGGGTTCTATCTTTGGACATAATGACCTGATATCATTTTTCTTCTGAGCACAAACACCAGTTCTACTAGGTGGAAGGAATGGAGGTGATCCATTTAATTAAAGGCTTTTGTGATCTGATTATGATAAACCATCATTATTTGAAATTTATGAAAACTATTATCATCATGACTCCCTAATTTATCTAGAAATTTTTTTGATTTATCATTATTTGAGAGCTGTTCACACATGAAAATACAGTGTGAAGGCTGCTAGATTTAAATGAGAAACTCTTCTTTAGTCCCGTACACCAATGATTATGGTGTTTCCAATTTAATAGTATTTTTGGTTTTATGATTGGCGCATAATGCGTTGAGGAGCTTATCTGGTCAATACTTATTATCCTTGTTGACCTTCATTTGGAGTATACCTGAAATAGTTATATTGAAGGCATCTATTAACCCATTTTCTGGTCCAACATAGTGGTATTAGTGATTGGACATGATATTATACTCATGTTATAGTTTCGTTGATTCTATAGAATGGAATTTTTTACTTTTTTCTAATTTATAATACGTGAGGGTCCATAGACTTGATAATGAGATGGGAAATTACAAAGTTCATGATACTCATCAATTTTTCATCCATTAGGGGTATTTCATCCATTAAATTTTTTAACAAAATAGGTAGCATTAAGGATGTACTAAAACTGTTTCAATGTGGATGGGGGAAAAACCACATGACATCACCTCCCCAGATGGAAAACATTTTTTCTTTTTTCCCTAAATGTATAAATTATTAGGGTTGATGGATGAAGTTTTCATGGATTTAGAAATGATGACATTTAACAGTAAATGAAACATAGTCTGGTATCATGGTTTTCTAGTAATATCTGAACCTATGTATTTGGTTGGAGTGCCTGATTCCAGATTGATGAGCCCCACAAGAAAACACATGGAATTCTTCCATGTCGGTGAGAATATATACCTCTTCGATGAATCATAGATTTGTTTCTCCAAATCATTATTTTTATCTTTTTCTCATTTAGGTTATCCCATAGGGTAAAATTCATCCCACAACATTGAATATTTTTTCCGTATCATTATATCGAGAGAGTCCCAAATTTGGGATAACCGATTTTAGGCTCAATCCATCAAGGGTTGAACATTTTCTCATCACACTCTACGGTGATATTTGAATGATTTTTTTATTCCATATCAGTTATAATGATCGAAGAGATCATTTTTTATGTGTGATATAGAATATTGATTCCTCTTGATCGAGGTCTTCCAAGATGGTGGCGGGATTATCCATTGTGTAAGTGAAAGAATAATGTTGCTTGTAAACATGATGAAATGTGGGATAAAAAGGAAACTCTCCCCTCAGTCCACTATGGTGGACAGTGGGAGGGTTCAATTATTCATTTTTAATATAATATTCACAATTTTTTCACATTATCACTAGTTCTAAATCCACTTACATATTTAGGTATGTTGTGTTTTCTCATAAGGACAGCTCCGACCTAGTGATGAGGTCTTCATACTCAGCCTCGTTATTTATAAAGTCTATACTCTGTGAGAAATTTTAGGGAAACAATATTTGTGTAGAGAGAAAATAAAAGTCGTAGACCAACCTGATTAAGATTCAATTCCCCCCTTTTATAGACAGGACATTGCGAGGAACCATCAAAATACATCTCCCATGTCTGGGGTGTTATGGGAAAAAATAACTCATCATGTGGAAGCTTGTACTACAATGGCATTTTTAATAGGTAGGATGTGCTTCATGAAAATAAGTTGGTTCTTTCCCGTTATCTGACATCTATGATTGAAACAGAATATCTTATTTCAAAATAATAACCACCCATCGTTCCAAGGAGCTAGTAAACATAGGGAGGAAAATGATGTACACAAGTGTGTCAAAAGGAAATACCTGATGAACCCAGTATTTATTAATGTAATGTAATATCCCAAGCTTCCACAGTATGTTTCCCTTTTAATAATGAAATATCTTGCATTGTAGGCGACTTCAAGATTCTAACACACCACAACTAATCAAACTAGCCGTTATGAATAGTAATACCCACTTTTTAAAATTTTATACATTTTCTATTTCAAAATGGACTTCATTTATGGATTCAGAATATCCAAATTAGCTTATGGTGAATTTTTTATACTTTTCTGATAACTTTAATATTTTTATGAACAGTGAAAATTATTAAATTTTAATTAAAACAAAATTATTAATCGAAATAATTAATAGTGATAAATTATGATTTTTTGTGGTTTTAAAGTATATTTAGAATATTGTTTAACCATTTAATACCATGTTGGTAATCGGATGTAATTTCTCATTTAAACCGGACATAAACAAGTGTCAATATTTTGATAGTTATTATCTCTTAAAAACACGCTTTTTGTTTTGACAGCATGAATTAATTTTAAATTAATTTCTACCAATTCTATGTTTTGAATTTAGAAAAATGGATTCCATATTTGGATTTATGATTTCCAAATTATGTAAATAGGAAACTCTTATTTTTAGACAATTTGAATAATTATTTCAGTAAATATTTTATATACAATGGTTAAAGGATAAATCTGATAAATAAGGGTAAAAAAATTAATATTATAACAATATTAATTTACCCTAAAACGTGTTATAACTCTATTGGTTGATACATGTCCATCCATGGGAATCTTTGGGTCGATTTTGGGACCCCATGGATACACTTGTAAGTGATAATGACACCTTATATTAATTAAGTTAAAGTAAATACAAAACTGACATAAGCATATATCTTATAGAAAAACAATTATTACATAGGTTTATACATGTTATATTTTCAACTATAAATATTCATTATAAATATAAAACTATTTCCTATATAATGATATTTTATTTATAATTTTTAGACATTTAATAATTAATTATATTTAAGACACAATAATGATGCAGTATTTTCCCTATTAACGAATGAATCTAATAATTGGTATTATAAATGTTAAAATAAATATAATTTGAAAGTTTTGATGACATCAACGAATTTTATTGGTTAATATGGGATGTTATTATTTCTTAAATGAATTTTTTTCGAATTAATAAAGTTTTTAATACTTTAAAAAAAATCAATTATTGAATCGTGTCAAAATTGACATAAATGAGCCTTAAAACAAATATTATATTATTAATTGATATTCTATTCCTAGAAATAAATGGTTTGGAAAAAGTACTTATATAATGATAGGTGTATTATTAATAGATTACTTTGAGTTCTCTTGGATTTTTATAGTATGTTTATTAACCATATAATATAAAAATACAAAGTGGCATTGTTAATGTCAAACTAATTAACTAATAGTTAAAACTAAAAGATAAGGTTATTAAAGTGAACCAAACCTATCTAAAACATATTGGATGAGTTTTTTTCGACCTATACCCACCTTATACTTTAAATAATCCACTTTTTAGCCATTAGAAACTGAATATGAATTTATTATAAAATAATATTTCTAGCTTTTCCTAAGATGCCCCTCACTCCTCTTATAAAAGGGCACTCCACCTTCTCTCAAATTCATATCCTAAAAACCTTTTGGTTCGGCCAAACCCTGCCCAAATATTCTCCCAACTTCCCTCACTTCATCCTAGAGGATCTCTTTTGGTCAAAAATCCATATTAAGGATCCCATTTGATAAAATCAAAAGGAAGAACCCGAAGAAGAGGTAATGATTTCACCACCCTCTTCCAAGTTCCTTTCTTCTTCCACTTCTTCTTTTTTGATTATTTCCATTCTAAAAGAATAAATCCAGTTGCTATTATATGGAGTTATGTTATTATAAATATGGAACAACCATATTCAGTATTCTATCTATCCTTTGAATGACATTTCACCATACGTGCGTATGTACAACCGACCATCTCCACGTCGTGGTGTATTTGTTATTCAATATATTATTATTTGGATGGGTATAATAATGATTTTTAATTCATGTAAATAATAAATATAACATGATAATTCTTCTTTATATATGATTTACCATCCAATTATATATTATTTTAATATCAAAAGAATGATATTGTCGCTCATGCGTACGTATGGATTACCTTCTCCACGAACGCGATGAGATTCATTCCCCCATCATATCCATTAAAGAATAAATTTAATTTTTAATTAAAAATTATGTTTAGAGACATGATATTATTCTGGAGATGAATAAGATACATCCCATCCATAACAAATATGGATCACATAACAAATAATATAAAGGAAAACGAATCCGTTAACATCCGAAACGACGATAATACTATGATATTATTAACAAATGAATGTTAAAAGATCATATATGATATCGAATTTATTTATATGATTCTTGTATATTTCAATAACAATTATTTCACCATTATATAGGTTTTTAACCTACACTTGACCAAGGAAAAAGGAAAAAGTAAGGGGTTTCTTATCACACTTTTAATTCCGTGAGATTTCCATTGTTCACCACTTATTTATTGCACGTGGTGTGTTTCATAAGTTACCAAATCGATAAGGGAATTTGAAATTTCAATTTCCACTCATTCGGCTTTACGCATACTTCATTGATTATTTTACTCCAAGATTATGTGTGGAATAACTATTCATTTTATTATGTCATAATTTACACACCCCTTTCTGTGGATATACTTTTGATACACATAATCACTCCATTGATAAATTCTTAAGTCATCGATATGAACTTGATAAGAGTAATTTTAAATCAATCATTATTTTTTGGAGAAAAATATTTAATTCATTGGTGTTGTTTTTACAAGAATATGTGTGAATTTCCTTTTATTGTTTTACACTCAATATCAAATCATATTTAGTGTATTTATATTTTTCACACATTATTATGTCGTTAATTTATCCATAAACTCAGGATACAGTCTTTGTGAGAGATTTCATCTCAATCTACATTCCACTGAGACTATTTTGTTGTTATACACCATATCACTTTTATATGGTGTATATAATGTACTTTGACATAGTAAATCATGATTCCCTTTATTATCATGATATTACAATGTTTTGATTACCTAAATTATTGTTATTCAAGTGTGTAAAGACCCGTAAATTCCAAAGAAATTTTTTTCTTAATTTTCATTGAATTTTACAAGAACGCAGTTTCTGATGGCGCCTGATTCCAAGTCCTGGTGTGCCCGGAATCAATTTCCGAACTTTGGCTCGGGTACGTTCAGTGAACGGATGAGCAGGTTTTTCTAACTTTTAAACTGGTGCCCTGAATCGAATTCTGAGGGCATCGATGAAATCACAGCACCGATATTCGCTTAGAAACGCCTCTTTCGGAGTTGCGTTTGCTCGAGTGTGGTTTTTAAATTTTCAGGCTTAAGGTTAAGAAATAAAATAATTTTTTCGACAACTTTATTTTATTTCACTTAAGCCACTTGGAGGCCACTTGAAGCCACTTAAAAGCGGCTTAATCTGAGTTGAACCGGATATGGTACTATCCAGAAATATCCTACCCTCTTGGTAGGATATTTGTGAGGTGGGGCCCGCATGAGTCCCGCCGTTTCTTTCCGACAAGTAACGCACCCACGAAAACCCGTCATTATGAAAGTCAACTGATGCGTTTTCTTAAATTCTTAACAGACCATTTAATTGGGCGGTTTATTTCGTAAATTAAATGAGATGTTTCTTTCGTTGAATTAATTCTACAAATTAATGGTTGGTTTCTTATCTTTTGAAATTCAAATGTTTTGTTGTGTAAATAAAATAAGGTTTAAGCTTATTTTATTTTGGGTTGGTCTCCTTTGCCACCTTGAGAGATTTTGAGAAGCTCTCTCCATCTTCTTCAACCTTGACGAAGAACACGAAGAACACTTAAGCTCCATTGAAGAACACCGCTTCTCTTCTTCATAGCCGGTGTGTTTTCGAAGATCGACGACGCCGCTTCTTCGATCTTCTTCCCATGTCAACGAAAGGAGACGCCATTTCCTCCTCGGACTATCTTCGTCAGCTTACGAAGCTTCTCCAGCGACGTACCTCTTCGGACGCACCTCGACGTCAACGGAAACGACGTTCGATTTCCGCGACGCTAGTCTTCCGCGGCTTGATTGGCATGCTCCACGCTTGAATCTGAGGTAGGGGATTGTTGATATTTTATTTATTTATTTTCCATTCTTGATTCTAGAATGTCGAAATTCGAGGATAAAGGATTAAATGTTATTGTCTAACGAGAGGGGGTCCCGGACCGCACCAACACGGCCGAACCCCCCTCCTATGTTCACAATTGTTTCCTTGTGGATGGAACGGGACGGCGTGGTCTCGTCGTACCACATGGGAATCGCACGGCAATTGTCTCGGGGCGCCGTCGCGCCGCGCCGTGGAAAGAAATCCAAGAAAGCGATGCCGTCGCGTCGCGTCGAAGAAAGTCAAAGGCGTCGCGGCTGGAGCGGGGCTGCGGCGGAGGGAAGCGATGTCTTCGCATCGCGCCGGACGGCATAGGTCGCGGCCAGTTCCGGGCCGCGGCGGAGCAAGATGAGCGGCGGCGGGCACGGGGCCGCCGGTGTTGGCGAAGGAAGGACCAGCCGTCGCCGGTCTTTGCTGGCGAAACCGGCCGGCCAGTGCGAGCCGGTGGACAGTGGAGACCGGGGGAATTAATTTCCCCCGGCCGGGTCTCAAAAGCGGCCCCAATTAGAGGGTCGCGGTTCTCAAAGGGGGGGGGGCTTTGCCCCCCGTGCGCGGCACCCGAATGGCGCCCAGGCCGCGCCGCCGTGCCGGTCCGCGCCGTAGCGCCGGACCGCGCCGCCACGTCGGACCGCGCCGCCGCACCGGCCCGCGCCGCCGCACCGGCCCGCGCCGCCACGCCGTCGGCCGGGCCGGGTTTTCCGAGCCGGGCCGGGTCGTCGGGCCGGGTCACCACCCGAGGCGGGTCGACCCGGTTCGGCCGACCCAGGGGGGGTCGGCCCGGGTCGGCCCGGACCCAAACCCCCCAGTTTCGGACCACTTTCGGTCAAATGCTCGTATCTTGGGGTACAGTCCTCCAAACGACTCGCCGTCAGTGGCAACGCGATCCTTGGATCGAGACGGTCGTTTCGGTATACTATACCCAAGGTGCACCTTCCTTTTCGGGAGCCTACGTGGTTAAAACTCCATAGATAAGCGTGTTTGGCCTAGAGTAGTGATCAAGATGGGTGACCTCCTGGGAAGTTTCCCAGGGTGGGTGAGAGACGGAAAGGCTAATAACTAACAGACTGGGCGTCCGATTGACGCGCCGTCTGTTTCGTTGAATTCCTCTAAGTGAGACGGATATTTTGGATTACTCCGATCGAGGTTTGGATGCCGAAGGAGTGTGGTCGGGTTGGTTCGCTCACAAAATCAACCGGGCCCCTGGAACGAAAAAGCCAATAACTCTCAGACCGGGCGTCCGATTGACGCGTCGTCTGTTGCGTTGAGTTCCTGTTGATGATATGAAACTTTTGGCATCCTTCGCCGAGATATGGATGCAGATGGATAGTGGCCGGGTTGGATCGCACCGAAATCCAACCGGGCCCCTAGAACGGAAAAGCTCATATCTTTCAGACGAGACGTCCATTTGACGAACCGTCAGCGGTGTTGGTGATCACGTCGAGTAACGGTACCTATGAGTATACCCTATGGGATTTCGGGGTACAGTTGAGAGACGGCCGGGTTGGTTCACTCACGAAACCAACCGGGCCCCTGGGACGAAAAGGCTAATAACTCACAGACCGGGCGTCCGATTGGCGCGACGTCTGTTGCGTTGAGACCCCTATGACGAAGTGGTCCTTTGAGATACTTCTTCATGGGACTTTGAGATACTTGGAGTATCAACTTGTAGCTCATGGAGTGGACCCTACCGGAGACGAGCGTACGGAGTACGGAGACCATGTAGCCGGTAGAGACCTAAAGATTGCTTGTCCGATTCGATTCGGAGTGACTTACGTAGCCCAGTGGGGAGCACTACATTGTGAGGTGGAAGACCTATAGCGGAGGGGCACTACTATGTGAGGTGGCAGACCCGCGGTACTTGACAGGAGGAGTACCTCTGTAGGCTCTGAGGGGGGAGCACTACTGTGTTTGAGTGGCAGACCCCGGTGGGAAGCACTACTGTGTGAGGTGGCAGGCCCACGGTACTCGACATGAAGAGTACCTCAGTAGTCTTAGGTTAGTGAGCAGTACCTCGGAGTCGTGACAGGACCACTGTACACTCTAGAGACGGAGCTCTTCAGCAGTTACGGTTTCGATAATGAAAATCCTGGTTTGAGCTGAGACTTTTGACCTTTGTGTATACCTCATGATTGAGATGGGTCACTTGATAACTTAGGTATATGTATGGGCATATACCTGGGTAGTGGTCATCCGTTGATTTCACAATCCTTGTGTTTCCTCATGATTGAGATGGGTTACTTGATAACTTAGGTATATGTATGGGCATATACCTAAGTAGAGGTTATCTATTGATATCTTCTTTGTGGTTATCCTTGTTGGTTTTAGTGAGACCTTGAGGGTCTCGGGGTCCCTACTGAGTATCGTTATAATCACCCCTGCACGGGCTATGCCCACACCTCGTTGTGTTGGTTGCAGATGACGGGCAGTGCTGATGGAGGCCGAGTGTTCCAAGACTGGACGGTACCCGGAGGTGGAATACAGAACGAGCCAGTACCCGGAGGTGGACTACACGATGTAAAGTCTCACAGAGGAGGTTGACAGATGAGAGCGTGTTAGAGGCTATCTGTACCTACCCTTCAGGTAGGATCCGTGGTCGACGACCAGGAGCTGCGATATTTGTACCAACCCTTCAGGTAGGATCCGAGGAGGACGACCCAGGAGCTGCTTCCTTCTTCCAGCTATTTGTCTTTTTGTTGTTGCACCTTGTTCAGTTGTAGTCGTACTTTCTTTTGAGTTTGTATTCTGGCCCATTTACTTTTCAGCTTTTCTTTTGTACTTAGTGTTTTGTTTCCGCTTGTACTCGGTGGTGCTTGTTTTCTTTTATAAAGGAAATGCCTTCCTAGTTATCGGGATTTTACGCCTTTGGTGCTAGTCTCCAGCCCCTGGCCTATGGAAGGCGGGCTTGGGGTAGTCACGGCACGGGCCCCAAGGACGGTTCGTGACAAATTGGTATCAGAGGAGTTCGGTTCTACCACAGAACTTATAACTCTGATGTTTCTTTCTGTGAAGCAATAGTGTTAAGATTACCGAGTGTGGTTTTCAGTTTAGGGAGTCCACTGTTACTGCGGGCGGCCGACGTATCCATACACCAGGACCCTGAGAACTGATTTCCGACTTTGTGCATGAAAACACTGATTGCGTGTGTGTTTTCCAGAAGTTTTATTTAAATGTCAGCTCAAACCAGGTCAGCTCACCAGGTATAATCTTTTGACCGTGTCACGTTGTTTCTTTTAGGATGCCTCCCCGTGGACGACCAGCTAGAGCCCCGAGAGTGGTGCGTACTGACAGCTCGTCGAGCGACGAGGCCTCAGTACAGGGCCCTATCCTAGTTGAGGCACCAGCGGAGGCGCCGGCGGTACTACTACCCGTTGGGCCACTGATGCCACCAGCCCCAGCAGGAGAGGATGCATGTCGCTTGAGCGCACTGCATGAGTTCCAGCGCCAGAGGCCACCCAGGTTTCAGGGAGGGACGGACCCGCAGGCGGCTGAGGATTGGCTGGAGGCTGTGGTGAGAGTCATCAGGCTAGTGGGGACGCTGGCAGATTTCATGGTGATCCTTTCTGCCAGCCTTCTTCAGGCAGCAGCAGGAAGATGGTGGAGCCTGATGCTTCAGATGCATGACGAGGCGACACTTCTATGGGCAGACTTCGAGAGCATGTTCCGGGCAGAGTTTGTACCAGCCACCCTTTGAGCGGTGCATATACAGGAGTTACTTCAGCTGCGGCAGGTCATCATGTCAGTGGCGCAGTACTCAGCGAGATTCACAGACCTCTCTCGCTACTCCACAGATATGGTACGGGACCCGTTATTCAGGGCCCGAACCTTCAAGCAGGGGCTCAGGCGGGAGATCAGAGATTCAGTTGTATCGCACAACATTCTGACGCAGACAGGAGTGTTGGAGCGAGCCCTCTTAGTGGAGAGTTTCCTTGCTGAGCAGTCTCCAACAGCAGGACCCACCACTAGCCGGCATACGGCAGAGTCTTCTGTAGCGTGCAGTAGACAGATGACGCAGGGTTCCAAGAGGACCAGACCTACAGGTGGTCGACCGCGTGACTCAGGGTAGGTAGTGCGAGGCACCAAGGGAAGTGATAGAGCCAAACCTGCCATGAAGTGTTACTCATGCGGCAGAATTGGTCACATAGCACGTGACTGTCCAACCCGCCATGCTAATGACCAGCAGTTAAATGAAGAACATCCGAGGCAGAGGCAGAGGTTCGATCAAGGCGGACCGCAAGGAGCAGGCGGCCATGGCAGAGGAGCTGGCCGTGCAGCTGGATGTGGACGAAGCTTCGGGAAGTTGCCACCACCACCAGGAGGCCCAGCCCGACCGCAGGGGACAGGAGGACATGGGAGAGCTCAGCTTCAGGCAGCTGAGGCCTATGGTCTTGGAGCTCCGGAAGCAGATGGACAGGAGTGGGACTAGCTTCCGACCTGGAGGCTATTGATCCTATTGGTTCTGGTTTTGTTGATGTTTGTCTGTAGTTGCTTTGTGTCTTGTACTATGAGCTGCAATAATTAAAAGACACTTATCTTTGTTTGCTTTCATGTCCTTTTGTTTGGTTGATACTGAGTGGTCCCGGTTAAGACTGTTGACTTGACCCTCACTTTCGAGTTTTCTACTGAGTGAGACCTAGTGACCACACATTGATGCCGACAGTGTGACTCGACCCTTGGAGGCGAGAGTGACAGTTGGATCTCTTGGTAGTTACGTAGAGGCCTTACGACGTCATCCATGGTATGAATGCATCATTAATGTCAGGATTGACTGTATTAGGCAATGAATGTGGTTCATCCAGGGGATGAGACCAGATTTCTCTTATTGGCAGAGAAGAAATTATAGCAGCTCTTGTGAGACTAAAGGAGGTGCAGTTCATCCAGGAGCGGATGAAGACTACACAGTGCAGTAAGAAACAGGAAACCGGTGCCAGTCTTAGAGACTCGGGCGTGTTAAATGTTTCAAAAATAGGAAGCTTTAAATAGAGATGAGTCTGCGAAGCGGCAGACGTGGAGGCAGAGCTAGGAGAGCAGCATGAGGTGGTGTACATCCTAACATGGTACAACCACCCGCCTTAGTTATTCCCGCTAGGCTCAGGGAGCTGGAGGGCGGAGGAAGAGTGCGGCTGCATGCGGTCAAGGAGTGTGACCCAATGGCTCTAGAAATAATTCAAGGGACAGTCTGTGTCCACTACTAGCTGCTATAGTAACAGACGTCGATATGAATCATTCCTCACTTTCACAAATCTTTTTCCAGACCTAGAGTTTCTGGTAAATCATGGACTTGACCCTCACGTCTGGAGATACCTTGGGAGGAGACTCGATAATCACACTTACGCCGACGGTTGGTCAGACCCTTGAGGCGAGAGTTCTGGTTGGAATCTCTTGGTGGCAGCGTCGAGGCCTTACGACATTAGTTTGAGTATGGAATGGGAAATAACTATTCATACTCAAATTGACGGTTTTAGGCAAACGTCGGGATGGGTTTTCCTTGGTCGGCAGAAAAGGAAACCCCAGGTAGCGCAGGGTAACTCTTGAATAGGAGGGTGCGGCCGATCACTCCTGAGTCGGTCAACCTTACCCTTGTAGCAGCTGTCATTTTGAGTTTCAGTTCTAATAGAAATGGAGACCTCTGGAGTTCGAGGATGATGACCACGTCTTCTTACGGGTCTCACCTCGACGAGGTTTACGGAGATGTGGCCTGGGAGGCAAGTTATCTCTGAGGTTCAACGGACCTTTCTAGGTCCTCAACTGGGTAGGCGAGGTGGTTTACCGCTTGGACCATCCACTTCTGTTGCACTAGGTGCACGACGTTTTCCACATATCCCAACTAAGGAGATACGTGCTCGACCCCTTCGCATATCATCGACCATGAGGAGCTGGACGGTGGCGATGAGTGTCTTCTACGGAGGTTCCTGTGGGGATCGAGGATCGACCGGAGCGGATCCTAGGAGGATGGTCGATTCCTCTTGTGCACTTTCTTTGGCAGCGCGGGAACCTCCAGGTGAGCACATGGGAGCGGAAGGCTCAGATGCGTGCTCAGTACCGCTTTGATTCCCTAAGTTTGTGGTGAAGCTTTACGGGGACGTAAAGCCCTGTGGTGGGAGTAATGTAAAGACCCGTAAATTCCAAGGAAATTGTTTTCTTAATTTTCTTTGGAATTTTACAAGAACGCAGTTTCTGACGGCGCCTGATTGCGAGACCTGGTGTTCCCAGAATCAATTTCCGAACATTGGCTTGGGTACGTTCACTGAACGGACGAGCGGGTTTTTCAAACTTTTGAACCGGTGCCCAGAATCGAATTCTAAGGGCACTGATGAAATCGCAGCGTCGGTATTTGCTTAGAAACGCCTCTTCCAGAGTTGCGTTTTCTCAAGTGTGGTTTTTAAATTTTTGGGCTTAAGGTTAAGAAATAAAATAATTTTTTCGACAACTTTATTTTATTTCACTTAAGCCACTTGGAGGCCACTTGAAGCCACTTAAAAGCGGCTTAATCTGAGTTGAACCGGATAGGGTACTATCCAGAAATATCCTACCCTCTTGGTAGGATATTTGTGAGGTGGGGCCCTCATGAGCCCCGCAGTTTCTTTCCGCTAAGTAACGCACCCGCGAAAACCCGTCATTATGAAACTCAACTGACTCATTTTCTTAAATTCTTAACAGACCATTTAATTGGGCGGTTTATTTCGTAAATTAAATGAGCTGTTTCTTTCGTTGAAATAATTCTACAAATTAATGGTTTGTTTCTTATCTTTTGAAATTCAAATGTTTAGTTGTGTAAATAAAATAAGCCTTAAGCTTATTTTATTTTGGGTTGGTCTCCTTTGCCACCTTGAGAGATTTTGAGAAACTCTCTCCATCTTCTTCAACCTTGACGAAGAACACGAAGAACACTTAAGCTCCGACGAAGAACGCTGCTTCTCTTCTTCGTAGCCGGTGTGTTTCCAAAGATCGACGACGCCGCTTCTTCGATCTTCTTCCCGTGTCAACGAAAGGAGATGTCGTTTCCTCCTCGGACTATCTCTGTCAGCTTACGAAGCTTCTCCAGCGATGTACCTCTTCGGACGCACCTCGACGTCAATGGAAACGACGTTCGATTTCCGCGACGCCCGACCTCCGCGACGCTAGTCTACCGTAGCTTGATTGGCGTGCTCCGCGCTTGAATCCGAGGTAGGGGATTGTTGATATTTTATTTATTTATTTTCTATTCTTGATTCTAGAATGTCGAACTTCGAGGATAAAGGATTAAATGTTATTGTCTAACGAGAGGGGGGGGGGACCGCACCAACACGGCCGAACCCCCCTCCTATGTTCATAATTGTTTCCTTGCGGATGGAACGGGATGGCGTGGTGCCGTCGCACCACGCGGGAATCGCACGGCAATTGTTGCGATGCGCCATCGCGCCGCGCCGTGGAATGAAATCCAAGAACGCGACGCCATCGCGTCGCGTCGATGTAAGTCAAAGGCGCGGCGGCCGGCACCGGGCCGCCGGTGTCGGCGAAGGAAGGACCGGCCGTCGCCGGTCCTTGCTGGCGAAACCGGTCGGCCAGTGCGGGCCGGCCTGACAGTGGAGACCGGGGGAATTAATTTCCCCCGGCCGGGTCTCAAAAGCGGCCCCAGTTAAGGGGCCGCGATTCTCAAAGGGTGGGGGCTTTGCCCCCCGCGCGCGGCACCCGAAAGACGCCCAGGCCGCGCCGCCGTGCCCGTCCGCGCCGCCGCGCCGGACCGCGCCGCCACGCCGGACCGCGCCGCCGCACCGGCGCCCGCCGCCGCGCCGCCGGCCGGGCCGGGTTTTCCGAGCCGGGCCGGGTCGTCGGGCCGGGTCGCCACCCGGGGCGGGTCGACCCGGTTCGGCCGACCCAGGGGGGTCGGGCCGGGTCGGCCCGGGCCCAGACCCCCCCAGTTTCGGACCACTTTCGGTCAAATGCACGTATCTTGAGCTACGGGCCTCCAAACGACTCGCCATCAGCGGCAACGCGATCCTTGGATCGAGACGGTCATTTCGGTATACTATACTCAAGATGCACCTTCCTTTTCGGGAGCCTACATGGTTAAAACTTCATAGTTAAGCGTGCTTGGTTTAGAGTAGTGATCAGGATGGGTGACCTCCTGAGAAGTTTCCGGGGGTGGGTGAGAGACGGAAAGGCCAATAACTAACAGACCGGCGTCCGATTGACGCGCCGTCTGTTTCGTTGAATTTCTCAAAGTGAGACGGATCTTTTGGCTTACTCCGCTCGAGGTTTGGATGCCGACGGAGTGCGATTGGGTTGGTTCGCTCACAAAATCAACCGGGCCCCTGGAACGAAAAAGCCAATAACTCTCAGACCGGGCGTCCGATTGATGCGCCGTCTGTTGCGTTGAGTTCCTGTTGATGATACGGAACTTTTGGCATCCTTCGCCAAGATTTGGATGCAGATGGATAGTGGCCGGGTTGGATCGCACCGAAATCCAACCGGGCCCCTGGAACGGAAAAGCTGATATCTTTCAGACCAGACGTCCGTTTGACGAACCGTCAGCGATGTTGGTGATCACGTCGAGTAACGGTCCCTATAAGTATACCCTATGGGAGTTCAAGGTACAGTTGAGAGACGGCCGGGTTGGTTCACTCACGAAACCAACCGGGCCCCTGGGACGAAAAGGCTAATAACTCACAAACCGGGCGTCCGATTGACGCGCCGTCTGTTGCGTTGAGACCCCTATGACGAGGTGGTCCTTTGAGATACTTCTTCATGGGACATTGAGATACTTGGAGTATCGACTTGTAGCTCGTGGAGTGGACCCTCCCGGAGACGAGCGTACGGAGTACAGAGACCGTGTAGCCGGCAGAGACTTGAAGACTGCTTGTCCGATTCGATTCGGAGTGACTTACGTAGCCCAGTGGGTAGCACTACTTTGTGAGGTGGCGACCCACAGCGGAGGAGCACTACTATGTGAGGTGGCAGACCCGCGGTACTTGACAGGAGGAGTACCTCTATAGGCTATGAGGGGGGAGCACTACTATGTTTGAGTGGCAGACCCCGGCGGGAAGCACTACTGTGTGAGGTGGTAGGCCCGTGGTACTCGATAGGAGGAGTACCTCAGCAGTCTTAGGTTAGTGAGTAGTACCTCGGAGTCATGACAGGACCACTGTACACTCCAGAGACGGAGCTCTTCAGCAGTTACGGTTTCGATAATGAAAATCCCGGTTTGAGCTGAGACTTTTGACCTTTGTGTATACCTCATGATTGAGATGGGTCACTTGATAACTTAGGTATATGTATGGTCGTATACATGGGTAGTGGTCATCCGTTGATTTCACAATCCTTGTGTTTCCTCATGATTGAGATTGGTTACTTGATAACTTAAGTATATGTATGGGCATATACCTAAGTAGAGGTTATCTGTTGAGATCTTCTTTGTGGTTATCCTTGATGGTTTTAGTGAGACCTTTAGGGTCTCGGGGTCCCTACTGAGTATCGTTATACTCACCCCTGCACAGGCTATGCCCGCACCTCGTTGTGTTGGTTGCAGACGATGGGCAGTGCTGACGGAGGCCGAGTGTTCGAGGACTGGATGGTACCCGGAGGTGGACTACATGACGAGCCAGTACCCGGAGGTGGACTACACGACGTGACGTCTCACAGAGGAGGTTGGCAGAAGAGAGTGTGGAGGAGGCTATCTGTACCTACCCTTCAGGTAGGATCCGTGGTGGATGACTAGGAGCTGCGATATCTGTACCTACCCTTCAGGTAGGATCCGAGGAGGACGACCCAGGAGTTGCTTCCTTCTTCCAGCTATTTTTCTTTTTGTTGTTGCACCTTGTTCAGTTGTAGTCGTACTTTCTTTTGGGTTTGTATTCTAGCCTATTTACTTTTCACCTTTTCTTTTGTACTTAGTGTTTTGTTTCCGCTTGTACTTTGTGGTGCTTGTTTCCTTTTATAAAGGCAATGCCTTCCCAGTTATCGGGATTTTACGCCTTTGGTGCTAGTCGCCAGCCCCTGGCCTATGGAAGGCAGGCTTGGGGTAGTCACGGCATGGGCCCCGAGGACGGGTCGTGAAAAAGTGTCTCTCTTTTGGTTAGGAACTCTAACTAAAATATCATTTTAAAATGTTTTAAGGATTTATTATTATAAATCAATCACATTAATGCCCACGTTTTAAAAATGGTTCTAAGAATTTATTTATATGGACATTAAAGTTTTAATATAAAAATTCATTTTAAAAGTTTCATTGTTGTATGGGACACTTTGATTCAAAACCCTATTTTTAAATGGTTTCTTGACAAATAGTGTGACTTTTAAATGTTTTCAAGTAAAAGGGGATATTTCCCTCATATATTTTTTATGTTTATTTTAATCTATGTCAATATCATTCATTTTTCTTAATTGGAGATAATATGTTACAATACAGTCTTCCATATTGTATTTAATGAGTTATGTTTGACTGTTTATGTGCTATTTTTAAATCATTCATGGTTTATGGATAAAGTATTGACATTTAGTATGAAATTTTTAATATGAATGTTTATGCTATGTTTAAACCTGTTCATATGAGGAATGCATTGGGCATAGTAAGTTATGGGTGGAGCCCACTATATCTCCTCGATGCATTGATAGGTCTCATGAGACAAACTAGTGTCTTGGCACGAGGCCTTGACAAAATCTTATTTGTAGTCTTGGCACGAGGCCTTGACTATGTGGTTATTAAAGTTTTGCATTATGAATTCATTCATTATGAAAGTTGTTATTGATATTGCATGTTATTTTTTGACTAGTTGAATATCCATGTGAATAAGTACATTTTATTATTCCATTTTAGTTTTTTTCATATTATGCTGAAGTTCATGTTTAGAAGGATTTTTTTAGTTATACATTGTCTTAAATGTTTATGATTAATTATGAACGTTTCCGCTATATTGTAATCCTTACTAAGCATCTGAGCTTACCCCTTTCTATGTTTTATTTTTCCCAGGAGGTGAAGAAGTATTTTATGACTTACTTACTAGGATAGTCTGAGGGGATATGACTGTGTTCTATGGAAAATGATGTAGTAGTTTTTCATTTTATGATGTAATGTAAACCTTATAAATGTATCTAGTACTTCCAAGGCTACTAAACTAATCGGCCTTTCGAGACATGATCTTTTTTTATCATTCCAATGTTATGTAATAATACACCGACTCAGGGCTTCTGGGGTTGGGGCGTTACAGTTGTTATTAGAGAAAGTTTAGTACAAACCGTGGAAGCTATATTTAAATAACTCTGATTAGATCACATAGCCCTAAGAAAGACATTGAGGATTAGTATATAAGAACTTCCTTGAATTTTGGTATTGTATATATTTTTTTGAGTTTTCCAAGCAATAAATCCCAATCTAGATTCGAGTAGGTAGAGGCAGCTCTGTCATAGATGTACCTAGGGGTAATATAACGACCCACACTTTACATACATTGTTAATACTTTAAAATTGAAGCACACTTATTACAACATATGACAAAACCACAAAGGACCGTATAGGTATAGTGTCTTTAGAAACTGGGAAACATAAACAACTGGTTCATAAATCTTCTACAGTGTCTCCCATTTATTTCATCATATCTAGGGTCCCTTTTAGCATATTCTACTTAATATCCATCTTCTTGACCTGGGGAAAAGAAAACATAAAAGGGTGAGCTCAAATTCTCAGCAAGGGCAAATAAAGGAAATAAAAATCATATCATATCTTTATGAAAATCAAAACCTGCAAAAGAGATCATAATATCTTAACATGGAATAAATCATAGAAGTGAAAATGAGATCCCCATTATCATAACATAAAACTTGAAACTTTGTGGCATGCACACATAATCATGGAAAATCATTTCTTGTTAGTCATGACTCATTTCCAAGACTATCTTAGTGGACAAAGTCCCTTTCTGAACCGAGTTCACTCCTCGTTTCAGTCCTGTATCACTGAACCGAAATAACCTTCCGTTCCAGCCATGTCTATCTCATGAGATATAAATCTTTACCCAATGCATTGGAGGGAGATATAGGTCCCACCCATCTTATAATGAATCCTTTCTTATGTGTGCCACATAATCATAAACCATACATCATAGCGTAACCCATGTAATAAAAATGGAATTCTTAAACAACATGACATCATAAAACAATTCATATAAGATAAAGGAATTCATAAAAATAATTCCATCAAAACATGATCAAATCAATGTAATAATAGGGATAAAAACAGAACCCTTTATTATCTTAGATGGAAAATAATTTTGATAAAACACTTGAACTCCATTCTTGAGGAAAATATCCTTTCTTCTTCAAAAACATTTTTCCTTTCATAACATGTCATACAAACTTAAAATAAAAGAAGTTGATTAAAAATAAACTTCAAATCTTGTAAATGAAGCTTCTTGGAAATAATGTTTTAAAAATCCATTCATGCCGTATAAGTTAAAAAAAACATTCTTCGTACTTTTGTCGAAAAAGTCAAAAAGTACCTCGTACGGAAAAACGACAGAAGATTCCTTTCATAATATTTACTAAAACTCACCTAAGGGTAAAATTGGATTTAAACTATTTCAAGTGGATGGAAACAATATTACATATTGAGGGAACATGGATGTTGATGATAAAATACACCCCAGTAAATACTTACGAATAAACAATCTCGGATAAAAATGAGATTGTGATATTTCCCTTACCTTAGGTCCGATTTGCTTTGTTCGTGTCCGAAGCTCCTGTATAATGGTTTAAATAATGTTATTGACATATTCCAGAATCATACATATTGATATGAGATCATATATGGTCATATTATTAGCTTCTTGTTAGTAATATTTCATTGTTACTTGTTACTCGGGTCTTTATAACTTTTTGTTCTTATGCGTGTTTTGTCGAATAAATTCTTATTCTTATCTTTAGGTTATAGATAATTCATTTCCAGAATGGTATTAGTGTATTATATACCATATTCATTCATTCATTTCATTTATATAATCATTATGAAATGAATATCATGTAGAACGAGTCGCATCACATCGTGGAGACGGTATTCCGTACGTACGCACGAGTGATGATATCATTCCTATGATCGTGGAATTGTATTGTAGTATATATATATATTATTTCAGTATCAATATTACTTAATAATAATCATATATAGTTACTCATTACACCATTATACCCATCCTTGTAAGGTGATGGTGGAAAATAGATTACACCACGGCGTGGAGACGGTATTCCGTACGTACGCACGCGCGGTGATTTCATTTTTCCGTAGGATGGATAGAAGGTGAATTAGGGTTGTTTCATATTTATAATAACATATCAGTATGTATTTAATAATGATGTTATTACTTTATCATGAAACAACTAAAGAAGAAGAAGTTGAAGAAGAAAGAAATTGAAAAGATCGGTAATGGATATTACCTCTTCTTTGGAACGCCTCTTTGAATCCTCCACTTAAGGAACTAAGATTGGTCTTTGGAGAAGACCAGGACCTATAGGATTATTATAGGGAAGTGTAGAGGAGAAAATGGCAGGGGTTGGCCGAGCTTGAGTTCTCAAATTGGTTTGAGGAGGAGGGGGAGGAGGTGCCCTTTTATAAGGGAGGAGAGGGGCACCTTAGGAATATCTCAAAATATTATTTTATATTAAAGTCAAAATCGGTTTATAATGGTTCCAAAGGTTCTTATTTAGAAGCTAAAGTGGGGATGGGTCGAAATCCTATCAACCAATAGGATTTAGACAAGTTTAGGGTATTATTTTAACCTTATCAATTAGATTTAACTCTAAGTTAATTAATTTAACTTTTACCGTGTCTTTTTGTTTTCTTTCACTATATGGTTAATACACTTACTATAACATGCCAAACGAACCCCAAATTGTTTATTATTAATATATATATCCTTATCTAAGTCATTTGGCCTAACCTTAGATTTTTAGGAATAAAATAACAATTAATAATATAATATTTGATTTAAAAACTATTTTGTGTCAATTTTAACACTATTTGATATATGATTTCTGTGAAAGTCATAACAGAATTATATGTTCGAAACAAGTTGATTAAATCAACAATAATATATCATAGTAACCTAGAAAATTAGTGGAATTCATAAAAAGTCTCAAATTACATTTATTTTGGTATTTATATTATCAATTTTGTCAATATTTCATTAATAAGATAATTACTGCATCATCTTTGTGTCATAAATAAATTAAATTATTTGATGTCTAAAAATTACAAATAAAATACCATCATGTAGGAAATCTTTTTAGCTTTCTAATGAATATTTACAATCGAATGTATCTTATGTATAACCCCATATTAAAAATGATTTACTTATTAAACTTTGATTTTAACTATTTTAACCCTTCTTTAAATAAATTAATAATAAATGTCCTAATCTAATCCAAGTGGGCCTAAATGGTCATATTTTATTCCTAAGTTTGTTTTTGGTCGAATTAAACTTGTCCAATAGAATTAGGACATGTGTTAGGGTATTTTAATATCATATTTACCCTTAGTTACCCTATTTACTATTAACCGCGGTAAAAATCGTAAAAAGTTACTATTCACCAAAAAATTATTTTTATCTCATTGAACCACATTTTACTTACTGATATCAACCGTGTCTGTCGGATTTTCGAAATTCCATTCACAGAAGCGGTAAAATTATGTTTTATGCAAAATTCAGTTTTTAACCTACCACTTAGTGGTTTCACTATTCATCAAAAATTGAAAGTTTTGAGAAAAATACCAAAATTTCACCCTAGGCTAATTTCGATATTCTGAGTCCAAAAATGAAGTCCATTTTGAAAAATAAAATTTATAAAATTTCAAAAAGTGGTTATTACTATTCATAACGGCTAGTTTTAATAGCATATTGTTGTTTAGTGAAATTCGGTATTGCGTACGACGTAAGCTATCGAGGAAGGTCGCGATTGCGTGTAAAGCAAGCCAAGCAAGTGTTGTGTAGAAAAAGATTCCTTTGATGATTTATATAACATAAAAGTCTTGGGTGTTACATTCTACCCCCCTTAAAAAGAATTTCGCCCTCGAAATTCGTCACTTTGTAACAAACAGATGAGGATAATTCTCCCTCATCATATCCTCAAGCTCCCATGTAGATTCTTCAAGTTGGTGGTTCCTCCATAAAACCTTCACCAAGCGAGTGGTCTTGTTTCGTAGGACTTTTTCTCTATGATCCAGAATCTCTATCGGCTGTTCTTCATAAGAAAGATCTTGCTCCAGCGGTACAACTTCTGAGCTGAGTACATGTGAAGGATCTGGTATGTACTTTCTCTGGAGAGATACATGGAACACATCGTGAACTTGAGAGAGATTCGGTGGAAGCGCCAATCGGTAAGATACATTCCCAACACGATCCAGTATTTCGAAAGGACCGATATATCTAGGGCTCAACTTCCCCTTCTTTCCAAATCTCATAACCCTCTTCCAGGGAGATATTCGTAAGAACACTTTATCGCCCACTTCAAACTCTAGGTCTTTTCTTCGGTTGTCGGCATAACTTTTCTGTCGACTCTGAGCTGCTCTTATGTGTTGTTGAATAGATCTAACCTTTTCTGCCATTTCATCAACGAGATCAGGTCCTAATAGATTTCTTTCCCCAACTTCATCCCAGCAAGTTGGAGTCCTGCATTTCTTTCCATAGAGAGCTTCATAAGGAGCCATCTGAATACTGGAGTGAAAGCTATTATTATAAGAAAATTCCACCAAAGGTAGGTGTTGATCCCAACCTCCTTTGAAATCCATAGAGCAAGCTCTCAACATATCTTCTAGGGTTTGAATTGTTCTCTCAGACTGACCGTCTGTCTGGGGATGATAAGCAGTGCTGAAACTCAACTCTGTATCCAGAGTATGCTGAAGACTTCGCCAGAACTTCGAGGTAAATCTCGGATCTCGATCAGATATAATAGAAAGTGGTACTCCAGGCAATCTTACCACTTCCTTTATATATATTCTGGAAAGCTGATCTAGAGAGAAATCCTCTCTAATAGCAATGAAGTGTGCAGACTTTGTAAGACGATCAACTATGACCCAGATAGCATTATTGCCTTTTGATGTTTTAGGAAGTCCTGTGACAAAGTCCATAGTGATGTTTTCCCATTTCCATTCGGGTATGGGTAATGGTTGTAACATCCCCTTAGACTTCTGTCTCTCAGCTTTAACTTGTTGACAAACCAAGCATCGAGAGACATATTCAGCAACATCTCTTTTCATGCCATCCCACCAGACGTACTCTTTCAGGTCCCTATACATCTTCGTGCTTCCAGGATGAATAGAGAATGAAGAACTATGAGCCTCATCCAGCAGCTCTTTCTTTAATTCGGGGATGGGAGGAACGCAAACCCGATTCCTGAACTTTATTATCCCATCACAATCAAGGTTGAATTCAGGAACATTTCTCACCTTCTTTTGTAACTCGACATCTTCTTTCTGTGCCTCTTTAATCTTCACATGTATAGATGGTTGAACATTCATTTGAGAAAGATAAGATTTTTCCCCTTCCATTATAATTCCAAGATCCATCCTTTGTAAATCCATAAATATTGGATCTTTTGTGATCCTCATCATGGATAAACTAGCATGGTCTTGTCGACTTAATGCATCTGCCACCTTGTTTGCTTTCCCAGGGTGGTAATGGATTGAGCAGTCATAATCCTTAATCAGCTCCAACCATCTTCTTTGACGCATATTCAACTCCTTTTGTGTGAAAATATACTTTAAACTTTTATGATCAGTATAAATATCACACATTTCACCATAAAGGTAATGCCTCCAAATCTTTAATGCAAAGATTACCGCAGCCAACTCCAAATCATTTGTTGGGTAATTTTGCTCATGGATTTTCAACTGTCGTGAGGCATAAGCTATCACCATATCATTTTGCATAAGAACACACCCCAATCCCTTCTTGGATGCATCAATGTAGATCACAAGCCTTTCTCCACTACAAGGCAGTGTGAGCACAGGTGCACTGGATAACCTTCTTTTCAACTCCTTGAAATTCTCTTCACATTCCTCTGTCCAGACAAACTTAACTCCCTTCCGAGTCAACTTGGTGATTGGATTAGATAATCGTGAAACATCTTTTACAAAACGTCGATAATATCCAGCCAAACCAAGAAAACTTCGGATCTCAGTTACTGTTGTTGGTCTTGACCATCTTTCGATAACCTCTGTTTTTGCTGGATCAACAGATATCCCCTCTTTTGAGATTATATGACCCAAAAATGCAACTTTTTGAAGCCAAAATTCACACTTGGTAAATTTGGCATAAAGCTTCTCCTTTCTCAGGGTCTTCAATATAATTCTCAAGTGATCTTCATGCTCTTCCTTGCTCTTTGAATAGAAAAGAATATCGTCTATAAAGACTACCACAAATTGATCATGATAGTCTCTAAAAACTCTATTCATTAGATCCATGAAGATAGCAGGGGCATTAGTAAGACCAAATGGCATCACTATAAATTCATAGTGTCCATACCTTGTACGGAAAGCTGTCTTTGGTATATCCTCCCTTTTGACCCTTAATTGATGATACCCTGAACGAAGATCAATCTTGGAAAAGTATTGAGCTCCGCGTAGTTGGTCAAATAATCCATCAATGCGTGGGAGAGGATATTTTTTCTTGATAGTGATCTTGTTATGTTCTCGATAATCAATGCAGAGTCTCATTGATCCATCTTTCTTCTTAACAAATAGAACAGGTGCACCCCAAGGTGACGCACTAGGGCGTATGAATCCCTTATCAAGATTCTCTTGGAGTTGCTTCTTCAATTCCTGCAACTCAATTGGGTCCATTCTATAAGGTGTCTTTGAAATAGGCAAAGCACCCGGTACAAGTTCTATTGAAAACTCAACTTCACGATTTTGTGGAAGACCCGACAATTCCTCCGGAAAGACATCATCAAACTCCCATACAATGGGCATATTCTTAATCGTGAGTTTCTCACCAACCATTTGAGATAAATAACCTTCATTTAGTGGAATCAATACCCATAAGATGGAAGAAATTTCCACCGGAAGGTTATGTTCATCCTTGCATTGGTATACGATCGTAGATTGATCTGGAATATGAAATGTGACTTCCCTTCTTTGGCAATCGATATGAGCTCCATGTAGAGAAAGCCAATCCATGCCAAGAATCACATCAAATTCCACTAAAGGAAGGATCACAAGATTTGCAGGAAGCACTTTCCCACAAACTTCGATCGGAGAAGAATTATAAACTTTTGATGCGATTGATGTGCCATTAGGTGTTGTCACAGCTAACTCAACATCTAATTGTTGAGGTAATACGGTGATACCCTTAGAAAATTCTTCAGAAATAAAAGAGTGGGTGGATCCAGAATCAAATAAAACATTTGCTACTTTAGAGTGGATGGTAAGTGTACCTTTCACCACATCGTTATCGTACTCCACATCGCTGATAGAAATTGCATGTGACTTTCCTTTGTCTTTAGCCTTAAGAGTTTGTTGACGTCGACCATCATCATCAACCCTTGGATTTGGGCATTGATTGGCATAATGCCCCATCTCCTTGCACTTGAAACATTGAAGTGTAATAGGTTCATTCTGTGTATCCCTTCCTTTGTTTGCGTCATTAGACATCTTCTTCCCATTATCACGGCATTCAAATGCCCGATGACCTTCTTTTACACATTTAAAACATTTACTTGTCCCTTTAAGACAACTCCCTCCATGTTTCTTTCCACACTTTGAGCATAAGGAAAAGCTCATCTTCTTTTCCGTGTGCTCTTTAGATTTTTCTTTGAATTCCATCTTCCTCTTCTTATCAAACCCATGTGACTGATGGGTTACTCCAATCTCCATCTCGACTTTGAGAGCACATCGAACGATTTCCTCGTAGCTATTGAAGTCCCTTATGGCTAACGCCCTTCGAAGACTTGGTTTTAAGCCACTAAAGAATCGATCGATCTTACTCTCAGGTTGGATAATAATACCAGAAGCGTACCTTGCAAGTCTGGTAAAATTTTCTTCATAGGTACCAACAGATTCATCATCCCTTTGCTTCAGTTCAAGGAACTCTTTCTCCATCTTTGTTCGGAGAATACGAGGGAAGTACTTATTGAAAAATAAGTTCTTGAACTCATCCCATTCCATAGACTCAATTTCATCCCTTTTCCTCGTATTCTTAACAAGATTCCACCATTGATCCGCATCTCCTTCCAAACGATACACTACTAGGATGACTTTATCATGCTCAGAACATTGAAGAACTGAAAATATCTTTTCAGTAGTACTAATCCATTGTTCAGAAATTAATGGATCAGTAGACCCGCTGAAAGATGGTGGACGCTGCCTCATGAAGGATTCAACAGAATGTTGCTCCCTCCTTTGTTCGTTTGGAAATCCTGCATGATTCATAGCTTGAGAAAGTTGTGTGATCATGGCTACAAGATTTTGCATTCCAGCTCCCATATCGTTTGGTTGCTCAGGGGGACAATCATTGCATTGCCCATCGCATTCCGCATTAACACGGTTCCTTCGGGTTCCAGCCATTGACTAAAACCAAGAAGAATAGTGTGAGCAACACTAATTATAATAGGAAACCACATAATTCAAGAAAAAAAAAATTTCATGCTTATGGTCTTATCCTAGGTTATTCATGGCCATTTCTAAGATTGTGTTCTATGCTTAGACTTATCCTTAGGGTTCTTACTAAGGCTTTCACATCCTAGTTTCCAAAGGTTGACTATACCTTTCCTCTGATACCAACTATAACGGTCTGGAATTACTTCTAGTGGACTATAGTTGATACCTATCAGGGCACTCCATGGGCGGCTACACCCCCTGGGCGGGACACACCACCATCCCCAGTGGCAGCCATTTCCTCATGAAGCCCTTGGGCGGAGAGCCATGCTTCGTCCAACGCTCACATGTGAGAGTTCCCAAGGATTGGATACATTCCTACCTCCTTTGCCTCTGATACCAACTATAACGACCCACACTTTACATACATTGTTAATACTTTAAAATTGAAGCACACTTATTACAACATATGACAAAACCACAAAGGACCGTATAGGTATAGTGTCTTTAGAAACTGGGAAACATAAACAACTGGTTCATAAATCTTCTACAGTGTCTCCCACTTATTTCATCATATCTAGGGTCCCTTTTAGCATATTCTACTTAATATCCATCTTCCTGACCTGGGGAAAAGAAAACATAAAAGGGTGAGCTCAAATTCTCAGCAAGGGCAAATAAAGGAAATAAAAATCATATCATATCTTTATGAAAATCAAAACCTGCAAAAGAGATCATAATATCTTAACATGGAATAAATCATAGAAGTGAAAATGTGTAACGCCCCGACCCCAGCTACCCAGAGTCGGTGCATTACTTACATAACATTGGCATGATCACAAGAAAGATCAAATCCCGAAAGACCGATTGGTTTAGTAGCCTTGGAAACACTAGATATAATCATAAGGTTTTACATTACATTTCAAAGTGAAAAACTACTACAACAACAAAGTCTTCATATCCACACTATTAACCCCTCATAATATCCCTGCAAGTCATTCATAATTTACTTCTTCACTACCTGGGAAAAATAAAACATAGAAAAGGGGTGAGCTCAAATGCCCAGTAAGGATAACAATATAGCGGAAACTTTCATCAATAAGAATAAACATTTAAGGCAATGTATAACTAAAACAAAAGCCTTTTAAACATGAACTTTCAACATGGTATGGCATAAATAAAATGAAATAATGCCATTTACTTATTCACATGGATATTCCACTAATCGAATAATCACATGCAAAAATAAATAACCACTTTCATAATGTTGGAATGCATAATGCCAGACTATCATAACCACATAGCCAAGGCCTCGTGCCAAGACTACAAATAAGATTTTGTCAAGGCCTTGTGCCAAGACACTAGTTTGTCTCATGAGACCTACCGATGCATCGAGGAGCTATAGCGGGCTCCACCCGTCACTTATTAAGTCCAATGCATTCCCATATGAAAAGGTTTAAACATAACATAAACATTCGAATTAAAACTAGCATACAAAATGTCAATAATTTCACCATAAACTATGAATGGTATAAAAATAGCACATCCACAGTCAAACATATCACAAAACCTTCAATACAATATAGAAGTTTTGTATCATAATAAATCAACTTCAAATAATCTTAAAATCCATCAAAGGATGTTGACATAGATGAAATCAAAATTCTTTTTAAAGAAATATCTCCTTTTATTTTGAAATCATTTAAGATCCATATAAAATAAAACATTTTCTTTGAAAATATTCTTATAAGCTTGTAAGGAAAGCTTTGAAGATTTTATAACGGCGTAAAATAACCGCACCCGCCGTATAAGTTAAAAAAAACATTCTTACCTCAATTCTGTCGAAAAGGTTAAAAAGGACATTGTTTTGAAAACGACGGAAAGATTCCTTTATAAACCTCTTATAAAAAGTAAAACAAGGGTATAAATTACTTTAAACCATATTCTTGTAAATAGTAAAAATGTTTTGAAATACATTTTTAAGAAAACATGGATGTGGATGATAAAGAGATCCCAGTAGATTATTACGTATATACAACCTCGGATAATGAAGAGATTGTGAAATAACCCTTACCTTGTACTTTTCCTTGGATGTGGTAGGTTAACCTCCTGTATAATGGTGAAATAATTGTTATTAAATTATACAAGAATCATATACATTAATATGATATCATATATGATCTTTTAATATTGATTTGATAATAATATCTTAGTATTATCGTTGTTTCGGGTGTTAACTTACTTGTTTTCTTTCATATGTTTTGTTACGTAAGACATGTTTGTAAAGGATAGGTTGTATATTATTCATATCCAGAATGATATCAAGTCCTTAAACATCATTTTTAAATCATAAAATGATAATTACGCTTTAATGGTTACGATGGAGAATGAATCTCATTGCGTTCGTGGAGACGGTAGTCCGTACGTACGCACGAGCGACAATATCATTCTTTTGATATTAAAATAATATATAAATGGATGGTATATCATATATACAGAATCATTAACATGTTATATTTATTATTTACATGAGTTACACATCATTATTATACCCATCCAAATAATATTATATTGAATAACAATTACACCACGACGTGGAGACGGTAAGCCGTACGTACGCACGTATGGTGACATGTTATTCAAAGGGTGGATAGAATATTGAATATGATTGTACCATATTTATAATAACATCACAGTATATGTGAGATACTGGAGTTATTATTTCCGAATGGTAAGAACAAAGGAAGAAGAAGTGGAAGAAGAAATGAATTTAGAAAAGGGTGGTGAAATCATTACCTCTTCTTCGGGTTCTTCCTTTTGATTTGATCAAAAGGGCTCCTTAGGTTGGCTTTCTGATCAAACTAAGGCCTCTAGGTTCTATTGAGGGATGTTGGGAGAGTATTTGGGCAGAGTTTGGCCGAACCAAAAGGCTTTGAAGGTGTGAAGAAATGAGAAGGAGGAGTGCCCTTTTATAAGAGGGGTGAGGGGCACCTTTGGAAAAGCTAGAAATATTAATTTATAATAAATTCATATTCGGTTTCTAAAGGCTCCAAAGTTGACTATTCAAATGATGAGGTGGGGATAGGTCGAAAGCAACTCATCCAATAGAATTTAGACAGGTTTGGGTACTTATATTAACCTTATCTTTAAGTATTAACTCTAAGTTAATTAGTTTCACTTTTACAATGTCTCTTTGTATTTTATATATTATGGTTAATAAACTTACTATATACATCCAAGAGACCCCCAAGTGGTCCATTAATGATTAACCTATCATGATATAAGTCTCTTGGCCGAACCTTAGATTTTTAGGAATTTAATATCAATTAATAATATAATATTTGTTTTAAGAATTCTTTTATGTCAATTTTGACACTATTCATTAGTTGATTTTTGTGAAACTCATAACAGATTTATTTCTTCGAACAAAGTCAATTAAATCAATCCTAATATATCATATTATCCTAGAAAATTAGTTTAATTCATTAAAAGTTTCATATTATATTTATTTGGGTATTTATAATATCACTTATTTTAATTTTTCACTATTATAGTAATTACTGCATCATCATTGTGTCATAAATAAAATAAATTATTTAATGTCTAAAAATTATAAGTAAAATATCATTATGTATGAAATATTTTTAGCTTTCTAATGAATATTTATAATCGAAACTCCAACATGTATAACCCTATGTAAAAATTGTTCTTCTAAAAGATGTAAGCTTATGCCATTTTTATTTTTATTTTAACTTTATTAATATAAAGTGTCCCTACCACATACAAGTGGCTCCAAGGGGTCCCCAAATTGACCCAAGGATGCCCATGGTCGGGTATGTGTCCACCAATAAGGTTAGGACACGTTTTAGGGTAATTTTTTATTATTATAATATTATTTTTTTAACCCTTATTTACCGGATTTACCCTTTAACCATGGTAAATAAAATATTTACCACAGTAACTATTCAAAATGTCTAAAAATAAAAGTTACCTATTTACACAATTTGAAAATCCTGATTCCAAATATGGAATCCATTTTCCTAAATTCAAAACACAGAAGTGGCAGAAATTAATTTAAAATTAATTCCCGCTGTTAAAACAAAAAGCGTGTTTTTAAGAGATAATAACTATCAAAAGATTGACACTTGTTTATGTTCGGTTTAATTGTAAAATTATGTTCAATGACCAAAATTATATTAAATGGTAAAAATATATTCTAAATATACTTTAAAACCACTCAAATTCATAATTTATCACTAGTAATTAATTTGATTAAAAAAGTTGTTTTTAATTAAAATTTAGTAATTTTCACTATTCATCAAAATATGAAAGTTATCCGAAATGTACCAAAATTTCACCCTAGGCTAAATTCGATATTCCGAATCCAAAAATGAAGTCCATTTTCAAATATAAAATATATATAATTTCAAAAAGTAGGTATTACTATTCATAACGGCTAGTTTGATTAGTTATGGTGTGTTAGAACTCGGTGTTGCGTACAACACACGCTATCACATTATTCAAAGAGAAGCGTACCATAGAAGCTTGGGGTGTTACATTCTCCCCTCCTTCAAATAATTGCGTCCTCGCAATTTCTAGGGTATTACTGCATAAAAAGACTCGGGTGGTTCTTCATCATAAGTTCCTCGGGTTCCCACGTTGCCTCTTCCATCTTATGATTTCTCCACAAAACTTTTACCAGACGCGTCGTCCGGTTTCTCAGTACTTGTTCTCTTGTATCAAGAATCCTGACGGGCTCTTCACAATAAGACAGATCCGGTTCCAGTTCTAATTCCTCATAGGTGAGTACATGCGTTGGGTCAGGCATGTATTTTCTCAACAGAGATACGTGGAACACATCGTGAACTTTGGAGAGACTTGGCGACATTGCCAATCGGTAAGCTACAGCCCCAATTCGTTCTAGAATTTCGAAAGGTCCGATGTACCTGGGACTCAATTTACCTTTCTTACCAAAACGTATGACTCCCTTCCACGGAGATACCTTCAGGAATACATGATCACCGACTTGAAATTCCAAATCCTTCCTTCGATTATCGGCATAGCTCTTCTGCCTACTTTGAGCTACTTTAATGTGATTTTGGATTACCTTCACCTTTTCCACCGTTTCCTCCACCAGTTCTGGGCCTACAAGTTTTCTCTCACCAACGTCATCCCAACAGGTTGGTGTACGACATCTCTTTCCGTATAACGCTTCATATGGTGCCATCTGAATACTCGAATGGAAGCTATTGTTATAGGAAAATTCTACCAGAGGTAAATATTGATCCCACATACCCTGAAAGTCAAGTGAGCAAGATCTCAACATGTCTTCTAAGGTTTGAATAGTCCGTTCTGATTGTCCGTCTGTCTGAGGGTGGTAAGCAGTGCTCAAATGAAGTTCAGTATCCAGGGATTTCTGAAGACTTTTCCAAAACCTTGAAGTAAAACGGGGATCACGATCCGAAACAATTGATAGGGGTACTCCATGAAGTCTCACAACTTCATTAATGTATAGTCTTTCTAGACGTTCTAGGGGTAGATCTTCTCTTATAGCAAGAAAATGTGCTGACTTGGTAAGACGATCAACAATAACCCATATTGCATCGTTCCTTCTAGGAGTCTTTGGTAGCCCCATGACAAAGTCCATTGTAATATTGTCCCATTTCCACTCCGGTATGGGAAGCGGTTGCATGACTCCTCCAGGCTGTTGCCTTCCAGCTTTCACTTGTTGACAAACCATACATCTTGACACAAAATCAGCAATCTCCCTCTTCATGTTGTCCCACCAAAAATGTTCCTTCAAATCTCTATACATTTTGGTGCTCCCAGGGTGTATAGAGAAATTGGAACTATGAGCATCATCCAGCAATTCCCTTTTTAGATCAGGTATATTGGGAACACAAAGTCTCTTCCCGAATTTCAAAATTCCATCATCATACACAAAGTCTCTCAATCTCCCATCATTCACAGCTTTAATCTTCTTTTGGAATTCGTCATCATCGGTCTGAGAACTCTTAATCCTTTCTAGTAAAGATGGTTTGGCAACCATTTGAAAAAGCATTGATGTTTCACCTTCCCTGGTTATTCCCATGTCCATTTTCACTAGATCCATGAAAATTGGATCCCTTTCAATTCTCATATTGTTCAAAACTCCATGGTCTTTTCTACTCAAAGAATCTGCCACCTTGTTTGCCTTCCCCGGGTGGTAGTGTATCGTACAATCATAATCCTTGAGTAATTCAAGCCATCTCCTTTGCCTCATGTTGAGTTCTTTTTGTGAGAAAATATACTTCAAACTCTTGTGATCAGTATAAATCTCACATTTTTCACCATAGAGGTAGTGCCTCCATATCTTCAAAGCAAAGATCACAGCTGCTAACTCAAGATCATGAGTAGGATAGTTTTGTTCATGAATTTTCAACTGTCGTGATGCATAGGCAATAACTCTATCATTCTGCATAAGGACACAGCCAAGTCCTTTCTTCGATGCATCACTATAAATAACGAACCCATCATTCCCCGATGGTAGAGTCAATATAGGAGCATTGACTAATCTTCTCTTCAGTTCTTCGAAAAATTCTTCACACTCTTTATTCCAAACAAATTTAACCCCTTTACGTGTGAGCTTCGTTAATGGGTTAGCCAATCGGGCAAAATTCTGGACGAAACGTCGATAATAACCTGCCAAACCAATAAAACTACGTACCTCAGTTATATTCGTAGGTGCTGGCCATTCTTGGATTGCCTTGGTCTTAGAAGGATCAACAGAGATTCCATCTTTAGAGACAATATGGCCAAGAAAAGAAATCTCCTGAAGCCAGAATTCACACTTGCTAAACTTCCCATATAATTCATGCCTCCTCAGAGTCTTCAAGATAATGCGCAAGTGATTTTCATGATCTTCGTAGGTTTTGGAGTATACCAAGATATCATCAATAAATACCACCACAAATTCATCGAGATACTCCTTGAAGACTCTATTCATCAGATCCATGAATACAGAGGGCGCATTAGTCAATCCAAACGGCATTACAGTAAACTCGTAATGCCCGTACCTGGTTCGAAATGCAGTTTTCGGAATGTCTTCCTTCTTCACACACAACTGATGGTATCCAGATCGAAGGTCAATCTTTGAAAAGTATTGAGCTCCATGCAGTTGGTCAAATAAATCATCAATACGAGGTAGGGGATACTTGTTCTTTATCGTTATAGCATTGATCTCCCTGTAGTCGATACATAACCTCATAGATCCATCTTTCTTTTTAACAAAAAGAACAGGGGCTCCCCATGGAGAAACACTAGGGCGAATAAATCCCTTATTACTCAATTCCTCTAGTTGTTTCTTTAGTTCGACTAACTTTACAGTGGCCATTCTATAAGGGGTCTTCGATATAGGCCTTGATCCAGGAATCAAATCAATAGAAAACTCAACTTCTCGTTCTGGATGATGTCCAGGTAAATCTTCCGGAAATACATCTACAAATTCTTTCACAACAGGTATATCTTCTATTTGAACATTCCTTTCCTCACCGACAGTTATTTCATTCTCTTCCTCCCCAATAATTGAATTAAGTTGAGCTACTGGGGGTGGATCTAAATAAGAATTAGGTGGTGACGATTCTGCTCTAAAAATAAGGTGCTCCTTATCATTATCATCAAGAATCGTAACCTCTTTCTTCTTACAATAAATCTTCGCATCATAGTCCGAAAGCTAGTCCATACCGAGGATTATATCAAACTCAATCATAGGTATGACGATGAAATCAGCAGATAAAGAAAATTTATGTGCTCTAATGGGGACTGATTCACAAAACTTTGTTGCAATGATACTTCCCTTAGGAGTTTTAACTGACAACTCCCTTATTAAATCAAATTAGAAATATCTAATTTTCTTAGCAAACTGGGAAGATATGAAACAATGCGATGATCCAGAATCAAATAATGCATTTGCTAAACTTGAGGAAACCATTAAATTACCTGCCACCACGTCTTTCGGAGCTTCTACCTCAGCAGTAGTGATAGCATAAGCCTGGCCTTGATCCCTTGGCCTTTTCTGAGATAAGTTCTCCTGACGCTTAGGACATGCATTTGCATAATGCCCCATCTCCCTGCAATTGTAGCACTGAACGTTGGTAGCTTCCTTCTTCCCCTTGCAATCATGAGCTTGGTGGCCTTTTTCACCACACTTGTAACAGACTCCCATTCCCTTCAAGCAAGTACCAGGATGTTTCTTCCCGCATTTACCACAAGATGGATATTCAACCTTTCCCTTCTTCCCCTTATTTCCATTCCCCGATTGATCAGCAGGTCTCTTCTTCTCTTGCTTTGCTTTAAAGTCATAAGATTTAGAGAATTCCTTTTCGGTCTTGATAGCACATGAGACAATGTCTTCGTACGATGAAAAGGATTGTGAGACTAATGCTCGACGGAGAAATGGTTTTAACCCATCAAAGAAACGATCAATCTTACTTCTTGGGTTGCGAATATAATCTCCAGCATACCTCGCTAACCTTGTAAAGTTAGCCTCATACATTGTGACATTATCATCCTTCTTTTGTCTCAGACTCAGAAATTGCCTTTCCGTATCTGCTCGATGGTCGCGAGGAAAGTATTTTTCTAAAAACAGATCTTTGAACTCCCTCCATTCCATGTTTGATACTTCATCATCTTCCTTCATGTTTTGAATCAATGACCACCATTGATCAGCATCTCCAGTGAGGCGGTAAACTGCCATGGTAACTTTTTCCCTTTCACTACTCCCCAAAGCCTGAAATATTTTCTCTAGGGAAAATATCCATTGCTCAGCTACTAAGGGATTTGTACTCCCATTGAACGTTGGTGGTTGTTGTCTCATGAATCGATCTAACATTGATCCTCCACGCTGCGGATCAGGGTGCTCCATACGGGTAAGGTTATTATTCATAACCTGAGTAAGTTGTCCCAGTACGGTGATTAGCTGATCAGCACCAGTTGCATCACCAGCCCCACTATAATTATCTTGAGCAGGAGGGCAATCCCTACATGGAGTGCGTGCATTGATACGGTTTCCATTTCTTCCACTAGGCGCCATTTCTAAAAAAATGGCATAAACTAGATCAGTTTATGCATCAAAATACATAATCCCATACTTATAAAACACTTAACATAAATTGAACTATTTATGGATATAATCCATAATCATAAAAATGTTTTCTTTGAGGAAGTATATACTCATAAACCCTTCATAATGATTTGTAAAGATAGTGAGAGTTATCCTAAGCATATCCCCCGGGAGTGTCGTAACCAAGAGTGCAGCAAGGCCCGTTGTCGTGCACCAGTTCCCGTTCGAGTCTAGCTCAAAGCGGTGTTTTCGGGTTTTACCCCTAGGTACATCTGTGCCAGAGCCGCCTCTACCTGCTCGTATCCAGACAGGGATGTATTGCTCGAAAAACTCACAAAATCTCTACAATACCAAAATTCTAGGAAGTTCTTCTATACTAATCCTCAAAGTTCATCTTAGGTCTACGTGCTCTAATCAGAGTTTATCTAAATCTAGCTTCCAAGGTTTGTACTAAACTTCCTTTGATACCAACTGTAACGCCCCGACCCCAGCTACCCAGAGTCGGTGCATTACTTACATAACATTGGCATGATCACAAGAAAGATCAAATCCCGAAAGACCGATTGGTTTAGTAGCCTTGGAAACACTAGATATAATCATAAGGTTTTACATTACATTTCAAAGTGAAAAACTACTACAACAACAAAGTCTTCATATCCACACTATTAACCCCTCATAATATCCCTGCAAGTCATTCATAATTTACTTCTTCACTACCTGGGAAAAATAAAACATAGAAAAGGGGTGAGCTCAAATGCCCAGTAAGGATAACAATATAGCGGAAACTTTCATCAATAAGAATAAACATTTAAGGCAATGTATAACTAAAACAAAAGCCTTTTAAACATGAACTTTCAACATGGTATGGCATAAATAAAATGAAATAATGCCATTTACTTATTCACATGGATATTCCACTAATCGAATAATCACATGCAAAAATAAATAACCACTTTCATAATGTTGGAATGCATAATGCCAGACTATCATAACCACATAGCCAAGGCCTCGTGCCAAGACTACAAATAAGATTTTGTCAAGGCCTTGTGCCAAGACACTAGTTTGTCTCATGAGACCTACCGATGCATCGAGGAGCTATAGCGGGCTCCACCCGTCACTTATTAAGTCCAATGCATTCCCATATGAAAAGGTTCAAACATAACATAAACATTCGAATTAAAACTAGCATACAAAATGTCAATAATTTCACCATAAACTATGAATGGTATAAAAATAGCACATCCACAGTCAAACATATCACAAAACCTTCAATACAATATAGAAGTTTTGTATCATAATAAATCAACTTCAAATAATCTTAAAATCCATCAAAGGATGTTGACATAGATGAAATCAAAATTCTTTTTAAAGAAATATCTCCTTTTATTTTGAAATCATTTAAGATCCATATAAAATAAAACATTTTCTTTGAAAATATTCTTATAAGCTTGTAAGGAAAGCTTTGAAGATTTTATAACGGCGTAAAATAACCGCACCCGCCGTATAAGTTAAAAAAAACATTCTTACCTCAATTCTGTCGAAAAGGTTAAAAAGGACATTGTTTTGAAAACGACGGAAAGATTCCTTTATAAACCTCTTATAAAAAGTAAAACAAGGGTATAAATGACTTTAAACCATATTCTTGTAAATAGTAAAAATGTTTTGAAATACATTTTTAAGAAAACATGGATGTGGATGATAAAGAGATCCCAGTAGATTATTACGTATATACAACCTCGGATAATGAAGAGATTGTGAAATAACCCTTACCTTGTACTTTTCCTTGGTTGTGGTAGGTTAACCTCCTGTATAATGGTGAAATAATTGTTATTAAATTATACAAGAATCATATACATTAATATGATATCATATATGATCTTTTAATATTGATTTGATAATAATATCTTAGTATTATCGTTGTTTCGGGTGTTAACTTACTTGTTTTCTTTCATATGTTTTGTTACGTAAGACATGTTTGTAAAGGATAGGTTGTATATTATTCATATACAGAATGATATCAAGTCCTTAAACATCATTTTTAAATCATAAAATGATAATTACGCTTTAATGGTTACGATGGAGAATGAATCTCATTGCGTTCGTGGAGACGGTAGTCCGTACGTACGCACGAGCGACAATATCATTCTTTTGATATTAAAATAATATATAAATGGATGGTATATCATATATACAGAATCATTAACATGTTATATTTATTATTTACATGAGTTACACATCATTATTATACCCATCCAAATAATATTATATTGAATAACAATTACACCACGACGTGGAGACGGTAAGCCGTACGTACGCACGTATGGTGACATGTTATTCAAAGGGTGGATAGAATACTGAATATGATTGTACCATATTTATAATAACATCACAGTATATGTGAGATACTGGAGTTATTATTTCAGAATGGTAAGAAAAAAGGAAGAAGAAGTGGAAGAAGAAATGAACTTAGAAAAGGGTGGTGAAATCATTACCTCTTCTTCGGGTTCTTCCTTTTGATTTGATCAAAAGGGCTCCTTAGGTTGGCTTTCTGATCAAACTAAGGCCTCTAGGTTCTATTGAGGGATGTTGGGAGAGTATTTGGGCAGAGTTTGGCCGAACCAAAAGGCTTTGAAGGTGTGAAGAAATGAGAAGGAGGAGTGCCCTTTTATAAGAGGGGTGAGGGGCACCTTTGGAAAAGCTAGAAATATTAATTTATAATAAATTCATATTCGGTTTCTAAAGGCTCCAAAGTTGACTATTCAAATGATGAGGTGGGGATAGGTCGAAATCAACTCATCCAATAGAATTTAGACAGGTTTGGGTACTTATATTAACCTTATCTTTAAGTATTAACTCTAAGTTAATTAGTTTCACTTTTACAATGTCTCTTTGTATTTTATATATTATGGTTAATAAACTTACTATATACATCCAAGAGACCCCCAAGTGGTCCATTAATGATTAACCTATCATGATATAAGTCTCTTGGCCGAACCTTAGATTTTTAGGAATTTAATATCAATTAATAATATAATATTTGTTTTAGGAATTCTTTTATGTAAATTTTGACACTATTCATTAGTTGATTTTTTTGAAACTCATAACAGATTTATTTCTTCGAACAAAGTCAATTAAATCAATCCTAATATATCATATTATCCTAGAAAATTAGTTTAATTCATTAAAAGTTTCATATTATATTTATTTGGGTATTTATAATATCACTTATTTTAATTTTTCACTATTATAGTAATTACTGCATCATCATTGTGTCATAAATAAAATAAATTATTTAATGTCTAAAAATTATAAGTAAAATATCATTATGTAGGAAATATTTTTATCTTTCTAATGAATATTTATAATCGAAACTCCAACATGTATAACCCTATGTAAAAATTTTTCTTCTAAAAGATGTAAGCTTATGCCATTTTTATTTTTATTTTAACTTTATTAATATAAAGTGTCCCTACCACATACAAGTGGCTCCAAGGGGTCCCCAAATTGACCCAAGGATGCCCATGTTCGGGTATGTGTCCACCAATAAGGTTAGGACACGTTTTAGGGTAATTTTGTATTATTATAATATTATTTTTTTAACCCTTATTTACCGGATTTACCCTTTAACAATGGTAAATAAAATATTTACCACAGTAACTATTCAAAATGTCTAAAAATAAAAGTTACCTATTTACACAATTTGAACATCCTGATTCCAAATATGGAATCCATTTTCCTAAATTCAAAACACAGAAGTGGCAGAAATTAATTTAAAATTAATTCCCGCTGTTAAAACAAAAAGCGTGTTTTTAAGAGATAATAACTATCAAAAGATTGACACTTGTTTATGTTCGGTTTAATTGTAAAATTATGTCCAATGACCAAAATTATATTAAATGGTAAAAATATATTCTAAATATACTTTAAAACCACTCAAATTCATAATTTATCACTAGTAATTAATTTGATTAAAAAAGTTGTTTTTAATTAAAATTTAGTAATTTTCACTATTCATCAAAATATGAAAGTTATCCGAAATGTACCAAAATTTCACCCTAGGCTAAATTCGATATTCCGAATCCAAAAATGAAGTCCATTTTCAAATATAAAATATATATAATTTCAAAAAGTAGGTATTACTATTCATAACGGCTAGTTTGATTAGTTATGGTGTGTTAGAACTCGGTGTTGCGTACAACACACGCTATCACATTATTCAAAGAGAAGAGTACCATAGAAGCTTGGGGTGTTACAAAATGAGATCCCCATAATCATAACATAAAACTTGAAACTTTGTGGCATGCACACATAATCATGGAAAATCATTTCTTGTTAGTCATGACTCATTGCCAAGACTATCTTAGTGGACAAAGTCCCTTTCTGAACCGAGTTCACTCCTCGTTTCAGTCCTGTATCACTGAACCGAAATAACCTTCCGTTCCAGCCATGTCTATCTCATGAGATATAAATCTTTACCCAATGCATTGGAGGGAGATATAGGTCCCACCCATCTTATAATGAATCCTTTCTTATGTGTGCCACATAATCATAAACCATACATCATAGCGTAACCCA
Organism: Viscum album; assembly: GCA_963277665.1. Classification (NCBI taxonomy): domain Eukaryota; kingdom Viridiplantae; phylum Streptophyta; class Magnoliopsida; order Santalales; family Viscaceae; genus Viscum; species Viscum album. The sequence goes on along the minus strand of OY728132.1, from coordinate 2,014,600,922 downwards.
TGTAATAAAAATGGAATTCTTAAACAACATGACATCTTAAAAAATTCATATAAGATAAAGGAATTCATAAAAATAATTCCATCACAACATGATCAAATCAATGTAATAATAGGGATAAAAATAGAACCCTTTATTATCTTAGATGGAAAATAATTTTGATAAAACACTTGAACTCCATTCTTGAGGAAAATATCCTTTCTTCATCAAAAACATTTTTCCTTTCATAACATGTCATACAACCTTAAAATAAAATAAGTTTATTAAAAATAAACTTGAAAACTTGTAAAGGAAGCTTCTTGGAAATAATGTTTTAAAAATCCATTCATGCCGTATAAGTTTAAAAAAACATTCTTTGTACTTTTGTCGAAAAAGTCAAAAAGTACCTCGTACGGAAAAACGACAAAAGATTCCTTTCATATTCTTTACTAAAACTCACCTAAGGGTAAAATTGGATTTAAACTATTTCAAGTGGATGGAAACAATATTACATATTGAGGTAACATGGATGTGGATGATAAAATACACCCCAGTAAATACTTACGAATAAACAATCTCGGATAAAAATGAGATTGTGATATTTCCCTTACCTTAGGTCTGATTTGATTTGTTCGTGTCCGAAGCTCCTGTATAATGGTTTAAATAATGTTATTGACTTATTCCAGAATCATACATATTGATATGAGATCATATATGGTCATATTATTAGCTTCTTGTTAGTAATATTTCATTGTTACTTGTTACTCGGGTCTTTATAACTTTTTGTTCTTATGCGTGTTTTGTCGAATAAATTCTTATTATTATCTTTAGGTTATAGATAATTCATTTACAGAATGGTATTAGTGTAGTATATACCATATTCATTCATTCAATTCATTTATATAATCATTATGAAATGAAGATCATGTAGAACGAGTCGCATCACATCGTGGAGACGATATTCCGTACGTACGCACGAGTGATGATATCGTTCCTATGATCGTGGAATTGTATTGGAATATATATATATATTATTTCAGTATCAATATTACTTAATAATAATCATATATAGTTACTCATTACACCATTATACCCATCCTTGTAAGGTGATGGTGGAAAATAGATTACACCACGGCGTGGAGACGGTATTCCGTACGTACGCACGCGCGGTGATTTCATTTTTCCGTAGGATGGATAGAAGGTGAATTAGGGTTGATTCATATTTATAATAACATATCAGTATGTAAGTAATACTTATGTTATTACTTTATCATTAAACAACTAAAGAAGAAGAAGTTGAAGAAGAAAGAAATTGAAAAGATCGGTAATGGATATTACCTCTTCTTTGGAACGCCTCTTTGAATCCTCCACTTAAGGAACTAAGATTGGTCTTTGGAGAAGACCAGGACCTCTAGGATTATTCTAGGGAAGTGGAGAGGAGAAAATGGCAGGGGTTGGCCGAGCTTGAGTGCTCAAATTGGTGTGAGGAGGAGGGGGAGGAGGTGCCCTTTTATAAGGGAGGAGAGGGGCACCTTAGGAATATCTCAAAATATTATTTTATATTAAAGTCAAAATCGGTTTATAATGGTTCCAAAGGGTCTTATTTAGAAGCTAAAGTGGGGATGGGTCGAAATCCTATCAACAAATAGGATTTAGACAAGTTTAGGGTATTATCTTAACCTTATCAATTAGATTTAACTCTAATTTAATTAATTTAACTTTTACCGTGTCTTTTTGTTTTCTTTCACTATATGGTTAATACACTTACTATAACATGCCAAACGAACCCCAAATTGTTTATTATTAATATATATATCCTTATCTAAGTCATTTGGCCGAACCTTAGATTTTTAGGAATAAAATAACAATTAATAATATAATATTTGATTTAAAAACTATTTTGTGTCAATTTTGACACTATTTGATATATGATTTTTGTGAAAGTCATAAAAGAATTATATGTTCGAACCAAGTTGATTAAATCAACAATAATATATCATAGTAACCTAGAAAATTAGTGGAATTCATAAAAAGTCTCAAATTACATTTATTTTGGTATTTATATTATCAATTTTGTCAATATTTCATTAATAAGATAATTACTCCATCATCTTTGTGTCATAAATAAATTAAATTATTTGAGGTCTAAAAATTACAAATAAAATACCATCATGTAGGAAATCTTTTTACCTTTCTAATGAATATTTAAAATCGAATTTATCTTATGTATAACCCCATATTAAAAATGATTTACTTATTAAACTTTGATTTTAACTATTTTAACCCTTCTTTAAATAAATTAATAATAAATGTCCTAATCTAATCCAAGTGGGCCTAAATGGTCATATTTTATTCCTAAGTTTGTTTTTGGTCGAATTAAACTTGTCCAATAGAATTAGGACATGTGTTAGGGTAATATTAATATCATATTTACCATTAGTTACCCTATTTACTATTAACCGCGGTAAAAATCGTAAAAAGTTACTATTCACCAAAAAATTATTTTTATCTCATTGAACCACATTTTACTTACTGATATCAACCGTGTCTATCGGATTTTCGAAATTCCATTCACAGAAGCGGTAAAATTACGTTTTATACAAAATTTAGTTTTTAACCTACCACTTAGTGGTTTCACTATTCATCAAAAATTGAAAGTTTTCAGAAAAATACCAAAATTTCACCCTAGGCTAATTTCGATATTCTGAGTCCAAAAATGAAGTCCATTTTGAAAAATAAAATTTATAAAATTTCAAAAAATGGTTATTACTATTCATAACGGCTAGTTTTAATAGCATATTGTTGTTTAGTGAAATTCGGTATTGCGTACGACGCAAGCTATCGAGGAAGGTCGCGATTGCGTGTAAAGCAAGCCAAGCAAGTTTTGTGTAGAAAAATATTCCTTTGATGATTTATATAACATAAAAGTCTTGGGTGTTACAGGTAAAACCCGAAAATAGTGCTTTGAGCTAGACTCGAACGAGAACTGGTGCACCACAACGGGCCTTGCTGCACTTTTGGTTACGACACTCCCAGAGGATATGCATATGATAATTTACATTTTCTTTACAAACTAATTTGAAGTATTATATATAAGATGAGAATAAATGACCTTGGTTAATCTTAATGTGTTTCAAATTGAGAATATGGTGACATGATATTTTATAAATGATTTTATGACTACTATTTCTCACACAATGCTTTCTTTTTTTAGTCAATGGCTAGATTACAAGGAAGTCATAGTGAATTTGAGAATGATGTAAAAGGTGGTAATGGTGTTGGAAATGAACAACAAAATTGAATGTTGATAGTCTTAAAATATATCGTCTTCATGCCAAATCAATTTTTCAAAAATATGATCAACAATATATATATTAACCAATTCTCAAACTCAATAAAGAAGAAAAAGTTGATGAATGATAAGAGCTCCAATAGTGGAGACCATTGAGAAAAGAATCTTAAATTTCCATCATCTAGGAAATGTGGAAGAGACAATCAGGAAAGTGTCTCAACGGAACAAAGAAATGCTTTACCTGCAGGAAAGAAGGTTTTAAAGTGATGAATTGTCGAGGATAAATGAAGAGTACTAAAGAAGAAAAAAAAATGGTCCCAATAATCCATTTACAGTCATTTTCCGTAAATGTATGGGACCTTTCCATTACCAGAGTGAATTCCCTATTCTATAGGATAACCTCTTGGTCAAGGAAGGACCTGTGAATAAATAAATGGATGGAAAAATGTTTAAAGGTATTAGTACTCTCTTTTGTTGATATTACTTTGGATAAATTTTCTCTTATATATGTAACCCTACAATTTATCATGTGAGAATGATATTTGAGGAAGTCTTATCTTTTATCTTGTGGATAGAGTTATAAATAACCATTTGGTTTTATATGATATTTGGGTTTGAGGAAATTACAAGTTATTATATTTTGGGATGAAAATAAAAGGTATGAGATAACATTTGTGGTTAAATTATGTTATGGTTATTTTAAGGAATATATCTCATTTTGATAATGTTATAAAATATAGTTTTTTTTTTGAAAAAGGAAAACACACAGACCATGTGACAACCCGTCGCTTTGGACAATGCTATGTGAATCGAACCCACAACCAAAGTGCAATTGGGATTTATCGTCTACCACTGGACTACATGAAGTCCCTGGTTATTGTGACTATTATTTTTAGTTATATTATTTTATTGATCAATTATATGTTGATTTGTGATCTTATGCCTTATCAAATGAATACCCTTAGTATGGGAAAATGATTTGATGATTAAGTGAAAAATGTTATTTTGGAAGATGTTAGCTTTGTTGGGAACATTATATGCCCAAGTAAAATAGAGTACTATGGGATTTCATTTGAGAAGTAATGGTGGATTTTTATCTATGTTTTTATTGTGTATTTATAGTGATTTGGGTTTTTCATGGAAATAATTAACCTATAATAAAGAATATGTTACTAGGTTAATTAATTTTAAGTATGTGACTTTAAAAGTAGTTGATGTCATTTGGAGATACCATTTAACATGGAAGACTACATAACGAAGTTCTTCTATGTTTTGGGTTTCAATATAATTTTGGATTTTATTAAAGGATTTTAAAGAAAATTATTTATTGAATGCTATTTATTTAACTTTGGGGTATTATTGGTTTAATTTTAGAAATTAAGATTAGTGTTTCTTTCTCTAATGGAATAATATTTTGTGGGATCATCAGATCATATACTAACCATTTTGGTTTTGATTAATCTCTAAAGACAAGGTAAATATATAGTTTATTCTTCGTGGATCATGTGATTCTATAAGAAGTTTATTCTAAAACTTCTAGTGTGACCAAGTCTTCTGGAATACTCATCGTTTAAAAATGAGTTAGTAGTAGAAATTTATTAAAGAATGAAACTTTAATTAAAAGGTAAGTATATATGTTTATGTTCTTAGTCAATATCAGAAATCAATTCCTCATCTTTATGTAATGTAACTTAAAAATAAAAAATAAAAATGTTGTTCGTTTACTTTTTCTACTGGGAAACTAATGGCAGTCTGTACCATCACAAGTTTTTCGTTTTCATGTTGTTAACTTTCTTATGATCATGCTTTCTATCTTTCTCAATCAGAACTTGATACTTATTTTATCATCTATATCAATGCTTTTCTACATGGAATCCTAGTATAGGTTAACTCAGGTGACCTTTGTACTGGTCTTTCTTTCTTTTAAAGTGATAGTTTTATTCACTCTTTTTCGGATGTGGGTCTTTCCATTTTATTTCAAAGCCCAATTTTAAAAATTTCTAGGACACAATTTATTTAAGGAGGGGAAAATTAAACACCCCATGCTTCCACGGTACGTTTCCCTTTGAATAATGCAATAGCTTGCATTGTACGTGACTTCGAGATTCTAACACACCACAACCAATCAAACTAGCTGTTATGAATAGTAATACCCACTTTTTAAAATTTAATCATTTTGTCAATCAAAATGGACTTAATTTTTGGATTAGAAATATCTATATTAGCTTAGTGTGAATTATTTTTAATTTTCTATTAACTTTAATATTTTGATGAAAAGTGAAAATTAATAAATTTTCATTTAAAACAACTTTTTTAATCAAAATAATTAATAGTGATAAATTATGTATTTTAGAGGTATTAAAGTATATTTAGAATATATTTTTACCATTTAATACCATTTTGGTCATTGGACGTAATTTCCCAATTAAACCAGACATAAACAAGTGTCAATCTTTTTATAGTTATTATTTCTTAAAAACTCTTTTTGTTTTAATAGCAGGAATTAATTTTAAATTAATTTCTGCCAATTCTGTGTTTTGAATTTGAAAAATTGGATTCCATATTTGTAATCATGATGTCCAAATTTTGTAAATAGGTAACTATTATTTTTAAACATTTTGTATAATAATTCGGTAAATATTTTATTTACCATGGGTAAAGGGTAAATTCAGTAAATAAGGGTAAAAAAATAATATTATAATAATATTAATTTTTTCTAAAACGAGTTCTAACCTTATTTGTTGATACATGGCCTACCATGATCATCTTTGGGTCGATTTTGAGACCCCATGGATCCAATTGTAAGTGATAATGACACCTTATATTAATTATGTTAATGTAAATACAAAAATGACATAAGATTATATATTTTAGAAAAACAATTTTTACATAGGGTAATATATGTTATATTTTAGACTATAAATATTCATTAGAAATATACAAAGATTTTATACATAATTGTATTTTATTTATAATTTTTATAAATTTAATAATGAATTATATTTATGACACAATAATGATGCAGTATTTTCCTTATTAATGAAAGAATCAAATAATTGGTATTATAAATGATAAAATAAATATAATTTTAATTTTTGATTATATACACGAATTTTATTGGTTAATATGATATGTTAGTATTTATTAAATGAATTTGGTTCAAATTAATAATGTTGTTAAGACTTTAACAAATATCAATTATTGAATAGTGTCAAAATTGACATAAATGAGTTTTTAAAACGAATATTATATTATTAATTGATATTATATTCTAAAAAAATCTAACGAATGGACAAAGGATGTATATAATGATAGGTGAAGTACTAATGGACCACTTGGAGGTCTCAATGAAGTTTATAGTATGTTTATCAACCATATAATATAAAAATACAAAGTGACATGGTTAATGTCAAACTAATTAACAAAGAGTTAAAACAATATGATAAGGTTTATAAAGTGAACCGAAACCTATCTAAAACATATTGTTTGGGTTTTTTACTTATAAACAACTTATAACTTAAATAATCCACTTTTAATCCATTATAAACCGAATATGAATTTATTATAAAATAATATTTCTAGTTTTTCCGAATGTGCCCCTCAATCCTCTTATAAATGGTCACAACCCCTTCTCTCAAATTCATACCCTCAAAGCCTTTTGGATCGGCCAACCTCTGCCCAAATATTCTCTCAACATCCCCAACTTCATCCTAGAGGCCCTTCTTTGGTCATAAAGCCAACTTAAAGAGCCCCTTTGATCATATCAAAAGGAAGAACCTGAAAAAGAGGTAATGATTTCACCACCATCTTTCAACTTCCTTTCTTCTTCCACTTCTTCTTTATTTGTTATTTCCATTCTAAAATAATAACTCCAGTAGATTCTATATACTGTGATGTTATTATAAATATGGTATAACATTATTTAGTATTCTATCCATCCTTTGAATGACATGTCATCATACGTGCGTACGTATGGCCTACCGTTTCCACGTCGTGGTGTAATTGTTATTCAATATAATATTATTTGTTTGGGTATAATAATGATATTTAATTCATGTAAATAATAACTATAACATGATAAGGATTCTGTATATAGTATATACCATCCAATTATATATTTTTTCAATATCAAAAGAATGATATTTTCCCTCATGTGTACGTACGGATTACCGAACACGATGAGATTCATTCCCCCATCATATCCATTCAAGTCTAAATTTCATTTTATGATTAAAAATAATGTTTATATACATGATATCATTCTAGATATAAATAATACACATCCCATCCATAACAAATGTGATTCAAATAACAAATAATATAGAGTAAAATGAATCTGTTAACACCCGAAACGACAATAATACTAAGATAATATTAACATATCAATGTTAAAAGATCATATATGATATAATATTAATGAATATCATTATTTTATATTTCAATAACACTTATTTCACCATTATACAGGAGGTTAACCAAACCTCGACCAAGGAAAAAGTAAAAAGTAAGGGGTTTCTTATTTAATTTTTAATTCTGTGAGATTTCAATTGTTCAGCAATTATTAATTGCACATGGTATTTGTATTTCCCGTGATTATATTCATTGTGTAATATACATTAACTAATTTATATTTAAATCATCATTTTATGATCCTTATTTCATGGGTGTATGTTTCGTATGTTATCAAATCGATAAGGTAATTTGAAATTTCAATTTCCACTCATTCGGCTTTACGCATACTTCATTGACTATTTTACTCCATGATTATGTGTGGTATCACTATTCATTTTCTTATGTCATAATTTACACTCCCCTTTCTATGTATATACTTTTGATACACATAATCACTCCATTGATAAATTCTCAAGTCCTCGATATGAACATGATAAGAGTAATTTTAACTCAATCTCCATTTTTTTGAGTTAAACATATTATTCATTGGTGTTGTTTTTAAAAAAATATTTTTGAATGTCCTTTGATTGTTTAAACTGAATATCCCATCATATTGAGTGTATATATATTTTTTCACACATGATTATGTCTTTTATTTATCTTTAACCTAAGGATATAGTCTTTATGAGATATTTCTTCTCAATCTACATTCCATTGAGACTCCTTTGTTATTATACACCAAATCACTTTTATATGGTGTATATAATTTACATTGACATAGTATATCATGAATCCATTTATTCTCATAATATTACAATGTTTTTATTGCCTCAATTATTTTTATCCAAGTGTCTCGCTTTTGGTTAGGAACTCTAACTAAAATATCATTTTAAAATGTTTTAAAGATTTATTATTCTAAATCATTTAAATTAATGTCCAGTTTTTAAAAATGGTTTTAAGAATTTATTTTTGTGGAAATTAAAGTTTTAAAATTAAAATTCCTTTTAAAAGTTTCAAAGTGTTATGAGACAATTTGATTCAAAAATCTATTTTTAAATGGCTTCTTGAAAAATATTGTGACATTTAAATGTGTTCACATAAAAGGGGTTATTTCTCTCATTTAGTTTTGATGGTTATTTTCATCTATTTCAATATCATTCATTATTCTCATTTGGGGTTAATCTGTTACAATACAATCTTTTATATTGTATTGAATGAGTTTTGTTTTTGACTATTGATGTGCTATTTTTATACCATTCATGGTTTATGGATAAAGTATTGACATTTCATATGCTAGTTTTAATATGAAAGTTTATGTTATGATTAAACCTGTTCATATGTGGAATGCATTGGACTTAGTATGTGATGGGTGGAGCCCACTATAGCTCCTCGATACATCGGTATGACTCATGAGACAAACTAGTGTCTTGGCACAAGGCCTTGACAAAATCTTATTTGTAGTCTTGGAACAAGGCATTGACTATGTGGTAATGATAATCTGGCATTATGCATTCCATCCTTATAAATGTGGTTGTTTAAATTGCATGCGATTATTCGACTAGTATAATATCCATGTGAATATGTAAATGGTATTATTTCCTTTTATTTTTTCCATATTATGTTGAAGTTCATGTTTAAAAGGCTTTTGTTTTAGTTATTCATTACCTTAAATGTTTGTGCTTATTTATGAAAGTTTCCACTATATTCGTATCCTTACTAAGCAACTGAGCTCACCCCTTTCTATATTTTATTTTTCCCAGGAGGTGAAGAAGTATTTTATGACTTACCTGCTGATATGGTCTGAGGGGATATGAGTCTGGTCTATGGAAAAATTTTTGTTTTTGTTTTTCATTTTATGATGTAATGTAAACCTTATAAATTTATCTAGTACTTTCAAGGCTATTAAACTAATTGGTCTTTCGAGACATGATCTATTGTGATCATGCCAATGTTATGTAATAATGCACCGACTCTGGGATTCTGGGGTCGGGGAGTTACAAGTAATTTTTCATGTTATAAAATTTAATATGAGGGCATGTCAGTTCTTCTCGACATCAGAGTACTTTGCCTCAGTACCAAGCATTGTCTTCCTGAGGTAGTAGAGACTATTCCCTCTCCTCGCATCATTCTTCTATGTGATGAGGGTTATCAATGACTATTTCATAGTGGAAACTTATAACATTATTGGCATCCCTTCCACTATATGCATCAGTACCGATGGGTGTAAGAGATAATGGTTGATACTTTCAAAGGGTTCTTATAATTTCACATTCCATTGATAAGAAATCCCCTTCTACATTATCATGTAGAAGGGGAGAGAATTTTCATCCTGGTTGGCTTTAAGACACTAAATATATGTGAGTTTCCCTCGGATTCCCCGTAGTTCATTAATATTTTTGGGTGACAACCTAGCTATAAAAGCACTATTCTTCTCTAGGTTAACCACAATGTCATGGGTTCATACAAAAAATCCAAGAAAAATCCCTAATTTTAATGTGAATGGTCATTTTATTTGATTAATATTTAAATTGTTAAATGACAACATGTCAAACAATATTTTTAGATCTGTGAATTGATAATGTCAATCTTAGGATTTTACCTCTTGGTCATCAACAAAGAATTCCAATATATTTTCTAATAATGGATTAAATATATGACGAATGACACTTTTATATGTCATTCTAGCATTATTTAGAAAAATAGTTGTGACCTGGTAGCAAGAAATCCCTTTAGGATCTCTTCACGTGATGAAGTTTTCATCCTCACATGCCATCTTTATCACATTGTATTGAAAGTACCTATCCATGAAGGAATATTCATAGATTCTATAAGGATGTATCAAACAATTGTTTTATCAGTAATGGGATTTCGTCCTTCTATAAATTTTGATTTATTTATCTAAAAATGATATAGACACTTCTAATATAATTATTTTCCTTGAAAATTATGAATTTTTCATAACATTTTGGGTTTTTCACTTCATGTAAAAAATATTTCCTCCATTAAGTTGTCAAATTATACCTCTAAAATGGTGGCACAAGAAGGATGAATCCTCCTAGATAATAGATTAATTCCTTAATGCTCATCGGGCATCCCAATATGGTGAATTGTGACATTGAGACTCTTTTCAAGACTTTATAGGTCTTGCCTAGAGAACACATTTTAGATATTATTAAAAACGTTAATTCATTTATATTTATCTTCATGGGTAATGGTGGCACTAATTAGTGGAGTCCATGCGTCATCATCCATTCCTATATTTATCTTACTAAACTCTTAAATGGGGGGGGGTGGACAGACCCTCATTCAACATACGAGGGTAGTTACCAAAGTCATCCCCATCAAATTACATCTATGATTCTATAGAAATATTTTTAGATGAATACAGATGTCACCATCGAGGTGAGAGAGGACATGAGATGATTCATTATCATCCCCTACTTCTTGAGTCATTGTAGTGAGATGTTGGAGCTAATTTTTTTACACTAGCATAGTTGAAATAATGGAAATAACCCTCTAGGGTCATGTCTATCACCTCTACTATATTTTTGGGGAGAACATATTCACTACCTTGAATACTCTAGTAATTTGCAGGGGACGTCCCCAATCCATTAGGTGTTGTAAATTTTATGTTATTATCCAATATCAGTCATTTCCCTCCCTTTTAATGGAAATATTCATCAACAAATGTAGCTCCACAGGTATCGAAGGGGGTTTTGTAACCATGTAATATAAAATTCATTCCATATATGGGGTATATATAACACTGATAGAATGTTGAAGCTTACACAATGTTTCTATGTATCTAGGTTCATATGATAAAGACATTATATGTGTTTTCTTACTATATAACCATAAACTCGTCATCAGGTTCGAGGTCCCCAATCTAATACTCATTAATTGTGTTTCTACGAGATCTTTTCCTACAGTTATCATACCCTTAAATGGTAATATTTTTTTGGAGATAATTCCCCTTTGGTATATCCTAAACATCAGAGGATTTGAATCAGGATGAGGTTGATCTCAGATCCATTATCAACGAGATATCATCTGAAGTCGACATTATTATGTCTGGATGAAATTTATATGGGTCTCTTATTCCATTGATTGTCCACATCCTAATCCAATTTAGTGAATGAGATAGATACCAGAAATTCAGATGATATAGTCTCCCATTGATAAAACTTCTCTACAAAAACTACTCTCTTTATTTCATGTGGGATTCAATGACCTCCAACTAGTGCCTCATTGAGTTCTTTTGACATTTCGAGAAAATACACAATTGATATCTTTGTTGGGAAAACCAAAAACTTTCTCGAAATGTCTTAGTTTTATGCCATATGATAGTGCTTCCCAATAAAGGCTTTCACATGGACATGTGGGTATGGATTCAATGAATTTGAGGTGGGATATCCCAGTGATTACGTGTAGGTTAGGGGTGGTTCTACATCTAAATACATAGTCTGTTCCGGCCTTCCCTATTTTTTGGGTTTATCAGACAACCGTACAACCACTTGGTGGTTATGAAATATAATTGGGTGTGGATGAATGATGGAAGGTTATGAGACACCTCTATTCCTTTGATGTTCTTTTTTGAGTTCTTTAAAATGAGTCTCATCTAAATATATATCATTTTTTATGTGGTTGAAATATTGTGGCTGACCATGAATGAACTTTCCTTTGTTTCCCCGGTTCCCATTCTTATAGCCTCCTGTTCGCAAGTTATGTACAAGAAAATAATAATCTATGGCATATTTAGAATTAGATATGGGGTTATATAATGGTATCACATTCAAAAAAAAATTTATATTAATCAAACGAGGGCTCCATTGGTGGGTTCGTTCCAGTCTTGAGGATGTTACAAGGAGGAAATGTGCAAGTGTTAGAGCTTGCATAGAAGCAAAATATGACTCCCCCACTTCTATTTCTTCCAACATATTATGGTCATACCCACCTTTGGGAATACTAGTTTATATTTCCTCCTTGGGTGTTGGAGATAATTTAGGTTTGCGCAACTATTCACTCGCGATGGTTGATATCAGTCGAATATTTTCTGTGTAATCTAGATGTTCACCATTTGTGCAGGCTTGGTAAAAACATTACTCAATTCACATTATTAATCTAAATGGACTATTGTATAGAAATATATATACTCTATGTTTCATTCTAACACCACCTATAAATAATTTACCAATCCTTAATGGAAAATTTAGAAAATAAAATATCCCTAGATAATATGACCCCACATTCTATAGAAAGGGCAGTAGTCAGGTCAATCAGTGAGGTTTCCCTCATTAAAATTTCTGGGTTGTGATTGAATGATTAGGTTATTCTCCATGGATTCTATGATATAACTATGTATTATTTCTTTTTAGAAGGAGTGTGGTGTTTTCATATGTTCTTCATAACAAGGAAGTCCCCGGTTTCTTAATGCTTTTATAAGAGGACGATTATATGTTTTTTTCTAATTGATATGAGGTTTTGGTCTGTTCAGGACCTTATTTGGTTGTTGGATTGGTAGAACTAGTAGCTTGAGAGTGAAAACTACATATTTTTATTTTCATGGCCTTTTCCCATGTGCGGTGGAAATGAGTCGATATTTGGATTGGGATCACTGAATGGCCTCCTCATGACATTGCGTTGTCTTATCAAACTTGTCGAACCCACCTGGATACATCACTTTGATCATAAGCTTCTGCATCCCATCATTGATTTTTTCATCATATTGTTCCAGTAGTTTCTTATAAGAGAGAGGTATGACATTTGAATAGGTTAAACCATTCCATCTAGAGTTTAAGTCTGAAACCCATTAATTCTAATATTGTTTTCATATTTTTAGGAATATGATCGTCATTATTCTTATTATAGTGCTAAAATGATAATTGAATTGAGGAAAAAATTCTTCCAATACTTTAATGGATCTACTAGAAAACAGTTATACCACAAAAATATTGTCCCTAGAAGAGTATATAGAAAAATTATCATTGTTTCCTCTTATTCATATCAATGGCCCACTCTCCACCCAAATCAGGAAAGGATGTGTGTGATATGATGTTTGGGTTCAACCACACAATCAAAATTATAGAAGGCATGATTATAGAAAAATGTGGAGGTGGATTATTGTCCAACCACTATCGATATGGATTCCTCTCAGGATGTTCCAATGTAAGTCTCTCTTCTATGGATTCCATTTGAGAATCCAGTGACTCAATGAAATTAAGTAGCTCCATCATTAAAACTGTGTGAGACATCTATTATCTATAGTGATTGGGTGGGGCTCGATGAGGAGGATCTTTCTTGAATACTAATGATTATCAACTCATCCAATGACTGAATTATTTATTGATCATATTGAAATTTTCCTCTATGATATAGGGAAGTAATGTTCATTTTTTACTACTTCATTTAATAAGACAATAAATATGATTTTAGAGATAGTCTAATGCAAGGATACTACAATTAATGGATGATCAACTATGGGATAAGGAAAATTTTTCTCTTCATAAAGACGATATCCATAATTAATATATCACCGGTGTAGCTTTTCATTGAGTCACATGATAGTTTTTATTTCAATATCATATTGTGAAAAAATTTCCTCTATGGAAGGGGCATTAAATATTATGGTTTTTGATTAGGATGTAGCAGTACCATTCATTTTTTCATCGGTATATTTTCACGAAAGAGTTGGAAACTTGTTATTTGAATGTTCTAGGTTTTGGATCTATTTTTGGTTTCAAGTGTATGAAGCTTCAGTTGGTGGATAAAAATCACCCTCATATATAGGTAAATTTCCCATTTTATGACCTTCTACATTTTTGTCTTGATTGATAATTTTTTTCAAGTTGGAAATGAAGAAATTCACCAGGGCATATTGGGAAATGGTTGTTGTACCATTACTCTTGATGAAACAGTATGATTATTTCCTATGTTCATCATGGTCATTATTCAAACACTTGGCATATTGATTCGTTTTCGCTAGCAACCCAGGGGGCGTCAAATTTCCATCATTTTCTTCTCATACCATCTTAGTCTATAAACAATTTCATTTAGGGTGTTTTTGATAGTGACTGTTGAACATAGCCAAAATAGTAGATGTTTGACTTATAGTAGGGAGAATTGGTTGGGTGACAACCATTTGTCTTTTCCAACAACCTAGAGAGGGATGATTTATTTAAAGTGATGATGGTGGTGAAAATTCCCCCATCCCTATGGATCATGGGTTATTCATGAAAGGAATTTGCATTGTTTGATCATGATCTGAAGGATCCAATTATTTTAGTTTCGGATTTTATGTCTCTAGAAAAGGACATGAATATATTAATTCTACCTTTGTACCATGGTGGGGTTGGTCTTGGACCATTATTGATGTCCCCATGACCCTTTCAAGAGATGATGGACCTGGCCATTAGGATTGAGATATAAATTCTCCCAGCTCATTGGGATGGGTTTTTCATGTTTCTACTGTCGGTATTTAGTGAATACTGATAGGAATTGGTGATATGATAGGTGTAGAAAATGGTTGGTATTTTTTAGCTCAATGAGATATGTCCCTACTAGATGGCTATTTTGGAGGCAGGTGTTGTGGAGTGTTTGATGTGACATGGTTGAGATTGTAGAGAATTAGGGGGAAATGGATGCTTTTGATGGGAATTATTCTTAATGGGAAGCATTCTGGAAGATCATGTCATTGTTATATGAATCTTTAGTGTATTAAAGTTTCATTTAGGGGATCAATGTGATTCCCTATTGGATATTCTCTTCCACTATTCATGTTGTTTAGGAACTACTAAAGTGGCATAATTATATTGTTGTGACAAACTGGACCGAGTGTTACTTAGTCTCCAAATTTCACTAGAAGATATAAAATTATAAAAAATTGTATCTATGTTGTTATACTATACCAGTGGTACATGGATCTGTAATTATCTATGCTTTCCCCATAATAGAATACATATGCACGAATTGGCTTAATAAATCAGCTACCAAAGAGTAGTGATTCAATAATGGAAAGCATGTTGAAAATTTTAATTCTTCTTTTCCAATTTTGGATGTTGATCCATGGAGATAGAAGCTATGTCTAGATAAAAAATGTATTATCAAAATTTCTAAAGTTTTAACTCATATTCGAGATAAGGGAGATTTTTACCCATAAATATATGATGATTATCCAATATATTTTGGCCTAGATAAAGAATGCACTATTTTTCTTGCTCATCTGGTATCTCATAGTTAGAAGTGAATAGGGGCCATAACATGAAGGGGATCTTGTTTTTTTACTATGTATTTCAATAAGTCAATGTCATCCAGCTATTCATTAAACAAACACAACTCCATTTGGCCAGACCATAGAATATTCTTCTGAGGGTCACAAGCTAACTATAGTGGGGTGTTGCGGGATGTTGATGGGAAACTACATGCTCTTGAACACAATGTTTCAATCACCTACCTATATAAAGGCTTAAAATGTTTGGAAAACTCTTTTTATAGAATTGTTTAGAAAAGAGATGATTTCCTTATATATGGGAGATACCACCATGGTGAGGTTGACCATGGAGGAGGTCAGAAGTAGAGTTCTTTTGATCCATCTCCACAATACCATGATGTGGACTATCAAGGTAATGATCATATTATTATTAATTTTAAGAGAAAATGTACCCTTGGGGTGCTGAGAATATGTCTCATATGACGTCAAGGACACTAAAATTGAGCAAATTAGAAATAGAGATCATGTTCTACATCATGGTAAAAATACGTTAACATTATTTTTATAAGTTTACATGGATATGAGCATGTTGTATGTCAGTTGTCGAAACATGCTTATAATTGTTTTTTGCTACAAGTGTATAGGACTGTTGTGGATATGATGTGGGAATAAACAGATGATCTCTCTCACTATTGATAAGAAGAAGAGACTATATTGAGGCATGTTTCACTCTCACATGGTTATCCCCTATCTGGAAGAGAGTATGGTCCCTATCATGATCATTTCGGATATGCTATTGGTCATTCTTGGTAGGGATAGGAACATTCTCTAATGAGTGGGACAATCTCGCCAAGTGTGCCCGGGTAAAAATAGGAACATGAGCCTAATATTAATATGAATTCCTCACTAGATTAAGCAGAGGGACCTCTATTATGGAAGAAGGGATATGACCCTCCTCTTATATTCCCTTAGCTTGTTGTTGGTGCAGTCATTCATTAGCGGAAGTAATAATACGATCATTCACAACTGGAAGTCCCATTTTTTGCAAAGGGATACTTGCAACGTGATACCTTCATAAATAGCCTTTTGTGATGGTCCCTCGTCACAAATAGCCCGTTCCAGAAAATGGCATCGCAACATAAATTTTTTCTGATGAGCCCATAGTAAAAAATATTTGTTGCGATTGGAATTTTACCCATCGCAAAAAATCTCCAGATTATATACATTATATACACAAAAAACCTTTTTCGATGGGCCCGTCGCAATTAGTTTTTGTGACGGGGAACATACCCATCGCATATAGCCTTCTGATTATTTACATTATATACCCATAAACCTTTTGCGATAGGCATGTCGTAAATGCTAATGGAGACAGGCCCATTGTCTCATCGCACATACTAATCTTAAAAAAATATATTTCACTTATTTGCAATGGGGCCCCATAGCAAAAGACCCCATCAAAAATACAAAAATAAAATAAAATAAAATAATGATTAATGAAAAAATTATATTATTTGTATAAAAATAATAAAAAAGTAAAAAATATTATTATTATTATTATTAAAATAAACAAACATTAAAAAATATAATACTAAAAATAATATTTAATAAAGTTATTATTATCAAAAAGTTAATATTATTATTATTAAAATAATAAAATAATAAAAAATTATTAAAAGTTTCAATATTTTCAAAAAAAATTAAAAAAATATTAAAATATTATTATTATTTGTAAAATAAACAAATATTAAAATATATAGTACTAATAATAAATAATAAAATATTAAAAAAAATTGCAACATTTCCACCAATATAAAAGACAGAAACTGTAAATAGATCACATTATTACAAAACATTAATTCAAATATTTTTAACATAAAAAACAAATCATTGGGGGTCATCTGGATGAGGTGGAGAAAACTCCATCGCAAAACTACGAGTTAGATGGTGCATGTACTCCATCTTCTCGTGATACTCCAATTGTCGTCGCTGCTCTAATTGACATAGCTTCTCCTCGTGATACTGCTCCTGCTGCTGCCGCTGCCGACATATCTCCTCATGATGCTTCTGCAAAGACTCTATAAGCTCAGCCTGAGTTCACAACTACTCCTAATACTGTGAGCCCGAAGATGATGTCTCTCCACGAGATCCTCTCGAGCTTGATGTCGAAATTGCAGTAGTACCAGAATAAGTACCAGGAGTCAAAGGAGAGCTGATACCAACTACTCACCCCTTATCAAAGTCATACTGATTCGCCTGCATCCATGCTGCCTCATCGAAATGGTGAGCATCAGTCTGATTAATCGTCTCGTCCTGACCCTCAGCCTTTTTTGAGAGGTCATAGCCTTATATGAATCCTTCAATTCCAATTTAAAATTAAAATTGTGAAAATATTATGAGTAGTTAATTGTCAAACTAAAAAAATAATACTAACCACAATCTAATGCTGGTGATCACCTATAATCTCTCCAGTGGCTGGATCACTGTACATCAAGTGATAAATGTCGAACTCCGTAATATCGGTATGCTCCACTACATACAAAAAATATAAAATAAACTGCTTATATTTAATGTTTTATAAAATATCTAAAAAATATACTTACCAGATGCTCTCTATACGAACTAAATGAATGGCTAACAGCTCGATGTGTCACCTCCTGTCTCCCCTGGTTATGTCGTCCCACTAAAGATATCCTCCGAAATCTACCACCCAACCAGTGTAAACATAATCCATCCCAAATGTGATATGAAATATACTTTGGTTAGTGATCTCTACATGACTCATCATATTGTGTCACTACTTCATTCTTTATGGCTGTCCTTCTAAAATGGTGAAAAAACTGAGGGAAATGATCACTCATAGAAACCTACCATGCCGCATGGATAGCATCCCACATGCTATCATCAATAGAATACCATAAACCCTACAAATAATTTATAACATCAAGTTACTAATAGAATAAATTTCAAAATAAATATTATTAATTTACGTACCAGCCAATAATGGAACATGTCGCGTCACACATCAACGGGAATCTATTCCAATGTGATCCATGGCTGAGAAAAATAATTGCGCAAGATAGTGCTCCCTTATCCAATAGCTACACATGCAAAACTAAGATAAAGGAATAAATAATCATAAAATTAGTATATATATAAATAAATTAATGAAAGATAACTAAAATATACAGGTTTCCATACCTTCATGTGTGTGGATTAGAACCAAGATGTGGACGTCACTCAGGGATAGGGTCTGGAATCATCAGTCATACAAGACCATGCCCCCTCTATGTACCCCATGAACTGATAGTAGGTTGAGAGTCAGATCATCTAAAATCTCCCTCATCCAACAGTAGGAAATCCTCCTGCAACTCGTGATATATATCAGGGTCCAACTGAAACACAAAATGAATGGTGTGATAAATTAGATGAAAATAACTATTTTATATAGATATATATTAGTTATGATTATAACCCACATTTATCTATGTCAATGCTCATCTTCATCCTCTTTTTCCCATAGCTATCAATGTCAATGTCTTCATCTTCCACCACAGCATCATTTGTATCCATATGAATTTCAGTTTCACCATATCTTGTCATTTCAAATTCATTTGTAACATCATTAACATCTTTATCACCATTGATCCTTAATTGTGCAGTGTCATCATCAATATTCTCGTCTCTTTGTGAATCGGATGGATTTTGAGCAGTCTCTTGAAAAAATTTAATTCCTTTCACTTCAATGGAACCACATTCAGTTTGAGTAAATAGAATTTCCCAAGATTTCATTTTTTATATTCTCCACCAATCAGTCATGTCTTTTGACGTAGCACATTACTTTTCATATTAAATTGGATGTTCCTGTTGAGCCAGTAAAAATGGTTCATTTACTGCAAGAAGACTTATATATTTAATATCGACGATCCCATTAGTCGGATGAACACGCAATCCTCTCTCAGTATCCAACCACCCACATTTAATCATTGTTATGTAATTATTTCCTTGATAACACAGCTCAATAATTTCATCCAAAATTCCATAAAAGTCAACTTCAGTTTCTCTGTGATGTGATCCTATAAATAAAATCCAACGTTTATAGTTTTTTTGATTCCCCATATGCATGTGTATGAAATCAAAAACCATTCACCACATATTCATTATAAGATTTAATCATTTGGGATGGTGGGTTACTCAATATACACAGTCTCTTATCAATTTTATCAGCATATTGAGACGCATGAATTTTTTTTAAACAATTATCAATATAATAAATAATAAAAAGAATTGATATTACACCATCAATAATTTATGTCACCAGTTTTTGATTCTATTGAGAAAAAAAATTCTACATTCTTCAAGAGCAGCTACTGTAATTTGTGAAAGTTGTTTTTTGATATGATTATCATATAACCTACAAAAAATATAAGTTTAAATACTGTTACATAAATTATAGAGTAAATTATAGAAGCACTCACAGGACAAATGGTGTCATTTCTTCACAATTGAGCAGAACATATGTTTGAGCTCTGTGATGTTAATCATCTGAATTCCATCGTTTATGAACTCCACTAAAACAAAGATTTGGATGATGAAAAACTATTAATTAATTGTCCATTTCATCTTTAACATTCCCCTCATTTCATCCCATGCGATTCTGTTTTGAGGGATATTGAGAATAAAAATAATGAGAGCAGAAAAAAGAAATTTCCTCTTGAAAATAAGTTTCGGCAATTGAGCCTTCAACTGATGCTTGGTTACATACATTTTTCTTCAATTTCTGCATACATCTCTCGAATGGGTATATCCATCAGAACTATACTGGACCTCCACATTTATCTTCATGTGGAAAAAATGTAATATCAGATATTCCATTGAGTCAAAGAAAGTCAGCAGACAGATTTTTTCCAGTTTACATATAATTATAGCAACATCTTCTTCCAGTTTTCTTAGTGCATCATAGTCTATTGTCGCTGCAAAAATGACTTGAAAAAAATATGATATGTATATTATTAAATTCCAAATCATAGAATTCAAAAAACCGCTGAATACAATCGGCATTAGTCTTTCCATTATAACATGATAATCATGAATTTTTAATCCAGTAATATAACCATTCTTATCACATCTGCACAAATTGGAATCACATCCATCTAAAAGTCTCATATCTGCAATCCACTGAAAAAATAATAAGCGACTCTCTTTGTACAATGTATAAGATGATGTTGGCTTCATTAACCAATGTGATCTAACATTTTCAAATAGTTCTAGTTCTGGCCACCTGCAAATTTAAGCAATATATAATCATGCCTTTACAGTATCTTTGGTCTTACCTAGTGTATACAAAACTGTATGAAATAAATTATCAAAATAGTTCTTCTCAATATGCATAAAATATTAGATTTAGCAGACCCACAAATCACACTAATATGGAATATCCAAAAAAAATCTTTGTGTTATCCCGTTATGTTCTTTCCCAAATCCATGAATTGTCCGTTGGTTTACTGTTGGACCAAATTTGATGGAAGGTAATGAAAATACAACTGATTTTAACACTGTAACTGAGAAAATATTTGGAGGTTCATCCCTTTCAATTGTACATTTTCTGAAATGAGGTCTATTCCTCTAAAAATGATGGTCAGTTGGAAGAAATATACAATGAAAATAAAAATAGAAAGGTTTTTATCCATTGATGATCATAATGGCTTTTTTTTATTTCATATAGTAAGGACATGATTTCCGACCATGTGTACTCTGACCAGATAACATGCCATATGTCGGAAAGTCACTAATCTTCTACATCAATGCAGATTTTAATATAAAATTTTGTTTCGCAATAACATTATATGTATTAACGCCATCACTCCGCAATGTATTTAACTCATAAATAAATGGTTTCAAATAAACATCAATATTCTATTTCAAATGTCCTAGGATTAATAGAGTAAAAAAGAAATAAGGATCCTTTAACAACATCCATGGAGGATAATAGTACGAAGATATAAGGATAGTCCAACATGAATACTGACTACCATAAGAACCCAATGGACAGAAACCATCCGTAGAAAGACCCAATCACACGTTTCGGGCTTCTATAGAAAAAGACAGATGCAAACTGTCTAAATGTTTCCATGACTCACCATCATATGGATGATTCAAGATTTTATTAGTTGAAATCATGGTTTTGTGCCATGACATCATTGACGTTGTGTTCTGAGACATAAATAAATGCTTCAACCTGGGAGTAATGGGAAATATCAGTACTGTTTTACTGGAATCGATCTATACTTCTCTAGTTGAGCTTCTTTATACCTCTATTGTCCACATGTGGGACAACTATCCAATGACTCATTTTAGCTTGAATATAAGATGCAATCATTTTTACATGCAAGATTCTTCCGATAACTAATGCACGGATTACGAACCAGCCTCTTGCTCTCATAGTAATTTGCAGGCAACACATATCCTTCAGGTTACAATGTTTTAACCAATGAAAATATCTGATCAAAATAGTTGTTTGACATTTCATTATCTGATTTAATAGCCATAAATTTTTCAACCGCTTATAATTTTCTTATCTTGCTACTAGGATATAATGCATCGTCAGCAGACCTCAACAACTCACAAAATTTGGATGCTACCAACTCATGAGTTAAATCAATATCATCGTGAGTTTCAGTTTGTTGCACAGATGGACCTGCTACATCATGTACTAGATTTTGAAAACATGATGGATTCGGAATCAAGTTATTTAGATCTTCTCTGGAACTTCATTCACCATGTTGATACCAAAGAACATAATCTGGTTGAAAATCAAACCGGAGGAGATGTCTCCTAACCTTGTCAATTGTGTCAAACGTTCTCAGAGCATATTTTTTACAAGGACATTTAATCTTGCCTTCTAAAAAATATTCTGGTTTTGATTATAAAAATTCTAAGAAAACTTCAACACCCTCAATATATACATGATTTAAACCAGAACTATTTGGATTTATGCACTAATTTATCCTAGCGCGATCATCTAATAATGATTGATGTCGACTTCTTTGTTCCATATTTTTCTGCATAAAATATAAAATCATCACTGTTTTTGAATAATTCAAAATTACAAAAACACTATTTGAAAATAGAAGATAATTAATTAGAACTACTTCTTAATAATTACCATTAATTAAGGGAAACATAATTTATAGTGGATTTATTAATAATCTTTTTTCTGACGGCTCATTTATTTTCATATATCTGACACTGAAATCACAATGAAGAATCTGCACCGAGGTACACATATTTATTCTCGTATGCATGAGAATGAATATGGGTACCTCTGACCAGATTCTTCATTGTGATTTCAGTGTGAGAAAGATGCAAGTAAATGAGCCGTCAGACAAAAGATCCCCCTTTTCGTTGATGAATCGTTTTCTTCCTATTGTCACCACCTGGAAACATTATAAAAAATATGATCCTACAAATTCATATCCAATCTTGTGCATACAGGATTGAATATGTCTATGTAGCAACAAATTTTTCATAATGTTTTGAGTTAATGAGAGTTGAACAGAGAAAAATCATTGAGCAAAAGGAGTGTCGTCAATCCACTCAAAATTGTGCCAAGTTCTTAAAATTTATTAGAATTTATAGAATTTCATCCTAACTATTCCTAACTAATTATTAATAATTATTACTAATTATTCCTTTTTATTGTTATATATTTCTAATTATTACATATTATAGCTAATTATTACAAATTATTTCTAATTATTACAATTTATTTCCAATTATTACAATTTATTTCGAATTATTACAATTTTTTGCTAATTATAACAATTTATTGCAAATTATAACAATTTATTGCTAATTATTACAATTTATTTATAATTATTCTTAATTATTTCTAATTATTCCTAATTATTGATAATTATTCCTAATTATTTCTAATTATTCCTAATTATTCATAATTATGGCTAACTATTCCTAATTATTGCTAAATATTCCTAATTATTGATAACTATTCTTAATTATTGCTAATTATTCCAAATTATTCCTAATTATTACTAATTAATACTAATTATTACTAATTATTACTAATTATTACTAACTCTTACAAATTATTACAAATTATTACAATTTATTACTAATTATTATTAATTATTACAACTTATTACTAATTATTACTAATTATTATAGTTTATTACAATTTATTACAATTTATTACTAATTATTACTAATTATTTCTAATTATTGGTAAATATTTCTAATTATTTCTAATTATTGATAATTGTTACTAATTATTACTAATTATTACTAATTATTACTAATTATTATTAATTAGTACTAATTATTTCTAATTATTACAATTTATTAGTTATTATTACAATTTATTACTATTTATTACTAATTATTACAATTTATTACTAATTTAGCAATACATAGCAATACTTAGCAAAATGAAAAATGCTTGATTAATGAAATGAAATTTGGTAATGATTACAAATTCTCCCTTCATTATCCAAGTAGTTTTTATTTACTAATTATTACTAATACAAAAATTATATTATCAATATTTATGAAAAACAACATTAATATTATTAAAATAATAAAAAAATAAAAATTATTAAAATTATCAATATTCGCAACAGGCTTTTCCATATTCTTAAAATGTTCAAATCTCAATGGGTCGCCAATTTTCAGATCATGCACAATAAAAAGTTTCTGACAGTCATGTACAATGTAAACCTTATAATTTTCATTGCATGGATGATCACCTTGCAAGTAGTGTTGCAATAGGACGACCAAAGTAATGTCATTCTCATCTCTAAGAATCATCTAGCTCCCATTACATAGATCATTCTTCCTTAAATATTTGAGGGAAATCAGTATCTTTCCATTAAAGTTTCATGGAATAATGGTCTATGTAAAGGGCCATGTGAGATAATTCTTATAGATGAGAAGGGCATGACTTGGGTTGTCCTATTGCAATGCTACTTGCAAGGTGATCAACCAAGCATATCTAATTATATCTAATTATATCTAATTATATCTAATTATATCTAATTATATCTAATTATATCTAATTATATCTAATTATATCTAATTAAATCTAATTATATCTAATTATATCCAATTATGTCTAATTATATCTAATTATGTCTAATTATATCTAAATATGTCTAATTATATCTAATTATATATAATTATATCTAATTATATCTAATTATATATAATTATATCTTATAATATCGTATTATATCTAATTATATCCAATTATCTCTTATAATATCTAATAATATCTAATTATATCTAATTATCTCTAGTAATATCTAATTTTATCTAATTATATCTAATTATAACTAATTATATCTAATTATATCTAATTATATCTAATTATATCTAATTATATCTCATTATATCTCATTATATCTCATTATATCTCATTATATCTAATTATATCTAATTATAACTCATTATTACTAATTATATCTAAATATTACTAATTATATCTAATTATTACTAATTATATCTAATTATTACTAATTATTACTAATTATTACTAATTATATATATTTATTACTAATTATTACTAATTATAACTAATTATTACTAATTATTGATAATTATATCTAATTATTACTAATTATATCTAATTATAACTAATTATTAGGAATTATTTCTGATTATTACGAATTATATCAAATTAATACTAATTATATATAATTTTTATTAATTATATCTAATTATTAATAAACATATCTAATTATTACTACTTATGTCTAATTATTACTAATTATATCTACTTATTACTAATTATTACTAATTTTTACCAATTATATCTAATTATTACCAATTACTTCTAATTATTACCAATTATTACTAATTATTTCCAATAATTACTAATTATTACCAATAATTACTAATTATTACCAATAATTACTAAATATACTGAATTATACTAATTATACTGAATTATTACTAATTATACCGAATTATTACTAATTATACCGAATTATTACTAATTATACCGAATTATATCTAATTATACAGAATTGTATATAATTATTAAGAATTGTTATTAATTATTACGAATTATATCTAATTATAACGAATTATATCTAATTATTACTAATTATATCTAATTATTAATAATTATATATAATTATTACTAATTATATATAATTATTACTAATTATATATAATTATTACTAATTATATCTGATTTTTACTAATTTTACCAAATTATTACAAATTATACCTAATTATTACTAATTATATCTAATTATTAACAATTATATCTAATTATTTCTAATTATATCTAATTATTACTAATTATATCTAAATATTACTAATTATATCTAATTATTATTAATTATATCTAATTATTAATAATTAAATCTAATTATTACAAATTAGATCTAATTATTACTAATTACACCTAATTATCCCTAATTATATCTAATTATGACTAAATTCCACTAATTATCTATAATAATCTCTAATTATTGCAAATGAACACTAATTATTTATATTTATCACTAATAATATCAATTTCTTACTAAAAATAAATATAAATAGAATTCAATTTAAATCTAATTTAATTACAACTTATAAACAACAATTAAAATTAACATAAAAAAATAAAATACAAATAAAAAAATAAAATACAAGTACCTTAAACTTTGATATTTTGAAGGTATTGGCGCCTTCCAATTGTTCTCATTTAAAAGTTTTTAACTAAAAGAATTTTTTCCCTTAAAACTGGAGAACAAAGAGAGAGGGAGAGGAAGATCTAAGTGATTTGGGAAAAGACGAGTGGGGGTATATATAGGATAGATTAGTTGTGATGGGGTTAGTTGCGACGGGGCCCGTCGCAAATACCCTCGCCCGCATTAATTACAGTCGGCAGTTAAAAGGGTATTTGTGATGGGTCCCGTCGCAAATACACACCTGCCGACATTGTATTTGCAACTGCCGTCTTTTCCCATCGCAGATGATATTTACCGCCGTCGGGCTTTTGCGACGGGGATGCGTCCCCGTTGCAAATACCCTTCCCGCGTTTTGGCGCGCAAACCGTGCAAAACCTATTGCGACGGGTCGCATATTCCCGTTGAAAATAACATACTATTTGCGACGGGAAAAGACTCCCGTCACAAATACATATTTCGTCGGATCTTTTGGGATGGTATATATTTCCGTCGCAATTGACCCGTCGCCAAAAACAACTTTTCCAGTAGTGATGACTTTCATGATCTACTAGAATATTCTATGAAGATTCATTGATAGTAATATAATATTGTCCTAAGGATTGTTCCATTATCTCTTGGTTAGCCTCAACTAGAATGATGATATATGACCCATCAAGAGCCTTTGATGTATCTCTCTAGACTTTGTCAATAGGAATATGAGCCTTTCTTGAGGCATGTTCCACAGAACCTTGGTGATCCAAGACAATAATGGGGATATGAGCCCAATCCCAAGCCTTTGGAATGTGTATTCGATCATTTTTTACAAGAATTTTTTCTGTCCCATGGCATGTTCCACTCTCACCTGCTGTGTCTCAGTTGGAAGGGGAGTATAATCCAAATGTTAAGCTTCATTGTTTATCGTAATATGATAATACTCCTCCTAGAAGTGAGAATGAATGCATGTTTTCTCCGATGTGGCTAATATTTTAAAATGATCTATGTGTTGAGATATTTTATATTTAGGGATACGAATATGAACAAATTCATTTATCTCAAACTATTCCAAAATATGTCGGTGGAGTTTTCATCTGTTGCTAATATATTTTTGGAATTGAGAAAAGAATGGGAAGGGATATAAGACTACACATATTCAGACTCCACAATGTACATGTATATTTCATCAATTTATATGGGGATATGTGCATTCTTGTGTCCTTATTGAGACAAAGTAATATGCCAACATACATCACTCGTGGGGTAGGGATATGTGCATCCTCTATTCCTGCTTTGGGAATATTTCAGTAGACATGTTCTAAGTGAGTAGTGATATGATCCTACTTGTTGTTTGCTGTCTGAATATTCTATTAGGAATTATTTGAAGGAGTGTGGAAATGATCTCTCTCCTGGATATCCAGGGCATTACTCTTCGGATAACCATTCCTTGATTCCTATGTGTGTGTGTCAGAGGCTGCAGTGTGTTGTGTGGTACCCTCTACTGGTGATTGGTGGGTTCCAGTGGGTTGGTGTTGGATAGAGTTATTAACCGAATCCCTCCTATGTGTCCCCTAAACCAGACAAAAAACAAATTTGTCTTTTAGGTCCACCTTCATTAAATTGTGAAGGTGGTTGTTGTGATTCTTAGAAAATATGCTCTTAAAGAAGTTCATTGTGCCATTGAAGTACCCTGCATTTGCTACAGCATTCCCTGTTCAATGTGGATGCACCATTTTTCATGATTAGATAACATCATGGGAAGCTTCTAGGTGGTTATTATACCATGTTGGTGTTAATCTTGGACCGTCACGTTTTCCACTTGACATTGGATCTCTCGTGTAGGTGAGATAATTTTGTAACAAAGGGGGTTTCATCCATAGATAATTTTCTAGTGTGATCACTAGAAGTTGAAGAATTTGTATCATATCAATACTCTATCGATGAGAGAAGTGTCTACAGTCATGCAGACAATAAGGAACAAATTAACAAATTAGGGTAATATCACATGCATCATTTACTCGGCCAGATATGCATGGTTACCATGATTTTCATTTTATTCTCGGCTAGTCCAATTAGATAGATTTGACTTTTCAAAATGAGGATGAAATTGTATCATGATAATCCTAGTTATAGAGGATTAGTTCTACAATCTTGTTAGTCATACTTATATTTTTAGGAATATAAAAAAAGTCAAATAACGCATGACTAACTTATTATTTAGTCATTTTGGAATCTCACATGAGGTATTCCCCATTTCTATATATGTATAGTGTGTAAACAAAATGAATCGAGGGATAATACCCAAAAAATATGTTATTAGAGATATTCACATTTGGAAAACCATTTCTTTTTTCATATATTTTGAAAAAAAAAGTACTAACAGATAATTAACAAATTATTTGTTATTAGAGAGATTCAAATTTGGTCTACCATTTCTGTTTTGTCAGAGAAGATACGGTTGGTGGAACCCACAATGAGGTGGGTTCTATTTGACTGAATGGTTGATTATGGGGGTTTGATCACTTTCACAATCATTAAAATTATGTCAATGTTTTTATTCTTAATAGAAACACCCAATAGTTCTTTCCTCCAAAACTAGTTATTAGCCAATTTTCCAAACGTAGGTGGCCACATTGTATTTCAATCATAATAACACTTATAGACTCTCATTGGACGAGAGGAAGGGATTTTGGGCTCATCACACCAATTGGGGGTTTCCCACTCTATACCTATCTAATTGATTTATGATAAGTCTTTGAATTCCTCTATTGCCAAATTATGTGACCAGTGACCTTAAAATAATTTTTATTGGTTAATTCCATTTGTATACAAAAGAAAGGGGATATCAATAATAAATAAGGGAAAGTGTAACTCTTTTGTGAATCCATTTGTATGTATCCAAGGTTCATCATCCATTTCTACGTGGTGGATAAATACTCTTAATGATGAAGCCATATAACTAGGTACTTTTGGATTTTCTGCAACATAGGGAGGCAGTTCATATTTTGGGGAGGGGATTGAGCCACTACGATGCATCCTATGTATTTAGGTTATGAAAAGAATCAAATTCAACATAGTTCGTTAAACCCATGGAGTTTAACGTCAGGAGGAAAGGACTTATATTAGTTCTCTAAGGAATCGTGTACTCAGGATCATGACTTCGATAGTTGTGTAATGTATCCCAATTATGCAAAGAATCAGAGTTATCATAGTTCATTCACACCCATGGGACTACACCCTTGGTATATTTTCATATGTATAAGGGTGTTTTTATCATGAATCTCATCAAGTATTACATAATGGAATATCCCTAGGCATTGTAGATTCATGATTCTAATGAGGTATTCAATGTTGTTTCCATGAAGACATGATCTATTCTCAGTGTGAGATACAAGGGGTACAAAATGATAAACCTCATTGCATATAGATGATGGACTCATATACTGAGAAATCCCTTGGGATGTTTGGTATAGAGCTCCGATTTCAGAAGATGAATTCAATATGTCCTGGTTATGGAATGAATTATACTTATTATAGTTTTGTTGATTTTTGAATACCCATTGGCTTTTCCCTTGTTTGAGTTTTACACTAACGTTTCTCTTGTATGAAGATTATATAATGATGATAACCTTGTATGGTGATCACACACTCACATTTTACTATATGTTGGACATATCATAATATGCCATAGATCTGTGATTTCACTCAGAGGGTTCCCTATAATTGTAGAAGTTTATGATAATGATTAGTTGATCATTGTAGCTTTTTATGCTCATGTGAGAAATTCTCAGTGTGAGAAACTAGGGATGGAAAATGATCAGTCTCATTGTTTGTATATGTGGGTCTTATATACTAAGATTTTCTTTTGTAAGGTTAATATATAGGCCGGACCTCAAAGAGGTGTCCTATGTATCATGGTTATGTAATGTATCAAAGCACTCATAGTTCTGTTAACCAGGTTATACATACTTATGTTGACCTCTAATCAAAGTATATGCACCAAGGATGTACAAGGGCATCAAGTCCTAGGATTCCCTGGTAACCTCGCTTGATTACCTATTGGGCGTCTTCCGAAATGGATGGTTTTTATATAAATCCTTTTCATAACATTTTTGACTTTTACTGAGTGTGTCACAAGATCTAGTTGACATTTCTATGTGTTATCTAAAGACCCGGCTTATCCATATGGTGGGTGTCACATGAGTAAATGAGACATGTCTTAGATGGTAATTCATGTCATGACTTACATAAATGGAGGTAATAGTGAGACCTGAGTGGCGATCCTAGTGGGAATCTCAATATTTAGTTGACATGCTTAGGAGCTGTAGTGAGACTCAACTAACCTGTTTTGGTGCCATTATATGAGTTATGTGGTTCATATTAAAGACATCATTATGATTTAATGGAAAACTCCTAGGGTCTTTAAAGACATTGGTGGTATGTCTGAGGTGAATTATGTGACATGCCTCGATATGTTTGGATGGCATCGAATGACCCAAATGTAATACCATAAAACCATCATGAGATCTAGAAGATAAATACCTATGTTGTTTCCTTTATTGAGTGGTTCATTCAATGTTAGTTTTCTTATTTCATGCACGATCTAGCAGATATTCATGGTTCTTCTAAATTCAATTATTATATAATTTCATTTGTATCATCACAGTCGACTGGTTGACATAGGGGTCATGTGTTTGTCCATATTTTTTCATAAGAGTGTATGGAATTTATAGGCATGTCCACCCAGGTTGTTTTTTTCTTTTCATAGAATATCTCACATGAATCAATTCTGGAGTTGAAAAAGGGCTTCGATGTTACACGTCTTTGGGAATATTTTGTGTAGATCACTCTAAGTGAGTCACATGAATTTCCATGACTGTGAGTCAATACCATTAACAAAGTAATATTTATAATATTTCTAATTAATGGGAACTTTTTGAAACATTTGGGCATGATGAAGGAAATACATATTTTCATATTGACATGTCCAAGAGCTTCTATAAGACCG
The DNA here is from genome assembly GCA_963277665.1 of Viscum album. NCBI lineage: Eukaryota > Viridiplantae > Streptophyta > Magnoliopsida > Santalales > Viscaceae > Viscum > Viscum album. The sequence goes on along the minus strand of OY728132.1, from coordinate 2,014,569,378 downwards.
GGACAATTGTTGAAATGTGTTTTCAGGACCCTTGAATCATTATCTAGGGGATTTTTCTTGATCATGAAATAAAAAATATTTGTATATCACAATATTTTAAAAACCGCAAGTTTCTTTTATCTCCTTACATTTTTTTCCATTTTTTATTTTAAAATGGTCGGGAATCATGGAGGATTTCTATAATGTTATCAAGGACAATCATTCTTTCATATTGGTGAGGTGTCATGGGAAAAAATTGAGATTTTTGAGAGATGAATGAGAATTTCATGGATGTTTTCATCCATTAATCCTTAGAGATCCTAATAAAGAGTGTGACTTTGTTTATACATGTCTGAGGTGCTTCACTTGGTGAGGTAGACATGTTGGTGGGCTTTCATGAGATGAGGAAGACATGATAGAAGGGTCTCATGGCGACTTTTGGATCTTCAAGGGTGTATCACGTGAATTTTATGATCACGAAAGGCTATTTCCTCTTCATTATTATTTCCATCGTTTTTTGTAATGTTTTGAGATATCAATAGTTTTCATTAATGTTTTCATGAAAAATTATTATCCCCATAGAGATCCATTACATGAGGTTTATTATCACTGTAATCCTCCACATTTGGGATGTATCTATCATGTCTTCAAAGGAATTATGGATGATGTTTCATGTAGTCACTAATCAACAAACTGTGTGACACTGGGGGAACTTATTTGGTGGTTGCCGCATGGCCAGTGATTTTCTAGTGTGACTTTCATGAGTGTAGAAAGAAATATTTGAAAATAATTCATGGGATCCTCCATGGATTTTGTGTTTTACATGGTTCATTCACATGGCCTTATATTGGTCACACTTTTGTGAGTCCCCAATGATTTTGTGCAATCTGTGGTTTTTTAAATATCTTATTCTCCATTTTCTTTTAACGGGGGAAATAATATCCATATTTAGGTATTTATTCCATTGTTGATTTTAAAATTATCATTTTGCAGGAACTAAAAAATACTTTTAAATTTTATTTTTTTCTTATATAAGAATAATTTTTTATGTACTTAAATATTATATTTTAGACACTATCATTCCATTTTTTATTTAATTGATATTATATATATATAAATAATTAATTTAATATATTTGTTTTTTTATAGAGTCTTAAATTTATTATATTATCATTATAATACTTTAAAAATACATATTTTCACTATGTATTCTTGAAAATATTATATATACACAAAAGGTCAAATAAAATTCATATTTCTCTTTATAAATCATATATATATATATATATTGAAATAATTAAAATAAATTCTTCCAAATAAATCATTTATCTTTAAAATGATCAATTATATTTCATATATTTTTATATTTTTTATAAATGCACAATAATTTGAAATATTTCCATTGTATATAGAGGGGACTAAAAATTCAGGATTTAAATCTTTTTATTTACATGATATTTTATTCCCTTTATATTTTTCAAATCATTTAGCAATATTTATTGTTATTTTTAATGTTATATTGTGACAGTTTACAATAAAAACTATTAAAGTGTTATGTTTTGTTTAGTATTGTGTACAAAACATGTAATTAAATAGCTAGGGTTTGTTAAAGATAATTTAATGATAAAAATACACATTAAAACATTATGAATCATTAATATCAGTATAAATTAAATTAGAAAAGATTAATGATATCCTTTTATAGTTATATTCTATTTATTATTGAAATCATGAACTTAATATGAGGATAAACTATAAATTATATAATATTAATCCATAATTTATCATTTCTAAAAAATCATGGTTTATATATCATTATTGAAGTCTTTTAATCATGACCATTTTTATTCTTATTATACATTTAGGGATTTTAGACCACATAGTTCTCCCAAAATAAAAAAAACACTTTTTTACAGCCATGAAAATAAACATGTACATCCTGTATTTATTATTTATTATAAAAAAATATTCTTTAAAGGTTCACTAATTTTTGAAATTAACATCATTAAAGGATAAATTTCATCATTATATTGTCCACTAATTTTTCCTTATTTAAATGTTATAATTCATCATACTTATCAATATATCCTATAATGAAGTATTTCTTTCACTAATTCTATTGATTCACCCATTCAATGGATCCAAAAATGAAATTAATTATATATATATAAATACCATCAATATTAATACATACACCAGATTATTTTTCCATGATACATTAAACTACCATTCTTCATTAATATGGTGTCATTTTTGTTATTAAATAATTTATATTATTCCTTACCTTATAGAATAATTAATTTTGGAAACTGGGATAGAATCACATTATTAGGGGTGTTCCATTTATATTCTCTATCATCCATTTATATATCCTTTCTACCATGGTTTAAAAATTAATATTTTCACAAACATAAACAATTTATTTCATTTGAATTCTTCAAATTTTTTCTTTTCTCGCCCAAATTATTAGACACCAAACATTTCAGCACAATAATGGTTCAATTTTCTAGCATGGATCACCATATGATGAATGATTTGAAGGTTTCTAACAAAAATATTATAAATGACACCAACACTATGCATGTAGAACCATTTATAATGGCAATATTATATTCTTATGAACCATGAAAATGTAATAGATATGGACTCATTCAAATATTTAAACAAGATTTTGATTTAATCACATGGGGGAATGCTCTCACATTAATATTGATATTTTTATAAAAACAGCATCTACATAGTCGTCACATTAATTAAAATCCATTCTTTATAATTTGAGTATGCACTTATAAACTAGGAATATAATCATATTATCACTCATCTAACCAAAATGGAAATACCAAAACTATGAATCAATGATAAATGAATTACATGAAACCTATTAATTATCATATATTTCATTCAGATAATATATATTCACATTCTTATTTTTTACACAACCAGGGTAGATAATGTGACTTTGTACACATCTTTCATCACATTTAAATAGAATAAAACATTATCTATATGAACAAATGAAATTAGCTTCCTTATCAATCCTAAAATGTGAATATCTATATAAATATTTGAGAAAAAAAATATCTAAATGTCATTTCATAATATATTTCATTACATTTTAAATTGATACATCATCATTAAGATAAAACATTTAAAACCCCATCAAAGGATGAACCCATTTACCTAGTTTTTCCGACATAGACTGAATAAGTACTATAATTTCAATGATTACTTATTAAATTCAACTATTTAAAATCAATAATAAACTTCCATCATTGTTTTTTTATATTTTAAATGAACCACAATTGTTTATATTATATTCATTTTTGTATTTTGTAATTATTACTAATTCACACACTAATAGAATAAGGGACAATGACTGCTTATTTTACTTAATATTCTTGATTATTCTCAAACTTTAACACAATATAATACTCTAGTAAATTTATTTACATCCTTCCATTTGATTAGTTTACACATAATCATATCTCTAATTTTCTCAAATGTTATGTTAGATTTACCACATGAACTAATAGAAATGGTAAACATCAAGTCCACTTATTTGGAGAATTTTTACCATGAAGAAATTCCCACACTCTTATCCAAAACAATATGTTAAATAAATCTTACAAAAATATATTTTATTTTAGTAATTTAATTTTTCTAATACTATAATTCATTATATCATATAATTACTAGAGTGTACAACCATCAAAATAACATTTTTTATAGTTTTTAGATTATCACATATGTTTTCTAGTGTCAAAATTATCTCTGATGTGGTATTCATATATAAGATATTGAAAAAAACATCATTTACTAATATTATAACTATATATGAATGTTCATTTTGGTTAAGGCTTTCTTATTCTCTCTTCATTATCATCTCAATATTAATATTAGTCATCATAATTAAATAACCTTTTTAAAATAATTAATCCATTATTAGAATCTTTTAGAAAAAAAAAACTTACCACTAAAACCTATCAGTAATTAACCTATCCTTTTCTATCTATATTACCTCCAAAAAATAACACTAAATAGAACATTATCATAAAATAATAATAAAGGAACGTTTTTAAAGGATTTTACTTCTCAATGAATATAAGGTTATCAAATAACTCTTTTCAATCCATTTACACATATCTTACCCTCATAAATTATATTATCAAAATAATGTTGAAATATCATAATGGAATTTTTTATAGTTAATTAATGAAAATGTCAATTCACTGTGTCAAAAAATAAACTAATCATAAAAAAGTAATAGAAACTAAAATAATTGAAAACAAAAAGAATTTTTGTAATTTAAGAAATTATATACCTCTATAAAGATACAATATATTAGTAAGATGAGACTGAAATTATCATGATATAAATAATTACTAATAACATCTCAAAAATAATTAAGTAAAATAAACACACTATGAAAACCCTTGATGACTAGTTATTTATATTTTAGCATAGAGTCCTCTAGTTAATCATTATTTAGAAAAATTAGTGAATATTAATAAAATATTCATTCATTAATGGATTTGATTTATCATCATTTCTCAAAAATTCCCATAAAATAGAATTAATAATAACTCTACCACATAAATATATTGTTTTGATGACAAAATTGTCATCACTCCTCAGTATTTTATCATATTCTATCATCCCAAATAAATAAATCATTGTCATTTATTACTCTACTAGTACTCCAACTACTTCATTAAAACCATTTTAATTGTACTCATGATATGAAAATTAGCTTCAATTAATATTGATTATTTTGCAAACTATACTATTGAGATCATGGTGGTAGAACACAGTGAATCATGTAGAGGTTCCAAAAACCCCCATTATTTATCGTAATTTTTTTTTATCCAAAGAAATGTATAATAAAAATTATCCCCTTATTTTTCATTTCATAGAGAAGAATGGTATTAGACCACCTTACACATATTTTTTCCATTTCCATTTAGTTTCTCCCTTCTTCATAGATATCATATATCATTCAATTATAGAACATCAAATATTGAATGAATTTTTGGAGAATGGATAAGGTATGACTCTACTTGGTATTTATGGTTCACTTCATCATGTATTTGTTATAAAAAATAACAATTTGGTTATTCCATGGAAAATTATTGAATTTAAATGAATGAGTATAAATAAATGTGTGAATATAAATTATAAAAATTTAATAACCATAAGGTAGGTGGTCCCTATTATTTTCCAAAATTTAATTTTCTATCTAAAAGTTATATATGTATTTTAACATTTTATATAAAAGAAATAAAGTTATAACATTGTAATGATAAAGGTTGTGTGGTTTTAAGAAAATTTGTAAAGCTCTTTCATATCAAGGTCAAATTATTTTCATGAGTTCTACATACATTTTATATATATTAAATGAATAAGTTTAATTGATAATATTTTAAATGTATGAATGATGAACTAATTAATATTTTCCTACAAAATTTTGGTAGTATAATGATTATTTATGGTATGGTGTTTATATATTGGATATTCACCAAATTTTTATGATTAATAAGTTGGGTTATGAGAAAGGTAATATTTTATAATTTTATCTGTATAAGATTCAAATAGAGTGGTATCATAGCCTAATGTATTTTTAATTAAACACCCCGGGATTGTAGCTAACAGGTTATGAACTAATGATTGGTGAAAAAGTATCTTAACAAAATGATGGATGCAATTTTATCTTATTATAAATTATTACCTACAATCAAGAAACATCATACAACCTTAAAAAGGGTGTGTGAAATATTAAATACAACATATGAATATATAAAAAAGCATCATTCATATATTGTATAATTGTAAAAATAATATCACATAATATAATATAAAAAACACAAAAAATTGCAAGATGGATATTGGGGGACATCCTTATAGCTATCATTATGAAAATCAAATCAACCTAATATCATATTATATAACAATATATAATTGTCATTATCATCCACCTAGTAGATCATTATAGACAAAAGGTGATAACATGTACATAGTCGAGCATCATTGAGTATATTATTACACAATATAATAATTAAAAATAGTTATCATTTCCCAATCCTCTTGTGGCTATATACATAAAAAATAATTAATGTATAGATAATCCAGTTTCATTAGACACCATTATCTGATGTAATAATACTCATGATCCATCCATATCCACTAACAATGCCTTTGTTTTTTCTCAATAAATAAATTTTTTTATTATAATTGATAGTAATATAATCCCAATACCCATAATTGGATACCTATTTAATTTATCAACCTATATGAAACAATTATTAGGGGTTGGAAGAAATACAGATATCCATATATCAATTTATTTTTAAAGAAATAATACATATTCTAGTAATGTTTTTTAAAACATGTAAATAATCCAAAATAATTATTCATATCTATGACTATAGGTATAGTCAAGTGTACTAGAAGAAATACACATATCAACAGTTCTAACAATATATATGTCCCACTTAATTCATAGGATTGTTTGTAGGATGATGTCAAATGTTAGATGAATTATCTCTAACCTTATTCATTGTGTTGTAGCATAGGAAGTATGAAATTACATAGGACAATTGCTTCACATCACAATCATATATTAGATATGATGGAAGAACAACCAGTACCCATCAATCCCAAATTTATGTGGATGAATGAGTTACCTATTTCTACATATCCTATACTATTTTTTTATATCAACCGAGAGATCATAGTGACTATAGATTAATTTATTTTTTATTCACTAATAGTCTATACAAATATTTTTTGTTAAGAATGGTAAGAATATTGTTATGTCACTAAATCTATTTTTTGGAGTAAATTAAAAATGATGATGAGTAAAATACTCTAAAATCCATCACTGTCCTGTTGTTGTAGGATTCATCACATCACATAGTACATAAGAACATATAATATTGTACTAAGTAGAAGACAAGTATATTTTGATCAGTAATAAAACACATTACATATAATATTATATAGATATAATATAATACCTGATGAATTCCTATGATCAAATATAATATTAATCAATATATATATCAATTCTAGATAAATTTCAACTATACAATTTATAATACATCAATGTCAAATCCTATTATAGATCAATATACACACTATATTTTTTTCAGATGTTATGAAAAAACCTTCCATGGAATTCTCCAATTAAAACTATCAACATATAAATCATTATCAACCAATATTCATGACATTAGACAATATGAATCAGAATTACATTTCTCAATAATAATCAACTAATAAAAACTCATTAATTATTCTTGTATAATTTTTTAATGATAGTGTTCATCATGTTCAGAATAAATTAATTATTAAATATTTACTCAACACTTTAAATCCTTCATGGTCTCTCATCCTTAGTTATAATTAATATCCTTTACAATTAATTATCATTACCAATAGATTTTATTGCAATAAATGTTTTAAATTTATATAAATGAACAAATTTCTATTATCAATTTATCAATTTTAATAATTATTCAAGACAACACATTTAATGCTAGCACTTGTTATATTTATCATTGTTATTTTATTCTTGTAGTTAATAGTAAACATTTATATAGAATTTTTAGTATTTATAATCATCATTCATCTCCATTAAAATAAATAACTCATCCTAACCAAATAAAATAATATATTAGATTGTATTATCATATTATAATAAAAAAATTCATTTGGATGAAATAAATTTGATAAACACATTTTATATTATAAACTTATTTATTTGAATCGTTAAATTTTTAATTAGTCCATTATAATTTAAATAAAATCCTTACCAAGACCTGAAAATTATTAATAATGGATAACATAGAAAATATATCATTATATAACTTGAATCCATAAATTAATTAAAAATCATCAATTATGTTCATCAAAATTTCATTAAATATTATTATTATCAGAAAAAATTTATATATTCATCTCAAATTATTTTACATCCACATATATTAATTTAAATTATATTGATGTCACCTTAATCTTGTGATGACCATTTATTGACATTATTATATAGAAAAAGAAATCATTTTTTGAAAAATGTACTGTTATGTTTAAAATTATTTTAAAAATTATATTTATTTCAACATTAATTGAATCATGAATCTATTTCGTGAAATATTTTATATCCGCAAAATAACAAATCATGGGTTCTATTGGGTCAAGGATTCTAAGAGGGATGGAATATAATTTTTAGAACATAAAAATAGTGTCTTCAAAAACCCCCCGTGAGTATAGATTTTATATTCCTCTCTATGAATTCCACACAGAACCACTATTATTTATTCACACATACCACTATATTGACACATACATTCTAAATTCATTATATTATCATCTAATAAAATAAACCATATTCGGTTACATCACTAGTTGAACCATACACCCCCCACTCACACAAAATTATAATTAGATGATCAGGTTACCATTATTTACTTAGATCACAACATGTAGAGGACCACCCTAGATCCGGTAGGGATATGTAGATATGTGATCAATGTTTAATATAGTGATTCTAAATATGTCTTTCAAACACTTATAATGTCTTATAAATGTCCTAGTTAGCCAAAAGCACATATTTGTCCTTTTGATCTTGTATTAGATTGTATAGAACATTCCTTATTACCATGAAGAAGTCATTTTTAGCCAAAATTAATCTATTCATGGTGAAAATCTAAAGGATTAGAGACTATTTTTTATAAAAACATATATGGCCTATTATATATGACCCATAATATGATATCAATAATTAGATTATAAGAAGAAATACCTGAATAATGTTTTATTAATGATAGAATTATTTTAATAAAGAAAAATTATTTATATTTTTTCTCCCAAAAATATTAATACAATTGAGAGGAATATAGAAGAATATAATTAATCACATCTAGTTTTTTTCATTAGATATACATATTTTGTGATACAATCAAATAAAAATTTTACCAACATATTTTAAAAAAGAACCCAAAACATTCTAATGAAGTTATATTTTAACATCTTATTTAGATTTTTATAAATTAAAATGCGTTGGAAACAATGAATTTACTGAATATTTCTCAAAATGGAATTTTTTAAATTAATCCAATAAGTCGACATAATTAAAGACATATATTTTATAACCGAAAAGTTATCTCCTTAATTTATTTGGGTTTGTTAGATAGTTTTTAAAAATTACAAAAATAGTAGTTCTATTTTAAAATGAATAATATCAATACTTAATTTTAAGTATGATTTAAAATATTTTTCCACAAAAAAATCATTGTGAAATTTATTCTAACTAATGATGTTATAAAATCCAAGAACAATGCATTATCTAATTGATTTATAAATTTATGATAAAAAATTCCCTAGTGAATGGTATATTATATGGAAATATAGATCTACCAACACCTCAAATTCCCTATTCTCACCACTATCTTTTGAATTAAAAGTGTAATTTTTTGTTAAAATCTAATAAATATATTTTTAATGAAATCACTAAAATGTTTCACCCCTAATTGACTGTGGATTTATGATTATCAATGTGTCATTAAATTATTAAATTATCTTAATGATTGTTTTTATATTTAAATCAAAATTTTATTTCCCAATATAACATTTATTTATGGTACAAATTAATATTTTTCCCTTTTTTATATTTTTTCTTATTAAAACATTTAAATCCTATAAATTATGATACTAGATAATTTATCTTAATCAAAGTGAATGATAATAAATTCAATTAAATTATAAAAAATTTCAAATTAAAATCATTTAAAATTTTAATCCTAGTAGTAACTCATATTATAACATCCTTCGTAACAAAAAAATCACAATTGGAATGAAAATAAACCATATATATCCCAATTAAACTATCTAATCAATAATTCCCCATTCCAATACAACATACCCTATTTAAAATTTTAACCAAAAATTAAATAAAATGGGATGTTAGTTAAATATCAATAATTTCAAAGAAACAAACAATGAAATCTCTATTTAATAATAAAAATAAATATATCCTTATTGAGTTAATAACTATTAGGGGATCAATCAAGGAATGGATATTTGTAAAAATAAATATGAGGGGAACATATTATTTATAACATTCATACTTATTAATTTTCTTATTCATTATGGGTAATAACCACAATGGGATCCTCCAGAATCATGCTAATGGAATCCACTAATAATAATCCAAGTTATTAAAATTTATAACATTTGGGATATTTTTTTTGGAAAGTGTTTTCCTTCGTTCAAAAATTCCTTAACATCTATTAATCATTTTCCATTCATATATGTATTTAACCCTAAGATCCTTCCATTAATTATAGTGTTCAAGGTATAGGAATAAACATATATAGTCACTAACAATGTTTTTATTGACCAATTTAGTGAAGATAACAATAGAACTCAGGGATCATCAATACTCAATAAGGACTAACTCGATGGGTCAAAATAATCTTAACCATAAAAATATTCATAGGAAAGATAAAATATCACACATAATAATCAAATATTTTTTATCTAAGAGGACCACTAATTTATATTTACAAATATCTCAACAATCGTTTAATGATCAGAGAATTATTTTAAACTTCCAATCTCCCTTAATTCCCTTATATAAGGATCTATCCATGATAAAAGTAGTATATTATATATAATGTAATGGAACCCAATATCAATGGAAAAACTCAAAATAGTTCAAAATTATATATTGATGAATAATACAATAATAATACTCACACAAATAATCTATACCATCAACACCTATTAAAAACATGAAAAAATTCTTCATAACATGTCTATTTTCATGAAAACAAATATCATCTAATTGGATATGACACATATCCATGAGAAATCACTGATACAAATGAAATAATATCATCACATAATCCTTTTCAACTATCCAATTTTTTTAAAATGTTTTTGTTGGATCACTAAATAAATATGAATAATTATTATGGAGAATAATTAAATACACAAATTAGATACTCATTGTCAGACGTACACCATATGAAAATATTATAAAATTTTCTAAATATCAATTAAAGATAACATTCTAACCAAATTAATTAAATTTTTACATCACACTATGAATTAATTACTTATATCTAGCTACCACACATTCATTCCAATGTTGCATAGAATTATTTATCATTTGATATAAAAAAATAATATTTATTTGACTCTTAGGGTTATTAGGTTGGTTTATTTTCTTAATTTTGGTAAATTAACTATAAATTAATTCTCCCATCATCACAAAACATCCCAAAATTCTTGATTATAATGAATGTTTAATTTAAAAATAATATTTCAAAACATTTGAAAAATGAAACCCATAATACAAAAAATTATAATAATCAATCTTGTATACATTCAATCACAACACAATACCAGATTAGGGAAAAATTGATGTTTTCATAAATGGATTCACATTTTTCTCTCTTATAATCCATTATCTAATTACAATATTAAATTAGTAACATTTTTGAAAGAGATGAAGAGATAGAAGAACAACCAGTGGATGGAGAAAACCCTAAACCTAAGGACGCTGATGAATCCATGTAGCTAGACATGACAATTGATTGGAGTTGTTTGTCGATGGATGGACATGTCAATCACAAGTAATTGTTCGAACATGCCCCAGAAGGATGAAATGGATAAGATATGCTATAGGTAGAATCATGGGAGTGAAGAAAAACATTTAGGATGCGGTTAAATACACTTTCAAAACTATGTTTAACATATTTGATTTGCCTCCCCGAGGATAATCATCACGAATGGGAGGATAACCCTTGTTTCTAAAAATCAAGAGAATGTAGAAGAGAGGGTTCATCTCTACCTGCATTCAGTTATTTCATTATTAATTTTTGAAAAATATTTGAAAATATGGAGATTTCATGACTATATAAAAACAATTGTTGTTATTTGGGGCTTCAGTGATTGGAAGATGGCATCAATTGGGTGTGGTTTCTAACACATTGTTTTCCATTATGATCAGTTCAAGTGAAGGACCTGGATATTTGGGTCTCTCTTCATAATGTCTGTATATCTCTATATTTAAGAATGGGATATGAATTTTTAGAATGACATGTTATGGAATACTCACAAAAATGTGTGGATTGGAACATGAAAACTGAACTGGATATATTGTCATCTACGCATAGTTTTGGACAATTCAACTATTTTTTATTCTTTATTTGGATGGATAGGTATACTTTAAACATGCTTTTTTGGAACTATGAACACATACTGGTTGAGACTGACATGGCTGACATCCTTGTGGACAAGGTTTTTTTAACCACCAGGGGCGACTCCATTAAATTACAAATCCAATATGAGAGAAAAGCTAATTTTTGGACAAGATAAATCTTCTGTGGACATAAACTCTCTAAATATATCCTGGATAAATAGTGAACTCTATGAAATACTATGGGTAAAAATGTAAAAAAAATATAAGAATAAGTTAAATAATTAAATATGAAAATAGAGTAACATCCTCGGGCAATCTGAGGTTAGCAAGTCGAGGATGAAAATACCAAACCTGTTATCCCCAATAATACATGAAATTATGCATAGCGATTAAGCTGATATGTTCATGTGTGAAGGTCCCTTGGAATCTGCATTTGTTGAGTTCGAGACAAGGGTTCAAGCTTTCTATCTCTGACGGTGATTGTTGTGACTACATGACACCCATAGGGTATTGTGTAGCTACATGAGGATTCTTATATTAACACATCGCTATGCCGCCCTTGGATATACATTAATAGGTATCCAAAGTGCATGCTTCTCTAATTGGTTACATAACTAGGATTTTAGACATTGGCCATGACTTTCATTTTCCTCATTTTAAGGGAAAGGGTAGTACCCCTTGTAATGGTTTGAATATAAAGAAAGTGGTAATGATATATTTGTTAACTATAATAAAAGACAAAAATAACCTAGTTTTCCACCACTAGAAGGGTGGATGGATGAGTTTTAGTATGTTCAACCTTCTGAGGTTAGAAAAGTGATGGATTCATTCTCACTAGTCCCTCACACAATAATCACCAGATGGAAACCATATGGTGTAAATATAGACCTTTTAATTCTAGGTTTATGTTCAAATTATTGATTGGTAAATATAATACTTATGAGGATACAGATCTACAACCCCCGATATAGAGTAAAAAAGGAGTCAGAAGAAAATCTTGGATCGGTGAGGATACAAAATATGAAGATGAACCAAAAAAAGATAAGTAACCTGGAATCAAGAAAAAAAATGAAAGGACATGATAAGATGGCACAAAATAGAGGTCATGTTCTTAGGGATTGGGACCCCAAATGATGATAAATTTTTTTGGAACATCCATTAGATTGGGAACCCCCTAACAGTCAGGTCCTAAAGAAATTTCATATTGGACAACAAACAAATGATCCTTTGAATTTTTGAACCAAATATGAAATTTGAAAGCTAGAAACACTTCAAATGGGATTCTTTGGGAAACCATATCATCTCTTAGAATCTCTAAAATAGTTTCATGGTACATTTATGGATGCTTATAAATGAGAATATTCAAATGATAACATGATGAAAAACTGAGCAAAGTATCACTACCAATTGTTTCATCTCAGTATACAAGGTGCAAGTCACCCTACTCTATGCCTCAACATCATAGATGAAAACAAGATAATTATGGAGTGAATAATAAGTGGTCTATAGAAATAAAGCTCAAAATTGAATGGTGTTGGGTGACTTCAAACTTATTCTCTCACCTGTTGAGGAGACTCAATCAAATTTTAATAGGATGACAACTAATGATTTCTCAAAATGTATTAACCTATGCAATCTGATTGAGGTCCCAATTTTTGGGACATACATCACTCTGAGAAGACTCACTTGGAATGGGATAAAAACAATAATAATAAATATATGTTTCCATAAAATGTTTGGTAGAATCATCACTTATGGAATATCATGCTTCACACTACCCAAACTCCACTTTGATCACAACCCCATTGTTGTGGACCTTCACATCACCACAAGGTCAACCTCACTCCAATTTAATTATAATAATGGATGGTTAAGCATTCCTAGATGTATATAAACTATTTGTGAGGCTTGGATGCTTAAACTATATGGATGACCACTTCAATGGTTTGTGGATAATCTCAAACCCACTAAATGTCCCTTGAGGGAATAGATCAAATATCCATTTTCCAAGAATGATCTTGATATCCATCTTGATGAAGAGAATATATCTAGAATTCAAAATAGTGATCAGAACCAGAAAATACCATCTGGTAAAGAAATAGAAGATCACATGAAGATTTATGAATTTCATTCTATCATGGAAAGGCTAAAAAAATCCACTTAAATGTAAAATGGCTACAATAAGGTGACCAAAATTAAATGTTCTTCCTTATAATTCACATCGAAAGAGGGTAAATGTGGGTAACTATGCCATCATTGTAAATGAGAAGTTTTACACATCTAAAAACCTAATATCCCAGGTTGTTGTGGAATACATTATTAATATCTAAAATGTTTATGGTTCTAAAAACACATCAATGATGATTTATAACATTATTCCTTATATTGTTGAAAAAAAATTCAAGATCCTTTAAGGGCACTTGAAAAGGACGAAATCAAGAAGTATTAATTCCCTATGAACATGTAGAGTGTTACTGGAGTAGATGTATTTACTAATAAATTCTTCATATTTCATTCGTAAATCTACTAGGTGGGCTTGATTAATGCTATCATGTATTTCTTTTATCTCATATTCTTTCCCTTCAAAATTAGTTTAAATTTAATTATGTTAATTCCAAATAATGATACTACATTTATATTAAATACATTAGACCAGTTTATCTTGGGAATACTATTCATAAAAATATTATAAAAATTATCATGTTCAGGTTGGGGGAAATGTTCAATGATCAGACTTCTCTAAATCAATATGTTTTATTCAGTAGAAGATGCATAAAAAAATGTCTCTTTATAGACTCAAAATGCATTAACATCTTGAGAAGGATGAGATACAAGGGATGTTTTCTACCAATATTGACATTTTTAAAGCCTTTGACATCTTAAAATGGAGTTTTCTCCCCAATATCCTAGGTAGGTATTGATTTTAGGAAAATTATTTCAGTCTTATTCATTAAATTAGGTCATCGATATGGTTTCCCATACATATCAATGGGACCCCATAGGGATATTACCATTGTACTAAGGAAGTGTGGTAGTGTAACCCCCTGTCTTGACTTCTTATTCTATTTAGGAGAATTATTTATGTTGACGCATCAGGGACCATTCTCATGTAGATCTTCTCGCATAAATACAATCTTGGAAGAATTTACTTGATCTATCACATTTTCTTTACGTGGATGACATCATTCCCCTTGTTCAAGAAACAAGGAGAACCATTAATAATATTAAGGCCATTTTCGATAACTGGGAATACGTTTTATGATATTCCATCAACTAGGGGAAGTAATTAAATGTTTTTGGCGATGTCCCCTCTATGGGAGTGCAAAACAGAGTGGAATGAAATCATAGAGTTCGTAGAGGTTCAGTCCTATTTAATTAAATGGTTGTCCAACTTTTTGGGGGGAAATAGAAGATAAATTTTCATTGTTTAATTATAAATGGAATCATTAATATACATTTTAACTAGAAATGAAAAACCCTAACTCAAGAGGGAAGAGTTTTTTGGTTAACTTGGTCTCAATGTAATAGTTTATGTACTCCTTTTACCTATATAGGTGTGTTAGAAGAATCATAATGGAGTCGTAATTCATGATCATGAATTTTATATGGACTTGCTTTTTGCATGAGAGTAAACTCTTCATTGTTTCCTATGAGTACATCAATAAACATGTGGAAATGGTGGGCATGGAATAAAAGACCAAAAAATGTTAAATGATAGAATAATTTCCAAGTTCATATGGATCCTACATAGCATCAGTGATCCTTATTATTAATTTTTAGTAAGAAGGTTCAAGGGGAAACATATTAATGATTATCCACACTACCATAAATATTCATTTTGGACATCAATAAAGTCATATTTTTATGACATCATGAAAAATACCATGTTTCTTTCAAGTAGGTACTCTAATCTCAACTGATAGAATACATGATATATTGTATACTCTATAAAAAAATAGCTGATTGTTCCCACTAAATACATGCAGATGTGTATTTCTTATTTCATCACAAACTGTAGAACACTTGATTTTGTCCCTTGGTAGGTTTCAATGGATTTCAAATACACTCCATTCATGGAAATTGACACAATTGGGTGGAATCCAGTATTGAATGGTCAATACCCCCTTGAAGAGTGTTACAAAATAAAAAATGGTGGAAAACCCAGATATTAGCATGGCATGATCAGTTTAATGCCCATTTTGTATATCCATCTAGATTTATTCTAATTTTAATGTATATGAAATGAATTGAGGAGAACCAAGAACTACATTACTTAGGATTTCCCTATATTCCTTTCTATTGGTGAGGGCATTCAACATATGTTCATTGATTCCATGTACACAAAATACCTATGTCATCATGTGGAAAAATAGTTTGGGCTACAAATTCATACAGACGTGACATTGAATGTGTTGCTAGACATGAACTGTAGCATGGAGATGAGAAAAAAGATATACCATCTACTTCACATGGATGTTGCCTCTATATTGGCTTCTATATGTAAGTCCATGAACATCCATTAGTTTGAAAACTAAGAATCATCCACCCATTTATCCTAGATGTTGTTGTACAGGGATGTCCATGATGTTGCCAAAATTATGACTAGAGCTATAAACAACAAAATAGATTACATTTATTTATAAAGACATCTAGGAAAAAACCTCTGATTTTGATTTTTCTTAGGTGGATACCACCCTTTGGGTCGTGTCTTAAGGAAAATGATGAGGGTGCATCCTTGTGTTCCACAGCCCGATAGAGCTGTGGAGACATTTTTTGAAAACATCACTGATTTTCCAAGAGGAGTTTTTTTCACTACATTAACATATAAACATCATTTGAAATTGAATTGTGGGAAATGATGTATCCCATCACATATTTTTTTCAACATAAGGGGCATTCACTATAGATTTAATCATACACTGATAACAATGTTGATTCCATGATGTCATGAACAAAGAGTGTACCATAAAGTCCTTTTCCCATGTAGTTTGACTAGATGAACAATGTAACTCAACTAAACATGGTTGTTTTACATGAGTATAGAGATGCAAACATGGTGGTGGAAGTGATATAAAAATTTGCAGTTCTTGATGCCAACACAACATAGGTGTTCAAAGAAACTATATTTTGTAATATTTTGGTTAATGATGACATGTGTAGAGTAATTGAATCCAAGTTTTGTAAAACCCCTTGTGATGCATGATCTGTTGTTCCTTATACTATGTTCTTTTAATAAATTATTGGGGACCAGGTTTTCCTAGATTCTGGACATTCCTTGGTAATAAAATTTGTGTATGACCCAATACAATTAATATTTTTAGTGTTACTATGAAGTGTCTATATGCAGAGTCCCCTAAAATGGAAATATTGAATAAATTTACTATATTATTTCATTTATAAAATCACACATGTTGGTTAACTATAAGAATAATAATTATGTATATAATTTCTCCAAAGTACACCCATTACTATTAGATATCCCAATACACAACTATAAATCCACTTCAATACTGAAATCCAAAAAATAGAAATTATGAATAAAAACATTGTAGTTACATAATAAATAAGGAATATTTATAGTGGTTTCTCTAAAATTCTTGTTGTATTATATGGATAATTAAATATAAAAAATAATTAATTTAGTCATTCATTATCTTCATTGAACATAAATGAAATATTTAAAAGAAAATAGTGAACTTCTTTATCATATAAAAATAAGTCATAACCACCATGAAGAAAGAATACTATCTAATTCATATAATGTAATTAAAAACATTTTTCAATATAAATTTCATAATGTATCTAGGTTTTTCTCTTTCCAAACATGTATAAAAATTAAATAATGAAAATTATAATGTATAAATATCAGAATTTAATTCTTACAGTCTCCAGAAAATAATATGAACCTGAATCTCGATAAAAATTATATGAATATTGATATAAGGTCATCTAGTCTAGACTATATAAACCACACGATAATTTACTAATAAAAATTATGAAGTCAAAAAAACCTTAACCAAATATACATAATGTATTATTCCCTATATTATTATTATAATTCATATATTGAGGTCAAACTCATGTGTGATGAATTAGGGTTATTTTTAAAAAAATAGGTTTTGACAAAACAATTATAGAGTCCTATATTTTGACTATATTTACTAGAAATCCATATTAAAGCTGAAGGTAAAAGATCCCATCCAATCTAGATATGTGCCTAAATCTAAACGTTATCTTAATTATTTGATTCAAATATTTTCACATCCTAATGTACTATTAAGAGAACTCATCAGGCCCTTTTTAATTACCACCTGTTCTAGAAACTATTGTTAATGTATCTTCCAAAATTAATGCGATGAATTTATGGTATATATTACCCATGATATTTAATCATCAATCATCCACTATCATGACATAAATTTAAAATAAATCTATGAAATATAAAAAAATATAATAAAAAATTATATGATACAACATAAGTTGTCCCTAATTGAATCATATTATAAAATCCAACATATCTTAAGAATATTTAATGAAAATCATTGATGACAGTAATTTGGTCATCATAATTGAATTCCAATCCATTATATAAAACCATAAAAACTCATATCCCACCTATAAGACCATCCTCTAATTCCATCAACTGATTTACATGTTCATAGGGTGAATAATGTGTAAGTGTGCATGTAGTTGTTAACATAATAATAATTAATATATTCATCCCTATCTAAGATCCAACCCAAACCATAGATAATGCTTAATTAATGTAAATAAGAAATATAACATGATAATGCTTCTTTATATATGATATACCATCCAATTATATATTATTTTAATATCAAAAGAATGATATTGCTGCTCATGCGTACGTATGGATTACCTTCTCCACGAACGGGATGAGATTCATTCCCCCATCCTATCCATTAAAGAATAAATGTAATTTGTGATAAAAAATTATGTTTAGAGACATGATATTATTCTGGAGATGAATAAGATACATCCCATACATAACAAATATGGATCACATAACAAATAATATAAAGGAAAATGAATCCGTTAACACCCGAAACGACGATAATACTAAGATATTATTAACAAATCAATGTTAAAAGATCATATATGATATAGAATTTATTTATATGATTCTTGTATATTTCAATAAAAATTATTTCACCATTATACAGGTTGTTAACCTACTCTTGACCAAGGAAAAAGGACAAAGTAAGGGGTTTCTTATCTCACTTTTAATTCCATGAGATTTCCATTGTTCACCACTTATTTATTGCACGTGGTGTGTAAATTTCCTATGATTGTATTAATTGTGTAATATATATTCATTTATGGATATTTAAATCATTATTGTATTATCCTTATTTAATGTGTGTATGTTTCATATGTTACCAAATCGATAAGGGAATTTGAAATTTCAATTTCCACTCATTCGTCTTTACGCATACTCCATTGATTATTTTACTCCAAGATTATGTGTGGAATAACTATTAATTTTATTATGTCATCATATCCACACCCCTTTCTATAGATATACTTTTGATACACATAATCACTCCATTGATAAATTCTTAAGTCATCGATATGAACTTGATAAGAGTAATTTTAACTCAATCTTTATTTTTGGGAGATAAACATTTAATTCATTGGTGTTGTTTTTACAAGAATATGTGTGAATGTCCTTTGATTGGTTTACACTGAATATCAAATCATATTGGTTGTATTTATATTTTTCACACATTATTATGTCGTTTATTTATCCTTAAACTCAGAATACGGTATTTGTGAGAGATTTCATCTCAATCTATATTCCACTAAGACAATTTTATTGTTATACACCAAATCACTTTTATATGGTGTATATAATGTACTTTGACATAGTAAATCATGATTCCCTTTATTATCACGATATTACAATGTTTTTATTACCTAAATTATTTGTATTCAAGTGTCTCTCTTTTGGTTAGGAACTCTAACTAAAATATCATTTTAAAATGTTTTAATGATTTATTATTATAAATCATTCACATTAATTTCCATGTTTTAAAAATGGTTCTAAGAATTTATTTACATGGACATTAAAGTTTTAATATAAAAATTAATTTTAAAAGTTTCAATGTTGTATGGGACACTTTGATTCAAAACACTATTATTAAATGGTTTCTTGACAAATAGTGTGACTTTTGAATGTGTTCAAGTAAAAGGGGATATTTCTCTCATATATTTTTTATGGTTATTTTAATCTATGTCAATATCATTCATTATTCTTAATTGAAGTTAATATGTTACAATAAAGTCTTCCATATTGTATTGAATGAGTTATGTTTGACTGTTTATGTGCTATTTTAAAATCATTCATGGTTTATGGATAAAGTATTGACATTTAGTATGAAATTTTTAATATAAATGTTTATGTTATGTTTAAACCTGTTCATATGAGGAATGCATTGGGCTTAGTAAGTTATGGGTGGAGCCCACTATATCTCCTCGATGCATTGGTAGGTCTCATGAGACAAACTAGTGTCTTGGCATGATGCCTTGACAAAATCTTATTTGTAGTATTGGCACGAGGCCTTGACTATGTGGTTATTAAAGTTTTGCATTATGAATGCCATCATTATGAAAGTTTATATTGATATTGCATGTGATTTTTTGACTTGTTGAATATCCATGTGAATATGTAAATTGGATTATTCCATTTTATTTTTTTCATATTATGGTGAAGTAGAAGTTTAAAAGGCTTTTTTTAGTTTTACATTATCCTAAATGTTTATAATTAATTATGAATGTTTCCGCTATATTATAATCCTTACTAAGCATTTGAGCTCACCCCTTTATATGTTTTATTTTTCCCCGGAGGTGAAAAGTATTTTATGACTTACCTACTGGGATTGTTTGAGGGGATATGAGTGTGTTCTATGGAAAAATGTTGTAGTAGTTTTTCATTTTATGATGTAATGTAAACCTTATAAATGTATATAGTACATCCAAGGGTACTAAAATAATCGGCCTTTCGAGACATGATATTTTGTTATCATTCCAATGTTATGTAATAATACACCGACTTACGGCTTCTGGGGTTGGGGCGTTACAGTTGTTATCAGATAAAGTTTATTACAAACTGTGGAAGCTAGATTTAGATAAACTCGGATTAAAGCACATAGCCCTAAAAAAGACTTTGGGGATTAGTATATAAGAACTTCCTAGAATTTTGGTATTGTTTATATTTTTTGATTTTACCAAGAAATAAATCCCTATCTAGATTCGAGCAGGTAGAGGCAGCTCTGTCACAAATGTACCTAGAGGTAAAACCCAAAAACAGTGCTTTGAGCTAGACTCAAACGGGAACTGGTGCATGACAATGGGCATCGCTGCACTTTTGGTTACGACACTCCCATGGGATATGCTTAGGATAATTTACATTTTCTTTACAAACTAATTTGAAGTATTATATATAAGATGAGAATAAATTACTGTGGTTAATCTTAATGTGTTTCAAATTGAGAATATGGTGACATGATATTCTATAAATGATTTTATGACTACTGTTTCTCACACAATTCTTTCTTGTTTTAGTCAATGGCTAGATTCCAAGGAAGTCATAGTGACTTTGAGAATGATGTAAAAGGTGGGAACAATGGGGGAAATGAACAACAAAATTGAATGTTCATAGGCTTAAAATATATCATCTTCATGCCAAATCAATTTTCCAAAAATATGATCACCAATATATATATTGACCAATTATAAGACTCAATAAAGAAGAAAAAGTTGATGAATGATAAGAGCTCCAATATTGGAGACCATGGAGAAAATAATCCTAAATTTCCATCATGTAGGAAATGTGGAAGAGACACCCAGGAAAGTGTCTCAACGGACCAAAGAAATGCTTTACCTGTAGGAAGGAAGGTTATAAAGTGATGAATTGCCGAGGATAAATGAAGAGTACTATAGAAGAAAATAAAAATCGTCCCAATAATACCTTTACAGTCATTTTCCGTAAATATATGGGACCTTTCCATTACCCGAGTGAATTTCCTATTCTATAGGATGACCTCTTGGTCAAGGAAGAACCTATGATGAAATAAATGGATGGAAAAATGTTTAAAGGTATTACTACACTTTTTTGTTGATATTACTTTGGATAAATTTTATCTTATATGTGTAACCCTATAATTTATCATGTGAGAATGATATTTGAGGAAGACTTATCTTATCTCTTGTGGATATAGTTATAAATAACCATTTGATTTTATATGATATTTGGGTTTGAGGCAATTACAAGTTATTATATTTTGGGATGAAAATTAAAGGAATGAGAAAACATTTGTGGTTAAATTTTGTTATGGTTATTTTAAGGAATTTATCTCATTTTGATAAAGTTATAAAATATAGTTTTTTTTAAAGGAAAACACACAGACCATATGACAACCCGTCGCGTTGGACAGTGTTGTTTGAATCGAACCCACAACCAAAGTGCAATTGGGATTTATCATCTACCACTGGACTACATGAAGTCCCTGGTTATTGTTACTATTATCTTTAGTTAAATGATTTTATTGATCAATTATATGTTGATTTTTGATCTTATGTCTCATCAAATGAATACCCTTAGTATGGGAAAATGATTTGGTTATTAAGTGAAAAATGTTATTTTGGAAGATGTTCACTTTGTTGGGAACATTATCTACCCAAGGAAAATAGAATACTATGGGATTTCATTTGAGAAGTAATGTTGGATTTTTATCTATGTTTTTATTATGGATTTATAGTTATTTTGGTTGTTTATAGAAATAATTAACCTATAATAGAGAATATGTGACTGGGTTAATTACTTTTAAGTATGTGACTTTAAGAGTAGTTGGTGTCATTTGGAGATACCATTTAACATGGAAGACTACATAACGAAGTTCATCTATGTTTTGGGTTTCAATATAATTTTGGATTTTATTTATGGATTTTAAAGAAAATTATTTATTGAATGCTATTTATTTAACTTTGGGGTTGTGTTGATTTAATTTTAGAAATTAAGATTAGTGTTTCTTTCTCTAATGGAATAATATTTTGTGCGATCATCAGATCATATACTAACCGTTTTGGTTTTGATTAATCTCTAAAGACAAGGTAAATATATATTTTATTCTTCGTGGATCATGTGATTCTATAACGAGTTTATTCTAGCTCTTCTAGTGTGACCAAGTCGTCTGGAATACTCATCTTTTAAAAATGAGTTAGTAGTATAAATTTATTAAAGAATGAAACTTTACTTAAAAGTTAAGTATATCTGTTAATGTTCTTAGTCAATATCATAAATCAATTCCTTATCTTTATGTAATGTAACTAAAAAATAAAAAATAAAAATGTTGTCTGTTTACTTTTCCTATTGGGAAACTAATGGTTGTTTGTCCCATCACAAGTTTTTCATTTTCATGTTGTTAACTTTCTTATTATAATGTTTTCTATATTTCTCCATCAGAACATGATACTTAGTTTATCATCCATATCAATGCTTTTCTACATGGAATCCTAGTATAGGTTAACTCGGGTGACCTTTGTACTTGTCTTTCTTTCTTTTAAAGTGATAGTTTTATTGACACTTTTTCCAATGTGGGACTTTCCATTATATTTCAAAGCAAAATTTTAAAAATTTATAGGACACAATTTATTTAAGGAGGGAAAAATTAAACACCTCATGCTTCTATAGTACATTTCCCTTTGAATAATGCAATAGCTTGCATTGTACGTGACTTCGAGATTCTAACACACCACAACCAACCAAACTAGCCGTTATGAATAGTAATACCCACTTTTTAAAATTTAATCATTTTATCATCCAAAATGGACTTCATTTTTGGATTCGAAATATCTATATTTTCTTAGTGTGAATTTTTGGTACTTTTCTGGTAACTTTAATATTTTGATGAAAAGTGAAAATTAATAAATTTTAATTTAAAACAACTTTTTTAATAAAAATAATTTATAGTGATAAATTATGTATTTTAGAGGAATTAAAGTATATTTACAATATATTTTTACCATTTAATACCATTTTGGTCATTGGACGTAATTTCCCAATTAAACCAGACATAAACAAGTGACAATCTTTTTATAGTTATTATTTCTTAAAAAACACTTTTTGGTTTAACAGCAGGAATTAATTTTAAATTAATTTCTTCCAATTCTGTGTTTTGAATTTGGAAAATTGGATTCCATATTTGGAATCATGATGTCCAAATTTTTTAAATAGGTAACTCTTATTTTTAATCATTTTGAATAATTATTTTGGTAAATATTTTATTTACCATAGGTAAAGGGTAAATTCAGAAAATAAGGGTAAAAAATAATATTATATTAATATTAATTTTTTCTAAAACGAGTTATAAGCTTATTGGTTGATACATGGCCTACCATGGTCATCTTTGGGTCGATTTTGGGACCCCATGGATCCACTTGTAAGTGATAATGACACCTTATATTAATTAAGTTAATGTAAATATAAAAATGACATAAGCTTATATCTTTTAGAAAAACAATTTTTACATAGGGTAATATATTTTATATTTTAGACTATAACTATTCATTAGAAATATACAAAGATTTTATACATAATTTTATTTTATTTATAATTTTTAGATATTTAATAATGAATTATATTTATGACAAAACAATGTTGTAGTATTTTCTTTATTAATGAAAGAATCAAATAATTGGTATTATAAATGATAAAATAAATATAATTTGAATTTTTTATTATATAAACGAATTTTATTGGATAATATGACATGTTAGTATTTCATAAATTTATTTTTTTTGAATTAATATAGTTGTTAAGACTTTAACAAAAATCAATTATTGAATAGTGTCAAAATAGTCATAAATGAGTTTTTAAAACGAATATTATATTATTAATTGATATTATATTCCAAAAAAATATAAGGATCTTCCAAAAAGCTTATATAATGATAGTTGAATTACTAATGGACCACTTGGAGGTCTCATTGAAGTTTATAGTATGTTTATCAACCATATAATATAAAAATACAAAGTGACATGGTTAATGTCAAACTAATTAACAAAGAGTTAAAACTAAATGATAATGTTAATAAAGTGACCCAAACCTATATAAAACCTCTTGGTTGGGTTTTTTTAGACCTATAACCACCTTATACTCTAAATAATCCACTTTTAATCCATAAGAAACCGAATATGAATTTATTATAAAATAATATTTCTAGTTTTTCCGAATGTGCCCCTCACTCTTCTTATAAAAGGTCGCAAACCCTTCTCTCAAATTCATACCCTCAAAGCCTTTTTGATCAGACAACCCCTACCCAAATATTCTCTCAACATCACCCACTTAATCCTAGAGGCCCTTCTTTGGTTATATAGCCAACTTAAGGGGCCCCTTTGATCAAATCAAAAGGAAGAACCCGAAAAAGAGGTAATGATTTCACCACCATCTTTCAACTTTCTTTCTTCTTCCACTTCTTCTTTATTTGTTATTTCCTTTATAAAATAATAACTATAGTAGCTTATATATACTGTGATGTTATTATAAATATGGTATGACCATATTTAGTATTCTATCCATCCTTTGAATGTCATGTCATCATACGTGCGTACGTTTGGCCTACCGTCTCCACGTCGTGGTGTAATTGTTATTCAATATAATATTATTTGGTTGGGTATAATAATGATATTTAATTCATGTAAATAATAACAATAACATGATAAGGACTATTTATATAGGATATACCATCAAATTATATATTATTTTAATATCAAAAGAATGATATTTTCCCTCGTGTGTACGTACGGATTACCGAACATGGTGAGATTCATTCCCCCATCATATCCATTCAAGATTAAATTTAATTTTATGATTAAAAATAATGTTTATATACATGATATAATTCTGGATATAAATAATACACATCCCATCCATAACAAATATGATTCAAATAACAAATAATATAAAGGAAAATGAATCTGTTAACACCTGAAACAACAATAATACTAACATAATATTAACATATCAATGTTAAAAGATCATATATGATATAATATTAATGAATATGATTCTTTTATATTTCAATAAAAATTATTTTACCATTATACATGAGGTTAACTAACCCTCGACCAAGGAAAAAGTAAAAAGTAAGGGGTTTCTTATCTAACTTTTAATTCTGTGAGATTTCAATTGTTCACCAATTATTTATTGCACACAGTGTTTTTATTTACCATGATTGTATTCATTGTGTAATATACTTTAATTAATTGATAATTAAATCATCATTTTATGATCCTTATTTCATGGGTGTATGTTTTGTAAGTTACCAAATCGATAAGGGAATTTGAAATTTCAATTTCCACTCATTTGGCTTTACGCATACTTCATTGATTATTTTACTCCAAGATTATGTGTGGTATCACTATTCATTTTTTTATGTCATAATTTACACTCCCCTTTTTGTGTATATACTTTTGATACACATAATCACTCCATTGATAAATTTTCAAGTCCTCGATATGAGCATGATAAGAGTAATTTTATCTCAATCTCCATTTTTTTGAGTTAAACATATAATTCATGGGTGTTGTTTTTACAAAAATATTTGTGAATGTCCTTTGATTGTTTACACTGAATATCCAATCATATTGAGTGTATATATATTTTTCACACATGTTTATGTCTTTGATTTATCTTTAACCTAAGCATATAGTCATTATGAGAGATTTCTTCTCAATTTACATTCCATTGAGACTCCTTTGTTGTCATACACCAAATCACTTTTATATGGTGTATATAATGTACTTTGACATAGTATATCTTGAATCCCTTTATTCTCATAATATTACAATGTTTTTATTTCCTCAATTATTTGTATCCAAGTGTCTCTCTTTTGGTTAAGAACTCTAACTAAAATATCATTTTAAAATGTTTTAATGATTTATTATTCTAAATCATTCACATTAATGTCCATGTTTTAAAAATGGTTTTAAGAATTTATTTATGTAGACATTAATGTTTTAAAATTAAAATTCCTTTTAAAAGTTTCAAAGTGGTATGAGACACTTTGATTCAAAAATCTATTTTTAAATGGCTTCTTGACAAATAGTGTGACATTTAAATGTGTTCAAGTAAAAGGGGTTATTTCTCTCATATAGTTATGATGGTTATTTTAATCTATTTCAATATCATTCATTATTCTCAATTGGGGTTAATCTGTTACAATACAGTCTTCTATATTGTATTGAATGAGTTTTTTTTACTGTTGATGTGCTATTTTTATACCATTCATGGTTTATGGAGAAAGTATTGACATTTCGTATGCTAGTTTTAATATGAAAGTTTATGTTATGTTTAAACTTGTTCATATGAGGAATGAATTGGACTTAGTATGTGACGGGTGGAGCCCAATATAGCTCCTCGATACATCGGTAGGACTCATAAGACAAACTAGTGTCTTGGCACAAGGCCTTGACAAAATCTTATTTGTAGTCTTGGCACGAGGCCTTGACTATGTGGTAATGATAATATGGAATTATTAATTCCATCATTATAAATGTGGTTGTTTATATTGCATGCGATTATTCGACTAGTTGAATATCCATGTGAATATGTAAATGGTATTATTTCATTTTATTTTTTTCCATATTATGCTGAAGTTCATGTTTAAAAGGCTTTTGTTTTAGTTATACATTTCCTTAAATGTTTATGCTTATTTATGAATGTTTCCGCTATATTGTTGTCCTTACTGAGCAACTGAGCTCACCCCTTTCAATATTTTATTTTTTCCAGGATGTGATGAAGTATTTTATGACTTACCTGCTGAGATGGTTTGAGGGGATTTCAGTGTGGTCTATGGAAACAATGTTGTTGTAGTTTTTCATTTTATGATGTAATCTAAACCTTATAAATGTATCTAGTACTTTGAAGGCTATTAAAATAATCGGTATTTTGATACATGATCTATTATGAGCATGCCAATGTTATGTAATAATGCACTGACTCTGGGATTCGGGGGTCGAAGAGTTACATGTAATTTCTCATGTTATAAAATATAACATGAGGGCATGTCAGTTATTCTCGACATCAGAGTATTTTTCCTTAGTACCAAGCATTGTCTTCCTAAGGTAGTAGAGACTATTCCCTCTCCCTGCATCATTCTTCTATGTGATGAAGGTTATCAACGACTATTTCATAGTGTAAACTTATAACATTATTGGCCTCCCATCCACTATATACATCAGTACCGATGGATGTAAGAGATAATGGTTGAAAATTTCAAAGGGTTCTTATAATTTCACATTCCCTTGATAAGAAATCCCCTTCTACATTATCATGTTGAAGGGGAGAGAATTTTCATCCAGTTTGGCTTTAAGACACTAAATATATGTGAGTTTCCCTTGGATCCCCTGTAGTTCATTCATATTTTTGGGTGACGACCTTGCTATAATAGCACTATTCTTCTCTAGGTTAACCACAATGTCATGGGGTCATACAAAAAATCCATGAAAATTCCCTAATTTTAATGTGAATGGTCATTTTATTTGATTAATATTTAAATTGTTAAATGACATCATGTCAAACAATATTTTTAGATCTGTGAATTGATAATGTCAATCTTAGGATTTTACCACTTGGTCATAAAAAAATAATTCCAATATATTTACTAATAATAGTTTAAATATATGACGAATGACACTTTTATATGTTATTCTAGAATTATTTAGAAAAATAGTTGTGACCCGATAGCAAGAAATCCCTTAAGGATCTCTGCACATGATGAATTCTTCATCCTTACATGCCATCTTTATCACATTGTATTGAGAGTGCCTATCCATGAAGGAATATTATTAGATTCTAGAAGGACGCATCAAACAATTTATTTTATCAGTAATGGGATTTCTTCCTTCTATAAATTTTGATTTATTTATCTAAAATTGATATAGACACTTCTAATATAATTATTTTCCTTGAAACTGATGAATTTTTCATAACATTTTGGATTTTTCACTTCTTGTAAAAAAACATTTCCTCCATTAAGTTGTCAAATTATACCTCTAAAATGGTGGCACAAGAAGGATGAATCCTCCTAGATACCTGATTAATGCCTTAATGCTCATCGGGTAGCCCAATATGGTGCATTGTGACATTGAGACTCTTTTCAAGACTTTATAGGTCTTGCCTAGAGAACACATTTTAGATATTATTCAAAAATTTAATTCAATTATATTTCTCTTCAAGGGGAATGGTGGCACTAATTAGTGGAGTCCATGGGTCATCATCCATTCCCAGATTTATCTTAGTAATCTCTTAAATGGGGGGGTGGACAGACCCTCATTCAACATGCGAGGGGAGTTACCAAGGTCATCCCCATCAAATTACATCTATGATTCTATATAAATTTTGTAGATGAATACAGATGTCACCATCGAGGTGAGAGAGGAAATGAGATGATTCATTATCATCCCCTACTTCTTGAGTCATTGAAGTGAGATGTTGGAGCTAGTTTTTTTACACTAGCACAGTTAAAAGAAGGGAAATAACCCTCTAGGGTCATGTCTATCACCTCTACTAGATTTTTGGGGAGAACATATTCACTACCTTGTATACTCTAGTAATTTTCAGGGGATGTCCCCAATCCATTAGGTGTTGTAACTTTTATGTCATTATCCTATATCTGTCATTTCCCTCCCTTTTAATGGAAATATTCATCAACAAATGTAGCTCCACAAGTATCGAAGTGGGTGTTGTAACCATGTATTATAAAAGTCATTCCATATATGGGGTATATCTAACAATGATAGAATGTTGATGCTTACACAAAGTTTCTATGTATCTAGGTCCATATGAGAAAGAAATTATATGTGTTTTCTTACTATATAACCATAAACTCGTCATTAGGTTCAAGGTCCCCAATCTAAGACTCATTAATTGTGTTTCTACAAGATCATTTACTACAGTTATCAAACCCTTAAATGGTAATATTTTTTTGGAGATAATTCCCCTTAGGTATATCATAAACATCAGAGGATTTGAATTAGGATTAGGTTGATCTCATATCCATTATCAACGAGAGATCATCTGATGTCGACATTATTATGTCTGGATAAAATTTATAGGGGTCTCTTATGCCATTGATTGTCCACATCCTAATCCAATTTAGTGAATGAGATAGATACCATAAATTCAGCTAATATAGTCTCCCATTGATAAAACTTCTCTACAAAAACTACTGTCTTTATTTCATGTGGGATTCAGAGACCTCCAACTAGTGCCTCACTGAGTTCTTTTGACATTTCGAGAAAATACACAATTGAGATCTTTGTTGGGACAACCAAAAACATTCTCGAAATGTCTTAGTTTTACGCCATAGGATAGTGCTTCCCAATAAAGGCTTTCACATGGACATGTGGGTATGGATTCAAGGAATTTTAGGTGGGAGATCCCAGTGATTACGTGTAGGTTAGGGGTGGTTCTACATCTAAAGACATAGTTTGTTCTGGCCTTCCCTATTTTTTGGGTTTATTAGACAACCGTACAACCACATGGTGGTTATGCAATATAATTGGATGTGGATGACTTATGGAAGGTTATGAGACACCTCCATGCCTTTGATGTTCTTTTTGTAGTTCTTTAAAATGAGTCTCATCTAAATATATATCATTTTTTATGTGGTTGAAATATTGTGGCTGACTATGCATGAACTTTCCTTTGTATCCCCAGTTCCCATTCTTACATCCTCCTGTTCGCAAGTTATGTACAAGAAAATCATAATCTACGGCATATTTAGAATTAGATACGGGGTTCTATAATTGTATAACATTCAAAAAAACATTTTATACTAATCAAACGAGGGTTCCATTGGTGGGTTCGTTCCAGTGTTGAGGATGTTACAAGGAGGAAATGTGCAAGTGTTAGAACTTGCATAGAAGAATAATATGACTCCCCCACTTCTATTTCTTCCAACATATTATGGTCAAACCCACCTTTGGGAATACTATTTGATATTTCCTCCTTGGGTGTTGGAGATAATGTAGGTTTGCACAGCTATTTACTCACCGTGTTTGATATCAGTCGAATATTTTCTGTGTAATCCAGATGTTGACCATTGGTGCAGGCTTGGTAAAAACATTACTCAATTCACATTATTAATCTAAATTGGATATTGTATAGAAATAAACATACTCTATGTTTCATTCTAACACCACCTATAAAAAAATTACCAATCCTTAAATGAAATATTAGAAAATAAAATATCCCTAGATAATATGACCCCACATTCTATAGAAAGGGTAGTAGTCAGGTCGATCAGTGAGGTTTCCCTCATTAAAATTTCTGGGTTTTGATTGAATGAGTAGGTTATTCTTCATTGATTCTATGATATAACTATGTATGATTTCTTTTTAGAAGGAGTGTGGTGTTTTCATATGTTCTTCATAAAAAGGAAGTCCTTGGATTCTAAATACTTTTATAAGAGGACGATTATATGTTTTTTTCTAATTGATATGAGGTGATGGTCTGTTCAGGACCTTCTTAGGTTGTTGGATTGGTAGAACTACTAGATTGAGAGTGAAAACTACATATTTTTATTTTCATGGCCTTTTCCCATGTGCGGTGGAAATGAGTCGATATTTGGATTGGGATCACTGAATGGCCTCCTCATGACATTGCGTTGTATTATCAAACTAGATGAACCCACCTGGATACATCACTTTGATCATATGCTTCTGCATCACATCATTGATTTTTTCATCATATAGTTCCAGTAGTTTCTTGTAAGAGAGAGGTATGACATGTGAATAGGTTAAACCATTCCATCTAGAGATGAAGTCTGAAACCCATTAATTCTAATATTTTTTTCATATTTTTCGGTATATGATCATCATTATTCTTATTATAGTGCTAAAATGATAATTTAATTGATAAAAAAGTCTTCCAATACTTTAATGGATCTATTAGAAAACAGTTATACCACAAAAATGTTGTCCCTAGAAGAGTATATAGAAAAATTATCATTGTTTCCTCTTGTTAATCTCAATGGACCATTCTCCACCCACATCAGGAAAGGATGTGTGTGATATGATGTTCGGGTTCAACCACACAATCAAAATTATAGAAGGGTTGATTCTAGGAAAAAGGTGGAGGTGGATTATTGACCAACCACTATCGATATGGCTTCCTCTCAGGATGTTCCAATGTAAGTCTCTCTTCTATGGATTCCATTTGAGAATCCAGTGACTCAATGAAATTAAGCAGCTCCAGCATTACTACTATGTGAGACATCTATTATCTATAGTGATTGGGTGGGGCTTGATGAGAAGGATCTTTCTTGAATCCTAATGATTATCAACTCGTCCAATGAATGAATTATTTATTTATCATATGGAAATTTTTCTCCATGATAGAGGGAAGTAATGTTCATTTTTTACTACTTCATTTAATAAGACATGAAATATGATTTTATAGATAGTCTAATGCAAGGATACTACAATTAATGGATGATCAACTATGGGATAAATAATATTTTTCTCTTCCTAAAGACGATAAACATAGTTAATATATCACCTGTGTAGCTTTTCATTGAGTCACATTATAGTTTTTATATCAATATCATATTGTGAAAAATGTTCCTCTGTGGAAGGGACATTAAATATTATGGTTTTTGATTGGGATGTAGTAGCACCATTCCTTTTTTCATCGGTAGATTTTCACGAAAGAGTTGGAAACTTGTTATTTGTAGGTTCTAGGTTTTGGATCTATTTTTTGTTTTAGGTGTATGAGGCTTTAGTTGGTCGATAAAAATCACCCTCATGTATAGGTAAATTTCCCATTTTACGACCTTCTACATTTTTGTCTTGATTGATAATTTTTTTCATGTTGGAAATGAAGAAATTCACCAGGGCATATTGGGCAATGGTTGTTGTACCATTAATCTTGATGAAACAGTATGATTATTGTCTATATTCATCGTGGTCATTATTCAAACGCTTGTAATATTGGTTCGTTTTCGCTAGCAACCCCGGGGGTGTCAAATTTCCATCATTTTCTGCTCATACCATCTTAGTATATAAACAATTTCATTTAGGGTGTTTTTGATAGTGACTGTTGAAAATACCCAAAATAGTAGATGTTTGACTTATAGTAGGGGGAATTGGTTGGGTGAGAACCATTTATCTTGTCCAACAACCTAGAGAGGGATGATTTATGTAAATTGATGATGATGGTGAAAATTCCCCCATCCCTATGAATCAGGGGTTATTCATGAAAGGAATTTTCATTGTTTGATCATGATCTGAAGGATCCGATTATTTTAGTTTGGGATTTTATGTATATAGAAAAGGACATGAATATATTAATGCCACCTTA
Organism: Viscum album; assembly: GCA_963277665.1. Lineage (NCBI taxonomy): Eukaryota > Viridiplantae > Streptophyta > Magnoliopsida > Santalales > Viscaceae > Viscum > Viscum album. Next base: position 2,014,535,809 of record OY728132.1, on the reverse strand, counting down.
GTACCGTGGTGGGGTTGATCTTGGTCCATTATTGATGTCCCCATGACCATTTCAAGAGATGACTGACCTAGCCATGAGGATTGAGATATAAATGCTCCCAGCTCAGTGGGATGGGGTTTGCATGTAGCTACTACCGGTATTTAGTGAATACAGATAGGAATTGGTGATATGATAGGTGTAGGAAATGGTTGGTATTTTTTTATCTCAATGAGATATTTCCTCTACTGGATGGCTATTTTGGAAGCAGCTGTTGTGGCCTGTTTGATGTGACATGGTTGAGATTGCAGAGAATTAGGGGGAAATGGATGCTTTTGATGGGAATTATTCTTTATGGGAAGCATTCTGGAAGATCATGTCATTGTTATATGAGTCTTTAGTGTATTCAAGTTTCATTTAGGGGCTCAATGTGATGTCCTATTGGATATTCTATTCCACTATTCATGTTTTTAGGCACTACTAAAGTGGCATAATTATATTGTAGTGACAAACTGGACCGAGTGTTACTTAGTCTTCAAATTTCACTGGAGGATATAAAATTATAAAAAATTGTATCTATGTTGTTATACTATACCAGTGGTACAGGGATGTGTAATTATCTATGCTTTCCCCATAATAGAATACATATCCACGAATTGTCTTAATAGATCAGCTACAAAATATTTGTGATTCAATAATGGAAAGCATGTTGAAAATTTTAATTCTTCTTTTCCGATTTTGGATGTTGATCCATAGAGATAGAAGCTATGTATAGATAAAAAATGTATTATCAAAATTTCTAAATTTTTAACTCATATTCTAGATTAAGGAGATTTTTACCCATAAATATATGATGATTATCCAATATATTTTGGTCTAGATAAAGAATGCACTATTTTTCTTGCTCATCTGGTATCTCATAGTTAGAAGTGAATAGGGGCCATAACATTAAGGGGATCTTGTTTTTTTACTATATATTTCAATAATTAAATTTCATCCACCTTTTCATCAAACAAACACACCTCCATTTGGCCAAGCCATAGAATATTCTTCTGAGGGTAACAAGCTAACTATAGTGGGGTGTTTCGGGATGTTGATGGGAAACTACATGCTCTTGAAAACAATGTTTTGATCACCTACCAATATAAAGGATTAAAATGTTTGGAAAACTCTTTTTGTAGAAGTGTATAGAAAAGAGATGATTTCCTTATATATGGGAGATATCACCATGGTGAGGTTGACCATGGAGGAGGTCGGATGTAGAGTTCTTTTGATCCATCTCCACAATACCATGATGTGAACTATCAAGGTAATGATCATATTATTATTCATTGTATGAGAAAATGTACCCTTGGGGTGCTGAGAATATGTCTCATATGACCTCAAGGACACTGACATTGAGCAAATTAGAAATAGGGATCATGTTCTACATCATGGTAAAAATACTTTAACATTATTTTTATAAGTTTACATGGATATGAGCATGTTGTATGTCAATTGTCGGAACATGATTATAATTGTTTTCTGCTACAAGTGTATAGGACTGCTGTGGATATGTTGTGTGAATAAACAGATGATCTCTCTCACTATTGATAAGAAGAAGATACTATATTGAGTCATGTTTCACTCTCACATGGTTATCCGCTGTCTATAACAGAGTATGGTCCCTATCATGATCTTTTGGGATATGCTATTAGTCATTCTTGGTAGGGATAGGAACATTATCTAATGAGTGGGACAATCTCACCAAGTGTGCCCCGGTAGGAATTGAAACATGAGCCTAATATGAATATGAATTCTTCACTAGATTAAGCAGAGGGACCTCTATTATGGAAGAAGGGATATGACTGTAACACCGCAAGATTTTATGAAAAATATTCTTTTTAATTTCATTAATGACTTGTGTTGTATGCTACACCAAATGGAGCTTGCACAACACGCATCCATGACTTTCCTTGTATTACACGCAATCGCGACCTTCCTCGATAGCGTGTGTAGTACGCAATACCGAGTTTCACTAAACAACGATATGCTATTAAAATATTATTAAAACTAGCCGTTATGAATAGTAATAACCACTTTTTAAAATTTTGTAAATTTTATTTTTCAAAATGGACTTCTTTTTTGGATTCGGAATATCGAAATTATCTTAGGGTGAAATTTTGGTACATTTCAGATAACTTTCATTTTCTAATTAATAGTGAAAATTACTAAATTTTAATTAAAAACAACCTTTTTAATCAAAATAATTAATAGTGATAAAGTATTAATTTGAGTGTTTTTAAAGTATATTTAAAATATATTTTTACAAAATAATACAATGTTGGTCATTAGATGTAATTTCACATTTAAACCAGACATAAACAAGTGTCAATCATTTGATAGTTATTATCTCTTAAGAGCACACTATTTGTTTTGACGACGAGAATTAATTTTTAAATTAATTAATGCAACTGATATGTTTTTAATTTGGTAAAATAGAAATCATTTTTGAGTTCATAATATCAAATATAGCTTAGGCCTAATTTTTTGTAATTTTCTGGAAACTTTCATTTTTTGATGAATAGTGAAACCACTAAGTGGTAGTTAAAAAAATGAATGTTTCATACAACATAATTTTACTGCATCTGTGAGTGGAATTTCAAAAATCTGAGAGACATGGTTGATTTCAGTAAGTAAAATGTGGTTCAATGAGATGAAAATATTTTTTGGTGAACAGTGACTTTTTACTTTTTTTACCACGGTTAAAAGTAAATAGGGTAATTAAGGGTAATAATGATATTATTATTACCCTAACACATGTCCTAATTCTATTTGATAAGTTTAATTCGACCAAAAACAACCTTAGGAATAAAATATGACCATTTAGGCCCACTTGGATTAGATTAGGACATTTATTATAAATTTATTTAAAGAAGGGTTAAAATAGTTAAAATCAAATTTTAATAACTAAATCATTTTTAATATAGGGTTATACATAAGATAAATTAGACTATAAATATTCATTAAAATTAAAAATATTTCCAACATAATGGTATTTTAATTGTAATTTTTAGACTTAATATAATATAATTTATTTATGATACAATGATGATGTAGTAATTATCCTATTAATGAAATATTGACATAATTGATGTTATAAATACCCAAATAAATGTAATTTGAGACTTTTTATGAATTACAATAATTTTATATGTTAATATGACATGTTATAATTGATTTAATTAACTTTTTATGAACTAATAATTCTGTTATGATTTTCACAAAAAGAAATTACTAAATATTGTCAAAATTGACATAAAATAGTTATTAAAACAAATATTATATTATTAATTGTTATTTTATTCCTAAAAATCTAAGGTTTGGCCAAATGACTTAGATAATGCTCTATATATTAATATTAAACATCTTGGGGTTCGTTTGGCTTGTTATAGTAAGTTTATTAACCTTATAGTGTAAGAACACAAGAAGACACGGTAAAAGTAAAATTATTTAACTTAATTTTAAATCTAAATTATAAGGTTAAAATAGGAACCTAAACATGTCTAAATTCTATTTTATGAGATTATTTCGACCCATACCCACCTTATCTTAGAAATAAATCAATTTTGGAGTTATTTAAAACCGAATATGACTTTATCATAAAATAATATTTTTAGTTTTCCAAAGGAGCCCCTCTCCTCCCTTATAAAAGGGCACCTCCTCCCTCTCTTCCTCACACCACTTTGAGCCTTCATGGTCATACAAACCCTGGTAAATTCTCTTCTCCACTTCCCTATAAACATCCTAGAGGTTCTGGTCTTCTTCAAAGACCAATTTTAGTGCCCTAAAAGGAGATCTCAAAGAGACGCTTCAAAGAAGAGGTAATGTCCGTTACCGATTCTTTCAACTTTATTTCTTATTCCACTTCTTTTTCTAAGGTTGTTTTAATTATTGAGTAATAACATCAGTATCACTCATATACTGATATGTTATTATAAGTATGAAACAACCCTATTTCACCATCTATCCATCCTACGGAAAACGAAATCACCGCGCGTGCGTACGTACGGAATACCGTCTCCACGCCGTGGTGTAATCTATTTTCCACCACCACCTTACTTGGATGGGTATAACGGTGTACATAATAACTATATATGATTATTTTGAAGTGATATTAATTCCAAAATATTATACATACATGCCAATACAATTTCACGATCAAGAGAACGATATCATCGCTCGTGCGTACGTACGGACTACCGTGTCCACGACGCGATGAGATTCATTCTCCACGTTAACCATCCATGAATGATTATAAAGTATATATAATAAGTAATCATGAAATATATGACATAATAATACTGTATTTATGTGTATATATATGTATTTCATCTACTTAATTCCATCCAACTCAATAAGGAAATGAAAACAGCGTTCATGCGTACGTACGGCCTACCGTCTCCATGAATGGTGTATTTCTTTCCATTTACTGGTCTATTATATATATCTATATTCTGAATATATATTATATATAAATCATGTTTTACATTCTGTATTTAAGTAATCATGATCTAGGAAATCATATGAATAATTACAAGTTAAAACACGAACAACAAATGAGACGATTTTACCCAAAACGCTCTTTAACATGGAATTTACAAAAGAACGGGTAATATAAAGTCATAAGTGAACCATATATGATATCATAACAATGATTATGATTCTGGAATAAGTCAATGACATTATTTAAATCATTATACAAGAGTTTCGGACACTTACGAAGAAAATCGGACCTAAGGTAAGGGAAATATCACAATCTCATTTTTATCCGAGATTTTTTATACTTTGAAATTTACTGGGGTGTATTTTATCATCCACATCCATGTTTCCTCAATATGTAATATTATTTCCATACAAATACAATTATTTTAATCCAATTTTACCCTTTGGTGTGTTTTTAGTAAAATATATGAAAGGAATCTTTTGTCGTTTTTCGTATGAGGTACTTTTTGACTTTTCCGACAAAAGTACGAAGAATGTTTTTTTTAACTTATACGGCATGAATGGATTTTTAAAACATTATTTCCAAGAAGATTCCTTTACAAGTTTTAAAGTTTATTTTTAATCAACTTATTTTAGTTTATAATTGTGTGACATGTTAAGAAAGGAAAAGTGTTTTTGAAGTAAACATGATATTTTCCTCAAGAATGGAGTTCAAGTGTTTTATCAAAATTATTTTCCATCTAAGATAATAAAGGGTTCTGTTTCTATCCATATTTTTACATTTATTTGACTATGTTGTGAAGGTATTATTTTTATGAATTCCTTTATCTTATATGAATTGTTTTATGATGTCACGATGTTTAAGATTCCCATTTTTATTACATGGGTTATGCTATGATGTATGGTTTATGATTTTTTGGCACACATAAGAATGTTATCATTATGAGATGGGTGGGACCTATATCTCCATTCAATGCATTGGGTAAATATTTTATATCTCGTGAGATAGACATGGCTGGAACGGCAGGTTAAACTGGTTCAGAGAAGCAGGACTGAAACGAGGAACGAACTCGGTTCAGAAATGGACTTTGTCCACTAAGATAGTCTTGGCAATGAGTCTTGACTAATAAGAAATGATTCTCTATGATTATGTGTGTACGCCACAATGTTTCATGTTTTATGTTATGATTATTGGGATTACATTTCACTACTATGATTTATCCCATGTTATGATATTATGATCTCTTTTGCAGGATTAAGATTTCCAAAATGTTATGTTCTTATGAATATGATGTGATTGATATTTCTTTTGTCTACCCTTACTGAGCATTTGAGCTCACCCTTTTATGTTTTCTTTTCCCCAGGATATAAAGAATGGTTTTAGGTAAAAAAAGGAAGATCTTTATGGGAGATGTTGAAGATCTTTCACCACAATTAGAAGATTATATTTCGAGTTTCCAAAGACACTAAACTATTACGGTCCTTGTGTGTGTGTTTTTGTTATGTACTATGTATTCCACAAAAGTAATGTAATGTCCATGTACGTTAAGCTTCGGGTCTCTACAGTTGGTATCAAAGGAAAGGTTTAGTCAACCATAGGAAACTAGGATGCGAGAACTTTAGTGAGATCCCTAGAGATATTTCTAAGGTATTTCTAGGGATGTCCCTAAGGTTAAGTATAAGTATAGGTTATAGTCCTAGAATTGCACTAACAATCTTAGAATTAAACCTAAGATGTTAGATATTTAAGGTACTCCCCCATTGTTATGTTGTTTTCCCTAGCATGATTTTTTCCCCTCACACTATTCTTTTTCGGTTTTAGACGATGGCTGGAACCCGAAGGAACCGTGTTGATCAATGCAATAGAAAATGCAATGATTGTCCTCCTGAACAAACAAATGTTATGGGAGATGGAGTGAAAAATCATATTGCTATACTTACACAAGATATGAATCATTCTGGACTTCCAAATGAGCAGAGAAGGGAACAATATTCTATTGAGTCCTTCATGAGGCAACACCCACCTTCTTTCAGTGGGTCTTCTGATCCACTTATTGCTGAAAAATGGATCAGTACCACTGAAAAGATATTTTCAGTTCTTCAATGTTTTGAACATGATAAAGTCATCTTAGCAGTATATTGTTTTTAAGGTGAAGCTGATCAATGGTGGAATCTTATCAAGAATACGAGGAAAATAGATGAAATTGAGTCTATGGAATGGGACGAGTTCAAGAACTTATTTTTCAATAAGTACTTCCCTCGTATTCTTCGAAGAATGATGGAGAAGGAGTTTCTTGATCTAAAGAAAAAGAATGATGAATCTGTTGGTATATACGAAGCGAATTTTACAAGGCTTGCAAGGTATGCATTTGGATTTATCATCCAACCTGAAAGTAAAGTTGATTGATTCTTAAGTGGCTTAAAACCAAATCTTCGAAGGGAATTAGATATAAGAGAATTCAGTAGCTATGAATAAATTGTGTGTTGTGCTATCAAGGTAGAAATGGAAGTTGGTGTTACTTATCCATCTCATAGTATTGACAATAAACGAAATATGGAGTTCACGGAGAAATCTCAGAATAATGGTGAAAAGAAGATGAATGTTTCCTTATGTTCAAAGTGTGGAAAGAAGCATGGTGGAGATTGTCTTAAAGGTACAAGTAAATGTTTCAAATGTGGAAAGGAAGGTCATTGGGCATTTTAATGCCGCAATGATGGGAAGAAGATGTCTAATGATGCAAACAATTGAAGGGATACACAGAATGAACCTACTACACTTCAATGCTTCAAGTGCAAGGAAATGGGGCATTATGCTAAAGGACAAAGGGAAAGGACAAAGGGAAGTCACATGCGATCACCATTGGCAATGTTGAATATTAAAATGATGTGGTGGAATGATTAAGTGTTTATGTAATGGGATTCCAAAATAATGTTTTATATAGTATCGTGGAATATTGGAATATTTATGTATTGGTGTATTGTGGTTTTCAATAATTTTATGGTACCGATAACCATGGAAAGTGATTGAGATATTTTTGGAAAAAAGTTGATATGCGCATAATGAAGGGATAAAGAAAAAATGAAATGTTTGACAGTATTCATGAGCTCATGATTGATATAAGGACTATGTGATATCATGGCTTGAGTATATAGAATTTTGAGGATTTTGGTATGTGGAAAGAGTTAACTTTTAACAGCATTCATGTTTTCAATAAGGTTCAATGGGTATTCATTTTTTTCAAGAGAATACATGATTAAGGCCTTTGAATTTTTGGAATGTGACCAACAAGACATATCTCATGATATATGGGGATCAAAAATGGTATTAACATGCTAGTTGTATGAACTCTTTGGTAATCTTTCTCACTATAATATGAGATTAGACAACATTATTTTGGATAAGCCTAAAGATTGGAATGGATTATGTTGGACATAAGTTAGTATTGTTTAAGGATAGAAGTTTTTTTGATATTATTTATGGGATGTTATAGTAATGTTGTTTTAGAAAAAGTACAACCTGTAGGATGGGCGACAACCCATCGCGTCGGACAAGGCTACGGGAATCGAACCCACAACCGAAGTGCGACTGGTTTTTATCGCCTACCACTGGCCTACCGGAAGTCCCTGTTTAGTAGAAACTAGTTTTATTATATTAAGAAGTATGATATATGAAGTATAAGTCCATTTTAGTAACCAAATATGATTAATATCACTATAGATGGACTTATGTATTTTTTGATAACTTTTCTAACCTTTTGTTTGAGACAGATGGAATGACCCATCATTCTATAACATGATCTTCTAACACATCACGAATGAAAAATTCAACTTCATTTCTTTAAGAGATGAAGTGGAAATTCTCCAAAGAAAGTCCAACGGTGAGACTATACCGAAATCACGAAAGTATTTCTTCTAATTCAAATTTCATCAACTTTAGGGAAACAATCTTGAAAACCAAAAATGTTGTCCTAGTGATCTTATATCTGATGAATCAGACGGTACCTTAGATCGTCACAAATTTATGGCTTTGTGATTTCTGGATTTTCCATAGACATTTTCTCTACCACTCTCCATCAGAACATGATGGTTAGATTTCTCTTCCATATCCATATTTTCACCTATGTGGAAACCCAGTGATTAGTTTATTTGGGTAACCATTACGTTTCATACTTTTGTTTTTAAACATTGGTTTTGGTATTCCTTTTTACGATGTGGGTTTCTATCAACGAAACTTTCAAATAGTAAACCATTTATAACCCCGACGAATTTTGAGGGAGAAATTCATTTTAACGGGGGTAGAATGTAACACCCCGAGATTTTATGAAAAATATTATTTTTAATTTCATTAATGTCTTGTGTTGTACGCTACACCAAAAGGAGCTTTCACAACACACATCCTTGACTTTCCTTGCATTACATGCAATCGCGACCTTCCTCGATAGCATGTGTAGTATGCCATATCGAGTTTCACTAAACAACGATATGCTATTAAAATATTATTAAAACTAACCGTTATGAATAGTAATAACCACTTTTTGAAATTTTGTAAATTTTATTTTTCAAAATGGACTTCTTTTTTGGATTCGGAATGTCGAAATTAGTTTAGGGTGAAATTTTGGTACTTTTCGGATAACTTTCATTTTCTCATGAATAGTGAAAATTACTAAATTTTAATTAAAAACAACCTTTTTAATCGAAATAATTAATAGTGATAAATTATTAATTTGAGTGGTTTTAAATTATATTTAGAATATATTTTTACAATTTAATACAATGTTGGTCATTGGATGTAATTTCACATTTAAACCAGACATAAACAAGTGTCAATCTTTTGATAGTTATTATCTCTTAAGAACACGCTATTTGTTTTGATGACAGGAATTAATTTTTAAATTAATTAATTCAACTGATATGTTTTGAATTTGGTAAAATAGACATCATATTTGAATTCATAATATCAAATATAGCTTAGGCCTAATTTTTAGTATTTTTCTGGAAACTTTCATTTTTTGATTAATATTGAAACCACTAAGTGGTAGTAAAAAAAATGAATTTTTCATAAAACATAATTTTACCACTTCTGTGAGTGGAATTTCAAAAATCTGAGATACACGGTTGATGTCAGTAAGTAAAATGTAGTTCAATGAGATGAAAATAATTTTTTTGAATAGTAACTTTTTACTTTTTTTTACCACGGTTAAAAGTAAATAAGATAATTAATGGTAAAAATGATATTATTATTACCCTAAAACATGTCCTAATTCTATTGGATAAGTGTAATTCGACCAAAAACAACCTTAGGAATAAAATATGACCATTTAGGCCCACTTGGATTAGATTAGGCCATTTATTATCAATTTATTTATAGCAGGGTTAAAATAATTAAAATCAAAGTTTAATAACTAAATAATTTTTAATATAGAGTTATGCATAAGATAAATTCGACTATAAATATTCATTAGAAATATAAAAATATTTCCAACATAATTGTATTTTATTTGTAATTTTTATACTGAAAATAATTTAATTTATTTATGATACAATGATGATTCAGTAATTATCCTATTAATGAAATATTGACATAATTGATGTTATAAATACCCAAATAAATGTAATTTGAGACTTTTTATGAATTAAAATAATTTTCTATGTTAATATAACATGTTATTATTTATTTATTTAACTTTTTTCTAACTAATCCTTGTGTTATAATTTTTAAAAAAATCAATTACTAAATAGTTTCAAAATTGACATAAAATAGTTTTTAAAACAAATATTATATTATTAATTGTTCTTTTATTCCAAAAAATCTATGTTTCCTCCAAATGACTTATATAAGGTTATATATATTAATAAAAAACAACTTGGGGTTCTTTTGTCTTTTTATAGTATGTTTATTAACCTTATAGTGTAAGAACACAAGAAGACACGGTAAAAGTAAAATTATTTAACTTAATGTTAAATCTAAATGATAAGGTTAAAATAGGAACCTAAACTTGTCTAAATTAAATTGGATTAGATTATTTCGACCCATCACCACCTTAGCTTTGAAATAAATCAATTTGGAGCAATTTAAAACCGAATATGACTTTATAATAAAATAATACTTTTAGTTTTCCAAAGGAGCCCCTCTTATCGCTTATAAAAGGGCACCTCATCCCTCTCTTCCTCACTCCACTTTGAGCCTTCAAGCTCGGCCAACCTCTGGAAAATTCTCTTCTCCACTTCCCTAGCAACATCCTAGAGGTTCTGGTCTTATTCAAAGACCAATTTTAGTGCCCTAAAAGGAGATCTCAAAGAGAGGCTTCAAAGAAGAGGTAATGTCCGTTACCGATTCTTTCAACATTATTTCTTCTTCTACTTCTTCTTCTTAGTTTGTTTAATTATGGAGTAATAACATAAGTATCACTCATATACTTATATTTTATTATAATTTTTAAACAACCCTATTTCACCATCTATCCATCCTACGGAAAATGAAATCATCGCGCGTGCGTATGTACGGAATACCGTCTCCACGCCGTGGTGTAATCTATTTTCCACCACCACCTTACTTGGATGGGTATAATGGTGTACATAATAACTATATATGATTATTGTAAAGTGATATTAATTCTTAAATAGTATACATACACTCCAATACAATTTCACGATCAAGAGAACGATATCATCGCTCGTGCGTACGTACGGACTACCGTCTCCACGACGCGATGAGATTAATTTTCCACGTTAACCATTCATGAATGAATATAAATTATATATAATAAGTAATCATGAAATATATGACATAGTAATACAGGATTTATGTGTATATATATGTATTTCATCTACTTAATTCCATTCAACTCAATAAGGAAATGAAAACAGCGTTCATGCGTACGTACGGCCTACCATCTCCATGAACGGTGTATTTCTTTCCATTTACTGATCTATTATATATATGTATACTTTGAATATATATTATATATAAATCATGTTTTACATTCTGTATTTAAGTAATCATGATCTTAGTAATCATATGAATAATTACAAGTTAAAACACGAACGAAAAATGAGACGATTTTACCCAAAACGCGCTTTAACATGGAATTTACAAAAGAACGGGTAATATAAAGTCATAAGTGAACCATATATGATATCATAACAATGATTATGATTCTATAATAAGTCAATGACATTATTTATATCATTATATAGGAGTTTCGGACACTTACAAAGCAAATCGGACCTAAGGTAAGGGAAATATCACAATCTCATTTTTATCCGAGATTGTTCATACTTTGAAATTTACTGGGGTGTATTTTATCATCCACATCCATGTTTCCTCAATATGTAATATTATTTCCATCCACCTTCAATTTTTAAAATCCAATTTACCCTTCGGTGAATTTTTAGTAAAATATATGAAAGGAATCTTTTGTCGTTTTTCGTACGAGGTACTTTTTGACTTTTCCGACAAAAGTACAATGAATGTTTTTTTAACTTATACGGAATGAATGGATTTTTAAAACATTATTTCCAAGAAGATTCATTTACAAGTTTTAAAGTTTATTTTTAATCAACTTCTTTTAGTTTATAATTGTATGACATGTTAAGAAAGGAAAAGTGTTTTTGAAGTAGAAAGGATATTTTCCTCAAGAATGGAGTTCAAGTGTTTTATCAAAATTATTTTCCATCTAAGATAATAAAGGGTTCTGTTTCTATCCCTATTTTTACATTGATTTTATTATGTTGTGATGGAATTATTTTTTTGAATTCCTTTATCTTATATGAATTGTTTTATGATGTCACGATGTTTAAGATTCCCATTTTTATTACATGGGTTATGTTATGATGTATGGTTTATGATTTTGTGGCACACATAATAATCGTATAATTATGAGATGGGTGGGATCTATATCTCCCTCCAATGAATTGGGTAAAGATTTTATATCTCATGAGATAGACATGGCTGGAACAGCAGGTTAAACCGGTTCAGTGAAGCAGGACTGAAACGAGGAATGAACTCGGTTCAGAAATGGACTTTGTCTACTAAGATAGTATTGGAAATGAGTCTTGACTAATAAGAAATGATTCTCTATGATTATGTTTGTACGCCACAAAGATTCATGTTTTATGTTATGATTATTGGGATTACATTTCACTACTATGATTTATCCCATGTTATGATCTTATGATCTCTTTTGCAGGATTAAGATTTCCAAAATGTTATGTTCTTATGAATATGATGTGATTGATATTTCTTCTGTTTACCCTTACTGAGAATTTGAGCTCACCCTTTTATGTTTTCTTTTCCCTAGGATATAAAGAAAGGTTTTCGGTATAAAAAAAGGAAGATCTTTATGGGAGATGTTGAATATCATTCACCACGATTAGAGGATTATATTTCTAGTTTCCAAAGACACTAAACTATTACGGTCCTTGTGTGTGTGTTTTTGTTATGTACTAAGTATTCCTCAAAAGTAATGTAATGTCCATGTACGTTAAGATTTGGGTCTCTACAATGACCCTCCTCTTATATTCCCTTAGTTGTTTTTTGGTGCAATCATTCATTAGCGGAAGTAATAATACGATCATGCACAACTGGAAGTCCCATTTTTTCCAAAGGGATAATTGTGACGCGATCCCTTCGTAAATAGCCTTTTTTGATGGTCCCTCATCACAAATAGCCCATTCCAGAAAATGGCATCGCAATATATATTTTTTGTGATGAGCCCATAGTAAAAAATATATGTTGCGATTGGAATTTTACCCATAGCAAAAAACCTCCTCATTATATACATTATATACACAAAAAACCTTTTGCGATGGGCCCGTCACAATTAGTTTTTGTGATGGGGAACTTACCCATCGCAAATAGCCTTCTGATTATTTACATTATATACCCATAAACCTTTTGCGATGGGCCTTTCCTAAATGCTAATGGCGACGTGCCCATTGTCCCGTCACACATACTAATCTTAAAAAAAATATTTCACTTATTTGCGATGGGGCCCCGTCACAAAAGACCCCGTCACAAATACAAAAAAAAATAATGATTAACGAAAAAATTATATTATTTGTATAAAAATAATAAAAAAGTAAAAAATATTATTATTATTATTAAAATAAACAAACATTAAAAAATATAATACTAAAAAAAATATTTAATAAAATTATGATTAATAAAAAGTTAATATTATTATTATTAAAATAATAAAATAATAAAAAGTTATTAAAAGATTAAATATTTTCAAAAAATATATTAAAAAATATTAAAATATTATTATTATTTTTAAAATAAACAAATATTAAAAAATATAGTACTAATAATAAATAATAATGTATTAAAAAAATTTGCAACATTTCCACCAATATAAAATACAGAAACTATAAATAGATCATATTATTACAAAACATGAATTCAAATATTTTTAACATAAAAAACAAATCAATGGGGGTCATCTGGATGAGGTGGAGGAAACTCCATCGCAAAACTACGAGTTAGACGGTGCATGTATTCCATCTTCTCTTGATACTCCAACTATCGTCGTTGCTCTAATTGACATAGCTTCTCCTCGTGATGCTGCTCCTACTGCTGCCGCCCCTGACATATCTCCTCATGCTGCTTCTGCAAAGACTCTATAAGCTCAGCCTGAGTTCGCAACACTCATGATACTGTGAGCTAGAAGATTATGTCTCTCCATGAGCTCCTCTCAAGCTTGATGCCGAAATCGCAGTAGTACCAGAATAAGTACCAAGAGTCAAAGGAGAGCTGATACCAACTAGTCACCCCTTCTCAAAGCCATACTGATTCGCCTGCATCCATGCTGCCTCATCGAAATGGTGAGCATCAGCCTGACTAGCCATCTCGTCTTGACCCTCAGCCTTTGTTTGAGAGGTTATATCCTTATATGAATCCTTCAATTCCAATTTAAAATTAAAATTGTGAAAATATTATGTGTAGTTTATTTTCAAACTAAAAAAATAATACTAACCACAATCTGACGTTGGCGATCACCTATAATCTCTCCAGTGGATGGATCACTGTACATCCAGCGATAAATGTTGAACTCTGTAATATCGGGATGCTCCACTACATACAAAAATATAAAATAAACTGTTTATATTTAATGTTATATAAAATATTTAAAAAATATACTTACCAGATGCTCTCTATACGAACTGAATGTATGGATAACAGCTCGATGTGTCACCTCCTGTCTCCCCTAGTTCCGTCGTCCCACTAAAGATCTCCTCTGAAATCTACCACCCAACCAGTGTAAGCATAATCCATCCCAAACATGATATGAAATATACTCTGGTTAGTGATCTCTACATGACTCATCAAATTCTATCACTACTTATTTCATTATGGTTGTCCTAAAATTGTGAAAAAACTGAGGGAAATGATCACGCATAGAAACCTATCGTGTCGCATGGATAGCGTCCCACATGCTATCATCGATAGAATACCATAAACCCTACAAATAATTTATAACATCAAGTTACTAATAGAATAAATTTCAAAATAAATATTATTAATTTACGTACCATCCAATGATGAAACATGTCGCGTCACACATCAACGGGAATCTATTCCCATGTGATCCATGGATGAGAAAAATAATTGCGCAACATAGTGCTCCCTTATCCAATATCTACATGTGAAAAACTATAAAAAAATAATCATAAAAATAGTATATATATAAATAAATTAATGAAAGATAACTAAAATATATAGGTTTCCAAACCTTCGTGTGTGTGGATTAGAACCAAGATGTGGACGTTGCTCAGGGATAGGGTCTGGAATCATCAGTCGTGCAAGACCATGCCCCCTCCACGTACCCCCTGAACCAATAGTAGGCTGAGGGTCAGATGATCTAAAATCTCCCTCATCCAACAGCAGGAAATCCTCCTGCAACTCGTGATATATATCAGGGTCCATCTGAAACACCAAATGATTAGTGTTAGAAAAGAGATGAAAATAACTATTTTATATAGATATATATTAGTTATGATTATAACCCACATTTAACTGTGTCAATGCTCATCTTCATCCTCTTTTTTCCATAGCTATCAATGTCAATGTCTTCATCTTCCTCCACAGCATCATCTGTATCCATATGAGTTTCAGTTTCACCATATCTTGTCATTTCAAATTCATTTGTAACATCATTAACATCTTTATCACCATCGATCCTTAATTGTGTGGTGTCATCATCAATATTCACATCTCTTTGTGAATCAGATGGATTTTGAGTAGTCTGTTGAAAAATTTTAATTCCTTTCACTTTAGCAGAACCACATTCAGTTTGAGTAAACTGAATTTCCCAAGATTTCATTTTTTTATATTCTCCACCAATCGGTCATGTCTTTTGAAGTAGCACATTACATTTCATATTAAATTGGATGTTCTTATTGATCCTTTAGAAATGGTTCATTTTCTGCAATAAGACTTATATATTTAATATCGACGATTCCATTAGTCGGAAGAAAACACATGCCTCTCTCAGTATCCAACCACCGACATTTAATCATTGTTATGTAATTGTTTCCTTGATAACACAACTCAATAATTTCATCAAAAATTCCATAAAAGTCAACTTCAGTTTCTCTGTGATGTGATCCTATAAAGAAAACTCCAATGTTTATAGTTTTTTTTATTCCCTATATGCATGTGTATGAAATAAAAACCCATTCACCACATATGCATTATAAGATTTAACCATTTGAGATGGTGGGTTACTCAATATACACAGTCGCTTATCAATTTTATCAGCATATTGAGACGCCTGAAATTTTTTTAAACAATTATCAATATAATAAATAATAAAAAGAATTGATATTACACCACCCATAATTTATGTCACCAGTTTTTGACACCATTGAGAAAAAAAATTCTACGTTCTTCAAGAGTAGCTTCTGGAATTTGTGAAAGTTGTTTTTTGATATGATTATCATATAACCTATAAAAAATATAAGTTTAAATACTGTTACATAAAGTATAGAATAAGTGATAGAAGCACTCACAAGACAAATGGTGTCATTTCTTCACAATTGAGCAGAACATATGTTTCCGCTCTGTGATGTTAATCATCTGAATTCCATCATTTATAAACTCCACTGAAACCATGATTTGGATTGAAAAAAATTATTAATTTATTGTCCATTTCAACTTTAACATTCCCCTCATTTCATCCCATGAGATTGTGTTTTGAGGGATATTGAGAATCAAAATAATGAGAGCAGAAAAAAGAAATTTCCTCTTGAAAATAAGCTTCAGAAATTGATCCTTCAACTGATGCTTGGTTACATACATTTTTCGTCAATTTCTGCATACATATCTCCAATGGGTATATCCATCAGAACTGTACTGGACCTCCACATTTATCATCATGTGGAAAATGTAATATCAGATGTTCCATTGAGTTAGAGAAAGCTGGCGGACAGATTTTTTCCAGTTTACATATAATTATAGCAACATATTCTTCCATTTTTCTTTGCCCATCATAGTCTGTTGTCGCTGCACAAATGACTTGAAAAAAATATGATATGTATATTATTAAATTCCAAATCATAGAATTCAACAAACCACAGAATCCAATCGGCATTAGTCTTTACATTATAACATGATAATCATGAATTTTTAATCCAGTAATATAACCATTCTTAACACATCTGCACAAATTGGAAGTACAACCATCTAAAAGTCTCAAATCTGCAATCCACTGGCAAAATAATAAGCGACTCTCTTTGGACAGTGTATAAGAAGATGTTGGCTTCATTAACCTCTGTGATCTCACATTTTCAAATAGTTCTAGTTCTGGCCACCTGCAAATTTGGGCAAGATATAATCGTGCCTTTATAGTATCTTTGGTCTTACCTAGTGTATCCAAAACTGTATGAAATAAATTATCAAAGTAGTTCTTCTCAATATGCATAACATCTTACATTTGGCGGACCCACAAATCACACTAATATGGAATATCCCAAAAACTTCTCCGTGTTATCCAATTATGTTCTTTCCCAAATCCATTAATTGTCTGTTGGTTTACTGTTGGACCAAATGTGATGGGAGGTAATTAAAATACAACTGATTTTAACACTTACCTATGAAAATATTTGGAGTTTCATCCCTTTAAATTGTACCACTTTTGAAATGAGGTTTGTTCCTCCGAAAATGATGGTCGGTTGGAAGAAATATACCATGAAAATCAAAATAGAAAGGCTTTTATCCATTGACGAGCATAATGGATTTGTTTTCTTTCATTAAGTAAGGACATGATTTCGGACCATGTGTACTCTGACCAGATAACATGCCATATGTCGGAAAATCACTAATCTTCCACATCAATGCAGCTTTTAATATAATTTTTTTTCGCAAGAACATTATATATATTAACGCCATCACTCAACAATGTATTTAACTCATCAATCAATGGTTTCAAATAAACATCAATATTCTTTTTTGAATGTCCTAGGATTAATAGAGTAAAAAAGATATAAGGATCCTTCAACAACATCCATGGAGGCAAATTGTACGGAGTTATAAGGATAGTCCAACATGAATACTAACTACCATAATAACCCAATGGATAGAAACCATTAGTAGAAAGACCCAATCACACATTTCAGGCTTCTATAGAAAAAGACGGATGCAAAATGTCTAAATGTTTCCATAACTCACCATCAGATGGATGATTGAAGATTTTATCAGTTCAAATCATGGTTTTGTGCCATGACATCATTGACGCTGTGTTCTGAGACATAAATAAACGCTGCAACCTGGGAGTAAGGGGAAATATCAGAACTGTTTTACTGGAATCGATCTATACTTCCCTGGTTGAGCTTCTTTATACCTTGATTGACCATATGTGGGACAACTATCCAATGACTCATTTTAGCTAGAATATAATATGCAATCATTTTTACATGCAAGAATCTTCCGATAACTAATGCATAGATTACGAACCAGCCTCTTGCTCTCATAATAATTTGCAGTCAACACATATCCTTCAGGTAACAATGTTTTAACCAAAGAAAATATCTGATCAAAATAGTTGTTTGACATTTCATTATATGATTTAATAGCCATAAATTTTGCAACCGCTTATAATTTGATTATCTTGCAACCAGGATATAATGCATCGTCAGTAGACCTCAACAACTCACAAAATTTGGATGGTGCCAACTCATGAGTTAAATCAATATCATCGTGAGTTTCAGTTTGTTGCACAGATGGACCTGCTACATCATGTACTAGATTTTGAAACCATGATGGATTCAGAATCAAGTTATTTGGATCTTCTCTGGAACTGCATTCACCGTGTTGATACCAAAGAACATAATCTGGTTGAAAATCAAACCGTAGGAGATGTCTCCTAACCTTGTCAACTATGTCAAAAGTTCTCAGAGCAAATTTTTTACAAGGACACTTAATTGTGCCTTCTAAAACATATTCTGGTTTTGATGACGCAAATTCTAAGAAAACATCAACACCCTCAATATATATATATGATTTAAACAAGAACTATTTGGATTTCTGTACTAATTTATCCTAGCGCGATTATCTAATAATGATGGATGTTGACTTCCTTATTCCATATTTTTCTACATAAAATATAAAATCATCACTTTTTTTGAATAATTCAAAATTATAAAAACACTATCTGAAAATAGAAGATAATTAATTAGAACTACTTCTTAATAATTACCATTAATTAAAGGAAACATAATTTCTAGTGGATTGATGAATAATATTTTGTCTAATAGCTCATTTATTTTCATATTTCCCACACTGAAATCACAATGAAGAATCTACACAGAGGTACACATATTTATTCTCGTATGCATGAGAATGAATATGGGTACCTCTGACCATATTCTTCATTTTGATTTCATTGTGAGAAAGATGCAAGTAAATGAGCTGTCAGACAAAAGATCCCCCTTTTCGTTGATGAATCGTCCTCTTCCTACTGTCAGCACCTGGAAAAATTATAAAAAATATGATCCTACAAATTCACATCCAATCTTGTGCATACAGGATTGAATATGTCTACGTAGCAACAAATTTTTCATAATGTTTTGAGTCAGTGAGAGTTGAATGGAGAAAAATCATTGAGCAAAAGGAGTGCCATCAATCCACTCAAAATTGTGCCAAGTTCTTAAAATTTATTAAAATTTATTAGAATTTCTTCCTAACTGTTCCTAACTAATTATTAATAATTATTACTAATTATTCCTATTTATTGTTATATATTTCTAATTATTACAAATTATAGCTAATTATTACAAATTATTTCTAATTATTACAATTTATTTCTAATTATTACAATTTATTTCGAATTATTAAATATTTTGCTAATTATAACAATTTATTTCAAATTATAAATATTTATTTCGAATTATTACAATTTATTTATAATTATACGTAATTATTGCTAATTATTGCTAATTATTTCTAATTGTTCCTAATTATTTCTAATTATTCCTAATTATTCCTAATTATGGCTAACTATTCCTAATTATTGCTAAATATTCCTAATTATTACTAACTATTCTTAATTATTGCTAATTATTCCTAATTATTCCTAATTATTACTAATTAATACTAATTATTACTAATTATTACAGATTATTACTAATTGTTACTATTTATAACAAATCATTACTAATTATTACAATTGATTACTAATTATTACTAATTATTACAACTTATTACTAATTATTACTAATTATTATAGTTTATTACAATTTATTACTAATTATTACTAATTATTTCTAATTATTGGTAAATATTTCTAATTATTTCTAATTATTGATAATTGTTACTAATTATTAATAATTATTACTAATTATTACTAATTATTATTAATTAGTACTAATTACTACTAATTATTACAATTTATTAGTAATTATTACAATTTATTACAATTTATTACTAATTATTACAATTTATTACTAATTTAGCAATACTTAGCAATACATAGAAAAATGAAAACTACTTGATTAATGAAATGAAATTTGGTAATCATCATTGTGGAGATGTTTACAAATTCTCCCTTCATTATCCAAGAAGTTTTCGTTTACTAATTATTACTAATAAAAAAATTATATTATCAACATTTATGAAAAAACAATATTAATATTATTAAAATTAAAAAAAATAAAAATTATTAAAATTATCAATATTCGCAACAGGCTTTTCCCTATTCTTAACATGTTCAAATTTCAAAGGGCCGCCAATTGTCAGATCATGCGCAATAAAAAGTTTCTGTCAGTCATGTACAATGTAAACCTAATAATTTTCCTTGCATGGATGATCACCTTGCAAGTAGTGTTGCAATAGGACGACCAAAGTAATGTCATTATCATCTCTAAGAATCATCTAGCTCCCATTACATAGATCATTCTTCCTTAAATATTTGAGGGAAATCAGTGTCTTTCCATTAAATTTTCAAGGAAGAATGGTCTATGTAAAGGGCCATGTGAGATAATTCTTATAGATGAGAAGGGCATGACTTGGGTTGTCCTATTGCAACGCTACTTGCAAGGTGATCAACCATGAATATCTAATTATATCTAATTATATCAAATTCTATCTAATTATATCTAATTATATATAATTATATCGAATTATATCTAATTATATCCAATTATGTCTAATTATATCTAATTATGACTAATTATATCTAATTATGTCTAATTATATCTAATTATATCTAATTATATCTAATTATATATAATTATATCTTATTATATCTTATTATATCTAATTATATCTAATTATATCTAATTATATCTAATTATCTATAATAATATCTAATTATATCTAATTATATCTAATTATCTCTAATAATATCAAATTTTATCTACTTTTATCTAATTATAACTAAATATATCTAATTATATCTAATTATATCTCATTATATCTAATTATATCTAATTATAACTCATTATTACTAATTATATCTAATTATTACTAATTATATCTAATTATATCTAATTATTACTAATTATATATAATTATTACTAATTATATCTAAGTATTACTAATTATATATAATTATATATAATTATTTCTAATTATTACGAATTATTACTAATTATAACTAATTATTACTAATTATTACTAATTATTGATAATTGTATCTAATTATTACTAATTATTACTAATTATATCTAATTATATCTAATTATAACTAATTATTACGAATTATTACTGATTATTACGAATTATATCTAATTATTACTAATTATATCTAATTTTTATTAATTATATCTAATTATTAGTAAACATATCTAATTATTACTACTTATATCTAATTATTACTAATTATATCTACTTATTACTAATTATTACTAATCATTACCAATTATATCTAATTATTACCAATTACTTCTAATTATTATCAATTATTACCAATAATTACTAATTATTACCAATAATTACTAAATATACAGAATTATACTAATTATACTGAATTATTACTAATTATACCGAATTATTACTAATTATACAGAATTATTACTAATTATTACGAATTATATCTAATTATTACCAATTATATCTAATTATTACTAATTATATCTAATTATTACTAATTATATGTAATTATTACTAATTATATATAATTATTACTAATTATATCTGATTATTACTAATTATACCAAATTATTACAAATTATACCTAATTATTACTAATTATATCTAATTATTACCAATTATATCTAATTATTTCTAATTATATCTCATTATTACTAATTATATACAAATATTACTAATTATATCTAATTATTACTAATTATATCTATTTATTAATAATTATATCTAATTATTACAAATTAGATCTAATTATTACTAATTACCCCTAATTATCCCTAATTATATCTAAATATGACTAACTTCCACTAATTATCTATAATAATCTCTAATTATTGCAAATGAACACTAATTATTTAAAATTATCACTAAAAATATCAATTTCTTATTAAAAATAAATATAAATAGAATTCAATTTAAATCTAATTTAATTACAACTTATAAACAACAATTAAAATTAATATAAAAAATAAAATAAAAATAAAAAAAATAAAATATAAATACCTTAAACTTTGATATTTTGAAGGTATTGGAGCCTTCCAATTGTTCTCATTTAAAAGTTTTTAACTAAAAGAATTTTTTCCCTTCAAACTATAGAACAAAGAGAGAGGGAGGGGAAGATCTAAGTTATTTGGGAAAAGACGAGTGGGGGTATATATAGGATAGATTAGTTGTGATGGGGTTAGTTGCGACGGGGCCCATCGCAAATACCCTCGCACACATTAATTACAGTCGGCAGTTAAAAGGGTATTTGTGACGGGTCCCGTCGCAAATACACACCTGCTGACATTGTATTTGCGACTGGCGTCTTTTCCCGTTGAAAATGATATTTACCGCCGCCGGGCTTTTGCGACGGGGATGCGTCCCCGTTGCAAATACCCTTCCCGCGTTTTGGCGCACAAACCGCACAAAACCTATTGCAATGGGTCGCCTATTCCCGTCGAAAATAACATACTATTTGCGACGGGAAAAGTCTCCCGTCACAAATACATATTTCGTCGGATCTTTTGCGACGGTATATATTCCCGTTGCAATTGACCCGTCGTCAAAAACAACTTTTCCAGTAGTGATGACTTTCATGATCTACTAGAATATTCTATGAAGATTCATTGATAGTTAATTAATATTGTCCTAAGGATTGTTCCATTATCACTTGGTTATCCTCAACTAGAATAATGATATATGACCGATCAAGAGCCTTTGGAGTATGTCTCTAGACATTTTCAATAGAAATATGAGCCTTTCTTGAGGCATGTTCCACACTACCTTGGTGATCCAAGACAATAATGGGGATATGAGCCCAATCCTAAACCTTTGGAATGTGTATTCGATCTTTTTTTACAAGAATTTTTTCTGTCCCATGGCATGTTCCACTCTCACCAGCTGTGTCTCAGTTGGAAGGGGAGTATAATCCAAATGTTATGCTTCATTGTTTATCGTAATATGATAATACTCCTCCTGGAAGTGATAATGAATGCATGTTTTCTCCGATGTGGCCAATATTTTAAAATGATCTATGGGTTCAGATATCATATATTTAGGGATAAGAATATGAACAAATTCATTTATCTCAAACTATTCAAAAATATGTCGGTGGAGTTCTTCATCTGTTGCTAATATATTTTTGGAATTGAGAAAATTATGGGAAGGGATATAAGACTACACATATTCAGACTCCACAATGTACATGTATATTTCATCGATTTATATGGGGATATGTGCATTCATGTGTCCTTGTTGAGACAAAGGAATATGCCAACATACATCACTCGGGGGGTAGGGATATGTGCATCCTCTATTCCTGCTTTGGGAATATTTCTGTAGACATGTTCTGATTGAGTAGTGATATTAGCCTGCTTGTTGTTTGTTGTCTGAATATTCTATTAGTAATTATTTGAAGGAGTGTGGAAATGATCTCTCTCCTAGATATCTAGTGTATTACTCTTCAGATAATCATTCCTTGGTTCCTATGTGTGTGTGTCAGAGGCTGCAGTGTGTTGTGTGGTACCCTCAACTGGTGATTGGTGGGTACTAGTGGGTTGGTGTTGGAGATAGTTATTAACCGGATCCCTCCAAGGTGTCCACTAAACCAGACAGAAAACAAATTTTTCTTTCGGGTCCACCTTCATTAAATTGTGAAGGTGGTTATTGTGATTCTTAGAAAATATGCCCTTAAAGAAGTTCATTGTGCCATTGAAGTACCCTGCATTTGCTGCAGCATTCCCTATTCAATGTGGATGCACCATTTTTCATGATTAGATAACATCATGGGAAGCTTCTAGGTGGTTATTATACCATCTTGGTTTTAACCTTGGACCACCATGTTTTCCACTTGACATTGGAGCTATCGTGTAGGTGAGATAATTTTGTAACCAAAGGGGTTTCATCCATAGATAATTTTCTAGTGTGATCACTAGAAGTTGAAGAATTTGTATCATATCAATACTCTATCGGCGAGAGAAGTGTCTACAGTCATGCAGACAATACGGAACAAATTAACAAATTATGGTAATATCACATGCATCATTTACTCGACCAGATATGCATGGATACCATGATTTTCATTTTATTCTCGGCTAGTCCAATTAGATCGATTTGACTTTTCAAAATGAAGATGAAATTTTATCATGATAATCCTAGTTATAGAGGATTAGTTGCACAATCTTGTTAGTCATACTTATATTTTTAGGAATATAAAAAATGTCGAATAACGCATGACTAACTTATTATTTAGTCATTTTGGAATCTCACATCATGTATTCCCCATTTCTATTTCTGTATAGTGTGTAAACAAAATGAATCGAGGGATAATACCCAAAAAAATATGTTATTAGAGATATTCACATTTGGATAACCATTTCTTTTTTCATATATTGTGAAAAAAAATGTATTAACAGACAATTAAAAAATTATTTGTTATTAGAGAGATTCAAATTTGGTCTACCATTTCTGTTTTGTCATAGAAGATACGGTCGGTGGAACCCACAATGAGGTGGGTTCTATTTGACTGAATGGTTAATTATGGGGGTTTGATCACTTTCACAATCAATAAAATTATGTCAATTTTTTTATTCTTAATAGAAACACTCAATAGTTCTTTCCTCCATAACTAGTTATTATACAATTTTCCAAACGTAGGTGGCCACATTGTATTTCAGACATAATGACACTTAGATACTCTCATTGGTCGAGAGGATGTGATTTTGGGCTCATCACACCAATTGGGGGGTTTCCCACTCTATACCTATCTAATTGATTTATGATATGTCTTTGAATCCCTTCATTGCCCAATTATGTGACCAGTGACCCTAAAATAATTTTTATAGATTAATTCCATTTGTATACAAAAGAAAGTGGATATCGATAATGAATAAGGGAAAGTGTAACTCTTTTGTGAATCCATTTATATGTATCCAAGTTTCATCATCCATTTCTACGTGGTGGACAAATACTCTTAATGATGAAGCCATATAACTAGGTTCTTTTGGGTTTTCTACAACATAGGGAGGCAGTTGATATTCCGGGGAGGGGATTGAGCCACTACGATGCGTCCTATGTATTTAGGTTATGAAAAGAATCAAATTCAACAATGTTCGTTAAACCCATGGAGTTTAACGTCAGGCGGAAAGGACTTAGATTAGTTCTATAAGGAATCATGTACTCAGGATCATGACTTCGAGAGTTGTGTAATGTATCCCAATTATGCAAAGAATCAGAGTTCTCATAGTTCATTCACACCCATGGGACTACACCCTTGGTATATTTTCATATATATAAGGGTGTTTTTATCATGAATCTCATCAAGGATTACATAATGGAATATCCCTAGCCATTGTAGATTCATGATTCTAATGAGGTATTCAGTGTTGTTTCCATGAAGACATGATCTATTATCAGTGTGAGATACAAGGGGTACAAAATGATAAACCTCATTTCATATAGATGATGGACTCATATACTGAGAAATCCCTTGGGATGTTTGGTAAAGAGCTCCATTTTCAAAAGATGAATTCCATATGTCCTGGTTATGGAATGAATTATACTTATTATAGTTTTGTTGATTTTTTAATACACATTGGCTTTTCCCTTGTTTGAGTTTTACACTAACGTTTCTCTTGTCTGAAGATTATATAATGATTATAACCTTGTATGGTGATCACACACCCACATTTTACTATATGTTGGACATATCATAATATGCCATAGATCAGTGATTTAACTCATAGGGTTCCCTATAATTGTATAAGTTTATGATAATGATTAGTTGATCATTGTAGCTTTTTATGCTCATGTGAGAAATTCTCAGTGTGAGAAACTAGGGATGGCAAATGATCAGTCTCATTGTTTGTAGATGTGGGTCTTATATACTATGATTTCCTTTTGTAAGTTTAATATATAGCCCGGACCTCAAAGAGGAGTCATATGTATCTTGGTTATGTAATGTATCAAAGCACTCATAGTTCTGTTAACCAGGTTATACATACTTATGTTGACCTCTAATCAAAGTATATGCAGCGAGGATGTACAAGGGCATCAAATCCTAGGATTCCCCAGTGACCTTGCTTGATTACCCATTGGACGTCTTCAGACGTGGATGGTTTTTATATAAATCCTTTTCATAAATTTTTTTACTTTTACTGAGTGTGTCACAAGATCTAAATGACATTTCTATGTGATATCTAAAGACCTATCTTATCCATACAGTGGGTGTCACATGAGTAAATGAGGCATGTCTTAGATGGTAATTCATGTCATTACTTACAGAAATGGAGGTAATAGTGATACCTGAGTGGCGATCCTAGTGGGAATTTCAATATTCAGTTAACATGCTTAGGAGCTGCCGTGAGACTCAACTAACCTGTTTTGGTGCCATTATATGAGTCATGTGGGTCATATTAAAAACATAATGATGATTTAATGGAAAACTCCTAGGGTCTTTCAAGACATTGGTGGTATGTCTGAGGTGAATTATGTTACATGCCTCGATATGTCTGGATGACATCTAATGAACCAAATGTAATACCATAAAACCATCATCAGATCTAGAAGATAAATACCTATGTTGTTTCCTTTATTGAGTGATTCATTCAATGTTAGTTTTTTTATTTCATGCTTGATATAGCAGATATTCATGGTGCTTCTAGATGCAATGATTCTATCATTTCATCTGTAGCATCACAGTCGACTAGTTGACATAGGGGTCATGTGTTTGTCCATATTTTTTCATGAGAGTGAATGGAATTTATAGGCATGTCCACCCAGGTAGTTTGTTTCTTTTCATAGAATATCTCACGTGAATCAATTATGGAGTTGAAAAAGGGCTTCAATGTTACACGTCTTTGGGAATATTTGGTGTATATCACTCTAAGGGAGTCACATGAATTTCCATGACTGTGAGTCAATACCATTAACAGAGTAATATTTACATTATTTCTAATTAATGAGAACTTTTAGAAACATTTGGGCATGATGGAGGAAATACATATTTTCATATTGACATGTCCAAGAGCTTTTATAAGACCGAGAAAATTGTTGAAATGTGTTTTCATGACCCTTGAATCATTATCTAGGGTATTTTTCATGATCATGACATACAAAATATTTTTATATCACAATATTTTAAAAATAGAAAGATGCTTTTACCTCCTTACATTTTTTTCATTGTTTATTTTACAATGGTCGGGAATCATGGAGGATTTCTATAATGTTATCAAGGAAAATCATTCTTTCATATTGGTGAGGTGTCATGGGAAAAAATTGAGATTTTTGATAGATGAATGAGCATTTCATGGATGTTTTCATCCATTTATTCTTAGAGATCCGAATGGAGAGTGTGACTTTGTTTGGACATGTCTGAGGTGCTTCACTTGGTGAGGTTGACATGTCGGTGGGCTTTCATGAGATGAGGCACACATGATACAAGGGTCTCATGGTGACTTTTGGATCTTCAAGGGTTTATCACGTGAATTTTATGATCACGAAAGGCTATTTCCTCTTCATTATTACTTCTATTGTTTTGTGTAATGTTTTCAGATATCAACAGTTTCCATTAATTATTTCATGAAAAATTATTCTCCCCATAGAGATCCATTACATGAGGTTTATTATCACTGTAATCCTCCACATTTCGGATGTATTTATCATGTCTTCAAAAGAATTATGGATGATTTTTCATGTAGTCTCTAATCAACAAACTGTGTGACAATGGGGGAGCTTATTTGGTGGTCACCGCATGGCCAGTGATTTTCTAGTGTGACATTCATGAGTGCATAAAGAAATATTTGAAAATAATTCATGGGATCCTCCATGGATTTTGTGTTTTAATGGTTCATTCACATGGATTTACATTGGTCACACTTTTGTGAGTCCCCTATGATTTTGTGAAATATATGGTTCTTTAACTATCTTATTCTCCATTTTCTTTTAACGGGGGAAATAATATCCATGTTTAGGTATTTATTCCATTGTTGATTTTAAAATTCTCATTTTGCAGAAACTAAAAAATACTTTTAAAATTTATTTTTTCTTATATAAGAACAATTTTTTATATACTTACATATTATATTTTAGACACTATCATTCCATTTTTTATTTAATTGATATTATATATATAAATAATTAATTTAATATATATGTTTTTTGATAGAGTCTTAAATTTATTATATTATCATTATAATATTTTAAAAATACATATTTTCTATATGTATTCTCGAAAATATTATATATACACAAACGGTCAAATAAAATTCATATTCATCTTTATAAATCATATATATATATATATATTGAAATAATTAAAATAAATTCTTCCAAATCAATCATTTATCTTTAAAATGATCAATTATATTTCATATATTTTTATATTTTTTATAAATGCACAATAATTAGAAATATTTCCATTGTATATAGAGGGGACTAAAAATTCATGATTTAAATCTTTTTAGTTACATGATATTTTATTCCATTTATATTTTTCAAATCATTTACCAATATTTATTGTTATTTTTAATGTTATATTGTGACATTTTACAATAAAAACTATTAAAGTGTTATGTTTTGTTTAGTATTGTGTACAAAACATGTAATTAAATAGCTAGGGTTTGTTAATGATAAATTAATGATAAAAATACACATTAAAACATTATGAATCATTAATAACAGAATAAATTAAATTATAAAAGATTAATGATATCCTTTTATAGTTATATTCTATTTATTATTGAAATCATGAACTTAATATGAGTATAAACTATAAATTATATAATATTAATCCATAATTTATCATTTTTAAAAAATCATGGTTTATATATCATTATTGAAGACTTTTAATCATGGGCATTTTTTATCTTATTATACATTTAGGGATTTTAGAACACATAGTTCTCCCAAAATAAAAAAACACTTTTTTACATCCATGAAAATAAACTTGTACATCCTGTATTTATTATTTATTATTAAAAAATATACTTTCAAGTGTCAATAATTTTTCAAATTAACATCATTAAAGGATAAATTTCATCATTATATTGTCCACTAATTTTTCCTTATTTGAATGTTATAATTCATCATACTTATCAATATATCCTATAATGAAGTATTTCTTTCACTAATTCTATTGATTCACCCTTTCACTAGATTCAAAAATTAAATTAATTATATATATAAATACCATCAATATTAATACATACACCATTTTATTAATCCATGATACCTTAAAATATCATTCCTCATTAATATGGTGACATTTTTGTTATTAAATAATTTATATTATTCCTTACCTTATAGAACAATTAATTTTGGAAACTGGGATAGAATCACATTATTAGGGGTATTCCATTTATATTCTCTATCATCCCTTTATATATCCTTTCTACCATGGTTTCAAAATTACTATTTTCACAAACATAAACAATTTATTTCATTGGAATTCTTCAAAAATTTTATTTTCTCACCCAAATTATTTGACACCAAACATTTCATCACAATAATGGTTCAATTTTCTAGCATGGATCACCATATGATGAATGATTTGAATGTTTCTAACAAATATATTATAAATGACACCAACAATATGCATGTAGAACCATTTATAATGGCAATATCATATTCTTATGAACCATGAAAATGTAATAGATATGGACTCATTCATATATTTAAACAAGCTTTGGATTTAATCACATGGGGGAATGCTC
Organism: Viscum album; assembly: GCA_963277665.1. NCBI lineage: Eukaryota > Viridiplantae > Streptophyta > Magnoliopsida > Santalales > Viscaceae > Viscum > Viscum album. The sequence continues at coordinate 2,014,505,572 of OY728132.1, read as the reverse complement.
TCACATTAATAATGATATTTTTATAAAAACAACATATACATAGTCGTCACATTAATTAAAATCCATTTTTTATAATTTGAGTATGCACTTATAAACTAGGAATATAATCCTATTATCACTCATCTAACCAAAACGGAAATACCAAAACTATGAATCAATGATAAATGAATTACATGAAACCTATTAATTATCATATATTTCATTCAGATAATATATATTCTCATTCTTATCTTTTTACACAACCAGGAAAGATAATGTGACTTTGTACACATCTTTCATCACATTTATATAGAAGAAAACATTATCTATATGAACAAATGAAATTAGCTTCCTTATCAATCCTAAAATGGGAATATCTCTATAAATATTTGAGAAAAAAAATTATCTTAATGTCATTTCATAATATATTTCATTACATTTTATATTTAACATCATCATTAAGATAAAACATTTAAAACCCCATTAAAGGATAAACCCATTTACCTTGTTTTTCAGACATAGACTGAATATGTACTATAATGTCAATGATTACTTATTAAATCCAACTATTTAAAATCAATAATAAACTTCCATCACAATTTTTTTATATTTTAAATGAACCACAACTGTTTATATTATATTCATTTTTGTATTTTGTAAATATTCTTAATTCACACACTACTAGAATAAGGGACTATGACTGCTTATTTTACTTCACATTCTTGATTATTCTCAAACTCTAACACAATATAATACTCTAGTAAATTTATTTACATCTTTCCATTTGATTAGTTTACACATAATCATATCTATAATTTCTACAAATGTTATGTTAGACTTACTACATGAACTAATAGAAATGGTAAACATCAAGTCCACTTATTTGGAGAATTTTTACCAAGAAAAAATTCCCACACTCTTATCCAAAACAATATGTTAACTAAATCTTACAAAAATATATTTTATTTTAGTAATTTAATTTTTCTAATCCTATAATTCCTTATATCATATAATGACTAGAGTGTACAACCATTAAAATAACATTTTTTTATAGTTTTTAGATTATCACATATGTTTTCTAGTGTCAAAATTATCTCTGATGTGGTATTCATATATAAGATATTGAAAAAAACATCATTTACTAATATTATAACTATATATGAATGTTCATTTTGGATAAGGATTTCTTATTCTCTCTTCATTGTCATCTCAATTTTAATATTAGTCATCATAATTAAATAACCTTTTTAAAATAATTAATCCATTATTAGAATCTTTTAGAAAAAAAACATACCACTAAAACCTATCAGTAATTAACCTATCCTTTTCCATCTATATTACCTCCATAAAATAACACTAAATAGAACATTATCATAAAATAAAAATAAAGTAACGTTTTTAAAGGATTTCACTTCTCAATGAATATAATGTTATCAAATAACCCTTTTTAATCCATTTACACATATCCTACCCTCATAAATTATATTATCAAAATAATGTTGAAAGATCGTAATGGAATTTTTTATAGTCAATTAATGAAAATTTCTATTCACCGTGTGAAAAAATAAACTAATCATAAAAAAGTAATAGAAAATAAAATAACTGAAAAAAAAGGAATTTGTGTCATTTAAGAAATTATATACCTCTATAAAGATACAATATATTAGTAAGAGTAGATTGAAATTATCATGATATAAATTTTTACTAATAACATCTCAAAAATAATTAAGTAATATAAACACACTATGAAAACCTTTGATGACTAGTTATTTATATTTTAGCATAGATTCCTCTAGTTAATCAATATTTAGAAAAATTAGTGACTATTAATAAAATATTCATTCATTAATGGATTTCATTTACTCATCGTTTCTCAAAAATTCCCATAAAATAGCATTAATAATAACTCTACCACATAAATATATTTTTTTGATGATAAAATTGTCGTCACCCCTCAGTATTTTACCACATTCCATCATCCCAAATAAATAAATCATTATCATTTATTACTCCACTAGTACTCCACTTGCTTCATTAAAACCATTTTAATTGTACTCATGATATGAAAATTAGCATCAATTAATATTTATTGTTTTGAAAACTATAATATTGAGCTCATGGTGGTAGAGCATAGTGAATCATGTAGAGGTTCCAAAGCCCCCCATTATTTATGGTAATTTTTTTATCCAAAGAAATGTATAATAAAAATTATCCCCTTATTTTTTATTTCATATAGAGGAATGGTATTATACCACCTTACACATATTTTCTCCATTTCCATTTAGTTTCTCCCTTCTTCATAGATATTATATATCATTCAATTATAGAACATCAAATATTAAATGAATTTTTGGAGAAAGGATAAGGTATGACTCTGCTAGGGATTTGTGGTTCACTTCAATATGTATTTGTTATAAAAAATAACAATTTGGTTATTCCATGGAAAATTATTGAATTTAAATGAATGAGTATAAATAAATGTGTGAATATAAATGATAAAAATTTAATAACCATAAGGTAGGTGGTCCCTATTATTTTCCACAATTTAATTTTCTATCTAAAATTTAGATATGGATTTTAACATTTTATATAAAAGAAAGAAAGTCACAACATAGTAATGATAAGGGTTGTGTGGTTTTAAGAAAATGTGTAAAACTCTTTCATATCAAGGTCAAATTATTTTCATGAGTTCTACATACATTTAATATATATTAAATGAATAAATTTAATTGATAATATTGTAAATGTATGAATGATGAACTAATTAATATTTTCCTACAAAATTTTAGTAGTATAATGATTATTTATGGTATGGTGTTTGTATATTGGATATTCACCAAATTTTTATGATTAATAAGTAGGGTTATGAGAGAGGAAATATTTTATAATTTTATCTGTATAAGATTCATATATAGTGGTATCATATCCTAATGTATTTTTAATTAAACTCCCCTGGATTGTAGCTAAAGGGTTATGAACTAATGATTAGTGCAAAAGTATCTTAACAAAACGATGGATGCAATTTTATCTTATTTTTAATTATTACCTACAATCAAGAAACATCATACACAATTAAAAAAGGGTGCATGAAATATTAAATACAACATATGAATATATAAAAAACATCATTAATATATTGTATAATTTTAAAACTAATATCACATAATATAATATAAAAAACATAAAAAATTACAAGATGGATCCTGGGAGACAACCTTATAGCTATCATAAGGAAAATCAAATCAACCTAATATTATATTATATAACAATATATAATTGTCATTATCATCCACCTAGTAGATCATTATAGACAAAAAGTGATAACATGTACATAGTCGAGCATCATTGAATATAATATTACACAATATAATAATTAAAAATAGTTATCATTTCCCAATCCTCTTGTGGCTATATACATAAAAAATAATTAATGTATAGACAATCCAGTTTCATAAAACACCATTATCTGATGTAATAATACTCATGATCCATCCATATCCACTAATAATGCCTTTGTTTTTTCTCAATAATTAAATTTTTTTATTATAACTGATAGTAATATAATCACAATACCCATAATTGGATACCTATCTCATTTATCAACCTAGATGAAACAATTATTAGGGTTTGGAAGAGAAACAAATATCCATATATCAATTTATTTTTAAATAAATAATACATATTATAGTAATATTTTGTTAAACATGTAAATAATCCAAAATAATTATTCATATCTATGACTATAAGAATTCTCAAGTGTACTAGAAGAAATACACATATCAACAGTTCTAACAATATATATGTCCCACCTAATTCCCCTGGATTTTTTGTAGGATGATGTCAAATATTAGATGAATTATCTCTAACCTTATTCATTGTTTTGTAGCATAGGAAGTATGAAATTACATAGGACAATTGCTTCCCATCACAACCATATATTAGATATGATGGAAGAACAACCAGTACCCATCAATCCCAAATTTATGTGGATGAATGAGTTACCTATTTCTACATATCCTATACTATTTTTTTATATCAACCGAGAGATCATAGTGACTATATATTAATGTATTTTTTATTCACTAATAGTCTCTATAAATATTTTTTGTTAAGAATGGTAAGAATATTGTTATGTCACAAAATCTATTTTTAAAGAGTAAATTAAAAATGATGATGAGTAAAATACTCTAAAATCCATCATTGTCCCTCTGTCGTAGGATTCATCACATCACATTGTACATAAGAACATATAATAATATACTAAGTAGAAGACAAGTATATTTTGATCAGTAATAAAACACATTACATATATTATTATATAGATATAATATAATCTTTGATGAATTACCATGACCAAATCTAATATTAATCAATAGATATATCAATTCTAGAAAAATTTCAACTATACAATTTAAAAGATATCAATGTCAAATCTTATTATAGATCAATATACACACTATATATTTTGTTTTTTTTCAGATGTTATGAAAAAACCTATCATGGAATTCTCCAATTAAAACTATCAACATATAAATCATTATCAACCAATATTCATGACATTAGACACTATGAATCAGAATTACATAGCTCGATAATAATCAACTAATAAAAATGCATTAATTATTCTTGTATAATTTTTTAATGATAGTGTTCATCATGTTCAGAAGAAATTCATTATTAAATATTTACTCAACACATTAAATCCTTTATGGTCTCACATCCTTAGTTATAATTATTATCCTTTACAATTAATTATCATTAACAATAAATTTTATTGCAATAAATGTTTTAAATTTATATAAATGAACACATTTCTATTATCAATTTATAATTTTTAATAATCATTCAAGACAACACATTTAATGTTATCACTTATTATATTTATCATTGTTATTTCATTCTTGTAGTTAATAGAAAACATTTATATAGAATTTTTAGTATTTATAATCATCATTCATCTCCATTAAAATAAATAACTCATCCTAACCGAATAAAATAATATATTATATTTTATTATCATATTATAATAAAAAAATCATTTGGATGAAAAAAATTTGATAAACACATTTTATATTATAAACTTATTTTTTTGAATCGTTAAATGTTTAATTAGTCCATTATAATTTCAATAAAATCCTTACCAAGACCTCAAAATTATTAATAATGGATAACATAGAAAATCTATCATTATATAACTTGAATCCATAAATTAATTAAAAATCATCAATTATGTTCATCAAAATTTCATTAAATATTATTATTATCAGAAAAAAATTTATATATTCATCTCAAATTATTTTACATCCACATATATTAATTTAAATTATATTGATGTCACCTCAATCTTGTGATAACCATTTATTGACATTATTTGATAGAAAAAGATATCATTTTAAAAAAAATGTACTGATATGTTTATAATTATTTTAAAAATTATATATATTTCAACATTAATTGAATCATGAATCTATTTCTTGAAATATTTTATATCAGCAAAATAATAAATCATGGGTTCTATTGGGTTAGGGATTCTAAGAGGGATGGAATATAATTTTTAGAACTTAAAAATAGAGTCTTCACAAACCCCATGAGTATAGATTTTATATTCCTCTCTATGAATTCCACACTGAACCACTATTATTTATTTGCACATACAACTATATTGACACATACATTCCAAATTCATTATATTATGATCTCATAAAATGTACCATATTCGGATACATCACTATTTGAACCATACACCCCCCCCACTCACACAAAATTATAATTAGATGATCAGGTTACCATTATTTACTTAGATCACAACATGTAGAGGACCACCCTAGATCAGGTAGGGATATGTAGATATGTGATCGCTGTTTAATATAGTGATTCTAAAGATGTCTTTCAAACACTTATAATGTCTTAGAAATGACCTAGTTGGCCAAAAGCAAATATTTGGCCTTTTGATCTTGTATTAGATTGTATAGAACATTCCTTATGACCAAGAATAAGTCATTTTTAGCCAAAATTAATCTATTCATGGTGAAAATCTAAAGGATTAGAGACTATTTTTTATATAAAAATATATGGCCTATTATATATGACCCATAATATGATATCAAGAATTAGATTATAAGATGAAATACCTGAATAATGTTATATTATTGATAGAATTATTTTAATAAAGAAAAATTATTTATATTTTGTCTCCCAAAAATATTAATACAATTGAGAGGAATATAGAAGAATTTAATTAATCAGATCTAGTGTTTTTCCTTAGATATACATATTTGGTGAAACAATCAAATGAAAATTTTACCACCATATTTTAAAAAAGAACCCAAAACATTCTAATGATGTTATATTTTAACATCTTATTTAGATTTTTATAAATTAAAATGCGTTTGAAACAATTCATTTATTGAATATTTCTCAAAATAAATTTTTTTAAATTGATCCAATAAGTCGACATAATTAAAGACATATATTTTATAACCTAAAAGTTATATCTCTGATTTATTTGGGTTTGTTAGATAGTTTTTAAAAATTACAAAACCAGTAGTTCTATTTTAAAATGAATAATATCAATACTTAATTTCATGGATGATTTAAAATATTTTTCCACAAAAAAATCATTGTGAAATTTATTCTAACTAATGATGTTATAAAATCCAAGAAAAATGTATTAGATAATTGATTTATAAATTTATGATAAAAAATTCCCTTGTGAATGGTATAATATATGGAAATATAGATCTACCAACACCTCAAATTCCCTATTCTCACCACTATCTTTTGAATTAAAAGTGTAATTTTTTGTTAAAATCCTATAAATATATTTTTATTGCAATCACTAAAATGTTTTACACCTAATTGACCGTGGATTTAGGATTATCAATGTGGCATGAAATTATTAAACTATCTTAATTATTCTTTTTATATATGAATCAAAATTTATATTTCCCAATATAACATTTATTTGTGGTAGAATTTAATATTTTTCCCTTTTTGATATTTTTTCTTATTAAAACATTTCAATCCTATAAATTATGATACTAGATACTATATCTTAATCAAAGTGAATGATAATAAATTCAATTAAATTATAGAAAATGTCAAATTAAAATCATTTAAAATGTTAATCCTAGTACTAACTCATATTATAACATCCTTAGTAACAAAAAAATCACAATTGGAAAGAAAATAAACCACATATATCCCAATTAAACTATCTAATCAATAATACCCCATTCCAATACAACAGACCCTATTTAAAATTTTAATCAAAAATTAAATAAAATGGGATGTTAGTTAAATATCAATAATTTCAAAGAAACAAACAATGAAATCTCTATTTAATATTAAAAATAAATATATCCTTATTCAGTTAATTACTATTAGGGGATCAATCATGTAATGACTATTTGTAAAATTAAATATGAGGAGAACATATTATTTATAACATCAATACTTAATAATTTTCTTATTCCTTATGGGGAATAACCAAAATGGGATACTCTAAAATCATGCTAATGTATTCCACTAAAAATAATCCTAGTCATTAAAATTTATAACATTTGGGATATTTTTTTTGGAACGTGTGGTCCTTCGTTCACAAATTCCTTAATATCTATTAATCATTTTCCATTCATATAGGTATTTAAACCTAAGATTTCTACCATTAATTATATTGTTCAAGGTATAGGTATAAACACATATAGTCACTACTAATGTTTTTATTAACCAATTTAGTGATGATAACAATAGAACTCAGGGATCATCAATACTCAATAAGGACTAACTCGAGGGGTCAAAATAATCTTAACCATAAAAATATTCATAGGCGAGATAAAATATCACACATAATAAACAAATATTTGTTATCTAAGAGGACCACTAATTTATATTTATAAATATCTCAACAATCGTTTAATGATCAGAGAATTATTTTAAACTTCCAATCTTCCTTAATTTTCTTATATAAGGATCTATCCATGATAAAAGTAGTATATTATATATAATGTAATGGAACCCAATATCAATGGAAAAACTCAAAATAGGTCAAAATTATATAGTGATGAATAATACAATAATAAAACTCACACAAATAATCTATACCATCAACACCTATTAGAAACATGAAAAAATTCTTCATAGCATGTCTATTTTCAGGAAAACAAATATCATCTAATTAGATATGACACATATCCATGAGAAATCACTGATACAAATGATATAATGTCCTCACATAATCCTTTTCAATTATCCAATTTTTTTAAAATGTTTTTGTTGGATCACTAAATAAATATGAATAATTATTATAGAGAATAATTAAATACACAAATTAGATACTCAATGTCAGACGTACACCATATGAAAATATTATAAAAATTTCTAAATATCAATTAAAGATAACATTCTAACCAAATTAATTAAATTTTAACATCCCACTATAAATTTATTACTTATATCAAGCTACCACACATTCATTCCAATGTTCCATAGAATTATTTATCATTTGATATACAAAAATAATATTTATTTGACTCTTAGGTTTATGAGGTTGGTTTATTTTCTTAATTTTGGTAAATTAACTATAAATTAATCCTCCCATCATCACACAAAATCCCAAAATTCTTTATTATAATGAATGTTTGGTTTAAATATAATATTTCAAAACATTTGAAGAAGGAAACCCATACTACAAAAAATGACAATAATCAATCTTGTATACATTCAATCACAACACAATTCCAGATTAGGGGAAAATTGATGTTGTCATCAATGGATTCACATTTTTCTTTCTTATAATCCTCTATCTAATTACAATATTAAATTAGTAACATTTTTGAAATAAATGAATAGATTTAAGAACAACCAGTGGATGGAGAAACCCCTAAACCTAAAGACCCAGATGAATCCATGTAGCTAGACATGACAATTGATTGGAGTTGTTTGTCAATGGATGGACATGTAAATCACAAGTAATTGTTCGAACATGCCCCCATAAGGATGAAAGGGATAAGATATGCCATAGGTAGAATCATGGGAGTGAAGAAAAACATTTAGGATGTGGTTAAATACACTTCCAAAACTATGTTTAACATATTTTATTTGCCTCCCCTAGGCGAATCATCATGAATGGGAGGACAACCCTTTTTTCTAAAAATCAGGAGGATGTAGAAGAGAGGGTTCATCTCTACCTGCATTCAGTTATTTCATTATTAATTTTTGAAAAATATTTGATAATATGGAGATTTCATGACTATATAAAAACAATTGTTGTTATTTGGGGCTTCAGTGATTGGAAGATGACAGCAATTGGGTGTGGTTTCTAACACATTGATTTCCATTATGATCAGTTCAAGTGAAGGACCTAGAGATTTGGGTCTCTCTTCCTAATGTCTGTATATCTCTATATTTAATAATGTGATAAGAATTTTTAGAATGACATGTTATGGAATACTCACACAAAAGTGTGAATTGGAACATGAAAACTGAACTGGATATATTGGCATCTACGCATAGTTTTGGACAATTCAACTATTTTTTATTCTTGATTTGGATGGATAGGTATACTGAAAACATGCGTTTTTTGAACTATGAACACATACTGGTTGAGACTGACATGGCTGACATCCTTGTGGAGAAGGTTTTTTTAACCACCAGGGGTGACTCCATTAAATTACGAATCCAATATGAGAGAAAAGCTAATTTTTTTACAAGATGAATCTTCTTTGGACATAAACTCTCTAAATATATCCTGGATAAATAGTGAACTCTATGAAATACTATGGGTAACAATGTCAAAAAATATAAGAAGAAGTTAAATAATTAAATATGAAAATAGACTAACATCCTCAGGCCATCTGAGGTTAGCAAGTCGAGGATGAAAATACCCAACCTGTTATCCCTAATAATACATGAAATTATATATAACGATTAAGCAGATATGTTCATGTGTAAAGGTCCATTGGAATCTTCATTTGATGAGTTGGAGACAAGGGTTCAAGCTTTCTATCTCTGACGGTGATTGTTGTGACTACATGACACCCATAGGGTACTGTACAGCTACATGAGGATTCTTATATTAACACATCGCTATGCCTCCCTTGGATATACATTAATAGGTATCCCAAGTGCATGATTCTCTAATTGGTGACATAACTATGATTTTAGACATTGGTCCTGACTTTCATTTTCCTCAAGTTGAGGAAAAGGGTAGTACCCCTTGTAAAGGTTATAATATAAGGAATTTGGTAATGATATATTTGTTAACTATAATAAAAGACAAAAATAACATAGTTTTCCACCACTATAAGGGTGGATCGATGAGTTTTAGGATGTTCAACCTTATGAGGTTAGAAAGGAGATGGATCCATTCTCACAAGCCCCTCACACAATAATCACCATATGGAAACCATATGGTGTAAATATACACCTTTTAATTTTAGGAATATGTTAAAATTGTTGAGTGGAAAATAGTATACTTATGAGGATACAGATCTACAACCACCGATATAGAGTAAAAAAGGAGTCAGAAGAAAATCTTGGATCGGTGAGGATACAAAATATGAAGATGAACCAAAAGAAGATAAGTAACCTAGAAGCAAGAGAAACATGAAAGGAAATGATAAGATGGAACAAAATAAAGGTCATGTTCTTAGGGATTGGGACCCCAATTGATGATAAATTTTTTTGGAACATCCATTAGATTGGGAAACCCCTAACAGTCAGGTCCTAAAGACATTTCATATTGGCCAACAAACAAATGATCCTTTGAATTTTTGAACCAAATATGAAATTTGAAAGCCGGAAACACTTTAAATGGGATTCTTGGTGAAACAATATCATCTCTAAGAATCTCTAAAATAGTTTCATGTTACATTTATGGATGCTCATACATGAGAATATTCAAATGATAACATGATGAAAAACTGAGCAAAATATCACTACCAATTGTTTCATCTCAGTATACAAGATGCAAGTCACCCTGCTCTATGCCTCAACATCATAAACGAAAACAAGATAATTATGGAGTGAATAAGAAATATTCTATAGAAATAAAGCTCAAAATTGAATGGTGTTGTGTGACTTCAAACCTGTTCTCTCACCTGATGATGAGACTCGATCAAATTTTAATAGGATGACAACTAATGATTTCTCAAAATGTATTAACCTATTCAATATGATTGAGGTCCCAATTTTTGGGACATACATCACTCTGAGAAGACTCACATGGAATGGGATAAAAACAATAATAATAAATATATGTTTCCATAAAATGTTTGGTAGAATCATCACTTATGGAATATCATGCTTCACACTACCCAAACTCCACTTTGATCACAACACCATTGTTGTGGACCTTCACATCATCACAAGGTCAGCCTCACTCCAATTTAATTATAATAATGGATGGTTAAGCATTCCTAGATGTATATAAACTATTTGTGAGGCTAGGATGCTTAAACTATATGGATTACCACTTCAATGGTTTATGGATATTCTCAAACCCACTAAATTTCCCTTGAGGGAATAGATCAAATACCCATTTTACAAGAATGATCTTGATATCCATCTTGATGAAGAGAATCTATCTAGCATTCAAAATAGTGATCATCACCGGAAAATTCCATCTGGGGAAGAAATAGAAGATCACATGAAGATTTATGACTTGCATTTTATCATGGAAAGGCTAAAAAATCCACCTAAATGTAAAATGGCTACAATAAGGTGACCAAAATTAAATGTTATAACTTATAATTCACATCGAAAAAGGGTAAATTTAGGGAACTATGCCATCAATGTAAATGAGAAGTTTTACACATCTAAAAACCTAATATCTCAGGTTGTTGTGGAATACATTATTAATATCTAAAATTTTTATGGTTCGTAAAATACATGAATGATGATTTATAACATTATTCCTTATATTGTTGAAAAAAAATCAAGATCCTCTGAGGGAACCTGAAAAGGATGAAATCAAGAAGTATTAATTCCCTATGAACATGTAGAGTGTTACTGGACTAGATGTATTTACTAATAAATTCTTTATATTTCTTTTGTAAATCTACAAGGGGGGCTTGATTAATTCTATCATATATTTCTTTTATATCATATTCTTTCCCTTCAAAATTAATTTAAATTTCATTATGTTAATTCCAAATAATGATACTAAATTTTATATTAAATACATTAGACCAGTTTATCTTGGGAATACTATTCATAAAAATATTATAAAAATCCTCATGTCCAGTTTGGGGGAAATGTTCAATGATCAGACTTCTCTAAATCAATAAGTTTTATTCAGAAGAAGATGCATTCAAAAATGTCTCTTTATAGACTCAAAATGCATTAACATCTTGATAAGGATGAGATACAAGGGATGTTTTCCACCAATATTGACATTTTTAAAGCCTTTGACATCTTAAAATAGAGTTTTCTCCCCAATATCCTAGGTAGGAATTGATTTTAGGAAAATTATTTCAGTCTTATTCATTAAATTAGGTCATCAACATGGTTTCCCATACTTATCAATGGGACCCCATAGGGATATTACCATTGTACTAAGGAAGTGTGGTAATGTAACCCCATGTCTTGACTTCTTCTTCTATTTAGGATAATTATTTATGTTGATGCATCAGGGACCATTCTCATGTAGATCTTCTCGCATAAATACAATCTTGGAAGAATTTCCTTGATCCGTCACATTTTCATTACGTGGATGAAATCATTCTCCTTATTCAAGAAACAAGGAGAACCATTAATAATATTAAGGCCCTTTTCGATAACTGTGAATAAGTTTTATGATATTCCATCAACTAGGGGAAGTAATTAAATGTTTTTGGAGATGGTCCCTCTATGGGAGTGCAGAAAAGAGTGGAAAGAAATCATAGAGTTCATAGAGGTTCAGTCCAGTTTAATTAAATGGTTGTTCCACTTTTTAGGGGAAAATTGAAGATAAATTTTCATAGTTTATTTATAAATGGAATCATTAATATACATTTTAACTAGAAATGAAAAAACCCTAACTCAGGAAGGAAGAGTTTTTTTGGTTTACTTTGTCTCAATGTAATAGGTTATGTACTCCTTTTACCTCTAGAGGTGTGTTAGAAGAATCATAAAGGAGTCGTAAGTCATGATCAGGAATTTTATATGGACTTGCTTTGTGCATGAGAGTAAACTCTTCATTGTTTCTTATGAGTACATTAATAAACATGTGGAAATGGTGGGCATGGAATAAAAGACCAAAAAATGTTAAATGATAGATTAATTTCCAAGTTCATATGGATCCTACATAACATTAGTGATACTTATTATTAATTTTTAGTAACAAGGTTCAAGGGGAAACATTTTAATGATTATCCACACTACCATAGATCTTCAGTTTAGACATCAATAAAGTCATATTTTTATAACATCATGAAAAATACCTTGTTTCTTTCAAGTAGGTACTCTAATCTCAACTGATAGAAGACATGATATATTGTATACTCTATAAAAAAAGCTGATTGTTCCCACTAAATACATGCAGATGTGTATTTCTTATTTCATCACAAACTATAGAACACTTGAGTTTGTCCCTTGGTATGTTTCAATGGATGTCAAATACACTCCTTTCATGGAAATTTACACAATTGGGTGGAAGCCAGTATTGAAAGGTTAATTCTCCATTGAAAAGTGTTACAAAATAAAAAATAGGGGAAAACCAGATATTAGTGTGGCATGATCAGTTTAATGCCCTTTTTGTATATCCATCTAGATTTATTCTAATTTTAATGATTCATAGAATGAGACTTAATATATGAAGTGAATTGAGGAGGACCATGAACTGCATTACTTAGGATTTCCATATATTCCTTTCTATTGGTGAGGGCATTCAACATATTTTCATTGATTCCATGTACAAAAAATACCTATGGCATCATGTGGAAAAATAGTTTGGGCTACAACTTCATACAGAAGTGACATTGAATTTGCTGTTAGACATAAACTATAGCATGGGGATGAGAAAAAAGATATACCATCTACTTCTCATGGATGTTGCCTCTATATTGGCTTTTATATGTAAGTCAATGAACATCCATTAGTTTGAAAACTAAGAATCATCCACCCATTTATCCTAGATGTTGTTGTACAGGGATGTCCATGATGTTGCCAAAATTCTGACTAGAGCTATAAACAACAAAATAGATTACATTTATTTATAAAGACATCTAGGAAAAAACCCTTGATTTTGATTTTTCCTAGGTGGATACCACCCTTTGGGTCATGTCTTAAGGAAAATGATGATGGTGCATCCTTGTGTTCCACAGCCCGATAGAGCTGTGGAGACATTTTTTGAAAACATCACTGATTTTCCAAGAGGAGTTTTTTTCACTACATTGGCATATAAACATCATTTGAAATTGAATTGTGGGAAATGATGTATCCCATCAAATATTTTTTTCAACATAAGGGGCATTCACTTTGGATTTAATCATACACTGATAACAATGTTGATGCAATGATGTCATGAACAAAGAGTCTACCACAAAGGCCTTTTCCCATGTGGTTTTACTAGATGAACAATGTAACTCAACTAAACATGGTTGTTTTACATGTGTATATGGATGAAAACATGGTGGTGGAAATTCTATAAAAATGTGCAGTTATTGATGCCAACACAACATAGGTGTTCAAAGAAATTATATTTTGTACTATTTTGGTTAATGATGACATCTGTAGAGTAATTGAATCCAAGTTCTGTAAAACCCCTTGTGATACATGATCTGTAGTTCCTTATACTCTGTTCTTTTAATAAATTTTTGGGGACCAGGTTTTCCCAGATCCTGGACATTCCTTGGTAATAAAATTTGTGTATGACCCAATACAATTAATATTTTTAGTGTGACTATGAAGTGTCTATATGGAGAGTCCCCTAAAATGGAAATATTGAATAAATTTACTATATTATTTCATTTATAAAATCACACATGTTGGTTAACTATGATAATAATTATTATGGATATAATTTATCCAAAGTACACCCATTACTACTAGATATCCCAATACCCAACTATAAATCCACTTTAATTCTGAAATCCAAAAAATAGAAATTATGAATAAAAAAATTGTAGTTACATAATAATTAAGGAATATTTATAAGGGTTTCTCTAAAATTCATGTTTTATTATATTGAGAATTAAATATAAAAAATAATTAATTTATTTATTCATTCTCTTCATTGAACATAAATGAAATATTTAGAAGAAAATAGTGAATTTATTTATCATATAAAAAGAAGTCATAACCACCATGAAGAAAGAATACTATCTAATTCATATAAAGTAATTAAAAACATTTTTCGATATATATTTCATAATGTATCTAGGTTTTTATCTTTCCAAACATGTATAAAAATTAAATAATGAAAATTATAATGTATAAATATTAGAATTTAATTCTTACAGTCTCCAGAAAATAATATCAACCTGAATCTCAATAAAAATAATATGAATATTGATATATGGTCAACTCGTCTAGACTATATAAACGACATGATAATTTACTAAGAAAAATTAGAAAGTCACAAAATCCTTAACCAAATATACATAATGTATTATCCCCTATATTATTTTAATAATTCATATTTTGAGGTCTAACTCATGTTTGATGAATTAGGGTCATTTTTAAAAAAATAGGTTTTGACAAAACAATTATAGAGTCCTATATTTTGACTATATTTACTAGAAATCCATATTAAGGCTGAATGTAAAAGATCCCACCCAATCTAGATATGTGCCTAAATCTAAACATTATCTTAATTATTTGATTCAAATATTTTCACATCCTAATGTACTATTAAGAGAACTCACCAGGCCCTTTTTCATTACCACCTGGTCTAGAAACTATTGTTAATGTATCTTCCAAAATTAATGGGATGAATTTTTGGTATATATAACCCATGATATTTTATCATGTATCATCCACTATCATGACATAAATTTAAAATAAATCTATGAAATATAAAAAATATAATAAAAAATTATACGATACAATATAAGTTGTCCCTAATTAAATCATATTATAAAATCCAACATATCTTAAGAATATTTAATAAAAATCATTGATGATAGTAATCTGGTCATCATAATTGAATTCCAATCCATGATATAAAATTATAAAAACTCATATCCCACCTATAAGACCATCCTCTAATTTCATCAACTGATTTACATGTTCATAGGGTGAATAATGTGTAAGTGTTCATGTAGTTGTTAACATAATAATAATTAATACATTCATCCCTATCTAAGATCCAACCCAAACCATATAGTTTCAGTATGCATCAAAAAGAAGTAAAATTTAGAAAAACCAACAACACTCGATATCTTCATTATTCATAAAATACTCATAATAAATATATGTAAATAACCCAGTGTTCATGTACATCATTATCATAAGATTTAAATGTTTCTTTATAAAGGAATAGTATTATGACTTTATATTGTTTTATATTTTTCTAAAAATATTCATCAATATACAATCAACAATTATATAGTGATAAATGTAAAATAAAAATCCAATTATCTCTCACATATTTGAGGGAATATATATCAATAAATTAAGTATCTCATTACATTTATATACACTAAAATGTTTAAACATCATCTAGGTTATTGTAGTATACCATGGTATTATAATAAATATATTAATAATGGTGTAACAGCCAATGTTACTATAGATCTTATTATGTTAATTAGATTTGGGGAAATTTAATTTTTTGTATGTATTATCTATGAATTAATTTTTTTTGAAAATTGTCCCCATGTGCATGTATTGGGGTGCATAGTTTAAGGGAAACCATGTGAGTACCCTTATGTTGTGAGATTTATAGTTATTTTTGAATGTTCATGGTTTTAAAAACATTAATAGAACATGTTTCAAGAGACTCATAGTAGTAACTTATTAGCACCTCCTTCTCTTGGGTTTCATTGTTAACAATGTTATGTCTCTTGTTTTTTGTACTAGATGAAAATTAATAAGGGAACATAAATTTTTAGTTTGGTTAATTGAATCAATTTTATAATTTTTTTTTTATTTTTTTGGAGTTGAAAAAATTATATGTGTTGTTTTCAGAGATTTTTTAATGCTCTATATGTGAATATGGTGTTCTATCTAGATTTTTTCACATCAGACCACAAAATCTCAAATCTATATATGAATGTCATGGGAACAAAAAAAATTTGCACCATGAGACCCTGTAAAAAATCCATTTAATTAATCATGTATATCCCAAGGTCTCACATGGTATGGTCAAATAATACGAGTGGGCCGCACTTACATTTTTTTTTCTATACATGTCTTGATATATGTGAAATACAATATTTTAACAGGGTTTCCATAAAAATGTGTATGAAACATGCATGTCTTTTTCTTGGGATGTTTCTCAGTATTGTTTGAAAAACATTTTGGAAAATTGTGAATCAAAAAAATGTGTCTCATTACATGCTTTGAAAATATAATTTTTCTCTCCAGGCCTTTTATTTTAATTCACCCCACTTTTCATTCTTCTTATCTGGATGTAAAATCCAACCATGGTTCCATCAACTATCATCTGGGGAAATGGGAGCATATACATTATCTTGTATCGGAATCTTTTTTTTTCGGTCAAGATGGTCATCGGTCAGTAAGTGCTTCACTCCTCTTCTTTCCTTCCTTCTTTTATTTTCCCATTATATTTATTATTTCAGTACGAGCTAATTCACCCTATTTTCATGTCATTTATCTGTTTCTTTAATTTCTCTTGAATAAGACCAAATAAGTCCTCCCATTTAGATGTGTGGTTAATAATAGAAATAAGGTATCTCATATATATTTTTTCTCTAAATGGTTCATTTATTTATAAATTACACCTCACTTTTGTTCACTAGTAGATTTGTGTGACACCTTATAAATGTGAAATATGATTTTTACAACATAACACCCTTAATATAATGGACTTTTTTCAAATTCAAGTATATTATGGTCATGTACTTCATGTTTAAACCATAATTGATGATCTATCCCTTTAATTCCCTTTAATGGTTTTTTTTCTAATTTAACCCCTCTTTGAGAAGAACTATCTAAAAAAATTCAATGAATTGATCAATTGGAATAATGAATGGTCTATCCCTCCACTATATTTATTATTTGTGACTAAACCACCACATAAGTTATTTCAACCTTATATTATTAAATGAAATGGTTTATAATCCTATGGTATAAATTTTGGGATGACCTATTTTTTACCTTATTGATGTTTGGTATTTATTGTTTATGAACAGTTCGCCTAACCCTAATACATTTTTTTATACCTGGATAGTTATCCCTAATTGTAGATATATTATTTGGTATAATTGTATAGTTTTCATCATAGGTATCCATCTTTAATTGTTTTTTCATTAAGATGATTAATGTTAAAGAAATACATAAAAAATAGTGTACATAGTCCTTCTATAAACATGATATTGATATCAAGGAGGTTTAATCATGCATAGTTAATTTAAAATAATAAATATAACTCATGATTCTCCCTATAAGAGGATATAAAATCCATGTCTAATCTTGATAGTCTATTGAACCTTAAAAAGAATATGTCTCGTAATCTATTCAACATCAGGTGTCTTAAGGAAGTAAATAGATACTCAAGATAATTTCACAGTATGCACATGTATAAAAAGTCAAGAAGAAATATTAATTCTATTAAAATTGATGGGTGTATTTATAAATATGAAAATGTAATTAAATATTTTTTGAAATCTTATTTTGAGTATCTTTACTCAAAAAATGGGGAGGAAAACACTAAAAATGTGTTTAAATTCATTGATCATTACATTGACGACTTCCCAAGTAAGAGGATGTCAATGAAACAAAAATCATGCAGTGCTTTTCTCTTTAAATATTGTTATTACTACTAGTCCTTATAGAGCCACCCAAAAATAATCATGTTCTGTTGAGAAATTATTCATCTTGAAGCTATTAATGCATTATGGGAATTATTTATTCATCCATAAATTCCCTATAGTGTGAAATCAAATTTCATTATATTGATTCAAAAAACAAAAAATATTTATCTAGATATTAGTGATTTTATTACTATTTCTATTGGTAATTAATCACCAAAGGTGATGAGTAAATTTATGACTCATAGAATGTATGATATTAATAATGGATTTATTTAGACAAATTAGTTCGAGTTTATTCCTAGGATGAATATATTCTACTTCCTTTACACTTCATTAGAGTGTCTATATTATGAATTATAAGGTAATGGATGGTTATATATCCATAAACGGGGGTATTTTTAAATCCCATGAAACAATATAATATAAAATCTTCTTTTCTATTATGAGAATAATTTTATTTTCCCAGAAAAATATTAACTTGATCTATTATATTCATTAGATTTATAGTCTCCACATCCTTATAAATGCATCGACAATGGGTTTCATTCAGTGCTCTAGAGGTGTTTGGAAGGGGGACCCACTATCTGGGAATCAGTTTTCCATATATGAAGATTACCTAAATATCACTTTAATGATATTATTAATGTTTGTCTATTCTTAAAACTGAGTGTTGGGAGTGATTTTTTTCTCCTTCACATCAGCTTTATGTAGGTGTCACTCTTCATTTTCTGAATGTTGACAGGGTCACCATCTCTCATATTAAAGTCATTTTTTGGATTTATGATTAGGTTTCTCAATACATTATCATTTGTAAAAATTCATTTATATTGTTTGGAAGGGGTGTTTAATTCTATGTAGAACATGGTGACCCAGAGGCTTTGTTTGAAGAAAGGGTATATTCAGTTTCTTTGTCTTGGTGTTACCCTTTTTTGGGAAAGGTCAAATGATTTTACATGGAAATTAATTCTTTTAGAATTATTAATCAGTTTTCAATCTAGATGGAGAATACAATATCTTAGCAAGGTATAAATTTCTTGGTCAACTCTTTGATGAACTCAATGATTGTATACACGCTCGCATTACATATATGGACTAAAACCGTCATTAAAGAGTTAAAAATAAAGATTCACAATTTTATATTGAATAGTTCAATTAATGAGTGGATAATAGTCATATATTATAGGAATGAGTGTGTCAAGACAGTGAATATTGTGGGGATGGGAGTCTAATATCTCAATATCTTCAATGATACATTGCAAAAAAAAATTAACAAGGATTTTCTTATCCAAAAATATTCCAAAGTGGAGGTCCTTACAATCATTTTTTGATAAAAGTTACAAAATGGGTATGTTATGTATTTTCTTTCATCTGTTTTGACAGATTTTAAGAAAACCTATTTTGAGATTATGGCATGATCTAAATGGGTGGTTTGTAAGAAGATTCAATTTTATTTTTGGATAATTTTTTGGATATATAAACCTATTATTGATGATGTTGTGGTCTCTCTCCCTCTAATTAAAGCTATAATTTCCGAGTTATATGTTAATTATAGCATGCATGATCTGTTTCCTTCCTAACATTATATAGATTTCTCTATGATTGGGTATTTTTATAATGATATTATATTGTGGATGCCTTATGTGGATGGTAGTTTCAATACTAGGGGCTGCTATTGGTTTCATTTTTGTGCCACTATCAGTGTGGATGTATGGGTTTCAAGCATTATAAGACCTTTTATATTTCATACTGATCTTCTATTAATCTAAAAATTATGAAGGAACATTCTTCCTATTCGATTTATTATTTAGTGAATATGAATTCACCATTATCTTGATATCACCTTTGTTTGGAAGCTAAATAATCTATATTCCATTTATTTTTTAATGTTGATTCACTTTTAATCTATTAATATATTCTCACAATTTATCTCTCTATAGTTTTGATTTTCCGACCCATGAGGTGATACATTCATCTATATAGAGAATTGATTTTTGTGAGAAGATTTATTTTTTCATGATAGATAATATAGATATTGTTTATTAAAATTCTTAGAGATCAACGAATGAATAGGTCTTTAATAATCATGCTCTTTCATTTAATAATGTTGTTTCAATTATTCATATGTGGATTATTCTTTCATCCATATTTTAAAAAGGGGAAATGAATAATGAATTTTTTTAATCTTGTTAATTTTATTTCCCTTAGTGTTTTTGGTAGTGTGAGATAATTATTAGTGGCTAGGTCCATTAAATAGACACCCCTGATCCAAAGGTGCATAAAATTTAACATTTATGGGTTAGATTCAGGTGCACTAGGGACCTCATGCTTTAGTGGTATCTTTCGTACTCATTCGGGACTCATAAAATTATATTTATATCATTTCATTATGTATGGTTACAAAAATTGATGTTGAGTTGTCTATTATGATCATGGTGATCAGGTATGATGTCCATTTTGGTTGGCATATGTTATAGCTAGAATCAGATTCTACTATAGCTATGAAAAATCTCCAAGGGATCTCCATGAATGTCCAATGGAGAATGATAACATCCAAAATTTATTTCCTTTGTCTTGAATACTATATTTCTCTATATTTTCCTTGTGTCTATATGGAGGAAAATCTAGTTGTTGATGCTCTTTCTACGAGGGAATTTTTGGAGGTTAGTTCACATTGGTTCATTTGGTTACCATTTTTTTATTCTGGTATGGTTGAGGCAAACTGTCATGGAAATTGGCATTCTTACCTTTGTAATGGATCCTTGTAATGTTTCTTTTTCTAGTTTAATTTTATAATAAAATATCTAGGGAGTATTTTTTTCTATCTCCTAATCCTTTTGGTTTTTATTATTATTGGTTGTATTGTGATGGAAGGAATTATTATGTTCATGGAATTTATTATTTTAAAATTGAAATAGTAAATGGGATTGACATCCTTTATGTATACATGAGTAGTGATGTGGAATGATTATATACATGTAATTTCTTATTTTATTAATATTAAATGATTAAATGAATTGTTATACGCCTTGAAAAAAATAAGGGAGTCTCTTTGAGGGACCACCCTTGATGGGATCATTAGATAATTGGTTGAAATAATGCATAGAGATGTAATAAATTTCCCATGATGGAATTACTTGGAAAGACTCTTAGGATCAGTATATTGTATTCTCTTTGAGATGTACACAGATTACCATATATAAATTCTAGGGAAATGCACATTGGATAATTGAGAGTTTTAACCTCATGCATTATACTAGTACCCAAGCTAAGATACCATGGGTGGGCTTGGTAGAATGATAGATAAACCATTCCCCGAGAGCTAACCAGTCCACCAATCCTGATACATGGGATAAGATTATTGGTTTATGACTTAATACAATACCAAGAGTGACATTTAGGATTCCACTTTATTGGTTGCCTCAGAAGGACTCTTTTAATAAAGGGTAATTATAGAGACTCTAGTGTATCACATGTGATTCCACTTTATAGACCACCAGGGATAGGCCTATGATTAATTTTTATTAAAAACCATTGTGCCTATTTTTATAGATATCTAAAATGAATTTTCATTATATTAAAGGTTGTGTCCTCCAATCCAAAAAACATTCTTGGGTTCAATCTGTGTTTTTCCCTAATGAAGGGATAAATTATAATCTCATGTGTTTATACCCTGTAACTATATATTTAATTTATTATTATTATTTGGATACCTATACACTAATACATGCATCCTAATCCACTAAAGGTATATCTTTAAAGAAATATTAGATATGAAAATTTATATATATTGATATATGTTTATAAGAATTTTATCTTAGCCCGATGTAGGTGTGGTCAACCAGGTGTCATTTCGGAACCTGAGCCAACTTGTTTATTTTTTATATATTAATTACTTTATTGATTTACTTATACACTAATACATTTTTTATTCACATAATGTATTATTACATAGACACCATTGGTTGTATCCTACTATGAATATATAAAACCCTGGTTAGGTTTCCAATGCACTATGGTAACCAAGAGGAACTCTTGCCAGCAAGTATGTGGATTATTGGATGTGATCTGCATTGTACCTGGGAGTAAGGATCACAAGACAGATCAGGTACTCATGATTCTCATAGTGTAATACATTTGTATTATATTTAATTTGATGTACTATGTTTTAATAAATGTTAATGCATTCTGTATTATTACATCCTCTAATTTATAGAACCATTTATACATGAATGAAGTATTGTGTATAGTTCATTATCCTCTTTTATAGAATCAACATATTTATATTTTTATTTTTATTTATTTGTACCACTTCAGTTTCTAGATTATATATATATTATATCATATAAAACTATTCTACTCTGGTCATGAGGGAATAGTATCCCCTCCATACCAGCATTAGAACCTTGCTGCTACTCAATAGCCTATAGAATTTGGAGAGGTGTTCTTGAGGGCATGTTAAGACTATTCTGACTATTGGTTCCATTTTCAGTCAGTCCAAGACAATACATATTGGTATCAAAAGGTTTATTTTCCATTTTATATCTTTTTTTCTGGTATACAATAGATAATTAAATTTTCCTTTCTTTGTAAATGTCTAGATCTTTATGTGATCAACCCACACCTAGGGAAAAGTATAAGTATCTAGGAATGGGATTTTTTTTCATGTTTTTCTTTGTTACTATTTATTTTTATTCAACCTTGATTGAATGATGTACATTCCTCTACTTAAATATTTTTCAGATATATAGTAGGATACCATTGTCACTGTGTAAAGTCTCTAAAATTGCATATATCATTATGGTCATGTAGAGACGCACATTACATGAATTTTCCATTCCATGTAGTTTTAATTAGTATGGTGTTGATATTTTTTTATGTGCATTGTATGTTTATTATCAAGCCTATTATATAAAATGATAGGTAATTTATTAACATTCATAGTTTTATACATTCTTATGTATTTCATTATCTTGATTACTTTATAACACATTGAATGATTTATTTTTTATGTTTTCTTATCTAGTATTATAATGTGATTTAATTATTATAAATATCATGTTTATATGTGTACCTTTCTTGGTTGTTTTCTCAACTTTTTAATAAGGATTCCATGCTTAATCTCCATTAAATATTCTTATTAAGATTTTTATTATTATCTAATATTTTTTATAACCTATTTTTTTATATTTGTTTCTTATTAAGGTTTTATCATCGACCAAATTGTTTTTTTACAACATTGATTGACGGTGACACATTAACTAACCAATCCTGATATGCCTTTTCCCTCTATCCTTGTTTGTTTGGGAAAAAAATGGTTGTGTTTAAATCAGATCCAAGTTTCATTGAATAATTTGTATTTGTGATACATGAATTAGTAAATGGAATCACATATAATCGATCCAATTTTGATGAGTTTTACGGACCAACAAACAATTATAAATTTTAATCCTCTTTAATTTTGACTATAAATGAATTTGTTGCTTATGGAACTCTTACAAGACTCGTCCCAAGTAGGACAGTCCTGGTGCATCTTTTTATGAGATAAACTAGTATGGGTGTTTTTAATATTCTACTATTAAATCAAATATTGTTGTTTATATACACAAAATAGATGTGATGGGACCCATGTAGGGTGCCTTTGTTATATTTTCCATAATACTCAACCCCTTGGGGTAGGTTAAAATTATATCCTATAGTTATTCAATGATTATAAAAAAGTATATATATATACTCATATATATGTATGGTCAAATATTAACTTACATGACCCATTTAAAACTTATAACAAACTAATTAATTTTTTGATATTTTTATTGATGTTAAGATTAAATAATATTGTGGTTACAACTCAAAGGCGGTTACCCAAATGTTAATGCATTCTGTATTATTACATCCTCTAATTTATAGAACCATTTATACATGAATGAAGTATTGTGTATAGTTCATTATCCTCTTTTATAGAATCAACATATTTATATTTATATTTTTATTTATTTGTACCACTTCAGTTTCTAGATTATATATATATTATATCATATAAAACTATTCTACTCTGGTCATGAGGGAATAGTATCCCCTCCATACCAGCATTAGAACCTTGCTGCTACTCAATAGCCTATAGAATTTGGAGAGGTGTTCTTGAGGCCATGTTAAGACTATTCTGACTATTGGTTCCATTTTCAGTCAGTCCAAGACAATACATATTGGTATCAAAAGGTTTATTTTCCATTTTATATCTTTTTTTCTGGTATACAATAGATAATTAAATTTTCCTTTCTTTGTAAATGTCTAGATCTTTATGTGATCAACCCACACCTAGGGAAAAGTATAAGTATCTAGGAATGGGATTTTTTTTCATGTTTTTCTTTGTTACTATTTATTTTTATTCAACCTTGATTGAATGATGTACATTCCTCTACTTAAATATTTTTCAGATATATAGTAGGATACCATTGTCACTGTGTAAAGTCTCTAAAATTGCATATATCATTATGGTCATGTAGAGACGCACATTACATGAATTTTCCATTCCATGTAGTTTTAATTAGTATGGTGTTGATATTTTTTTATGTGCATTGTATGTTTATTATCAAGCCTATTATATAAAATGATAGGTAATTTATTAACATTCATAGTTTTATACATTCTTATGTATTTCATTATCTTGATTACTTTATAACACATTGAATGATTTATTTTTTATGTTTTCTTATCTAGTATTATAATGTGATTTAATTATTATAAATATCATGTTTATATGTGTACCTTTCTTGGTTGTTTTCTCAACTTTTTAATAAGGATTCCATGCTTAATCTCCATTAAATATTCTTATTAAGATTTTTATTATTATCTAATATTTTTTATAACCTATTTTTTTATATTTGTTTCTTATTAAGGTTTTATCATCGACCAAATTGTTTTTTTACAACATTGATTGACGGTGACACATTAACTAACCAATCCTGATATGCCTTTTCCCTCTATCCTTGTTTGTTTGGGAAAAAAATGGTTGTGTTTAAATCAGATCCAAGTTTCATTGAATAATTTGTATTTGTGATACATGAATTAGTAAATGGAATCACATATAATCGATCCAATTTTGATGAGTTTTACGGACCAACAAACAATTATAAATTTTAATCCTCTTTAATTTTGACTATAAATGAATTTGTTGCTTATGGAACTCTTACAAGACTCGTCCCAAGTAGGACAGTCCTGGTGCATCTTTTAGTGAATATGAATTCACCATTATCTTGATATCACCTTTGTTTGGAAGCTAAATAATCTATATTCCATTTATTTTTTAATGTTGATTCACTTTTAATCTATTAATATATTCTCACAATTTATCTCTCTATAGTTTTGATTTTCCGACCCATGAGGTGATACATTCATCTATATAGAGAATTGATTTTTGTGAGAAGATTTATTTTTTCATGATAGATAATATAGATATTGTTTATTAAAATTCTTAGAGATCAACGAATGAATAGGTCTTTAATAATCATGCTCTTTCATTTAATAATGTTGTTTCAATTATTCATATGTGGATTATTCTTTCATCCATATTTTAAAAAGGGGAAATGAATAATGAATTTTTTTAATCTTGTTAATTTTATTTCCCTTAGTGTTTTTGGTAGTGTGAGATAATTATTAGTGGCTAGGTCCATTAAATAGACACCCCTGATCCAAAGGTGCATAAAATTTAACATTTATGGGTTAGATTCAGGTGCACTAGGGACCTCATGCTTTAGTGGTATCTTTCGTACTCATTCGGGACTCATAAAATTATATTTATATCATTTCATTATGTATGGTTACAAAAATTGATGTTGAGTTGTCTATTATGATCATGGTGATCAGGTATGATGTCCATTTTGGTTGGCATATGTTATAGCTAGAATCAGATTCTACTATAGCTATGAAAAATCTCCAAGGGATCTCCATGAATGTCCAATGGAGAATGATAACATCCAAAATTTATTTCCTTTGTCTTGAATACTATATTTCTCTATATTTTCCTTGTGTCTATATGGAGGAAAATCTAGTTGTTGATGCTCTTTCTACGAGGGAATTTTTGGAGGTTAGTTCACATTGGTTCATTTGGTTACCATTTTTTTATTCTGGTATGGTTGAGGCAAACTGTCATGGAAATTGGCATTCTTACCTTTGTAATGGATCCTTGTAATGTTTCTTTTTCTAGTTTAATTTTATAATAAAATATCTAGGGAGTATTTTTTTCTATCTCCTAATCCTTTTGGTTTTTATTATTATTGGTTGTATTGTGATGGAAGGAATTATTATGTTCATGGAATTTATTATTTTAAAATTGAAATAGTAAATGGGATTGACATCCTTTATGTATACATGAGTAGTGATGTGGCATGATTATATACATGTAATTTCTTATTTTATTAATATTAAATGATTAAATGAATTGTTATACGCCTTGAAAAAAATAAGGGAGTCTCTTTGAGGGACCACCCTTGATGGGATCATTAGATAATTGGTTGAAATAATGCATAGAGATGTAATAAATTTCCCATGATGGAATTACTTGGAAAGACTCTTAGGATCAGTATATTGTATTCTCTTTGAGATGTACACAGATTACCATATATAAATTCTAGGGAAATGCACATTGGATAATTGAGAGTTTTAACCTCATGCATTATACTAGTACCCAAGCTAAGATACCATGGGTGGGCTTGGTAGAATGATAGATAAACCATTCCCCGAGAGCTAACCAGTCCACCAATCCTGATACATGGGATAAGATTATTGGTTTATGACTTAATACAATACCAAGAGTGACATTTAGGATTCCACTTTATTGGTTGCCTCAGAAGGACTCTTTTAATAAAGGGTAATTATAGAGACTCTAGTGTATCACATGTGATTCCACTTTATAGACCACCAGGGATAGGCCTATGATTAATTTTTATTAAAAACCATTGTGCCTATTTTTATAGATATCTAAAATGAATTTTCATTATATTAAAGGTTGTGTCCTCCAATCCAAAAAACATTCTTGGGTTCAATCTGTGTTTTTCCCTAATGAAGGGATAAATTATAATCTCATGTGTTTATACCCTGTAACTATATATTTAATTTATTATTATTATTTGGATACCTATACACTAATACATGCATCCTAATCCACTAAAGGTATATCTTTAAAGAAATATTAGATATGAAAATTTATATATATTGATATATGTTTATAAGAATTTTATCTTAGCCCGATGTAGGTGTGGTCAACCAGGTGTCATTTCGGAACCTGAGCCAACTTGTTTATTTTTTATATATTAATTACTTTATTGATTTACTTATGCACTAATACATTTTTTATTCACATAATGTATTATTACATAGACACCATTGGTTGTATCCTACTATGAATATATAAAACCCTGGTTAGGTTTCCAATGCACTATGGTAACCAAGAGGAACTCTTGCCAGCAAGTATGTGGATTATTGGATGTGATCTGCATTGTACCTGGGAGTAAGGATCACAAGACAGATCAGGTACTCATGATTCTCATAGTGTAATACATTTGTATTATATTTAATTTGATGTACTATGTTTTAATAAATGTTAATGCATTCTGTATTATTACATCCTCTAATTTATAGAACCATTTATACATGAATGAAGTATTGTGTATAGTTCATTATCCTCTTTTATAGAATCAACATATTTATATTTATATTTTTATTTATTTGTACCACTTCAGTTTCTAGATTATATATATATTATATCATATAAAACTATTCTACTCTGGTCATGAGGGAATAGTATCCCCTCCATACCAGCATTAGAACCTTGCTGCTACTCAATAGCCTATAGAATTTGGAGAGGTGTTCTTGAGGCCATGTTAAGACTATTCTGACTATTGGTTCCATTTTCAGTCAGTCCAAGACAATACATATTGGTATCAAAAGGTTTATTTTCCATTTTATATCTTTTTTTCTGGTATACAATAGATAATTAAATTTTCCTTTCTTTGTAAATGTCTAGATCTTTATGTGATCAACCCACACCTAGAGAAAAGTATAAGTATCTAGGAATGGGATTTTTTTTCATGTTTTTCTTTGTTACTATTTATTTTTATTCAACCTTGATTGAATGATGTACATTCCTCTACTTAAATATTTTTCAGATATATAGTAGGATACCATTGTCACTGTGTAAAGTCTCTAAAATTGCATATATCATTATGGTCATGTAGAGACGCACATTACATGAATTTTCCATTCCATGTAGTTTTAATTAGTATGGTGTTGATATTTTTTTATGTGCATTGTATGTTTATTATCAAGCCTATTATATAAAATGATAGGTAATTTATTAACATTCATAGTTTTATACATTCTTATGTATTTCATTATCTTGATTACTTTATAACACATTGAATGATTTATTTTTTATGTTTTCTTATCTAGTATTATAATGTGATTTAATTATTATAAATATCATGTTTATATGTGTACCTTTCTTGGTTGTTTTCTCAACTTTTTAATAAGGATTCCATGCTTAATCTCCATTAAATATTCTTATTAAGATTTTTATTATTATCTAATATTTTTTATAACCTATTTTTTTATATTTGTTTCTTATTAAGGTTTTATCATCGACCAAATTGTTTTTTTACAACATTGATTGACGGTGACACATTAACTAACCAATCCTGATATGCCTTTTCCCTCTATCCTTGTTTGTTTGGGAAAAAAATGGTTGTGTTTAAATCAGATCCAAGTTTCATTGAATAATTTGTATTTGTGATACATGAATTAGTAAATGGAATCACATATAATCGATCCAATTTTGATGAGTTTTACGGACCAACAAACAATTATAAATTTTAATCCTCTTTAATTTTGACTATAAATGAATTTGTTGCTTATGGAACTCTTACAAGACTCGTCCCAAGTAGGACAGTCCTGGTGCATCTTTTTATGAGATAAACTAGTATGGGTGTTTTTAATATTCTACTATTAAATCAAATATTGTTGTTTATATACACAAAATAGATGTGATGGGACCCATGTAGGGTGCCTTTGTTATATTTTCCATAATACTCAACCCCTTGGGGTAGGTTAAAATTATATCCTATAGTTATTCAATGATTATAAAAAAGTATATATATATACTCATATATATGTATAGTCAAATATTAACTTACATGACCCATTTAAAACTTATAACAAACTAATTAATTTTTTGATATTTTTATTGATGTTAAGATTAAATAATATTGTGGTTACAACTCAAAGGCGGTTACCCTATATAGTTTTGAATTGATATTTTATATAACTAATCCAATTATGAAATACATATTTTTTATGCAGTTTGTAAAAAATAACCATGTAAGCTTAACTTAGGGCTAATGATTGATATATTTTAAAAAATATTCCTTTAAATGGTTAAATAAGTAAATGAGAAGTACTTTTATGACTTCAAATAGAACCTTATTTGGTGTATTTAGTTTTAAACCCAATGTAATGGTAGTTTTAGTGTTCCTTCTATTTTTACTTGAAACAGGAATGGGAGCATTTTTAGTAGGCCTATTATTTTTAAGATTGAACCTAAATGATAGGAAGTATATTTTAGTAAATTATTATGAATTCTCCATCTTTAAGGTCAAATGTCTCTTTTTTGTAAGGGGATATCCCAAGGTAGGGATTACCCTCTAGAACCATAAATCTTTTCCAAATTCTTCTAAGTAGTTTTAGTCACTAGGTGTCATTCAACTATAACAAAATTATGTTGGACTCTTCATATAAAAAATGAAATCATGACTATATAAGTAGTTATGTAATATTTTGAAGCTTGTAAAATGGTGTGATAATCATGTAATTCTCATTTTCATTAGGATAAACATGCCTATTGCATTGTTGGCCGCTTAGAATAACAAGTGACCATACTTTCCCTTTTTATTGGCCAACATGGGAGGCCTACAAATGTATTTGATGTTGTAAGGGATAAAATGGCTCTAGGATAGTAATTTTTTAGAACATCCCATAATAGGATTGGTAGGGAAGATATTAATATGGTTATTATCAAGTATGTTTCATTTTGAAGATGAATTATAAGGTAGTATTCATAGATACACATGATTCAATTCCAGATAATAATTTGTAGAGTGAACTATTTGAGTTCAATGATGATAATTTTACAATTTATCTATAGAAGTTGAATCATTGTTCATCTATTCTACAGAGTGACATAATAATTAAAGGAAATATGACTTATCAAAATACTAAGGATGAAATTTGAAAGAGGATATAGGTTTTTGACATGTTATTTGGTTATTTTTTGTCATTTTTGAAAAATTCTATAGGGAATGTGAACATTACATTGGAGTAGTTTTATACATAAGTTTTGATAAAATATGGTTTATAATTCTTATAAGTGGACAGTCTTTTTATCATTTGTGTTTATAGATTGGTAATGGAATTTTTTCCACGTCCATGAACTGTTTTTAGTGGTCAATGGGGCATGTTCTCTGGAATGAGTATCCGTTTTTAGTAATTGACAATATTGAAAATCATAAGGTGTGGAAACATGTATCAATTTGGGTATAACATGTACTAACATGTATAAGGAACAAAACAAAGGGAGAAACTTTGGAAATGGTCAGTGCATCTTCAAAATACATTTAAGGATGTTGTGTTTTCAAATGTGTCCGTTATTGCTGGTTACATGATGATGACATGGGGGACAATGAAAAAACCATTAAAACACCATTGGTTATATATGGACTCTGTTTGATGTTCTTGTTTGAATATATGGTTCCTCTAGTTCAATGGGAATCTTTTTCATGCAATGATGAGTTGTTGGTAGGTGAAGCTGAGCTTCTTCAAAAAGATTTATCAAGAAGTTGTTTAACTGTAATTTTCTTTAATTTTTGGTCAGCTACTTCGAAGCTGGTTTGAGTCATTAATATTAGAAGTAACATGATTGTATCGTGTCAAATTTAAAATTCTTAATAACCTCATATTGTACTATTTTTTTTAGGAGATCATGTCCTCCTTCTTAAAATCATCTTTTGTACACTAATGGAGGATCAGTTATATTCAATGATACCTTAGTTTATCATTGGGGTTGATGCATAAACTTCATGGATGTTACACTTATGTTGGAGTGGAATTTTTAATAGGTGTGGTTTTCCAAGGAGATACATAGGAATAAAAGTAGGAATGAATTGGACAGACTAACAGACACTAGACAGTTAATGCTTTGACTGTAGTTTTGCATAATCAATGTTCTTGATTATTGGATTTTTTAACTTTGTACTGATTTCTATCTGGTGAACTCTGAAGAATAGAATCCCTTGGAAGATATACATGGAATCCATTTGTTTATTCAAGGGTTAACTTAGTATTTATCTGATGTTGTATGGTATGTTTTGGTACTGATGATCCATGTGTTCCAGAATATGTACACATCATGTTCATACTAGGGAACAACAATTTCAGTTTATGTTTTTGGTAAGGATGTCAAAGAGAGCCATTAATGGGCTTCAGATAGCATAACATGAGAACACATCAAGGAGAATTCATTTAAATGTGTCATGTTTATATTTTGAAATGAACCAATGGTCTATGTTGAGTGTTTTAAGGGTAGAAGACCAGAGATAGTTCGACTAGATCTCTATCTATTGTCATTTGTCATCGGTGAGGAACTATTTCTGGAACGTCCTCTATATGAGGAATGAGTATTGAAATAAGATGATTATTTTCTTGAAAATATATCTCGAAAATTTTTTTTGGTCAATTGGAATTCAACCATTCATTCAAGATGACAACCATTTCATGAGTGTTGTTAGAATTCATGGGGTATGTAAAAAAGGGAAATCTGAGTGTGTAGACACCGTGATAAATAATTTTAAATTAAGTGGTATAATCTATAATGTTAATATAAAAAATTTGTATTTTAAATGAATGGATTTCTTTATCATGTCTGATGTTATACGAGATTAGCTATGATTCATCTCAATGATCAGCTTGGGAATGCTAGTGTTGACTTGAGTTTCTGTGGCTCATGTACCTTATGTTTATAGGGTTGTTGGATAGTTCATTCTGCATTTGAAATGAAAATAACCCATTTAAATGAATCCCCATGACCCATGTATGGATGGGTGAATATTTAATTTTTTATCCAAGGAATATCGGGAATGGAATATTAAAAGGTATATTTATTGTAGCATCCAATGTTTTTGGACAAGATGAAATTTTGTGAACAAACATGAATTTTTCGTTTTTTGAAAGGAAATAAATATTAACAATGAATAAAAATAATTTAATGGGATATGAAAAATTTATATTATTTTTTTAGACTTTTAATAAAGAATAATATATTCTTTGTGTGTTCCATCATGTTTCTAGAGTCTCAGACAATAAAAACACAATTATGATGAATGATGAAAGGTTGCATGGTTAGTCTGAAACTGTGCATCCCTATAGAAGAAAATTTTTAGTTGATCTAATTAATCTATTGGTATCACAAGGTCTTATTTAAGCATGTGATAGGGACCAAATGGTTTTGTTTTTTCTATAGGTCGCTTCAATGAAGGTAAATATACAATTTGGACATGATTTCCCAAATCGTGCGCGTGAACCGTGTGGGACTCCTTCATGGTTATTGTAATAAGAAATTTTGTATAAATGATTAGAAAATGAAATTAATAAGTAGTTTTCCTTTTTTAATTACATTATGTTACCAATTTTATGTTTAGCCTATATATTTCCATCACCCCTCATTTCCTTCTAATCCTCCATGCACAACAGCCCACTTAGTTCTCCCTCTCTTCCTAGGATAGGATTCATCTCCTTCATTGGGTGTATATATTGAATGTTGTTGGTATCTATAGTGATCCATATATAATATATTCAATACTATTTAATTATTACTTCATTTATCATTCCTTCAACTATGATATTTTCATAGGATATAATTCACTTTATTTTTAGGATGTTCGTCTATTTCTCCGATTTCTTTCAAAACATACAGAATAAAGACATCATTTTGGATGTGTTGGTCTTCCGAATAACCATGATGAATTTATAAGACATTTAAATGAATTATTCATTGGTTTATAATTTACTTTTTGTGCCATTCTTTATTAATACCATATAATTCCACCTAGATGTGAAATTTTATTGGTGGAATGTAATTCCTTAAATATAGAAGTGTTTTTTTATTAAATTAGAATGGTTGAAGTTAATATGCATAATTTTTTAATCAAACTTTATGGTTAATCCATTTAAAATAATATAATTAATAAATTTTTTGTCCAATGAAACCACTCATTGAAATTTGAGTTCCTTTAATATTTTTTGAATATGATCAAATTGCGTTCAGACGGGTGTTTCCATCCACTATATTACCTCAATGTGATTGAAGATCGTAATAAGGGGTTGTAACCTTATATTATTGAAAGATATTATTTATTCATGTGTTCTATTAGTATTTTAATGGACTATTTTATAACTCTTTCGTGTATGGAGTTTACTATTTTTTAATTGTTCAGCTGGACCTAATACTTTTTTTTTTACTTGGCTTTTTTTTGACAAGTTAGAGGAAATTAGGATGGAATTTTCCATTTCATTAACATTTAATATTATAATTAATAAAATTGTTATGAATGGTGCCCTTATTTTAATTTACATTATTATTCAAATATTTAAATGGTAAATGGCTGTTGACACGTTTATGTATACATGGCTGGTAATGTGGCATGTTGACAAAAAAACCTTCCATTTTATTTAATCATTAATTATTATATGATTTATAATACCACTTGAGTGACACATGGGTATCATTTTTATGTAATGAAAATGATTTGATCATAGGTTAATTCATATAAATTATTTCAATATTGATACAAATTCACCCATTAAGTAATTCTATTTAAAGATACATATTGAGTGGTGATTGTAATTTCCTTGAGAGATACTTGAATTCGCATGAATGAATTCCTTGTACAATCTTATAGTCCAATTTCGTTTTTTCCCCATCTGGGATACCAACACCATAGGAGAAATAAAATGGAAACTCTTAGATGAATGACAAGTAAATCATTTCAGGAGTGATACTTGAACCCAACTGAGTGATTCCTTGGATGGGCTCATTGTGTTATGACATTATATAGTACTGAGAGTGATACAAAGAACTACACTTTACTAATTACTCTTATGGTGAAGAGTAATTATAGATTTTATGGTGTGACAATTGAGATCCCACATTATAGATCACCTTAGATGGACCACGAATGCCTTTTGATAAAGAACCCTTATTACTTTTATTAAGTATATTATAAATGCTATTTTTTCATATTTATGGATGCATCCTCTATGCCAAAGAATCTTATTTGGTTAATTATATTTTTTCCAGCCCCTACGATAGTCCCTATTATGATCCATTATGTTTAAACCCAATATATATATATATATATATATATTATTTAGATTTATAGACACTATGCCACATTTCAATCACCAGTGAAGGTAAATATTTTCGTTAATTTTAGGTATTAAAAATATATAAAAGTCATCAAATGTTTAGAGGCATTCTGGATTATCATGAATCTAGTATGGTTGTCTATGTTTCCTTTGGGAACATTAGTTGATTTGTTTAATTTTATTTTTTTTATAAATTTATTGATGTACCTACACACTAAGTTATTTTATAGTCACAGTATGTATTATTTATTGGACACCATTGGTGGTGTATTACTGAGTATATCTCACACCTTGCATGGGCCACCATTACATTGGGTTACTTGATAGGACCTCATTTTCAAGGTATACTCGATTATTTATTATTATTGTATATGGGAAATGAGAGTTACAAGCACATGACTAAGCCATTACTCATGGTTCTCATGAATCTAGCCTTTGGAAATCTACTTATTTTATTGTATTGTTCTATATTGTATTTTACTTCCTGTATTATTTTTACTCACTGTAATCTATAAGATTATTTGAACATAATTTTTGTAATTCCTATTTAGAATTTTTAATTTTTTTATTTATTGCGTGTATTTTCCACTGATTTTACTTTATTTATACTAATTTTGTTATTTTTTGATTTATTTATTTTC
This sequence comes from Viscum album, assembly GCA_963277665.1. Taxonomy (NCBI): domain Eukaryota; kingdom Viridiplantae; phylum Streptophyta; class Magnoliopsida; order Santalales; family Viscaceae; genus Viscum; species Viscum album. The sequence goes on along the minus strand of OY728132.1, from coordinate 2,014,469,568 downwards.
TAATATTCTACATTTTTACTATAAAAATGAGTTTATAGTCTCCCCACTATAAATACCTTAGACCATAGAAACATGTTGGTTGCCTTTGGCATACAAGGTGGAACACTTTAGGCCAGGTTTTGACTGGTCCATCTACTGGTTCCTTATTATAAAAGGCTCAGACTATACAAATAGATTTCTCATATTTAAGTGAACTAGTCATGAATAGAACTGTAATGCTCAATGTTTGGAAATTTTCATATTATATGGTTAACTCATGGGAAGATGAAAAATTATAATTTCCAAATAGAAACCATGAATATGTGTGTTTCCTCTTATATAAAAACACATTGTTTCTACATTGTTTACCAACCAATCTTGAAACTCATGCAATGAGCTTATGTTTTTTATTTTAAGATTTATTAAATTTACCACTAGTATAAATTTTAAGTGGCTTGGTAGCATATCTCAGCATCATGCTCATCCAATCCAAGTAATTCAACGAGTGGTCTCTCATTCTCTTTCTATTTTATTATAAAGCCTCTACAAAATCATATTTTATATATTCCATCAAGGTAACCCCTTAAATTGTATTCTTTATTCTTCCCCTTCCCATTTATATGGGGTTTACTGTATCCCAAATAACCTATAGACATAATGGATTGATTTTAGTGATCAAGGATATTGATTTATGGGGGGGTTTTCTTTTAAGGACGTACTTGAGGTTCATTGATGTTTTTTAGAGAATTATTTGTTATAGGAAATGATTTCTATAATGGATTCAATTGGATAGATGTTAATGATTTTGTGATTATTCATATATTTATTTTACATTGATATATCGATAGTTTATAATGATTTATTTTATATATTAAATCAATATATGATTTATTCTAGGTTTTTTCAAATTTATTAAAAGTCGGTATATTCGTGAAACGTGGGTTTTTCTTTGGAAGTTCATGTGTTACTTGTAATGAAATGTGTTCATCAACATCCAAAGTGCTGGTTTTAAATAAAATGTTGTGATTTTGGTACATTGATCACATCTATGTAATAAAATTAAATAATTAGGGAATTTTTTAACATCTAGAGGTATTTTTAAGTTCGTTAACCATTGATTTAAATAGTAAAAGTGTTTTATAAAATATTTAAATAAGTATTTGAAAATATACCAAGGAAATTTAAATCACATTTACCCTGATTGGGTTGTGACTTAAATTTATATTGGGTATTTTAAGGATATTGGAGATTTTTAATATATAAAAAATTATTGATTTAAATGTACATCCAAACCATTTTGATTGACTTATTTTTTGAATATTTTTATGTGTATTTAATGAGATTTATTTTAATGAATGGTTTGATATGGGTATTAAAAACGTTTTTAAATGAACCATAATACCATGTGGATTTTGCTAAATTCCTCCTTTTAAGATTTAGTGTTTTATAAAGGTTTTATGTTTTAATGTGAGATCATTTTGTCCCCTATGTTTCATTATGATATCTAAGGGGATGTTCCACATTGATTGAGGTGATTTATGGAATGTTGATTATATTTATTATCTCATTTGTTTTTAATTATAGGTCAATAAGGTATTTATAATAAGTGTTTGGAAGGTGAGTTCAAATTTATTACATTGATAAAATTATTATTTTGATTTTTCACATCTATTTGATATATTCTATGAGATTCCAAGAGGATTAGGTAGAGTTTTAGTTATGATAAAACACTAGTTTGGTTAGGGTATCTAATAGGGAGTGTGTTCCACTAGATAAGGGCAGATAGTGGAACTATATGTCATAATTAGTCTCATGTTTCTAATGGGGGAACTTATTGTTGCATGTCATACTGTTATGAAGTTGAGAGGTTTATCATCTCTTAGTTTGTTGGGACCTTCAACGATGATATAGATTCAGTAGTGTTATATTACATATCATGTCTCTAGTTTACCATATTTCTCTTGAGTTATATAAGGGGTTTCATGGTGATTTTATCAGTTTTTATAACATAGGATATTCTGAAATATATTTATTGTTAATATCTTTCATTAGAGATTGGTTTATGGAACTATTATAACATTTTGACTTTTTGTGTGTGTAAAAGTTTTTATGGTTAAATGATTTCTTAAAAAAATTTGGTTATATATTTTTTCACTGGAAAATTGGTTTTCCAAAATAATAATGATGTTATATCTGAACATTATTCATATTCTATTTTAACAATGGTATTTTATAATTACAAATAAAAGGAAAAATATCATTTTAACTGATTTTATAGCTTGATGAAGATGGTCATCATTTTATATTTTAAAAGAGTTTGGGGAATGTTTCGGTGTTTTATCATTATTTATTCACTATAATGGGTAATGAATATATTTAAAAAGGGGATGATGTCTAGAATTGGTGTTAATGAGATTGTTTTCATTGAACCCAAATATATATTTTTTGAAATGTGTTATGTCTAATTTTTTTATCTCATACATGTTAATGAAAAATATATTTTTAATTAAATTTTCATTTTATAATTATACGGAATTTATTTTTTAATTAATAGAAAAAAATAAATGGTTCCTACATATCCGAATCAGTTTCACTCTCACAATACATACACCACATAGTGTGAAAAATTCATATGAGTTTCTATTTAGGATCCTTTTATTGGGTTTCCCTTATATAGGGGTTTGGGTTGTGTTGGATTTTTTTTCATGGGATTGAGAGAGTGACCATGGATTACCTAGGGAATGTGAGTAGTGAATTTATTATTTCCAAAATGGTTTTGTTTGTGTCATCTCTATATTTAGCCATTATTAAATGGATGATATAATTTTTATGTATTTATGTGAATGTTATTATGTATGTAATACTATATTTTTTATTTTCTATATATGAAATTATTTTATTATCATTCATCTTTTATCAGGTGTGTAAGTTTTATAAATTATTTTATTATATTATAATGGGTAAAATCATTCCCAGTAATTTTTTATTAGACCCTGTTATAAGTTCCCATAATGCGGTAATCAAGAATATGATTCTAGTATGTCTCAGAATGACCTGGGTATTTAAAGGATGGAAAAATCAGGTTGGTTTGATAAAATTGCTTTTAGGGAATGCAATGTTTTTATTTGTTGTGTTGTTTCATCGTATGAAAATTGTGATCACTGTCAGAACATAGGTAGATAGTTTAGCAAACAACCGAGCTAACTCTTAATTAGACCATACCTAGAGATTCATGGGTGTATGGGGATTTATTCCATATTTTGATTTAGTATTCATATTTATTTCTTCTATTTTGATATTTTTATTTTATTATTTTATCATTATTGCATATATACATGATTTTAGTGTCAATGTGATTTTTATAGGGGAAATTCATGTAAATAATAGTCTAGATAACTAAGTAATGGTAGTTAGGTATGTCTCTTTAAATATTCCAATGCATGTTTTTTAGTTTTCACATGTTTTTCCAAACTATTCTGCAAAACCATTCAAATAGATTTTTAAACAAAATATTTGTTTCTTGACCTCCCATGATACATAAAGGGATTCATAGAGTGATTTTCATTTTCCTATTGTCTGATAAAGGATTCATATTTAAATTTTTATGTAGTGAAATATGTGATTAAATGTCATTTTATTATATAATTATTATACTATACAAGATATTTTAACATTTTATATTATTGTAATGCGATGAAAATGGTTTTTTAGGAAGAAAAGATAATAATTCTATAAGGATTTTTATATTAAAAATTATAATTTAATTGTTATAAATGGTGATATTTTTTTAGTTAAATAATGTTGTTTATCTAAAAAGTGTAGAAAAGGAAACCTTATCCATAAAATGTGTCCAACCTTAAAATTATCCATTTTTTGAATGATTCAATTATTAATTTGGATGTTTTGATAATTGGTTAATGAAATAAGATTCTAAGAGGCTACAAATTTCAAAATGGGATTTCTAAATTTCATTAGATAATGATAGTGGTTTTATTCCCAATGATATTTTAGGTTTATTATGTAACTCCACCAATGTTAAAAATATTTTTACTATTTTAATTGATTAAAAATTGTTCTTGAATGGTGTTTCATAATTAATTAGTTTGAAACATTGTAGGAAGATTTCATAAAATAAATGGGTTATCTATTTGTTTTAATTATTTTGAGACTAGTGGGCATCAGTAATGGTTTGAAATTTTTTATATGGATAGGGCTGTAGAAACATTCTGGGTATCAAAATGAGATTTAGAGACTGGTATAAAAATTTATTTTCAACAGATTTTTTCAAAAATAAATTCTATTAGGTAGTTCAAATGGGTATATTGATTCTTTCTATGGGTTAGGGGTCCCCTAGATTGTTTTAATATTATTAAAATCTTATATAATGTTTCTTGGGGTTTTTATGTGTCTCATAGGATGATGATCATGATTGAAGATAGGACATTGTTTGCATGAGTGTTCTTTATGGGGATTCATCCATCAATTTTGGAATTTCACATGTCATTTCTTAACTCCAAAAATAATCTATACATCATTGGGTTCCATGACAACATTTATGATTTATGGATTCATTGGTTAGTCCCCTTACTCATTTTTTATTTTTTTATTAATGTGGTTTTTAGATTTATTCTTGAGGGATTTGTAATGAAAAATCTTTTCACTAAGGTTAAACTTTTTTTATTCATTCCTTTAACATGGGAAATGTAAGCTACGACCTAAAGACATTTCTAGGAAAATCTATGGATATTTTAGAGCATAGATATATTATAATTGGAAAAAAATAGAAGGATTTATCTTTAATTAATGGTTATCACACTATTAGTACTATTTGAGCTAAGTAACTGTGCTGTAATAAAATTTGTAATAAGGGCCACACAATTAGATTGTAACCACATGAGTTAGGTTCCACACCCATGAAAAGACTCTAGATATCATGATAGTGCAATTTTACATGGTTTTCACATGAATAAATAAACTTTGATCTTTAATGGTGTGTACAACCATCAAACACATTTATTTTAGTTTGATATTACTATATTTTCTTTAATTAATCATAAAAATTTATTTATTCATTCCTCTTTCCTATTCTAGTAGATGGATCTCCTCTCATCCACCCATAATCCATCATCAATCCAATTCTAGTTTATTCAATATATCATAGTTCCAAACTCTAAATTTCTCACTATTAGAAGAATTTGATATATAAAGGTATGCCATGGAATACCCTTTCTTCCCATTTTAGATGATATCTATATCATTTGATCAATTTAGGTGAAAAATATTTTTCACCATTTTTAGGATGTTTGAATATTATTCTCTTTACATCTTATATTATTATAAATTGAGGTTGTTATTAACATGGGTTCATCTATGAAACTATGGTAGGTGGTCTAGTTGTTTCCCTTAATCTTATTGTGATTTTATAGCTTCTCCATTATACAACATGATGCCCATTTTCACACATTTTCTATAAATAATTTATTTTATTATAAATAATTATTTTTCAAGTTAATATACTCTCAAGGATCATTATTAATATCTAGAGGATTTCGAACCTGATAATGAACACCACATGGTTTTACCGACTTAGTTTCCCACTTTAATATAATTGATTTTCATTCCAAGATCTTTATCTAAGAATACGTCTTGGATTATAAATGGAATAGCCAATGTTTGTAACTAACTGATTAAAAATAGTGCATTCACTGTTTTATGATAAACCATGAAATTAAATTTCTATGTCTTGGTTCCCTAAATGGATTGTTTATATTGAACGTCTTATTTTATGATGGTATTCTTTATTTAAATAAATTAAATGGAATAATTTAATAAAGGAAAATGGGTTTTAGGTACACCCAAATTGCTTCATGGTTATTTTTATTTTATATATGAAATGTGATTACCAATTTTATATAATGAAATGATTATGATTATTATAATGTTATTATGTTGAATTATATTTATTTTATTAGGTTTTCTTAATTGACATTGGATATGGAATGACAGTTAATGGAATTGATGAGCATGACAATTAAGTATCCCTTACATCAAGTGTTGATCATGATGTCTCTCACTATTAAAATTTTGGTTGGGTGAACAAAATTACATTCTGCATTTCTATATTAGGGCGTTGATCATGAATACTCACCCCACCTTTCCTGATTGTTTATCATGATGTCTCAGATTCATAATCAGATTCATGGAATGAACCATCTGCTTGGGCCTAACAGCTCAGTAGATTAGTTATAGTTACCTGAGTTAAACCCTAGTCTCTCTAGCACCATGTATTGTAGGTATATTCATACTTTTTTCCACACATATTACATCATATATGTGTATTCTGTATATATATATACATTATATATTTTTAATATATATGTGGTAATATTCAGAATTATTTCAGCCCATTCCAATGTCGGTGAAGTCTTTTTGGTTTCATATAAAACATTAGAATGGTTTTATTGGTTAATTTCTAGAATTTATTATTATTTAGTTATATTTTTAAATTTATTAGCTATGTACATTTAATTGATAACTTCTTAACACCATTGGTGGTGGTCAATTGGGATATTATGTCACAATCTACTCAGGCAACCTATTGTACCCAAGTATATTACATGTATTTAGGTATGGAAAAGAAAACGTTCACTACTAGAAATTCATGATATTTTTACTTAATGTATAGACCATTTTTTAGATGAATCTACATATTCTGTAGATTCTAGTGGATAATTATTTTTACATTTCTTAATTTTTTATAGCATGATGTTTATCTGTGTCCCATGTTTCCCTCTTTTTGTATATCAGCATGCCAAAAAATCATGTGTCTTCCTTATTATTTTAGTATTTTTATTTCATAATTCATTATTAAAATATTTAGGAGTTAATAGTTTTTTAGTATGTATGTTTATTTTACTTATTCTATGGTGTCTTATTGGTACAATCATCTTATTGTTAGTTTATATCATGATTCTACTTTTGTCTTATATTTATTATATCCCCTGTGACACTCAGATATGAGTTTATATTCTTCCAATTGTACCGCAATTACACCCACAATACTATTTGATAGCCTCTGGTGTGTATGAAGGAAATATTGAGTCCATTGACCAACTAGTTTGGTGCCCATGTTAAGTGGATTCCAAGTCAGGATGTTACAATGTTGTATATGAGGATTTTCTTTTACTATGTATTACTATTTGAGTATTAGAATGATGATTATGGGATAACACATTTATGTAATGAGCCTATTTTTGGAATATCTATCCTTGTATATGGGAATCCCACATTACATATGATGGGTGATTACTATTATTTTTTTGACTGTTATGCATGTTATTACAACACCATTGGGTGTGCACATGCCATGTGGTGTTACTATTATTGGTGTTATTGAAATGTGATGTATTTTTTTGGATAAAATGAGGGTATTTTTTACATTAATTATTATAAGGACAATAGTCCTAATATTCCATGGACTTATTCCATTCCACAATTACATTTATAATGCACATTCTGATTACATAGAGTTGGTGCATGATTATTATATATAGATACCTGATGACATTTCATACAGGAAATGGAAATCAAAACTGAATCGTAAGGTATCTACATTAACCAAACATTTTATTCCTATATAGTTAAGCAAGTACACCCTAAGTAGTTAGTTTTGACAGATTGATCCAAAGACCATTATCATCATGAGATGGGTCATTATTTGATTAGTATTGAGTGGAAGCAACATTTTATTTTAGGAGTATGGAAACATTAAATTAAAAATGGTGATCCATATAATTTTATCATTTAATGATATTTAAAAAACTAAATGATCTAAACATATTAAATAAATATCAATTTTGACATAAATTGGCTACATTATACATGTTATAAGAGTCTTGTACCACCACCCCGCCTTAGTAGTGGGTTGTTGGTATGTATCTATATTATTATATCTTATTATGGTCTCTTTCATATAACCAAGACATTGATTTTGGAGCATGATGAGGGTTGTGATATTTTTTAGAGGAAGTCTTAAACATCATTTAGTTATCAATATATGATCTTTTGATTGATGATAATCTCTAATAAGGAACACACATTCAATTTTTTCTCCATGCCATCATGATATACTCTATTTTTATACCTTCAAGGTATTGATGACCACAAATATGAGGTGGCAGGCCTTAATTAACTAGTGTAACCTCATGAAGTTCCATTGATGCAACCTCTCCATATTCTTAATATGTGCACCAACACCAAATTATGAATGGTCTTAGTTAATGTGATAAAAAATATTCAAGGTGTCACTTGACCTAGCCTAACTATGGAAGATTGGACTCAAGGGTTCCAATAGTAGCATACTACCACCTTTTTAGGGGATAGAGAACCCCAAGCTAATTGGTCATGGATCAAAGTTGTATATTTAATATTCGATCATATTGAGATGAATTTCTAGAAGATTATCAATCATTATGCTTATATTCTATTGAATTCTGCTAGGAATTAGTCGGATTCCATCAACTAGGGAGATCAACATCATGATTTGGGTTGCACAGATTTCTAGATGATCTTATTTGGCTAATTATATTCACAATATTTAAGGGACGACCAAGCTATAGAGTATATGAACCTTCATAAAGGACCTATTTATATCATGGATTATTGTTCTCCTATTACTATGTTGTTGTAATTCACACTAACTCGAGTGGTTGAAGTCTTATGATCAACTAGAGATTTGAGGATTGGAAGGTATACGCCATCCAATCGTAGTTCAATGTTTTTGGACTGGATATTATTTCTATGATAGTAACCCAAGCCCATATTATATGGAATAATTTATGGAAAGATTATAGTGCAATCCATGGTGGTTTGACACATAGATCTATCAAGGGTTCTTTTGGCAGACCAAATGGTCGCTCCATGGTTTCTCACAGTGGTACCAGTAGAGAAGTAGATCCGAGAAACATTTTTCTTATCTATCAACAGTGTGGGGCCATGAATTAAAAACACTAATATATTCAAGATTCAGTGGAATGAAATGGCTATGAATTGATGGGTCATATCATGTTCATATGTTGGAACTTTTCATCGGTTACATGGACGCTTGGATCTACTCATACCATTTTTCTGGAGAAGGTCCTCTAGTATCTTTCTAGGAAGGTAACCGAAATACCACTTCCCACTCATGCTAATGCGGTGGTTGAGATAGATAAAACAAGACTCACGACTCTTAGCACAAACAAAGTGTGCTTACTCAAGAATGTATGATTATCACTCAGGGCCACAATACATGCCACTTACTATAAGGCCCCAACATTAAACATTACTAAATATTGAATTAAATGAATAATTCCCATTGAGGATCTTTTCAGGTTTAGAGTTTTAAAGAATTAGATCATAACTATTACATCTCAAAAGACTACACAGTAGACACTTCTACAAAGTTTCCTTTTTTTCAAAACATAAACTCTAAAAAAAGTCATCTCTAGTTCCATGTTTAAGAAAGCATGAATTTTCCTTGATCCCATCCTTGACCCTATTCCACATTATGTCCTGTGAAAAATATTTCAAAAAAAAACTTGGGGTGAGCATAAAAATCTCAGTAAGGGATACACAAAGAAGGAAAACAAGTAAACCATGAATAATTTATCAATGTAATACTTTTCACCTTTATGGAGTAGTGATTAATCTTCATAGAATAAAATATCATTAATTACCCTTTTGTAACCAAAATATTACCATAAAACCCATATAAAAAACACATAACATATAAAGGTAACTTGGGACATAAACATACTTAAATGGAATAACCATACGGTCGACTTCCACACATATCACTTAATGGAATAACCATACGGCCGACTTCCATACCCAATGAATTGGAGGTTATAACATAACCACACGTCCCGGTATTCATGGCACCACCCGTCATATGGTTTATCACATAACCACCCGTCAAATGTCCAAGTACCATTATAAAATCATAAGACATAAAAAATATAATGGAAAGAAAACATTTCCAGACTTTGATCACAATATATAACTTAAATATATGGACATAAAAATCCATTATAAAAACCATTTTCAATACCAAAATACATAAAGGAGTATATGGTATTTATTTCATTTTCAAAACGTTACGGCTTATTGAGGAAGCCAAAGACCAAATAATACTCAGGGCGGCGGAAAAGGTCATTGTCACCACGTATGTTAAAAGAAACATTCCATTTTGACGTTTTGTAAAATGATTCATAGAAAAATATTCCTTTTGTATAAAATTAAATGTCAAAGGGGTTTATACATCGTATAAAATAAAGCCTTGTATTAGAACAAAATATGCCCCAATGAAAGGAGATTGAGACGAAGTCCCTTACCTCGTGTCCGACGTGACTTGATTGCTCTTCAATCTCCTGAATAATAAACTAAGGTTAATTTATACTTTCTTAATAACATTTTTCAAGCTTACTATTCCTTTTATATCACTTATTTCCATGTTATAAACATTATTTAAACATTTATGTTAATAATGTTCGTTTTGTCGATATCTGGTTCATAAGTCAAAAATGAACTTCTTACAATTACATGTTGTTTATGTGATCAAAGGTTCATTATATCTAGAATGATATTCATTATTTGGATATCATATATATCATATATATCTAGAGTATACATTTATTTATAATAGTACATAACATTTAGATGTAAGAAATGAAATGCACCGTTCATGGAGACAGTAAGTTGTACGTACGCATGAACACTACCTTAATTTCTATTTTGTATTTAATGGAGTAAAATAATAATGATATAAGGGTATATTATAATTCCAGTATAAAGTCATATATAATAACATTAACTACATCCTTTATACGTCCCAAATATGGCATTAACGAATCAAATCACTTTGAGGGGGCGGTAGTCCACACTTCCTAAAATGAAATTATCGTGTTTACCCACAATGGAAACTATAAAGGTATGCCACAAATGAAAAATAAAGAAGAATAAAGAAAACATAAACCTAATATATATCATATATAAATAGATTGATATCTTAATGGCCACCATTAAAGGTGTTAAAAGAATATTGAACAATCATCGTTTCGTGAGGTAGAAAATCGCCAACCACAGAAATTGTATGTTATTTAACCATTAGATGAAGGTGTTTGTAGGTGTAGCTATAATAATACTCATAAAAACATACTAGTATATTGAATATACTGGTGTTTTTACAAAGGAAATGAATAAAAAGAGTTTATGGGGCCGGAGAAGCAAAATAAAACATAAGAACACAAGAGAAGACGCTACCTTTAAATCGGGTAACTCTTTTTGATTTGAGCTCAAAGGATTCCATGGAAATACTTCTGCCCAAAGTGAGGCATATAGGATTAATAGAGGGATGTGAAGAGAAAAAATGGGCAGGGGTTGTCCAAGCCAAAGGCTTTAGAGGTGTGGGTAAGGTGGTAGAGGTGGGGGCCTTTTATAAGAGGAGAGGAGGGGCACTCTTGGAAAGTTATAAAAGGTTACTTTATTATAAAATGAGTTTCAGTTTTTAAAGGTACCACAATTATATATTTCTAGGATAAGGTGATAAGAGTTCTAAATCCACCCATATAATAATTTTTTGACATGTGTAGGTCTTATATTTAACATTATCTTTTCATTTTATTGAAATCGTTAAATAATGAGGTAATCGATGCATCATCATAGTGTCATGAATAATTTAATTTATTTAAGGTCTAAAAATTATAAAAAAATATCATTATATAGGAAATATTTTTATATTTTTAATGAATGTTTATAGTCAAATATATGACTTGTATAACCCCATTTAAAAATTGTTTTAGTAAAACAACACATGTTTGTGACATTTTTATTTTAACATTAAATAAAAAGTTATTAATGTCATTTTCCTACCAAAGTGGCTACATGGGGTCCCCAAGTTGACCCATGGATTTTCTTGGTCGGCCATGACACATCCAATATGGGTAGGACATGTGTCAAGGTCATTTCATATTATTAAAACATTATTTTTACCTTAAATTACACTAATTACCTCTAATCGCGATTAAAAACTTAAAAGTTACTATTAACCAAAAATTATTTTAATCTCATTGAAGGACATTTTACTTCTTAGTTACAACCATGTTTGTCAGATTTTGAAATTCAAAACACAAAAGTTGTAAAATTTCATTTAAACAAAAAAATCAGTTTTTTAAGTACCACTTAGTGGTTTCGCTATTCATCAAAAAATGAACTTTATTAGAAAAATACTAAAAATTTACACAAAGTAAATTTTTATGTCCCAATTCTAAAGAAGAATATTATTTGGTCCAATAGAATGTATAAAAGTGACCAAAACTATATTTAATGACGGTTCTCAATCAAAATGTGATAAGTGGGCCTTTATTGAAAATTAGAGTATATATTCTTAAAATTGAACTCTTTTCATATTTTAAGCCTTTATCCTTTATTGGATAAATTTAAAAACATTTAACAAACATATATAATCATATTTTAGTTATTTATATTCATTCCCACCAATACAACGGCTATGTGTTAACTACCATTTAAAATAATATTATTTTATTACTAGTGTGCAACGTAATATTTCAAAGAAACTCTTTGTTGCGTATCGGGTACGCTATCGAACATAGAAACCCCTTTAATGTAAAATTAATATTTAATTCGAAAATATTAATAAATATGAAAATGTTTTATTCTTTATTTACCTAGGATGTTACATCCTTCCCCTCTTTTTGGAATTGCGTCCTCTCAATTTTATTCACTTATCAAAATAAGTGGGGGTATTTATCCCTCATAGCATTTTCAGATTCCCATGTTTCCTCTTCAACCATATGGTTTTTCCACAAAACCATTACCTGGTGAATTAGCTTATTTCGCAACACTTTCTCTCTTCGGTCAAGAATCTAGACTGGTTGTTCTTCATAAGAGATATTCTCTTCCAACTGAACTACCTATGGGCTCAAAAAATGAGATGGATCTGGTATATATTTTCTTAACATCGAAACATGAATAACATTGTGTACCTGAGATAAACTCGGAGGTAAAGCCACTCAGAAAACAACTGATCCAACTCTCTCCAGAATATCATAAGGTCTAATTAACCTTGGACTCAACATTCCTTTCTTACCAAATTGCATCACACTTTTCCACGGTGAAACTTTGAGAAAAACATGATCACCTACCTCGAAAGACAGATCCTTCCTCCTGTTGTCTGCATAACTTTTCTGTCTGCTCTTAGCTATTCTCATGTGTTTCTGAATCAACTGAACTTTTTCGGCCATCTCTTCTACCAATTCTGGTCCCATCAGCTTCCTTTCACCCACTTCATCCCAAAAAGCTGGAGTTCGACACCGCTTCCCATATAATGCCTCAAATGGTTCCATCTGTATACTGGAATGAAAAATGTTATTATATGAAAATTCATACAAAGAAAGATGTTGGTCCCAACATCCCTAATAATCCATCTAACAATCACATAGCATATTCTCCAAAGTCTGAATTGTTTATTCTAACTTCCCATCTGATTGAGGATGAAAAGATGTACAAAAATTTAATTCAGTGCCCAATGACTTCTGAAGGCCTTTCCAAAAGTTAGAAGTAAACCTGGGATGACGATCAGATACAATGGATAGTGGAAATCCATGCAACCAGACTATCTCTTTATGATACAATCAATAATGTTTATCTAGAGAGAAAGTATCTTGAATAGGAAGGAAATGAGCAGATTTAGTCAAGCGATCAACGATAACCTAGATTGCATTATTACCTAGAGATGTCTTCGGTAATCCCATAACAAAGTCCATGGATATATTTTCCCATTTCCACTCTGGCACTAGTAAAGGCTGAAGCATCCCTTTCGGTAACTTCCGCTCTGATTTAACCTACTGACAAGTCAAACACTTCACAGTAAAATCAGCAATATCTTGTTTCATTCCATCCCACCAGTAATACTCCCGCAGATCTCTGTACATCTTAGTACTGTCAGGATGAACTAAAAACGAGGAACTATGAGCCTCACATAACAACTCATTCTTCAACTGTGAATCACCAGGAACACATAATCTCTTCCCAAACTTCAAAACACAATCATTATCAATATTAAATTCAGGAAACATACCCATCTGAATCAACTCTACCTTTTTCTGCAACCCACTGTCTTTCTTCTGCGCTTGCTTAATTATGTCTGATAGAGATGATCTCACTGATACCTGAAACAAAACAAAAGAACTTCCTGCACCAACAACTGCTATGCCAAAGTTCATCAAATCAGAAACCAAAGGATCTCATTCCAAACGTAGCATGGTTAATGAAGCATTACTTTTTCGATTCAAAGCATCAGCCACTTTATTTGCTTTTCCCGGATGGTAATGAATTGTACAATCATAATCCTTGATTAATTCTAGACATCTCCTCTGTCTCATGTTCAATTCATTCTCAGTGAATATATACATTAAACTTTTGTGATCAGTATATATTTCACACTTTACTCTATACAAATGATGCCTCCAAATTTTTAGATCAAAAAAACAGCAGCTAATTCCAAGTCATGTGTAGGGTAATTTACCTCATGATTTTTCAACTGATGTGAAGCATATTCAATTACCTGATCGTTCTGCCTAAGGAAAAAGCCATGTCCCTTCAACGAAGCATCACTGTATATAACAAACTCACCATTCTTGGAAGGAAGTTCCAAAAATGGAGCATTCAGCAATCTTCATTTCAACTCCTGAAAACAATCATCACATTCTTTTGTCTAGATAAACTTAACACCCTTATGAGTTAGCTTAGTCATTGGACTAGATAACCGTGAAAAATTTTCAACAAACCTTCACTAGTAACCTGACAAACCAAGAAAACTACCGATCTCAGTTACATTTGTGGGTCTTGGCCATTCTTCAACAACCTTTATTTTAGAAGGATCAACAGTTATTCCATTTTTTGAAAAAATGTGGCCAAGGAAAGAAATTTTTTGTAACCAAAACTCACACTTGCTGAATTTTCCATACAGTTTCTTTTCATTTAAGGTTTGAAAGATAACCCTTAAATGACTTTCATGCTCCTCTTTACTTTTAGAAAACACCAAAATATCATCAATGAAAACAACCACAAACATATCCAAGAACTCATTCAAAATTCTATTAATAAGGTCCATGAATACAACAGGTGCATTGGATAACACAAAAGGCATAACTACAAATTCATAATTGCCATATCTAGTACGAAACGCAGTCTTCGGAATGTCTGGTTCTTTTTCTTTCAACTGATGGTACCCCGACCTCATGTCAATCTATGCAAAATACTGAGCTCCCTAGAGCTGATCAAACAAATCATAGATATGAGGCAAAGGATACTTGTTCTTAACAGTGATATTATTCAAGTCTCTATAATCAATGCAAATTATCATTGAACCATCATTCATTTTAACAAACAAGATAGGAGCACCCCATGGTGATGTGCTAGGTTGAATGAATCCTTTATCTAATAACTCCTGTAATTTCTTCTTTTACTCTAAAAGTTCAACTTGATCCATTCGATAAGGGGGTTTTGAAATTGGCTTAGAATCAGGAACTAAGTCGACAGCAAATTCAACTTCCTGATCATGAATAATACCAGGAAACTCATCAGGAAAAACATCAAGATACTCATTTACCACTAGCACATCATTAATATGAACAGTTCCTTTATTTTCTAAAAATTTGAAAGATAACATTCATTTCCATCTTTTACTAGTTTCTCAACTTCCTGATATGTTATCAAAAACAAGGGTTCATTCTTGTACACAAACTGATACTTTTTCTGAAAAGAAACCATTTTAGCTCTACAGTCAATCTTAGCATGATAAATAGAAACCCAATCCATGCCCAAAATAACATCAAACTCTAATAGAGGCAAAACAATATGGTTTGCAGGTATATTCTTTCCGCACACAAGGATAGGAAGGTTCTTATAATTTCTTTTTGTCTCAACGTTTTCTCCGGGTGTTTTTACCATAAGTTCAGGATTCATATCTTGAGATGGAATTCCCAATTTACTAGAAAAATTCTCAGAAATGAATGAATGTGTATACCCTGAATCAAACAACACATTGTCATAATCTGAACAAAAAAATAGTGTACCTGATTCTACTTCATTCGATGGCCCAACATCTACTAAAGTAGTTGAAAAGGATTTCACCACCCCTTTCTGCTTGTACTCTGGCTGATTTCCCCCAGTTGATTTCTTCATTAGACACTCATTTGCATAATAACCCATTTCATTAAAATTAAAACATCTTACCACTGGCTTTTCATTGCCTGCTTGATCATCTTCCTTATAGTTGCGAGCAATATGACCAGACTTACCACACCGAAAGCACTTTCCAGACTTAGATAAACATTCTCCAGGATTCATTTTGCCACAAATCTCATAGGATAGATATTTGGTTTTCTTACCTCATTGTTTCTTTGATGAATTATTACCCTTTTTCTGCCAACTGGACCTTGTATTCTGTTGTTTTTCAAAGAACACCTGATCATCGGCAAACTCCATTTCCACCTTCTCCTCACATCGAACAAGTTTTTCAAAACATTTGAACTCACAAGATGCTAAATCCCTTCGATGCATTGGCTTTAACTCTGAGTAATAACGGTTTATTTTACTATAAAGATCTCGTATGAAGTTTGGAACATACCTTGCCAGTCCAGTGAACTTTTCTTCATAAGTATCCACTGAGTCATCCTCCTGCCTCAATTATAGGAATTGTTTTTCCATCCTAAGACAAACCACCTTAGGAAAATATTTCTCAAGAAACATACCTTTGAATTATTCTCAGTGAAGATCATCAATCTCATCACTATCCCTGATAATTTTCATCATCGACCACCATTGATCTGCTTCACCTTCAAAACGGTAAATAGCAAGACTAACCTTTTGATGTTCTGAACACCCCATGACATCAAAAATCTTCTCCAGTGATTTAATCCACCCATCAGATAGCACAGGGTCAGATAATCCTCTGAATGATGGGGGATGTTACCTCATGAAATGTTCCACCATTTACATGTTCCTCTGTGGTTGATCTGGCTGATCTCGTGCATGAATACCACCACCATTTATAGCCTGAGTCAACTGTTTCATCACTACAACAAATTGTTCAGTTCCAATTCCGACCATCTCAGGTTGCTGATTTGGAAGGTTGTCTTCCTCCTGATGTTGTCCTAAAATAGCTGTCTTGTTTCCTCTGAGGAAAACCATTCTGAACACAGAAATATCTTAGACTAAGAGACTAGGTAATCTTTAAATGCTATATTATTTCAATCATACCATAAATTAATTTATAATTTAACAATTTTCTAACTCCTAAAGTTGTCTAAACCGACCTCTGATACCAAATTTTAGGCCTCGGCCTTAAACATTACTTAATATTGAATTAAATGAATAATTCCCATTGAGGATCTTTTTAGGTATAGAGTTTTATAGAATTAGATCATAACTATTACATATCAAAAGAATACACAGTATACACTTCTATAAAGTTTCCTTTTTTTCAAAACATGAACTCTAAAAAAAGTTATTTATAGTTCCATGTTTAAGAAATCATGACTTTTCCTTGATCCCATCCTTGACCCTATTCCATATTATGTCCTGTGAAAAACATTTCAATAAAAAACATGGGGTGAGCATAAAAATCTTAGTAAGGGACACACAAAGAAGAAAAACAAGCAAACCATGAATACTTTATCAAAGTAATACTTTTCACCTTTATGGAATAGTAATTACTCTTCCCTGAATAAAATATCATTACATATCCTTTTGTATCCAAAAGATTACCATAAAACCCATATAAAGAACACATAACATATAAAGTTAACTTGGTACATAAACATACTTAAATAGAATAACCATACGGTCGACTTCTACACATATCACTTAATGAAATAGGCATACAGCTGACTTCCTTACCCAATGCATTGGAGGTTATAACATAACCACCAATCCTGGTATTCACGGCACCACCTGTCATATGTTTTATCAGGTAACCACCTATTAAATGTCCATGTACCATTATAAAATCAAAAGACATAAAGCAAATATAATGGAAAGAAAACATTTCCACACTTTGATCACAATATATCACTTAAATATATTGACATAAAAAATCCATTAAAAAACCATTTTCAATACCAAAATACATAAAAGAGTATATGGTATTTATTTCATTTTAAAAACATTACAGCTTTTTTAGGAAGCCAAAGACCAAATAATACTCGCTGCAGTAGAAAAGGTCGTTGTCACCGCGTATGTTAAAATAATGATTCCTTTTGGTCATTTTGAAAAATGATTCGTAGAAAAATATTCATTTTGTATAAAATTAAAATTCAAAGGGTTTTATAAACCGTATAAAATAAATCCTTGTATTATAACAAAATATGCCTCAATGAAAGGATATTGAGGCGAAGTCCCGTACCTCGTGTCCGACGTGACTCGATTTCTCTTTAATCTCATGAATAATAAACTAAAGTTAATTTATACTTTCTTAAGATCCTTTTTGAATCTTAATATTCCTTTTATATCACTTATTTCCATGTTATAAAAATTATGTCAACATTCAGGTTAATAATGTTCGTTTTGTTAATATCTGGTTCATAAGTCAAAAATGGACTTCTTACAATTACATGTTGTTTATGTGGTCAAAGCTTCATTATATCCAGAATGATATTCGTGATTTGGATATCATATATATCATATATATCATATATATCCAGAATATACATGTATTTATAATAGTACATAACATTTATAGGTACGAAATGAAATGCACCGTTCATGGAGACGTAAGTCGTACGTACGCATGAACGCTACTTTCATTCCTATTTCATATTTAATGGAGTGAAATAATATTTATCTAAGGGTGTATTATAATTCCAGTATAAAATCATATATAATAACATTAACTCCATCCTTTATACGTCCCACATATGGCATTAACGAATCAAATCACTTTGAGGGGGCTGTAGTCCGCACTTCCTAAAATGAAATTATCGTGTTTACCCACAATGGAATCCATAAAGGTATGCCACAAAAAAAATACATAAGAATAATTAAAACATAAAAATAATATATATCATATATAAATAGAGTGACATCTTAATTTTCACCATGAAAGGTGTTAAAAGAAGATTGGATAATCATCGTTTCGTGAGGCAGAAAATCGCCAACCACAGAAACAGTATGTTCTTTAACCAGTAAGAGAAGGTGGGCATATGTGTAGATATAATACTTACCATAACAACATCCTAGTATATTAAAGATACTGGTGTTGTTACAAAGGAAAGGAATAAAAAAAAATTATGGGGTTGGAGAAGCAAAATAAAACATAAGAACACAAGAGAAGATGCTACCTTTAAATCGGGTAACTCTTTTTTATTTGAGCACAAAGGATTCCTTGGAAAGACTTATGCCCAAATTGAGGCTTCTAGGAGTAAGAGAGAAATTTCTAGAGACAAAATGGGCAGGTTTTGGCCGATCCAAAGGCTTGGGAGATGTGGGAAAGGTGGTAGATGTGGGGGCCTTTTATAAGAGGAGAGGAGGGGCACTCTTGGAAAGTTATAAAAGGATACTTTATTATAAAATGAGTTTCGGTTTTTAAAGGTCCCAAAATTATATATTTCTATGATAAGGTGATAATAGTTCTCAATACACCCATCCAATAGGTTTTTTACAAGTTTAGGTCTTAGATTTTACATTATCGTTTCATTTTATTTAAATCGTTAAATAATGAGGTAATCGCTCCATCATCATGGTGTCATAAATAATTTAATTTATATAATGTCTAAAAATTATAAAAAAATATCATGATGTAGGAAATATTTTTATCTTTCTAATGAATATTTATAGTCAAAAATATTACTTGTATAACCCCATTTAAAAATTGTTTTAGTAAAACAACACAGGTTTGTGTCATTTTTATTTTAACATTAAATAAAAAGTTATTAATATAATTTTCCTACCAATGTGGCTCCATGGGGTCCCCAAGTTGACCCATGGATTTTCTTGGTCGGACATGACACATACAATAAGGGTAGGACATGTGTCAAGGTCATTTCATATTGTTAAAACATTATTTTTACCTTAAATTACACTAATTACCTCTAATCGCGATTAAAAACATAAAAGTTACTATTCACCAAATATTATTTTAATCCCATTGAACCAAATTTATTTCTTAATTACAACCATTTATATCGGATTTTTGATATTCAAAACACAGAGATGGTAAAATTTCATTTAAACAAAAAAAATCAGTTTTTTAAGTACCACTTAGTGGTTTCACTATTCATCAAAAAATGAACTTTATCAGAAAAATACCAAAAAATTACACAAAGTAAATTTTGATTTCCTGGTTCTAAAGAAGAATTTAATTTGGTCCAATAGAATTTATAAGAGTGACCAAAACTATATTTAATGACGGTTCTCCATCAAAAGGTGATAAGTGGACCTTTAGTGAATATTAGAGTATTTATTCCTAAAATTGAATTATTTTCGTATTTTAAGCCTTTATACTTTATTGGATAAATGTAAAAACAGTTAACAAACATATATAATAATATTTTAGTTATTTCTATTCATTCTCTCCAATACAATGGCTACGTGTTAACTACAATTTAAAATAATATTATATTATTACTAGTGTGCAACGTAAGATTTCAAAGAAACTAGTTGTTGCGTATCAGGTACACTATCGAACATAGAAACCCCTTTAAAGTAAAAATAATATTTAATTCGTAAATATTAATAAATATGAAAATGTTTTATTCTTTATTTACCTGGGATGTTACACATACATTCAGTACAATCTATTCCAAATGTGTAGAGCATCAAACCATCTACTCTTAGAGGTATTATTCAGGTTGCCTTAACTACAGTGTATGTTTATTTGAATTATGTGAAAAAAAATTCCATTATACCCAAGATGACTTTCAAAAGTATGGGCATAGAAATATAAAAATTGTGTTGAGTTATGATGATTGATACCCCATTAGGTATTTGATCTGAGAGAGTTTAGCATTGTAAAAGTTATCCCCTTAAGTAGGAAGATATATATTCATGTTGGATCTTTTCATCCTTGACATGGAAATAATTGATGTGGTCATCAGGATGGAATTTTTTGTTCTCTATCAAACCTATATTGACTTATGTCATCGGAGGGTGATGATTAAATCACTAGATGGTGGTACATATATTCATAAGGGAGAAAGGTGTTTTCATGAAACTCAATATGTACTGAAAAAGAAAATGATGGGAAGTGTAAAAAATCTTATTAGTAGTCATTTCATATATGATCATGGGTTATAACCTGATCTCTTATCTCCTACAGTGAAACATTTTAGGAACTTCATCACCAATGTATATTCATGGATAACATAGTGAGAGTGGTATAATTCACTACAGACATTGTTCTATGAAGAACACTAGTTTCTATTATTCATTATTTTATGGTACTTATGGAGCTTCTGGACCTCAATAATCAATTGTAGGGTCTATAGAGTATTGTTTTTATAATTTCCAACACTTCTCATTGTTTTTACAGCTCCTTTTTTCAAATAAGTTGTATGGTAACCTTAGGCTTTGTGTGAATTACCATCGATTGAACCATCATACATTAAATAATTGGTATCCATTTCATAAAATAGTTGAACTATTTGATAAGATTTGTTGAGTGAGATTATTTAAAATGTTTCTATAGAGATCGGGTTATCATGAGTTACATGTCAGTTCATCAGACATACCTCACACATATTTCAAGATCATGAATGCTTTGTATTAGTATATTTTCAAGTCATTCTCTCTCACAAATGAACCATTAGTTTTTATGGATATAATGAATCTGGTTTTGCACCCATATCTAGATTAATATTTTGTAGTCCTTTAAAAATTAATCTGAATGTATTCTTTCCCAGTACAAGACGATGACAACTATCTTGAGATTGTTCTAAATACACAAAGATATCATCTGATTTATGAGAATCCCCACAAATTCCAATTTTGGATTTTTTAGTTCCACATATAATGTAATATTATATAATGTTAAGAGTTCCAGTAGAAATTGAGAATTTGAGGGCTGTAGTTTCTTGGGAGTATCCAAAGGATGAAAGGTATTCATCTAGGACTACTCATTATTTTCAGAACCACATACTTGATTGATGATAAATAGTGTAATATCATATGTTTAGAAACATGTGAAGTGGCCTCTTAGAAGCCAAATGGAATATTGACTTGAGTGTTGATCCTGATTCTTATAGACCTAGATAGAATCAATAAAGATTACTGTGACATGTCAAGAATAATATTGGGAGATATTATAATGAATGATGAGTTATTAATATAATGCATGTCCATAATTTGATACCTATCTTGAATAATTCCACAATTATTGACTTCTATATATATATATTCTAGATTTCATTTTCTACGTTGTTTGAGAACCTATTTAAATAGATTTTATTTTTTTGTTTACACTTATAATAAAACTACCATGTATTTATTTACACAATATGACCATAACCATATTTAATGGAGATGATTTGAGTACCTACAATCCATTTATTTTTGAGCTTGATCAGAGGCCTTGGAAAGGAAATGTTGTAGTCTATGCTCTGATTAAGAAGACTCAAACACATCCAGTTTAGGAGTCTAGTGGAAATTGATAGCTCATGACATTTCTTTTAGAGATACATGTTGAGGTTCATGTGGAAAATGGATAGACTATCATCTCATCCATAGTAGTGATCTATTACCTTCCAAAACATGTTATAATGTGGTAAAATTATGATCTTAAGGGCCCAAACCTAAAGGAATGACATTTATATTTTAATTCATCTTCTAGTTGTATCATGGATAGGGATAATAATTTATAATTTAACTGGAGGGTATGGTTCCAAAATGTCATTAGAAAATAGATGATATATAAATTTCAAGGCTCATTACATGAAATATATCATGGTTTCACCAAAATTTATCATGGATTACATCACCAGTATTGGTGAAATGGTATGAACCAGGAGATAAAAAGTATTATCACTCAATGTTCCACCTGTTAGTAGCTGAATATGGAACATTTTTGACTATTATTACTTTTACAACTATTTTATATTTTGCATAGATATGTGATGTTGTTTCAATGGATTCCATGAACAATTTACCCAGATCACCTCATGGAACTATTTATAGGCAATACCTCATTACCCTTAGAAGTCAATATCATAGACAGATTTCTTTATGGATGGGAGGTTGTAACCCACCTAATTTTTATGAATGTTTGGATCATTGTATTTATTTTCAATTCCTTTCTTTCATTATGGTAAATGAACACTATGGACTAAGGAATGTTTTTGTTGTATCCATGTCCTTTTTGAAACCCAATGCTCTAAAAATTGGCAAATGGGTAGTCTATATAGTTACTACATGGTCAGTACTAATCATCAGGGGTAACTACATGGGGTTGCATTTATGTAGCAGGGACCACATAGTTTTTTTAAAACCATGGGAAATGAGCTGAACACCCACGTAATAATTATAGATATCATAATATAAAAAATTCCCTTGGTTTCTGTATAGTTAAGGAAACTATTCTTCATATCCATTTAGGTTCCCTCCTTAGTTAATGAGGTGAGTTGGGTTAGCACATTTTTTTGCAACACCATGTGGAAAAACAGTTTCCCCTATCTTTGATGGATAAATTACTACATTTTCTATAATGAAACTAAAATTATTATTTCATATATCCTCATTCACATTCTATGGATGGATTTTTTATATTTCTCTAGTAATCAATCCAAGAGAATATTCATTATTCATCAGCATCTACTATATCTAGACTGTCAATCAATCACTATTATAAGCATTCGATAAATATAGATAAGATATCAAATCTTATTTCTTCCATCTCATTTTCACTTTTTATACTTTGTGCTATTTATTTCAAATGTCATTTTCAATATTTTTTGGGAATTGAATCATAGTTCAATTTTCCTAAAATCGACACTATATATTATGAATATATTGGAAGAGGGGTAATTTAAATCCATTGGGTTGGTGGTATTGTTGTTTCACTTATTTTTATTATGTTTTCATTTATTCACTATTTTTCCACACATAGTACATTAAATAACTTTTCCTATAATTGAGTTTTCTTATTATAAATAAATTTTTTTCAAAAAAATACTCTTTTGGATCATTTTTAATATAAAGAGGATGTAAGACTAAAACATGTACAAGTTTGGGTGTTCTAGTTTAATTGACCACTTTAATATAGTTTATTTAAATTTTAAAAAACCTTTTAAGAGTTCTTCTTGTATTTTAAATATAATATACCTCTTGAGAAATTATTTAATTAATAATTATGACTTCTATGTGCTAGGTTGACCCTTGAAATTGAAAATTCCGACCATGGTTACTTAAATGGATTGATTATATTGAAACACTTATTTCAAGATGGTTTTCATTACATTAATGAATTTAATAGACTATCTAAATAAATGAAAATGGGGGGAAATGCCACACTAGTTTTTCATTCTTGTTTTTTTGGTTGGTATGAACTATGATGGCCAATTATATATAGGTTTTGATGACTATTTTCCATATTTTTGATTCTTTATGGTATTATTTTTATGATCACACGATTGAGATTGGTGAAGTGATGGTTAAGAGAATTATTCATCATAAAAATTCACACTCCATTATAATGGGTGTTGAGTTTAATGTCTCTCACCATTATAATATTATCTAGGTGATTTGAAAGATATTCCATTACCCTATATTAGTGTGTTGGGAATGATGAATCACTATACCAATCTCAAGTGTTGATCATGACATCTCAAATATATCATGTGATTCAGGGAATGTGTTGTCTACTTGATCCAACAAGCCTGCTAAACTGGTTATGGATTCAAAGGTTACACCCATCTATATCCATATCCAAGTACTCCGAGTATATACCTACTTATATTTATACATATAAAGTGAATATAGCTAGATAAAGTGTTTAAATCTTGTAACGCCCCGACCCCAGCTACCCAGAGTCGGTGCATTATTACATAAAATTGGCATGATCACAAGAAAGATCAAATCTCGAAAGACCGATTGGTTTAGTAGCCTTGGAAACACTAGATATATTCATAAGTTTTACATTACACCATAAAATGAAAAACTACTACAACAACATAATGTCTCCATAATCCACACTCATAACCCCACATAATATCCCTGAAGGCCATTCATAATTTACTTCTTCACTTCCTGGTAAAAATAAAACATAGAAAAGGGTTGAGCTCAAATGCCCAGTAAGGATAACAATATAGCGGAAACTTTCATAAATAAGAATAAACATTTAAGGCAATGTATAACTAAAACAAAAGCCTTTAAAACATGAACATTCAACATGGTATGGCATAAATAAAATGAAATAATGCCATTTACTTATTCACATGGATATTCTACTAATCGAATAATCACATGCAAGAATCAATAACCACTTTCATAATGTTGGAATGCATAATGCTAAACGTTAATTTCTTTGTCTAGGCCTCATCCCAAGACCTAGGGGTTACTTCTAACCGGAACCCAACTCGGAGTGCCTCTAATAACCGGACACCAACCCGGAGTGCCTCTAATAACCGGACACCAACCCGGAGGGCATACTTTTACCAGTCCCTAACCTGGAGGGCTTACTTTAACCAGTCCCCAACCTGGAGGGCTTACTTTTACCAGTCCCCAACCTGGAGGGCTTACTTTTACCAGTCCCCAACCTGGAGGGCTTACTTTTACCGGTCCCCAACCTGGAACATACTTGTTTAGCACATTCATCTGAAGAAAAGTTTGAAATATAACAGAATCATTCAGATTAAAACTAGCATACGAAATGTCAATAGTTTCACCATAAACTATGAATGGTATAAAATAGCACATCCACAGTCAAACATATCAAAAAACCTTCAATACAATATAGAAGTTTTGTATTATAATAAATCAACTTCAAATAAGCGTAAAATCCATTAAAGGATGTTGACATAGATGAAATCAAAACACTTTTTAGAGAAATATCTCTTTCTATTTTTGAAATAATTTAAGAGCCATATAAAATAAAACATTTGCTTGAAAATATTCTTGTAAGCTTGTAAGGAAAGCTTTGACGATTTTATAATGGCGGAAAATAACCGCACCCGCCATATATGTAAAAAAAACATTCTTATCTTAATTCTGTCGAAAAGGTCAAAAAGGACCTTGTTTTGAAAACGACGGAAAGATTCCTTTATAAACCTCTTACAAAAAGTCAAACAAGGGTATAAATGAATTTAACCCATATTCTTGTAAATAATAAATATGTTTTTAAATACATTTCGAAGAAACATGGATGTGGATGATAAAGAAATCCCAGTAGATTATTACGTATAAACAACCTCGGATAATGAAGAGATTGTGAAATAACCCTTACCAATTTGGTAACTTATGAAACATACAACCCATGAAAGAGGTATCATACAATGAATATGTAAATACACATAAATTAGAGTGTATTACACAAAGAATATAATTATGGGCAGTACATACACCACACAAAAGGTGATGGTGGCAATATGTCATGAATCTCACGGAAATAAGGAGTGAGATGAAAACCCATTACCTTGTACTTTTCCTTGGTTGGGGTAGGTTAACCTCCTCTTCTTTGGGTTCTTCCTTTTGATTTGATCAAAAGGGCTCATTAGGTTGGATTTCTGATCAAACTAAGGACTCTAGGTTGTAGTGAGGGATGTTGGGAGAGTATTTGGGCAGAGTTTTGCCGAACCAAAAGGCTTTAGAGGTGTGAAGAAATGAGAAGGAGGAGTGCCCTTTTATAAGAGGGGTGAGGGGCACCTTTGGAAAAGCTAGAAATATTAATTTATAATAAATTCATATTCGGTTTCTAATGGATCCAAAGTTTATTATTTAAATGTTAAGGTGGGGATAGGTCGAAAACAACTCAACCAATAGAAGTTAGACAGGTTTGGGTACTTATATTAACCTTATCTTTAAGGATTAACTCTAAGTTAATTAGTTTCACTTTTACAATGTCTCTTTGTATTTTTATATAATATGGTTAATAAACATACTATATACATCCAAGAGACCCCCAAGTGGTCCATTAATGATTAAAATATCATGATATAAGCCTCTTGGCCGAACCTTAGATTTTTTGGAATTTAATACCAATTAATAATATAATATTTGTTTTAAGAACTCTTTTATGTCAATTTTGACACTATTCATTAGTTGATTTTTGTGAAACTCATAACAGATTGATTACTTCGAACAAATTCAATTAAATCAATCCTAATATATCATATTATCCTAGAAAATTAGTTTAATTCATTAAAAGTTTCATATTATATTTATTTGGGTATTTATAATATCACTTATTTTAATTTTTCACTATTATAGTAATTACTGCATCATCATTGTGTCATAAATAAAATAAATTATTTAATGTCTAAAAATTATAAATAAAATATAATTATGTGGGAAATCTTTTTAGCTTTCTAATGAATATTTATAATCTAAAATCCAACATGTATAACCCTATGTAAAAATTGTTCTTCTAAAAGATGTAAGCTTATGCCATTTTTATTTTTATTTTAACTTTATTAATATAATGTGTCATTATCACTTACAAGTGGATCCATGGGGTCCCAAAATAGACCCAAAGATTCCCATGGTTGACCATGTATCAACCAATAGGGTTAAAACACGTTTTAGGGTAATTTTGTATTATTATAATATTATTTTTTAACCCTTATTTACCGGATTTACCCTTAACCATGGTAAATAAAATATTTACCACAGTAATTATTCAAAATGTCTAAAAATAAAAGTTACTTATTTACACAATTTGAACATCCTAATTCCAAATATGGAATCCATTTTTCTAAATTCAAAACACAGAAGTGGCAGAAATTAATTTAAAATTAATTCCCGCTGTCAAAACAAAAAGCGTGTTTTTAAGAGATAATAACTATCAAAAGATTGACACTTGTTTATGTTTGGTTTAATTGTAAAATTATGTCTAATGACCAAAATTATATTAAATTGTAAAAATATATTCTAAATATACTTTAAAACCACTCAAATTCATAATTTATCACTATTAATTATTTTGATTAAAAAAGTTGTTTTTAATTAAAATTTAGTAATTTTCACTATTCATCAAAATATGAAAGTTATCCGAAAAGTACCAAAATTTAACCTTAGGCTAAATTCGATATTCTGAATCCAAAAATGAAGTCCATTTCAAAATATAAAATATATATAATTTTAAAATTTAGGTATTACTATTCATAACGGCTAGTTTGATCGGTTGTGGTGTGTGTTAAAACTCGACATTGCGTACAACACACGCTACTGTTTTATTCAAAGGAAAGCGTACCGTGGAAGCTTGGGATGTTTCATTTTAAATTTTTTTGATGTCTCCATTTAGTCAAAAAGTTTAAAATATTGTATTTAAAAAGGTTTCACTATCAAAAGTTGATAAAAGTGCAATACTGAAATTGAATATGTTCTTGCATTATGACTAAGAAACTCATAATATGGATTATAAAATTATAAGGATTATATAAAGTTAAAAATGAAGTTAATGATATTCATGACCTCTTTTAATGGCTTCTTTTTTGGTAAGTCATGGTGCAATTGAACTCGTTGTTGCGTGTAGTGCAAGTTATTGAATTATTTTGAAGAAATAACACACTATGAAATCTTGGGGTGTTACATTCTCCCCTCCTTCAATAAATTGCGTCCTCGCAATTTGAAATTGTTCTTCGAAAATAAAAGGTTGAAAATAGATAATATATTTGTGGGAAAACCCACATCGGAAATTGGGTTACTAAAATTTAGTCTTAATATGAGGAAAAGAGAAATGAAAGGGTCACCACCAAATTATGATCTTGATTAGGAGAACATTGGTGGAAATTAGAGACATATAATCGGAGGAAAAACGTAAATATTTATAGGTAGTGATTGAGGTCATCAATCACAAACAAGTGTATAATTTAGGTCCTTAAACTCATCAATCTATGATGATTTGAAGTACCATCGGTTCAACAAAATATAGGGTATTGGTAGAACACATTTTTGACGTTTTAAAATATCTTAGTTGAAATCCCACATCGAAAAATGAATTAACGAGGCCTCTATTTAAAATAAAGAGTCAAAAGTATGAAGATTACCGAAAATAACACATACTAGGGTTCCATGTAGGAAAATATGGATATGGAAGAAAAATCTAACCATCAATTATCTGATGGAGAGTGGTAGAGAACATGGCTATGAAAAGGCCAACAGTCCCAAAGCCATAAATTAGTGATGATTTAAGGTACCATCTAGGAAAACATTTTTGTTCTAAGTTGCTTTTCTTAATATTGAGGAATTTATTTATGAGATTGGCTAAGATCATAAGGAGATATACTTACTTTATAACTAGAGTTTTATCCATTAATAAATTTCTACCACAAACTCATCTTTCACTCTAAAAGATAATAGAATGTAATATTTTTTTTCTATTTATACTATTCGTACAGGGTTCAAAAATAAATGAATTTATAATTCATCTACAATGTATTTTAATAAAAACTACATTATTTAATCCAGGACATCTCTTGGGCCAGTGGTAGGTGATACACCCTTGTCACCCTTCGGTTGCGGGTTCAAGTCTCACAGCCTTTCCGGACGCGACGGGTTGCCGCCCGACCTCCGGGTTGTCCTTTTATGGCAATCCAAAATAATCCAAACTAGAACTATCCAAAATACTTCTGTCCAAACTCACAGTCCAACATTTATAAGGAAGGTAAACATAATGTAGATCCTTTTTACCCTGTAATAGAATATTAATACCTTCATCATGAATTCTTTTAAAACACTGAAACATCCTGATTTACCATAATCCTTATTGATTACATTCATGCTCCCTTATTCCATATTGAATGCTGGATATACTTCATCAATCCAAAAATGTTTTATACAAATCATTAATCAGTTCGAAGGTAGTCTAGAATATCCAATATAATTTATCCAAAGCAATCATGTATTATTCCAAAATCACTATTTCGGTATCAGAACTATATTATGGTTTATCATTCTCTCAACCATATATTTTCGAAAAATTTATCCTGCTATTGAGTCACTTTTCTTTGTTCCACATAATCTCAAGTCCTTAATGAAATAGCACTGCAGTACAATCCTTATATACTCCATAATTATTATAACAAGTACATTGTTGATACAACACTCAATTGACATAATCAACATAAGAACCCTAATCATTCCTCTTCATCTGTGGTAGTATCATAACTTGATTATTATCCAATAGCATCATTTGCGGCATAGTCTGATGACTGGGACATAGGTTCGCGTAGTGTCCAAACTCCTTGCAAATGAAGCATTGTACATTTGAAACCATTTTCTTACCCTTGCAGTCACGTACTTTGTGCCCTTTTCCTCCACACTTATAACAAACTCCCATTCCTTTCAGGCAACTTCCAGGGTGTTTCTTTCCACAGTTACCACATATGGAAAAATTATTCTTTTCCCTCTTCCCTTTATCCATCTTTCACTCTTCCATCCTTTTCTTCTCTTGCTTCCCTTCAAAGCCATAGGACTCAGTAAAATCTTTACTTATCTTATTAACACATGATATTATTTCTTCATATGATGATAATAAATGGGAGACTATTTCTCTTATAAATTCTGGCTTAAGACCATGAAAGATATGATCCTTCTTTCTCTTTGGATCATCTGCATTGCTGGAGTTCTCATTCCTTCTACTGGGCGCCATTTCTAAACAATTGCATAAACTAGATCAGTTTATGAATCGAAATACATAATCCCATACTTATAAAACACTTAACATAAATTGAACTATTTATGGATATAATCCATAATCAAAAAATGTTTTCTTTGAGGAAGTATATACTCATAAACCCTTCACAATGATTTGTAAAGAAAATGAGAGTTATCCTAAGCATATCCCCCAGGAGTGTCGTAACCAAGAGTGCAGCAAGGCCCGTTGTCGTGCACCAGTTCCCGTTCGAGTCTATCTCAAATCG
Source organism: Viscum album (assembly GCA_963277665.1). Lineage (NCBI taxonomy): Eukaryota > Viridiplantae > Streptophyta > Magnoliopsida > Santalales > Viscaceae > Viscum > Viscum album. The sequence continues at coordinate 2,014,438,462 of OY728132.1, read as the reverse complement.
GTGTTTTCGTGTTTTACCCCTAGGTACATCTGTGCCAGAGCCGCCTCTACCTGCTCGTATCCAGACAGGGATGTATTTCTCGGAAAACTCACAAAATCTCTACAATACCAAAATTCTAGGAAGTTCTTCTATACTAATCCTCAAAGTTCATCTTAGGTCTACGTGCTCTAATCAGAGTTTATCTAAATCTAGCTTCCAAGGTTTGTACTAAACTTCCTCTGATACCAACTGTAACGCCCCGACCCCAGCTACCCAGAGTCGGTGCATTCTTACATAAAATTGGCATGATCACAAGAAAGATCAAATCTCGAAAGACCGATTGGTTTAGTAGCCTTGGAAACACTAGATATATTCATAAGTTTTACATTACACCATAAAATGAAAAACTACTACAACAACATAATGTCTCCATAATCCACACTCATAACCCCACATAATATCCCTGAAGGCCATTCATAATTTACTTCTTCACTTCCTAGTAAAAATAAAACATAGAAAAGGGGTGAGCTCAAATGCCCAGTAAGGATAACAATATAGCGGAAACTTTCATAAATATGAATAAACATTTAAGGCAATGTATAACTAAAACAAAAGCCTTTAAAACATGAACTTTCAACATGGTATGGCATAAATAAAATGAAATAATTCCATTTACTTATTCACATTGATATTCTACTAATCGAATAATCACATGCAAGAATCAATAACAACTTTCATAATGTTGGAATGCATAATGCTAAACGTTAATTTCTTTGTCTAGGCCCCATCCCAAGACCTAGGGGTTACTTCTAACCGGAACCCAACCCGGAGTGCCTCTAATAACCGGACACCAACCCGGAGTGCCTCTAATATCCGGACACCAACCCGGAGGGCATACTTTTACCAGTCCCTAACCTGGAGGGCTTACTTTAACCAGTCCCCAACCTGGAGGGCTTACTTTTACCAGTACCCAACCTGGAGGGCTTACTTTTACCAGTCCCCAACCTGGAGGGCTTACTTTTACCGGTCCCCAACCCGGAACATACTTGTTTAGCACATTCATCTGAAGAAAAGTTTGAAATATAACATAAACATTCAGATTAAAACTAGCATACGAAATGTCAATAGTTTCACCATAAACTATGAATGGTATAAAATAGCACATCCACAGTCAAACATATCAAAAAACCTTCAATACAATATAGAAGTTTTGTATTATAATAAATCAACTTCAAATAAGCGTAAAATCCATTAAAGGATGTTGACATAGATGAAATCAAAACACTCTTTAGAGAAATATCTCTTTCTATTTTTGAAATAATTTAAGAGCCATATAAAATAAAACATTTTCTTGAAAATATTCTTGTAAGCTTGTAAGGAAAGCTTTGACGATTTTATAATGGCGGAAAATAACCGCACCCGCCGTATAAGTAAAAAAAAACATTCTTATCTTAATTCTGTCGAAAAGGTCAAAAAGGACCTTGTTTTGAAAACGACGGAAAGATTCCTTTATAAACCTCTTACAAAAAGTCAAACAAGGGTATAAATGAATTTAACCCATATTCTTGTAAATAATAAATATGTTTTTAAATACATTTCGAAGAAACATGGATGTGGATGATAAAGAAATCCCAGTAGATTATTATGTATAAACAACCTCGGATAATGAAGAGATTGTGAAATAACCCTTACCAATTTGGTAACTTATGAAACATACAACCCATGAAAGAGGTATCATACAATGAATATGTAAATACACATAAATTAGAGTGTATTACACAAAGAATATAATTATGGGCAGTACATACACCACACAAAAGGTGATGGTGGCAATATGTCATGAATCTCACGGAAATAAGGAGTGAGATGAAAACCCCTTACCTTGTACTTTTCCTTGGTTGGGGTAGGTTAACCTCCTCTTCTTCGGGTTCTTCCTTTTGATTTGATCAAAAGGGCTCCTTAGGATGGATTTCTGATCAAACTAAGGACTCTAGGTTGTAGTGAGGGATGTTGGGAGAGTATTTGGGCAGAGTTTGGCCAAACCAAAAGGCTTTAGAGGTGTGAAGAAATGAGAAGGAGGAGTGCCCTTTTATAAGAGGGGTGAGGGGCACCTTTGGAAAAGCTAGAAATATTAATTTATAATAAATTCATATTCGGTTTCTAATGGATCCAAAGTTTATTATTTAAATGTTAAGGTGGGGATAGGTCGAAAACAACTCAACCAATAGAAGTTAGACAGGTTTGGGTACTTATATTAACCTTATCTTTAAGTATTAACTCTTAGTTAATTAGTTTCACTTTTACAATGTCTCTTTGTATTTTTATATAATATGGTTAATAAACATACTATATACATCCAAGAGACCCCCAAGTGGTCCATTAATGATTAACATATCATGATATAATCCTCTTGGCCGAACCTTAGATTTTTAGGAATTTAATACCAATTAATAATATAATATTTGTTTTAAGAACTCTTTTATGTCAATTTTGACACTATTCATTAGTTGATTTTTGTGAAACTCATAACAGATTGATTACTTCGAACAAATTCAATTAAATCAATCCTAATATATCATATTATCCTAGAAAATTAGTTTAATACATTAAAAGTTTCATATTATATTTATTTGGGTATTTATAATATCACTTATTTTAATTTTTCACTATTATAGTAATTACTGCATCATCATTGTGTCATAAATAAAATAAATTATTTAATGTCTAAAAATTATAAATAAAATATCATTATGTGGGAAATCTTTTTAACTTTCTAATGAATATTTATAATCGAAAATCCAACATGTATAACCCTATGTAAAAATTGTTCTTCTAAAAGATGTAAGCTTATGCCATTTTTATTTTTATTTTAACTTTATTAATATAATGTGTCATTATCACTTACAAGTGGATCCATGGGGTCCCAAAATAGACCCAAAGATTCCCATGGTCGACCATGTATCAACCAATAGGGTTAATACACGTTTTAGGGTAATTTTGTATTATTATAATATTATTTTTTAACCCTTATTTACCGGATTTACCCTTAACCATGGTAAATAAAATATTTACCACAGTAATTATTCAAAATGTCTAAAAATAAAAGTTACTTATTTACAAAATTTGAACATCCTGATTCCAAATATGGAATCCATTTTTCTAAATTCAAAACACAGAAGTGGCAGAAATTAATTTAAAATTAATTCCCGCTGTCAAAACAAAAAGCGTGTTTTTAAGAGATAATAACTATCAAAAGATTGACACTTGTTTATGTTTGGTTTAATTGTAAAATTATGTCTAATGACCAAAATCATATTAAATTGTAAAAATATATTCTAAATATACTTTAAAACCACTCAAATTCATAATTTATCACTATTAATTATTTTGATTAAAAAAGTTGTTTTTAATTAAAATTTAGTAATTTTCACTATTCATCAAAATATGAAAGTTATCCGAAAAGTACCAAAATTTCACCTTAGGCTAAATTCGATATTCTGAATCCAAAAATGAAGTCCATTTCAAAATATAAAATATATATAATTTTAAAATTTAGGTATTACTATTCATAACGGCTAGTTTGATCGGTTGTGGTGTGTGTTAAAACTCGACGTTGCGTACAACACACGCTACTGTTTTATTCAAAGGAAAGCGTACCGTGGAAGCTTGGGATGTTTCATTTTAAATTTTTTTGATGTCTCCATTTAGTCAAAAAGTTTAAAATATTGTATTTAAAAAGGTTTCACTATCAAAAGTTGATAAAAGTGCAATACTGAAATTGAATATGTTCTTGCATTATGACTAAGAAACTCATAATATGGATTATAAAATTATAAGGATTATATAAAGTTAAAAATGTAGTTAATGCTATTCATGACCTCTTTTAATGGATTCTTTTTTGGTAAGTCATGGTGCAATTGAACTCGTTGTTGCGTGTAGTGCAATTTGTTGAATTATTTTGAAGAAATAACACACTATGAAATCTTGGGGTGTTACAAATCTACTATATATAAATATATTATCTATATATATATATCTATAAGACAAACTTATTATAGCCCATTCCAAATAATGTGAACTCCACCTAGTGTCCTATAAGATCATGGGATAGATTTTATTTGTTTATTTACATCATTTATTATTATTTATATCTATCTACACACTTATTATCTACGTAATCTTCTTGTAGATCATTGATAAACCACCGGTAATGGACTACTAGGATTTTATCTCACACCCTACTCAAGAATCCTTTGATTTGTAAGTAGATTACATGTTAGTAGGGATGAATTTGGGAATGTAACATGATACCTATTCTTAATATTTTTTATCATAGAATAGAGAATGGGAGAAGAGGATTGATTATATGCTCAAGATTCTTGAGGAACATTCTTTTGGACTTTTTTTATTTATAAATAGAATTCTGTTTATTTCTATCTCATGTTTCCCCCATTTTTATATATGAATATACAATTTCATATTGTATCAGACTCAAACTTTTGGTATTTTGATATTATTATTCAGTTTCTTAGTTATTTGTGCTTCCTTAAATTATTATTATATATGTTGTGTATTCTTTCATTATGAAGGTTTATTTTTCCTTCCAATTTAGTGTATGTTTATATCATGCTTCTAATGTTTTTTTCAATTTATTATATTCATTTCACTACTCTGATAAGAGGGTATAGTCTCCCCACTATACCTTCATTACACCCTTGATACTAGTTAATGTCCTTTGGAATATGGGAAGGTCCTCCTAAGTCAATGTGACCCACCAGATTGGGGAACAGTTTAATGTGTCTCACAGGTAAGGATGTTGCATTTTTTTTAATTTCTCATGGTTGTGAAGACTTGTAGATGATTCTTTTGATATTTTGAAATTTACATATGTATAACTTTCTTTTGGATAACATCCTATATTTTTTATAAGTCTACAATAGTTTGTCTCTTTTGAATATAAATGGATCTTAGATTGATGTGAAGGCCTTCCATCATGTGTTTATGCAATTGGGTTTTTTCGGTTGTGGTGCATGCCTAATTGTTTTGGTTAAAATATTATAGGGATTTTGGTTCATTATAGAGATGTGACTATTTGGAGGTTATTTTCATGACTGTTTGAGTATCTATAACAGTTGGGTTACATATTGATTAATTAGGATGGGTTTATTGATTATGAAGCTGAGAACATAGTGGTGGTAGATTTTTTGGGTTCTTCATGGGATTGTGTTATATGATATATATATCCCAGTTTACCCTATAATTATGGTGATACACTATAAAGGCCAATGTTTTTTTCTACTAGTGGAATGATTATGATTTTTTCATTATAGATTAGATGTATTTCATGATTTCTGATTGGTTTTATCTTATAGATGTGGAGTTTGATGAGGTATATTTACTTTTGGAAAATGGGAATCAATTATCTTGATGGCTCTTATGTGTTCCTTGGAATTTTTGGAGATTCATTCTCAAAATGGATTATTTAGTTTAGGATGTGTTCTCCTTTTGTTACACAATTTAAATAATTGATAAATATATAGGAGAGAATTCTTATTCTCAATAATCTTTGGATATCATATTAGTAACCACATTAAATTTTTTCATGGATATATCATGAGGCTATTTGGATGTGATGGTTTGGTATAGAGGAATCATAGTTTTTCAAGATCATCCTCACATAGATCTTTTGTAGTATTTTTTCCTTCCAACTCATATAATTACAGGGTCTATGATTATAACTCATTTTAGATTTCTTTTATAACCTTTAAGTATAGTGTGGGGATTTAAATGTTGAGTGGTGGAGAGATTGTAACACCCAATGTCACTATAAAATTTGTTAGGTTTTTTAAATTTGGATTAATTAATTTTTTTTCTATATGTTTTCACTTTGATTTAAAATTTTATTTAATTTTAATTTTTTAATGGATTATGGAATTTGATTTAAGATAATAATTGACATACCCATATGTGAGGATGTTTCTAAATATTTTTTAACGTTCATGGTTAGAGTTACCCATTGTATAACTACTACATATTTATATTCACATGGATTTCATAGTGAAAGCTTCAACAGGGTTAGATATCGAATGTAAAAAGTGTGTAATATAGATCTGTGTTTGAAAACATTCATTTTTTAGGATCATATCTTGTTTAAATGGACTATGCATGTTAGGAACCAACCTGGGTTGACCCTGAATTGGTCACCCGAGCTGATCTATGGTAAGGCCCGAGATGCATTCCCAATCCTCCCTGGCTGGCGACCAGCACCAGGGTATCAATAGAGGACAACTGGGAATGATTTATCCATGTGAAAATAAATAATGTAGAGTAATGAAAATAGAAAAACCCAATAAAACAATCAACATGAATGTGGTAGAACATCCAAAAACACATACTAACATGAACATATTCCGAAACTCCACGTGACACTTAGAGTAACTCTCCAACACTAAAACCAAACGCTACCCAAGGCAATCCAAACTAGAGCTACAACCTAATAGAGAAACTAATAAAAACAAAATGCTATAGGTGTGAGTATTAAAACACAGTATGTGTGTCCAAAAATCTATTCTCAAATCACTACCATTATATAAAGAATATAATAATTACATGTTCGAACAACGTGATATAAAATATGGTTTTCCACAGACCATTCATTTCTAAAATAGGTAGAAGCCCATTCCCCCTTTTAATTTAAAAACAACTTTAATGATTGAATGGAAAAGGTGCAATAAATTTTAAAACATTTTAGATAAAAATTTAAAATATAATAAAATATTAGTTGTTAGTCAAGAGGAAGATCACACACAACACACAATATGGGAATGGGAAAGTAGAAATGGAGACAAGCCACCAAACAAGGCCCCTCAATAGTCTTCCACATACAAATAAGCACAAAATAAAACACCTGATGAACCTTATAGATCATGAAAAATCCAGAATGTAATATATGTGTGAAACATCATGAGGGAAAGCCCAACACAATGATGTCATAACACCATAATGAATGAATGTATCCTTACCTGGTCTGATAAAGGGGACGAACCCCATATGAATAATAATAATAATAGAGTATCCCTTGTTATGGGCCACTAGCCAGTGCATAATCAAAATTAGTGCATCAATCGTTCATAGAAAATTATGTTATAATGCTAGGTTCCCCTAGAGTGTACTAGTTGGTAGGAGGGTTGAGTAAATAATTTCAATCAAGTAACTAATAACAATGCATTAAAATCACACAAAACAACTCACCCAACCAACCTACACAAAAAGCTCATCTATGAGTCACTCCAAAGATATTTTTCAGAATAATTAATTTTATTAACATTCCAAAAGTGGTTTATATAACATTAAAAAACATCATTTCTAATAAGAAACCAACACATTTGCTTATGTGTCATAAGAAAACATTTTACCTCAAACTAGAATGACACCTGAATGTTCGATAATTATGTTCAAAGGCCGAACAGGTATTCCCTCACTATTTTTTCACAATTCATGAAGAAAATAATTTAGGTGTCATGCTTAAATTAAATAGTGTAGTTTACATCAAATAAATATTCAAGAAATAATTATCTAATATCATTTCTCATTTATAGAAAATCAATTAAATAAGAAGTAATTAATAAATTCTATATTTAAATGTGTGCCCATTGGAGGACATACCTCGACTCGCAGTCCAAACACAATGACATGACACTCCTCGAGTAGGTGCACAGTGACAGGAAAAATGATGACCGTTGTATCGTGTAATTACCTTGTCAATGCACTGCAACAAACGTAATACAATCTAAAACATAGAAACACATACTAATAATAACTCAAACTATTATGCGTTGAAAAATTAACTAAAAACATAGGAACACAAACATAAAATATTTCAATCGGATGAATAGTGCTTATCTTAGCTCAGCATAGATACTTGATCAACTAGCAGGGACACATGATGGTCTAAAAGGGATGGCATGCACTGGTAGGGACTGTCAATTGCCGAAAAAGTGTTCTCGATGCACCATAGGGGGATGGATGAGGAACGAAAGGGAGTAACACCTATGACTCGGAAGGGGCGCATGGAGGCTTCTACAAATTGTAGCATGGGGTATCTATGGACACAACACAATGACCGGTGAACGTCAATGGTGTCACAATGGGACTGTAAAGCTGGAAAACAGGTTCATAGGGCGACGCACTCTTGTGTCGGTGGCGCGTGAGGCTGGAGAAGCGCACGATGGCTAAAAAGTGCTCTGGTAAAAGGCTGGTCGCACTGAAGACTTATTTGAGGTTAGAGGAGTCCTATAAAAGGGAGATACGTGGTAGGTGTGTGGTCTCTAATTGTGCATAGAAAGGGGGGTTGGGGTGGGGACAATGCATGAGGGGTGCAGGAGGCTAGTGGGTGGTTGGATGGCAGGAGCTGGCTGGGGTGCGGGGCAGCTCCATAGGAGGAGAAAGAAGGCGTGGAGGGAGGCATTTCAAGGGGGAGTATAGTAGTGGGTATTGTGCAGCCTGAGGTTCACAGAGGGATGGTGAGGTGGGGCATGCCAGAGGGTGCAGGTAAGAGATGGTGCTGGAGGGTGTGATCGAGAGGGAGATGTCTAGAGAGGGGTGCTGGTCGGAGGGGGTGACAGGAATGGGGCGCGACTGGGAGGGATAGAGAGGTGGTGGCCGGGAGCTGCTCACACAACACTTAAAAGTGGGGGAGAGGAAGATTGGAGAGAGGGAACTCTATATTTAGTGTAAAGGGTGAAAAGATAAATACAAAAATAAAAACCAAAAAAAAATAAAACAACAAAAATAAAACTTACATTAATCCAAAATGACAATATCAATAACAAAGATAAATAATAATAATAATAATAATACAATTTTTAATTTATCACCAATAATAAAATAAAAAATATTACTAATAAAAACAATTAAAATTTAAATATTCTATAAATTAAAAAATTCATTCATTTTAATTATTCCAAGGTAGGCGGATTGCGAAATTTCTTGTGAAAATCCTTGCGATGTTTCCAAGTTGTACTCAACCCTTGCACCACAACACTTCCACAAAAAAACACAGTTTTTAACATAAACTCAAAAATTTGCATCTGGGACTCAACTTGAACAACAAAAATATTTAATTAAGTCCAATGAAACAATAAAATGAAATAATTGAATAGGTCGGGGTGTAACAATCCAAAACTCCATAATGCTTTTCAACCCCAAAAATCCACAATAACACCTAGACCGAATGATGAAGCTACTTATGTGACACAAACCTCCAAATTCTTATGTTCCTCCAATTGATCGATCCAAACAAACACAGAAAACCCATGACACAAAAATCATCGTTAAAACACAATCACATTAATTGTCACAAATTAGAACCAAAAACATCTATTTCAATAAAGAAATGAACAAACATAAACCTCCTCCAACACCTATTTCAAAAATCATAGTCCAGCAGAACCATTGGGTGTAATCCAATCCCAAATTTTACTCAAGAGGAAGAACATAAAATTGGGTGGTTTTGCATGTGACCAACCACCACCCAGAATGATACCCGAAATAAAACTATGATACTGAAATGGGGAGGCCCGAACGGACTCCCCCCCCCCCATTACGATCGGGCTAACACTAAATTACTTCAGCAGTAACTCTGCGAGACACAGTGTGGGTCTCCCCACCATAAGAACTTACTAGGATAACAGAACATGAAAACACACCTTACTGACTACAAACCCCCACCAAAAGGAGGAATGAATTCATGGTATGAACTGAAATAGCATCAAAACTACCACAATTTCTATATCATAAATGTCACCCCCTTAGAAAGACATAAAAAATCCCACACTGAAGATAAAGATTAAACCAATTCCCTTTTTCACTCTCGGGGTTTACCTGAAAATGTTGCATATTCTCTTTGGAACCTATTGATGGATAACTGATGAATGAAGAATCTCTTTCCTCATAGTCAAGCATCAAAAATTCCCAAACGTTCCTCATGAATAAGAATTACACCAAACACACTTCAAACAAAATATAAGTTTCAAAGAGGTTAAACAATTATCATTCATACAACTAATGGAAAAAAACAACAAAAAATGCTACAGGAGATAAATATTACATCCAAGAATAACTACAAAGAGAAAACCTCAAATTGATCCCCAATCATCACCCTAGTCTTACCAATGGGTGGAGATGGAATTCGACGAGCCAGTTCTGGCTTCAGTTCGCTTCTTGGAAACACCTTGAGAAAATAGTTTCACCTGAACCAGACACCCATAGGTGTTGTACGGTCTTGTAGTGCTAGGGAACATCATCCTCTTGTGTCCTTTCTTACCACACCAGTGACAAATCATGGTGTTTCACTGTGAGGAAGATGACTAAAGGTATGAAGGACTCTTGATTCCTCTATTAGATCCACTATCATCAGTCCACTTCCCATTCTTTATATCGACATCCTCTAAACTTCTTCCCATGATTGATGGAGGATTCACCACCTCATGTCCTCATACTAACTCATCAATGACCAGAAAGGCTTTCCCCCCAACATCTGAAAAGGTGGTTAAGTTTAGCTCTTCTATATTCGACTGTAGTTCTAGTTGGAGCCCAAACAGAAATTGCAGAGCCTTTTTGGGTTCTTTTGCAACAAGACATTGTTTATATGGAACTAGAATTAAGATACCACATTAGAAATGTAGTACTGAATCAAAACGCTGGGGAACACAACACAACTCCAACCAATTCCTTAGATTCGTCAACTCGGAGAAGTTTTGTTTGACAAAAAAATACATGAAGAACCCCCATGTGGGATCTTATTGAGTATTTCTTCGAGACAAAATCATCCACCAATTCTTTGTTGGACCTTCAAGAATAACGGTATCCAATTTCACCTTCAATGACTCAATAAAACCAATGAAATTGATGTTCCTTTCAATCATCTGCAACCACTCCTCTACCTCAAGAGGATATTCTTAACCATCAAATAGAGGAGGGTTCAACTTCCGAAAGTCCCAAACATAGTCTATATGTTGATCTTCTTGCAAATTTTCTATGTCCCACCACCTAAAGCAGCACCTTGGGAATTCAAAAAACGTTCATGGGAGCAAACATAATGGATCATAAAAACAAATAGCTTAATCTAAACATGGTTATCACCATTCTAAATTCATCTTTCTACAATTTCAAAAATAAAACACTACCAAACAATTCATATAATTAGAGTATACCCAAACGATTCACTAGGGGAAACTAGTGTTGATGGGTGACTCAGAAATAATTTTGGTATCCAAACACTAGTCATGCCACCATCATAGTGAGAATTGTAGGGTAATTCCCCCAGCTCTACATGGATTTCCAGTCTATATGAGCTCATGTGGATACATTTCTAAATCCCATTTCATTTCCAAACATAAAAAAATTCAAAAGATCCAAAAAGACACTAACAACCCAGACATCCCATGGTAACCATAGGTTCGAAATGATCAAGTGTTTATGAAGTACTTCCCAAACCAATGCCTTGAGTCCTGAAATTTATACACATTCTACCATGACCTCCGCAAATAATGATCTGAACTCTGAAAAACAAAGTATGCTCAAAACCATACGTACTCTGAAACCATTTTGTCATGAATTATCCTAGGTCAACCCTGAACTGGTCACCCGAGCTGATCCATGGAATGTCATGAGAGTCATTCTCGGTCCAACCAGGCTAGAAACAAGCTCTATGGCATCAATAAAAGACACATAGGAATGAATTAACCCAATTAATATAAACAAAGTAGCAAAAATAAAATAGAAAATCATAAACCAAAGAAACGAAACGAAAGAAAATGAATGACCAACAACACATGCCAACCTGACCACAACCCAAAACTCTACTGGACCCTAAGTTTCACTCTCCAATAATCAAAACAAACATCACCCAAGGTGATCCATACAAGATCATGAACTAGTAAGAGAAACGAAAATCGTGAAAATAATAACTGCATGAGTATTAACGCTCTTTAGTTGTTTTCCCAAAGAACTGTCATTTAATAATGAATATACTAATTACATGATTGAACTATGTGATAAAATATTTTGGTTTCCATAAAAACATTCATTTAAAAAACATGTTACAGTAAATTTACATATTTAATTCAAAAACATGTTTATAGTTTGAAGGGAAAATGTGAATTACATTTAAAGACATTTTTTTGATCGATTTAATATCTAAAAAAATATAATTTTCAATTAAGAGTATAACAACACAAAACACACAGCACACAATAAGGGAAATGAGAATTTAGCAAATCTGGACTAGCAATATAATTATTCCGCTCAATCATCTTTCACAGACAAATAAGAACTAATTGAAAACTGTGTCATACCTAAGAGCTCATGAAATATCCAGAATGTACTATACCTGTGACTCTTTCTGAAGGAATTCCCTAATCAATGACGTCATAACACCGTAACACCCGACTGTCACCCTACCTGGACCAATTGAGGGGACCAATCCCTGGGAAAAATTAATAATAGAGTATCCCCTACTATGAGCCACTATCCTGTGAATTATATAAACTAGGTAAGTAATTGTTCATAGAAAAATCACTTTATATGCTTTGTTCCCATGGAGAGTACTAAGTGGAAAGAGGTGTCAGTCAAAAATGTCAATCATGTAACCAATAACAATGCATGAACATCACACACAACAACTCACACAACAAATGTACAAAGTAAAATCACCCCTAGGTCACCCAAATAGTGTTTTCAAAATAATTTATTTTATTAACATGCCAAATGTGCTCTATGTAAATTTTAAAAAATATCATTTCTCATAAGAAACCAACACATTTTCTCATAATGCTTCAGAAGATAATATTTAACCTCAAACTAGAACCTCACTTGAATGTTAATGAAATATGGTCAAAGCCTAAATGGGAATTTTACTCTATTATGTGCCAATTTATCAAGAAAATAATTAAAGTTCCATGTTTAATGTAAAAATATTGATATACATAAAATAATTCTTCAAAAAATAATTATCTTATATAATTTCTCATTTATTAATAACAAATGAAATATCAGGTATTTAATAAATTCTAAATTTAAAGGCAAGTGGAATGGGGGATCCACCATGACTCGCTATCTAAACACGATGATGTGACATGCCTTGAACAGGGCAACAAGAAAGCACAAGATGATGACTATAGTAACACAAAATTACCAAGCCAATGTATTGCTACAAATTTGAAACTATATATAACAAAGACACACTAACCAAAAATAACACAAAAAAATAAACATCTCAAGAATAACTAAAAACATAGAAACACTGACTTAAAATAATTCAATCAGAAGAAAAGCTCATAACCCACCTCAGTGTAGAGATTCTCTTGACCAATGGGGACACACGACCATCAAAGAGGGACAACACACACTAGCTAGGATATTTGCTGGCCAGAAAAGAGTGTCTGATGCACCGGTGGGGGATGGATTGATCAGTGAAGGGGGGTGATGCCTGCGACTCAGAAAGGGGTAGACATAAGCTGCCAGAATGTATAGAAAGTGGGACGTGTGGCACTGTGAATTAACTGGGGAACGTCATTGGGGTGTCGTAGGGACTGCGCTATGGGGCCTTAAGGGTGTGGGGTGACGCAATTACCAGATGGAGGCACACTATTCTAGAGAGGAACGTGGTAGCCAGAATGTGTTCTGGAGAAAGATGGGTCAAACAGAAGATAGGTCGGTGGTTAGTGGATTCCTCTGGAAGGTAGATCTGCTGAAAGGGGGTCACGACCAAAGGAATGGAAATGGGAGTTGGGCCGACTGGTGTAGGAGGGGAGAAAAAGGCACACTGGGATCCCATCAGTGGGCAGGACGGTGGGTGCCGGCTCGGTGTGGGGCAGCGCTGGAGGGTGTGGTGGGAGGCATTGCAATGGGGATGCTAGGCGTGGGTGCAACATGGCCCGATGCAGATGGTGGACTGGAGAGGTGGGGGAGAGACCGAATGTGATGGAAAGATGTGACACCGGAGGGCACGATCAGGTAGGAGATGGCCAGACAAGGTCGACGTCGGAAGGGGGGTAACCAAATCAGGGTTCATCTGGGAGGGAGAGGTAGGTGGTGGCCGAGAGTATCTCACACCACACTTAATATAGGGGGGAGGAATATTGGAGGGAGGGAATGAAATGGTTTGGGTTAGGGGGAAAATTGAAAAAAACAAAAATAAAAAGAAATGAAAACAAATAAAATAAAACAAACATTAATCTATAATAAAAATAGTACAAATAAACATTAATAATAATAATAATAGTAGTAAAATTATCAAATTTGATTCTTCATCCAGAAAAATAATAAAATTTCATAATGATAATACTTTTTAAAAAATAAAAAATAAAAAAAATCATTCTTTTTTATTTTTTTTTACGTTGGTGGATCACACAATTTCTTAGGTGAAGTCACACAACATTTCCATGACGCGCTCCGCCCTTCTACACCATGGCGTCAACCCAAAAAATGTACTTTTTGACATAAACACTAAATTTTCATATGGGGATCAACCTGAACCCCAACAATATTTATTTAAGGACAATGATATAATAAAATAAAATAAATGAATTGCTCAGGGTGTGACAAATTGAGTCTCTTATGAGAAACTATGAAGTGAAGGGTTTTTTCTCCCTAGGAAACCACACCATTACATCACTATTTACCAAATTGTGTGGTAAATCCATATGTTGTTCCAATGTGTCCAAAATTTTTAGGCTTTTATACAATCCCCACTCAAAATTTATGGAGGGTTATACCCTTATATATCACATTAATTCATCGATGTTGTGATATAGCATGGGAGGTCACATATTTCATTCCTTTTGATTTCTATGCCTCGCCAAAATCTTCTCTTATAGCTTCCATAAAGGAGAGCCTTTTTTTATTTTTTCTTTCTCGTTTACTTTCCATTCTTTTAGGATGTATTCTCTTCCAAAAATACTATTTGGAGGAAAATTATATTTTATTATTTTTAGTTTTTAATTCATGTGGATTTTCATTCTAGGTATTACATGATGTCCCATGATGCTTCTTGAAGTGGTCACCATCATATGTGATGATGTCCATCTAAGTTATCATATAATAATGGTTGTTTTATAGGATTTCTATTAAATTGAAATTCCATTGTGTACATAATATTTTAAATACACTACAATATAAATAATATCTATGTGTTATTAATTGGTAGGTTTTAAACATTTGTTAAATGTGGTTTTTTATTTGGTATAAGTGTTTTACATTGAAATTAAAGTGATTGATGGAATTATTAATGTTGATAAATTATTTTATGGTTGGTTTTAAATAACATTTTTTATGGTAATCTATACTATTTGACTCATAAAATGAATTAGTATGAATTTATTTTATCTTTTGGATTGTTTTATTAGTTATTCAACTTTTGATTTAAAAAGGAAATGTGTTTTTCAGAATTTACAAATAGGCGTTTTAAATAGATAATTGCCATATCAAATTCCAGGACCTTGTTTAGTTTGTGAATTGAATTTGGAAATGAAATTATATTCATATTGAGGTATATTAATTGATAATGTATTAATTAATAAAAAAAATTATTAGAAGAATTTGTGAGTGAATTATTTTGGAAAATATATTAATTATATTTTAAGAGTCTGATTTCAGTGAATTAACTGATGTGGTATAGAAACCCACTGATAAAGAAATTTTCATTCTCAGGGGATTTAGATAATGTCCATTTGGTACTTTTTGTGTTTTAAAAAAGTTGAAATATTGATTATGGGACCCTGTTGTACCTCTTTGATTCATTATCATCACCACATGGTATTTTTCTTAAATATTATATTGATTTGACTCCTAAGGGTAAATTTTTTTATCTCATGTTTTTTTATTGAACTATTGAGGGTTTATTATCTATGAGGGATTGGATGATGAGGTGAGATTTATTTCATTTATATATTGATTCATGTGACTACTAACCTCTGTTTGATATATTTCATCAGAGTTATAGGTGATTATGTAGATGTTTGGATAAGTGAAAACCCCATTAAAGATTGTGTGTCAACTACTATGGATGTCCCACTAGTCCTAGAGTTCTAGAAGACTTTTGTGTGTCTATTAGACTAGTAATTTTATTGGTAGAACATCATGTGTTACATGATTTTTTTCATTGAGGTATTTTATCTTCTATTAGTTATTTAGGACTACAAAAGATGATAAATTTTTCATATCTCTAGTGTTGTGATTGTGCTTCTAGTTTAGAACACAACACCTGAGTCCCAATATGTAACATCCTACAATTTTATGAAATATTTTATTTAAATTAAATTTATATTATTTAATATATTTTTATGAAAATAATAAATATTTTATCTTGCTTCACATGAAAATCCATGTTTACCGGATATTCATGCAACATCAGAACCCTTTGATTGGTTGTCTTACATGCAAGGTCGAGTCTTACCAAATAATAATATACATTTGATATTAATATTTAATTAGGATGTTATTATTGGGACATTATGTCGATGATTGTGAATATGACTAACTATATTTTTATTTCACATTTTTATAGAATTATTACATTCATACAGTCAATTTTATATCCTTAAAATAAAAATAAATCTAAATTTAATCATAAAAAGTTTATTATATTTAAATGGTAGTTTGACCAACTTATAATGGCATAACTGTATTAAATTTTTTTTACACTTATAGTTTATATTTTAAAAAATAAACTTTTTTATAAAATAGTAATATAAAAATTATATTTGTGTGATTTTTTAAAATTTTTCTAAGAAGTTTCACTTCTTGATGATTATTGAAAAATACTACATTATATTTCAAAACTCCCTTTTCATTTAAATAATTATCCATGTTTGATTATATTTAAATTTTATATTAAATTAAAAATATATCAATTATACATGCATATATATATTATTATAAATTATGTTAT
The DNA here is from genome assembly GCA_963277665.1 of Viscum album. NCBI lineage: Eukaryota > Viridiplantae > Streptophyta > Magnoliopsida > Santalales > Viscaceae > Viscum > Viscum album. The sequence continues at coordinate 2,014,421,532 of OY728132.1, read as the reverse complement.
TATAATTATAATTTATATTTCATTTATATAAAATTTCATAATGATCATTTGAACAATTTCTTATTAAAACATGCTTTCTCACCATATCTGTGGAATTAACATTAAATTTAATTATGCCACTTCAGGAAATTAAATTTCCAAAAATAAAAATTCAACAATGTAATAAATATAATATTTAATTTATAATAAAATAAAATTATTTTCTTACCAAAATTTTTTGTGTAAGTGATTAAAACTAATTACAGTGATTTAGGTAAAATCAAGTTTACCATGGGATGAACCCATATTATTAAATCTCGAAATTACATATACTCTGGTAAAAAAATCGCTAAAAAGTTTAACAAAATACCATCTTGTTTCTAATAGAATATTTTATTGGGACAATTTTTCATGAATGTGACCCATATGACATGATTTGTAAGGAAAAGGGAAAAACGTTACTTCCTTACCTTTGATATTTACAATGTTTTAGATTTTCGAAGAAGCTGCGTAGTTTTGGTTATAAAAATTATTTTTAAAATGTAAATGAGTTTTTTTAACATGGTTATTTTTCTTTAATTTTCATAGATTATATAATTACATTAAACACTTAAAAAACTAACACATCGATTATTAACATAATAATCAAATAATGTAAATTATTCTAAAAACATTAAAAGCCATGTAAATTTTATGAATTATTGAGTTACATTATTTTTTATGATATATATATCATCATACATAACATTTACCTAAATATATTTTAATTAAAATACTATTTTGATCATTTTAAATTAAAATTAAATATATAATTTCAAAATGGACATTAATGTTATTTTATAATACATGATAATTTATTAAATGAATTAAAATAAATAAAATTACTATATTATTTCAAGAAATTTTATATTATTTAATAAATACAAAATATATTCCATTAATGGGGAAATTTACCTTTTATATTTAACATATTGACCCATATATAGTGAAAATATTGTTGGCATGGTCTGGGGTAATGTAGTGTTTTTTCCTGTTATAGGAAATTATTTTAAAATTATTTTCGAATACATAACAGTTTTTTTTGTAAGTTAGATATCATATTTATAATATAGTGGAAATAAATTTTCTAAAAAATATCACAATAATTCAATTATAATATTTATATTATATATGTTGGAAAAGTATTTACCTAAATGAAAAATCAAAATGAAAAATATTAGGAAACCAAAATACTAAGAGGGAAAATTATATAAACGCACTTATTTTTTGTTTATGAGGATCAATAATCAAAATAAGTTCATGTCACTTAATTATATGTCCATTTGGGAAGCCTATTAATTAATGTATAACTCACAATAGTGATTACCTTTTCCTATTTATAAGAATGCCACACCCCCTGCATTATATAGGGGTGTTCACTATTCCCATTCCTCACACCTCTAAAGACATTTTTTATCATTAAAACTCTAACAATATATTCTCTAAAAATATCTATAACTCTCCAAGAATACTAATGTTGTACAGAAAACCATCCAAGGAATCCCATTGATGAAATCCAAAAGGAGTTACCCAAAAAAGATGTAACTACTTCAAACATGCCTTTATGTTTTTTTACTACTTCCACCAATTAGGTTATTCTTAATCCATGATTACATAATAAAATAATAAACCCATATATATTGATATGTTGTTATTTTATTATTTTTACTAACACCTACACACACTTTCAAAAAATGGGTGACGAAAATAGTGTTCTTGTATGAATAACTACTAACTCATGAAACAATGTCGTTCATTTTTCATTTACCACCTTTAATTCTTGGTAATTATGATGGAAACATTATTTTTATATTATAAATGTTATATTTATGTTTTATTAATGATTCTTTAACTTCTATACAACATTTATCTTTTTGTGTTCTGTTTTCGGAAAATATAATAACATTGTTTCTATATGTGTGGACTACTGCCACATCAAAGCGATATGATATGTCCAGACATTAAGTAGAATGTATTATGGATGGGTTTAATTAGAAAACAGATGAACTAAATGAAATATATATTATATTTATGAAATAATTACCATTCTAGAAATATGATATATCATTTTTTTAATTTCCATTTCACACACTAAAAAGATATAAAGACATTTGTGGATGTGCAGACTACCGCCTCCTCAATGAGATGTGATTCTATAACATCAAAAAATATTATATGTATGAATATATGATTAAATAATACCATATCTATGATGTTACTATAATTATTAAAAGATATATTTTACACTACTTCATTCCATGAGGATCATTGAAAAATGATAACATTAAACATGAATATGTTTGGCCTATTACATCCCGAATTATAATGTTGGTTTATTTGTCAAAACTATTATTCATGATTGGGTATAGAAGTATAATTAATTAATAAATAGTATAATTATGTCATAATAATTATTATTTATATGTTTTAATAATATCACCTTTTATTATATTTGACCAACCAAAGTCATTCTTGACACACAACCTAATTATGGTGAGAACATATTCCTTAAACATTATTGATTACATAATTTTATATAAAATTATAATAATTAAAATAAAAATATTAATAAAAATTGAAAAGATAATAAGAATGTATATAATTAACATAAGAATATTTTAAGTAATATATAGTATAGTCATGACAAATATAACTTAAGAGAATAGATTATTGTCTTGCTTTTACTTTTGAAAAAAGTGTCATAATCACCACTTATTCCTGTTTTATAGTGTATATAATACCAATTTGATATATAATATCATTAATTATTTCATATTCATGGTATTTAATTTTTTCATTTACTTAATTTTTTTATGGTGTTTATGGACTCAAATTTACCAATCAAGTAATGGATTGTCATCACATTTTGAGTACACATAATGTCAAAAATGAATGAAAAGTTTAATTTAAATAAATTTAAAAATATTAAGAATAAATATATTTGGTTTAATATTCAAATAACAAAAAATCCCCTACTATATGTGTTAAGGGAAATAATACAAAATAATAATGTGATGGTTAAATAAATTGTTACCTCATATTTGAATTCTTTAATATATACTAGAGTGAAATATGTAGTAAATATAGATATATTATAAATTTATCCATGAACCATATAAATTTATATAATTCCATATATTATTTTCCAATATTAATTTATCACCCATTTATGAATAATGCTTCGTCAAAACCCCTGTTTCTGGTAATAAATGCTTCATTTTTTACATGGGTATTGGTCTGGTACATGTAGTATTTGATCATTCATCATAGTTACATCATCATAATAACATTACAAAAATATATAAATATAATATTACTTAATTATATTACGATTTTTAATGTTCCACAAATGTTATGGATTGAAAATGAGTTACTCCATTCGTGGAGATAATAGGTTTCACGTACGCATGAATGTAATATTCATTTTATGAAGGATCTAATAAAATAACGGTAAATAATAATTCAAAATTATAGATTCCTTGATATGTCATATAAATCATATATTTTCATCAAATAAATCCTTAATACCATCAATGTAAATATTAAACAAAAAATGAATACCATCACTTCGTGGTGGTGTTGGTCCACATATACACCCAAGCGACGTTATTGTTTTCCATTAGATTGAAATGTATGACATTTGATGTCAAATTATAATTAAATTTAAATAATAATTTCATAAATTATATATATATATATATATATTAAATACATCTTTATATGCATTAGTGAGAGGTAGTGATGGAAAATAAATTACATTAGTTCATGGGGTAGTCGTCTGCCATACACATGATCGATGGATTTTTTTCCCATTTGATAGAAGGGAATATGAACCAAGGTTATTCCATAAACATAATAAAATATCAATAAATGAGATATAATTGTGTTATTACATTATAATTATTAAAATAGTAATGAATATTGTATGAGAATAACTAAAAAGAAAAAACATTTTGAAGACAACAAACTTCACTAAGAAAAAAACCATCCGAATATCATATTATGGAACCTTGGGTTGGTATTTTAGGAATATATGAAGATATATAAAAAGTATATGTATATTTGGAATAGATATTTTCAGGTTTTGATCATTATAAATGGATGAAGAGGTGTGAATATTTGTGGGGAGGAGGCCCCATTTATAATTTAGGAGGAGTAATATTTTTGTAAATTGCCATAACTATTCAATAATGGGAAGTAACTCCCAAACCAGGGGCCTCAAAATTTCATAAATAATAGAATCTAGGGAATATAATTTAAATACACAAATCTAATGAAATGGAAAACCTTTTTTAAATTTGTTACTCCATTATCTTTTATGGTTACTCACTTTTACCATTTTAGTTTTCACTGTGGAAACTAAATGTTTTTATTTACCATGTAATTTATCCATTAGGACTAGTAACTAATTATATTTATTATATAATATTTTTAAAAATAAAATTAATATTAAATAATAATTTTCAAATTAATGTCATATGTTTATGTAATGCTACTTCTAACTTCTGTGGTTGTAACGCACGAAACCTTTTTTTATCTATAACTGTTGTAATTATTTTGTAATGTATTTACAATTCATTATGACCAAAATCATCCTCAAAATATTAAATAATATTATTATTAATATTAAAAATTATAAATCCATTTTAAAGAATAAAATTCATCAATGTTTTAGAAATTTATTTAAAATTGAACCTGTAACCATGGCAGAAATGTGGGTTTACAAGGAAAATGTTTTCTTAAGTACAAATACATTTTATCCTAGAAAAAAAGTAAATTTTATTCCAATGAGAAAAATTGGATTAATTATAACATAATTTATCTAAATATACATTTAAAACCATTTTAAACAAAATGCGTGTTTGTAAATTCTTTAAATGAAAACACAATTTTCAAAAAAATTAATATTTTTTAGAATTCATCAAAATTTATTATTTTCATAAAATTTTAAAAAATTAAATCTATGATACTTATAAAATTATTATTTTAAAAAATATTTTTTCATTTTCAGTGATATATTTTCTAAATATATTAAATCATTATTTTATAATAATTCTAAAAAACCCAAAAAAGCAACTTTTTTCCAAAATATTTCTTTTTCATTAAATAAGATATATTAATATATAATGATTTTGAAAAAAAATATTAAAATAATGATAAATTTTTTATTAAATCTAAAAATATTAAATTATTTAAAATTAGTCACCAATATTTTTTATTTTTATTTATTAATATAAAAACACATTTCATGTTAGAAATTATTTTTTTGAAAAATTATTTAATTTACTCTAAAATATTTTTTATTTTCTTTCCTAATCAATTAATAAAAAATGAAATACAATATATTTTTTTCGTAAATTGGTTATTACTATTCATACTCACTAATTTAATAGCTATATTATAATGGTATGCTATATTATGGTTTATATTGTACAGGGATTGTGTATATAAAAGGATATTAAAATGACTAAATTTATATAAAATGAAATAATCATTAAAATCATGGGTTTTTAGATTCTTAAATCCAAAAAAATATCCTCTAAATTTCAAGAACGTCACCTCACAAAAATATTTTGTTGTTCTTCATCATAAATTTTTAGGTTCCCATGTCTCATATTTTAACTTATAATTTCTCTAAAGTACCATTTCTAGTTGATTCATGTTATTTCTAAGCAATTCTCTATAGTATCCATAAAATGGATAGTCTTGTTGTTGTAATATTGACCATTTCTAATTAAATCTCATCGGATTTGTGAACATGTATTGGGTCTGGCATGAACATTCTTAACAATGATATGTGGAATACATTATGTACTTTAGAGAGACTTAACAAAATTTACAAATTGAAATCCACAAATAAAATTATTCATAGGATTTCAAATGGTTTTATGTACCTAATGTTCAGTTTCCATTTTATATGAAACATATAACACTATTTCTTAAAAATGATATCTTGAAAACATGATCTCCCATAATAAATTTTAAATATTTTCTCTAGTTATCGGCATATCTATTTTTCATGCATTGATATAATTTTAAATTAGTTTGAAATGACATTAGCTTTTTCATTATCTAATCCACAAGTTTGGAGTCAACGAGATTTATTTCCATAAATTCCACCCAACAAGTGGTATGATGACACCTTTTGACATATAGTGCTACATACACATCTATTTTTATACTTTAATGGACTATTTGTTTTATTAATGTACTCCAAAAAAGGTAAATAATAATCTGACGCACCTTGAGATTCACTAAAAACAACATAAACATATATTCTAATGGTTGGATAGTCTATTTGTAATGTCCATCAGTTTGATGAGGATAACTGGTGCTCAAATGAATCTCATTACCAATATAATTCTAAATAATTTTCTATTATTTTGAGGAAAATTGTGGGTCATGATCAGACATAATTTAAAGGAGAGGTCCATGAAGTATTAAAAATTCATTAATATAGAGTCATGATAAAAACTAAAAAGGTACAATTTCTCTTCATCGGAGGAAATATGAGTATTTTGTGAGATGTAGAATAATAAACCATATCGCATCATTCATTCTAGGAGTCCTTGGAAATCATGTGACAATTTCTAGAGTAATATAATCCCACGTTCATGTTGGAAACAATAGGCTACATGATTCATCTAGAATATTGTCTCCCAACATTCCACTATTGAAAAACCAATCATCTTGACACATAATAAAAAATTTCTCTATTTATATTATCACACAAAAAATGTTCCCTCAAATCTCAATATATGATAGTGCTACCAAATTTTATTGAAAAAAGTGAGATATTATTTTTATCAAATAATACCATATTCAGTTAAGGTATAGATGTGATATGGACTATTTTTTAAAATTTTAGAACACCATAAAAATTTGAATATAAAAATTTTCTATCATTCATGGATTTATTTTTCTTTTAAAAATTCTCATCAGCTGGTTAGGAAATATTTATCTATTCCATTAATGATGATTTGGATGTCTAATAAAAAATAAGTGATATCGCCACATCTTTAATAATTCCCATATCGTTCATTAACACATGCAAAAATATATGTTTCTTTTTAATCCTCATTATTGTTAAAAATCCATAATCATTGATTATTAATGGATTTTATACCTTCTTTCATCCCAGAGAGGAATTTTATTGAGAAATAAAAATCCTTGAACATATCAACTCAACATCTTTTCATAATGTTGAGAACATTAAGTGAAAAAAGTATTTCTAACTATTAGGATATGTCAAAAATTCAAATAAATTACCATAGAGATATTGTATCTATATCTTCTAATAAAATAGAAGAACTAACTAATAAATATTATTGGTTGGGTAGTTCTGGTCATGAGTCTATAACTACCATGATTTATTAGTAATAACATTATTATTATACACAATGAAATTACCATATCCCTTATTTGATGCATCACAACATGTCAAAATTTCATTATTTCATAATATTATATTCAATGTTAGAGTATTCCTTAATGTCCCCTATAAATATTCAAAACATTATTCAAATTATTTTTTCTATAAATGGTCATAACCCCATTATGTGTGAGCTTGTTTAATGGGTAAGAAAATTTGTAATTTTTTTGAATAAATATATAATAATAACCTACCAAACAAATTATACAATATAACTTGGTTATGTTCATTGGTGTAGACTATTCTTGGACTTCCTTTTTAGAATCTCCAAACAATGGACACGATATATTCATGAAAATAAACATTATAATTATTGGTTTTACAATTTCAAAATTTACAATATTAAATTTTTTATTCATGATTTTGACGGATGATTCTTAGGTGATTATCAAGGTCTTCATAACTATAATAGAAATCTATGATATCATCAATAAATACCAACCAAATACTTAATATATTTCATTAATACTTTTTCATTAGATCGTTAAAAATAGGGGGTGTATTGGTCAATCAAAATATCATAATTATAAGGTTATAATGTCCATACCTCATTCAAAAGTTATCTTTATAAAATATTCTATATTTACTCATGATAGATGATACTCAAAATGAATTCCAATCATTGGAAATTATTTAAAATAAGAATTTCATTTAATAAATCATAAATATTATATAGATGATAATCTTTCACAATCATATTAATATTTGTTTCCTTATAATCAATGCATACCCTTAAGTATGCATCCTTAGTCTAAACAATAAAAAGAGATCCTGAAGGCGAAACACTGTGGAGTAAAAAATACTTAATATAGAACTCCTCTATGAGTTTCTTTAATTCCACCTATTCAAAAGTGTCATTTCTATAAGGAATCATTTATATATTAATTACATCAAGAATTAAATCAATTTAAGAATCTATAAAACACTTTAGTAGATGTTCAGGTACGTACCCTGGAAATATGCCACAGTAATATTATAAAATTGGTACATACTCAATTTTATGAAAAACCATTTCATTATTATTTTGTTTCAACACTTATTCTATATTCATCTCATTCAGAAGAGATGATTATGGTGGATCAATACATGAATCAAATGATGAGTCCTGTACGAACTCCACATCTACATCATAAATCATAATTTCTTTCTCATTGTAATAAATACATTCATAATATTTTTATATCTATTATATACCAAGTAATTATCAAAATCAATGACAATTGTAATCCTATTATTATAAAATAGAAAAAAATTGTGTGTCATAATTGTATGTTACAGCTACATCCTTGTTAAATTAGGACATCTACACGGTGTCTTGGACAATAACTCCAATATTTTGATGCAATGTAAATATAAAATTTTTAGGGAAGAATTGGATTATATAATAGTGTATGAATATCTAGAATCAAATATTTCATTGGATAAATTTTAGGATACAATTAAAGTACATACCACCATATCTATTGGAATTTCAAGATTATGTATTTTTATTGCATATCCATGTCCTTGCTTCCTTATAATTTCATAGTGAAAATTTTCCTAACAAGTGGGAAATTAATTTTTAGATTTCCCCATACACTTATAGTTTAATACATTTACAATGGAAGCTTATTTTTCCCCCTATAAACACAGGCACGATTTGATTTCTATTCACACTTATAAAAAACTCTCATTACAAGCATGAATGATCCACAATGTTTATATAAAATTTATTTCAATTCATAAATTAATCTATTCCCTTCCTCACTATTTCTAGATTCCATTTTCCAAATTTCTCATCATCCCATTTTTTCCCTTATTTTTATCAAAGTTATAAGAGTTTGATTATCCATTCCTTATCTTTATAATATAGGATACTATATACTTATATGATTATAAATATAGAGAGAAAAGTTATTTTTGATGAATTGTATTAATACTATAAAATATATTATTATTCTATCTTCTTGAATTACATATGCAATCCACATCATTCATTGTTAACCATATAAAATTGGATTCCCAATTTGGAACATTTTCATCTTTCTTTTATCATAGTTCCATTATTTGTCACTTTATATCTGCTCATTTCTCTTAGGGAAAATAATTTTCCATGAATAATATCATAAAACCCTTCGATTCCATGCTCATTATTCCCACAACATCCATTGTGAGTTAATCATGGTTTCAAATTGATCAAAATCACCAAATATGTGATAAACATCAATGAAAACATTTTCCTTTCATTACCTCCAAAAATGAGAAATATATTAGCTAATGAATATATCTCTTTCATAACCACAAGTGAATTTTACCCAGTAAATTATCTGTGTTAATGATGAATAAAATAATCTAATATCGTTACACAATTTTGTAGATTAGTGGGATACCCAATATTATAATGGATATTGGTCATACCATGATACATCTTCCCCAATATAGTTATAATTTATTATTCTATAGCGGAGGCTATATCCCAAGCTTGATTATCATTCATTTGAGGTAAATTTATATACAGATCATGTGCATTGATTTGGATTCAATTCCATATATTGGGAAAAATTTATAAAAAATGTAACATACTAGAGTATGTCCTAAATATTTGAAAAAATATTTTATATTTATAAAACCATTAAAGCACTTAAAATTATTAATATAAATGTGCATAGCTAATATAAGAAGCATAAATGTGGTCTCGTTGGAATTTTTTTTAAATCATAAAAATATTTTCAAATCATTCATAATGATTTTTAATGAAAATATGAATTATCTTATAAAAATCATATGATAGTGTCAAACCAGTTGTTTAATATGGCCCATTTTCGAGTACCCGGTGATGATCATGTCAAATCCAAAATGAATATTACACCTCAGAAAAACTATACCAAATAAAAAGCTACTAATTATATGTATATTGGGATGTATTTCATGGGAATCCACAAAATATCTACCCTACCAAACCATTAGAATGTTATCTTAAAATTGGCCATATCCTTAATGTTAGCTTTAGTTTTACGCCCCATAATCGATGTTTCAAAAAATCTTGTTCACATGGTTTATACCAAACCACATTTGATAAAATATGTGAACACAAAAACCCTAGTAGTATATTGTTTTTGGTAAAATTATAACATTGGTACTGATTTTCTAAAAGATGACTTTTTTATTATAGCAACAATGAGAAGAAAATTAGAGTTTCACCCAACGCAAGGTGGTATTAGATGATGATACCAGAGGGAATCACCCCACAAAATGAAATTATATTTATTAAGTTAGGACCTCATAAAGGTATGTAAATTTATTATCACTCATGGACTCCATTTTATAGCCACAAATTTTGTAGAAATATTCTCTCTAATCAAAGTGTGACTAACATGAATTCCTTAGTTTCCCTCCATCATGTAATTACTCATTATGTAAGCTAGATCCCAATTTTTTCCTCTTATTTATAATAATCAATTTATATACATAACCAGATTTGACCTCCACAAACTTAAGATTAATAATATTTCAAATCATAATCATTATGACCATGGATCTTTTCTATGATCTAATAAAATTTCCTCACCCAAAAAAGGATCATAATTTTACAATCAGTGACCCTATTTTGTCTCTCTACGGGAAACCCCTCATATTTCTATAGAGGCACAAGAGTTGTCGGCATTTAGTTTAAGGCCCATTTTTTTGATTCCCTTTAAGAAACATTAATATATTTTTTGCACCTCTGTATTTAATATTAGATTTTATCCTTGGAATAATTCTTCTAAGCATGAAAAAATACACCCTATAATTGATATTAATTCAATTGTTTCAATATAGCTTATAATGAATCCTGAAAAAATTGAAAAAAGTTGTTTTTTATTTTCTCTCATAGTTCCAATACTCTATGAGAATCTAACAAGTAACTAAAAAAACCACACCTCTAAGATTTAGTTCCATACCGTTTTCGATAGCTTCATGAAACCATGACTCAATAAACACTTACATTGATACTCCACTCTTATTAATTTTGAAACACTATCCCATATGATTCCACATCAACTTTTCATAATATCCTTGAAATAATACATGTCAAACTATATCTTGTAGTATCCAAGCACACCATTAGCATCTATATTCAAATACCACACCCATCTTCTTTACATTATCATCCATCATAATAACATCATTACTAATTTCGTCAAAATATCACATTTACTAGTATAAATATTCACAATTTATTTAGAGAACATTGATTATCAATAAAAATTATGTTTATCAATTTTTTAAATTCCTTACCCCTAAAGATTCTTTTCATCGATCCTGCAAAATAATATATTGCTGGTTCATCTACTAGGAAGGTATTTCTTGGGGTATTTTTAAGACTAGTAATCAAAATTTAATCAATTAAATATGTGATGAATAAGGATTTATTTTAGATGATATATTGAATTAGGTGCCTCTGAAAATATAATGATTTTCAAAAAAATCTATTCTTCTAGAAGTTAATGTCCCTTATACCCATGATCTAAAAATTTTATTGTTAATCTCTACAAGTTTACTAATCATCCCCCACATATTATTATAATATCCTATTATTCACAATTCTCATTACCTTTATTCATCCACAAACCATTTTCCCCTGTATATTTCCAAATGAGTGTCTCTTATTATTTTGCCTCACAACATTTTCATTTACATGGCCTTCATGGTTTAAAAAACACTACATAAATCAATTCCACCATTACAGATCATTAATTCGAACCTCTTTCATGATGTCTAGTGACAACATTTTACCTCTTTCATATTCAATAAGAGGAGTTTCATCGTGTCTTCCAGCTTCCCTATTTCCCCTATTGTGGATTTGATGAATGAAAAAACCTTCATAGGCATAATTGTATGTAAAACATTTATCATGATGATCCATACTATAAATGAGAGAAATTTATTTTTCTATAATCAGATTAATGATAACACCGATGAATGGATTTTGACCAATCATTTGAAATTTGCGCTTTGAGGTAATGAATTGAATGTTTCTACCTCTTCATGAATAATTTGATTAGAATTAAATTACTATGTATTCTTAAAAAAAATTGTGAGGTAAACACACTTCTTTTTCAGGAGATGATATCATGAATACTGAAAATTATATATGTTTAAATGATTTTAATGATCCCATTATTTGACCATTGATTTCCATTAAATAATAACAACATTTCCTTAGAAAAAATAATTAGAGACAATATTCCACTCCCAATTGTTTTTAAAAATGAATTATCTTCTTCCCCTTAATGTTTTTTTAATATTATTTATTAAATCCTCCTTGTATAATCTATAAGGCTTTCAGAAAATGGGTTTCCATTGCTAACATGATAGACAAGTTTTACAATTCCAATTAAACACCCCATTAAAGAAAATATAAGCTAAGGGAAAGCATAAAATCCAAAATACATCACAAATTTGTTTTAAACCTGAATTTCCTTATAGACATGATGAAGAAGCTTTATTCTAACAGATTATATGCCTTATCCATGCCCATGTTTATCATTGAATCAGAACATAATTCCTTTTTATTTACATCTTCCAGTAATTCATTTTCAATTAAAATTTCCCCCATTATACATATCTCATTAAAATACATGTTATCAAATCGATAAAAATCATAGAATAAAATGAATAATTCTTATATTAATTTACTATACAGTAATTTTGGAGGTGATGTTGTAGGGAATTTGGTCTATATAGCTTGAGTTTTGTAAATAACTTCACATTTGTATAAGAAGTATCTTGGAGGATCCCACTAACCAATTTAGTGTATTACTTTTATATAAGACTTGATCCACTTAACCCACATGTTCATTATTGATATTACATCAAACCATATAGAATTCTCTTAAAAATATACTAGGACATGGGGAAATGTTATGATTCATTTATTACACCATTTCATTGATTTTATCTTTCTCTCAAATGGAATCTAATGTCCTAACATCCATGTCCTCCACATGATTTGGTGTGAATATCATGAAGTAATCCTCTCCATCCAACCTATATTTACATAATTCATTGATGTTAGTTGATCATTCCTGTATCCACTCAATGAATTACAAAACCAAATTACTAGCTATTTCAACATCAACATTATATGATCCATCTTCGAGTTTTATATAGATATTTTAAACAACTTTTTTCTCATTACATAATTCTTGGATGTAAAAATTGTTCCTATAACCCTACTTGATACATAAGGATGTGTATTTTACCCCAAACACCCTCTAAATTTCTATGATCATCCATTAAAATATATTTTTCTTCTCACATAAAATAAATAATGTTTCTTCATCACATTCAAATTGTAGTCTCTCCACTAATTTTCTAATGTCCTCTCTGATACCTTATAAAATATTATATATGCCCATTCAGTTTTAAATCAAATCACGAACATCCCATTTTTATCTATTGAAGTAAAACACAAGCCCCCACATGTGGTACCTTATATCTGCTTCTCCCATTATAATTTTACCATTGATAAAAATCCATCCACCAATAGCCAATTATTAAAATAAAATACATTATTTACCATTTTATCCTCCTTATTATGTGACAACATAAGAGATGAGTGATCATAGTGAAATCTAGTGAAATTATTTATAATGGACTACAAAAAAGATCCCATACAAAGAAGGTTAGAGTGGAACCAATATGACCTACTCTAGATTCTTCAATTTCCTTTCCATTTATTTCACCAATAAAATTTATTTCCAAACAACCCCATATACATTAGAACATTAATTATCATAAACACTCAAAATCATTGTATAAATTTTACATATAATTTTTATCCTCCTACTTTATCTAAGGTCACTACAATTTTATTAACATCACCCCTGACAAACCATAACAAGTTGGCTTGCTAGAGTGAGGATTCTGATAGGAATAGATAATCTTCAAATAATTCCATATAAATAATCAATATATATTGAAACATATCCATGGATATAACAAAAAACCAAATAATAACATAGACATAAATAAATGTCCTCATAATGAAAGAAAAAATAATATCATACTTCATAAATATACCAATACGGCCTAATGCTAAGACATCTTAAATAAATGTCTATGGCCTATGACAAATAACAAAACTAGTCTGTTTATGAATCATATCAATGCATCAATGAGATATAGAATACCCAACCATTCACATACTACATACAATTAATTACTAATACAATAGGGTGGAAACATAATCAACATAAATATTATTTTTGAAAAACATGTATATGAAATGTTATTTAGTTTCCATGTTAATGTGAATATTAATAAACAATCTAGAATAATGTGATGAATGATATCAAAATATTACATTCATAGTCCAAATAATCATATACCATAAGAATAAATAATAAAGGATGGTATCATTAAAACAAATCCCTAGTGTATAATATTTAAAATAATTTTTTTATGAATATAAATACTATATAAATTTCATTAAAAACAATCTTGAACAAATAACATTTCAAGATGATTTTTTTAAAAAATTATATAATATGAATGAAAAATATTTATTTGAAATCCAAATTGTAGCTTATAAATTAATATTGAATGTAATAGCAATTCAATATCATTGAGTTTTTTTCATTCTATATATATTAAAATAAGGATTAATTTCTCATTTTCTTTAAAAATTAAAAAATGTACCTCATTCGAAAAATGGAAGGACAATTAATTTTAGCCGATTTTGAAAAAAAAATGTATAGAAACGTCTTTAATAAATAATTTTAAAATAATAAAAAAATTAAAATTATTTCATGTAAATTGTGAATATGAAATAAATATATTCCTTATTGAATATAAAAATAATGTTTCTTTTCCTTAAAAACATCCTTTTGGTAGATCAAGTACAAAAGGTGTTTAAAATTTACATAACAGTATAATTGACACAAATTTAAGATATGAGAATAATATATATTTTTTAAAACATAAAGATCAAATAATTCCCCCATTTGAGACATTAACATAAACAATCCTGAATAAAAATGAGATTATGAAATAATCCATTGCCTTTGTTCTGACATCCCTTATACATTCTAAATGCTAATTTAAAATAAAAATAAAATAAATACATACATATTTAGAAAACATAATCAAATATACTATACAATTTTTTTACTTATAAAAATTTATCAAGAATTTATTAATAGTTCTTTATTAAAACCAATGTTTAAGTTAATTACTATTTCATTTGGTTTTAATGTTTTGGTTTTTTATTTTTGGTCCTTCTACATTGATTTTGGTTTCATCATATACATAAATTTAAGTATTTTTTATATAAAAAATATTGACAATATTTTTATTTATAAGAGTATATAAAATTTCTATATGAATAAATGGGTTTTCACGTTCATGGTGAAAACAAGTTATACGTATGTAGAAATGATATTAATATTTCTTGATGTATGGAAAATAAATATTAATTATCCTTTAAAAGACCAATATTATATCATATAAATCGTATATTTCAATCAAATTATTTATTCTTACAAACCATTTCTAAATTCAATGAAAAATTAAGGACATCGTTTCATTGTGACAATAGTCCACACATACACACAACTGACATTATAATTTTACAAAAGATTAGATTTTTTGAATGTATATGTGAAATAATAATTCTAGAAGAATAATTTTGTAATATATATATATATATAATCATTATATCTATTCATAATAGGTGGTGATGGAAAAAAATAATATTGGTTCATGAGGTGGTAGTTTACCATACACCGGATCAACGGTTTTGTTTAAAATTTCATTGAACATGAAATAGAAATATGTGACACCAATAACATAAAAATACATATGTATATGGTCGTTAATGTTGTTATTATATTTGAATTATTAATAAATTAATAAAGATGGTAAACGAATATGTAAAAAATAAAGAACTCAATGAAGATAATTACCTTCCCTTAGAAAACCATTTTCTTGATCTTTTGTTAAGGACCCAATGATTAGAATTTTTGGAAGATAATAAGCACTATTATGCAAAAAATTATTTCAGGGATATATTGTTTTAGGTTATGGATGATAAAAATTTATTAATAGGTATGAATTATTATACTGGGGGGAGGTGCCCTTTTATATTTGAGGAGATGTTGCATTTTCATAAATACCCAAAACTATTCAATAATGGGAAGTATGTCTCAACAAAAGTTCATCCAAAATTATAA
Organism: Viscum album; assembly: GCA_963277665.1. NCBI lineage: Eukaryota > Viridiplantae > Streptophyta > Magnoliopsida > Santalales > Viscaceae > Viscum > Viscum album. The sequence continues at coordinate 2,014,404,888 of OY728132.1, read as the reverse complement.
ATAATATAGTTTAGGGAATATAAATTCAATAAAAAACTATAACACAGAAACTAAACATGTTTTCATCACATTATTCTATAAGGTTACTCAATTTTACAATTTTAGTATTCACCACAATAACTAGTTTATTTATTTAGATATGTAATATATCATTTAAAACTACAAATATATTATCCTTATTATATAATTTAAACAAACTTATTCAAAATATGAAATCAAATTTACAAAATAAAATTCCAACATGTGTCGAAAATTAATGGTAACACAAGTGCATGGAACATATAAAAACTGGTTTTGGCCTTATCCTCAATAATTGGTTTTTACTTATTTACGATTCATTATGATAAAAATATGCTGAACATATTTTATAATATTAAATAATGAAATATAAAATATGGAATATATTTTAATATATTAAATTTTAATAAGTTGTATAATTTAATTTAAAATTTAACTTGAAAGTGTAATAAAAATGTCGTTTCCAAAAGAACATGTTTTCTTAATTTTAATAATATGTTATAAAAATATAAATCATAAAATTTATTCCAATTATATAAATTAATATAATAATAAAATTATCAAACCAATATTAATTTAAAACATTTCAAAATAATATTTAAATTTTCATTTTCATTATGAGAAGAAACATTTTAGTGAAAAATATTAATTTTCACTATACATCAAAAAAAATTAAACATTTCAAAAAATTTGAAAAATTAAATATAATATATTTATGAAATTATTATTAAAAAAAATAATTTTATTCATTAATATATATTCTCTAAATGTGGAAAATTTAAAATTTAATATTAGTGTACAGTAAGTTATAAAACATATTTTCAGTCAAATAATGTTTTAGGAACAATTTTTGATTTATTAGTAACCATGATTATAAATAATATTATATGAATGTAAAAAATTATTAAATATATAAAATATATTTTATTAAAATCATTAACCAATAGTGATTATATTAATGTATTATGATAAAAACATATCACTTGTATAAAAAACTGATTTTCAAAAATCATTTCCTTTACATTCAAAGATTTTTATTTTCATTTCTAATCCATTGAAAAAATGAAAATATTTATACATTCGTAAACCATATAATTTTCATAATTTAGTTAGTCTTATTAATAATCAGTAATTTGAAATAATTAGTATAATGATATACTTATTAGGATTCATTTAGACATAAGTTTCTTTATATCACAAGCTTGCAAATAGATTAATTTTTTTTAAATATAAATATAACATAAAATATTGGTGTTTTTTAAGATCTCCAAATATAATATATTAGAGGAATGAGAAGATGTATTGAGTGTGTAAAATAATGGTTTGTAGAATTTAATTTCCAAGAAAGAATAATGATTTTGATGGAGGGATATGAAGTTCGTCATATGCTACCATATATAGGTAAATGTATTACATGTAGAGATTGTGTGTTTTGTCTAATCTCATTCCAAAATACATGTGTTGTCTTATTGAAAAAGATTTGATAAATGATATTAAAATAATTTATTTGAATTTATGGATATTTTTATGTATTTTTAGTTGATAATAATCTTGTAAAAGTGTTATATCAATGATATTTTTAATCATAAATCATATAAGGATTTTATTCCTTGGTAGTATTTATTTATGAATTTGAAAAAATATTTATTAATAAACGATATTTTTGGGAGACATATAATTTAGGGATAGATAATCATTAATACATGCCTCAAGTTTAAATAATAATGTAATGATTTAATTAAGATACGATAAATCCTATTGGATAGTATTGATGTCCTTGCAATTGATTATAAATTTGAAAAAAAGTTGATTTATGTGACCTTTAGTGGAGTTTATTTCATTTTTGAATTTATTTAGTATAAATTATTACATGTAAAAATTTATGTTTTCATTGAGTTTTTATATGATTGTACTTTTAGGTTACATGAATCTCTTAATGGGTTTTAGGAAGTATAATCCATTAAGGATTAAACAACCCATTGGCTTAATATATTATTTGATCATAAGTTGACTATGGTCTATTAGAATGTGGGATTCATGTAATCTAAATTTTAGAAAAGTGATATATTGAAATTGTGGAATTTTTAGAGATATCTAGGGTAAATATAAGGTTTTCCTTTTAGATTGGAATGAATGTTTTATTCAGTATTTGTTTTTAAAATTTTGATACATTATATGATTTTATACTAACTGATCATGATGATTAATGTTATTTTAATACATTCTTCAATAAGTTGTGGAATATATATAATTTAAGATAAATATATTATGTAACATGAATGATTATTGTAGAAGAATTGAAATAATTATTTGGGGATGGTTGTCAAAATGTATGGGAAAGCCATTAAATTCACTACTGGAAATTTGGGCTATAGCCACGGTTCTAAACCGTGGCTATAGGCCCTAAAACCGTGGCTATAAGTAATAGCCACGGTTCCTCAAAACGTGGATATGTTTGGCGTGGCTATAGGCCTATAACTATAGCCACGTTTCAAACCATGGTTGTATACCTAATGCCACGGTTTTAACCGTGGCTATACTAAAGGCCGGACAGACTTAATTGCCACGGTTTTAAACCATGGCATTATGTCTAGAGCCACGGTTAATAACCGTGGCAATAAAGGAATAGCCACGGTTTAAACCGTGGCTATAGAGTGTCCAAATCCATAAAAAAAATACCCCCAACCCCCTCGACACCCCCCCTGGACACCCCCTCGACATCCCCTGGACACCCCCCTGGACACCCCCTGCCACCCCCTGCCACCACCCTGCCAGTCCCCCCTGCCACCCCCCTGCCAGTCCCCCCTGCCCCTACCACCACCTGCTAGTCCCCCCTGCCCCCTGGTAGTCCCCCCTACCAGTCCCCCCTACCCCCTGGTAGTCCCCCCTACCACCCCCTGCTTGTCCCCCTGCCAGCCCCCCCCCCCTGCCCCCTGCTTGTCCCCCTGCCATCCCCCCTGCCCCTGCTAGTCCCCCCCCCCAGCCAGCCCCCCTACCCCCTACTAGTCCCCCCCCCCCACCCCGCCAGCCGCCCCTGCCCCCTGCCAGTCCCCCCTGCCAGCCCCCCCTCCTGCCCAAGGATGTGTTCATGCTGAAACTGGTAAAGCACAATTCTGCTGGATATATTCTATAAGCAGATCCTCAACTCGTACTCCCAACTTGAGTACCTTATCAAAGATGGTTCTCTACCACAACTAGAATTAAGATGAAACATCCTATCAACATGGGGTACCAACAACCAACATACATGAATCAAGAAATAGAAAATAGAGAGTTCCCAATATTTTTTACACAACCAGAACATGTCTAGGAGCATCATTGCAGACCTCACCCTATAGGTTACACATGACATATACTTATAGGGCTGCCACATTTTACTCTACCTGCTGTTACACCTATTCATGCTTGTTCTCAGCTAGACATTCCTCAAGGACATCCCCTCCCCCTCTACTGGACAACCCCTCCCCCTGCCTGGACACCCCTCCCCCTGCTGGACACCCCTCCCCCCTGCTGGACAACCCTCCCCCTGCTAGACACCCCTCCCCCTTGCAGAACAGCCCCTCCCCCCTGCTGGACAACCCCTCCCCCTACCTGGACACCCCTCCCCCCCTGCTGGACACCCTTCCCCCCTGCCTGGACACCCCTCCCCCCTGCTGGACACCCCTCCCCCCTGCTGTACATCCCTCCCCCCTGCTGGAGAGCCCTCCCCCCATGCTGGACAGCCCCTCCCCCCTGCTGGACAGCCCCTCCCCCTGCCTGGACACCCCTCCCCCCTGTTGGACAGCCCCTCCCCCTGCCTGGACACCCCTACCCCCTGCCTGGACACCCCTCCCCCCCTGCCACCCCCCTGCTTGTCCCCCTGCCTTTCCCCCCCTGCCCCATGCTAGTCCCCCCTGCCACCCCCTGCCAGCCCCCCTGCCCCCTGCCCCCTACTAGTTCCCCCCCTTCCACCCCCTGCTTGCCCCCCTGCCCCTTGCCAGTCCCCCCTACCACCCCATGCAAGTCCCCCCCTGCTACTCCCCCTGCCAGCCCCCCTGCTAGCCCCCCTGCCCCCTGCTAGTCCCCTTGCCCCCTGCTAGGCCCCATGCCCCCTACTAGGCCCCCTGTTAGCCCCCCTTCATATTTACCCCTACTGGACACTGGACCCCTGCTAGACACTTGACCCATACTCCCCCCACCCCTACCAGCCCCCTGTACCCCTGCTGGACACATGACTCCCCCTGGAAACTAGTTCTTGGGATGCCCAAATCATATTTACCCATATTGGACAATGGACTCCCCCCTGGACGCTGGACTCCCACTTCATATTTACCCCTGCTGTACACTGGCCCCATACTATAGGTTTTTAGTAGGACCACCCCATACTATAGGTTCTTAGTATGACTTGGGAAACAGTTGAAACAAAATTCAAAAGTAGCTATATATGATTAATCTAGGAAAACATACATATAATCAGTATGGAAAATAAAATAGAATAAACTATAAAATGTTTATAGAAATAAAATAAAACATATTTGAAATTGGAAAACATTATCGGAAAAACTGTTTATCAACTAAACAAACTTCTTGGTGAAATCATGGTCACACATGCTCATCCTCAGATAAAATCTTCTTGCATTTCATGTAGTACTGCATTAAACAAAACATTGGAATTATAATTTGAAATAGAGTTACCAGCTTTTATAGAACCGTGCTCACTATCTATAGGTGGTGAAATAGTTATACCTGGTGCCTGTGAAGTATCTGTGGGATGTTTTATGATATTTTCCAGATCTGGACAGCACTGCATTTTCTCTATAGAGACATTCATAACTTTCATGGGATTAGGTTCCTCGACAGACCTCTTCCACCCCCTTGCAACCCTCTGGAAAGCCCCCTTGAACACCCCCTACACCACCCATGCCCCCCTTGGTCCCCCATGCCCCCCTGCACCCCACTAGACAACCACCATGCCCCAACTGGATAGCCCCACTAGACAGCCCCACTAGACACCCCCTGCACCCCCTGGACAGCCCTCCCCCCTGCCGGACACCCCTCCCCCCCTGCTTGGACATCCCCTCCCCCTGCTGGACACCCCTCCCCTTGCTGGACACCCCTGCCCCTGCCCCTGCCCCCTGCACCCCACTGGACAGCCCCCATTCCCCAACTGAATATCCCCACTGGACACCCCCTGCACCCCCTGGACACCCCTCCCCCCTGCTGGACACCCCCCTGCCGGACACCCCTCCCCCTGCCCCTTTTTAAAGTGGGATTCCTGGTGGAAAATGTGGGGTTGGTGGCTTAGAAGTTGAGAGGTGGGTAGGCCTGATTGGTGGTCAATTTGTGGATGGGTTTCCTAGGTGGATTGAAAAATAGTGGGGGACTGGGAAGGAGTTCATAGTGGCTAAATTGAAGTGGTAGCTTGGAATTGTAGTAGGGCTTGAGTTAGGATTTTTTCAGTGAGAGTGGAAATGGTCCTGGAATACCTGGTTTTATTTTCGTGGGTTGGCCATGGGATTTTTATAGTGCATCGAAAAATAGTCACTAGCAGGGCTTGGTTTGGTGTGAAATTCAGTCAAACGGTTGTGGGAACCATCATGGAAGCAACTACCAAATACAGACCAGAGCTAGTCTCCTCTACAGTGAAGACCCTTCATGGAAACTCTTCAAGAAAACCAGGTCTCCAGTTGCATCTTTTTCCATAACAAACAATCCATGTTTGCATAGGCCCAAACAGACCTCCCTTTGCCAGCCTATGGGGGAAATGTGGGAACTCCAGCATGAAATAGGCCCTCAGAATAGAACAGCCTCTTTGGAATTGCATCAAAAAGATTGTGTGCAGCCTTTAAAACTCAACTTGGCAGTGATCATCCTCCTCCAATGAGTGCTACATGAGATGAGGGAATTATGGAAGGAATTTCATCTAAAACAGCCAAAATCAGACATTGAATTTCCATCACAACAGGCTGATCCGATTCAGACGACATGTGCAGAGGATGAGGATGATCTGGTTCGGACAACATGTGAAGAGGATGAGGAAAAAGAAGAATTACCGAACAAATATTATGTGTTACATGTACAATAAAATATGCCAGAAAATTCTAAACCAATGTTTTCAGTTGAATTGAGCCATTGTACCACATGCTATGCACGTTTTGTGGAAAGATGGATGAGAGGCAGCGCTGAGAGGAGATATAGTTTAGGAATGAGGAAATACGAAAAATTATAGAGCTAACCATTCAATGTTTCTCTAATGAGGAGTAACCGTCGCAGGGTGTCATCCTGGAGCAGGGCCAAATCACGGCGTGACCGCAGCGCGACCACGGCACAACCACGGCATGACCGTCGCAGGGTGTCATCCTGGAGGAGTAACCGCTGTAGGGTGTCATCCTGGAGTAGGGCCAAATCACGGCGTGACCGCGGCATGACCGCGGCGTGACCGCGGTGTGACCGTAGCGTGACTGCGGCGTGACCGCAGCGTGACCGCCGTAGGGTGTCGTCCAGGAGGAGTAACCGCCGCAGGGTGTCATCCTGGAGTAGGGCCAAATCACGGCGTGACTGCGGCATGATTGCGGCGTGACAGCGGCGTGACCACGGCGTGACCGCGGCATGCTTGCGGCGTGACCGCGGCGTGACCGCGGCATGACCGCAGTGTGACCGCAGCATGGTGTCGTCCTGGAGGAGTAACCGCCGCAGGGTGTCGTCCTGGAGCACGGCCAAATCACAGCGTGACTGCGGCGTGACCGCAGTGTGACCACAACGTGTGGGCCCGGTCCAGCGACATCCGCGGGGCAACATCTTCCACTTAGTTTCAAATAGGATGATATGGATGGCATGAGAGGATGTTTTCTCAGAAGATTTAAAGAAATTAATTCTAATCTGTGATGACTAGAGGATTGGATGACCCCTGATATACCTAATTCGGTGAGGTTTGGAGATCTAGAAATGTGTAGGAATACCTAGAGGAATACCCCATGGGATCAGAGAAATCACAGGTTAAATAACATGTAATCTGACATTACCGGTACTATGGGACCCCTGGGCTGTGGAACTGGGCTTTTGGTTGGATTTAAATATCACATGCCATGTGACATGGTCACACAACATGGGACCCATCTTAAAAGTCTAACGGCACATAAAGATTGTCTTGGTTCAAACAACTGTTTTAATAAAAAGAGGGAAACCCCCTACAGGGATATTAAAAAGGTCAAGTACGATGTGTGCTTTATGACTAACAATGACATCAAGTATAAGGAAAACATCAATGCAATAATGTTAAGAAAGGTATACTACTGTGAGTTTTCGCAGACAGCATACCTCCATTAGAGGGGTTTTATTACAAAACCATGACTTATTTATCAAACAAAACAATTATATGAACTAACACTTATTCAAGAATTTCAATTTAATATAAACATGAAAAATTAAGAAGGCAACTAAATGCAATTTAAAACATTATCGAATTAAATGGGCTAGGAGAGGGACCCTCCCCCCCTGTTGGACAGCCCCTCCCCCTGCCTGGACACCCCTCCCCCTCCTGGACAGCCCTCCCCCCTGCTGGACAGCCCTCCCCCCTGCGGGACAACCCCTCCCCCCTGCTGGACAGCCCCGCCCCCTGCCTGGACAGCCCCTCCCCCTGCCTGGACAGCCCCTCCCCCCTGCTGGATAGCCCCGCCCCCTACCTGGACATCCCCTCCCCCTGCCTGGACAGCCCCTCCCCCTGCTGGACAACCCTCCTCCCCTGCATGGATAGACCCTCCCCCCTTCTAGACACCCCTCCCCCTGCTGGACAACCCTCCCTTGCTGGACAGCCCTCCAGCCTGACAGCCCGCCCCCCTACCGGACAGCCCGCCCCCTACTGGACAGCCCCGCCCCCTGCCTGGACACCCCTCCCCCCTTCTGGACACCCCTCCCCCTGCTGGACAGCCCTCCCCCCTGCTGGACATCCCTCCCCCTGCTTGACAGCCCTCCCCCCCTGCTGGACAGCCCTCCCCCCGGCTGGACAGCCCCGCCCCCTGCTGGACAGCCCTCCCCCCTGCTGGACATCCCCCCTGCCGGACAACCCATCCCCCCTACCGGACACCCCTCCCCCCTGCCGGACACCCCTCCCCCCTACCGGACACCCCTCCCCCTCCTGGATAGCCCTCCCCTGCTGGAAAACCCTCCCCCCCTTGCTGGACAGCCCGCCCCCCTGCTGGACAGCACTCCCCCCCCCCCCCGCCGGACAGCACCTCCCCCTGCTGGACACCCTCTTCCCCCTACTGGACACCCCTCCCCCCTGCCGGACACCCCTCCCCCCTACCTGATAGCCCGCCCCCCTGCCTGATAGCCCGCCCCCCTGCCGGACAGCCCGCCCCCCTGCCAGACAGCCCCGCCCCCTGCCTGGGCACCCCTCCCCCCTGCTGGACACCCCTCCCCCCTGTTGGACAGCCCTCCCCCTGCTGGACATCCCTCCCCCCTGCTGGATAGCCCTCCCCCCACTCAACATACATTATGTAGTATGGTAAAAAGAAATAAATGAACTTACCAAAATGTTACCGTCATACAAAATGGTTCCTTGAGAGTACTTTGGGTTCATATTTCTTTTTCACCCTAAGCCTATATTTTACCTATATTAAATAAAGAAAAAAAGATCAAAATAAATTAGAAGTAATTATGTAGAGAATAAATAATTGATAAGAAATATATTTGTGTTTATGTACCTGAATACAAACATGTATCCGGAAAACATAGTAGATGCAAGAACCACAAATCAAAGCATACTTGAGAGGAAAATGTTTTTTTTTTGAAAAGTTCAACTATTAGAAATTAGAGCTTCAAAAATTTCATCACCAGTTGCACCCTATATTCATCAAACTGTAAAATTTTTATGGAAGAAAGAAGGTGATGCAATCATATCGAGCACAATAATTGAGTACCGTAGAATTCAGCTCATAAAAAATATTTTAGAATTGGAACCATAAAACTATGATTAAATTTTTATTTTATGTTTGTAAAACTACATGGGAACAAAATAATATGTTAATATCACTATAATAAAAACCAATAACTGAGAAGTGAAGTTCACATAGATTCCCATTACCAATAATGGATGTTCCCCCTTGCTTGTCGGTTTCATGCCAATGTGCCCGCATTTGAACCAACACCAACCACCTCGTCCTATGGTAGAAATGATTAATTAGATATATGCATCAATTTGTAACAATAAAGAATTTTTTTATCTAATTACAAACAAAGCATATAACTAATATATTAAAAACAAAAGAAATGAAGAACATATAGTTCAAACAATCACACAAAATTCATTAATGATACCCACTAGTTACTATATTAACAACTTCAACACATATTCGTGGATTTTAATGTAGATTCATGTTAACATTTGAAGTTCAAAAATGATTTTTTGTAAAAAATTAAAATAAGAATACACACCAGAATTTCAATACAAAAAGGTAGTAAAAAAAGGAAGAAACAACCAACATATTTAACAAGATGATTTCAGAATACAAAATTTATTAAAAGGAAACTTCCAACAATTTATTTCAATTAAAAAAAAGAAGTGAATTTTCAAGTTTAAGTAGAAAAATCACCGAATTTAAACTATTACTCCCATGATGTAGATGCTCAATTCATTTGAGATTATTGGAAAAAATTTCCCTTCTTCTCTTGTTGAATAAATACCTTTGGTTTCCAAAATTTCATCTCCTATAAGTGTAAACATATACATTAATTTATAAAATTTAAAGTTCAAAACAGAACAAAACTAGAGTAAAAACTAAGGTAGATTGGATCAAAGTTACTATGAAATATAACTTCTCTAGATATATAAAAAATGTTGAATCTATACTTCAATAGGATGTAAAATTATGCTTACCAAAGTACTAAAAAAATAGAAATTATAACGTACATTCACTTATTCTATATGAATAACATGATTTTTTTAATAAAAATCAATAAAAAGGATTTTTTAAACAATGATTTAGAATTATAAAATTTAGGATTAGAAAAAAATTGTGTACCCTTACCTCACACTTAATTTGAAGTATATAATAAGAATTTAAACTCTTAAAAAATTAAGGGTGGAAGGAAACAACCTGAAAATTTTCTTAGAGTGAAAGAAGTTACTCAAAATGGGCTGCCATGTGAAGTAACCCACCTAACTTCCTACAAAAGAAGACCTCAATCAAAAAAACATTATTAAAGAAGGTAAAATAAAAAAACTAAAAAAAGTAACAAGATAATCTTGGGTTTATCCCCTAAGGGGTTATATATTTAGATTGATCACAGTTGAAAAATCATTGATTCAACCCCAATTAGATGGGGGATGTGTCTTCTTACTTAAGAACTAGCATAAAATCTTCTTTCTAGCTATAGTTATCAACTCAAATAGTTTTTTAACACCCCATTTTCATATACTATTAATTTCACCACTTTGAAATTATAACTTCCTAGGAGTAGTGGAAAGGGGAGAAAACGGGGTATATTCCCTCTTCTTCAACTTTAAGAGTGATGTGCATAAATAGTAAAAATTCAATTCTTGGATGTGATTTTTCATCCGATTCAATATCCTATATAAATTCATTATTAAAAACCACAAATGTATCAATATCCACTTTTTCATTAGTGCGCAACTTCAAAATATCCTCTTGCTCTTCGACCACTCCCAAACTTTGAATTACAATTAGATTTTTTGAGTTTCAAAAGTTTCTCATCAGGTGTATTAATAACCTTCTCATGTACCTCTAGTAAATCATGAAGTTCACTTGAATCTACACAACATACATAAGGAGAAGAGAAATAAAAATCATACACACAAAAATCACAATAATATAAAAGAAAAGCTTGTTCAATTAAATAAAAAACTTCATTAATTTGGTCATCTTTCTCTTTTTAAAGAAAAAATGGTGATCCTAGGAGTGTTTCTAAGTTAGAAGTGATTTATTCAACCTCCTCCAACCTCTTATCAAAACAAAAATCCTCAATTTTATAATTTTTCAAAGTAAAGGAAAGGGTATCTTTAATTGGATCATCATCTTATGATTTCACAAGAAAATTTCAACATTAGGTTCATCCCATATATGGTTGTCAAATTCTATTAAATAGAAGACTTCATGGACACACATCCACCCCTGAAGAACTACCCCTGAATGTTGATTTCCCAAATGAGGCAACCCTCTTAGTGGATCATGTCAAAGAGTAGTAGAAAACATATTTTGATAGTGATTTTCAAATATCGACTGAAATAATGCTTAATAATTCCAATCTTAATTGAGTAGGCCAGGTGGTTGTCTTTATCACACCAACATAAGACATCCAATCATACTTTTTCCTATTTTTATAAGGTTTCACTGATGATGAGGAAAATTATTAGGCTCTCATTACTGGTCATAAGTTATCAGATGATATTTATTTCCCCCAAATGGATATGAAGGGAGAATCCAAGTTGGCCCTCAAATATATTAATGGTGACCGCATTGTTATGATGAAAGAGCTCATGTCCCTACTGGATCATACCCACCAACTAATGGTACAATTACCTTCTATGATGGAGGTGAATAAAATTCCCATGTTATAGAATGGTTGAGGTGAACACTTGAAATTTTTAGCCACATTCTTATATGATCCTGAAAATGATGATTTGATCATCCATGTGGCCTATCCAAGGGTCATTGTCCCCATTCCATTTGAGATGATGATACCAAGAACCTAAACCAACTTTACTTTAGTGATTATATTCTAAGACCCTAAAGTCACCCCATATTAGAGGAAATAAACTATTAGATCCCTCCCTATATCAAGTATCCCTAGCATGGTACTCTCCATCGCGACTGAGCTGATCATAAGTGAATCCACCAGTAATCCTTTCCATTTACACTCCAGAGTATGAATAAATTAATGCCACCCTCAAAATATCTGGGTTTAATGAAATTATCGTATATTACAACCAAATATATGGGATAACTCAGGTTATTTTGGAGGTCACTGTTGGGTCCAAATTCACCCATCATGTGGGACTGAAGCACTCTCAACAGATACTATTATTGGGATACATTTATCCCTCCATGCTCCATAACTACACCATTTTTTCTCAGTGTTTTCATGGGTGTTAGAGACATTCAATTATTTTCCATCAACCATTATAGATTCTCCACACCACCATGTAATATTTTCCTTTTTCACTATGGGGTCTCATATCATAGGGCCATACCCACTAGAAAAATATATCCTTTTATAGTTTATTCTAACTGAAATGGTATACTACTCCAAGTGGGAAGAAGTAGTTATCGTCAATGATGTTAAATCTATGTTTGTGATCATTTTTTTGATCTACCACACCATATATCAATTTGAATTTCATCATTCCATTCTAAAATAATAAGGCACTAACTTTTAGGATTAGGATTTAACGAAATTTTACACAAAGTACAAAATCTGGTCCAATGTTACTACTTACTAGAATTCATAGGAAAATGTGTAGATTTAAGAATGAAATAAGAAACAATATATTATCCTATAGAAAACACCGGGTTATAAAAAATAAGAGTTGGCCTGATAATCTCTTGAATTTCCTCTATACCTATTGGATGATGACTCTTAATTCCACCCCAGTGACCTCATATCCGTAGTATGTGAACCCAAGTAAGTAATTCCCATCGAAGATTAGATACCATAGATCTAAATAGATTTATACAACAAAAATAGTCTAGAAAGAATGAAAGAAGATCACTTGGATGATTTGGAATCTATCATAGAGAACAACTTCCAAGCATTTCCCAATCTAGAGAGAAACCAAAACTAGATGAAAATATAATTCAAAAATATGGTTTCCTATGCTCCATACAATACGGTGACATGGTACTGGATCTCAGAACAAGGATGATACCTAAATAAATAAACCGAAGTTGGTGCCCAAGTGGGAATGACCTTACCTCATTTATAAGGTCTATTCCAACGGGGTATACTCTTTGATCACCATATATAGAGATCGTATCACACCTCCCACAAATGTGATGTTTCTGAAGTAGTACTTCACATGAGGATACCCATGGTCCAAGAAAGAAAACCTAAAAATATTTTCATGGTTCCAAGAATTATGAATATAAAATATTCACAAATTTTCCAAGATTTATGACCCTAAACTACCAGAAACCCCATGGTCAAGCTAGTATGACCTTAAAATATTCATAACTTGTTAAAGCAACAAGACCTTAAAAATATCCTTGATATAAAATCTTTGAACATAAACAAGGAGTCATATTCCATGAATTATGAAAATAACTATTTTCTACCAATATTGTTTGACTTTAATGACATTAAACTATAGATATTGACATCCAAGGCACAAAAAATTAAATAATGATCTTACTCGATATAAAATTAAGATGACTCATATGATAAATATGGGATTATATGAAAGGTCTTATAATTTTTATAACCATGGTGCCTCATAATATATGTATGATATTGTCTAAAAAATCACCCCACTTAGAATCAATATGAATCATATGATATGAGACGAACTAAACCATCATCCATATAACACGATGATAAAATCTAGCATTACCCATGTCATAAATTTGGGATTCCCTCACGAGAGAGGATTTCCCCCAATTTTTGAATTGAAATCCTACTATTACATAATTTTGTACCATGTGTGGATTGAATACCATTTTCATGGGATATGTTGTAATTCCTATACCTCTCATTTATAGGTCTAGATAAATATATTTCAACCCTACATCCCCTTAGTCCCATTTACACACACAACATTATGACATTAACTTGTGTGTAGTCCATCTCAAGGTGTGAACATGGTATATAAGACTATTTGGGTCCATTTACAGTAGGTTTTACCACTTCTATGACACATATATTACTATGAATCCAAATTACACATATTCCAAGCATCATGGATTTAAAATATCATCTACATTCATCTCAGTCTGATCATTATAACATTATACGATATGGAATTTTTTCTGAGGTATTTGTGTGGTGCGTGGGATGTCCTGGCCTCAATTCAAATCAAATTCAACCTCATTCATGAAATGAATTTTTTTTTCAAAATATACCTATTTTAGTAGCACATGAATCATTAATGTAAATTGTTTTTTGTCATCCAAGAGGTATGACATTAAACATTGATCAACCGTCTTCAGGATCACTTCATTTGTTATAGGACATCCTGGTATCCGTTCACATGGGTTTTAAGCATTTTTCACTGCATTATCGTCCTTAAAGATCCTCTGTATACTCAAATCATCAAGAATATAAACTATTTTCATTTTCACTAAGATACATGAACCCAAACAAGAAGACTAGATCAAGGCATTGTGAACCTAAACTATATGCATGAACCCATTATTCACATGGTTTTCACCATCTTTGGTGTTGCATAAATCTAACAGCTCTACCATACAAAACTATATAAGGCTTGATTCCTATCTTTATCGAATGTGCAATGATGGATAGACCATATTTCTCTAGGAACAACCATAGATTAATTGTAAAATCATATGTTACATATGTTTATATCACCATGATATTCTCATATTTTCCTCCTTTTTGGGAATAAGCCCCATTAATTTCGCTTGAACAACTATAAATCTAGTATTCCCTCAAAAATAGATATATATGGTAGAAAATAATTGGAAGATGAAGGCATATCCTACACTAATGTTCCTAGTTCTTGATGTTAATCTACATTATTACCCTATACAAAACCACGATGCCTCATACGATATTTAAGGGATGGAAATCAAACCAAAATCCATGGAACACAATTCTAAAATGTTGACATAGCCTATATAATTTCTGGATGCCTCAGATTCGAAAATGGTATGATTTAGTATCCTTATTCATGAGGATCGACCCGATCAGCAGAAATATCTTACATAAAAGAGTGGAAATATTCTTGAGAATGATCTAATTACTACTGATATGGATTTTGAAAAAACTATTGTTAAAGATAAAGATACTGGAAATGATAAAAAATGTAATGATAAAAATACCGGCAATTAGGTCTTCCGGAGGAGGCCGTCGAGAGGAGGAGAGTTCGTCGGAGGAGGAGATTCCGTCGGGAGCAGGGGAGTTGTGGTCGTCCGGAGGAGGGGAGTCCGTCAGGAGGAGGGGAGTCTGTCGGGGGAGGAGGGGAGTCCGTCGGGGGAGGAGGGGAGTTCGCCGGGGTCGTCTAGAGGAGGGGAGTCTGTCGGGGGAGGCGCAGTCGTCCGGGGAGGAGAGTTTGTCGGGAGGAGGGGAGTGCATCGGGGGAGGAGGGGAGTTCGTCGGAGTCGGGGGAGGCGCTGTCGTCTGGGAAGGGGGGAGGCGCGGTCGTCCGGGGAGGGGAGTGCGTCGGGGGAGGGGAGTCAGTCGGGGAGGTTTCCGTAGGAGGAGGCCAAATCGCACATATAGCCACAAATGAAATTTCATATGTTGGAATAACCATGCTATAGCCACGGACGTATAAAACCGTGGCTATAGGTTCGTGGCTATAACTTCATTTTGTAGTAGTGATTGAAAACCTTAATTATGGTTTAGGTTAATTTGGTATTTTTGGAATTTATGGTTATTTATTTATTGAATGATCTATGTTGTTCCTTTGGTGTTATTGGGAATGTGTTTTGGGGTAAAATGCATTAATTCATGATATCCAGGTTTAATTTATTTATATTATTTTACCTTATGTTAATCAATTTGGTCTTTCAGTGTTTAATTATAAAAATAATACCTTATTATCTATTTATAGAGAATTTTATATATTAGAAGTTAATTTTTATGCAAAAAAATTCATCTTTAACACTCATGATTTTTTAAAATAAGTGATTGCATAGATATTCATTATATGATAAAATTTTAATTTTTAACAAAAGAATACTTCAATAATTTATTATTCTAAATGATTAAATAATTCATCATGTCTAGGAAAAGGAATCATTTTACGAATTTAATCATATTTGGACCATTATCATAATGTATCAAAACAATCCAAATTTTTTTTCTCATTTGTTTTTATGTAATTTTTTATTTTTTTATTAATTTAAATATTAAATAAAAACCCATTACGTTTTATATAGGTCACATCATTTTTTATACTTAGGCGTTAGTGATTATTACACATCATAAATGACTCATGGATCGTTGTTCTAAGGTATCAATGAAATCCAAATGAATTTTCTCAATTATTAGTATGTCAATAGCGTTTTTTTACTAACATATAATTTCAAAATTGAAATATACTTTTTGAGACATACTAATCACATCATGCATCAATTTAATGAGAGACAACATTATACACAATATGAAGGACTTAATAATCACTATCCTGAATTATGAAGAAAATCCAAAAGCATTTCATTTTTAGTGATTGATACGTTTTGAGCTAAAATTTAAATTTCATGCTGATAATAGTCACTTTTAGTCATACCGATCTCACCATGAATCGAATTGAGGTGTGGTTATTTCATAAACATCAAAATGAATCATGTATCGTTTTAATAATATATCAAAATAATACTAAGGACTTTTCTTCATTTTCATTATTTCAGTTGTTATTTTTACATAAATTAATGTAAATTTTATAAAAAATGACAGATTTTGATTTATACATTTCCTATCGTTCATTGTCTTGAGTTGTGGATGATTCCTACACATCAAAAATGATTCATGGATCATTTTCTTAAATTATCAATATAATTTAAATTTGTTTTATCATTTTTCAGTATGTAATTTATTTTTATATGATAAAATTAATTTCAATATAAAATAAAAAGAAACAATTCGATTCCTACCGGTAGTATTGTGCGTTAGATTGAGTTATAGTTTATTTCTACATGTAAAAAATGATGTATAGATAGATTTATTAAACTATCAAAAAATCAGAATTTGATTTCTCATTTTTTAGTATTTTGGTTGTGTTTTTTTTACAAAAATATCATTTCAACTAGAAGCACATATTTTGAGTCATAACGGTCGATTCATGAATCAATTTAATAATGATACTACTACATACATCTAAAAAATATCTTTTGAATCTATTTTCTAAATTATGAACACAATCAGAGTGAGTTTTCTTGGTTTTAAGTGAGTGATATATTCTGAGCTCAAATGCCAATTTTAAACTGATAATAGATTATTTTAGTCACATCGATCACAAAATTTTTCATATTGTCGGGTTTTTGAATTATATATTCCACAAATGACTAATGGATCATTGTCTGAAAGTATCAAAACAATCCAAATGTGTTGTTGTAGTTTTTAGTATGTCAGTTATTGGTTTTACTAAATTAATTGTTAATTTATTATAAAAATACACACTTAAATTCATAATGGTCTCACCATGCATTTGTTTTACGTGTGGTTGATTCCTACAAATCAAAAATGTCTTATGTATTGCTTTCCAAATGTATCAAAAAAATCATAATGTGTTTGATTTCTTTTTAGTATGTAATTTGTTCTTTTTACTAAAAATACTAATAATATTAAATAAAAATAGTCACTTCGAGTCATATCGGTCACATATTCATAATATTTGTGTAGATTATTATGTGAGGTATGCAGCCCATTCATTTATAAAAAAATCTATATAATATTGGGAATAGTAAACTTTTCTAAAATCTTGGTATAACTGAAATAATATAAATACACCATTGAATAATAAATATTTTAAATGATATAGTAATTATATTTGAAAATACTTTTTCAGGGATGTTGGTTTATTCATGGAATATTGTTTATTTTATAAATTTACAAACATAATAACCACATTCTATCATTTTTTGGAAACTACAGAAACATTGAGAAAAATAAGTAATTTTTTATATTTGTTTGGAGAGTTAAATATTTTTATATATACCCTGATTTGTATCCAATCATAGTACTTTTTATTTTTCTTATTATTTTCCCTTGGCCTCATCCAATGATGTAGATGATATCAAGGCACCACCCTATTATAAAATAATCTTCATTAAAATTTAATATAAATTATATTACTAGATATTTAGTTCTAAAATCACGGATATAGTTTAAGACCAATTATGAAATTCCCTCATACATGATTTGTCTTATTGGATATATAGGAACTGAATCTAGGAAATGAATCTTTGGAATATCCAAATTTTCCATAATGAGCATCCAATGCTTTCAGTTGATATATTTTAACATCTTTATTAGTTTTGTTTATATTCCATGTTAATTTCACCATTATGTCCTCACTTCCATATAGGCTCTTAAACCATGTAATGATTGGAATGTAACATAAAAATTTTATAGGAAACGATTAATCATTTTTAAATCGAGAATCAGCACACATTGGCCATTCCCTAAGTGATTTTTGGTCTTTGAAAAATAGTATGAAGTCATTCAGGTAGACATGTATTTGTTTAGAGATCATGCCCATCAACCGTTGAATTCGGTTGGCATCATATGTTAAGGTCAAGAGATCATTATCTTATTGGAGAATTTCATTCAAGAGATAATGTGTTTCTATAAAACTGATGTCACTCAATTTGTTTCCTGTTGTCAAATTATACATCTTCAGTACAGCTGGAAATGTGGAATATTTAGATAAACCACCATACATAGGAATCTTCACACAACTCTTTAACTAATTAAACAATTTTGGAGAATCATAACATATTTCTTTAAATATTCTTATCATTTCCTCAATATGACCTTTATCATAATTCACATCCATAATAATGTCCTTAATAAAGTCTTCTTCATTGTCCACAGTTGTCATCAAAGTAGATGATCCATAAAATGTTTTGTAATCCCATCCACTAGATACATTATCTTTTTTGTTGTCTTTATTCCATCATTTATAACTTTGATCAATTCTATGATAGATCAAGTGTTTTTAACTAATTTGGACTAACTTTTCTCAAATAACAATATCTTACTAATAGAGAAAGGATTTGAGAGGGGTCATATGTATGATCTTCTTCAATCTTTATAAACTCTTTCACTCCGTCTTCATACTATTTTGTCAAATTATTGGAATCTATCCATTATTTACTCATATATTTCTAATTTGATTTGGTGATATTAGTATTTAACAAAATAAATACAAAAAATATGGATATAATAAAATGGATTTCCTAATTCAATAAAAATTTAATCATAAAAGATTATGAAAAAATACAATTCAAATGTTCTTTTAAAAATATTTAAAAAATAAAACATGAAATTATATTTTAAAAACCAAAAATTTACAAAAATTAAACTTTAAAATGACACTCCATTTTTATAATAAATCAATCTATTCCTAACACTCTTTATGAAAAAACATAATTATTTTTTTAATCATTATAGAAATCATCCTGACCAATAATCTTAATTATTTAAAATGAGAAGCATCACTCTAACAAACATTAAAAAACACGTGAATCATTTTAAAATATCTAATTTGAAATTTTTAAAAGGACATATATCCCAATGTGGTATCCATAAAAAATTTAAAATTAAAACACGTCGATTCATCCTAATTCAATCTTTGTTGTATGATTCTGTCACCTTATTTCAAATGTAGTTGTACTAATAATTATTTCTATAAGAATTTGATATTGTGCTCACCACCATTAGATATGTCTTATCCATTCACCCATTTTATAATTATATCAATCATCTTTCACCACAATACTATATTCCTAATGGATATGTTCCATAGTCAGTGACCACACTCACAACTATGAAACACTCATGTTCAAGATTACTATAAACAACTCATAATCCCAATGATATTTTTCTCAAACCAAATCAATTGGTTGCACACCCCCAGAACAATGTATATGTATCTCACCTTAATTACTATTGGTTCTTTATTTTATAAATAATCATAATAAAATATAAAATCATGAATGCATTATATAATCAAAAACTTCTCAAGTGTAATTCCTTTCACACACAAAAATTCCATATGTGACTCATCATTAGAAGAAACTATGTTACCTTGCAGATCCTTTTAAGTACATCATGTCTCATGTAAAAATATAAAAAATAACTATGGCATTAAACCAATATATGGTATTATTTCACAAATTATATTTTCTAAAATATTTAAAAATATTTTTTAAATGACGTTACAAATACTAGTCATTGTAAAATTATTAACTAAAGTCATATCAGTAACTTCTAGAATAAATGTGATGAGAGTGACATTATAAGTAATATGTGAATTTTTACCTCTCCAAAAAAATTTCATGAGGTTTACAAGATAATGTCCCAAAATAGTCTACAACCTTTAAAAGAAAATTTCATAAATAAAAAATAGGGTTAGTACCTTTAATGGATACATGAACCCAAATGTCATGACCACTTTATAATATTGAATATAAAAAGATAATAATTCATTCATATAAGATTTTAATGTTTGTATAAAATAATAATTTATATTATTAGATAAAAAATTATTCTAGGAAGAAAATATTATTTGATAATCACTTTAATAATATCATTTGTCCCATTGAGGGGATTCACCATAAAATGATTTCTTGTGGAAGGATTCATTACATGTGTTGTTATGTTTATTGGACTAGGGTGTATAGAAAGTATCTAATGTAGCTTTGGATAGGTTGGGATAAAAAAAAGATATGTTTCCCTTATAAATCAATTTATATAATAAATAAAATTTCAATGTATTCCTATATGATGTAGTATTTCCATCCAAACAACATGAAATTCATGTTGTGTGGTTACTCCATTTGTGTCATGTATTTATCCTTTCTTGGTCATTTTCCAATGGGGGAGGTATTTTCAGAACAATGTGGTTACTAGAACTAGAAGTTTGACATCTTATGTAGTGACGTAGATGTAGATTTAATTCTATGTTATGGTATATCACGTTTTTGGATTCATTTCAATTCAGATATATTTTGGAATTTGTTCCGTTATCAGCAAGTGTCAGGGGTTTAATTTATGATTTGGGGTTTAACATTAGGATTGTTGATTTATATGAAATCCAACTATGAGTATCATCTCTTTTTCTTATTATACTATTAGTAACCAAAATGATTTATTAATGTTTGGTAATATAACCTATTGTGATTATTTTATAAAGACTTTATAGAATGTCTTTGTTTCTAGATAATTGGGTTTCCTCTAGTGATGTTGTTTTCTATGATTTAGTGGAATTGAACTATTGAATAAGTTGTGGTTACATTGAAATTGGTAAGTTTTTTATTGATATTAAATGGTGAATTGTTAAGAAGTTTTATAAAAAATTTCGTTCATACTCTAAAAGAGTTCAAAAGTTAAATTGATTTTGAATTAGTTGGATGTGAGGTGTTCAGTAGAATGGGAAACAATGAGATGAAGGAACTAGAATTTTTTTAAAAGGTTTTCCAAATAAAACCGGGATTCGTGATGGAGAAAGGACCTTCCTCAATGATATTGATAATTAAAGTTGGATGTGTAGTTGATGAACGGATTAATGAGTATGATTATTTGAGGTTTTGGTGAAACAATTGTTCACAGTGAGAATTCATCAATGCCTAGAAAGTGAAGCGTCTTGATCCATATCTAGGAGAGAATATTGATTCCTATTAAATGTGGGGACGTAATCCCATACTAGGGAATGTGGATCAATGTCTACAAAGTACATTTATAATTTCTTGCCTATGTAACTAGGGTTTTCATGATAAAATAAATGGAGGATCTCAAAATAAATTATGAATCCAATCACAAAAAATATGAATGACATAACAAAACTATTCATCTCACCTCAAAACACCATTAACTAAAACAACCCCTATTTACCAATGCATAACACATTCCAAAAGAACATAATCACACTTTATATGACCATAAAAATCCAAATATAATATAGAGATAATGTTCCAAAATCATTTAAAATTTTTATAATGTTCCAACAATGCCTTTGAGAACTCACTGATAACAAAAACCGGAAATTATTTTTATGAATTTTCCAAATGATCCATAAATATATCACAAAAGATGAACGTAAAAACTTATTTTTTTGGAAAGCAAACAATAATCAGAACATAATAAACATGTCCCTTAAATAATAAATAAATTAAATTACAACATAAATATATCAAACATCAATAATGGGGTATTTAAAAATATTATAATATATCATCACATATTACTAAATCAAAATTATATATAAGATTAAAAAAATGATAACCAAACAAAAAATCAATTATAATCCAATAACCTTCAATAATATATCTACTTAGAAAATAATTTATAATTCTTAATATGTTAGTTATATAAAATGTATCTAGGTCAATTGGTGTCTTGAACAACAATTGAAAAATAGAAGTGCATCAAAAGGCACTATAAATAATTTACACAAACACATAGAATGAATTAGAATGTGGTTCTAACAGTATAAATATAAATGAACTTTGGAAAACCCATTTATGTTATCCTGATAGTCACCTTGATAAGGAATCATTATTTCATATTCTAAACTAGCATAATTCAATATACCTTTGTTGAAGAAGGGGATTAAAATACCCAATCACCCAAAGCATCTAAATTAAAAAGAGTTTTATAGAAACTACTACCTCAAATGTGATAATGATAAGAAACATTTGAGTAAGTGAGGAGAGTGTTGGTATTATGGATATCTTCTATCAAACCCAACAATTAATTCAAAAAAAATTATAAAGATTATAAAATGGTATAAGTGAAAACCACATGGGAAACCCAAAATCATTCCCATTACAACACATTCATACATGGAATAACATTTCCCCTATTCACAAACACACATTTGGGGTATATGATCATTTTTCACTTAAGGATCCTGAATTTCATTCAAAAATCCAACCATTATGCATTTCATTTAGTGAAAAAACAAGGACCACCAATAGAAATGATTTTCAGCTGTGCATTTAGCCTCTATAATCCACAACATCACCATTAAAAATAGAAAGAGGAGAAAAATCACTATATAGGTGTCATTTAGCGTGGGGCAGAGGTGTGTTTAGGGTGGGGGAGTGGAGCACAATAGTGATGTCCTTCGATGGAGGAGAGGCGTATGTCAGAGGAGAGGTGTGGTGAAGGAGTGGCACATGGCAGAGGTGTCGCGCACAGCAGAGGTGTGGTGCGTGACAGGTGTGGAGTGTGCGATGAAGGGGAGGTGGATGGCATAGGTGGGTTTTACGGTTGAGGAGAGGAAGAACGAGAGGAGGAGGAAGATGATGCATGTCTGTAGTGGTCGGCTTTTGTAAGGGCATGAGGAGTGCGAGGAAGGAAGAGAAAGATAGGGTTTCTAAAAAAATTGTGAACAATTTATCAGTGTTTTTAAGGATGATATAGATAAGCATTTCTGAGTTCTAAAAATATAGTACTCATAAAGAATCGCTTTATCATCGCTTTTTAGTGCTAATAATGACATGCCTTTATCAATGCTATAAAATTACTGATAAAGATATAATGATAATATTGTATTTCTATTATTATATATATTTATATAATTATATAAATGAATATATATACTTATATTTTTAAATTAAAAATTTAATAATTTATAAAATTCGAAGAAATATACATATTATATTTATAATCATAGAAATATATGTAATAAATATATTAATTATATATATTTAAAAGATTATAGATGTATATAACTATATTTTTTTAATTTTATATTTATTTATATGAATATATATATATATATATATATATATTTATAATAATAATTATAAATGGATATATATTAACTAATTTAAATAATTATAAATTTATAACAAATTAATAATTCAAATATTTATAATTTCACATATATATATATATTTAATATAATATTATAATATTATAATTATTTTAATATATCAATATTTATTTATAGATATAAATATATTTATTTCTGTTTATTTCTAAATACTTTTAAATATTTATCTAATTATATATAACATTATATATAAAACTAATCAATTTTTTGGATTAATAATTATTTAAATAAATAAATAAATATCTATATTTACAAATAACATATATATATATATATATTTAATTAAACATTATAATAAACAAATTATTTATTTTTTTAATTATATATATATAATATTATAAAAAATATTCATAAATTTTAAATATATGTAATAAATTTAATTAATATAATTTATTATTTATTTAAATATATATACATTTATTTATAACAATATTTAAAACTATTTTTATTTATTTATGTAGATTTATATACAAATATATATAATTAATATATTAATTTTAATTATTTAATTATTTAAATATATCTATATTTATTTAGGAATTATAATCATAAATATTTGTGTATATATATATATTGGTGTATATATACAAATATATTTATTTAATAATATATTTATAAATTTATGAGTAGTATAATAAATACTATTATATAACTTTCATAATTTTTTACTTATATATAAATATATATTTATAGTTACAACTATAACTATAAATAAATATATTTAGAAGTATTTGTATATATACATAAATATAATTCTATATATAAATATTTATAAATTTAATTTATATGTATTGATTGTAATTTTTATAATTATTTAAATATATGTAGTTATAATTATAATTATAAAAAATCTATAAAGAAATTATTTATATATACCTAGAATTTAATTATTATAAATACAATAAATATATTTATTCGTTATATATAATTAATTTAATTTTATAACAATTGAGAAAAAAATATAGTATATATAATGGTAACATGTGGATTAATCATACACACCTAGTAAAATATATATAATAAAAAACGATCCATCAATGGACAACATGAAAAATATTATGAGTGAAATGTGTGAATGAGAAATCACTATGATACATAACATATATGAACACATTATTAGTATATTAACTGTCTAACTTCAATTGAAACACATATATAGTTAATTATAATCTTTTTTAGAACAATATATATATTTTTTGTAATTATTAAAAAATATATGTTAATTATAATCATGCATTTTTTATTTAATATATTTAAATAAACATTATTTTTTAACATAAATATTGTAATTGTATATAAATTATAATTAAAAACATTTATCAATGCTAAAAAATGTCTAATAAATCAACGCTTTATCAACACTAAAAAATCATTGATAAAGGGTATGCCGTTATTATAACATTTCTTAACATTGATAAAGGATAGATTTATCCGCGTTTTTAGCTAGCACTGATAGTGGCCCCATCATTAACAATGCTTTCTTCTTAGTGTTGATAAAATGAGGTCCCTCCCTTCCCTATTTTGTGGTAGTGGAATTTGACTAGGGAGGCTTCTTTTGAATAGGGTTTTCAAGGGAATTATTTATTAGCGTGCCTTGGTCCTTTCCCAAGCATCCCGTCTGTCCAAGATTCCCATCCTTGATCTAGTTGGGTGGATGGACATTCTTCATTGTATTTCTCAGTGGTAGAGCAAGATGTACCTGAATGCTTTCCTTGGTTGTCTCTGGTCACAAATTTGGGGAGGGGAAAGACATCACTTTCTATCTCCCGGTATTTTATGTTCTTATGTTGGCTTAGACATCTAACACCATTTTTGGTTCTCTCCATGTATTCCTTTCTCATCAATTGTGTTTCTAGGATGGATTTCATCAAATCCTAGTCTAAGGAGAACTAATGTTGAGGGAAATAATGGTTTTCACTATATTGGTGGTCCAAGGACATTCATTATGGAATGGGATCTCATTCAGCAATAGTTTGGGTTATTATGTCGTGACTTCCACTCCTCCCTATAGAACCCATCAACCCTTCAAGTCATTGGAAACACCCTATGTCACATTATTTGTTTGTATGAGGACAAAAAGATTCTACAGGCTACTGTATCCCCATATATATGCATGGAGATGTAATTAATGAAACACTTTCCTTCAAGGGTTCTAGTTGGGGCTGGGGAGGATTTCCAGTGGAGGAAAAGGGTTTTATTTCAATCACCCCATCACTTTTGATACTCTTTCTACATCCTAGGACACTCGATAAAGAAATGTAGAATAAGTGTCAATTGATTAAATGTGGGGTCCTCAGCGGCAGGTGGGGGTGCTAGATGGATGATTGTTGAAGGGCGGGTGGTTTTACAGGGGAAGGCTTCGGTGTCCATGAAACTAGATCTATTACCCCCACTATATTTTTCAAGTCCTACTAAAATATATATTGATTTTAAATGAGTTATAGGAATCTTTTAGCACCTCTAAAAAGTATCTTTAATAATATTGAATATAAAGAGGGTCCCCTTTAATAGTTCTAAAAATAGTTGATAAAGGGTGTCCTTTATCCATGATAAAAACTTGTTGATAAAGGTTCCCCCTTTATCAGGACTACTTTTTTGCTAATAAAGGACACCCATTATCAGAACTCTTTCTAGCACAGATAAAGGACTACTATATCAGTGGTTTAATTAACACTGACAAAGGGAGATTTATTTCAACACTTTCAACAACACTGACAATGGAATAGCTTCTTGTGAAGTGCTATTTATATTACATCACAACCAGAACCTGCACAAAACAACACCTACAAAAAATAGATCCCAAAAGAAAAAAAAACCACACATAAGAACAAAGAAGTGCACACATGGTTTTGGAAAACAATTCTATATACATTTCCACGATATTTAAAATAATTAATTCTAAAATTGTCCAACAATCATTAAAAAACATTAATGTTTCATCCTTTCACATCTATGATCATATTTAAAAAATGTACGCCCATGGTATTAGTTGCTGAAAATATCCTCCAAACTCAAGAAAAAGATTCCACCTATGTAAGAAAAAAAAATATTATGTCAGTAATACTATAAAAAAATTAAATTAACATTAATTTGAAAGTATAAAATAATAAAATGTCTTTTTTAATAAAAAAAGACCCATTTGGGGTAATACCTTTCATATTGTGCATTGTATTGAGGTTTGGTTGATACATACACATCACATGTGTGTTATGGATTGTTGTCCTAAAGTATCAAAAAATCATGAATGGGTTTTATTGAATTTGATAATATCGCTTGTTCTTTTAATAAAATTAATATCGAATTTAAATAACATATTTGAATTTATAACAGTCACATCATTCATTGGATTGAGATCTTGTTGATTTCTACACATCAAAAATGACACGTGGATCATTTTTCTAAAGTATCACAACAATCTGAATGTGATTTCTCAGTTTTCTGTATGTCAATTTTGTTTATTTACTAAAATATCATTTCATTATGGAAACATGCATTTTGAGTCATACTGGCAGAATCGTGTGCTGTTTTGAAGTGTGTCAACTTCATACATATCAAAAGGGTATTACAATGTGATGATGGATTCTCTAATAGCTTCCTACACCATGTCATTGTGTGGCCATGCATTTGACAAGAGTTATATTACAAGGAATTTTACAGGTATAAAAGATACTGATTCCACCCCATGTAATCTTCAACAAATAGAATATTATATATCGAAGGAGGAAAAGAGATATCAATTGTGACATAGATCTGAGACATAAAGGATTCTTGATGCATCAATTTGTAATCATCAACACATAAGAAATCACCAAGGAGGTTACATATCCTTTCCAGAGATGAAATATTTTGGAATTGAAGGGGTAACCTAGGGGTATTAATATGAATGACCTCTGAAGGAGACTCTCAACCATGATGAGCCCACAAGGACCATTGGTGGATTTTGAATCTCCACCAGTTAATCAAATGACAACTCATATTCATGGATTAGTTGAAATTTTTACACAATGAGATAACAATGAAATATAATTTTCTATTAATATTCAAAATATTGTAATGCTTTTCCAAACCCCATGTATGAAAAATGTTTTGAAAAAACTATAATGAGGGATTTTCTATTCTGAATTTATCCACTAATGTCCATCTGAGACGTAAGGAAACCACCTAGAAGGCATCCAATGAGAAATTCAACATTTGAGTGCAATCCATCGATATAGTGAATGATGAACCCATGGAGACCACAAAAAAAATAAATAGTAGTTCATATTTGTCACAACCCCCTCCCCACAAAGTGTACCCCTCCTGGGCTAGCAATGTGAGAAGGGAGATAATGACCCCTGAGTCCCGCCTCCAGTAGGCCCCGGGTTGGCGACTAGCACCGAGGGTATAGTAAACACACAAATGGGAGGCAATACCCTCTAAGAGAACACATGCACAAGAGAGAGATAAGATAGACACCAACCAACTCCAACTCAGAACGAATATATAAAAGAAACCCATGTACATATATGAAATTCCATGAAAAAGTACTACAACTGAAAGGGAAAACTACAAGTACCCAAAAGAAAGTAAAAATGCAGTGACCAAAAGCCCGAACAACTCCTCCAACCACAAGCTAGTAATAACCATCTTGATCTCCAAACTACTCCATGTGACATGAAAAACAGTTTATATATACATAGGGTGAGTATAACATTATACTCAATAGGATCCTCCCGAAGCCTCTTGTGCAAAAGTAAAGAAATAATGCTAAAGCACAATGAACAACAAGTGAAACTAACTCATCACCTAAACAGGTATACATATTCCCAACCTCACCATGGCTACTCTCACTATGTAACGCAATGAAGAATATAGCATATAGAAAATAATATCAAGGGTACCCCGCTACTTCTTCCCCACTAGTTCACCACTTTTCCCCAACGACATACGTCCTATGCATATCTGTCCAAAGGCTTGCCCGTATACATCTGGGATAAACTCCACAATCTACACCACGTACACCACAAAGGCGTTCCCACAGACACCTGGGCTATGAACCACACCATCCTCACATCCAAAAGTAACCTGGTAGTTTCAGGGAGCCACCACAGCTCGCATAACGTGTAAATACGTCAGGTATTATACCTCAATACATTACAGCCCATGCACCGAGTAAGGATCATCAAGACATCAAAACCTATACACATTACAGATATAGTAGTCCATAGGATACTATATCCAGAATATATGTGTGTGAATAACCACAATCCATTACACCCTCTACACACATATATGGGTAAAACTAACTGTTGTGCCTAATGACACTAGTATCAACCAAGAGAAGAGAGTGATGTCAAAGGGTGTAGTCATCCATTCACCCTCCCATCAGAATATTCGAGAAAACACCCCCTAGGGATTAAAATCCCTAGGGTTCTAGTTTCCTTTACTGACAGGGTGGAGTAGCATATAGAAACACAAAACATATAGAATATACTATAACTCACAACCACACCATGGGAATAACCTAGTCTTAGAAGCAACTACTGCTAACGTCACTCAGACTCTGGGCTGCCACTTCTAAGACTAGGTATCATATAAGCACACAACCATTTAAAGGTATTTATTATATTACTTCATTCTTTTTTTATCAATTCCACTGTACGTTAATTAATTCTTCAATCATTAATTAACCATGAACAATTCCTCATTAAATTCCATTAACATCTCATATAAAACCACTATCCCTTCAAAATTTCTCAACCTCATCATTTAGTTTCATCAAAATACAACCCCATGGGTTAACATCATTTAATCGAACATTCATTACAGAATTACTTTCCCATATTCCCAGACATTCTAGAAAAGAATCCTATGCTATTAAACACTACGGGCTCAACATGATGAGTAGATGTACTACCCGTCGATATTTGTCGCCTATAGAAAGAGTGTAGACCCATTATACCTTCAGAGGATAAACATGAAAACCATGTGGAATACCCTGAGTGTCTTCAACTCTTTCAGAATATGAGTAAGCAAGGCCAGCTTCCATGATCAGTGGGGAAAAGTAAAGCAGGTAAACAACCAACAAAGCACAAAACATCCAAGGATCACATCCATCCCATTCCATCATCCCGTGTGTCCTCCATGACACCCATGTGCATAAACTGATGCATCTATCCACTCTAGACTTCATCTTCTGCCACAACCACAATGCCTCCATGCCCCCATATATCACAAAACCCCTCTAGGGTCACATCACAACACTGTATATCACAACACCCCACCAGGGTCACATCACAACACAAGCAGTAGGAATGTAAACATCAAATAAATTTGTGATCTTGGCCCCTTAATAAGGCATTTATACTTCAAACAACAAGCACCAACAATTTTTAGGTTTAAAAGCCAACTGAATTTATCACATACATCAGTATCAATTTGATTAACATCAGTTTGGATCAACAACCACAACAACAACTGGATTCATTTACATGCATCATTATCTTTAGCCAATTAATTATCAATTAATTCTAGATTTACATTATTTATCCCTTTCATCAAGAGAAACATTCCAACAAGCAATGAATATAAATAACACTATTTAGAAAATCAAGAGGTGAACCGTTATCACGGCACAAAGCAACAACATGTGATCAAACATATTATTTTAATCCGATTCATGTATTTAATTAGGTCAATTCCATTTTGATTCTAAGGCTAAATCATGCTAACTCTATGATTGCACAAAAAAAATTAGAGAAGCCACGAATCCCCTAACTCAAATGTTTTGATAGAAACCCCAACGGTCGAAGAACGCCCAAGAAGACCGGGCCAATTCACTAAGGATCCTTCCTAGATGTCTTCTCCTAACACAACCTAGACCAAAGATCACCATAAACGACATCCACACACTTAGATCTACCCATAACGGGCATAGATCTAAGATCTTGAGAGAATAGGAGGTGGAGATCTAGGTAGATCTATGAAACCAAACAAAAGAGATCACATACCTCAAGAAACCGGCTTCGATTCGCGAAGAGAAGCCTCTGAATCACCTCCAAAATGCTTGGGAGAGGTTATTCTACCTCCAAGAAAGGGTAATCCCGAGTTATGGCCGCTTAGAGGATTAAATGAACCATTTAGAGGGAAAATAGTTTATATCCACAATTTTAGGATCTAACCTTAATTGCCCGCACGGTTAGTCCGCTTGGTTTAACAAACCGTGTGCTAACCGTGCGTTAGCTTCTTCCTCTCCAATCACTCCTCGCACGGTTAGTCTGCACGGTTAGACAAACCGTGCACTAACCGTGCATTATCCACTTCCTCCAAGACCAGCCTTGCACGGTTTAGTCGCATGGTTTAGGCAAATCGTGCACCAGCTGTGCGAAATCTATTACCCTTTATCTTTCCATAAAAGTCCACCCAAACGCACCACAAGCCACCTTAACCTTCCATAACACCTCTAACACCAAATTTTTAAAAAGTAATGGACCGTAAGGATCTAAGAAATTACATCAGATACCTCTAAAAACAATCTCATCCTCAAGAATCCAAAACCCACCTAAAGAGAAAACGATGTAGGATCTCAACAACCACCCAATGAGATACCTCTCAAAAGAGAGAAAGCCACCAAATAAACAAAGGGTGTCATCTCATAAACATGAACGTTTCACAACCACATATGTTACAACAATACATGAAAAGAGTTAAAAATCAAAAAAATATGGCAACTAAGCATGTACCTATGACTGACGTTCCCAAGTACTCTCCTCCAAGCCACCGTGTCGCCGCAAGACACGAACTAAAGGGATAGAATTCCCGCGCAACACCTTCTCCTTGCGGTCTTGGATCTCCAAATATAATGACCCATACATTACAAACATTGTTAGTACTTAAAAATTTAAGTACACTTATTACAACATATAACAAAACCGTAAAAGAACCGTATAGGTATAGTTTCTTTAGAAACTAGGAAACATAAACAACTGGTTCATAAAGCGTCTACACTGTCTCCTATTTATTTCATCATATCTATAGTCACTTTTGGCATATCTTACTTAATAACCTTCTTCCTGACCTGGGGAAAGAAAACATACAAAAGGGTGAGCTCAAATGCTCAGTAAGGGTAAACAAAAGAAATATCAATCTCATCATATTCATAAGAACATAACATTTTGGAAATCTTACCCTGCAAAAGAGATCTTAATTTCATAACATGGGATAAATCATGGCAGTGAAATGTAATCACAATAATCATAACATAAAACATGAATCTTTTTGGCATACACACATAATCATAGAAAATCATTTCTTATTAGTCAAGACTCATTTCCAAGACTATCTTAGTGGAAAAAGTCCATTTCTGAACCGAGTTCACTCCTCGTTTCAGTCCTGTTTCACTAAACCGATTTAACCTGCCATTCCATCCATGTCTATCTCATGAGATATAAAATAATTACCCAATTAATTGGAGGGAGATATAGATCCCACCCATCTCATAATGATACCATTCTTATGTGTGCCACAAAATCATAACCATACATCATAGCATAACCCATGTAATAAAAATGGGAATCTTAGACATCATGAAATCATAAAACAATTCATATAAGATAAAGGAATTCATAAAAATAATTCCATCACAACATAATCAAATCAATGTAATAATAGGGATAGAAACAGAACCCTTTATTATCTTAGATGGAAAATAATTTTGATAAAACACTTGAACTCCATTCTTGAGGAAAATATACTTTCTACTTCAAAAACACTTTTACATTCTTAACATGTCATACAATTCTGAACTAAAAGAAGTTGATTAAAAATAAACTTGGAAACTTTTAAAGGAAGATTCTTGGAAGTAATTTTTTAAAAATCCATTCATGCCGTAAAGTTAAAAAACATTCTTCTCGTACATTTTTCGGAAAAGTCAAAAAGTACCTCGTACGAAAAATGACCAAAGATTCCTTTCATATCTTTTACTAAAAACTCATTGAATGGTAAAATTGGATTTAAAAAATTGTAGGTGGATAGAAATAATATTAAATATTGAGGAAACATGGACGTGGATGATAAAATACACCCCATTAAATTCCAAAGTATAAACAATCTCAGATAAAAATGAGATTGTAATATTTCCCTTACATTAGGTCCGATTTGCTTCATAAGTGTCCGAAACTCCTGTATAATGATTTAAATAATGTCATTGAATTATTCCAGAATCATACTCATTGTTATGATATCATATATGGTCATATTCTTAGCTTATTATTAGTAATATTTCATTGCTACTTATTATTTGGGTGTTTATTACTTTTTGTTCTTATGCATGTTTTGTCGAATAAATTATTATTCTTATTTTTAGGTTATATATACCTCATTTCCAGAATGGTATTAGTGTAATATATATCACATTTATTCACTCAATTCATTTATGAAATCATTATTCAATGAAAATCATGTAGAACAAGTTGCATCACATCGTGGAGACGGTATTTCGTACGTACGCAGGAGCGATAATATCGTTCCCATGATCGTGGAATTGTATTGGAGTGTATGTATACAATTTCAGAATCAATATCACTTTAAAAGTAATCATATACATTCATTCTTTACACCATTATACCCATCCAAATAAGGTGGTGTTGGAAAATAGATTACACCACGGCGTGGAGACGGTATTCCGTACGTACGCATGCACGATGATTTTGTTTTCCGTAGGATGGATAGATGGTGAAATAGGGTTGTTTCATACTTATAATAACATATCAGTATATGAGTGATACTAATGTTATTAATTCATAATGAAACAACTAAATAAGAAGAAGTGGAAGAATAAATAATGTTGAAAGAATCGGTAACAGACATTACCTCTTGTTTGAAGCGCTTCATTGAGACCTCCTTTTAGGGCACTAAAATTGGCCTTTAAAGAAGACCAGGACCTCTAGGATGTTTCTAGGGAAGTGGAGAGGAGAAATTGGCAGGGTTTGGCCGAGCCTTAAGGCTCAATGTGGTGTGAGGAAGAGAGGGAGGAGATACCCTTTTATAAGGGAGGAGAGGGGCACCTTTGGAAAAATTAAAAATATTAATTTATTATAGAGCCATATTCGGTTATAAATAGCCCAAAATTGATTTATTTTGAAGCTAAGGTGTGGATGGGTCGAAATCCTCTCATAAAATATAATTTTGACAAGTTTAGTTTACAAATTTAACCTTATCATTCATATGTAACTTTAAGTTAGATAATTTTACTTTTACCGTGTCTTTTTGTGTTCTTACACTATAAGGTTAATAAACATACTATAACAAGACAAAATAACACCAAGTTGTTTATTATTAATATATATAACCTTATATAAGTCATTTGGACGAACCTTAGATTTTTAGGAATAAAATAACAATTAATAATATAATATTTGTTTTAAAAACTATTTTTTGTCAATTTTGACACTATTTTGTAATTGATTTTTTTGAAAATCATAACAGAATAATTAGTTATAAAAAAGTTAATTAACTAAATAATAACATGTCATATTAACCTAAAAAATTAGTGTAATTCATAAAAAGTCTCAAATTACATTTATTTGGGTATTTATAACATCAATTATGTCAATATTTAATTAATAAGATAATTACTGCATCATTTTGTGTCATACATAAATTAAATTATTTAATGTCTAAAATTTAAAAATAAAATTATATTATGTAGTAATTCTTGTTATATTTATAATGAATATTTATAGTAGAATTTATCTTATTTATACCCCTATATTAAAAATTATTTACTTATTAAACATTGATTTTAACTATTTTAACCCTTCTTTAAATAAATTAAAAATAATTGTCCTAATCTAATCCAAGTGGGCCTAAATGGTCATATTTTATTCCTAAGGTTGTTTTTGGTCGAATTACACTTATCCAATAGAATTAGGACATGTGTTATGGTAATAATAATATCATTTTTACCCTTAATTACCCTATTTACTTTTAACAGTGGTAAATAAAAGAAAAAAGTTACTATCCACCAAAAATTATTTTCATCTCATTGAACCACATTTTACTTAATTAAATCAACTGTGTCTCTCGGATTTTTGAAATTCCACTCACAGAAGCGGTAAAATTAAGTTTTATGTAAATTTGCAAATTCTCTTAGGAGGTGGGTAAAAGACGGTGAAAAGTTCAATAAAATTTTTATATATGTAAAATTATTATAAAATTACTCCAATGAATGACATTGAACTTATATAGGTATTATTTATCAATTTTTACCTATAATAAATTTAAATAAAATAAATAATTATTTAAATAAAAAGTCAGTTTTTAAATAGTAACCCATTATTTTCACTATTCATCAAAAATTGAAAGTTTCCAGAAAAATACCAAAATTTCACCCTAGGATAATTTCCATATTCCGAATCCAAAAATGAAGTCCATTTTGAAAAATAAAATTTAAAAAATTTCAAAAAGTGGTTATTACTATTCATAACGGGTAGTTTTAATAATATTTTAATAGCATATCGTTGTTTAATGAAACTCGGTATTGCGTACGATGCAAGCTATCAAGGAAGGTCGTGATTGCGTATAAAGCAAGCCAAGTTAGTGTTATGTGTAGTGAAAGATTCTTTTGATTATTTATATAAAATAAAAACAAAATATTTCTTATAAAAGTCTCAGGTGTTACATTCTACCCCCCTTAAAATGAATTTCGCCCTCGAAATTCATCACTTGTAACTAACAGATGAGGATACCTCTCCCTCATCATATCCTCAAGCTCCCATGTAGCTTCTTCTAATTGGTGGTTCCTCCATAAAACTTTTACCAATAGAGTGGTCTTGTTCTGTAGGAATTTTTCACTACGATCGAGAATCTCTATTGGTTGTTCTTCATAAGAAAGATCATGTTCCAGTGGTACAACTTCTGAGCAGAGTACATGTGAAGGATTAGGTATGTACTTTCTTAGGAGAGATACATGGAACACATTGTGAAGTTGAGAGAGATTCGGTGGAAGCGCCAATCGGTAAGCTACCTTCCCAACACGATCTAGTATTTCGAAAGGACCGATATACCTAGGGCTCAACATTACCTTCTTTACAAATCTCATTACTCTCTTCCAAGGAGATATTCGTAAGAACACTTTATCACCAACCTCAAACTGTAAGTCTTTTCTTCGGTTGACGGCATAACTTTTTTCTCGACTCTAAGCTGCTCTTATGTGTTGTTGAATAAATCGGACCTTTTCGGCTATCTCATCAACAAGATCAGGTCCTAATATCTTTCTTTCCCCAAATTCATCCCAGCAAGTTGGAGTCCTGCATTTCTTTCCATGGAGAGCTTCATAAAGAGCCATATGAATACTGGAGTGAAAGCTATTATTATAAGAAAATTCAACCAAAGGTAGGTGTTGATCCCAACCACCTTTGAAATCCATAGAGCAAGCTCTCAACATATCTTCTAGAGTTTGAATTGTCCTCTCAGACTGACCGTCTGTCTGAGGATGATAAGCAGTGCTGAAACTCAACTCTGTATCCAGAGTATGCTGCAGACTTCGCCAGAACATTGAGGTAAACCTCGGATCCTAATCAAATATAACAGAAAGTGGTACTCCATGCAATCTTACAACTTCCTTTACATATATCCTGGAAATCTGATCCAGAGAGAAATCCTCTCTAATAGAAATGAAGTGTGCAGACTTTGTAAGACGATCAACTATGACCCAGATATCATTATTGCCTTTGGATGTTTTAGGAAGTCCTGTGACAAAGTCTATAGTGATGTTTTCCCATTTCCATTCGGGTATGGGTAATGGTTGTAACATCCCCTTAGACTTCTGTCTCTCCACTTTAACTTGCTAACAAACCAAGCATTGAGAGACATATTTAGCAACATCTCTTTTCATGCCATCCCACCAGAAGTACTCTATCAGGTCCCTATACATCTTCGTGCTTCTAGGAAGAATAGAGAATGAAGAACTATGAGCCTCATCCAGCATCTCCTTCTTTAATTCTGGGATGGGAGATACAAAAACCCGATTCATGAACTTTATTATCCCATCACAATCAAGGTTGAATTCAGGAACATTTCTCACCTTATTTTGTAACTCTACTTCTTCTTTCTGTGCCTCTTTAATCTTACCATGTATAGATGGCTGAACATTCATTTGAGAAAGAAAATATTTTTCCCCTTTCATTATAATTACAAGATCCATCCTTCGTAAATCCATAAATATTGGATCTTTTGTGATCCTCATCATGGATAAACTGGCATGGTCTTATCGACTTAATGCATCTCCCACCTTGTTCGCTTTCCCTGGGTGGTAATGAATTGAGAAGTCGTAATCCTTAATCAGCTCCAACCATCTTCTTTGGTGCATATTAAGCACCTTTTGTGTGAAAATATACTTTAAACTGTTATGATCAGTATAAATGTCACACCTTTCTCCATAAAGATAATGCCTCCAAATCTTTAATGCAATGATTACCGCAGCTAACTCCAAATCATGAGTTGGGTAATTTTGCTCATGGATATTCAACTGTCGTGAGGCATAAGCTATCACCATATCATTTTGCATAAGAACACAACCCAATCCCTTCTTGGATGCATCACTGTAGATCACAAACCTTTCTCCACTACAAGGAAGTGTGAGCACAGGTGCACTAGATAACCTTCTTTTCAACTCCTTGAAATTATCTTTACATTCCTCCGTCCAAACAAACTTAACTACTTTCTGAGTCAACCTGGTGAGTGGATTAGATAATCGTGAAAAATCTTTCACAAAATATTGATAATATCCAGCCAAACCAAGAAAACTTCGGATCTCAGTTATTTTTTTGGTCTCGACCATCTTTTGATAACCTCTGTTTTTGCTGGATCCACATATATCCCCTCTTTTGAGATTATGTGACCCAAAAATGCAACTTTTTGAATCCAAAATTCACACTTGGTAAATTTGGCATAAAGCTTCTCCTTTCTCAGGGTCTCCAATATAATTCTCAAGTGATCATCATGTTATTCCTTGCTCTTTGAATATACAAGAATATCGTCTATAAAGACTACCGCAAATTGATCAATATAGTCTCTAAAGACTCTATTCATCAGATCCATGAAGATAGCAGGGGCATTAGTAAGACCAAATGGCATCACTATAAATTCATAGTTTTCATACCTTGTACGGAAATCCATATTTGGTATATCCTCCCTTTTGACCCTTAATTGATGATACCCAGAATGAAGATAAATCTTGGAAAAGTATTGAGCTCTGCGTAGTTGGTCAAATAAGTCATCAATGCGTGGGAGAGGATATTTTTTCTTCATAGTGATCTTGTTAAGTTCTCGATAATCAATGCATAGTCTCATTTATCCATATTTCTTCTTAACAAACAGAACAGGTGCTCCCCAAGGTGACGCACTAGGTCATATGAACCCCTTATCAAGATTCTCTTGGACTTGCTTCTTCAATTACTGCAACTCAATTGGGGCCATTCTATAAGGTGTCTTTGAAATAGGTAAAGCACCCGGTACGAGTTCTATTGAAAACTCAACTTCACGATTTGGTGGAAGACCCGGTAACTCCTCTAGAAAGACATCATCAAGCTCTCGTACAATGGGAATATTCTTTATCGTGAGTTTCTCACCAACCATTTGAGATTAATAACCTTCATTTAG
Organism: Viscum album; assembly: GCA_963277665.1. Lineage (NCBI taxonomy): Eukaryota > Viridiplantae > Streptophyta > Magnoliopsida > Santalales > Viscaceae > Viscum > Viscum album. The sequence goes on along the minus strand of OY728132.1, from coordinate 2,014,366,553 downwards.
TGGAATCAAGACCCAAAATATGGATGAAATTTCCACTGGAAGGTTATGTTCATCCCTGCATCGATAGATGATCAAAGATTGATCTGGAATATGAAATGTGACTTCCCTTATATGGCAATTAATATGAGATCCATATAGAGAAAGTCAATCCATTCCAAGAATCACATCAAATTCCACTATAGGAAGGATCACAAGATTTTCAGGAATCACTTTCCCACAAACTTCAATCAGAGAAGAATTATAAACGTTTGATGCGACTGTTGTGCCATTAGGGGTTGTCACAGCTAACTCAACATCTAATTTTTGAGGTAATACGGTGATACCCTTAGAAAATTCTTCAGAAGTAAAGGAGTGGGTGGATCTAGAATCAAATAAAACATTTTCTACTTTAGAGTGGATGGTAAGTGTACCTTTCACCACTTCGTTATCGTACTCCACATCACTGATAGAAATTTCATGTGACTTTCCTTTGTCTTTATCCTTAAGAGTTTGTTGACGTCGATCATCATCAAAAATACTTGGATTAGGGCATTGATTAACATAATGCCCCATTTCCTTGCACTTGTAACATTGAAGTGTAAGAGGTGCACTCTATGTATCCTTTTAATTGTTCGCATCACTAGACATCTTCTTCCCATCGTTGCAGCATTCAAATGCCCGATGACCTTCCTTTACACATTTCAAACATTTACTTGTCCCTTTAAGACAACTCCCTCCATGTTTATTTCCACACATTGAACATAAGTGAAAGCTCATCTTATTTTCAGTGTGCTCTTTATATTTTCCTTTGAATTCCATTTTCCTCTCCTTATCAAACCCATATGACTGATGGGTTACTCCAATCTCTATCTCAACTTTGAGAGCACATCGAACGATTTCCTCGTATCTATTGAAGTCCCTTATGGCTAGGGCCCTTCGAAGACTTGGTTTTAAGCCACTAAAGAATCGATCGACCATACTCTTAGGTTGGATAATAATACCAGAAGCGTACCTTGCAAGTCTTGTAAAATTTTCTTCATAGGTAGCAACAGATTCATCATACTTTTGCTTCAGTTCAAGAAACTCTTTCTCCGTCTTTTTTCGGAGAATACGAGGGAAGTACTTTTTGAAAAATAAGTTCTTGAACTCGTTCCATTCCATAGACTCAATTTCATCCCTTTTCCTCGTATTCTTAATAAGATTACACCATTGATCAGCATCTCCTTCCAAACGATACAATGATAAGATGACTTTTTCATGTTCTGAACATTGAAGAACTGAAAATATCTTTTCAGTAGTACTAATCCATTGTTCAGCAAGTAATGGAACAGTAGACCCATTGAATGAAGGTGGATGCTGCCTCGTGAAGGATTCAACAGAATGTTGATCCTTCCTTTGCTCATTTGTAAGTCCTGCATGATTCATAGCTTGAGAAAGTTATGTGATCATGGATACAAGATTTTTCATTCCAGCCCCCATAATGTTTGGTTGCTCAGGGGGACAATCAATGCATTTCCCGTCGCATTCCGCATTAACACGGTTCCTTCGGGTTCCATCCATTGACTAAAACCAAGAAGAGTAGTGTGAGCAACACTAATTAGAATAGGAAAACCACATAATAAAGAATAAAATTTCACACTTAATGTATTATCATAGTTTATTCATGGCCATTTCTAAAACACTAAGATTGTGTTCTATGCCTAGACTTATCCTTAGGGTTCTTACTAAGGCTTTCACATCCTAGTTTCCAAAGGTTGACTGTACCTTTCCTCTGATACCAACTATAACGACCCATACATTACATACATTGTTCATACATCAAAATTGAAGTACACTTATTATAACATACAACAAAACCATGAAAGGACCGTATAGGTATAGTGTCTTTAGAAACTGGGAAACATAAACAATTGGTTCATAAAGCGTCTACACTGTCTCCCATTTATTTCATCATATTTATAGTCCCTTTTGGCATATCTTACTTAATAACCTTATTCGTGACCTAGGGAAAGAAAACATACAAAAGGGTGAGCTCAAATGCTCAGTAAGGGTAATCAAAATAAATATCAATCTCATCATATTCATAAGAACATAACATTTTGGAAATCTTACCCTGCAAAAGAGATCATAATTTCATAACAAGGGATAAATCACGACAGTGAAATGTAATCACAATAATCATAATGTAAAACATGATGATTTGTGGAATACACACATAATCATAGAGAATCATTTCTTATTAGTCAAGACTCATTTCCAAGACTATCTTAGTGGACAAAGTCAATTTCTGAACCGAGTTCACTCCTCGTTTCAGTCCTGTTTCACTGAACCGTTTTAACCTTCCGTTCCAGCCATGTCTATATCATGAGATATAAAATCATTACCCAATTCATTGAGGGAGATATAGGTCCCACCAATCTCATAATGATACCATTCTTATATGTGCCACAAAATCATAGACCATACATCATAGCATAACCCATGTAATAAAAATGGGATTTTTAAACATCATGAAATCATAAAACAATTCATATAAGATAAAGTAATTCATAAAAATAATTCCATCACAACATAATCAAATCAATGTAATAATAGGGATAGAAACAGAACCCTTTATTATCTTAGATGGAAAATAATTTTGATAAAACACTTGAACTCCATTCTTGAGGAAAATATCCTTTCTACATCAAAAACACTTTTCCTTTCTTAACATGTCATACAATTATAAAATAAAAGAATTTGATTAAAAATAAAATTGAAAACTTGTAAAGGAATCTTCTTGGAAATAATGTTTTAAAAATCCATTCATGCTGTATAAGTTAAAAAAACATTCTTCTCGTACTTTTGTCGGAAAAGTCAAAAAGTACCTCGTACGAAAAACGACAAAAGATTCCTTTCATATCTTTTACTTAAAACTCACCGAAGGGTAAAATTGGATTTAAACAATTGTAGGTGGATGGAAAAAATATTTCATATTGAGGAAACATGGATGTGGGTGATAAAATACACCCTAGTAAATTCCAAAGTATAAACAATCTAGGATAAAAATGAGATTGTGATATTTCCCTTACCTTAGGTCCGATTTGCTTCGTAAGTGTCTGAACCTCCTGTATAATGATTTAAATAATGTCATTGACTTATTCCATAATCATACTCATTGTTATGATATCATATATGGTCTTATTCTTAGCTTATTATTATTAAAATTTCATTGCTACGTGTTATTCGGGTGTTTATTACTTTTTGTTCTTATGCGTGTTTTGTCAAATAAATTCTTATTATTCATTTTAGGTTATAGATACCTAATTTCCAGAATGGTATTAGTGTAATATATATCACATTTATTCACTCAATTCATTTATTTAATCATTATTCAATGAAAATCATGTAGAACGAGTCGCATCACATCGTGGAGACGGTATTCCGTACGTATGCACGAGTGATGATATCGTTCCCATGATTTTGGAATTATATTGGAGTGTATGTATACTATTTCAGAATAAATATCAATTTAAAATAATCATATATATTAATTATTTACACCATTATACCCATCCAAGTAAGGTGGTGGTGCAAAATTGATTACACCACGGCATGGAGACGGTATTCCGTACGTACGCACACGCGGTGATTTCATTTTCCGTAGGATGGATAGATGGTGAAATAGGGTTGTTTCATACTTATAATAACATATCATTTTATGAGTGATAAGGATGTTATTAATTCATAATTAAACAACTAAAGAAGTAGTAGTGGAAGAAGAAATAAAGTTGAAAGAATCGGTAACAGACATTACATCTTCTTTGAAGCGCTTCTTTGAGACCTCCTTTTAGGGCACTAAAATTGGTCTTTAAAGATGACCAGAACAACTAGGATGTTTCTAGGGAAGTGGAGAGGAGAAATTTTCAGGGGTTGGCCATGTTTGAAGGCTCAAAGTGGTGTGAGGAAGAGTGGGAGGAGATGCCCTTTTATAAGGGAGGAGAGGGGCACCTTTGGAAAAACTAAAAATATTATTTTATTATAAAGCCATATTCAGTTTAAAATAGCTCCAAATTGATTTATTTCGAAGCTAAGGTGGGGATCGGTCGAAATCCTTTCATAAAATATAATTTGGACTAGTTTAGTTTACTATTTTAACCTTCTCATTTTGATTTAACTTTAAGTTAGATAATTTTACTTTTACCGTGTCTTTTTGTGTTCTTACAATATAAGGTTAATAAACTTACTATAACAAGCCAAACGAACCCCAAGTTGTTTATTATTAATATATATAACATTATCTAATTCAATTGGCCGAACCTTAGGTATTTAGGAATAAAATAACAATTAATAATATAATATTTGTTTTGAAAACTATTTTATGTCAATTTTGACACTATTTAGTAATTGATTTTTTTGAAACTCTTAATAGAATGATTAGTTCAAAAAAAGTTAATTAAATCAATACTAACATTTCATATTAACCTATAAAATTATTATAATTCATAAAAAGTCTCAAATTACATTTATTTGGGTATTTATAACATCAATTGTGTCAATATTGCATTAATAATATAATTACTGGATCATCATTGTGTCATAAATAAATTAAATTATTTAATGTCTAAAAATTACAAATAAATTATCATTATGTAGGAAAACTTTTTATCTTTATAATTAATATTTATAGTCTAATTTATCTTATGTATAACCATATATTAAAAATTATTTACTTATTAAACATTGATTTTAACTATTTTAACTCTTCTTTAAATAAATTAATAATAAGTGTATTAATCTAATCCAAGTGGGCCTAAATGGTAATATTATATTCCTAAGGTTGTTTTTGGTCGAATTAAACGTATCCAATAGAATTATTACATGTGTTAGGGTAATAATAATATCATTTTTACCCTTAATTACCCTATTTACTTTTAACTGTGGTAAATAAAAGTAAAAAGTTACTATTCACAAAAAATTATTTTCATCTCATTGAACCACATTTTACTTACTGACATAAACTGTGTCTCTCGGATTTTTGAAATTCCACTCACAGAAGAGGTAAAATTACGTTTTATGTAAATTTTCAAATTCTCCTAGGAGGTGGGTAAAAGACGGCGAAAAGTTCAAAAAATTTCTTATATATCTAAAATTATTATAAAATTACTCCAATGAATTACATTGAAATTATATATGTATTATGTATCAATTTTTACCTATAATAAATTTAAATAAAATAAATAATTATTTAAATAAAAAGTCGGTTTTTAAATAGTAACCTAGTGTTTTCACTATTCATCAAAAATTGAAAGTTTCCAGAGAAATATCAAAATTTCACCCTAGGCTAATTTCGATATTCTGAATCCAAAAATGAAGTCCATTTTGAAAAATAAAATTTAAAAAATTTCAAAAAGTGGTTATTACCATTCATAACGGCTAGTTTAAATAATATTTTAATAGCATATCGTTGTTTAATGAAAATCGGTATTGCGTACGACGCAAGCTATCAAGGAAGATCGCGATTGCGTGTAAAGAAAGCCAAGCTACTGTTGTGTGTAGTGAAAGATTACTTTGATGATTTATATAAAATAAAAACAAAATATTTCTTATAAATGTCTCTGGTGTTACACCACAGGTCGCTCCTCAAAGGTTGCATCATCATCAACATCGATCTCTCCCCAATTGATGACATGAGAGTAATCATGAAGATAACGTCGGAACTGCGATACATGGAAAACATCATGTATCAGACTCATCTATGGAGGTAAGTGCTACTCGGTATGCCACAACTCTAACATGAGATAAGACCTTGAAAGGCCCAAAAAACCGGGGATAAAGTTTACTTCCATGACCAAGCCTTCACTACCCACAACGGGGAGTCACCTTCAAAAACACATGATCCCCAAAATTTAACTATAAGGGTCTCTTTATTTGATCGGTATATGATTTCTGACAATCTTTTACTGTCTTCATCCTGCAACGAATCACCTGAACCATCTCTGTTGTATTCTACACTAGTTCTGGTCTGAGAATTTATGACTCTTCGACCCCAGTCCAACATAATGGAGAACGGAAAGGCCTGCCATACACGGATTTAAATAGCTCCTTACAGATGGGGGAGTGGGAACTATTATTATAAGAGAACTCCACCAAGGGTAAGTGCCCCATCTATGATCCTATAAAATTAATAACACAAGAGCACAACATGTCTTCAAGAGTCTGGATGGTTAGCTCCATCTGACCATCCGTTTGAGGATGAAAAGTCAGGCTAAGGCATGAGTGAGAACCAAAATCATGATGGAGACCCCTCAAAACCCTGGAGGTAAAATGAGGATCTCGATCAGAAATTATCTTCCTTGGGACTCCATGAAGTCTCACCACCTCCTCTAGATACTTCCACGTCAAAACATCCCCTGATCTTGACACCTTGATTTCTATAATGTGGGCTGATTTCGTTGAATGATCCACTACCACACAAATAGCAGCATAACCTTACGGAGTTTGAGGTAAACCAGTAACAAAGTCCATTGAGATGTCCTCCCACTTCCATTGAGGAATCTCTAATGGTTGGAGAAAACCACCAGGAACACAGTGTTCGACCTTCACCTTCTGGAAGACTAAACATCGAGACACAAACTCCGCAACTGCACGCTTCATCCCAGGCCACCAAAACTGACTCCTCAAGGATCGGTACATCTTTGTCACACCAGGATGCACTGCTGAAGGAGAACCAAGGAACTCTCTGAGGACCGTCTCGCGCATCTACAAGGGAACAAAATTCCTTCCATGATACAACACTCTGTGTTGTTCATCCTTAGACCAACCATCAGGGGCATCACCACAAACAACTTGGTCTCTCCAGACCTCCACCTCAAGATCCCCCAACTGGGACTCTTCCAACTTCTGCACCAGGGATGACTGCACCATCATCTAGAAAAAACAACCTCTACCTCCGACTTCTTCCATATCAAGATGCAAAGATGACAGTTCTTCCATTACTCTCCAGGAATAACAGGATTCACGCATAGCATCACTACGTGACATTCATCTCAGTGAATCAGCCACAACATTTCCTTTTCCAGGTTTATACAATATTTTGAAGTCGTATTCATGTACGAACTCCATCCACCGACTTTGTCATATTTTCAAGTCACGCTCAGATAAAACATACCTCAATCTCTTATGATCAGTGAAAACCACAAAGTGTTCACCAATGAGGTAATGTCTCCTCAACGTCGGAGAAAACACCATGACTGCCAACTCAATATCATGGGTGGTATAGTTTCATTCATGGGGACGCAACTGCCGAGACCCGTAATAAATTACTGAACTTTGTTGCATAAGAACACAACCTAACCTCAGATGTGAAGAATCGTAGAAGACATCAATTTGAACTCCTTTAGCTAAAAGAAAAAGGACTGGAATACTTACTAACTTCTCCTTTGGATACTCGAATGTTGTATGACACTGATCATTCCATATGAAATCCTGATCTTTCCTGGTCAAAGCTGTCAAAGGAGTCACAACCCATGATAAATTGGCTATGAACCACCAGTAGTATCCTGTAAGAATAACGAAACTTCGCACCTCAGGCACTATTTTAAAGGCTTCCCAAGACACCATTTCTTCAATATTCGATTGATCCATAGATACTCCCTGTTGGGACACAACATGCCCCATGAAACAGAATTATCGAGCCCAAAACTCACACTTCGACAACTTCTCGAACAACTGATGTTGGCGAAGGACTCCTAAAATGGCATGTAGATGCTCTGCATGCTCCTCTTTAGATGCTGAGTACACAAAGATAAAATTGATCAAAGATACCAAAAACATGTCTAGGAACTCAAGGAACATAGAATTCATCAATCCCATGAACATATCTAGAGTGTTCGTCATGCCGAACGGCATTACAACGAACTCATAATGCCCATGACGACAACAAAAAGATGTCTTTGGAATATCCTCATCTTCCACATGTATCTGATGATATCCCGACCGCAAGTCGATCTTTGAGAACCAACTTTCACCCTTCAGTTGATCAAAAAAATCATCAATCCGCGGAAGAGGATAGCGATTCTTTATTATCACTTGGTTTAACCGACGTTAATTGACACATGACTGCAAACTACAGTCAGCCTTATTCATGTACAAAATTGGTGCACCCCATGGTGACACACTTGGCTGAACAAAACCAAACTGTAACAGACCATAAACCTATATACGTAGCTCCTATAACTCCAAAGGGGCCATCGTATATGGATACATAGAGATAGGAGACGCTCATGTCTGTAGCTTGATCCTGAAATCGATCTCTCATTGAGGGGGTAATGCTACAACCTCCTCTGGAAAGGCATCAGGGTACTCTTCTACGGCCCTAGGAAACACCAACTGATGAACCTCTAAAGAACTCAGAATCATCTAAGCCGCCATGGACAATAAGGATGGAAAAAAACTATGACCCATACAAGGATCTCTCTCACCAATAGACACCACTGGCTCTCCATCTACACCAAAGAAAATTACCTTTTTTCTGAAGCAATCCACGATAGCCTGCACCGAATACAACCAATCCATGAAGAGGATGACATCATATGGTTGTATCCGTAAACATAGGAAATGTCCCAATTAGCAGTGTTTTCCCAACACTAGAACATAGTCACTATATACTTCAAGCAAGTCATCTCGACCTCCAACTGGCATAGTCAATGCCAAGGGCACTGGAAGCCTCTCAACCTCAAGTCCCAAAACATGGAAAAGGGTAGGTGATTTGAAGTAGTGTGACACTCCTGAGTCAAAAAAGGAATACACCGAGGTAGAAAACATGCAAAGGGTACCTCGAACGACATCTGGCTCGCCTGGTGCTAGCAAAGCTAGAGCATGAAGCTGACCAAGACATCCTCCACGGCCTCTCTGACCCAGATGACGACCACCACCATGGCCGCACTCTGCTCTCTGAGGATGGGGAGAATCATGGGGTTTTCCTCTGCCTTCCCCATCTACTCTCTACTGAACTGAAGCTATTGAAAACAACTTCTATTGCTGCCTCGGCTGGAACTGTCTCAAAGGAGGAACTTGTGGCATAGCGCCCGGTGCATGATGACCACTCTGAAATGTCAGGCACCCCCGCAGCTGATGGCCACGACCACCAAAAGAAAAACAAGTGCCTGATCCCTTGGCATAGGCCTGAGAATTTTTGCCTCCTGAGAAACGAGATATGAAGGGCTGGGACCTACCCCCGGCTGAACGGAAACTCTTCTACCCTGAAAACTGGGAACCCCGGACTGCAGCTCTACTTCATGAGGAATCATGCTGACTCCCATCTCATGATGATCTGGTCCGAGCTGAAGTCCTCTCGACAACCTCCACCCTCACCAGCACCTTGAGATATGTCTTCAGCATAAATGGGGTGACCTGACGCTGGATCTATAGACGTAATGCCTCCTAAAAATGCCTCGCCCTGGCCTCCTCATCTGGTAACAGGTCCGAAGAATATCGTAGAAGGTTATTGAAATAGATTCCAAACTCTCAAACACTGTAATTCCCCTTCCGAATGGTAAGAAGATCCTACCGACTGGACGCCTTTGCAGTCGAGGAATTTAACTCAACTCTAAACTTGTCTCGGAACTCCTCCCATGAGATCGCTGACTCCTCACGATCCCTGCAGAACAACAGAAACCACGACCTTGTTGTTCCACGCAGCATCATCACAACCACGGACACACAGTGATTCTTCCGAGAACGGATCGAACTGAAACCTATCTCGACCTCCTCCAACCAGTCTTTTGTGACTGCATTTGAAACGGAGCCCTCATACTTCTGCAGACTCTGGAGCTGAAACTCTCGGAGTGTCTTCTTCCAAGGGTCAACGTCGTCAACCTCTACCCTACAGTGATCTACTAGAACATCCTGCTGAACATTTTCTGCACAAACCTGATAAGGACATCGACCTGGAGCCATACTTGTAAAATAAATAACACTTAGAGCTCCAAAGCTTGGAATATGGAAGACTCAAAATTTATTGTTTAATTGATTCTTTTTATTCATTTTAGGTTAACATCTCCCAAGGTCTATCCATTCAAACACATGCACAAAGAAGAATTATGGATGATCCTTTCTTAGGTCTCTACCCTGGAATTATTATCACCTTGTTTAGTAGCCATTGTAAACTTAAAGGTTTATGCATAAAATCATAGGGGGGCCTAAATGCCTATGTATCATCCAGTTTCCAATGTTTACTGCACTTTCTAAACATGAATGACACTATTTCCCTACCAACCCATGCAACCTCACATGTGCCTAACTCCAAAATCCATCCTATCCCACAACCAGACCTCTGATACCACTCTATCATGACCCCCTCCCCACAAAGTGTACCCCTCCTGTGATGGCAAAGCGAGAAGGGATATAATTACCCCTGAGTCCTGCCTCCAGTAGGCCACAGGATGGAGACTAGCACCGAGGGTATAGTAAACACACAAATGGGAAGCATTACCCTCTAAGAGAACACATGTGGAAGAGAGAGATAATATAGACACAAACCAACTCCAACTCAGAACTGAAATATAAAAGATACCCAAGTACATATATGAAATTCCATGAAAAAGCACATCAACTAAAAGGGAAAAACTACAAGTACCCAAAAGAAAGTAAAAAAAGGCAGTGACCACAAGCCCGAACAGCTCCTCCAACCACAAGCTAGTAGTAACCAGCTTGATCTACAACATGCTCCAAGTGACCTGAAAAAAATATTATATATACGTATGGTGAGTATAACAGTGTACTCAGTTGGATCCTCCCCGAAGCCTCTTCTACAAAAGTAAAGAAAGAATGTTAAAGCAAAGTGAACAACAAGTGAAACTAACTCATCACCTAAACAGGTATACTAAGTTCCCAACCTTACCATGGATACTCTCACCATGTTATGCATACAAGAATATAGAATATAGAAAATAATATCAAGGGTACCCCATTACTAATTCCCCACTGGTTGGCCACTTTTCCCCAATGACATACGTCCTGTGCATCTCTCTCCAATGTCTTTCCCGTATACACCTGGGCTAGGCTCCACAATATGCACCACGTGCACCCCAAAGGCTTTCCCACAGACACATGGGCTAAGAACCACACCATCCTCATAGTCAAAAGTAACCTGGTAGTTTCTGGGAGCCACCACAACTCGCATAACGTGGATCCTACATCAGGTATTATACATCAAGCCATTACAGCCCATACGTCGAGTAAGGATCCTCAAGCAATCACAACCTATACACTTTACACATATAGTAGTCCATAGGCTACTATATCCAGAATATATGTGTGTAAATAACCACAAGCCATTACATCCCTCTACACACATATATGGGAAAAACTAACCATTGTGTCAAATGGAACTATTATCTACCAAGAGAAGAGATTGGGGTCAAAGGGAGTAGTTATCCATTCACCCTCCAATCCGAATGTTGGGGAAAACACCCCCCCGGGCTCAAAATCCCCGGTGTGATAGTTTCCCTTACTGAGAGGGGGAGTAGCGTATAGAAACACAAAAAGTACAGAATATACTATAACTCACAACCACACTATGGACATAACCTAGTCTTAGACACAACTGCATCTAACGTCTCTTGGACTCCGGGCTACCACTTCTAAGACTAGGTATCCAATAAGCACACAACCATTTAAATGGATTTATTAGATTACTGCATTCCCTTTTTTTCAATTCCACTTTACATTAATTAATTCTTCAAACATTAACTAACCATGATAAATTCCACATTAAATTCCATTAACATCACATCCAAAACCATTGTCCCTTCAAAAGTTATCAACATCATCATTTAGTTTCATCAAACTCAAACCAAATGGGTTAACATCATTTATTCAAACATTCATTACAGAATTACATTCCCATATTCCTAGGCATTCTAGGAAATCATCCTATACTACTAAACACAAGGGGCTCAACGTGGTGAGTAGATGTACTACCCGTCGAGTCTTTACCGCCTATTGCAAGAGCTTAGACCAATTCTCCCTTGAGAGGCTAATCACGGAAAGCACATGGAATACCCTACATGTCATCACCTCTTTCAGAAGAAGGGTAAGCAAGACCAGTTGCCTTGAGCAGTGGGGAAAAGTAAAAAGGTAAACAAACAACAAAGCACCAAACATCCAACGATCACATCCATCCCATTCCATCAACCCTGGTGTCCTCTATGACACCCATGTGCATAAACCGATGCATCTCGCCACTCTAGGCGTCATCTTCTGCCACAACCACAAGGCCTCTATGCCCCCACATATAACAACACCCCTTCAGGGTCACATCATAGCACCGCATATCACAACACCCCTCCAGGGTCACATCACAACACAAGAAACAGGAAAGTAAACATCACATCAATTTGGGCTCTTGGCCCCTTAACAAGGAATTTTTCCTTCAAACAACAAGCACCTATAGTATTCAGGTTTACCAACCAACTGAATTAATCACATACATTGGCATCAATTTTATTAACATCAATTTGGATAAACAACCACAACAACAAAAACCAGATTTGTTTACATGACTCTTTATCCTTAGCCAATAAATTATCAATTAATTCTTGCTTTACATTATTTATCAATTCCATCAAGATAAACATGCTAACAACCAAGGAATATTAATCACACTATTTAGTAAATCAAGAGGTGAACTGTTATCACGACAGAAAGCAACAACATGCGATCAAACCAATTCTTTTAATCTGGTTGAAGTATTTAATTAGTTCAATTACATTATGATCCAAAGGCTAAATCATGATAACTCTATGATTTCACATAAAAAAAATAGAGAATCCATGAATCCCCTACCTCAACGGTTTTGACGAAAACCACAATGGTCAAAGAATGCCTAAGAAGACCGGGCCGATTCACCAAGGATCCTCCCTAGATCTCTTCTCATAACACAACCAAGACCAAATCTCATCATGAACGACATCCACACACTTATATATACCCATAACGAGCGTAGATATAAGATCCCAAAAGAAGAGGAGGAGTAGATCTTGGAAGATCTAAGAAACCAAACAAAAAGGATCACATACCTTGAGAACTCGGCTTCGATTCGCAAAGAGAAGCCTCTGGATCACCTCCAAAATGCTTGGGAGAGGTTATTATCCCTCCAATGAAGTGTAATCAAGAGTTATGGCCACTTAGACGCTTAAAAAAACCATTTAAAGGAAAAAGAGTTCAGATCCACAATTTTAGGATCTAACTTTATGTGCCTTCATGGTTAGTCTACACGGTTTAAAAAACTGTGCACTAACCATGAATTAGCTTCTGCCTCGTCAATCACTCCTCGCATGGTTAGTACGCATGTTTAGACAAACTGTGCACTAACTGTGCATTAGAAACAACCTCCAAGACCATCCTTGCATTGTTTGGCCGCACAGTTTAGGAAAACCATGTAGCAACCGGAAGAAAACTATTACCCTTTAGATTTCCTTAAAAGTCCACCCAAACACACCCCAAGCCATCTTAACCTTCCAGAACACCTCTAACACCACATTTTCACAAATGAATGGACCAGATAGGTCTTGGACATTACAACATTGTAGGTTATTGGTTCATTTGGAAGTCATGAAATACATATCGACTTCCTGGAATGAGGAGTTCAAAGCTCACCATAATGGAAAGGTCCCAAGGTATGGTGGTTGAGCTCAGCCAAATCTGAAGGGACTAGAATAAAGTACCATTGGTAAGAACACCGTGTTCCATCAGATATTTCATTTCTTTATCTTCGTAGGTTTCATCATACGGTAGGTGGGTGAAATGGTACCTACCTCAGACCGGTCTGAAATTTAACATAGACTACTTATGCATGAATGGATTTTCCCATGGTTGATATTCGATTTGATATGGAAAGGTCTTGGCGATATGTTTTTTCTCATTCTATTATGGTAGAAATGAATCTCTTATATTGGAGGCCGTAGAAATTCTAAACGGCATGGATCTTTGTATAGCTGGAAATATAAATATTGAAGAAGTGGATATGGATTCACAGTCATATAAAACTCCCATAATAGGTAAGAGGGTATCCAATAGAGCAGTATTTATATCATATGGTGCATTAATCTTATCTTGAGGGACCAAGTGCAGGTGAGTCACCTATGGAATGATGGTAATATGGTTTCAGACATTCTTTCCTCAAGGACTACTTTGGATGGACATATCATTGTATTTACTACTATACGATCACATTCCCCCAAATGTGTTAAAATATTATGATGCGATGCATTCATCCTACAATTTTTTTGTTCTCCCTAAATACATTGTTTTGGGTTTTTGTGTTGTATCCGTTATTTTTAGTTCTGTTTATTTACTAAAATATAATTTAAAATCAGAAACACAGATTTTGAGTCATACTGGTCACATCATACATTGGCTTGAGGTGATACATCTTCATAAACATCTCAATGTACATACTAATTGGTATCCTAAATTACGAATACAATAGGAGGGTGTTTTATTTATTTTTAGTGAGTGACATATTTTTAGGTAAAATGTAAATTTTAAACTGATAACATAAGATTTTATTCATACTGGACAGACAATGCTTTGATTTGAGCTGTATTTGATTCTTACACATCAAAAATGATTCATGGGTTATTTTTCTAATTTATCAAAACAATGTGAATGTATTTTAATTGTTTTTAGTATGTCACTTGTTCTTTATACATAAATTATTTTCAATTTAATATTAAAACACATTTCTATTTATACCTGTCACATCATTCAGCTGATTGAGGTGTGATTTATTCCTACAAGTCACAAATGTCTCATGGGACATTTTTCTAAAGTATCAAAACAATCCTAATTCATTTTCTTAGTATTTAATATTTTAGTGGGGGTTTATTACTAAACTATCGTTTTAAAATGAAAACAGGATCTGAATGTCATACAAGTCACATTGTGAATGGGTTTTATTTGAGACTACTTCAAAAACATCACAAATGGCTTACTAGTCACTATCCTAAATTATGAATACCATCAGAAAGTGTTTTTTTGTTTTTTTGTGAGTGAAACCTTTTAAGCTAAAATGTAAATTCTAAACTCTTAACAGACATTATTAGTCACATCGGTCACAATATTAGTAATATTGAGATGAATTTGATTCTTACAAATCACAATTACTGATGGATTATTGTACTAATGTTTAAAAACAATCCAAATGAATTTCCTCAGTTTCAGCATGTAACCTGTCAACTTTACGTAAATTGAAGTAAATTTTATGTAAAAAGACATATTTGGATTTATATCAGCTACACCGTGTGTTTTTTGGAGGTGGGGTTTATTTATACAGATAAAAATGACACATGGATCATTTTCATACATTGTATAAACAATATTAATGTGTTTTATCAGTTTTGAGTACGTAACATGGGTTTTTTTACAAAAAAATCATTTCAAACAGAAAACAATCATTTTGAGTCATACCGGTTGTATTGTGTGTCAGTTTGATGTGATACAACATCATACACATCCCAAAAGGCTTAAAAATTTATTTTTTTGAATATGAAAACAATTGGAGTTCATTATCTAGGAGTTCAGTGAGTGACATGTTTTTGAGCTAAAAAGTCAACTTAAACTGATAACAGACACCTTTAGTCATACATGTCACACAATGAGTCTTATCGAGGCGGGGTTGACTCTTGCACATCTCAAATGACTCATGGATCATTTTCCTAATTTTTTAAGATAAATGGAATGTGTTTTATTTGTTTTTATTATGAAACTTTTTATTACATAAATTAAATCAAGTTTTAAATAATAAGAGCAACTTTGAGTCATATCGGTCACATCTCATTTTATCATGTTTTTCTATTTGATTTCTTTTCTAAAATAAAAAAACTACATTGTTAGTGATGCACAACCAATCAATGTATAAGAAACCACCCCAACTCGAATGATGGAACCCACTAGTATAATAAAACAACTATTAATTATATGAGTCATACTAAAAAACAATTTAATAGAACAGAAATATGAAACAATCTACTAATTATATGGAAGTCACATCTTCTTTATATTTTTTTACATTATCCACTCAGCTATGCCGCCTATTGTAATATCTCGGTTCTGAAATCCACCAAGAGTCTCCCCATACCACGTTGGTCCCATAGCCTCAAGCGCAATTCCCCAAACTCCAGAGGCTGCCGACTAGCAGCGAGAGCCTTGGGTGTGATAGTGGGGAAACTATGCCTTCATTGAAAGAGTAAACAACAGAAGTAAACAAAACACGATAGAGGAAGTAGTAAATATACAACAACAATAATCAATGGAAGATTGATAAAGAAACAATTAGAGAATAAATATATATAAATGATGAATGATATATATATGTCTAGGAAATCATCCATACAAGTCACAATTCTGATTATAGTACTAAATCAAAGTACAAAAGGAAAATAGATGAGAAACTCCTCGACATCATGGGCCTCAGCTTGGTCCCATGCTCTCTAGCTCTAATAAAATCAATTACTGGATGTTGTAGGGCACTTTATCTAGTCTATACCTGCAGCAATATAATCTGTTTGGGCCAAAAATCATGGCCTGAATTGGGTGTGAGACTAAATCCCAGTAGGTAACCACCCGAAGATATGTTCCTAACAGTCAGTGAGTATTTGGCAGGTAAAAGTACAGAAAGAAGTAAACAAGGAAGCACTAAGAAGTAATCAATCCCCATTTTAAGAATTCAAAACACCACATAGCATGCAACAGTAAAACAAATAACACAACAGGTAACCCTCTAGGAAGTACCAACATCCTATCCTCTCTAGTCCTACCTATCGAGTACAATTAACCCTCTGGGAAGCACACACAGTCTCACCCCTATAGTTCAGTTAACGTATAGACTCTATGAAGAAACATTCACCATAAATTCCCCCTATAGTCTCATATCATACTAAAGGCGCACTGGGGAAGCACTTAATGTCAATTACCCTGTGGTCCACGTCGTGGAACTACATACACTCTTGGGAAGCACTCAACATCAATTCCTCATGTGGTCTCACATTGTAATTATAAAGTCACTCTAGAGAAGCCCTCAACATCAATTATCCCTATGTTCTATACACCTGGTTCTCAAGGACCTATGTAAGTCATCAAGAATAGCATCGCATAATGGCCAAACTAAACCTCAAGAACTACTTGGGTAGCATTCTACAGCAAAACATTATATCAGAGAAACATGCACACCATCCTATAATACTAGGCATGGATAATAAATAGAATCCTAACAGGAAACTAGACCCAATGGTCAAATACAGGAAAAACATGCATGGGAAAAACATACAAAGCACAGAAAAATTCTCTATTCACAAACAGTAAACTCTACTTTTTCATACTAGCAAAGCAGGAAAACAATAGGGCCAAAACGGTAAATGTGCAATACCCCGTTCAAGGGTATTGATCAATTTGCACATAAAACTCAATGAATTTCTACATAAAGGCACAAAAAACCTACCTTTGGGTTAGAAGATCAATATAGTTAAACCACGAGGACTGAATCTCCTTAGAATGACGTAGATCTACAAAAATGCATAAACCATTCAACCCACGATAACATAGAAAAGAAGATGAATTGGAATACGATTATCTATAAGTGGATAGAGATTACCTTTACGATTCCAACGCAATTGATGGTGGTCGATTCAGAGAACAGATGTGTGATCATGGGCTCATGGATTTCTTGGCACCGTATAGGTGCTCTGGAACATTTCGGCTGAAGAAGAAGACACACTTTCCATTAGACGTGACCCCGACCTGTTTAATGAAAAAAACAAAATACAAGGTGTGTAATTTTGAGGTACATGGTGTGTACTTCCACCTTTCGTACTCCTCTTTAGGAGGTTTCCACATCACCCCATACGACCATGTGTGTGTCCATGACACAGCCAGCACACGGCCTCCTGTGGAAACTAAGTACACGACATGCACTCATAAAGTACACGACGTGTACTTCAAAAATTTCCAGAACTCATATTTTCTCAAAAACTTTTTAAAAAGGAAAAAAATACCTGAAAATAAGATCTGGGTTCTCAAAAACCTCCCCCCCCCCTTAAAAAACTGCATCCTGGAATTTCCCTTGCATGACGAAGAAGATGAAACCCCAAACAACTCCATCCACTGCGATCATACATCAGCCTCTCTCTCCCAATTCTCGTCCTGCACCCATCGGTGCTTCCATAGCACTCGTACCAGAGGAACTGACTAGCCACGGAGAACCTTAGTACTACAATCAACAATCCGGATAGGATGCTCTTGAAAATATCCATCCACCTACAACTCGAATTCCTCGGGTTGGAAGGCATGAGATGGGTCAGAATAGTATCATTAGATTTGAGAAATGTGGAAGATGTCGTGCATGGCCCGGTACCTCTATGGTAACTGCAACCGATAGTCAACCAACCCAACTCTTTCCAATACCCCAAACGGCCTAACATACCACGGCCAAAGCATACCCTGTAACTTGATATTCTTGTGTCCCAACCTCATTGTGACATGCAGGAAAACCTGATCCCTGAACATAGACTCTGGAGGTTGTCTCTACTGATCAGCGTAAGACTACTAACGAGGTTGTGCAGTAGAAATCCTTTTATGAATAAACTCTATCTACAATGTGGTTTCCTGAACAAGACGATGTCCCAGAAAAGCTAACTCTCCTGCCTCCAGCCAACATAAAGGTGATCGGCATGGCCTACCATACAAAGCCTCAAAAGGTTCATCTAAATAGTCGCTTGAAAACTATTGTTGTAGAAAAACTCCACAAGTGGTATATGCTTCTCCGAAGAACCTCTAAAATCTATAATGCATACTCAGAGCATATCCTCAAGCACATGAATTGTACGTTCAAACTGGACATCGGTCTAGGGATGTTAAGTTGTACTCACATGTACATGTGTGATCAAAGCCTTCTAAAGCCCCTGACAGACCCGAGAAGTAAAAAATTCATCCCTGTCTGAAATAATGGAGTGTGGAACCCTATGTAGAAGAACAATCTCTCTGATGTACAACTGCCCCAGATCATCAACACTTAAGTTATCCTTGATCAGAAATAAATGAGAGTCCTTAATAAGCCTGTAAATGAATACCCAAACTGTGTTATTCACTCAAGGTGACCTCGGAAGACCAGTCATGAAGTCAATCGCGATGTCATTACACATTCCCTCAGGAATGGGTAACTGCTGCAGAAGTCCTTCTGGTTGCTAATGCTCCGCCTTCACCTACTATCAAGTGGAACATCTCACGACGAACCCAACAACATCCCTCTTCATACCTAAACAACAATACTGATGGTGTAGATCACAATACATCTTGGTGATGCCAGGATGAACTTCCCAAACTATGGACTTAATGTCCTACACCATCTCCTTGCGTATATCTGTTGGCACCCATACGTGTCCCTGGAAACACAATATCTAATCCTTTCCTATAGTCCACACATGAATAGGGTCCTCTCTTGACATTATTTCTCATAGGACTAGGCCTTCAGAATCTGATAGCTTCCTCATTCGTACTCGGTCAAGAAGGGTAGAGGTAACAGTATAGAAGATAGAAAGGTCTGCCACTGTCTATCATGAACTTCCAAATGCATCTCAGAGAACATATCCATAAGCTTACACTCACTACTGGCCTCCCAAAATTCCTGTATCTAATTCCTCCTCTCAATGCATTAGCCATTGTGTTTCCTTTCCCCAGTATGTAGGCAAGCTCAAAGTCAAAAGACAGAAGGTACTCAACCCAATTTCACTATCTCAAATTAAGATCATGCTGAGTTTATATGTACTTGAGAATCTTGTGGTCGGTGATAACCACAAATTTCTCTCCTAGAAGATAATGTCTCCTGAAGCATAGGGCATGAACAACAGCTACCAACTCCAGATCATGTTTCTGGTAATTCCTATCATGTGGCCTCAACTTCCGAGACCCATACGCAATGACTCCATCTCCATGTGTAAGCACATCTCCCAGCCAGATACCTGATGCATCACAATAAGTAGTATTTCTCTTTCCCTGTTCCAATTAGACTATTATCGGTGCTGATGTCAACCTCTCTTTCGTCTCCTGAAAGGCTGACTCAGAAGAATCTGCCCATAAGAACTTCACCCCCTTCTTAGTCAGACCTGTCAGCGGTGCTACTAAACATGAAACGTCCTATATAAAACATCTGTAGTAACCAGCCAGCCCTAGAAAACTCCGAACCACAATCATGTTCTTCGACTGCTCCCATGAAACTACATCTCTCACAATCTCTAGGTCTACTAGTACTTATTCTTCTATGATAACATGACCCAAGAAGTAAATCTAATCTATCCAAAAGTGGCACTTTGATAGCTTGTCATTTAAATGATGGTCTCTCAGTGTACTCAAAATGATATCAGGATGGGTATCATGGTCTTGTCGAGTGTGAGAGTGAACCAAGATATTATCCACGAAAACAACAATGAAGGAATACAAGTATGGATGTAACACTCGGTTCATCGGGGCCATGAAAAATTCAGGCACGTTCGTGAGACTGAAAGTCATAACCATATACTCGAATAGACCATACCAGCTCTGGAAGGCTGTGAGAGGTATATCATATGGTCTAATATGCAAATGATTATAACCAGACCTCAAGTCAATCTTCGAGAACACCCGGGATCGTAGAAGCTAATCAAAGAGGTCATCAATCCTAGGGAAGGGATATCGGTTCTTGACCATTAATTGGTTAAACTTTTTATAGTCCACACAAATCCTGATTGTACAATCTTCCTTCTTCACAAACAATACAGGAGAACCCCAAGGAGAAGTACTAGGTCGGATGAAACCCTTGTCCTGCAACACCTCCAACTGTTTCTTGATCTCCTACAACTCTGGTGTAGCCATCCTATAAGGAGGAATGGACACTGGTTCTGCCCCCGACACAAGATCAATAGAAAAGTATACCTCACACTCCGGAGGAAAACCTAAAAAGTCATGTAAAGACCCGTAAAATTCAAGGGAAATTTTTTCTTAATTTTCTTTAGAATTTTACAAGAGCGCGGTTTCAGACGGCACCTGATTCCGAGGCCCGGAGTGCCCGGAATTAATTTCCGAAGTTTGGCTCGGGTACGTTCAGTGAACGAACGAGCGGGAATTCCTAACTTTTGATCCGGTGCTCGGAATTGAAATCCAAGGGCACCGATGAACTCGCAGCACCGATATTCGCTTAAAGAGACCTTTTCGGGAGTTGCGTTTGTTGCGAGTTGAAAGTTAGTTTTGGGGTTTTTCAGTTAAGTTAAATAAAATTGAGTAAGACAAATTTTATGTTAACTTATTAAAAACCTACCAAAGGAGGTTGGAAGTGGGACCCACACCCACTTAACCTCCCTTGGGAGGATTAAGTGTGGTGGGGCCCACACGAACCCCTTTTTCTTTTCAAATTCTCTCAACATCCTTAACCCCCCTCTTTTATGGCTTAAGTTACTTAATTAATTTTGGGGAGTTAAACTCTTTTGAATTTCAAACATTTGAAATTCTTTTGAGTTATGTGTTAATAAAATAAGATGTAATCTTATTTGTTTTTGGGTTGTTTGTTTGTCCCCTTGAGAGCTTTTGAGAGTTTCCTCTTCATCTTCAAGCTCTGACGAAGAACGAAGAACGCTCGAACTCCGACGAAGAACGACGCCTCTCTTCTTCGTCTTCGGTGTCAACAAGAGGGAACGCCGCTTCCTCTTCGGACCTTCTTCGTCGGCATACGAAGATTCGACAACGACTCTTCCTCCGCGACACCGATATTCCACGACACCGTCAACGTGCGACTATCGAGAACGCCGCACCTCCTTTCTTCGTTCACCGTGACAACGAAGGGGACGCCACCACTTCTTCGGACAACCTTCGTCGGCGTGCAAGTTTCGCCAACGACGTATCTCTTCGGGAATATCTCTTCGTCAACGGATTTGACGATCGACGACCGCGACGCCCGACTTCCGCGACGCCGTCTTCCGCGGAACGTAGACGATTCTTCGAATCTTAAACCCGAGGTAGGGGTTGTTTAATTCTTTAATTATTTCATTCTTGCTCGTGGTTTGTATGACTAACGTGAGGATGTTGATTCTTAAGTTGAGTTATTTATTGCTTAACGTGAGGGGGGCCGGACCGCATGAACACGGCCGAACCCCCCTCCATCGTTCATGTTTAATTCTTGCGATGGAAGCAAAGTGGCGTGGTGCCGTCGCACCACGCGGGTTACCGTGCGTTTATTTTACGCGGCGCCGTCGCGCCGCGCCGAGGTAGAAACTTCAAGAACGCGACGCCGTCGCGCCGCGTTGAAAAGAATCAAAACACGGCGAAGGGGCGCGGTGCCGACGCACCGCGCCGGATGACGAACGCCGCGGCCGGTTCCGGGCAGCGGCGGGACGAGAAGACCGCGGCCGGTTCCGGACCGCGGCTGGACGAGAAGACCGCGGCCGGTTCCGGGCCGCGGCGGAAGGGAAGACCGGCGGCCGGGCCGCCGGCGTCGGAAGCCGAAGAGGGGACCGGAAATTTCCGGTCCCGTTGGAGAAAACCGGCCGGCCAGCTGGCCGGCCGGAAGTCATTAAAACCGGGGAAATAAATTCCCCGGCCGTATTAATAAAACCCCCTCTTTAAGAGAGGGGGGGGGGGGGGTTCTTTGAAGGAGGGGGCAACCGGCCCCCTCGGATCCGCTCAAGCAGGCCCCCTCATGTGAGGGGGCGGTTTACTTAAAAAAAAACGGCGCGGCTAAGCCGCGCTGCCAGAAGAAACGCGGGGCTTAGCCCCGCGTGCGTGCGGCCTCCCCGCTGGCGACGGCCGCCGCCGCCGCCGCCGCCCGCCGCCGCCGCCGCCGCCGCCCGCCGCCGCCGCCGCCGCCGCCCGCCGCCGCGGCCCGCCGCCGCCGCCGCCGCCCGCCGCCGCCGCCGCCCGCCGCCGCGGCCCGCCGCCCGCCGCCGCGGCCCGCCGCCGCCGCCGTCCGCCGCCGCCGGCCACCGCGCCGCCCGGGGGGGGGGGGATCGGGCCGGGTCGGCCCGGACCCGGACCCCCCGTTTCGGACCAGTTTTGGTTTTTGGCTCATAACTTGAGCCTCAGACCTCCGATCGACGAACCGTCAGCGGCAACGCGATCCTTGGATCGAGACGGTCATTTCGGTATATCACACTCAAGGTTTCGGATTACTTTGAGTTCGGCCGGGTTGGTTCGTTCACGGAACCAACCGGGCCTTCGGAGCGGAAACGCTCATATCTTGAGCCACGAACGTCCGATTGACGCGCCTTCGGAGCGGTTCGTTCCTCTTAATGTGACGGATCTTTTGGCATACTCCGCCCGAGGTTTGGACGCAGGTGGAGTACGGTCGGGTTGGTTTTGCCTTAAAAAACCAACCGGGCCCCGAAGACGAAAAAGCCAATAACTCATAGACCGGGCGTCCGATTGACGCGCCGTCTGTTTCGTTGACTTCCTCTTGATGAGACGGAACTTTTGACATACTCCGCCCGAGTTTTGGATACAGTCGGAGTATGGCCGGGTTGGATTGTACCCGAAATCCAACCGGGCCCCTGGAACGGGAAAGCTGATATCTTTCATACAGGACGTCCGCTTGACGAGCCGTCAGCAGCGTTGGTGGTTACGTTGAGTAACGGTCCCTTTGAGTTTACCCTATGGGAGTTCGGGGTGCAGTTGAGATACGGCCGGGATTGGTTTCGCTCACGAAACCAACCGGGCCCCTGGGAGGAAAAGGCTAATAACTCACAGACCGGGCGTCCGATCGACGCGCCGTCTGTTGCGTTGAGACCCCTGTGACGAGACGGTTCTTTGAGACACTTCTTCGCGGGACCTTGTGATACTTGGAGTATCGACCAGTAGCTCGTGGAGCGGACCCGTGGTACTTGACAGTGGTGGTGCGCTTGGATGCAGCAGCAGACCCTTGGCGGTGGAGCGCTTGGTTGTAGCGGCGGACCCGTGATACTCTACGGAGTGTGTGCGCTTGGTTGTAGCGACAGACCCGCGACGGTGGAGACGAGCGTGCAGAGTACGGAGACCGTGTAGCCGGCTGAGACCTGACGACTGCTTGACCGACTCGACTTGGAGTGAGTCGACTAGCCTAGTGGACGGAGCGCCCGGTATTTGGCGGCAGACCCACGGCGGACGGAGCGCCTGGTAGTTGGCAGCAGACCCGCGGTACTCATCAGGAGGAGTACCTCAGTAGGCTATCTGGGTAGCGCCCGGTATTTGGCGACAGACCCTCAGCGGACGGAGCGCCAGGTAGTTGGCCGCAAACCCGCAGTACTCGACAGGAGGAGTACTTCAGCAGTCCTAGGTTAGTGAGCGGCAGCCTCGGAGTCGTGACAGGACCACTGTACACTCTAGAGACGGAGCTCTTCAGCAGTTACGGTTTCGATAATGAAAATCCTGGTTTGAGCTGAGACTTTTGACCTTGTGTTTACCTCATGATTGAGATGGGTCACTTGCTAACCTTGGGATATGTATGGGCATATACCCGGGTAGTGGTTATCCGTCGTTATCACAATCCTTGTGTTTCCTCATGATTGAGATGGGTTACTTGATAACTTAGGTATATGTATGGGCATATACCTAAGTAGAGTTTATCTGTTGAGAACTTCTTGTGTTTATCCTTGTTGGTTTTAGTGAGACCTTGAGGGTCTCGGGGTCCCTACTGAGTATCGTTATACTCACCCCTGCACGGGCTATGCCCGCACCTCGTTGTGTTGGTTGCAGACGACGGCCGTACTGACAGAGGCCGAGTGTTCGAGGACTGGACGGTACCTGGAGGTGGACTATACGACGAGACGGTACCCGGAGGTGGACCACTGGGCGGGACATACTCGGAGCGGATGGCGGGACCCGAGGAGCAGAGGAGCTATCTGTACCCACCCTTCAGGTGGGATTTCCAGTGGACATCTCAGCGTAGTAGCTTTACTTTTCAGTCGCTGTTTTCCCTTTCGAGTTGTACTTTACAGTTGGGCTTGTATTTCCGGCCCCTTTTTACTTTTCAGCTCTTCTTTTTGTACTTAGTGTTTTACTTCCGCTTGTACTCTGTGGTGCTTGTTTTCTTTATAAAGGCAATGCCTTCCCAGTTATCGGGATTTTACGCCTTTGGTGCTAGTCGCCAACCCCTGGCCTATGGAAGGCGGGCTTGGGGTAGTCACGGCACGGGTCCCGAGGACGGGTCGTGACAAAAGTCATCTAGAAAGACATATCTGAAATGACCCACCACTAGAGGAAGAAAGACTATCTGTGATGTCCCCTGGTCATCCAAATAAGGACTAGAAATCTGGGCTGTAACTACTCCAATCCCATGACGCTCTAGACTCGCACTGCTCACTTGGACATCCCACTGAACCTTATAAATAAAAGATCCACCCTCTAGGACTCACCCTACAACAATAAAAGTCAATGACTACCTGTAAGGGAACTATCAAGTCTATTCTGCGAATGACATCATATCCTGTCATCTCTGGAACTTAAAGATCCCCAAGGAAGTGACACCCACCAACCTCAAGAGGAACTCCTTTCACTGACGCACACCAGATGTTCTTTTCCCCAATGGAGTGTATAGTGTCGAAACATTAAAAGAAGAAAAGATACAAATCCCAAGGTTATCCATAATAGTGAAAGATATACATCTATGTGTAGCAGCAATATCGAAGAGAGATGTAGATAAAACCAAGGCAACTAGGGTCGTACCTAGAACTGTAGAGGGGCCATGATCCTACTCCTATTGGGTCTCCTCCACTGCAAAAGTCTGGCCAGCTCTGCAGCCCTCTGACACAGCCTGACTACCCTAAGCCGATCCACCCTGCTATCGCTGGTGGCCTGGTGACTGACCACCACCTCCACGAACTCTACCTCAGCCTGAATTGCAGGAAGAACTCCAGCTCTCAGACTGATAAGAAACTGGTGGTGATGCTTCTATACGAGGAGTCATAGATGAGCCCATGTCACTAGCTGCTGGTGAAAAGATCTGAAGAAAACGTTGAAGTTGTCCTAACATGCCACAATATTGGCACTCCACCGGGTCTCTTTGGCACTGCGGCCTCATATGCCCAGCCTTTCCACAATTGTAGCATATCACCTGACAACCTGAATATGCATTCTGACTACTCGGATCTCCCCGTTTAGTCTCCCTGTGGCGCTTCCGGCTACCAGCTAGCAAAGCACTAACTCTAGATGTTGATCCACCCTGTCTCACAACCCCAAATTCCCTTAGATTATGCTTCAGGATCAGTTCCCGGTTGACGATGGAAGCGATGGAAGTCAACCTGAAGATATTTACCTAAGAGTGGATGTCCTGTCTAAGGCCATCCTCGAACTTCCTTGGCAAGAATAACCCCTCTCCTCCCAAGAAGTGTGTGAAATGATGAAGCTCAGTGAAACAAGAGGAGTACTCCAAAAAATATAGGATACCCGTCTCAAGGCTCATAAACATATGGGCTCGGTCGATAATCAAGGTCTCCAGATAGTATTATTCATAGAAGATGCATTGTAACTCCTCCCAAGACATGACCTACTGATGAACCACCTGTGAGATATCATCCTACCATATCTAGGAGAAATCCCATACCATATCAGTAGCTATCTAGAATCTCCTCTTTGGAGGCATCTCCAGATGCTCAAAGATCGTCAGCAAGGCTTCGAGCCATGACTCTGCAGCTTGAGGTTGTCCTTCCTCTGAGAAAGTGGGAGGATTCTGATTCTAGATGACCCGTGTCAAATCAACCATCGATGGGGCAGGAGGGGGTGGTCCCTGAACATTTTGCATCATCCCCATGAATCCTTCCCTAAAATGTGCATCAGCACCGGTAACAGGTATAACTGATGGTGCCAAGACTGGCCCAACAGAAGGATCTATAGGTGGTCCCTAACCAGCCATGTCCTGTGTCTCATCATCGCCCGGCGATTGGAGTACAACTGGAGGACGTCTCAGTGGCATGAATCTGCAAGTCCAAGTGCACACTTTAGATCAGAATTATCAAGGACTAAAAACATGGAGATTAAGAAGGAAACAAGAGGAAGAAAACATTTATGTTTTACAAAACATGACTACACGGCGTGTACACTACCTACATGGTGTGTTCCCTAAAGTCATTCACATCAGTGTTTACTTTTTCCTAAACTGGTCATGGGACACCACAAACAGATGGTGTGTTCTCAAAACACATGGTGTGTACTTGAATCCTCTTGCCATGATCGTCTCCTTCTACAAAGTTAAGACACAATACACTCCAATTAGAAAACTACACGGCCTGTTCACGGTAGACACGAAATGTACTGGACAAGCTTCACCTTACTCGAGTTGTTAGTGGCATGGTCAGACACACGACTCAAACTACACAGTGTGTCTCTGACAAACATGGTGTGTACGTGAAAGGATAACACTGATGCGTGTTGTTCGTGACACGGTCAAGTACCTGGGATAGACTACACAACATGTTCTAGGTAGACACAGCAAGTAAAAGAAAAGACTCCACTGACCCATGTTTTTAGCTACACGGCCGAGTTCCTAAGATTATACTACACGGTGTGTTCAACATGAACACAACGTGTTTCCACTAGACATTTCCCTTCTCGTGCCTCTTCGCACATGACCTACGACACAGTCAGAGAATACAAGACATGTACATAAATTATACGGGATGTACTTATGAAATTTTTTTCTTCCTGAAAAGGAGAACACATGGCATGTACGGAACATTACATGGCGTGTATTCATGGTTTTTCCGAACAGTAATCCTCAGAAAATACTCCAGAACCAAGAAAACACCGAAAAAAGAATTGAAAGTTCCAAATTCTGATCCGTGAGGGCCCATACTCCCCGATAATCAAATATTGGCATCTTATACATGTTATAAACAAGAAAACAGTGCAATGATCCCCCAAATTCTGGTCCATGACGGCCCATAACACCTCCAGAACCAAAGTGTGGCGTTCATTCAAACAAAACATTACAACAAAGTTCCTATCAAACATCAAGATTTTCTATCAAGTGATCTATCACAACAGCATGAATATTCTACACAACATCTATCACAACAACATGCAATCACCAATTCATCCTACATGGCATGGAAGGAATGCATGGCATGTGATTTCTAACAAGTACCTATATGACTTATGAGATGGAAAACCCTCATCTCATCAGGTTGACACAGAAATATAACCTCAATAACAACAACAGTAACAAGACAAGACATGTGAATCACCCAATGGTAAAATCAAATCAACTGTAAAATTGCAAACCAGTAAAATTTCATTAAACGAGGTAGTATGGATTTTCCCTGTACATGGGTTAGCTACTCCCTGACACAACTTATTACCAAGTAATTATTCCATCTTATCATGGGCTATAGGCTCCAAACAGTAAGTCAATAGAAAAGAATTCCTCTAATACCACTTTATAACGTCCTGGTTCCGGATGCCACCCAGAGGTGCCCCGTACCTGGTTTGTCACATTGCCTTAAGAGAATTTCCCCAATTTCCAGAGGCTTTCGACTAGCAGTGAGAGCCTTAGGTGTGATATTGGGAAAACTATGCCCTCATTGGAATAGTATCCAGTGGAAGTAAAAAACTAACAATAGAAAAAGCAGTAAATAACCAACAACAGTAAACAGTGGAACACTGGTATAGAAACAATTAAAGAATAAATATATATAAATGATGCATGATACATATATGTCTAGTAAATCATCCAAACAAGTCACAATAAAGAATATTGTACTAAACCAATGTACAAAAGGAAAATAGATGAGCAAGTCCTCAGCATCGCAAGCCTCAGCTTGGTCCCATGCTCTCCAGCTCCAATGCAATCAAGTACTTAAACTCGCATGGTGCTTACACTTGTCTATACCTGGAGAAATATAATCTGTTTCGGTCCAAAAGCATGGCCCAAATAGGGTGTTAGACTAAATATCAGTAGAAAACCACCTGAAGATATGTGCCTCAAAATCAGTGAGTATATGGTAGGTAAAAGTACAGAAAGTAGTCAATAAAAAATCACTAAGCAGTAAACAATCCGCAGTTTAAGCATTCAAAACACCACACATCATGCAATAGAAAAACAGATAACACAACAGGTAACCCTCTGGGACATACCCACAACCATTCCCCTCTGGTCCTACCTATCAAGTACAAGCAACCCTCTAGAAAGCACAAACAGTCTCACCCCTTTGGTTTAGCTAATGTATATACTCTCTAAGGAAGCACTCACCGTCAAATCCCCCACTAGTCTCATATCATACTAAAGGCACTCTGGGGAAGCACTCAATGTCAATTCCCCCTATAGCCCACGTCGTGGAACTACAGACATTCTAAGGAAGCACTGAACGTCAATTCCCCTTGTGGTCTCGCCTCGTAAATATAAAGACACTCTGGAGAATCCCTCTACGTCAATTATTCCTGTTTTCTATATATTAGGTTCTCATGGCCCTGTATAAGTCAACAAGCATAGCATTGCGTAACAGCCAAAGTAAACCTAAAGAACAACTTGGAATTCATTCCACAACAAAACAACATATCCGAGCAATAGGCACACCACCCTATAATACTAGACAGGGATAGTGAATAACATCTTAAGAAGAAACTAGAACCAAAGGTGCAATACAAAAAAATGCATGGGAAAAACATCAAAAGCATAGAAAAATTCCCTACTCAAAAACAATAAACTCTACTCAGGAATACAAGCAAAGAAGGAAAACGATAGGGCTAAAACAATAAATGTGTAATACCCCGTTCAAGGGTATTGGAAAATTAGCACATAAAACTCAAATAAATTCTACAGAAAGGCACAAACCGCCTACCTCAGTGATAGGAGATCAATATAATTGAACCAAAAGCTTTGAATCTCCTTAAAATGTCATAGATCTAAGAAAACACATAAAATTTTTAACCCACAATAACCTATAAAAGAGGAGGAATTGGAAAATGATGATCTAGAAGAATAGAGAGATTACCACTGTTATTCCATCAAAATTGACAGCGGTCGATTTGGAGAACGGTTGTGCGATCAGGGGCTCAGGGAAGTCTCGGCACCGTACTGGTGCTCCGGAATGTTTCAACCAGAGAAGAAGACACCCCTATCCATTAGACGCAACCCCGGTCTATTTAATGAAAAAAAACAAAATACATGGCATGTAAATTTGAATTACATGGTGTGTACTTGACCTTTCCATACTCCGCATTAGGCGGCTTCCACGTCACCCCACACAACAGTGTGAGTGGCCATGACATGGCCAGCACACAGCCTCCTATGACAACAAAGTACACAACATGTACTCATAAAGTACATGACGTGTATTTCAAAAATTTATTGAACTCCTGTTTTCTCAAAAACGCCAAAAAAAAAAAAGAAAAAAACTTTAAAAAAAGATCCGGGTTCTTGAACCTATTCACTTATAAACAAATCTATACCATCTTGTCAATATGAGTCTTCTTAATAATCATGGTACTACTAAAAAAATATAAATCCTCAAATTATTATAAAATATTATAAATCTAATAGTAATTATCATAAAAAATACATTTTTAGGGATACTAGTTGGTTGATGAAATATAATATCTTTCATAAATTTACAAACGTAATAACGAAAATCTTTTGGATTTTCTTGTTTTGAACACTACAAATACATTGAGAAAATTATGTAAATTTTTTATATGTGTTTGGATAGTAAAATATTATTATATATACCCTGATATTTAACTAGTCATAGTACTTTTTATGTTCCTCATCTTTTTCCCTCAGCCTGATTCCATGATGTAGACGATATTGATGCCCCAACCATTCATAACAGAATCATCATTAAATGATACTATAAATTATATAACTATATATTTTGTTCTAAAATGTTGGATGTAGTGTATTTTAAATTAAAAAATGCAATCAAATTTTGTTGGTTTGTTGAATATACATGCATTGAATCCAATAAATATATATTTTGACCATACAAATTCACCACAATGAAAAACCAACGGAGACTAAAAACACAAAAAGGAATAATTAAAGGAAATAATTAAAATATATTTTATATAATTATATTGTATAGACATACCATGGATTCATTGGTATTAAAAAGATTATTTCATTTATGATTTTGATATTAAACTATTAGAGTAGTCCTGTCACTATTTTACCCTCTGTCAAGGTCTCTATTTCTATATTTCTATTAATGTTATTTGAGGTCTAGCGAGTACAAATTTCTGTTCATGGGGAAATCCCATAAATTTTTTTATATATATTCCTCTAAAAATTATAAAATTTATTCCATCATAACATACATAGTATATCATCATATGGATTATCAATTCATGAAAACATACCTAATGTGTACATTTATATTTGATCCACCTGTCCAATCATACAAAATGATTTCACTAACATTTTCAACACTAATGAATCATTGATCATATTCTCTATACATATTTTATTAAAAATAAATTATGTGAGTAAATATTTATCTCAACTTCATATCCACATGAGCCTGTAATTATAATAAATGCAGATATATTATGGGAATGGATATGGTTCTTTTGATGGATTGTTTCGATCCATTGGTTGATCCTTGATACAGTTCTGAGTCATTGCCTCATTTCACCCCTTCCCGTTGTCTTTTTCTAACAACATTCATCAGTTTTGAAATTTTTTCATTAAATGATAATGGTTTATATTGAAAATAAATTTTAAATGAATACCTCCTTGTTGATATGTTTTTTATAAGATTTGACGGCCATGCGATGAGTGTTCCAAGTGCTTGTTCGACCTTATGAATATATTAATCATCAATTAGATCAGGTAGCTCGATTATAAACTCATGGGCTATGTTAATTGACACTTTGAAATGACCTGTTGTAATTGTTCTGTTGTGTGTCTTGTCATTTTGAATATCAAACACCATATCCCTAGATATAATGAGATGGATGGGGGTTGATAGATATAAATCATAGTAATTTTCACCCTGTATAATATCAGTACAAGAAATTTATTAGTGTCTATCTGATTCAAAATTCCAATAAACAAATATTACAACATTGATTACCTCGTATAAGAGAGGTTTTTATGGAGAATGTCTCACCTCAATGCTGGTGGGGCTGTGGCAGGATCTTGACATGGGGGTTGTTCTTGAGATTCTTCTTCTCATTACACTCAAACAGTGTTGTTATCATATATCTCTTCCATTGATTTCATTCTTAAAGGTTAGATACTATTTCTCTCATCGTTATTATTTCTACACATTGATCATTATCATGTTTTTTCATCTCAAACTATTTTCAAGGTGTCACCCAAAACCCACAACCTTAACAGAGACATACTATTCTAGCTACTTCAATACCAACGAAATTATGTTTGCATCCAGTGTGAGTGTTGTTGATTTATGTGACTATGTTAGATATAAAATATAGAAAATAAGTAATCATTCTTATGAAATAGTGATTTGAAGAAAAAAAATTTATTATTTTATACTTACACATGTTTCTAACACTTTTTGTGTGTTTTCATCTATTAGTATCCAATCAATACTAACACGTGAATCCTTCCATATAACATTGAGTGTAATGGAAGTGAATTTTGATTTGGATTCATCAATATGAATATAAATATAGAAATATAGTTATGGTGATGTCTTATGTCCCTAAAAATTATTACGATAGATTTAAAATATGTACCAATTTTTTGGGGGTGAAGCATACCCCCATCCTTGCTTAACGGTTAGGGTACAATTGTTTTTCTACTCATTCCATATTTTCACCACTCAGTTTTTGTTTCATAAATAAAAAAGTCTAACACAAAGTGAAGAGTACATGTTTCATCTCGAAACATATTAGCAAACACAATATACCTGAAAACAATACTCTGCATGAAAATTAGAAAATATTGAAATAGTGGGTTCCCTAGACCAAACTATTCAGTTCTTTTGATCACCATATCATGTATTCAGTTATCTAGGCATGATGTCATCTTACCATTATAGTGTAGAATGTTTTTCATCCACTATTGAAATGGTAATTTCTAAAGTTTAATTGTCGTATCGAAAGGTTATAGAAGTTCTCAGGCTATAATGAGAACCTCTAGATACTATGACATTAATCTTAAATATATGTTCTATAGTCTTGATACATCATAATGATTGGACACAGTAGATGTTTGAGTATCAGGTGTTGGGGGCTCATAAGCATTGAGACTTATTCTTATGAAGTTTGCACTTGGTGATCTGTAGTAGTGAGAGCATGAGGGCTGACCCGCTAATAGGAACAACAAATGTTTCGGGTGTCATTGGATGTTCCGGTCTACGATCATGTTTAATGGTCTCCTGAATTGAGATCATTACCAATGTATGTCACTTGATTATGTACTTTTTTGTAAGACGATAACCATGGCAATGATGTCGTGGTGAGGTAGTTTGTGTCGTGTGTGTCGTTGGTGGCATGACATTGATTGAATGGTCAAGAAATTATTTGTCACATCCTAGTTATGGAAGTAATATATCTCATGCCATGTTGATATGGATGGAAGTACATTTATAAGACCACGGCCATGGCAGTCATGGGTGAATCTGTCCAGTTAAATCAACAGACTATAAAACAAGAAAAGGGTGATGACACATGAGTGCCTCGTTCTTTATGAGATATTAAGTACAATGAGATTATATTACATAGTGTGTGTTCGTAGGTTGGTTGTTGATGCTGTGACAATCCATATTTCTTCAGTGGCCATGATAGGTTGTTATATCTCACTCTTGGATTGTGAATACTATTCACTACTGTCGAGATAAGGGACAAGAGGGTCACACACAATAGCGTATTCAAGAATCTGCCCTATTCAATTGAATAGGATTTTTGGACATGGTGGGAGCCATCACTGTGGTCCGAGATTTGTCCAAGGTTAAACGAACACCAATGAAATAAATAAATTCATATTATTACAGTTTAGAATAATGATTATTGAATTTATTTGTTAAATGTATTTACATGTTTTAGTAAATACATAAAAAATATTAATTGATGAATATTAAAATTATTCAATGTTCAATTAATATTTATGGGCATGACAAGTCGAGTTAATGACTCAATTATTATCACATAATATATTTTAATATATTATAAGTAAAAAATAATAATATTTATGACTCAGTTTAGTAGTTGTAAATGTCTTTGATAGTGCATTTTGTATTCGGGGTCGGCAAGGCGATATTGGGTATTTTAATAAAGCACTATAAATAGAAGAGGAGGGGAATTTGCCAAACACTATTCATGGAGCTTCTCTCTCCTCTCTCCTCTCCCACACTCTAGAGAGAGATACTCTGGATCCAAAAAGCTCAGATGGATCTCTCTCTCGGTCATCTCTAGTGAAGTGATGCACTGATCATTGGAACGATGAGAGCATCATCGATATTCTACACTAGCACCCGGACTACGACGAATGGCGCTCCCAGAGATTCCTTGAAGAATGTGTGAATGATTTAGTGGAAATCAGCTTCAGATTCTTCAAGCAGTGATCGTCAATGACGAATAGACATCGTGCGTGACATCAGATCTCATCCATGTATTTTACGGTTTATGCCTATGATTAAAATCCTCCACACATGGTCCTGGGTAAAGACCAAGATGCTCTTCTTCGACGTCGACAAGTTTACTTCGACCGTCGGTGGAAATTTTTTAAAAACTCACCTGTTTGGGGCTTCTGCTGCATGCCAGGTTTCAACAAGTGGTATCAGAGGGAGCATATGTCAATTTTAACCCATGTAAAATTAAATTTTCATTAAGTTATCAAGAGGGCATCGATATTGTCCCAACGCCACAGACCCCATTTTAATCTGATACTAGATGACCATCCTACAGTCATCCAATTTTCTAAATTCGTTTTAAAACAAATAGTTTAATGAGGTTTTAATTTGATGAACAAATTTTATCTTAATCCATTTACACCGGTAGAGTATTTTCTGGTTAGGAATATTAATTTTATTATAATATTAATTTCTTAACTATAATAATAATAATATTGTAATAATAATGTTATAATAATATTTATTATTATATGGTTTAATATTTTCTAGCCTAAATGGAGGCTTTATAAAATTATAAAAACAATGAATGGGGGGCTTACCTCCAAAAAAGGTCATGAAAAGCAAAAAAAAATCAATGGTTGGGGGGAGGGTTTTTTTTTACATTTTTTCAAAAACAAATTCTTAAAAATACCACCAGGTTTAAAATAAATTTTTTTTTACATCCTAAAGGCGGCACCTGGTGTGCCGCCTTTGGGGAATTTTCCGGCCAGGGCAAGGCGGCACCGGGTGTGCCGCCTTTGCCCAAAAAATAACCGCAAAGGCGGCACACCAAGTGCCGCCTTTGCCTAAATAATTTTTTTAAAAACTTTTATTTTTATTTTTATTTTGTTTTGTTATATATATATATATATATATATATATAAAACAAAACTTTTCAGCAGAATTTTTCTGCTATTTAATATCCAGCGGTTCTGCCATTACAGCAGTCTGGATTCTGACTGATACCCTCACCCAGGACTCCCTTTTATAAGGGGGTTTGCCCTGAAAACAATACTGCATTTTCGATGTGGGATTCTGGTTCTCCTTTTCCTGCACAGTACATTCTGCGTTTCCGATGTGTAATTCTGTTTCAAGTACGCGACTTTGAAAGACTATAAAAGTTAAACTATAAGACCAATACAAATGAAACTTTAAACACTGATTAAACATATAAGAAATAGTTGAAAACAAAAATAATTTCATAAAAAATGTTGATACAGATTAATTTATAAGCTTTCAAAACCACCTACTTGAAACTTAAACATATTTGAAGTACGTGACTTTGAAAGCTTATAAAAGATAAATTATAAGACCAATACAAATGAAACTTTAAACATTGATTAAACATATAATAAATAGTTGAAAAAAAAAATAATTTCATAAAAAATGTTCACCAAAAACAATTTATAAGCTTTCAAAACCATCAACATGAAACTTAAAAATGTTTCAAGTTCCCGACTTTGAAAGACTATAAAACATAAACTATAAGACCAATAGAAATGAAACATTAAACATTGATTAAAAATATAAGAAATAGTTGAAAACAACAAAAACTTCCTAAAAAATTTCCATAAAAATTAATTTATAATATTTCAGAACAATTTACTTGAATAGGGAATCTGATCCATCAGTTTGAGGGATACCAGGGCTAGGTAGATAGATAATCGGATCATTGTATCTATGGATTTTTTGGATTGTAAGATAGATTCATTTCATTCATTATATCGAGGTATTTCTTTTTTAAGAGAATATAGACTTTCTTATAATTATAAAATAAGGGACACCTTTATTTTTTTGGTTATAGAATACGATTCTCTTAAGGTTAAAAGACATTATTCTTTTAATGGATTTGAAAGTCATTATTTGTTTTGTATGAAATTGTATTTCTTTTTTGTAAAAAGTTTTTATATTTCCACCACACATATAATTGAATTCAAAACATCATATTAGTATTTTTATTATGATTTTATCCATATTAATATGATTTTGATAATAACAAAACTTTTGAATTAATAAAATCTATCATGATTATGATTCTTGTACTCTGATTACTCGGATTCATATAGACTCTGATCTTTTACATTGTGATTTAATCAAATTGTTTCTATTTATGATTATTTGATTGGACTGAGAACCATGTCCAATAAAAAATGTAAGAGTTTTTTATTTTTTAGTTTATTTCTTTTAAACTACATTTTTTAATACTAAAATATTCCCACTTTTAACTTATCTATTAGAATAATATTCTTATGATCCTAATAAAAATTATAGGCATAATGATACAACATTGTGTGGTTTTCTCAAGAGAATATTCCAACTCATCTTTTAATATCCATTTATTGTATTTTCTAGCTTTACCATTATCATTACTATATGAATAAATTGAAAATTTCTCAACTTGATTAATGAAACTAAATTCATATTTTTAAGAACTACTAGTTGATGAATTATCTTTTAAATAATTTCTTATCAAATTATTATGTCTATTACTAGAATGATACGTCTTCTTCATATCGTTTTTCTATTTTAGAGGATTCTCACTTTTTTTATCAAATTATAAATTATCCATTTTCATTATAAAATTCATGGAAAAGATTCCAATGAAATTATAGATTCATCACCATAGTGGTTTATTTAGTTTTAAATTCATTTACCCTATATAATCCATCTTTAAATAGGTGAATAAATTTCATTAATGTATTCATCAAATTCATCATCATCAGAATCAATTGATTCCCCAATTTCCAATTATTTGAACTTATTTTTTCTTATAGCCTCAAAGGATATATAATCTATATCTTCTTTTTGAAACTCATTTCCTTTATCATTTCATAATCTATGAGAATAAAATATAACTCCTTTAATGAAATATATTCCCTATCTTCCATGTCTAAAACCATGGCATCAAATCATATAGGGAAATTTATCAAAAGTGTTTTCAAAATTTTTGAATCTTATATCTTCTAACCAAATCCATAGATATTACATACCATCTCATTGAACCTAATGAAATAGTCATCAATGATTTCATCATCGACCATTTTAATATTCTCAAACTTTATTCTTAGTATTTTCATATTATCTCTCTTAACATTAATATTTCCTTCATAAGTACTTCCTAGTTTGTCTAAAATATCGTTGGTAGTTTCAACACCCATCGCTTTAGTGTATAACATTTTTGATAAATCCATTAGGGTATAATTATGATATTTTCCATCAACTTCAAGATTTATCATTTTAGATTTAGTACAATAATAATACTTAACAATAGGTGGTAATCTAATGGTTGATACGTCTTTCATTTATAAGAAAAGCGATTGAAGGAAAAGAGTATAATATTCCTCTATGTATGGTAGTTATTTCCCTAAAATTAGGCATTCCATGGTTTCTCACTGAATTATGATCCTTCATTTCTCATAATGTTTTCTTATCATGAGAGGGGATCTTTTTATGATACCATTTGATTTAACCAAGGATCAGTTGGGTTCTAATGAGGGGGGGGGGGGTGAATCCATAGTACATTGTTTTAAAAATTCACTATTCTGTAATCTAAAATCTATGACTGATTAAACTATCTATCCCTTATCTTAAATTCTGAAAATCTGCCTGAATGAAAAAATAAAATCAATGAAAAACACAGGGATTCTATTAGGTTCATTACAAAGGCCTACTCTTTACTATAACCATTTATTACACCTTGATAAAGGTTATTCACTTTTTTTAGTCGGTTACAACATGGGAAAGTTGTATTCCCATAAAAAATAAGTCCAATAGTGCTTCATATCTAGAGCCCCACTATAAATTACAAGCTCCCACCTTCACTAACAACTCTTAACTCCCATAGGTGGATCTTTATACTATATCCATGGTGATTCTAAAATCTCATAAGCCTACTCGAGAGTCCCACTGGTGACCTCTTCTACATCTAAGTCCCAAAAAAGACTTCAAAATTTCTAAATCAGACAATATATGAACTTTTTCCTAAATATATCTATCAAATTTTTTTATTTCTGGAAAACCTTCGTATATAGTCTTTCTCAAAAAAACAAACCAATGCACCTGATCTACCCATGTACAATATTAATGAAATTAGGCAACTGTTTTTCAATGACCTTATCTTTATCACTATCCATTGAACATAAAATTTCCTGGACTAATCTCAAAAAACTCATAACATGGTTATATATCTTCTGAACCACTACCTAGATCGGTCTCAATATTTATGTATATAAAATTAATGGAATATCAATTCAATTTTATTTAAAAAAGACAAATATAAAATATTCCATGATAATTTTATGTAAGTGTTATTTAATTTTCATGAAAATATTTTATAATTCATGCACACCTACAATGCCTCTTTCCTTCTCACTTTAGTGCTTCCCCTGAAGGCCTTTCCTAACCAAGGCACTGGTTTTATGGCACCCAGGATATGATGCTACACTAACTCCTCCTAATCAACTCTAATTTGAACCTTTGGTTTTTTTAGGCTCTCAGTAGATTATTTTGACCACTCTAACCCGTAATATTCTTAGACCAAAGTAACAATGGATGTTATTATTCTTCCTTCGATGTGGATATCTCTTATTGTTGTGGAATCCACCATTATTCTCTACTCTCTATCTTTGAGAGTGAAAAATTCATATGCTGCTGATGGATTGGATCCTTGTTTCGATGGATTGAAATTATAGGGATTTCTCATTGATCTACCTCAACTTTGACTCTCATTGGCATTTATCAACACATGTGATTGATTAATTGTGTGAATAATGGTTTGTGGATACACTATTTTCTTTTTTGGGAAATTCAATTTAGAGTAGATAGGGGTGTGGATTTTTAGTTTTTTGGATACCCTATGTGGGGGAATATTGACATGTAAGTAACATCACCATGTCCCATTTATTATATGTAGAAAGTAGTTATATGTGTTACATGGAAAGATTCCATGTTGGAATATGGAAAGATTCCATGTTGGAACATTGAAAGATTCCATGTTGGAACATGGAAGGATTCCATGTTGGAACATGGAAAGATTAAATTTTTGTACATGGTAAGGTACCCCATTTGATATGCACGCTATGTATAAGGGAGACATTCCATATAATTTGGATGTACATGTTAGGTTGGGAAGAGTTTTATGAGAAGGTAAGGATTGAGGAGGAACATTCTATATACATGATGAACACACCATTTACTTATTATGAATTTTAGGTGTGAGGATGAAGTGGTGATATGAGGAAATTATTGATATATTATATATTTATATTTGGTTTTTACAATGGTTTTTGGAGGACCCCTTCATGGTTTTTATTTTAGAATCCTATTAAAGGAAGTGTGGTGTGAGGTCCAAGTGGGGGCTGTAGGATTTCTTCTTGGAATGACTTAGAATTACCATGGTGTATTTTTTTATGCTCTTTTTGATTTTTTCTATAATTAAGGATAGTGTAGTCTCATGGTTGTGTTTTATTAGTCAGTTTCTCAAAGTTTAGTTTTTTTATAGACATTATGATATGGTGACCCTATGGGGATGTCAAGAACAAATGAGTTCTATTAAGTAAAGTTTTAATTAGGTCTGATGGACCTTTTAGTATATTATAATGTGTGAGGTATTGATTGGATATAGGTTTTATTCCAAGAGGATGGATGAGGTCCTATTTATATGGTCTTGAATTAAGGATTTTTACATGTGGTAGACTAGAACTGTATTGGTTTTTATGTTATTTATGTGGTTCTGAAAACTATTTTGGGTGCCCTATTATTTTCACCCCTATATGGATAGTACTGGTTTCAATTAAAATGGTGATGGGTTTTAGTTTTCTCAAATCATGTCTTTGTGGCCTCTGAATTGGATTTTATTGGTCATTTCTATTCACGTTCTAGATGTGAGAGGAGTCATTTGGGATATTATTAGATTTGGCATCAATTCTGAGAATTATATAATGAAATCTTCTATTAGTTGGATAGTGTTTTTTAGGTCTGGGGAGCTTATAGTATACCTATATTAGTGAAAAATTTCTTTCTAGTTTAGTATTATATCCTATCTATGGTTTGGGGATTTATGGATTTTTTTCTTCTCTATGAACTTACATGGAAGTGGACATGTACATGAATAAAGTTCCAACCTAGTTAGGTAGAACATACTGAATATTATGATTAGATTTCTTGGTTGAATCTTCCCAACCATGGGAACATTTATGGGTTCTCTAGTGTCATCCAATATGTTCTTCTTGCCAATTTATAGTCTTTGAAATTCGCGTACTTGAAACATTTTTATGTTTCAAGTAGACTGTTTTGAAAGATTATAAATTATTTTTTATGGACATTTTTTAGGATGTTTTTGTTGTTTTCAACTATTTCTTATATGTTTAATCAATGTTTAAGGTTTCATTTATATTGGTCTTATATTTTATGTTTTATAGTCTTTCAAAGTCGGGAACTTGAAACATTTTTATGTTTCATGTTGATGGTTTTGAAAGCTTAGAAATTGTTTTTGGTGAACATTTTTTATGAAATTATTTTTGTTTTCAACTATTTATTATATGTTTAATCAATGTTTAATGTTTCATTTGTATTGGTCTTATAATTTATCTTTTATAAGCTTTCAAAGTCACGTACTTCAAATATGTTTAAGTTTCAAGTAGGTGGTTTTGAAAGCTTATAAATTAATCTGTATCAACATTTTTTATGAAATTATTTTTGTTTTCATCTATTTCTTATATTTTTACTCAGTGTTTAAAGTTTCATTTGTATTGGTCTTATAGTTTAACTTTTATAGTCTTTCAAAGTCGCGTACTTGAAATAGAATCACACATCGGAAACGCAGAATGTACTGTGCAGGAAAAGGAGAACCAGAATCCCACATCGGAAATGCAGTATTGTTTTCAGGGCAAACCCCCTTATAAAAGGGAGTCCTGGGTGAGGGTATCAGTCAGAATCCAGACTGCTGTAATGGCAGAACCGCTGGATATTAAATAGCAGAAAAATTCTGCTAAAAAGTGTTGTTATATATATATATATATATAAAACAAAACAAAACAAAAAATAAAAATAAAAATAAAAATAAAAATTTAAAAAAAAATATTAAGGCAAAGCCGGAACCTGGTGTGCCACCTTTGCGGTTATTTTTGGGCAAAGGCGGCACACCATGTGCCGCCTTGCCCTGGGCGGAAAATTCCCCAAAGGCGGCACACCAGGTGCCGCCTTTGGGGGGTAAAAAAATAATTTTTTTTAACCTAGATGTATATTCAAAATTTTTTTTTTGAAAAAATGTATATTAAAAAAAACTCTTGGGGGGATGATCTACATGTGCGGGTCGTGGAAATTTTTTTGTGGTAAAGGTGAAAACCAGCCGGTCAGGAAAAAACAGTCTTCTAGGGTTTCCTAGCGGCCCCATCTCCCATGCACGGTGGCCAAACGACCCCCTCCTCCCTCGTGTGCACTCTCTCTCACTGGCCTCCCGGAACGACTCCCCTCCCCACACCGAGCGGCCTCCCTCCTCTACAATTGCATGAAGTCATACTCTCCAAACCCCTTCTTTGTAAACTAGCTAGGTGCATCCTTACGACATGATGTAACAGGCCACCCCATCACACGACACCCCACTATTCTTCCCCATCGCCCACAGCAAACATCATGGCGTGTTTCCTTCCCTACGGAGACCATCTACAACGGGGAGCTGTGGCCCCATTGCCCTCTTGACCTCCCGTAGCGCCACCCTTTCTGTTCACCTCCCATAGCAGGCGCTGGTACCACCTCCCAAAACCAGAAAGCACCTAGGCCGGACTCCCACCAACCTTTGATGGCCTCCTCCTGGATGCGCATCATGTAGTCCACTCTTGCACCTTCCTAAAGCAGCAAGCAGCAGCAACACCTGCCCAACCCGGTCTCACCCGGACTCGGCGCACCATCCACTGCCATGCACGCCTTCGCACCCTCGACCAGGGACATCCCGCTTCCTTGATGGAAGCCGCAGCCACGTGCTTCTCCCCTGCATCTTGTTCCCACACGCACCTGTGAGAGATAACCATCTGCACAAACTGGATTTCCCCCGAAACATGAACTCACAGGTCTTCCTAGCCCGGAACGGACTTAGGGAGACCTGCTGCCCCTCCGGGAATGCCCTTTCAACTTGTCATTATCAACCCTACTAGGCCTGTTCCGGTTCTCCCTGACCTACACAGGTCTTTTCCAAGTTTTTATGGGTCCCAGTTATTAAATTTAATCAAAAATTAATTAAAATAATTAATTAAATTACAATTGATAATAAATTTAATTTAATTTTAATTTTTGGTTATTAAATACTTCATGCATTGTAATTAATTTAATTGTAAGATAATTAAATAAATTAACTAAACAGATATTTTGTTTTAAAATTAAATTAATTAATAGGTACTAAACGACATGATAATTGAATTAAAAAAAAGAGTGAATTTTTAATTCAATTAAAATGCCCTCAAGTATATTTTAATGCATGTTTTATATTATTCTACATTTAGTTTATATATACATGAGTTAAAGCGTATACTGGTCATGAGTTGTGGACCGACCAATGTATGTCCATTATTTATTTATTTTATTTAATTATTTATTTATTACAACGGTTTTGTAATAATTAGTTTAATTAAATAAAAGATGATCTTTGTGTCGTCTCAAATGTCATTATATGTATATGGGAATGCACGCTCATTCTCAGAGTTGTAATTTTTTTCCCTGAGACCCCCTCACCTATGTGTGAGTAATGTTGTATAATGACGTGACGACATATGGCGCGCTTCTCGCCGAGTGATGACGACGCACCAGACAGAAGTTGGTTGCATTGGATAAGCAGATGTTTCTGTTCAAGTTGCATGTCATGCGACTAAAGGTACTTACCCCTAGAGTTTCGGTTGGTCCGTTATTCACTCAACGGATCAACCAATAGTACCGGATCATGATCAGGTGTTCATTTAATTTTGGCATGGTTTAATTTTTTTTAATGTGTAATTTATTTTGCAATCACATAGTATAATAATAAACAAGAATGCAATATA
The DNA here is from genome assembly GCA_963277665.1 of Viscum album. NCBI lineage: Eukaryota > Viridiplantae > Streptophyta > Magnoliopsida > Santalales > Viscaceae > Viscum > Viscum album. The sequence goes on along the minus strand of OY728132.1, from coordinate 2,014,323,001 downwards.
AAATGAACATGTTACACAATAAAATTTCTATTTCTTGCACGGTCAGTTGTGATTGTGATCACATAGTACATGCTTATAGAAATAGAAAATCATTTCAATCATCACATTAAAAATAATAAATCCATTAAAATATATATTAAGTCATAACTACCTTCCGTCATTCAAGTTTAGACAAAAAAAAACTGTTTGAGGGGCTGGTCATGCCATAGCTGAGGGTGCCTCTTACTACCGGTGAGTACTTATAAGAATTATTGGTGGACATAACTAAAATTTCAGCAAATAAATAGCCATAACTAGCATGTTATAATTTTAGAGGCATGTGTTGACTAAATCAAGTTATGCTTTTATGAAGTTTGGACTTCACTCAACAGATCGTGGAGCCATAAGTTAAAGTGGTCACCTTTCCAAAATCCTACTTAGAACCCTCCAAGTAGTGGCATACCCATAGCTTGTAGACTATGCGGGGTGGTTCTAGGATCCTTACCACAAGAATACTCAAGTGACAGATTTTTCCGATTCTTGCATAGAGGGTTCCTAGAATCTGATAAAATAGTGGGAGACATTAGATGAATTAAGTAATTAATAAAAAATGTCTAAACTGGTAATCCAGAGAAAAGGCATTCATCTGCTAAAATTTATTTTTGTTGAAAACTGGAAAGTTATACCAATAGATTAAAATTTCAATATTATAATGTACAATGTAATTGTCCACACTGACATGAGTATCTATGAATAGTATACGCACGTCCGCATAATACTATGATATAGGAAACTCAATGTTTCAGTGTCCCCATCATTGTTATACTACCTCAAGAAGCGAGGGTGAAAAATGCTTACAGGTGACTAATACATAAAGAATGTGATAGTTATATCATTACGCATTCATCAACTTCTAGTGTCAGTTGCGGTCACTACCCCAAGACATATATGATATAACATAATTCTCATCTCTGAGATGTTTGCAAGGAGAAAGCGAAACAATGATATGAATTCGGCGATGTTTACACCAGCATGTATAAATTGAAATATTGATCATGATCTTTAAATATCGTGTTCACCACATTACTCATGTTTCATTTTAAGTCAAAAAATGAACAAGTATTGAGTAAATGCTTCATTACCATTCCAGGTAAGGTTTTCCATGTGAATACGAATTCAAAGATAGTTTTATCATTAATTCTTATGGAAAATAAATTGTAAGAAAATATGGAAAGGTAAAAGGCATTTAAGTCTAATGAAAAATTTGTGAAATCTGTCAATTAATGAGGTATTAATAGAGGTTATTTTCATTGAATATTATAAAATAATACAATGAATGTTTAAAATCAATAACCTGATTTGAAGGATCATGTTTCCACTTCTACATCAATGTAATGTTTCCCTTTCACTACTTGGGTGTTAAATACAATATGATGGTAACATATGTGTACTCTAATATGATAAAAAAGTTATTATAGAAACCTTACTAGAAGTTAGGTGTATTCTCCATGTGGCTATGAAAGGGTGATTCCTAGGCCAGTGGTGAGAAGTACACGCCTTCATTAATTGCCAAGAGAAAGATTAGTGTTGAACTATTGTTGAGTATAATCAGAGACATTAATCTCATGTGTCATGAGATGCATGGAGACATTCTTTCAGGTTATGGAATGACTGTTGTTTTCGGAAAACTCAATCACTAGTTCAGTAATAAATGAATCTTATGAAATTTGTGATGAATGTAAATGTAAGACCAATAACTAGTTGTGACAATATAATTCTCTGTCAAGAAATACTAAAAGTGGATGTCATGAATATACCAAGTATTGTATTTAGGCTCAGCAAAACTAAATACTTTGGGTATTATCGACGTATTCAGTTTGGACAAATGAGACTTTAGAAATAAAGGTATGTCACAATGAATTTTGAAATGGTTCAACTAGTATCTGTGAACTATCCCAAGTATAAGCTAGAGGTATATATGCTTCATAAGAATCATTTATGAAATTAAGGAATAACAAAGTGAAGTATTTTCATGGTTAGGAGATTTGAGTTGCTACGGGTTGGGATGAAGAAGAATATCTCGATCAAGCATTCATCAATCATGATAATGTAGCGTGGAGTAATTCATTATTGCACATTACATTATGGACATCACGACCTTGATGTTAATGTTGAGGATTGATGATCAAGTCTTACATATCAACATTTATCAATATACATATATCATGGAGAAATTCCAATGTGCATATGTTATACATCAAAATTTTGATTCATGTAATATCAAGGTTTCAACTAGCAGAAACTTCCATTATATTTCATGAAATAATTTTCATGTAACAACGATATCCCACAACCATATTCCAACTATATTGAGAAATGGATATCACTTGAGTCATATTATGATAGAAATCCATTATATCATAAGGACATGTGTTTGGATGAAAATAGTTAGTTCGGATACAGAAAAACATGCATCAAGATAAACACATTGTGCATCTATGGTACTAATCCTATCAATTTATTTGGGTATTATATAAATCTGTAAGGTAGAAAAGTTGTAGTCATGTAAGGGTATACATACTTATATAATGGTGCACATCTCTATTAGAGCTACTGGGAACAATATTGACTTTTGTTTAGTCAATGCTCAAGATGGAAAAAATAGTTAGCATAGGAGCTAGTTCCACAAGCGCATGTGGAATAAAGTATGTTCCAGAGACACATACTGGGTAGGAAGGATAATACCATGGTGATGGTTTTTATATTCATTATGGTTGGTGATCTATTATTCAATGTGAATTACATTTCCTAATAAGTATATTGAAATTAGCTAAAATTGATAAGACTAACTAAAATTCAATTGATGGATTCCATGTACCAATTGAAAAGAAGCTATTATTTTGAATATTGTGGTGGGTATTCAAGTGAGTTTATACATGGATGGTACAAGTGCAGTACCAATGAGGCTAGATTGGTTTGACCAAATCATCCTTCTTAAATCTGTTATAATTTTACTTATTATAACTAATATCTGTGATCAAATTATTTAGCATTGGATGTCATGACCACTAAATCATGGAGGGTGTCTATACGACGATTCCAGAAAGGGATGTTCACGTAATAGAATGCTAATAAATGTTGTGAGTTACTGAAATATGGTTTAGGATTAATGTAAGCAACATGATCATAGTATATAAATTCGCAACAAATGATTTCAATGTGTCTAAAATAGGTTAGTGGGAGCATCAAGGTTTTCCAAGAAAAAATATGTTCAGCAACATATGGAAAACAGACATTGGTCTCATAATTAGTTAAGACCAAAATGAAATTTATTCTACTATGATTGAATTAAATTAACAACATAAGTTATATGGAATAGGATCAACTGAGGTAGATCTATAGGTTCTTTAGTCCTAGTCAATCGTACATATAGTGACATTGTATTGAAAAATACATGTTCTAGCAATTAAAGAGATGAATTTTTTCTCATTTCATAGGGCATAATATCCCCGTGTTGACATGTCTATGACATGGGAAGATATAAACATGGTGAGTTACAATCCATACGTTGTAATGATAGATCAACCACGCATTCCATAATATGCACAAGAACTGATACTTTCATGGTATATTTTATAGTAGGAAAATACCTGTTATATTCAGGAGCACTATAAGGGATCTAGTTAGAACTATCTAATTGTATATCGGAAGGTACAAAAGATATATACCTGGTAAGTGGAGGAGAAAGGATACTAGTTTTTTGGGATAAAAACTAGTCTTCCATAGATCAATGTAATCTAGACATGCAGTTATGATAAAGGCGGTGATCAAATCAAGCACATATCAGCCAGTGGTATCCATACCTATAAATACCGAGTACGTTGCGGCTTCTAAGGAATCTAAGATGCAGCTATGCACCAATCTATTCTAGTTCTTGGAATCTAACCTGGTGAGAAAAGTATTATCATAATCTAAATTTTGATATTTTTATTTGCTAAGATTTCAAGCTATGACATTGTACAAAAAGTGATATACACTCAGGATACCATATCTTGAGTAGTTTTACTCAAATAGGTGAGGTTGCTATATTAGAATAGCCATGTGGTGGAACCGTGGCCGACCCAGTTTCTAAAGCCATTACTCGGTAGAAAGATGATGTTCATCATGTGAGTGGATAACAAGTTCGGTTAGCATGTTGGCCCTAGTGAAAGTGGGAGTGTTGAAATAGTGGGGGCCCTAGACCCAACCATTTAGTGTTTTTGATTACCATATCATGTATACAATTAGCTATGCATGATTCTATCTTACCATTACAGTGTATAATTGTAACGCCCCGACCCCAGCTACCCAGAGTCGGTGCATTACTTCGTAACATTGGCATGATCACAATAAAGATCAAATCTCGAAAGACCGATTGGTTTAGTAGCCTTGGAAACACTAGATATATTCATAGGTTTTACATTACATCATAAAATGAAAAACTACTACAACAACATAAAGTCTCCATAATCCACACTCATATCCACACATAATATCCCTGCAGGTCATTCATAATTTACTTCTTCACTTCCTGGGAAAAATAAAACATATAAAAGGGGTGAGCTCAAATGCCCAGTAAGGATAACAAAATAGCGGAAACATTCATAAATAAGAATAAACTTTTAAGGCAATTTATAACTAAAACAAAAGCCTTTCAAACATGAACTTTCAACATGGTATGGCATAAATAAAATGAAATAATGCCATTTACTTATTCACATGGATATTCTACTAATCGAATAATCACATGCAAAAATCAATAACCACTTTCATAATGTTGGAATGCATAATGCCAGACTATCATAACCACATAGCCAAGGCCTCGTGCCAAGACTACAAATAAGATTTTGTCAAGGCCTTGTGCCAAGACACTAGTTTGTCTCATGAGACCTACCGATGCATCGAGGAGCTATAGCGGGCTCCACCCGTCACTTATTAAGTCCAATGCATTCCCATATGAAAAGGTTTAAACATAACATAAACATTCGTATTAAAACTAGCATACGAAATGTCAATAATTTCACCATAAACTATGAATGGTATAAAAATAGCACATCCATAGTCAAACATATCACAAAACCTTCAATACAATATAGAAGTTTTGTATCATAATAAATCAACTTCAAATAATCTTAAAATCCATCAAAGGATGTTGACGTAGATGAAATCAAATTTTTTTTAAAGAAATATCTCCTTTTATTTTGAAATCATTTAAGATCCATATAAAATAAAACATTTTCTTTGAAAATATTCTTATAAGCTTGTAAGGAAAGCTTTGAAGATTTTATAACGGCGTAAAATAACCGCACCCGCCGTATAAGTTAAAAAAACATTCTTACCTCAATTCTGTCGAAAAGGTTAAAAAGGACCTTGTTTTGAAAACGACAGAAATATTCCTTTATAAACCTCTTATAAAAAGTCAAACAAGGGTATAAATGACTTTAACCCATATTCTTGTAAATAGTAAAAATGTTTTGAAATACATTTTTAAGAAACATGGATGTGGATGATAAAGATATCCCAGTATATTATTACGTATAAACAACCTCGGATAATGAAGAGGTTGTGAAATAACCCTTACCTTGTACTTTTCCTTTGTTGGGGTCGGTTAACCTCCTGTATAATGGTGAAATAATTGTTATTAAATTATACAAGAATCATATACATTAATATGATATCATATATGATCTTTTAACATTGCTTTATTAATAATATCTTAGTATTATCGTCGTTTCAGGTGATAATCGATTCGTTCTTCTTAAATGTTTGGTTACGTAAGACATGTTTGTAATGGATAGATTAAATCTTATTCATAATCATAATGATATTAACATTATTTTTAACCTTAAAATGAGAATAAGACTTGAATGGATACGATGGAGAATGAATCTTATCACGTTCGTGGAGACGGTATTCCGTACGTACGCACGAACGCTACTTCCATTTAATTTTTATCATAAAAGAATCAAATCCAAATGATACATAGGTATATTACTATTCCAGTATAATATAATATTTTATATATGTTACTTAAGTTCATTAACACCATCCTTTATACGTTTCATGTGTGGTATGAACGAGTCATATCATTTTAAGGGGGCGGTAGTCCGCACTTCCTCAAATGAAATTATCGTATGTATATACAACATGAAACGAATAATGGTATGAAATAAAATGGAATTTCAGAATCTTATATATAAAATATATATCATTAATATCATATTTAATTATAGTGCCATCATAATGGCCACCATGAGAGGCGGTAAGATGTATTTGAACAATCATCGTTTCGTGAGGCGTTAGTTTGCCATCCACAGAAACATTATGTTCATCATCCATTAGATGGAGTTGTGTGTATGTGTAGTTTGAATCCTTCTTATAACAACATACTAGTATATTGTGGATACTGGTGTTGTTACAAAATAAAGGAAATAAAAAGATTTTGGGGGTTGGAGAAGCAAAATAAAGGAAAATAATTTAAGAGAAATCGTTACCTTTAATTTAGGTAACTCACTTTGGTTGGAACCAAAGGACTCCTTGAAATGCTTTCTGCCTAAGGGGATGCTTCAAGGAGGAGGAGAGGGATGTGGGGAGCTTATTTGGGCAGAGTTTGGACGAGCCAAGTGGCTTGAGAGGTGTGAGGAATGAGTATAAGTGGTCTCCTTTTATAAGGGAGAGGAGGGTCTCTTTAGGAAAGAGTGAAAGTATTACTTTATAATATAATTATATTAGGTTTATAATGGTCCAAAAATCATTGAGGTCGAATATAAGATGACTCATATTCTAAATAACATCAACCAATAAGAATTGGACAGGTTTTAAATAATATTTTAATCATTATAATCTTATTTTTTTAAATGATTTATTAATGAGGTAAACATTGCATCATTATTGTGTCATTAATAATTTCAATTATTTGATGTCTAAAAATTATAAATAAAATATCATTATGTAGGAAATCTTTTTAGCTTTCTAATGAATATTTATAATCGAAAATCCAACATGTATAACCCTATTTAAAAATTGTTCTTCTAAAAGATGTAAGCTTCTGCCATTTTTATTTTTATTTTAACTTTATTAATATAAAGTGTCCCTACCACATACAAGTGGCTCCAAGGGGTCCCCAAATTGACCCAAGGATGATCATGGTCGGGTATGTGTCCACCAATAAGGTTAGGACACATTTTAGGGTAATTTTGTATTATTATAATATTATTTTTTAACCCTTATTTACCGGATTTACCCTTAACCATGATAAATAAAATATTTACCATAGTAATTATTCAAAATGACTAAAAATAAAAGTTACCTATTTACAAAATTTGGACATCCTGATTCCAAATATGGAATCCATTTTTCTAAATTCAAAACACAGAAGTGGCAGAAATTAATTTAAAATTAATTCCCGCTGTCAAAACAAAAAGCGTGTTTTTAAGAGGTAATAACTATCAAAAGATTGACACTTGTTTATGTTCGGTTTAATTGTAAAATTATGTCCAATGACCAAAATTATATTAAATGGTAAAAATATATTCTAAATATACTTTAAAACCACTCAAATTCACAATTTATCACTATTAATTAATTTGATTTAAAAAGTTGTTTTTAATTAAAATTTAGTAATTTTCACTATTCATCAAAATATTAAAGTTATCCGAAATGTACCAAAATTTCACCTTAGGCTAAATTAGATATTCCGAATCCAAAAATGAAGTCCATTTTCAAATATAAAATATATATAATTTCAAAAAGTAGGTATTACTATTCATAGCGGCTAGTTTGATTGGTTACGGTGTGTTAGAACTCGGTGTTGCGTACAACACACGTTAGCATACCGTGGAAGCTTGGGATGTTTCATTTTAAATTTTTGATGTCCCCATTTAGTCAAAAAGTTTAAAATATAGTATCTAAAAAGGGTTCACTATTAAAATTTGGTAAAAGTGAAATACTGAAAATGAATTTGTTCTTACATTATGTCTAAGAAACTCATAATAAGATTATATAAAGTTTAAAATTTAGTTAATACTATTTATAACCTCTTTTGAACGGCTTGTTTGGTAAGTCATGGTGCGCTTGAACTCGGTGTTGCGTGTAGTGCATGTTATTGAATTATTTTGAAGAAATAACACACTATGAAATCTTGGGGTGCTACATTCTCCCCTCCTTCAATAAATTGTGTCCTCACAATTTGAAATTGTTCTTCGAAAATAAAAGGTTGAAAATAGAAAATATCTTTGTGGGAAAACCCACATCGGAAATTGGGTTACTAAAATTTAGTCTTAATATGAGGAAAAGAGAAATGAAAGGGTCACCACCAAATTATGATCTCGATTAGGAGAACATTGGTGGCAAATTGAGACATATAATTGGAGGAAAAACGTAAATATTTATAGGTAGTGATTGAGGTCATCAATCACAAACAAGTATAAAATTGAGGTCCTTAAACTCATCAATCTATGATGATTTGAAGTACCATCAGTTCAACAAAATATAGGGTATTGGGATAACACATTTTTGATGTTTCAAAATATCTTAGTTGAAATCCCACATCGAAAAATGAATTAACGAGGCCTCTATTTAAAATAAAGAGTCAAAAGTATGAAGATTACCGAAAATAACACATACTAGGGTTCCATGTAGGAAAATATGGATATGGAAGAAAAATCTAACCATCAATTATCTGATGGAGAGTGGTAGAGAACATGGCTATGAAAAGTCCAACAATCCCAAAGCCATAAATTAGTGATGATTTAAGGTACCATCTAGGAAAACATTTTTGTTCTAAGTTGATTTTCTTAATATTGAGGAATTTATTTATGAGATTGGCTAAGATCATAAGGAGATATACTTACTTTATAATTAGAGTTTTATCCATTAATAAATTTCTACCACAAACTCATCTTTCACTCTAAAAGATAATAGAATGTAAAAAAAATTCTATTTACACTATTCGTATAGGGTTCCAAAATAAACGAATTTATAATTCATCTACAAGATCATTTAATAAAAACTACATTATTTAATCTAGGACATCTCGTGGGCCAGTGGTAGGTGATACACCCTTGTCTCCCTTCGGTTGCGGGTTCAAGTCTCGTAGCCTTGCCGGACGCGACGGGTTGCCGCCCGACCTCCGGGTTGTCCTTTTATGGCAATCCAAAATAATCCAAACTAGAACTATCCAAAATACTTCTATCCAAACTCACAGTACAACATTTATAAGTAAGGTAAACATAATGTAGAACCTTTTTACCCCGTAATAGCATATGAATACCTTCATCATGTATTCTTTTAATACACCGAAACATCCTTAATTACCATATTCCTTATTGATTACATTCATGCTCCCTTATTCCATATAGAAAGCTGGATATACTTCATTAATCCAAAAATGTTTTAAACCCCAACAATGATGGAATATACAAATCATTAATCAGTTCCAGGGTTGTCAAGAATATCCAATATAATTTATCCAAAACAATCACATATTATTCCAAAATCACTACCTCAGTATCAGAACTATATTATGATTTATCATTCTCTCAACCATATATTTTCCAAAAATTTATCCTGCTATTGAGTCACTTTTCTTTGTTCCACACAATCTCAAGTCCTTAATGAAAAAGTACTGCAGTACAATCCTTATATACTCCATGATTATTGTAACAAGTACATTGTTGATACAACACTCAATTGACATAATCAACATAAGAACTCTAATCATTCCTCTTCATCTGTGGTAGTATCATAACTTGATTATTATCCAATAACATCATTTGCGGCATAGTCTGATGACTGGGACATAGGTTCGCGTAGTGTCCAAACTCCTTGCAAATGAAGCATTGTACATCTGAAACCATTTTCTTACCCTTGCAGTCACGTACTTTGTGCCCTTTTCCTCCACACTTATAACAAACTCCCATTCCTTTCAGGCAAGTTCCAGGGTGTTTCTTTCCACAGTTACCACATATGGGAAAATTCTTCTTTTCCCTCTTCTCTTTATCCATCTTTCTCTCTTCTATCCTTTTCTTATCTTGCTTCCCTTCAAAGCCATAGGACTCAGTAAACTCTTTACTTATCTTATCAACACATGATATTATTTCTTCATATGATGATAATACATGGGAGACTATTTCTCTTATAAATTCTAGCTTAAGACCATGAAAGATATGATCCTTCCTTCTCTTTGGATCATGTGTATTTCTGGAGTTCTCATTCCTTCTACTGGGCGCCATTTCTAAACAATGGCATACACTAGATCAGTTTATGAATCAAAATACATAATCCCATACTTATAAAACACTTAACATAAATTGAACTATTTATGGATATAATCCATAATCATAAGAATGTTTTCATTGAGGAAGTATATACTCATAATCCCTTCAAAATGATTTGTAAAGAAAATGAGAGTTATCCTAAGCATATCCCCCGGGAGTGTCGTAACCAAGAGTGCAGCAAGGCCCGTTGTCGTGCACCAGTTCCCGTTCGAGTCTAGCTCAAAGCGGTGTTTTCGGGTATTACCCCTAGGTACATCTGTGCCAGAGCCGCCTCTACCTGCTCGTATCCAGACAGGGATGTATTGCTCGGAAAACTCACAAAATCTCTACAATACCAAAATTCTAGGAAGTTCTTCTATACTAATCCTCAAAGTTAATCTTAGGTCTACGTGCTCTAATCAGAGTTTATCTAAATCTAGCTTCCAAGGTTTGTACTAAACCTCCTCTGATACCAACTGTAATGCCCTGACCCCAGCTACCCAGAGTTGGTGCATTACTTCGTAACATTGGCATGATCACAAGAAAGATCAAATCTCGAAAGACCGATTGGTTTAGTAGCCTTGGAAACACTAGATATATTCATAGGTTTTACATTACATCATAAAATGAAAAACTACTACAACAACATAAAGTCTCCATAATCCACACTCATATCCCCACATAATATCCCTACAGGTCATTCATAATTTACTTCTTCACTTCCTGGGAAAAATAAAACATATAAAAGGGGTGAGCTCAAATGCCCAGTAAGGATAACAAAATAGCGGAAACATTCATAAATAAGAATAAACTTTTAAGGCAATGTATAACTAAAACAAAAGCCTTTCAAACATGAACTTTCAACATGGTATGGCATAAATAAAATGAAATAATTCCATTTACTTATTCACATGGATATTCTACTAATCGAATAATCACATGCAAAAATCAATAACCACTTTCATAATGTTGGAATGCATAATGCCAGACTATCATAACCACATAGGCAAGGCCTCGTGCCAAGACTACAAATAATATTTTGTCAAGGCCTTGTGCCAAGACACTAGTTTGTCTCATGAGACCTACCGATGCATCAAGAAGCTATAGCGGGCTCCACCCGTCACTTATTAAGTCCAATGCATTCCCATATGAAAAGGTTTAAACATAACATAAACATTCGTATTAAAACTAGCATACGAAATGTCAATAATTTCACCATAAACTATGAATGGTATAAAAATAGCACATCCATAGTCAAACATATCACAAAACCTTCAATACAATATATATGTTTTGTATCATAATAAATCAACTTCAAATAATCTTAAAATCCATCAAAGGATGTTGACGTAGATGAAATCAAAATTTTTTTTTAAAGAAATATCTCCTTTTATTTTGAAATCATTTAAGATCCATATAAAATAAAACATTTTCTTTGAAAATATTCTTATAAGCTTGTAAAGAAAGCTTTGAAGATTTTATAACGACGTAAAATAACCGCACCCGCCGTATAAGTTAAAAAAACATTCTTACCTCAATTCTGTCGAAAAGGTTAAAAAGGACCTTGTTTTGAAAACGACAGAAAGATTCCTTTATAAACCTCTTATAAAAAGTCAAACAAGGGTATAAATGACTTTAACCCATATTCTTGTAAATAGTAAAAATGTTTTGAAATACATTTTTAAGAAACATGGATGTGGATGATAAAGATATCCCAGTAGATTATTACGTATAAACAATCTCGGATAATGAAGAGATTGTGAAATAACCCTTACCTTGTACTTTTCCTTTGTTGGGGTCGGTTAACCTCCTGTATAATGGTGAAATAATTGTTATTAAATTATACAAGAATCATATACATTAATATGATATCATATATGATCTTTTAACATTGCTTTATTAATAATATCTTAGTATTATCGTCGTTTCAGGTGATAATCGATTCGTTCTTCTTAAATGTTTGGTTACGTAAGACATGTTTGTAATGGATAGATTAAATCTTATTCATAATCAGAATGATATTAACATTATTTTTAACCCTAAAATGAGAATAAGAATTGAATGGATACGATGGAGAATGAATCTTATCACGTTCGTGGAGACGGTAGTCCGTACGTACGCACGAACGCTACTTCCATTTAATTTTTATCTTAAAAGAATCAAATCCAAATGATACATAAGTATATTACTATTCCAGTATAATATAATATTTTATATATGTTACTTAAGTTCATTAACACCATCCTTTATACGTTTCATGTGTGGTATGAACGAGTCATATCATTTTAAGGGGGCGGTAGTCCGCACTTCCTCAAATGAAATTATCGTATGTATATACAACATGAAATGAATAATGGTATGAAATAAAATGGAATTTCAGAAGCTTATATATAAAATATATATCATTAATATCATATTTAATTATAGTGCCATCATAATGGCCACCATGAGAGGCGGTAAGATGTATTTGAACAATCATCGTTTCGTGAGGCGTTAGTTTTCCATCCACAGAAACATTATGTTCATCATCCATTAGATGGAGTTGTGTGTATGTGTAGTTTGAATCCTTCTCATAACAACATCCTAGTATATTTTTGATACTGGTGTTGTTACAAAATAAAGGAAATAAAAAGATTTTGGGGGTTGGAGAAGCAAAATAAAGGAAAATAATTTAAGAGAAATCGTTACCTTTAATTTAGGTAACTCACTTTGGTTGGAACCAAAGGACTCCTTGAAATGCTTTCTGCCTAAGGGGAAGCTTCAAGGAGGAGGAGAGGGATGTGGGGAGCTTATTTGGGCAGAGTTTGGACGAGCCAAGTGGCTTGAGAGGTGTGAGGAATGAGTAGAAGTGGTCTCCTTTTATAAGGGAGAGGAGGGGCTCTTTAAGAAAGAGTGAAAGTATTACTTTATAATATAATTATATTCGGTTTATAATGGTCCAAAAATCATTGAGGTCGAAGATAAGATGACTCATATTCTAAATAACATCAACCAATAAGAATTGGACAGGTTTTAGATAATATTTTAATCATTATAATCTTATTTATTTAAATGATTTATTAATGAGGTAAACATTGTATCATTATTGTGTCATTAATAATTTCAATTATTTGATGTCTAAAAATTATAAATAAAATATCATTATGTAGGAAATCTTTTTATCTTTCTAATTAATATTTATAATCGAAAATCCAACATGTATAACCCTATGTAAAAATTGTTCTTCTAAACGATGTAAGCTTATGCCATTTTTATTTTTATTTTAACTTTATTAATATAAAGTGTCCCTACCACATACAAGTGGCTCCAAGGGGTCCCCAAATTGACCCAAGGATGCTCATGGTCGGGTATGTGTCCACCAATAAGGTTAGGACACGTTTTAGGGTAATTTTGTATTATTATAATATTATTTTTTAACCCTTATTTACCGGATTTACCCTTAACCATGGTAAATAAAATATTTACCACAGTAATTATTCAAAATGTCTAAAAATAAAAGTTACCTATTTACAAAATTTGGACATCCTGATTCCAAATATGGAATCCATTTTTCTAAATTCAAAATATATAAGTGGCAGAAATTAATTTAAAATTAATTCCCGCTGTCAAAACAAAAAGCGTGTTTTTAAGAGGTAATAACTATCAAAAGATTGACACTTGTTTATGTTCGGTTTAATTGTAAAATTATGTCCAATGACCAACATTATATTAAATGGTAAAAATATATTCTAAATATACTTTAAAACCACTCAAATTCACAATTTATCACTATTAATTATTTTGATTAAAAAAGTTGTTTTTAATTAAAATTTAGTAATTTTCACTATTCATCAAAATATTAAAGTTATCCGAAATGTACCAAAATTTCACCTTATGCTAAATTCGATATTCCGAATCCAAAAATGAAGTCCATTTTCAAATATAAAATATATATAATTTCAAAAAGTAGGTATTACTATTCATAGCGGCTAGTTTGATTGGTTATAGTGTGTTAGAACTCGGTGTTGCGTACAACACACGTTAGCGTACCGTGGAAACTTGGGATGTTTCATTTTAAATTTTTGATGTCCCCATTTAGTCAAAAAGTTTAAAATATAGTATCTAAAAAGGGTTCACTATTAAAATTTGGTAAAAGTGAAATACTGAAAATGAATTTGTTCTTACATTATGTCTAAGAAACTCATAATAAGATTATATAAAGTTTAAAATTTAGTTAATACTATTTATAACCTATTTTGAACGGCTTGTTTGGTAAGACATGGTGCGCTTGAACTCGGTGTTGCGTATAGTGCAAGTTATTGAATTATTTTGAAGAAATAACACACTATGAAATCTTGGGGTGTTACAATAATGTTCTACATCCACTATTTAAATGGTAATTTCCAACGTTTCATTGTCGTATCGAAACGTTATAGCAGTTCCCAGGATATAATGAGAACCTCTAGATACTATGAAATTAATCTTAAATATATGTTATATAGTCTAGATACATCTTACTGATTGTACAGAGTATATATTTGACCATAAAGTGTTGGGGGCTCATAAAAATTGAGACTTCTTCTCATAAAGTTCGCACTTGGTGATCTCCTGTAGTGAGATCATGATGACTGACCCTCCAATAAGAAAACCACATGTTTCGGGTGTCATTTGATGTTCTTATCTACAATCATGTGTAATGGTCTCCTGACATGAGATCGTTACCAATGTATGTCACTTGATTACGTACTTTGATGGATGACTGAAACCATGGCGATGAAGTCGTGATGAGGTAGATTATGTTGGGTGCATCCTTGGTGGAATGACATTGGATGAATGGTCAAGAAAGGATGTTTCACTTTCTGGTTATGGAAGTAATATATCTCAGACCATGTTGATATAGATAGAAATACCTTTATAAGACCTTGGCCATGGTAGTCAAGGGTAAATTTGTCCAGTTAAATGAAAAAACTATAATGCAAGAAAAGGGCGATGACACGTGAGTGCGTCCTGCTTAATGAGATATTACAGACAAAGAGATTATATTAGACAGTGCATGTTCGTAGGTTGGTTGTCGCTATAGTGACAATCCTTATTTCATCAGGGGCCATGATGGGTTGCTAGATCATGCTCTTGGTCTGTGAATACTATTCACTATTGTCAAGTTAAGGTCCTAGAGGGTCACACACAATAGTGTATTCAAGAATCTTCTCTATTAAGTTGAATAGGATTTTAGGACATGGTGGGCCCCACCACTGGGTTTTGGGATTTTGCCAAGGTTAAAAGATCACCAATGCAATAAAAAAACTCATAATATTATAGTTTATAATAATGATTATTTAATTTATTTATTAAATGAATTTACACATTTTTGTAAATATATGAAAAATATTAATTGACGAATATTAAAATTATTCACGGTTCAATTAATATTTATGGGCACGAAGAATCGAGTTAATCACTCAATTATTATCACATAATATATTTTAATATATTACAAATAAATGATAAAAACATTTATGACATAGATTAGTAGTCATAAATATCATTGATAGTATGTTAAGTATTCGGGGTCGGCGAGGCGATACCGAGTATTTCAATTATGAACTATAAATAGAGGAGGAGGGGAATTTTCCAAACACTGTTCATGGAGCATATCTCTTCTCTCCTCTCTCCCACACTCTATAGAGAGATTCTATGGATATAAGGAGCTCAGATGGAGCTCTCTATCGGGCATCGCTAGAGAAGCGATGTGGTGATCGTTGAAACGTCGAAGGCATCGTCGGTATTCTGCGCTAGCACCTGGACTATGATGAAAAACACTCTGGTGGAATACTTGAAGTGCATGTGGATGATCTAGAGGAATTCAGCTTCATATTCATTGAGTAGCGATCGCCAATGATGAGAAGTCTTCATGCACACCTTCAGATCTAAACCAGGAATTTTATGATTTATGTTTGTGCTTAAAATCATCCGTGCATTGTCCTTAAATAAGATTTGGATACACTTCTCTGATGTCGACAAGTTTAATTTGACCATCGGTGGATGATTTTTAAAACCCCACCTTTGTGGGGCTTTCGCTGCTTGCACGGTTCCAACAGTATATTCAACCCATTCTTTTTGGGTTGTGAAGTGTGTGTAAAGTGGATGTGATGGTTGTTTCATTTTCCATTCGACATCTTTAAGATGATATCTCATTAACATTAGGAGAAATCCAATGTGAATCCTTCCACGAACCCTGAATACATTGTTTTAATGCGAGTCATCTATTATAAATGCTTTCTAAAAGAGATGATGAAGATTATTTAAAAGTATCATTATTTTATTTTTTAGTAAATTAAGAAAATGATATCATAATGTTACCATAACATCTCCCCACATCAGTGTATTAACCCTAATGATAACATGGTTCCACAACAGTACATTAATCAAAACATGTTGTCTATTAATGATTCCAATGTGACTACTGAACATGGAATTATTGGGGTTTTCATTTTGGCCCTGCCTATTTCATCTGACCTAGTATTTGATGCATTTCACTTTGGCCATATGTATTTTTTTGAACACCATCAAACTATGGTTCCCCTATTTTTTCTTCACCGCTCATGCTTCATTTACTACAATTTTCTCAGTTACAACATCATTAATATGTTCCTCCAGAGCACTAGCTTTAACATGTGAAGATGGTGGTTGTACCTATACACTAGGATCAACAGCAAGTTGAGAAACATGTTGTTCTGCTACACTGTGAGCAGTTATAGTATAGAGATCTATTGTATCATGGGATTGGTAGTTTCAACATGTGCATAAGTCATTATTTGTAGATGTGGATTAAATTTTAATTTAGATTACATAAAAGCATTGTCAAACATATAAAAAAGTTAACTTTGTGTATATAATAATAAAAATATATCCTGATTATTGTACTATCTTTTTTTAATGGCATAATGGATTGGACACCTATATCAAATATCCAAATCCCCTCATTGTGGAATATTGTGACAGAAAGAATTAGGTCTACATTGGGACCACTATTAAATTATTGTGATTTCCCAATGAAATTTTCAACCTCAATTAAATTTTCATATGACCCTTCAGTGGTTTTAGACAATAACAATACAATTGACCAGTATCAGTTCGCGGGATCTAGAATGTAAGATACATGTAATTCATGTGATTCAATTATAAGAAGTTCATCATTGGAACATCCTTACTAAACTAAACTATCATTAATCTTAATTCATCTATTTTAACAACACACCTATTATCAACCCACATGCATCGAAAAATCAGCACTTGGAATTTTGTATAATCCGGCTCCCATATTTGTTTAATGATGCAAAAGTACTACATGTTCACATAAATTGGATTCTTTACCTTATCACCATATGCATGAATCACTTCTTACATAAGTGCAACTCCACAATTCAACATGGTAAAACTTTCATCACATTCCATAGTATATAATTTATAACCATTAATTGCATAATCATTGTAAGATAATACATAAACTCTTGGTCCATTGGCTAGCCATCAACGACATTCTGAAATTGAGTCTGGAGATTCATCTAAGACAGTAAATATATGGTCCTAAAACCATATTATAATCTGTTAATTATGTGTGTTTTATATCCATTTTTCATCCATTGGTGGGTTCAAATTCCTAATAAATTTTTCTTGGGTTTTTACATATTTGTCAAGGTCGAAACTGCTATAAACTATTTAATGGTGGGCCTACTCTAGATTAGTAACATTGATTGGGAAAAACTATATTCTTAAAATTACTTCATAATCAAGCTACCCAATGTGTCAATATCGTGGTCGACCATTTATTTGCACACTATATTGGTAATAATTACAAAATTCTACAACTTCCACAACAATATATCGCTCTGTAATACAACCCTCTGGACGAATTCAATTTTTGATAGACCCATTCAAAATATTAATATACCATTCAATGGGGTACATCTATATATACTATACATGACCTCATAGTCGAATATCACTCACCATGTGAACCACTTAATGAACTATCATATCAACGAATGCTGGTAAGAAGAAAATTCTTAATTCACACAATATCACGACAATTTTTGTTTCCACAGTTGGAAATTTCATTGGGAATATAACTTGATAAATATGTATCTGAATAATAATAAAAAATATATGTTATGGTATGATGGAAATTCTTGGAAAAAATGCAATGTAAACACATAGGAATTATATCTTGCATCAAATAAGGACAATTAGGTGATTTCAAACCCTTTAACTTTTATTCTAATATTAACAGGATATTCTTGATATTTGATGAATACCCCTATGGAATGTTATCATCATTCAAGAAGTTTAAAATATGATATATCTCCTACATGGAAAGAGTGTAAGTATTAGGAGGGATAAATGTTCATTTTTCACCATTCACTGGTGCCAACTCTTCTAGTATACCAATGTCTAACCTAGACTTAGTACCATCATTTGTTTTCATGGGTGCATTTAGCAACATGTTGATGACACTATCACATATAATTTTTTAAAAATGCATAACATCAAGAAAAATATCGCAATACAGAATAATCTATTATTGTAATTCAAAAAAAATCTCATATTCAACTAGATTTCGAATAGTTTTTCTAAAACGGTTTACTGAAAGTAGTGTCCACATCCTTTACATTCTCGAACAATTGATCACATATTACTGCAGATAGTGTTGTTTATTTTTTTAAAAATATATCAAATGATGTCGTCCAAGATTTTTACTTATGTCATTAGGGTAGAAATCTATGATTCCCTAGAAACACGATTTTCTATGAATGTTTCAACCTAATGGACAATATACCTAGTTCACAAACGGAACACCCTTGAGTTCCTTTAATGATATATCCTAAAAAATTTCCATAGGATGGAAATACATTTATCATCACGTACAACATGGCTCTCCATGTGAAATACTCATTTTTGTAAGCATCATTCAATGTAACAACTGAATCCCATAACAATTTCATATCTTAGACCAATGGAGCCATATAATCATCAATATCATTACCCAGTGGTTTTGGTCCTGACATATGCATTGTAGCGACCCAGCCTTTTCTAACATTACTATTACATCATTTCAAATATAAACAACATAATAGTATTACACATGGAGGATCCAAGGGTCTAGTGTCTTGGGAAAACTAGGACAACACATAACAAGTACAACATCAAGCATAAAAATTCATTTAATTTCATCTTCTCTAGCTTCTTATTGGCACTTGTCCTCTCCTTAGTGCATGTAGCCACCTGAGGATATACATCAAAAGGGGTGAGCTAAAAGCCCAGTAAGAGGATAGATAAGAACAATATATCATGGGGTGAGCATAATCATGACATAGGAAGATGATCTTAATCATGAGAGGAGCATAAACAATAAACTTGAAATGTGGCAAAGCATAAAAATGAAACATCATGTCTTAGTGGTTAACTACCACACATAATTGTGAACAAAGTTAGCATCATGTTCACGCATAATTTCACATTTACTCATGAGATTCATCACTTTACCCAATGCATTGGAGCGCTATATAATTTCGGGCGCACCCGTCACATTTAAACATTCATTTTGCGCTATATAATTCCGGGCGCACCCGTCACATCATAACATTATCATTATCATGCTTGCCACATAGAACACATATCAAACATGTACATAAATAACCCATGGAAAGGAATGAGTTTCATCTCATAATAACACATTCATAAGCTTTGGGTTCCCAAAAGAAAGAGGGAACAACATACTTGATATAAGAACCATCAACCTTGAATGAGAGGCAAAATGTGAGATCTTGAAAGAAGAGTTCTTTTGGAAAACATTTTGATGGACATAAAAATCAGTGACAAACATGTATATCCCAGAAAAGTAAAGGAAATGATGAACACAAGACCTTTGAGGAGTAACCATATCAAAATGGAATGAAAGAGGGAGAACCCGAAGGAAGAAAATTGGGTTCGAGATTTCCCCTTACCTTGTACTCGAATGCCTCCTTCTCTTTAATGTCCTGTATAATGACATTATATTCATTAATTAGAAATTACAGAACCTTTTATAAATTAATAGGGTTCATTCTGGTTTTATTATTTCATATTATGTTCCTTTGGATGACTTATAGAGTTTAAAAACATTGATCGGGGATGTTCTTTTTCATGGTTTTCTTGAGCGGTCCACTTGTATTCTTAATTTTATGCTTGGGTAGATCATGGTTAAACATCCAGAACTGATATTACATGTAATTAATGATATTACAGAAGCTTGGATGATTTTAGAATGAGTTATATTAGATCCATGTGGCCGAATTATTAGATAATAATTAAATGAAGATTATTTGGGCTAATTTGAGCGGTTTTTGGATCACAACCAACTCATTTTAACTTTTCACTTAGTAGTATGGCCATAGGTTATTTCCAGAACTTAAAATAGAACATAATACATATAAAACATTCTGGTTCAACCATAAAAATGGGTTCATGACCAGATTGAAGGTATAAATGGAAGAAGAGAGCATGTTGTTTTTGAAGGTGATAAATTATCACCACATGAACAACGTTCTCTTTAATAAAATAAAAGGAAGGGGGAAAGGGTGAGGGGTGATATAATATAACATTAGAATCATTATATATATAATACTGGATTTACAGAACAATTTGGATGAAGATAGATAGAGGGATATCAAGAAAGGAACTTGAACATGAAAGGAAATTAAAAGAGAAGAGGGAGAGAAATTACCTTTAGAATCCTCCTCTTGAGTTCCTCTTTAAGGAAGCTAGGCTTGGTCCTTTGATGAGACCAGCAGATTTTTGACGTGGGGGATGAGCTAGGGAAGGTGTTTGGGCAGAATTTGGAGAAGGCTTGGAGCTTGAGAGGTGTGAGGAAAAGAGGGAGTGAAGGGTGGCTTTTATAGTGGAGGGGAGAGGGGTTTTCTTAATATTAAACTGATTAGTTTATTAATTCCACCAAGGACAAGGAATAGTGAGTCTTGGATGACCAAGAATAGTAAATTTGACTTTTGAATTCAGGATTTGGGTGCTTACATCACTTGTGATGTCAGTAATAGTGGGTTTTAATTAAAATGCATTTATATGATAAATTAATGTATTATACTATTCATCAAAAATTCAAGTATCTCAGAAAAATCCCAAAATTTTACCCCAACCATTTTTTGACGTGTAGAATCCAAGAATGAAGTCCATTTTTCAAAAAAAATTTTATAAATATTATTAATTTAATATTTAATTAAAATCATAATTTACTTAAACAAACAGTTTTTTTAAAATTAAAACTGATTTTGCAGTTCTTTCAAAAATTACTTAGGGTCTTATAAAATTATCTAAAAACTATTAGACATTGATTCAATAATTTATGAATATATTTCAGGAAAATAAATATTCTTTTTAAATTAATTAATTAATTATATTTAATTATTTATGACTTATAAAATACCAAAAACGTTTACTAAGGTCAAATTATCACTTTCTATGATGTCTAAATTTTATTTTATTATTCATAGGTAATGTTACTCTTATTTACTATTCATAAGGGTAGGTTACTATTCATAAGGGCAGGTTACTATTCATAAGGGTATGTTACTATTCACCAAAAATTATTTTTGTTTCATTAGACTCCAAAAACTATCTTGAACACAACCGTGAATGTTGGATTAAAATTCCAAACATAGGGGTGACAAAATTATGTTTAAAGGTCACTTATCACTTAGTAGTTTATTATTTTGCGTTTTTATGACATAGATATAAGAAGGGAATTTTCCATTGAAAAACTTTGGGTCGTTACATTCTTCCCCCCTTAAGAAATTTCGCCCCCGAAATTTCACTTTACACAAACAGGTGAGGGTACTTCTCCGTCATTGCCTCTTCCGGTTCCCAAGTTTCTTCCTCAAACTTTTGGTTCCTCCACAACACTTTGACAAGGCGGGTTGTCTTATTGCGTAGAACCTTATCACTTCGGTCCAGAATTTTTACCGGCTGCTCCTCATATGAGAGATCATCTTCCAACTGTACCACCTTTGAGTTTAGTACATGTGAGGGGTCTGGAATGTACTTCCTCAGTAGTGATATGTGAAACACGTCATGAACTTGAGCCATATTCGGTGGAAGTGCCAGACGATAGGCCACGGCTCCTATACGATCAAGGATCTCAAAGGGGCCAATGTACCTTGGGCTTAGCTTCCCTTTCTTCCCGAATCGCATGACTCTCTTCCATGGAGATATTCGAAGGAAGACTTTATCTCCAACGTCAAACTCCAAGTCCCTTCGACGATTGTCAGCATATCTCTTTTGCCGACTTTGAGCAGCTTTGATATGTTTCTGGATGGCTTGAACCTTCTCTGTCATCTCTTGCACAAGATAGGGACCAAGTAGTTTTCGTTCTCCAACTTCATCCCAACAGGTTGGAGTTCTACATCGCTTCCCATAAAGAGCTTCATACGGAGCCATCTGAATACTCGAGTGGAAGCTATTATTGTATGATAACTCAACCAATGGAAGGTGCTGATCCCATCCACCTTTGAATTCAAGAGAGCATGATCTTAGCATATCTTCAAGTGTCTGAATAGTCCTTTCAGACTGGCCATCAGTTTGGGGGTGATAGGCCGTGCTGAAGTTTAATTCAGTACTCAAAGCATGTTGAAGGCTCCTCCAAAATTTAGAAGTGAACCTTGGATCACGGTCAGAGACAATCGAGAGTGGAACACCGTGCAACCTCACTACTTCCTTCACATATATCCTTGCAAGTTGTTCAAGTGAGAGGTCTTCCCGAATAGTGATAAAATGGGCAGTCTTGGTGAGTCGGTCAACCACAACCCATATCGCATTATTTCCTCTTGACGTTTTCGGGAGGCCCATGACAAAGTCCATAGTGACATTTTCCCATTTCCACATGGGTATAGGCAATGGCTGCATCATACCTTTGGACTTTTGCCGCTCAGATTTAACTTGCTGACACACCAAGCACCTTGATATATATTCTGCAATCTCCTTCTTCATGTTATCCCACCAGAAGTGTTCTCGGAGATCACGATACATCTTGGTACTTCCAAGATGAATAGAGAAAGTTGAGCTATGTGCATTATCCAATAGCTACTTCTTTATTTCGGGTGATGAAGGAACACAAAGCCGCGTTCCAAACCGGATCACACCATCATCGTCGATATGGAACTCTTGCATCTTCCCTTCCTTTACTGCATTCACCCTCTTTTGTATCTCCACATCATCCCTTTGTGCTTCCTTGATCTTCTGTTGGATGGATGATTGCGCAATCATTTGGGAAAGGTAGGATGTATCCCCTGCCCTTACGATTCCCAAATCCATCCTTTTCATATCCAAGAAGATAGGGTCTTTCTCAATCCTCAACATGGATAGAGTAGTAGGTTCTTTCCTGCTTAGAGCATCAGCTACCTTGTTCGCCTTTCCAAGATGATAGTGAATAGAGCAATCGTAATCCTTGATTAGCTCTAACCATCTCCTTTGACGCATGTTGAGCTCCTTTTGTGTGAATATATACTTCAGGCTCTTGTGGTCGGTGTATATGTCACACTTCTCACCATAAAGGTAGTGCCGCCAGATTTTCAAGGAAAAAATTACGGCTGCCAGCTCTAGATCATGCATCGGGTAGTTCTGCTCATGGATCTTCAACTGTCATGAGGCGTAGGCTATCACATTATCATTTTTCATGAGTACACAACCCAAGCCTTTCTTTGAAGCATCACTGTATATCACAAAACTTTCTCCACTTTTTGGTAGTGTGAGTACAGGTGCAGTGATCAGCCTTCTCTTTAGCTCCTTGAAGCTTCCCTCACATTCTTCCGTCCATACATACTTTACCCCTTTCCTTGTTAACTTAGTTAGCGGGCTTGACAATCATGAGAAGTTTCTCACAAAACGTCGGTAGTACCCAGCTAATCCAAGAAAACTACGGATTTCTGTGACACTAGAGGGCCTGGGCCATTCTTCAATCGCCTTTGTCTTTGAAGGTTCCACAGAAATTCCCTCGCTTGTGATCACATGTCCCAAGAATGTGACTTGATTCATCCAAAAGTCACACTTGCTGAACTTGGCGTACAACTTCTCCTTTCTCAATGTCGCCAACACAAGTCTTAGATGTTCTTCATGTTCCTCCTTACTCTTGGAGTAAATGAGAATATCATCAATAAACACTACCACAAATTTGTTGAGGTAATGTCTAAAGACTCTATTCATCAAATCCATGAAGATTGCAGGGGCATTAGTAAGTCCGAAGGGCATCACCAAAAACTCATAGTGCCCATACCTTGTACGGAAGTCAGTCTTCTGAATATCTTCCTTCTTCACCTTTACTTGATGATATCCAGAACGAAGATCCACCTTTGAGAAGTATTGAGCTCCTCTTAACTGATCGAACAAGTCATCAATCCTTGGGAGAGGATACTTGTTCTTTATGGTGATCTTGTTGAGTTCCCGATAATCGATACACAGCCGCATGGTTCCATCCTTCTTGTTCACAAAGAGCACTGGCGCACCCCAAGGTGATGCACTAGGGCGTATGAACCCTTTGTCCAGATGCTCTTGCAGCTGCTTCTTTAACTCCTCCAGTTCGATAGGAGCCATCCTATAGGGGCACTTTGAGATAGGAGTAACTCCGGGTATGAGTTCAATTGAGAACTCTACCTCACGATCCGGGGGAATTCCGGGTAACTCTTCGGGAAATACATCTCCGTATTCCCTTACGATGGGCATTTCCTCAAGGTTGGAACTTTCCTTTGACTCAATCATTTGGGAGAGGTATGCTTCTTCATAGGGAATCATCACCCACACCATTGAAGGATTTCTCAAAGGAGATTCATGATCTTCCTTGCATTTTTAGAGGAGCATGGGATGGTTTAGAATACGAAAATATATTTCCTTTTCCCGACAGTTGATATGTTCTCTATATAACGAGAGCCAATCCATTCCCATTATAGCATCGAATTCCACCAAGGGAAGTATTACGAGATTTGCCGGAAGAATCTTCCCAAATACGTCAACAGGAGAAGAATCAAACACTTGGGTTGCAATGATTGCACCACTTGGTGTTTTTACAGATATCTCTACTTCAAGGTTTTGGGGCTTCGATTCTATAGTTCTAGAAAACTTGCAAGATATAAAGGAATGCGTAGAACCAGAATCCAATAAGACTTTTGCCATTCTTGAGTGAATAGGAAGTGTACCTTGTACGACTTCATTATCATGTTCCACCTCCGCAGTAGTGATGGCATAAGTCTTCCCGTGTTCCTTTGGCTTTGGTGGTTGTTGGCGCAGATTACCCTCGAAAGCTCGAGGTTTAGTGCACTGGTTTGAATAGTGCCCTAGCTCCTTACAGTTGTAGCATTGAACCACGAGTGGTTCTCTCCTTTCATCGGCTACATTATCCTTCCTTTTCATGTCTCTTCGACACTCGTGAGCTAGGTGTCCTTCTTTCCCACACTTGAAGCATTTCCCCGTCCCTTTGAGGCAGTTCCCACTGTGCAACTTCCCACATTTTTGGCAAGTGGGTCGTTGTGTTTTCTTCCCATATTTATCACTAGATCCACCAGCTTGAAACTCCATCTTTCTTTTCTTATCACCATAGCCATGGGACCATTCTCCAAACTCCATCTCCACTTTGAGAGCACACCGAAAAACTTCTTCATAACTCCCAAAGTCTCGAATTGCAGGAGCTTTTTGAAGATGTGGTTTTAATCCCCTAAAGAATCTATCAATTTTGCTATCATTGTTGATTACAAAACCCGAAGCATACCTTGCGAGCCTTGTGAAATTTGCTTCATAGGTTGTGACAGATTCTCCTTCTTTTTTCTTGAGCTCTATGAATTCTCTCTCCATCTTCGTGCGAAGAGTTCGTGGGAAGTACTTATTAAGAAACATTATCTTAAAGTCTTCCCATTCCATCTCTTCAATTTCTTCCCTTGGCTTGGTGTTCTTAATCAAAGCCCACCATTGATCAGCTTCTCCATCTAGACGATAAACGGCTATAGTCACCTTCTCTGTCTCGGAACAGTGAAGAACAGAAAAGATCTTCTCCATGGAGTTGACCCACTGTTCCACAACTAGTGGATCGGAAGATCCACAAAATGTCGGTGGTCGTTGCCGCATAAAACTTTCGATAGCTATCTGCTCCCTCTTTGGTGAAGGAGGACGTTCCCCATTATTATGGTTATTATTCATAACCCGGGATAATTGGGTAAGCATCGTCATGAAGTTTTTAACTCCACCTCCAAAATCATTGGGGATGTCATTCGGGCAATCGTTGCATTGGCCTTCACAAGAGTTGTTGGCCTGATTTCTCCTGGTTCCCACCATTTTCTAAAATAGAAAAGGTTAGAACAAAACATAAGTAAACAAGTCATGAATAACTTATCCTTTTAAACAATTATACCAAAAACATAACATATGGGATCCCTAGGTAAATATCCTTGTGTGCATATTTGTACTTAGTCTCATGCTAGAGGTTTTCTTTAGGGTTCACTAATCCTAATTCCCAAATTAACTAAACCTTTCCTTTGATACCAACTGTAGCGACCCAGCCTTTTATAACATTACTATTACATCATTTCAAATATAAACAACATAATAGTATTACACATGGAGGATCCAGAGGTTTAGTGTCTTGGGAAAACTAGGACAACACATAACAAGTACAACATCAAGCATAAAAATTCATTTAATTTCATCTTCTCTAGCCTCTTATTGGCACTTGTCCTCTCCTTAGTGCATGTAGCCACCTGAGGATATACATCAAAAGGGGTGAGCTAAAAGCCCAGTAAGAGGATAGATAAGAACAATATATCATGGGGTGAGCATAATCATGACATAGGAAGAAGATCTTAATCATGAGAGGAGCATAAACAATAAACTTGAAATGTGGAAAAGCATAAAAATGAAACATCATGTCTTAGTGGTTAACTACCACACATAATTGTGAACAAAGCTAGAATCATGTTCACGCATAATTTCACATTTACTCATGAGATTCATCACTTTACCCAATGCATTGGAGCGCTATATAATTCCGGGCACACCCGTCACATTTAAATATTCATATTGCGCTATATAATTTCGGGCGCACCCGTCACATCATAACATTATCATTATCATGCTTGCCACATAGAACACATATCAAACATGTACATAAATAACCCATGGAAAGGAATGGGTTTCATCTCATAATAACACATTCATAATCTTTGGGTTCCCAAAAGAAAGAGGGAACAACATACTTGATATAAGAACCATCAACCTTGAATGAGAGGCAAAATGTGAGATCTTGAAAGAAGAGTTCTTTTGGAAAACATTTTGATGGACATAAAAATCAGTGACAAACATGTATATCCCAGAAAAATAAAGGAAATGATGAACACAAGACCTTTGAGGAGTAACCATATCAAAATGGAATGAAAGAGGGAGAACCCGAAGGAAGAAAATTGGGTTCGAGATTTCCCCTTACCTTGTACTCGAATGCCTCCTTCTCTTTAATGTCTTGTATAATGACATTATATTCATTAATTAAAAATTACAGAACCTTTTATACATTAATAGGGTTCATTATGGTTTTATTATTTCATATTATGTTCCTTTGGATGACTTATAGAGTTTAAAAACATTGATCGGGGATGTTCTTTTTCATGGTTTTCTTGAGCGGTCCACTTGTATTCTTAATTTTATGCTTGGGTAGATCATGGTTAAACATCCAGAACTGATATTACATGTAATTAATGATATTACAGAAGCTTGGATGATTTTATAATGAGTTATATTAGATCCATGTGGCCGAATTATTAGATAAGAATTAAATGAAGATTATTTGGGCTAATTTGAGCAGTTTTTGGATCACAACCAACTCATTTTAACTTTTCACTTAGTAGTATGGCCATAGGTTATTTCCAGAACTTAAAATAGAACATAATACATATAAAACATTCTGGTTCAACCATAAAAATGGTTTCATGACCATATTGAAGGTATAAATGGAAGAAGAGAGCATGTTGTTTTTGGAGGTGATAAATTATCACCACATGAACAACGTTCTCTTTAATAAAATAAAAGGAAGGGGGAAAGGGTGAGGGGTGATATAATATAACATTAGAATCATTATATATATAATACTGGATTTATAGAACAATTTGTATGAAGATAGATAGAGGGAGATCAAGAAAGGAACTTGAACTTGAAAGGAAATTAAAGGAGAAGAGGGAGAGAAATTACCTTTAGAATCCTCCTCTTGAGTTCCTCTTTAAGAAAGATAGGCTTGGTCCTTTGATGAGACCAGCAGATTTTGGACGTGGGGGATGAGCTAGGGAAGGTGTTTGGGCAGAATTTGGTGAAGGCTTGGAGGTTGAGAGGTGTGAGGAAAAGAGGGAGTGAAGGGTGGCTTTTATAGTGGAGGGGAGAGGGGTTTTCTTAATATTAAATTGATTAGTTTATTAATTCCACCAAGGACAAGGAATAGTGAGTCTTGGATGACCAAGAATAGTAAATTTGACTTGTGAATTCGGGATTTGGGTGCTTACATCACTTGTGATGTCAGGAATAGTGGGTTTTAATTAAAATGCATTTATATGATAAATTAATGTATTATACTATTCATCAAAAATTCAAGTATCTCAGAAAAATCCCAAAATTTTACCCCAACCATTTTTCGACATTTAGAATCCAAAAATGAAGTCCATTTTTCAAAAATAATTTTATAAATATTATTAATTTAATATTTAATTAAAATCATAATTTACTTAAAAAAACAGTTTTTTTTAAAATTAAAACTGATTTTGCAGTTCTTTCAAAAATTACTTAGGGTCTTATAAAATTATCTAAAAACTGTTAAAAATTGATTCAATAATTTATGAATATATTTCTGGAAAATAAATATTCTTTTAAATTAATTAATTAATTATAGTTAATTATTTATGACTTATAAAATACCAAAAACGTTTACTAAGGTCAAATTATCACTTTCTATGATGTCTAAATTTTATTTTATTATTCATAGGTAATGTTACTCTTATTTACTATTCATAAGGGTAGGTTACTATTCATAAGGGCAGGTTACTATTCATAAGGGTATGTTACTATTCACCAAAAATTATTTTTGTTTCATTAGACTCCAAAAACTATCTTGAACACAACCGTGAATGTTGGATTAAAATTCCAAACATAGGGGTGACAAAATTATGTTTAAAGGTCACTTATCACTTAGTAGTTTATTATTTTTTGTTTTTATGACATAGATATAAGAAGGGAATTTTCCATTGAAAAACTTTGGGTCGTTACATGCATTGAAAACCTGATGAATTAGTTTTCAATCCTAACAAGAGTGGTAAATTATAATTCACCAACATAACTGGCCACATGCTGTTAGTTATTATTTGAAATAAAAAAGTATTCATTCCATATTTTGATAATGCACGTTTATGGTTTCTCCGCACATATCAAAATTTAGGGTACTCGTGATCAATTCTCTTCATCTAAGAAGATTCTTATGGGTGATATAGTTTCCCATCTTTATTACTTGTATCTTCATGCCACATAAATTGACATGTACTCTCACCACTTCAATATAGGTGCTTAAACCATAGAATGATTGGAAGGTAATATACAACAACGGATATTCCAGATTCATAGATTTTTCATCATGAAGAACCATAATAATGGCATTGAATATGTGATTTTTGGTATTTTTGAAATAGAATACAGTCATTCAGGAATTCATGTATTCTTTCAGAGACAATACCCATTGAGTGTAGAATTAGTTTGGTGTCATATGTTCAGATCAAGAGCTCATTATGATCTAGTATCATGGCATTCAAGAGAGAAATAATTTCTGTAAAACCAGTGTAACTTCATCCATTTCCTTCTTCCAAATTATACATTTTCAATATGGCAGAAAATGCTATATATTTTTTGCAACCAATATATAATGGCATCTTTCACAACTCTTTAACATCTCAAAAAAATTTGGGCAATCACATAGTTCATCTTCAAGAGTCTTTTTGAAATACTCAAAATGATCTTAATCATCATTCACATCTATAATCACATCCTCGATATAGTATTATTCCATTTTGACACTAGTAATAATATCAGATGATTCATAAAATGCTGTGATATACCAACTACTACAAATGTTCACTTTTACCCCATGTTTATTCCGACATTTATAACATCGATATATTCCGTAATAAATCATGTTTTCTTCCAACTCCTCTAGACTAATTTTTCTAGAATAAAATGTTGCATAATGACAGAAAAAGTATTTTAGAAGGGACACATGCCTGATCTTCTGCAAACGTGATGAAATATTTCACGTCACCTTGATACTTTTTTTTTGAGATGATTTGAATCCATCCATTCATTATTCATATACATCCTTTTTTATTTAATATTATTAATATCTATCAAATTAAAAACACAAAATATTAATATAATGTAATAGTTATCCTAATACTATAAAAACTAAACCTAAAAGATTGTTGAAAAACTACAGTTCAAATTTCCTTTGAAAATTATTTTTTAAATAACACCAGATATCCCATTATAAAACAACCATTTTAACGCATTTTTCTTTAAAATAACACATCCTTTATAAAATATATCAATCTATTTCACACACTCTTTCACAAAACCACAACTGTGTTTTTTATGTATTCAAGGAAATGTCATGACCCAACAATATTAATCATTTAAAACGATTGGAAAACCCCTATCAAACATTTCAAAACACTATAATAATTTTAACAAATCCACATAGGCATTTTCACAAAGGCATAAATCCCATGAAAGGCCCATTATAAATGATATATAAAAACACCTCGACTCTTCCCAAATATATCAGTGTTGTATGATTCCATCACATTATTTCAAAGGATTGTGTAATAATATTAATTTTTATATGAACTTGATATTGTGATTCACACCATTGGATATCAATTATACATGCATCCATGGTATAATTAATTAAATTATCCTTCCCCACAACACTAGTGTCCCAATAGATATGTTCCATAGTCAGTGAACACATTCACAACCACACAACAATTGTGTAATAGTTTACTAGAAACACTACATTGTCCCAATGATCCTTTACTCACACCAAATCAATTGGTTTTACACCCCAAGAACAATGCATATGTCTATCAGATTATTTATTGTAGGTTCTTTAATTTATAAATACACCAACAAAAATCTTTAATCACAAACCCATAAGATAATAAGAATTTTTTCAAGCGGCATACCATTCACACAATGAATTTCCCTATGACACTCATCACTATATTGACCTATGTTACTTTCTCGGTCTTATTAAGTACATCATTTCTCTAGTCAAAAAATAAAAGAAAATAACTATGGTACTAAACTAATATATGGTTTGATTTTCCATGTTCTATTATCTAAAAAAATCATAATACATTATAAATAACATTATAAAAACTAGTCATTCTAATATCCTTAAAGAAACTCATATCAATAACCATAAGTATTATAGTGATGAAAGTGTAATTATATGTCACAAGAGAATTATTACATCTCTAAAACTTATTCAGGAGGATAACAACATCATGTCCCAAAACTAGAATAAAACGTTTTAAAGAAAAATTAATAAATAAAATATAGGATAGGTACATTTGATGGATGTGTGAACCTAAATTCTACATCCACTTTATATGATTGAATATATATAGTTAATTATTTATTCATATAATTTTTAAAGATGTAATGAAATAATAATTTATATATTTAGATATATTATTATAATGAAAATAAAATATGATTTTATAATTACGGGAATTATATCATTTGTCCAT
The DNA here is from genome assembly GCA_963277665.1 of Viscum album. Classification (NCBI taxonomy): domain Eukaryota; kingdom Viridiplantae; phylum Streptophyta; class Magnoliopsida; order Santalales; family Viscaceae; genus Viscum; species Viscum album. Next base: position 2,014,290,891 of record OY728132.1, on the reverse strand, counting down.
TTGAGTATATTCACCCTAGAGTTCTTGTGGGTGGATGGATTCTTTACATATGTTGATATGGTTATTTAAATAGGGCGTATAGAATGTTTTTCATGTATCGTTGGATAGGGTGGGCTAACAGAATATATTCTTCACTTTTAACTAATTTTATCCCCCAATAAATATATATATGTATTCCCCTGTGAAGTATCATTTTCATCCCAACATCATAAATTTCATGTTGTGTGGGTTTTCCATTTATTTCATGTGTTTATTCATTATTTCTCATTTTCAAATAGGTGAGGTATTTCCAAAACCATGAGGTCAGTGGACTTGAAGGTAGAGATATAATGTTGTGACTAAGCTATAACTTTACTTATATGATATGGTATATCATCTTTGGGGATTTTTTCAAAACAATAATGCATATACTCATAAACAATATTACTATAGTTTATAATACTTCCTATAACTATAATAAATTTCTTTTCATCCAATGAGTAGGTGGGTCAATACCCAATTCCAATTTTTATTTTATCCAAAACACGATAAATTCATCGATCTAAGATAATAAAATTTCAAGTCCAATCCTTGAGTATTTTTTAAAATGATTGGAAAAAAATATAATTCACAAGATACTATCTAAGATCATATAAAAAAATAACCAAATTACTTTTACCAAATAATTATTTGAATATCTTGTTTGAATGAATCTAATACTACATACAGTACTCATTGATTATAATCGAATTAGAAAAAAATATTATAGTTGTGAATTTAGATCTTCTATAATAAAACATAACATGAATAGAATCTCTATGATCCCAAAGGAAATATAAAGTGACAATATATAATGTTAATAAGGAAGTGAACAAATCATTAAGGTCAACACATTTTCATAATCCAACATTTAGTCCATGAATCCTCAGTCTCCAAAATGAGTCAAACATTATGGAGAAATCCACTTTTTAAAAACATTATCACACAAAAAATACTTCATTACATGCCTGGAATTACATTCACAATTTAAATAGGTATTTACAGTAAACAATATGGAAGCTACCCAATATGAAATTAATTTAGTGTGAAAACATGTACCAAAAACAACCTCGATTTTCAGCTGGGAGTTTAGCCTATACAATTCACAACATCACCATTAATATCATTATTTAATAAAATGAGATAAAAAAACCACATATTGTGGTCCAACGTTAGTCAAAAGTGAGTTTGTGGCAGATGAGAGGTGCATGTTGGAATAGAGGAATGAGGAAGAGGAGAGGCCTGTGATATATGAGTCCTTCAGTAGAGGATAGGCATGCGGCTGATGAGAGGTGCTCAATAGAGGATAGGTATGTGATCGAGGAGCACTTCATTAGAGGAGAGGTGCGCGACAGAAGAGTGGTGTGAAATGGAGGAGAGGCACTCAATAGAGGGGAGGCGTGCGGTGGAGGATTCCTCTGGCCTATGAAATTCACGGGGCCGAGGAGAGGCGCACAGTGAAAGAGGGTTTGCTGTGAAAAGATTCATGGTAGTGGAGAAGACTAAAAGAGAGGAGTAATAGGATGATTAGGATGAAAATAAGAAGGTAGTGACAGTAGGGATCATCATCCGTAAGAGCTTTTGTGGTTCGATGAAGGAGGAGAATGTTTGGGTTTCTTTATAAATCCGGGCGAAATTTTTTCCAGAGCTAGATAAAAAGCACGGATAAAGGTATGTTTTATCAGCTCTATAATTGAAAGTGTTGATAAAAAATAATTTTATCAGTTCTTTTTTAGTGCTTATAAATGTATTTTTTATCAGCACTAAAACAGAATGTGTTGATAAAATATAGCTTTATCAGTGTTTTTTAGCGTTGATAAAGACACCTTTTATCCGCACTTTTTTAACACTAATAATGATATTCCCTTATAAGCACTAAATGGTTCTCATAAAGATATAATGTTAATTATTTATTTATACAAATATATATATATATATATAAAATTATATTTATGTTAAATAAATAAATATTTATTTATCAATTATGAATTATTTAAATATGAATACATTTATTTAGAATTATATTTAATACTATTTGTATTTATTTATAAATATTTATATATAAAGATATAAATTTCATATATTTATTATAATTTATTAATTATTTAAAATAAAAATATTTATTTAGTGATTATAATTATAAATATTTGTATATATTTATAAATATATTTATTTAATTATTTTATAATATTATATGGAGTATGATACATTTTTTTGTTATAATTTTATAGTTATTTTCATATATATATATATATATATAATAATAATAACTATAAATAAATATTTATATAAATATTTTAATGTATTTATATTATTATAGTATATGTATTTATTTTAATTTTATAATTATTTATATATAAATATTTTTATTTATAATTAAAAATAAAAATGTTTAATAACTATATATATAATTAAAATCTAATAATTATAAATATTATAAATATATTTACTATTTATTTATATTTAATGAAAATTTATAATTATTTTTGAGAGCATAATATAGTATATATGTGTAATGTGAATTAATAATGAATGTATATACATAATAAAAAATGAACCATCAATGGAATACATGAATAATAATAAGGGTGTAATGTGTAAATGAAAATTCATGATGATACATAATAAATATGCACCAATGATTAATATATTTATTGACCAAATTCATTAGAAACACATATATATTTAATAATTATTATTTAATATATATATATATATATTCAAAAACTATTTATATATATACTAATTGTGAATAAAAAAACAAAAATATAATAATAAATATAACAAATATAATAAATAAAATTAATTTAATTAATCTAGTACATTAAACAATATAATAAATTTAATAAATGTAATTAATTAATCTAGTAAATAAAATGAATCTATAATAAGTCTTATAAATCTAATAAATCTAATAAAACTATGAAATATAATAAATACAATTTATATAATAAATAAATTTATTATGTAATTAAATTTATTTTAATCTTAGTATTATTTTAATTTATATACATATATGTATATTTATAAACATATAATTTTTTTATTATAATATTATATATTTATTTTTGATTTATTAGAAAATATATATTAATTATAAACCTGAGTTTTTATTTTAATGTACACAAATGAACATTAATTTTGTAACGTAAATTTTTTATTTTTATATAAATTTTTATTAATTAGTTTTTTCAGCACTATACATAGTACATATAAAATGAATCCTTTATTTTCACTTTTATTAAGCGCTGATGAAATGAGGTGCTTCCCTTGCCTAATTTTTTGGCAGTGACATGTGAACAAGCCTTGCGTGCTAGCCATTATGATGAATCTCCCAGTCAATAATTTTTTTCCAATTCAAACATATTGACACCAATAAATCCTTCAGTGATTCCATCATCTATCTCTATGGCCATCACTCATTCATTCTCTCCCTAACGACAACTCATTGTGGTTTCGGATGAACTAGATTGACACAAAGGTTGAGGGGGTGTCTGAGGTGGTTCTCTAGATAGATATTGGTCATGGTACAGATGAGCGCACTTATTCGAGTTGTTCAAAGAAAGTGATTTCATTCAATAGGGGATGGTGGAGGCATCCTCATAACTATTTGGCTGGTCACTAACTTTAAAGGGAGGGTTGGGATGTCATTGAAATCTTACTAGACCTATCCACGAAGGGCATGGATATGGTTTCTTGCCCCACTGATGTTACTCTTGGTCTTCCTGGATTGGATAGATATCCCATGCTATTTTTGTGGTCCACCATCTAGGATGTATTTTCCATCACTCATGGAAAATATAGGGAAGGGTTTCCTTTTAACATTCCTTCTATGTTGACCTAATACAATAGATGAAAGGCATATTATACCATGTGTTAATGATGTGCCCCATCATATAGAGTTTTTAGAGGACTAGGGCCTTGGAAGAAGTGATAAATCTTCACTAATGATTCTTGTTAAAATTATATTAAAATGGTTGTTATTCGAGAACCAAAAGAAAAAGAAAGTAAGATCAGAGAATTCTCTACAAATATTCGTTTCCAATACAACATGCATGGATTTCTGATCCATGTTAATAATTCTTTATTATAGATGAAATAAATTACATTGGATATAATGTAAATTTCTTCTCCCGATTTGACCACATATTTAACTTCGTGAGTAAGCCATTTTTCATTTCATTCGTTGAAGAAAAATGTGATGCTATAGGAAGTGTGGAGCTTTGGATGATCATTTTCATATACCATGCTGGGTATCCAGCGTGGTTCTCAGTTGGAAAATAAGACATTGCGGTGGAAGATAGTGAAAATAATGGAGGGTTTCTTCATTCAAACTATTCTATGCATGACTTCAAAGAATTTTTTTTTCAATGGGATCATGGATATGAGAGTCATGGGTTCAAAATTTCTATGGCGTAACAATATGATGGGTAATAAAATGATTTGGAGTAGGTTGATTCACTATCCATCCATACTTCACAGGTTGGACTATTTTACTCAATCATGAGTTACCCATATGATTCACTTTTATTCTCATCACACACTATTGAGAGGATCTCCAACTCGTATTTCTATTAATGTAATTGGATTCATTGTTAAAGTTTTCTGTAGGAAGTGAATAGGTCATGGGATAATCTAGTTCAAGGGTAAACTTGGACAATGGTTGTTAACATAATCTAATGGGTTATAACAATATTTAGAGATGGTTTGATAACATAATGTTTACAACATTATAGAATGATTTAATGGAGGATATCAATAATATTTAAGAAGGGATACAAGTTTAATGAGATTATAAAGCCTTTTCATGCTTTAGTAAGTAAACATATTTTCTTAAAAATTAGACTTCTCAATATTTAATTGAATTGTTTAGATAGATTTTAAGCTATCTATTTAAGAGTAGGGTACATGAATGCTATCTATTTCCACAACTTCATAAATGTAATGAAATTCACTACTAGAATCAATAAGAGGATTAAGTAAGGGTTCACGATGAATTATGTAGAGGTGGATAGTATAAGGCCCCTTCCATAAACATTACATAATATTCAATTATGTCATGAATTTACATCAAGGGTATTTTTGGTTTAGAGTATTAGATAATTAAGACATAACTTATACATAAGTAATAAAATTTATACAACCTGGAAACAACGTCAATAGAATCCATTTCATCCCTAGTAAAAAACATTTAATTGTAAACAAGAATTTATTTTCATAGTGAAAATATTATTTAATTGTAACATTCTCTTCCCCATCCTTATACCCTATGAAAACATCTTAAAAACCTGGGATGAGTATAAAAATCCCATTAAGGGATATTAAAAAAGGAACAAAAACATTATTCCACAAATATTTATAAACCCATTAATTTATAGGAATCATAAAAAATATAATAGAAATCGTAAATAATAATGGTAACTAAAGTCATCCATATCATACTTACACTGTATCATTCACAGCTACATAGGGAGTATCCTTCAGGGTTACATTTGGAATACCTATAACAATATATTCTCTAAATCGTTGAAGAGAAAACTTATCATTTAAATTCATCTCATTACACAGTGATTTAGAGATATATCAAGAACTCCCCTACCCTCAGTTTATCATGGAACAACCAGTATACATAAAAACTTTCCAAGAACCATAACATAATAATAACGCATTTAAAAGCATAAAGTAATAAAGAACACTTCCACAATGAAATAACTTGATATCAATTCAATATATTGAAGTAATCAATTCCTTCTCAGATCCATTTTCTATACCTAAATACAAGACAATGTAATATAGTATTTATTTTTTATATAAAAACATTATATCTTGTAGAGGAATCCAAATATAAAATAATGGTCATAGTGGTGGAAATGTCATTGTCACTGCATATGTTAAAAAAAATTCCATTTTCCATTTAGTGAAACTATTTATAAAAAATTCCCTTTTAGAATCCTTTGAATGATATTAGAATTCAAATGGGTTTATTATAAAATGTATAAAATAAGGTGGTGTATAATATCAAAATATGGCTTAATGAAGGGATTTTGAGACGAAGTCCCTTACTGTGAGTCAAACTCATCACATAAAATATTTATTTTATGGAATAATAAACATATATAAATTTATATATACATTTGAACCCTTCTTAAATTAATTATTTATTTTATATCACTTATTACAATGATTAAAAATTACATGATTATTTATGTTCTTATTGGATGAATTGTCCATAACAGGTACTTGAGTCTAAAATGAACATGGTTTTGAAGTCACTAGTCCATGTGGTCATAAGCCCATAATCTCTAGAATAATATTCAGGAAATTAATATCATCATCTTTCAAAAATTATACCTTTATATTGAATAATGAGGTGTGGTTATTAAAAATGCACAATTTTATAATCATGGAGATGGTATGCCATATGAATGCATGAGTAACATTTTCCATTTTTCATTGATCATCATGAAATGAATTTATGTATTATATTATCTTAAAAAACTTATATTAACATAATTAATGTCATATTAATAATTTAAATATATATGCATACATACACACACATATATATAATATATGTGATATTAAAAATAAAAACAAGTTCATCGCTTCATGGAGGTGATAGTTCACATGTACACACGAACGATGTTACCATTTTTATGCACATAGAATGTAAGAAGGTAACTGAAATATTATTATCATATACTAATTTATATGGAATGAATATCATATATTTTGATTAATTCCATTATTATTTCAAATCTTGAAAGATGGTTTTGAAAATAAATTAAATCAGTTCGTGGAGGAGATAGTTGAAACGTATGCACGAATGATTAATTTATTTCTAATTTAATGAAAGTTGAGATGGATTTTGGTGATTCTATTAGAATAATAATATCTCAGTAAATTTAGGATACTAGTTTAATTACTTAATCATTGTTGGAGGATACTTGAAGGAAGATAAATAATAAATAAAATAGAAATAAATAAAGAAAATGATACATCTTCTTCAGTTGATCACCATTGATAACAACTTCAAACCTCTACGGAGGGTGTTTTACCAAATCTAAGGAATCAACAACATGTGGAGGCATTTTATGATGTTTTTTGGTCATATATCTTATAATCCAAATGGTTTATAAAGAGTGATTAATAGATAAACGTGGGTACCTTTTTATAGTATAGGGGAGGGGCACCCTTGAAAGCTCTTAAAATATTAAATTAATTTAAATTAATCATAGAATCCAAACGACTCCATCTTTATATATGTTAATGAAAAAATGTGGATTGTTTGAAATCCCCTTATTAAAAATTTTTAGGTTTTATTTATTTTATTTTAAACATTAATGTTTATGTTTACCCTTAATTATTCACTTTTAATTTTAAGTATGGTTAAATATTTCAAATATTATGAGGCTATAAATTTTACATATATGGGGTAAATTTACTATAATTGGATACCTAATTAAATTTTCAACCTTATAATAGTCACTTTGTTATTTTAAATGATGGTTTATATTTTTAAATAACTTAAAAAATTTAGGGTTCTAAAAATTATTCCCGGGGAAGAAAATACCCCCAAAATCACTTTGCAGAAGGAATTAAGTGTTCCTATAAGTATGGAATGGTGAATAGTCTCAAATTAAGTGGAAATTTTCAGAAGAAACATGGAATAATTCATGTTTTCAGTGATTTTCAAGTGGCATATGTACCATCACCAAGAAAGGTATGCATTCCAGTTGGGTCGCAAACCACTAGCCTTACGAAATGATCTATGAACCGTTGGCCTGTAGTGCAATGTCCAACAAACAAGGCCGACCACGTGTAGTGTCTCCGAATGACTTATGCCTGAGAAATCCATCTGCATACCCTTCCATGAACCCATCAGGTCACAGAGGAAGTGAATCATTAGGGTTCCATGAATCATTATCATGAACCGAAGCCTCCACAAACTCTGATTGATTGAGTCCTCAGTAGGTCATCATATCTCTTCCTGGGCCTCCACAGATGATTTTGAATTCCTAATAGATACAATTGCCTTGATTTTGTATAACAACATAATTTTAGAAGGATGAAGAGATATACAACTAAATCTTGAAGGGAAATTAGAGGTTGGAAGAAAGTGTACGGAGAAGACTCGAGCTTCAGTCTTGATTCCTCAACGAAACCCGAATCGAGATCCACTACCTCCACAAGTACTTCTAGCCACGAACCATAAAACAAGGGATTTGAATAATAATAATAGAATCGTAATCCAGAATGGTGATCCAAGAACCACATACTTCCGATGGATTAATTCCCTATGAATGATAATCACCTGGACCATCCCTCAAAATAGTGCTTCGCGTAGTGTACCGCAATGCAAACTGAACTCGACGTCGCGTGTTGCATCAGTACGTGGATGGAACCCTAGGTGGTGTGATGGTCTACGTAAAAATATGGTATACGGTCTTCCATACACATGCCCATGTACCTCATCGGTATGAGGACATGCCCTTTATCCTGTATACCACTAAAATATGAAGATCACCCCATATCCAGCATAAGAAACTAGTACACGAAATGGGGTGTTTTCAGGTATTATTTCCTCCTATCCCAATATCGCCCTTCTATGACCATTCAGTCCTCTAAACTCTTTCTACTAACCAGTCCTCTAGCATCAGGCCAATGCCCTGTCCAAAGCCAGTTGCCTCATATGATTAGACCATTTGGCACATCAGTGAACCCATTTGAGTCTACATACCCATGGAAACTGGTGTCAGAAAGGTCTCCCCACAATGGTTTGGTCTTCAATAATGCTTGTGGGTCTACATTCCCTTGGTAATGTATATTACAACCACAAGATGTCATCGTGAATCTCTTTGTTCTATGGATTAAGGGTGATCATTTGCTTTTCCATCCAGTGAGGAATAGTGATCAGTCGAAAGGGTTATGTTCGCTCCCCCCTTTTCTGAGGAAGAAACTCCTCCACTTCACAGAATGTGTTCTATTGTCCTCCCACTAAGGTAAGTATCCAATATTTAGAGTATGGGCCGCATGACCTTCATTTTAATTTCACATTGAAGGGTTCATTGCCCTGCACCCTCAAGTATCGTTGCCCCATCCTCTTCCATCGTAGGCTCTCCCTCTGCCCCAAACGGGGGAGGAATCACGTTCCTTGTTGTATATTTCAAATCCTATTGTTTATTACACTAATAATCACTCACAAGGTATTATAGGTTTCTATTGATTACAACATCCACGTGATTTTGAACTATAAGAAATCTGATTCCAGATCAAATAGCGATACGTAGGACACCTGAAAGAAAACCTGATCTCAAAAGGATTTTCATTTGAAAGGGTCCACCAAATTACATTTTTGTAAATGGGAATCCTCTATGAGTAAGCCCCACACAATATGAACTAGGTGGGTTCTAATTCACCTCCCTAGAAAAAGTAGGAATCCCTTTTTATGGGCCCTATCCTAACATGAAATCACCTTCTTCCCCCCATGATGACAATAAACTCTAGAGTGTCTTATAATATATCTCAAGTCTACACTACCTCTGCAACAGAAAATATATTCACCCCTACCCAGATCATGCAAATCAAGTGTATCCCTTAGAGACACCCTTCGTGAATGAACGAAATATTCATGAACATATGAAAAAGTCTTAAATCTATAAGAGAGTCTCGAAACATGCAACAATCGTCCCCCATAAGGGTGTTGTGATCTTTTCCTTCCATCCTCTCGACCAACGAAGTCCTTAAGTGTCATTTTATGAATCATCAATCAATAAGCACCTACCATTGGAAATCAAGTCCATGAATAATGGATACTAAGGCTGTTGGGAATTTCTAATTCTATAAATAAACAAATTGGACAACACCTGAGGACGTAATATCTGAGAAGGACCAATTGCACAAGTACGTGACCCCCACACAATCACCCGTTGGGACCAACATTTCATGTATGGTTAATCAAACCTTCTTTAATGGATAGTCACTATGAATGGGTCGAAACAAAAGAAATGGTGAATTCAATGAGAACTTGTCTCTATATAAAATGAATGGGTGATGATCCTCATTGTTCCATTTACTCTGAACCTAAACACACCACCTCAGAGGTGTAACAAATATGGTGAACCCAACGTGAATCCTTAACCAAGGTGGCAGTTCTACACCAATGATAAAAGAGAAAAGGACAACAAAAGATGGCCCATTTTTTTCACCCCAATATGGGAAAAAGACACCATGATAGAGATGGAAAAAATGGTGAACTTGATAAGAATATTTAACCACGGTGGCGGTCTTACCTCACCCAGGCCCCTTTTCCACGCTTCAAAAGAATAGGGGAAGGGGGCCAAGACGAATCATGGAATATGTATATGTTAAAAATAATGCTACATTGTCATGGTTTTTTAGTTTTTATGTAATATATGAATTTCCTAGAATCCTTCATAGAAACCATCAATCCAAATGACATCCCAAGGACCAATGAAGACACACCCTTCAACAATCACAAGGGTGGTCAAGTCCCCAACAAAGAGCATGACCCCCTCTCCTACCTAGAATCTTAAATGATGGGTATACAACATGCTGATTAATGAGTACCACATAAATGGTACTCTCCCCATGCTGGAGGCCGAAAGACAATCCCTCTAGTGTGTAAAAGTCATCCATCTACCTCTTCAGCGGCTGTTGTCACCCAAACACAAGGCACACTTGGTGGTCGTCTCAAACTGTCTTAGGAGCCTATCCCCAGAATGTTACAATGAGTACCTCCCATACCTTAGGGAGACAGTTTAAGTCGATGTTGACAACATCATCTCAACTGCACAATATTCATACTCATGGGCCCATACCATAGAATGTCACCACTAACACCGGACGACCAAGCCTCCTATCATGGAAGAGGACCTTATTATAGGGGCCCCTGCTAAATTCTAGGAGACCCAAGCCCCTCATGTTTCCTACCAAGGGTGGCAGATATATAATAAGGAACATGTCATCACCCAGGTTCCTGCAGAGGAGATCCACCGTACTAATAGAAACTCATTCAATGGGCAGACATATGACTTTTCCCCCTCCACATATGCCAACCACCAAAATATGGTTGCACAATTCGAGCACATGCATGTTCCTGCTATTGATCGCCAATACAGCCCTATAGATAGAGTAGTAAACTACGGGCAGATAAAGATATGTACAAATACAAAACCAACACATCAACCAAATAGGGTGGAACAAAGCTACACACAAGCACAAACACCTGATGACCCATTTATATACTTCCATCTAAAAGGGAAGAAAAATTCTACACAGAGGCATAAATACATTCTGATTAATACAAAGCCCACCATCAAAATTGGGCGGCAAGAAAATACGAGTAGATTCAAATTCATGCAGATGAATACAAAGACCATTAGAAAACTATATCAATAAGAGAATAGATAAAAATAACTAATAATGAATATGAATCCCACCAGTCAAATACGATGAAAACTAGAGAAGACTACTAGTGGCAGGCTTGTTTCTCTACCCTGGGATATAAGAACTACCAGTATTTATTGGCAACTCACAGAGGAAAAGAGCAGGCACAAACTCATGCTCCGTTATCAGAATGGGACTTCATACCCATTCCAACCAAATATGTATCTCAATACATCTGGACAATTATGGAAGATCAGATGTCTATTCCCAACGATATCTTCCAAACATGCCATGATAGCGTTGCATCGGCAGAAGATGTGAGAAATTAAGGCCACGACCCTGTTTCCTCAAATGAAGTGACTTACTTAAAAAATGAGTTATTCACTCCGAATCAGTTATGAATACCTTCTTTGATCCAGGAGTGTCAACAAAAATATAATACGATACACAAACAACTGGATCAGGAAAACATACTTGTTCCATATGGTGGATGACATCCCAATGCGGGGCTGCTCTAGGGCATGCATATATCTCTTCCAAAACTATATATGCCCATTGGTGCATCTCTTTGAAATCACGGGACCCAATAATATAGGGGATCATATATTAAGTCCATTACCAATAGAAGATGTCCCCAGTTACCTGAAAGAGAGCACCAAAAAATGAAAATCCCCAAAGGAAACATGAAAATGAAGAGTTCATACAGTATCATTCTCTGCTGGTAGATGGGGTTATTGAGGACTTGAATCATATATCAACAATGGATAAATACCATATCATTCCATTACCAAATTTTAAAAGTTGTTATATTAGTCAAGAAGGTCCTACCAACAATGTCACTACCAAATGCTATTAATGTCATCCATTGAGCACCCATGGGGGCTCACTCAGTGGTCTAGGAATGATCGATCAGAAGATCTAATCTCCTGATGTTCTTTAAGAAATCCCTCCCATCGACATGATGATCATACCACAAAAAGGTCCTCCCAATACTGTCATCTTCCCTAATGGTCCTCCCCACGTTATACACTACAAATATGCTTATCCATGTAGTCGGACATCACATCATGATGGTGGTCCTCTCCATGATGATAGTCATTGTGAAGGTCCTCCCCATATTGATAGTTGGTGTGAAGTTCCACCCCATAGTAACGTCAAGAAATGAGAAGGTCCTCTCCTCATTGTAGTACATCTTGAAGGACATCCCTATGATGTGCACTCCATAACTTCTCCCTACATCCATGCATCTAGTCATGATGTTAGTCATTTCCATTAAGATAGTCATTATAATGGTCATCGCCGCAATGACACCAAGAATCAAGAAGGTCCTCCCCTTGTTTTTTCCCTCCTTGAAGGTCCCCATATGTTATATTTTGTATGGGAATTTCACAAAGTCGGGTTTCAAGTTGAAATAATATTCCTCTCCATTTTATCACCAATTGTAGAGGTCCTCCCTGCAATCAATATTCATGCTGTCAATAAGCTCCTCCCATTTCTAGAACAAATGGAAGAAGTCCCTATTATGCTGAGAATCTCAGAAAATTAGAGGACACATCATACACTACTTCTATATTAAGTGATATTATTTCTCAACCAGAAGATGGCCCAGGGCCTTGTTAATCTTCCTAGCCACCCCGCTGCGTCTACAAATCAATAAGGCTCCAAGCAGCCTAGTTTCTTGGAAAAAAATTATTCAGAAGTAGTTGGTCTAGGAATATCGAGTAGAGGAACCTATGGAAGAACAATAGTAAGATATTTTTCAGGTGATAAGACTTCTAAATACAGATAATATAATAGTGATGTTCTGGATAATGACCACTTCTCACTTTGAAATACCAATTGAATTGTTCAGGGAATGAACCCTTGATATTCACTTCAATATATGGACGAATCTTAATTAGTTGATAGAAAAGTTCCTACACTATGAAGGGTATGCAGACCACGTCAATACGTTAGGGTATCATTGTCATCTATTAACCTAGAAGTCCTACCATCATCAAGGCCTCCACTATCGTATAGAAGAATGAAAAATCATGAACTGGCCTACCTCTATGAACTGCATAAGTTGTGCCACCTCAATGGAAACGCCCCTGATGGAGTTCACATTCGGGGATGGGGAGAACATGTAGCACTAAACTTCACCCCATTTCATGTCGAGCATTCCCCATTTGAAATGACATCCTACAACATCATCTCCCTATGGGAAGAAATCAAGTCAAACTTCTTATCAGGAAAGAGGAGATACTAAATAAACTGGCATGTAGTAACTCTCAAAAGTGTTGGGACCATAAAGATCAAGCCACCGAAAGGTTCGGATTTAGGTAACTAGGAACATATATCAAACATCCTGCCTATGTTAATACAACCATCACGCTGTTACTATGTCTTAAATAGGCCATAGACTCCATTGAGGTCTAATTTCGTACTTGTATCACAACCGCGTGGGATTAAATGAAATTGAAAAGTAGACAATAGCATTAGCTAATACCACTATATAGGTACAACCCCATCACATAAGACTGGGGGAATTTTTAAATCAAAATACTCCATAATACAATAGAAACTAGTCTGTAGTGCATCAACAAAAGAACAAGATCAACCCCAACCTATAGGACTGGGGGAATTTTTACCTTAAATATCCACATAGCAGACGTCTGTCTTCCACCAACTAGAATGAATAATGGGAAGAGTTTACACTCATTACACCCCATCTGGTGGTTCACAACCTCCGAGAAAAAGGTGCATTACGTGGTCAATCCATGGCTCTCTTCGAGTCAATCTTCACCATGAAACCAGAAAAATACAGCTGGATGGAAGGATAAAGTCCAATAAAGGGTCCAGAAATCCTTTTTACTATCTGACACCGGGTACACCGCCCATAATGTGGTATGCCTCAGTGAATGTGTTAAATGTAAACCCCACGTTTCTCACATGAAGTGTCATGGAGGGATAGGATATGAAGAAGGATGGTTTCCCCCAAGAGGCATTCCACACCAAGCCTAATGGTGTGAAAACCTAAAACTAGAGAGTGATCCTTAATCTAAGAAACCCCTTGGTTAATAAATTACTACATCCCCTGCGAAACCCCAATGTGGAGAAGAATAAATACAAGGTCGTATATTAACCACCTCCTCATCCACCTAGAAATGTGTACCTCAACCTCAAGGAATGGTTCACCAAGAAGAAGAAAAAAATGAAAGAGCTCGGGAAAATTAATAGTGGGCTCCATCATGGGAGATACATTGGCGGATGTGTTCCCCATTCAAAACTTCATTAGATGATCCTAGTAGAGGTGACCATTCCACATGCACTTGTCCTAATGAATAAATCCATGCTCGGAGGCCTGACCAATCTAACATCGATACCAACAAACTATATCAACAAGACCCTAAAAAGACATCATGACTTCCCCCACTAGGAAGATAGCCAGAATATATCTAAGTAAAACCACAAATGATACCTGTGGTTGGGTATCAACCCCAAATTCTAGAAGCACCGACACACCATGTTTTGGCCATTGCAGCTCTAGATCAAGCTATAGACACAAAATATATGCATCAAGGTCTCTTGAAAACTATCAATAAATTTAAAGCTCTTCTAGAATCTATAGAGGGATGGTGTGCTCCAATAGATTTTGAGCGCAAACCCTTCCCTTATTATGTATGAATTGTTTTTCCACCAAACATGGGAATCCCTATACTCATAGAATTATATGGCTCGTGGGAAATGAAAAAAAATATTAATGCACTATACCTCTTATTGTGACCCTATGATGGGAACTCTAGTGTAGCAAGAAGTAGTAATACTCAGTTGCATTGTAAGAACCCTGTAGGGATCTTCTTTTGTATGGTATAATAGCTTTCCATCCAATTCAATCACACCTAGTAGGACCTACAATGATAGATTCTCTTTCAGTTCACTTCAACGCAGCCTAAGATGATGGTCAATGATCTCATGAATTGTAAACATCAAGAGAACAAAAGAGTCACATACATTATTTCCATATAGAATGTCCTAACATATTCTCCGAACCATCTACTCACCCAATATGAGATGCTCCCCATCTACGTCGATAATATTTTGGATTAATTATGAACACAACTCATCCTGGAGAAGTACAAATGTTGGTTTAGAGACTTCTCTTCCACTACGCAAAGAATAGAGGACTTTTTCAAAAGGACCAATCATATGTCTTGAGTGGCCCTTTTCACCCCAGGGAAAAGAGCGGGAAACACTAAAGTAGATCTTATCATGCTTAAGCCACACCCGAAAACCGCTCCAGCTATGAGGCCCCTGTCGAACCATACAAGACCACCTAGACACAAAAAACCACCCCCACCTTGGATAGATGAGCAACGAGGTGCTAAATGAAATTAGTTATAATTGTGAATAAATAATGATTACTCATTATGAGATGACAATGTCTGTGGCTATTTCATAGCCTCCATGAACTGAATCTTTCTCCAGCTACTAGAACTGAAGCGAGCCGATGTTGTGGGTCTCAAAGACCGTCTAAATTTTTTTCTCTATCACAAGATACTAGGACACACCATATAGGATTGATTCGTTTTCAAGGATCTTGTATAAATGATAGTGGATTCTGGGAATGTCCAGTTGGGACTTCCTCCTACACAAGTGGTGTATGATTCCACCTCAAACCCAAGAATGGAATATGAATAGAAAATAGTCACGAGAATGGAGAAAATGTTTGAAAATTGGATGACCCGAAATACTATCAATCGAGTTCATGGATTTCCTCATGGCGCAGTTGAAGAAACAAAATATGCTCCCAAAAGATCCCAATGAGACCCAACCATAATCCCCAGCCATGCAGTCCTCAAAAGGCTAAATGTGTAGAAAGAAATAGAAAGAAGATGATCTGACACCAAATTTGATGTCAGTGTTGACTCATTCAGACTTCATGCCAATAGTCTAGGTAAAACGAGAAAATCCCCTCTAAATGGAACAACGGGAATAGCCCCACCAAAAGTCACAATGAGAATCTCCCCGCCAAACGACACAATAAGAACCACCCCACTGAATGACACAACGAACACCACCCTGCCAAATTAAACAATGGGCCCCACACCACCAAATGACACCATCTGAAAGAGACATTCAAGCATAAGAAGTGTCTGATCAAGAACTAATCTTAGGTACATTAATTCCATTCAATTTATGGACACATTCTCGGATGAAGACTATGTCCACAAAACTAAATTTCTTATGTCCAACTGGAGAGTTGAGGGAAGAGGCCGAAGAGGCCGAACATTTCCAGTAAGGCATTATCATGGAAGGAATAAAATTCTCGACCACACCATAAGTCAAACCATTATCATCAGAGAAAATTGGGTAAAGACCATCCAATATACAGAACAAGAAACAAAATGTTCCTTCTCCCCCATTAGAATATATCCAATCCTAATTATCATAGAATATCTATCAAGGGAAGAACAAATATCAAACTTCCAAAGGAATACTGGTGGACCAGTTCAGAAAAATGTGGAAGGGACAACAACACCACCATCCCCGACTATTAAGGATGAAGCATCTTCATCCAAATATAACACCACTAATGTTTCTGTGAATGAGAAACCCCAGGCAAGGAAGCACCAAAATTTTGAGCAGAATTATGATATTCTAAAGAAGATGTATTTAGTACCAGAAATTCTATCAATCCTCGATGCATTAATCCTATCCGCAGATCATAGGGAGGAACTCATCGAAGCCTTGCAAAGTCCATATGAGTTCGAGGATGAAATCGTTGCAGCCGAAGTCTACCTAATAGAGGACAGTCCCATCAAATGTCACTTTATCATCTCTATCACAGGTAGGTTAGAAGACACAATAATGAAAGGGAACAAAAAACCTTATATGTGTCCGACAAGATAAATGGAATTGATTTCCAAAGGATCATCCTCGACAACTGTTCTAGGGATAACATCCTCCCATAGTGGATGCTTCATTGGCTAGGATATGTTAAAGAGAACTTGACTACCTCCAATACAACTATTTTGGGATATGACAAAAGTGTGCAGAAAACGTTGTGAAGAATCAAGATTAAATCTCGGCTCAGAGACCTCATGTCAGATTCTGAGTTCTTAGTAGTATGGAAGAGTGTGGCCTTCAATGTCTTATCAGGGATTCCTTGGCATCATCAACACGCAATAATTCTATCATCATACCATCAGTGTGTCAAATATTTCACCAATGGAAAAAATGGGACATTTCATGCCTATAAATCTCTATTTGAGTTCAGTGAGTCACATTATATCGACACTGGGTAATATGAATCAGAAGAAAAACATCTTGTAGCTAATGAAATTGAATGGATCAATTCCCCAAATGGATTACAAATGTCTCCCTCTATCTCCTTCCATTAACTTGGGGAATAGTACGTACTATCCATCAACCAATTTCGATGCATAAGTGAATGTTTGGATGCATAATCAATTGTCTTCATGATCTCCATTGTGGCCATCAAATCCAAAGACATAGAAAAGTAGGCCGACATCTATAGGGAAAATAGAATCCCAATCAAATATGCTCTAGGCCCATCTGTAGGACATCAAAATACTCTTCCCTCACTAAGGAAAAATATGATTTCTCTCACAACATTGGAGAGTTCATCTAAAAAATCCATAATCCTTCATAATAAGAATAATATAAAGAATATGAAGACTTTAAATAAGAAGAATAAGGGGAAGAAGATATCATCGATTCTAGTCCTTCAATTGAAAAATATGCTTCCACCACAATCAATTAACATTAGGAGGAAAATCTGGGAATCAAAAATGACCTGATGGCCACTTTGATCATTGTGGCTATGCCTATCGTGGAAAAAGAGGCATAAAACTCATTTCTAAAGAATAATTGAGATGTGTTTGTGTGGAAATACACAAAAATAACAGGCCCTGATCTTGAGGTCTCCAATCATTATCTAGGCTTACCATTATATCATTGAGGCTATATGATGGCATCCAGAACGACCCACCCGTTGCATGCAGCAAAAATTGAGGATGAAGTTGACAATATAATAACATATAACTTTATACAGGAGGTCCAATATCGGATCTGGATGGAAAACATTGTCATTATCAAAAAGAAGAATGGACAGATTAGAATCTTCATTGACATCAGGGAACTTAAACATCCTTTCCCTAAAAATGACTTCCCAGTACCGATTATAGAGTTTTTGGTCAATAAAACAGGTGGATTTGAAGCCATCTATTTCATGGAAGGCTATTTAGGATAAAATCAAATCTGTATGGCTCGAGGAGATGAAGAAGCTATCGCTTTTAGGTCATATTAGGGAGTGTTATTTTATTATGTGATTCCCTTTGGTCTAATGAGTTTCGTTGTCACATATCAGTGCACCATGCATCACATCATCAAGCCCTTCTGGGGAAATTTCATCATGTGTTATTTCGACGATTTGTTGATTAAATCACAACAGCGCTCGAACCACCTTGCTAATATTGAATCCGTCTTCAACAAATTTCAAGAGCATAGTTTGAAGTTGAACCACATAATGTCTTTTTCTAGCATGAACATGGTAAAATTCCCCATCTTCATCATACGACATCATGTCATCAAGGTTGACCATGAGAAGGAAAAATCCATTCTTCTCATGTCCCCACCTTACAACCTCACTGAGTTTACAATTATACATGGGAACCTCACCAACATTCGATGCTTCATATCCATCCAAGAAGGTAAATGTTTACCTTTCACCAGGCTCATAATGAAAGGATTTATGAATTAGTGAGATTATGATTGTATAGAATCTTTTGAAAATATCAAAAGATATCTCCTAATACCATTGGAGCTAATGACACCATTTGAGGATAGACCACTAATTTTTTATGTAACCACCCTATAACGGTTAATAGCAACCTTAATCGCATAGAATATTGATGTCGGTGGTAAGAACAACATCTATTACCTCAACCAAACAATGATCGATGATGAAACTTGGTATTCAAACATTGAAAAGTAGTTCCTATCCATAATCTTCGCAGTTCGGAAGAAATGGTGTTACCTGCAACACCATGAGGTTGACCTGGCTTCTTGCTACAACCAGATCAAATATATCCTCAATCGTCCCATGCTAAATGTGAGCCTGTCATGATGAGTGGTCATCCTAAAACAATTTGACATATGGTACGATCCTGAGAAGTCCGCCAAATTCCAGGCATTAGAAGTCTTCCCAGTTGAGCACCCCTCGAATGAGACAATTCTATTGGATTCCAAACATTTTTATGAAAAAGTGTTTTCCATTCTAAAGGACCCCCAAATATAGAAAATTTACATTGATGTCACTTCCGGAATTTCGACTGGGAAAAGGATGGAAGTTCCCAAGATCAACAATGTGGGGTTGGGAATTATACTTGTATCCCCCTAAAAGGTCATCTTTTCTTACTATTTCCTTATTTCAGAAGGGTGTATAAATAGTCAAGCGGAGTATCAGGCCCTCATTGTAGGCTTGGAACTAGTACATCATGTGAATGTTAAACACATAAAAATAAAGGGTGATTCAGATAGAGTTATCAAACTAGTCAATGGTGATTATGCCACCAAGAAAGATGTATTGGTTTCCTTGATGAACCATGTTTGAGAAATGATAGTTAAAATACCATCATAACCAACATTGATCTATGTTCCATGGTCACAAAATTTGTCAAGCCGATACTTAGGAAAATGCATCCACAACCCTGGCCGATCCAAATTAGGATGAAATAGTCAATAGCATTGCCCACCGCCAGATGGTCTTGTCATTTATCCGGATCAATATAGAAGAAATTGAAGAAATTAGTCATGTTCTTGATCCATATGGACACAAAACCGGTTGGATTACCCCATTAAACATTAGATTCGGAATGGGGAACTCCCACTAGATAGGGTTAGAAGGGAGAAAATCCGAATATGGAAAGTCAATTTTACCTTGTACAATGGGGTCAACCCAGAAAAGGTACTATACAAACATGGCCTCGATAAGGTCCTTCTTAAGTGAATTGATGGAGAATAGACTACTACCATCATGAAATAGGTGCACACCAAATCTTGTGGGGCGCCTCAATCAGCAACCAATCTCTCTCACCAAATCCAAAGGATCATGTATTACTTGACCACCATGATACAAGATTGTTCCATATTCACCAAGAGGTGCCATACTTGGAAAGTTCATGATAATTTCATTCATCGACCCCCTATGTTACTTCATAAAACTATGTGATCCAAGTCATTTTTCACCAGAGTGATGGATTTTGTTGGAAAAATCCTCTCACAACATCCAGACTATTCCAGTTCATACTCACAGTGACCGACTTATTTTCTAAATGGAAAGAATCCATACCATATAATGAAGCCAGGGAGGAAAAACATCATCATCTGTGTGAAGGTAAAAATAATTACTAGATTAAGTGTCCCATATAGAATACTGATAGACAATGTCACCAACTATGGCTCTGTTGAGTGGGACATGTTAGATTAGGAGTATGTCATCAATGCTAATCGTTCGTCCAATTACCACATGGTGACCAATGGAAAGATAAAAGATTTAAATAAGAAATTTTCCCTCATACACCAAAAGATGACTGATAAGGACAAAAAATTGTAGCCAGGTAGGCTTCTTCATGCCTTATGGGCTTACGGAACCATAACCAACACTGTAACCCATGCAACCCCGTACTCACTAGTATACAAGATAGAGGTTGTGTTACCAATCTAAATCTTTGTGCCATCACTTTGTGAGGCCATTTTAGATCAAATATCCATGAATGAAAAATCATAGAGATAGTGTGATGAATTGTAGAATCTATATTATAAAAGGTTTCACACTCTACACCATTTGGGAATCTACCAAAACTAGATTGCATGAGCATTCAACAAAATGGTTCACCTTCGATATTTCCTCAAAGGTGAAATGTTGTTAATTCTTATAACCAATTTGATATTTGGGAAAAAGCCCCATTGAATGAATCAATGTTGAAGGACCATATATCATACATAAAGTCTATTCCAATAATGCATATACCTAGATATCGATGGAAGGACTACTCCTCATGGATTTTAGAAATGAAATGTTCTTCATGAAGTTTTTTGCGTAGTCATACCCCATGTTATGGACCAATTTATAAGACCTTAACCGATGAGTAATACCCCCCATGTTATGGTCCATGATCTATGACACTAAACATTGAGTTATAATCCCTAGAATCCATTGTCCAAAATCTAAGACCTTAAACTAAGAGTCATTGTCCTTTCCACGTGACGTTAAACTGTGAGGAACATGTACCTAAAACATGAATTTTTGTTGACTCATGTCCTCTATGTAAGATGTTAAAATACATGAAAAAAAACATCCTAATCGCATGACAATAAACTGCATGATATCTCAAATAACTACATAAATATTGATTCATTCCATTACAGGATACATATAGATTCCCGATCCTCATTCTTGGCCCAACCCCACCATGAAAAAATGCCTCAATATTGCCCCTATCTAAAAATATTTACAATAGAAACCCTTATGTATCCTTATTTATAACATCGAGTATAACTCACTTTAACTTAGGTTAAGTGGTTGAGATTATCTTACGAATGTAAACTATGGAGTAACAAAGTAGAACAGACAACCATGATAGATATAATGAAACTTTCTCTACCACTGTACTGATCCAAATCGGTACAGAACAGATTCAGAAATACATATGGCTTGATTACATCCCATATAGGACATGTAGTGACGCCCAAAATTGGAATCCCAACCCATCCATGTTCAAAAATATATTCCCTCACATGTCATTGCACATGGACCTAGCTGAATTGGTATAAGTTACATACAAAACAACATAGTTCTTGATTCTTACCCTCACAGGATCTGTAGCAATTCCTCAATCCACGAACATGGCCCATACCCATAATTAAAGAAAATGAAAATACCCCCATCCTCTACCTTCAAAAACCATTGAAGGAAATTCTATGTCCACTCACTGTTTCTCACAATGATTATTACTATCATGATCTTAGGATCAGTGTTACTGATTCTTCTACAAAAATAAGGTATAGAGAAGTTTGATAGACCTGAACCCCCTAGAAAATGAAACAGAAATGTCCCTATATATGGCTTGAGCTAGATCAATATAGTAATAGTTTTGAGCTACATACAGATTGATTCTTTCCCTCATAGGATACATAGTGATACCTGGATTTAGCATCCCATCCTATCCATCATAAAAAAATTTCCTCAAATATCCCTACACATCGAGAAATCATTTTTAGAGAAACATTAAAAACAACATGTGGCTTGATTCCATCCCACGAAGGATACATAGTGATGCCCATATTTGGAATTTTGGCCCAACCACCATAAAAAATTCTCCTTTTCCCCATACATTGGTTATTATTATATGAGAAGTCCCTGAAAGGTCCAAATCGCATGAAAATATACTAAAAATATTTCAAGAGTTATGTGTAACCCAGTTTTCAGTTTCATGAGATCCTTCACAAGCCCATACTAATGAGAAGTCTAAATATCATGGTTCATCCTTTGAATATTTGTTAGATATATGTAGAAGTTACAATAGTTCATGGGTAATCACGATATGGATATTACCTCAGTTCCCATATGCTTCATTCACATTTTTCAAACTCTATAATCCATGAAAACATGGATCTACATAATCATTAGAGGAAATATATGATGGAATGATAGTGCCATGAAGTCTCCATTGTTTGACAATGCACATCTTTCCCAAGTGGTTCTTTAATTGTTTCCCAAAAAAATAGTTGTCAATCAAAAGAAAATTCTTCCCCATGAGATTCATATCCTATCATAGTATGCCCAACGACTTCCAAGCCCCATTTCATACCTCCTGATTCATGTTTCCCCTGGGGCTATGGTTTACAACAGATACCATCACTCACCTATAAGGAACATCATAATATCTTGATTGCAATTAAACTAAAACTATTAATGATCATTATAATAGTGTAATCATCATCACTGCACAACTCTAAACTACACAGCATCATGTCCCCACTGAATGACATTAAACAATGAGGCCAAAATTGCCCTTATTTTACGATGTCAAAATGCATAGTATTGTATTATGCATATAATTTCCTATAATTTTGATTATTCTACCCATATTAAATGACCCCGAATGCTCTTAATCTATTGTTTCTCACACCGATCATATATCTTGTGAGGTTATGGATCTTAGTGAAAGATACACCATGACATTATAGGAAAACTACCAAAGAATTTGGTCATAGTATCATGACCCTAAAAGGCATGTTAGGGTTCCGTCCCTCAAGAGGAACCCCATGTCCTGGCAATGTGACGTTAAATGACTAGGTACTCCAAAGATGGAATAAATTCTTCACCTAGCATATGAGTAAGTTCTACATAATGGAAACCTGATTCCATGAGGTAATTTCACAAAAAATGTCCCTAACATGCCTGGATACACTCCAACCATACCCCAAAATACATTCATTAAGTGATCTTGAATCCCTATAACCCTCCAATGCCATCTGAGAAAAAAGTCCAGTGTTCTTCGGACACCATTGATTGACTATGAACACCATTCCCTGGATCCTCTGCATATTTTCCCTCAAAATAATGGTTGTAAATCAAAGGAAAATTCATCCCCAGGAGAATTATCTTCTATCATAGTATACCCAAAGGCTTTCATGACTCGTTCCATCCCTCTTTATATAAGGTACCTCAAAGTCACGGTTTACATTTTTCACCATACACACATCCTAGATATATTGAAACATACAGTACCAATTCATCTCTTGTCTATTTTGAAGTTTCAATGGAATCCCCATCCAATTGCGTGATGTTATTCTGCTTACAAAAGAATAGTCCCCCCCACTAATTTCTAGGTTTCCCAAGAACATGTTCGATTAAAATTCCCCTTTTCATGTTCTGGTTCACCCCTTGTCGAAGGTCACATACTGTATTTAGAATGTTCCCAATATCCATAATCCTCAACGGCCATCGGAGAAGGAAGAAAATTATCTTACAGATCCCTTTTATTAAGTATGCACATCATGCCCTGGCCGCTCTTCATATGTTTCCCACAAAAATGGTCATCAATCAAAATAAAATTCATCTTAATAAGATTCCGTTCATGCTTTCGCACGCTCAAATAAAAATCACGTTTTGACACACCTGTGGATTTGGAAAACTCATGCATAACATCTTATATATCTTTATTTTTTTCTAAATTCCAGTTACATAAAAAAGAAGATGATTTCAAACTGAATTGGCCATTCAGAAGCTCTCTCCCACATGAGTAAGAACCATGCATGAACATTTTTTCCCTCAAAGATGATATAATTTACCTAATGTTTTAGGAAAACATTATTCTGGACAGCCACCCACTTTGTCTCCCTACATCAAAATAAATTCAAAATGTTGTAAACACCATTGGGGATATTGGAGATGGAAGTCTAGTGTTCTGTAGACACCTATGATTGACTATTCACATCATGCCCCGATGGTTCTACAAATGTACCCTATAATAATGGCTGTCAATTAAAGGAAAATTTATCCCCAGGAGAGTCTTTTCCTACCACTGTACACTTAAAATAGATTCAGAGCCTTATGAATTTCATAAATGACAAATTAAGGGTCAAGAAAAATCCATAATCTATGTTTGAAGAATATTATAACATTATCAGATGGCGATCAAGAGTATATTCCATCAACCTGTTATGTTTGATCAAATCTATTTGACCTAAAACATCAGTAAAAACCATGATTGGAAGGACATTGAACTACTTGTGAAAAATACACCATATTTTCCAAGTGTAAAACCCTTAAAAGGAATCTATGGGAAAAATTGGTTTATAGAATCATTAAAAACATTGAGCCATTAAAAAGGTGTAAATATTGTTATGTCAAAAACCCATAATGGGCAGCCTAAGAAAAAGTCAAGTTATTCCATCTAATCCCATGTTAGGAAGGATTTAGAAAAAAATGGGTAATAATGAAAAATGCATAAATGGTCACGAGGTTTCCCCTGAAACCCCAAAAATAGTGGAATTACGCTCACTAAGCCCTGAGGATCTAGAAAAAATTCGAGTGCATTTCAGTTATTTCAGTTTACTGGTTTGAAATCATGGTTAAAAATTATTACCAAATTTAGATAATGTTAATATGACTGATTGATCAATTGTCATGATAGGAAAATTCAATGAACAAACATTGAAAGTCAAATAATTTTAACTGAGTTCAACTAAAATGGTGGAACATTTCCATTTCAGAGTCTCCCCAAACTATCTAAATAAAGAGGAAAAGTAAATATCATGATTTAGGACCGTACAACAGCATGGAGGAGTTCCAACTTTTTAGTAGGAAGGAAAGTGATTTCCATGGGTCTTCAATAGTCTTATTTAAAGAAGCCCGACCCTCTGTTTCATCCTTGACCATCGGATGCACCCGCTCCATAACAAAAATAATCTCCGACCCTTTATTCTGAATGACTTCATAGTTTTCATGCGAAGAGGCGAGTTGATCCATTAACCTTTTTGAGCGGGCATTGCACTCCCACAACTCTTCCTCTTGGATGTACACCAAATCATTGTCCATCACCTCCGTGGCCATCAGATAACCAAATTCTTTTGAAAAATCTCAAAAGGTCGCCACCTGGTGATGGGAAAAATGATCTTTGTCAGATTGTCCTTGTAGGAGGGAAGGTATTCTCTGGAAATGAGGATATAATAGGTAAGGATGTGAAGCTACAGATAATCAAAGCTGACAGAACCCATCTCAGTGAATAATTATTGAAAATTTTCCAGCATCATTAGCTACATTTTCCATAAGCATCTCTATGGTGATATCACATAACTAGAGCCATGCCTCTTTTCAAACTGCATGGTGCCTTGCCGCAACACTAGTACCTTGATCCTTCTTCGCCGCAACATGTCTATAAGTAAGAAGCATCATCATAGGAGTGGGGAGGGACCTATGACAGGTCCCCAAATTTGGGGGACTCTATATACCCTCAGATAGACCATCCAATAGAGATGGATGTGGGGGACTACTCGCAGCTTCTGAGGTGATTGACGATACTTAGCTGGTTCCATCCTCATTAAGGTCTTTGGTGGTATCTACATGAGGGGAGTATTTTGATTCACTCCCCAATAATATAGGTTGTACCGATGTGGCCCCTCCAAATTTTTTTGATGATGAACTGAGTGTCTTCATACCATGAAGGTAGGAACAGGTGGTGTATCCATCGTGGTAGCTGCAGGGATAGATGTAGAAGGTGTAGATGTTTTACTCTTCATAGTAGAGGGAATGTGTGGCATTGTCGTTGTAGCTAGGGTGGGGTAGAAAATTGTTAAAGGTTTATATTCCCTCTAAACTGGTTCATTTAGCATCCCATTGGGGTTGAAATTCATACACAGTCAGGCATAATCCAGAGATAGTAAAGTGTATTATGTCATATTTGGATTGACAAAAACCATAACAGCTCCTTCATGAAATATCATGATCCATAATTGGCATTGAACTACGGGGTGAGACTCTCCAATTAATTGGAAAACAGGAAGCCGTGTAGTCTATTGGAGGCATCCAATTTTACTGGAAAACCGGTAGGGGATGTATGTCTCACAAATGACTACTCGATAAATACGAGCAATGATCATTCCATCCTGATGTGTACTGAGGTACATGAATTCATCCAAATAACTTTCCATGTCAACTCTCAAGAACCCATGAGGGGTAGGATATAGTGAAAACAAGAAATGAGGATCATCGTTCATATATCTAACAAAATAAATATCTCTTATAGTCTTATGAAGGACAACAAAAATATTAAGAAGGGCGGGTGGAAATTTAGAATGAGGAACCTTTGCAGTATGCTGGTATTCATAACAGTTTTCCCCCATCCACCTGTACAAAAATTGAAATGGTTCACTACGATGGTGTTGGGGCCTACCTTCTTGTATTTGTCCCAACAACTCATAAAGGCCAACAATAGTGTGAAGGGAAAAATTAATGTGTTGACCCTCTATTAGCATGGCCTCTACCATAAAAGTACAGGCTCAAACACTAGTATATACGTCATGGGATGGGAAAATTGATCCTCTTAGAAATCCTAAAATGAAACCTACTAGTCTAAGTGAATGTGATATGTCTTGGAGAAGCTTGTATCCCCATGTTGTATGTTGTCCCGCAAAATGGGTAGCACATTATGACCCTGGTGTTTTGCGGGGATGATGGGTTGAATGAGTTCGATTGCATAAACGCCTTAGATTAGGTCCATTTTCTAGAATGAATGACCCAATCCATGCTTCTAAAGGGTAGAGCGAGTGTGCCTAGAGTGGATGGTCGATTAATCCCTCTTTTATGTCTAGTAAACTCAATACCAAAGGGGAAACATGGTCAGTTTCATTCCAAGAAGCGGATACCGGGATAAAATCTTCAGAAATCTCTCTAAGGATAGAGATTACTCTAAGATGGTGGATATCCCATAGGTTGATCCCATCCTCCCCATGCAATTAGTATAAGGTGTTGGTCCTTGAACACCAATGACTTAGTAATTTTGGAAGGATTTTTCTTGGGGAGAGGATTGAATACTGAGAATCCCAGGCCACCTGATACAATCCCACCACTTACAACTAGTTGAGGGACTCCCAATAGGTCTGATAAACCGACAAATCCCATGCCCACTCATCGGAGAAACATCCTCTGGCCCGTAGATCCCACTTTGCGCTTCACCCACCATTGCGATTCTCATGGGAGATGATGATAATTTATGGAATTCTCGAGCGTCTAGTCTCGAGATTCCATTGCAACACCTGCAGTTTCCCTAAGTCCATGTCGAGCTACATAGAATGAAGATGTTCTCCTAAATTGAAGTGGGGATGATTTCTCCTTCTGGGGAAATGTTGGTACATTCATGTCCTTGTGGTGCCTCCAATTGGATAAAAGGGATATCTGGGTCAGCCAATAGCAGATGAACGTCATCTGAGAGACCAAAACCATAAAGTGGTAACACTACAGATGATGGATAGTCTAGAATCGATGGTGTCAAGAAATATCTTAAGATGTTGTCCGATGAAATGATGTTGTATCAAAGATGATCCTCACTATTCCTTTCCATGGTTTCCCTTGTCTTCATCATTTTTAACACAGGCTGTGAAGCAGCCATTGTAACCTACATATGGAGATCCAAAAGCTGACAAAAATTTAGTCCAATAAAAAGTAATGGATAAAGGATATGGAATAATGGATATATAAATCAAAATATGTGCACAGAATTACCCAAAAAATGTTTCCAAAAATGGTATGTGGTACCCACATCCTACGTACTACATAGTGTGTGGAAGGCACAATCTATGTACAGAATGATACGCGAAGGTAACCCCACCTACATCTATGTTACATTGATGCCTTTTATAGTGTAAAACAATGGTACATGAACCATCTGAGAGCCATTGGCCCACAGATTGTTGGCCTGCGAATAAAATGTTTTTTCAAAAGAGGGACACCATTAACCTAGGCCATGATTATGATCATGTATAAAAATTTAGGATTAATGTTTGTTTTCAGATA
The DNA here is from genome assembly GCA_963277665.1 of Viscum album. Lineage (NCBI taxonomy): Eukaryota > Viridiplantae > Streptophyta > Magnoliopsida > Santalales > Viscaceae > Viscum > Viscum album. The sequence goes on along the minus strand of OY728132.1, from coordinate 2,014,261,880 downwards.
ATTAGTTATTAAAGAATAGTTCGACAATCGATGTTCGGTTTTTGGACCCACATACCGCATAGCATCCTCTTACACAGAAACTGAATTTTAGACTTAAAATCCCCGAATGATATTCGGAAATCCAATATATGGTGGGAAGAGAGAGAAATGGTGAGGATATCAGTTCACAGTATGTATGACGTGGTTCACCAACAAGATTTTCAGAAGCAGCACAATAGGTTAGAGTAGAGGAATCCAGTGAAATCGAGAGCCCTTTTTTCTGAGAGAAACAGTAAAAGAAAAATGAAATGTGGCCCTATATATAGGTGTGGTCCCTTCCATCCATTCCTTTCTGTTCTACAGGGATCTATTTCAGTTCTTGATCACTTAAACATTGTAATAGTCCTCCTTTTTTTTGAACGGACCCCATTCTGATTGGGAAATTTTTTAGGGTCCTCAAAATTCCTCCAAAGAAATAAAATACACCCACAATCACTTTTCAGAGGGAATCAAGTATTCCTATATGTCTATCAAGTTGAATGGAGTCAAATTCAGTTGAAATTTTTAGAAGAAACCTAATCTAATTCATGTCTTCATGGATTTTCAAGTGGCTTGTGTACCCTAACCATGAAAGGTATGTGGAACAGTTGGGTTGCGAACCACTAGGAATGCGAAATGATTGACAATCCATTGACCCGCAGAGCGACGACCAGCAAACAAGGCAAACCGCGAACCAGTTGTCGAAGGACTCATACGCTAGAAGGTAATCTACGTTCCATTCCTCAAACCCATCAGTTTTCAGATGAATCGAATTAGTAGGTTTATGTGAACCATTATCGCTATATGAAGCCTATGTAAACCTTGGTTGACCGAGTCTTCCTCATGTTAGGATATCTCTCCAGGGGCCTCCACATTTGGTGTCACATGCCTAGTAGATACATTTTCCCTAATGCTATATAAAAGGATAAAAAAATAAGGATGAAGAGATGGACAACAAAATCATGAAGGGGAATCATAGGTTGGAATAAAGAGTTCGATGAAGCTTTTGACTTTAGTATTGATTCATTAGTAAATCCCAAATCGAAAACTACTCTCTCTGTAGATAAATCCGGAAACAAACACTAAAATTGGGGAATTGATAAATAATAATAGGACTGGAAACCTGACTGGTGAAAAAAAACCACATACATCTCAAAGATTTAATCCCCCACGAATGATAATCCTTAGACCCTCCTTCAAAATGGTGATCTTCATAGTATACCACTACGAAGAATGAACCCAGCATTGCGTACTACATCAGTACATAGAGGGTACCCAAGGATGCATGATTGGATGCATACCACTATGGTATGGGGTCATATATACTCATGACCGCATACCACATCGATATGTGGATGACAACTTTTACCTCATTCTACTGCGGTATGCGAATCCTCCACCACCCCGCATAAGAAACCAGTACGTAGAATGTGGAGTTTTCGGGTATTATTTCCCCTAGTCCCAACCCCAACCATCCATTACGGTATAGTCCTCCATAATCCCTCTACTAACCAATACTATGATATTAGCCCAATGCCTCCATCAAAGCCAATAAAACTGTATGATCAGATCCTTAGGCACATCATCACTCCCTATTGAGTCTACATACCCATGGTAAGAGGAGTCATGAAGTCTCTGCCCACAACGGTTTAGTCTTTAGGAATGCCTATGGGGCTACATTACCATGGTATCCTTGATTCCAACCATTGGAAACTAACATGAACCTCCCTATTATTGGGATTAAGGGTTATCACTCACTTTTTCATTCAATGAGGAATAAGGATTAGTTGATGGTGTTATGTTCACTCCCCCTTTCACAAGGATGAAACTCCTCCCATTCCCAAAACATGTTCTGGGGACCTCCCACTAAGGTATGTCCCCAATCTATTTTGACTAGGTTGTATGACCTTTATTGTTATTTCACATTGAAGGGTCCATTGTTTTACACCCTCCAGCACTTTCGCCCCGACCACTTCCACCGTAGGCACCACCTCTCCCACAAATATGGGAGGAAGCATGTGCCTTTTTGAATAATTAAAATCCTCTTGTTTCTCATGCTAAGAATGACTCACGTGGTCTTAGAAATTTTTTATGATTAAAACATCCACATGATTCTGAACTACAAGATCATAGATTCATGATCAAATTGTGATATGTATTATGCCTTAGAGAATGAGAGAGATCAAAAGGGTGCCCAGATGAAAGGGACTACCCAATCACATCTTCATAAATAGGAAGCTTCCATGTGTAATCCCCACAAAATCTGAACTACATATGTTTCAATTCATCTTTTGAGGATACGTAAGAATCCCTTATTATGATCCTGATCCCATAATCAAGTAACCTTCCACCCCCATGATGAAGATAAACTCCAGAACGACTTATTATATGGATCATGTCAGCATTGCCTCAGCAACATCAAATATATGCATTTCTACGATGATCTTGCAAATCTAGGGTAGCCCATGGACACTCTCATCAAGAATGAACCATGGATTCATTAATATATAAACATGACTTAAATTTATAAGAGAGTCCCAGAGTAGGAAACATTCCTCCCCAGGAAGGGCGTGGTGAAACTGACCTCAGATCCTCTCCCCCAATGGAGTCCTTAACTATTATTGTATGAATCATTAAAAAACGATAAACCACCTTTGGGAAGCAGGTCCATGATTCATGGATACCAAGGCTGTTGGGAGTTCCTGGATACATGAATAAACCCATTAGAGACTATCCAAGGAAGTTATATCTAAGAATGCAGATTACACAAGTACTTATCCCCCACACAATCACCCTCTAGGACTAATAGTTCCCGTAGGGTTAAGCCATCCTTTTTAAAGGGTAGTAACATTGAACGGATTGAAACCAAAGAACTGGTGAATTCGACGATAACCCATCACTAGAGAAAAGAGAAAAGTGATGATCCTCATCGTGTCATTTTCGCACCACCTTAAAAGCGCCACCTCGGAGGTAAAAAATAATTTTTTTAATAAAAAATCAATTATATCATTTTTACACTATTTATTTCATTATATTTAAATAAAATTCAAATAGAGAGATAATTTTGATAAAACAATTCAATAGACTTATAACAGGTTAGAGTACCCAAGAAAACCCATTTCTGGGTTAGGCATATCTCATCCAATAATAATAGGATATGTGCAATGGTAGTTTTATATTATTATTATATTATTTTTACCCTTATTGACCTGATTTACCCTTTAATTGCGGTAAGTAAAAATAATTACTAATGTTATTATTCATAATTTACTAAATTAAATGGGACCTATTATAATAATTATGACCTTTTGATTAAAAAGTAATTAATCCATTTTTCCACATTTAAAACACAGAATTTGAATAAATTAATAAAACATTAATCCTATTTATAGAATAGGAAAACAAGTTTTTAAGTAAAACCATCAAAATATTAGCAGATATTTATATCCAATTTAAATGTCAACTTACTTCCAAAGGCCAGAATTTTAGTTAATGATAAAAACATAATAATATTACACTTTAAAACTAGTTAAATTTATAAGAAATTTATCTAAATAAAATAGAATATACTGCAGTTTTGAGCTGAAATTCAGTATTTCCCTCTATTCATCAAAATATCAATATTTTCTGAAAAATACACATATTTAAACAAAAGAAGATATTTATATCCATCTTCCTAATAAGAATTTTATTTTATCAAATAAACTTATAAATTATCAAAAAAAAATTTAAAATGGGTTCTCCATCAAAAGGTGGTAAAACTAATTTTTAATAATATTAGAGTATTTTATATATAAAATTGGATTTATTCTTATTTTAATCGTCTAAAATTTATCATAATAATGTTAAAAAATTTAATAATCATGTGTAAATATTATATATTTTTTTCTGTTTACTACATCCAATACAATGGAAATGTGATAACTACCATTATAAACAATAATATTAACAATTTTTTATGTTTCAGTATATCTAAAACTTTTGTGCAACATAAGATTTCAGAGAAACACATTTTTGTATATTGGTTACACTATATAAAATAGCATCCCATTTTATGTAAAATAAATATTTATTTCAACAATATTAATAGATATGAATATTTCATATTCTATAATTACCAGGGATGTTATAGATTGATGCCCGAATGTGGATAATTTTAGGAACTTGTTTGGAGGTCGGGTGTTGCTACATGTTGGGGAGCGGGTCGGGTTGGTAGGTGATATTTTATTCCTAAACATCATCACTTCTGTTGTTCAGAGAAGGGTGAATGAGTTCATGTGTGTAGTTCTATATAAAAAATATATCAAAGTGGCTATACTTAGTCTAACCTCTGATAGTTCTCCATATTTTGATCGATTCCCAGAGACTTTTCAAATCAATACATGGAACATTATTAGAGATCAGGATGTGAACGTGATCCATGATTGTTTCAAGGGAGGTACATTTATTAGTGCCACTAATTATTCTAGGATATTCCTCAACAAAAATGTCTAAGACCCAATAAATCTCAACCACTACATAATAATTTGTCTATGCAACCCAAAATACAAAATCATTTCTTTCCTCTTGATAACAGTTTTAGATGGCTGATTCTATAACAACATGAACTATTTTAAATAAATTACCTTTTCTTTTTAATTAAATGCCTTATATGGTTATAGAAAAAAATTAGTTATCTTTTTATATTATATACAACTGAAAATAAATACCAATATGTTTCATTACAGTTGATAATATAGACATTCAATAGTGATCACATGATATGTATAATTATATGGATTTAACAAATATAATTGGCACCGGTAGATGGAGTCATTTCCTCAACAAGTAGGATCATACCCTATGATGCACATTTATCAAAACATATAGGGGAGAATGAATCTGGGGATTTTTCATTAATCAATCCCAAGAAGATATCCAAAAACTTATGTATGAGTGAAACCATTTATGGGAGAAGTTCATGATCATCAATATCAAATAACAAACCATGTACATTGAACTGCCCCACGAAATTCTCACCATAACACTCTTTACTCTAATGTAATTTCTGAGATTAATAGAGGGATATATATCAATACCATAGGAAAATGATTATAAATTTTATTTTCTTATATAATAATTAATATATTTTTATCCATTTTTATTACTTTATAGATGATTTTTGTTTTGAAACAAATAGTATTTTGGGAGATATTAAAATTCAATTAACAAATTTATTTTGATGAATTAATGTATTTTTTTAATTAAATAATATTTTATTAAAATATTATTATTAAGTGACTTTTATTAAATATAAATGATCATATAATTTTTATGAATTCAAAAGTAATTTTTGTAAGGGCTCAAAAATATTTCAAGTCAAAAAACCCATCTTTTTTCAATAAACATCAATTTTATAGTTAAGGTAAAAATTTAAATATTTTGAAATTTATTTAGATAAATGTAATATTATTTGGAATCATAACATTTAAATTGTCCATAAATTAATTTTTCCTAATTTTCTCAGACAATCGAATATTCATTTAAAAATTAAATACCGTATAAATATACATTCTGTATTATAACATAATAATGACACAAAAGTATTATAATAAATATAATAAACGGTATAAAAGTCCAAAGATATCGTTTTAATTTAAAAAAGAGTTATTTTTTATTTATTTGATTTATTTCATAAAGCAATTATGTATCCTCCAAAACATATAATAGATTATAGGGTTCTTAAATCATTTCTTCAAGAGTGTGACTCACATTCACAGAAGAATGAAAATTATTTTATTAATTTCGTCCATTAGAATTATAAAATAATGACAGAAAATTCCATTCAGACGATCCCTTGGGTGAAAACCATGGGTTCTTTTTTGGTTTTCATTATTTTATTAGATAGTGTCCAAAACCTATATAATAAAGAAAACCCCATTTTTTCTTATATAAACCCTCCCAATATCCCATTTATCTTCAATAAAACTCTTTAGAGAACATTAATACTCTTCCCACCACTCTTAGAAGTCCTTAAAAGATGGCCCAAGCTCTTATAAACCCCTCTTGAATCATTTCGAGTCACACACTAATGTAAGGGATTTCTCTCATCTCATTTCCATTCACACAATTATTTTATGTTATGAATCTTGAATTAAATTTTTTGATGTTGGGATTCATTCTTTCATATTCCACTTAATACCCCTTTAATGTATAAATTTTGATATATCTCTTTCACTATCATTAATCCTCCCATTATCTTTTATGTTAATCTGTTATTGTGTCGAAATTCAGTAAGTAATATTTTCCATTCTCCACATTATTCAACCATATTATTTACCTTATGTATTTTATAATATTTTTTTATCATGGGATATGTTATTACATATTTACATAACTATAAAATTTATTCTAAAAATACTAGAGACCACATTATCTCTCATTATCCCATTTTTTTACTTTTTTTATGTCCTTGTGGTGCCGACATTTCACCGTGATTTTTCATACCAACACAATTATATAGTGAATAACACACTGACTTCCTATAAAAGGAATTAATATTTATAAACATATAACACATTTAATTGGGTATTACATGTATGTATTCTACATTCCTTTATAATGAAATAAAATGTTATTATGAATGAATCCATGTTGTCTGATCTATGTGGTAAACATAAGCATGTGAATCAAAAGAATGTGATGGATTCCACCAAAATTATATAACTCTCCAATGCATTGGGTAATGTTTAGTTTCATTGAATTTAATTTTGGGAAAGGGAGTGAACCTAATTCATTCATTGGAATTTTTCTATCATCTTTACAAGGGTTTTAGCCTTGACCTATGTTTTTGATGTAGTGTTTTAAGTTGGTTCCACCATTACCATTTTATGATTAGTATGGTATATGATGACTTTTTATTCGTGTTACTTTTATACCCCATTGATCCAATTATTTTCTAACATTTATCAACTTATTCATATTTATTCAATTACTGTGATTTGTGTCTCACCCTTTCTTATGTTTTTCCCAAGGTTATCCCGTGCAGTTTTAAAATATGTGGGATTTTAGAAGCTTACTAAGGATTCTTTCAATAATGTTGTTGTAACCCATGTTGAAGATGTTATACTATAGACCTAATTCCCAAATAAACATGACTTATTGATCAATTATGTTTTATTATGGGTACTTTTATGAAATAAATCACGAATTAATGTAAAATAATGAACAATATTATTGTAGCTGGTAATAGAGAAAAAGTTTAGATATATTTTAGGATTAGGATTATAAAATAGTAGATAATGCCTTGGTTATAAGACTATGTATAAGAAAAAATTAAAAAAATATCTAAGTATAGAGTAATTGTTTTATCATGAAAATACAACTGTGTTTGGATATTACATATAAATGTTGTTTTGGAATATATGTGCCTAGGGGTAGTAACTCCAACATGGTGTGATGGTCCTGACTTTATATAACCTTGTACATGATAATGGTTCTTACTCTTCACTTTGATTGACTCTACCATGTGATATTCTATGGTAAATTCCTAATCTCATTATGAACCACTATTAAGGGAACAAAAAATTTCCATATTAATATTTGTTAGGTAGTAGATAATGGAAACCATTTATTTGTGCTTATAAATTCACAAGATAACGAAATAAATGTATGCTAAATGATACCACTTTAATATCATTAAAATACCATTTATGTTTTTAATAGATTAAAATTACTCATCCCTAATTTTCCTTTTATTTTAGATAATTATCACAAATATGAGTAATTATTTAAATAATCCATTTTAAGGGAAATGTGATGACTACCACAATGTCATGACCAACCTGACGAGAGATGAAATCACAATCTACTTAATTATACTCTCATAGATGACTTAGGTTCTAAAAAGGAACCTGGATCAAGAGGTTCATCCAAATCCCCCAAAGGGAGAACATTCTATGATTTAGAACATTATGTTACAATGACCTCCAAATTTTGACGGATTATCTAATCAAATAATCTTGTAAAAATAGATCATCTATATTGATAATACATTCTACATCATTAAATGTTCTAAGTATGACGAGGTCCTAGTGTGTCTTAATTGTATGGAAGTATTTCTAATTAGTAGTGTAAATTGATCAAGAATATGAAAACCTATGTAAGATATTTAAGCAATGGAGTGGATTTAATAATGGAAAATATTTTCGATAACATTATATTCACACTCTCCATTATAAAATCGAATGGGATTTCCATCCCTCAAGAATAAATTAAGACAAATTTATTGGCGAGTAAAATGAAAACATCACAATACATTCATGATAAAAAGGTGGTTTTGTCATTACCTATGAATGTATGGTTGATCACTACTTTGGTGGGTTAATAACTAGTCTATGAAAATCCAAGGTGATATATGAATTTGATTGTTGTGGGGAAATTTTTTGATAAGCCCTCAAAGATGAAATGGAGATAGGAAAATATCAAAAGTATCATTGGGATAAGAAAAAGAATATGGAGTCTAATTTGGGTGTCTAATGGAAAAAATATAATGGTGTCATGAAATTTCCACATCACATTTCTCAAAGGTGCAAGAATAAGAACCATAGAAATTACCTAATGGGAATAAATATTGAATTTTATTGTAGGAATAAAGGACACATAGTTAACTGTTGATGGCTAGAGAAACCCACAACTGTGAAAAAAGAAATGAATTCTCTAATCAACAAAGAAAACACAATTAATTTCTAAAACTGCAAGGAACCTTGGAACATCTGTAATGCCCCAACTCCAGTTACCCATAGTCAGTGCATTATCACATAACATTGGCATGATAAAAAAAGATCAAGTCTCAAAAGATTGATTAGTTCAGTAGTCTTGGAAACACTAGATATATTCATAAGTCTTACATTACATAATAAGTAAATAAACCTACAAAAACATCTTGTCTTCATATCCCCTCATACATTCACTGTAGGTCATTCATAAAATACTTCTTCACATCCTGGGAAAAATTAAAACATTGAAAGGGGTGAGCTCAGATGCTCAGTAAGGATAACAATATAGAGAAAACTTTCATAAATAAACATAAAAATTTAAGGCAATGGATAACTAAAACAAAAGGATTTTAAATTTTAAATTTAGTGTAATATGTAAAAGATAAAATTAAATAATTCAATTTACTTATTCACATGGATATTCTATTAGTCGAATAATCACATACAATTTCAATAACCACTTTCATAACGATGGAAGGTATAATTCCAGAATATCATAACCACATAGCCAAGGCCTAGTGCCAAGACTAAAAATAATTTTTGTCAAAGACTTTTTCCCAGACACTAGATTGTCTCATGAGACCTACTGATGCATCGAGGAGCTATAGCGGGCTCCACCCATCTCTTATTAAGTCCAATGCATTCCTCATATGAACAGGTTTAAACATAACATAAACATTCGTATTAAAACTAGCATACGAAATGTCAATACCTTCTCAATAAACCATGATTGGTATAAATATAACATATCCACAGTCAAAAATATCTCAAAAACTTCCATACAATATCGAAGTTTTGTATCATAATAAATAAACATCAAATAATCCTAAAATCAATCAATGGATGTTGACATAGATGAAATCAAAACTATTTAAGATAAATATCTCTTTTTTTGGAAATCATTAAAAATTCACATAATTATAGAAGAAAACATTTAATTCTTATAATCTTGTAAGGTAAGATTTGACAATTTTAAAATGGCGGAAAATAGCCACACCCGCCGTATAAGTTAAATAAGACATTCTTACCTTAATTCTGTCGAAAAGGTTAAAAAGGACTTTGTTTGGAAATCAACGAAAGGATTCTTTTATAAAAATCTTATAATAAGGCAACAAGGTTATGAATGACTTTAACCCATAGTCTATAAAATAGTAATAATTATTTGAAATACATTTTAAAAAAAACATGGATGTGGATGATAAATAGGTCCCAGTTGATAATTACGTATAAACAACCTCGGATAATGAAGAGATTGTGAAATAAACCCTTACCTTGTAATTTTCCTTGATTGAGGGTATGTTAACCTCATGTATAATGGTGAAATAATTGTTATTAAATTATACAATAATCATTTAAATTAATATGATATCATATATTATCTTTTATCATTTCTTTGTTAATAATATATTAGTATTATTGTTGTTTCGGGTGTTAACCTACTCATTTTCTTTTATATGTTTTGTTAACTGAGACGTTTTTTGTTATGGATAGGTTGTATCATTTTAATATCCAGAATTATATCAAGTCCTTAAACATTGTTTTTAATCCTTAGATGAGAATTAGTCTTGAATGGGTACGATGGGAAATGAATCTCATCCCGTTCGTGGATACAGTAGTCTGTACGTACGCACGAGCGAGAATATAATTTTTTGATATTAAAATAATATATAATTGGATGGTATATCATATAAAAAAACCATAATCATGTTATATTTTTTATTTACATGAATTAAACATCATTATTATACCCATCCAAATAATAATTTATTGAATAACAATTACACCACGACGTGGAGACGGTAAGCTGTACGTACGCACGTATGGTGACATGTCATTCAAAGGATGGATAAAATACTGAATATGGTTGTACCATATATATAATAAATCAAATTATATAGAATATAGTGATGTTATTATTTTATAATGGGAATAACAAAGAAAGAAGAAATTGAAGAAGAAAAGAACTTGAAAGAGGGTGGTGAAAACATTACATCTTCTTCGGGTTCTTCCTTTTGATTTGATCAAAAGGGATACATATGATGGATTTATGACTAATGGAAGGACTCTAGGATTAAGGTAGGATATTTGAGATGGTATTTTGTCAGAGGTTGGCCAAGCCCAAAGGAATTTAAGGTGTGAATTAGAGGGAAGAGGGAGTTCCCTTTTATAAGAGGGGTGGGGGCACCTTTGGAAAAGATAGAAATATCATTTTATAATAAATTAATATTCGGTTTATAATGACTCCAAAGTATATTATTTAAAGTTTATGGTGGGGATGGGTCGAAATACCTTCAACCAATTTATTTTATACTTATTTGGGTCACCATATTAACCTTATAATTTATATTTAACTTTTAGTTAAATAGTTTGACATTTACCATGTCTCTTTGTATTTTTATACTATATACTTAATAAACCTACTATATACCTCCAAGAGACCCCCAAGTGGTCCATTAATTATAAACCTATCATTATATAAGTTATTTTTCTGAACATTATATTTTTAGGAATATAATATCAATTAATAATATAATATTTGTTTTAAAAACTCTTTTATGTGAATTTTAACACTATTGGGTATTTTGTTTTTGATAAATTCGTAACAGCATTAATACTTTGAAAAAATATATACAAACATTCCTAATATGTAATATTAACCTATAAAATTATTGTAATTTATAAAAACTCTCAAATTACATTTATTTTGATATTTATAATATCAATTATTTTAATATTTCATTAATTAGGTAATTACTGCATCATCATTGTGTCAGAAATAAATTAAATTATTTAATGTCTAAAAATTATTAATAAATACAATTATGTATTAAATATGTTTTTATTTTTAATTAATATTTATAATAGAATTTATCCAATGTACAACCATATATTAAAAATGTTTTAGTAATTAAACTTCGATTTGAACTCTTTTAACTCTTCTTTGAATTAAATAATAATAAATTTCCTAATCTAATCCAAGTGGACCTAAATGATAATATTTTATTCCTAAGGTTTTTTTTGGTCGAGATACACTTGTCCAATAGAATTAGGACATTTTTTAGGATAATATTAATATCATTTTTACCCTTAATTACCCTATTTAATTCTAACCGTGGTAAATAAAAGTAAAAAGTTACTATTCACCAAAAATTATTTTCATCTCATTGAAGAACATTTTACTCCTTGATATTAACCGTGTCTCTTGGATTTTCGAAATTCCACTCACAGAAGCGGTAAAATTAAAATTTATGTGAATTTCCAATTTCTCTTAGTAGGTGTGTAAAAGATAGTGAAAAGTTTAATAAAATTTTTATATATCTAAAATTATTATAAACTAACTCCAATGAATTACGTTGAACATATACTATTATTATGTATCTATTTTGATATTAATTAAATTTAAATAAAATAAATAATTATTTAATAAAAAATTCGGTTATAATCTATAACTCAGTGTTTTTTAACTATTTATCAAAAATTGAATGTTTTCAGTAAAATACAAAAAATACAACCTAAGCTAATTTCGATATTCCAAATCCAAAAATGAAGTCCATTTTGGAAGATAAAGTTTATAAAATTTCAAAAAGTTGGTATTATTATTCATAACAACTACTTTGATTGGTTGTGGTGTGTGTTAGAACTCGAAGTTGCGTACAATACACACTACTCTATTATTCAAATAGAAGTGTATCGTTGATGCTTGGGGTGTTAGATTATCCCATCCTTCAAATAATTTCATCCTCGAAATTTCTAAAATACTACCGCATGAAAAGACTTAGGTGTTTCTTCATCATAAGTTCCTCAGGTTCCCATGTTGCCTCTTCCATCTTATGGTTTCTCCATAGAACTTTTACCATACGAGTCATCCGGTTTCTCAGCACTTGTTCTCTTGTATGAAGAATCATGACAGGCTCTTCGCAATAAGACAGATCGGGTTCTAGTTCTAATTCCTCATATGTGAGTACATGTGTTGGGTCAGGCATGTATTTTCTCAAATGTGATATGTGGAACACATCGTGAGCTTTGGAGAGACTTAGTGGCATTTCCAAACGGTAAGCTACAACCCCAATTTGTTCTATAATTTTGAAGGGTCCAATGTAACTGGGACTCAATTTACCTTTCTTACCGAAACATATAACTCCCTTCCATGGAGATACCTTCAAGAAAACATGATATCCTACCTGAAATTCCAAATCCTTTTTTCGGTTGTCAGCATATCTCTTCTGCCAACTTTGAGCTTCTTTGATGTGGTTTCAGATTACCTTCACCTTCTCCATAGTTTCCTCCACGTGTTCTGGTCCTCCAATTTTTCATTCACCAACATCATCCCAATAGGTTGGTGTGCGACATCTCTTTCTGTAAAATGCTTCATATGGTGCCATCTGAATACTCGAATGGAAGCTATTGTTATAGGAAAATTCTACCAGAGGTAAATATTGATCCCACATACCCTGAAAGTCAAGTGAGAAAGCTATCAACATGTCTAATAAGGTTTGAATAGTCCGTTCTGATTGTCCATCTACTTGAGGGTGGTGGGAAATGCTCAAACGAAGTTTAGTATCCAAGGCCTTCTGAAGATTATTCCATAATATTGAACTAAAATGGGGATCATGATCAAAAACAATCGATAGGGGTACTCCATGAAGTCTCCCAACTTCATTAACATATAGTCTTGCTAAAAGTTCCAGTGTTAGATCTTCTCTTATAGCAAGAAAATGTACTGAATTGGTAAGACTGTCAATAATAACCCATATTGCATCGTTCCTTCTAGGAGTCTTTGGTAGCTCCATGAAAATGTTCATCGTAATATTGTCCAATTTCCACTCTGGTATGAGAAGAGGTTGCATTACTCCTCCAGGCTTTTGCCTTCCAACATTCACTTGTGGACAAACCATACATCTTGACACAAAATCAGCAATATCCCTCTTCATGTTGTCCCACAAAAAATGTTCCTTCAAATCTCTATACATTTTGGTGCTCCCAGGGTGTATAGAGAAATTGGGACTATGATCATCGTCCAAAAATTCCCTTTTTAGATCAAGTATATCGGGAACACAAAGTCTCTTCCCAAATTTCAAAATTCCATCTTGATACACGAAGTCACTCAATCACCCATCATTCACAGCTTTAATATTCTTTTGAAACTTTTCATCATCGGTCTGAGAACTCTTTATCCTTTCTAGTAAATATGGTTTGGAAACCATTTAAAAAAGCATTTATGTTTCCCCTTCCATGGTTATTCCCATGTCTATCTTCACTAGATCCATAAATATTGGATCCCTTTAAATTCTAATATTGTTCAAAAATCCATGATCTTTTCTACTCAAATCATATTCCGCCTTATTTTCCTTCCCCGGGTGGTAGTGTATCATGCAATCATAATCCTTGAATAATTCAAGCCATCTCCTTTTCCTCATGTTGAGTTCTTTTTGTGAGAAAATATACTTCTAACTCTTGTGATTAATATAAATCTCTCATTTTTCACCATAGAGGTATTGTCTCCATTTCTTCAAAGCAAATATCATAGCTTCTAACTCGAGATCATGAGTTGGATAGTTTTGCTCATGAATTTTTAATTGTCGTGATGCATAGGAAATAACCCTATCATTGTGCATAAGGACACAACAAAGTCCTCTCTTCGATGCATCACTATAAATAAAGAACCCATCATTCCCCAATGGTTGATTCAATATAGGATCATTGACTAATCGTATATTCAGTTCTTTGAAACATTTTTCACACTCTTTTGTCCAAACAAATTTAACCCCTTTACGTGTGAGCTTCGTTAATGGGTTAGCCAATCGGGAAAAATTCTGGACGAAACGTCGATAATAACCTACTAAACCAATAAAACTGTGTACCTCAGTTATACTTGTTGGTGCTGGCCATTCTTGGATTGCCTTGGTCTTAGAAGTATCAATAAGGATTCCATCCATAGAGACAATATGGGCAAGAAAATAAATCTCCTGGAGCAAGAAGTCACAATTTCCAAACTTCCCATATAATTCATGTCTTCTCAGAGTCTTCAATATAATGCGCAAGTTATTTTCATGATCCTCATAGATTTTGGAGTATACCAAGATATAATCAATAAATAACACCAAAAAATAATCGAGATATTCCTTGAAAACTCTATTCATTAGAACCATGAAAACAAAGGGTTCATTATTCAATCCAAAAGGCATTAATGTAAACTCGTAATTCCTGTACCTAGTTTGAAATGCGGTCTTCAGAATGTCTTCCTTCATCACACACAACTGATGGTATCCAAATCGAAGGACAATATTTGAAAATTATTTAGCTCCATGCAGTTGGTCAAATAAATCATCAATGCGAGGTAGGGGATACTTGTTCTTTATTGTTATAGAATTGATCTCCCTGTAGTCGACACGTAACCTCATAGATCCATATTTCTTCTTCACAAAAAGAACATGGGCTCCCCATTAAAAAAAATAGGGTGAATAGATCATTTATTACTCAATTATTCTAATTGTTTTGTTAGTTCAACTAATTCCACAGTGGCCATTCTATAAGGGGTCTTCGATATAGGCCTTGATCCAGGAATTAAATCAATGTAAAACTCAACTTCTCATTCTGGAGGATGTTCAGGTAAATCTTCCTGAAACACATCTACATATTCTTTCACAATAGGTACATCCTCTATTTGAAAATTCCTTTCCTCACCCATAGTCATTACATTCTCTTCCTCCCCAATAATTGAATTTAGTTGAGCTACTAGGGGTGGATCTAGGTATGAATTAGGTGGTGATGATTACACTCTAAAGATAAGTTGTTCCTTATCATCATCATCAAAAATAGTAACCTCCTTCTTCTTGAATTTTTTTTGCATCATGATCCGAAAGCCAATCCATACTGAGTATTATATCAAATTAAATCATAGGTATGACGATGAGATCTGCAGATAAAGAAAATTTATGTGCTCTAATGGGGACTGATTCACAAAACATTGTTGCAATGATACATCCCATAGAAGTTTTAACTGAAAAATCCCTTGATAAATCAAATTGGAAATATCTAATTTTCATAGAAAACTAGGAAGATATGAAACAATGAGATGATCCAGAATAAAATAATGCATTTTCTAAACAAGGGAAAACCATTAAATTACCTACCACCACGTCTTTCAGAGCTTCTACCTTAGCAGTAGTGATAGCATAAGCCTGGCCTTGATCCCTTGGCCTTTTCTGAGATATGTTCCCCCGAAGATTAGGAAATTCATTTGCATAATGTCCAATCTCCCTAAAATTGTATCATTTGACATCGGTAGATTCCTTCTTCCCCTTACAATCACGATCTTGGTGGCCTTTTTCACCACACTTGTAACAGAATCCCATTCCAATTAAGAAAGAACCAGGGGTTTTCTTCCCACATTTACTGTAGGATGGATATTCATAATTTCCCTTCTTCGCCTTATTTACATTCCCAGTGTGATCAGAAGATATCTTCTTCTCTTGCTTTCCATTAAAGTCATAAGACCTAGAGAATTATTTTTCTGTCTTGATTACACATGAGAAAATATCTTCGTACAACGAGACGGTTTGTGAGACTAATTCTCGATGGAGAAATGGTTTTAACCCATCAATGAAATGATCAATCTTACTTCTTGGGTTACTTATATAATCTCCAGCATACCTTGCTAACCTTGTAAAGTTAGCCTCATACTTTGTGACATTCTAATCCTCCTTTTGTCTCAGACTCAGAAATTGCCTTTCCATATCTACTCGATGGTCACGAGGAATGTATTTTTCTAAGAAAATTTCTTTGAACTCCCTCCATTACATATTTGATACTTCATCATCTTACTTTGTGTTTTGAATCAATGTCCACAATTTATCAGCATCTCCAGGGAGGTGATAAACTGCCATGATAACTTTTTCTTTTTCTCTACTCCCCACGTCCTGAAATATTTTCTCAAGGAAACTTATCCATTGATTAACTACCAATGGATTTGTACTCCCATTTAATGGTGGTGGATGTTGTCTCATGAAGCGATCTAACATTTATCCTCCACGTTGCGGATCATTGTGCTCTATACGGGTAAGGTTATTATTCATAACTTGAGTGAGTTGTCCCAATACAGTGATTAGATGATCAGCACCAGTTACATCACTAGCTCCACTATAGTTATCTTGAGAAGGAGGTAAATCCCTAAATGGAATGCGTGCATTGATACAGTTTCCATTTCTTCCATTAGGATTCATTTCTAAACAATGGCATAAACTAGATCAGTTTATGAATCAAAATATTCAATTCCATACGTCCAAAACACTTAACATAAATTGAACTATTTATGGATATAATCCATAATAAAAATTATTTCTTTGAATAAGTATATACTCATAAACCCTTCATAATGGTTTGTAAATAGAAATGAGAATTATCCTAAGCATATCCCCCGGGATTGTCGTAACCAAGAGTGCATCAAGGCCATTTTTCGTGTACTACTTCTCGTTTGAGTCTAGCTCAATGCGGTGTTTTCGGGTTTAACCCCTAGGTACATATGTTCCAGAGACACCTCTACCTAATCATATCTAGATAGGGACGTATTGCTTGGGAAACTCAAAAAATATCTACAATTCCAATATTCTAGGAAGTTCTTCTATACTATTCTTCAATGTCTATCATAGGGATATGTTCTCTAATCAGAGATTATCTAAATATATCTTCTAATGTTTGTATTGAAAGTTCTCTGATACCAACTGTAACGCCTCGAACCCAGTTACCCAGAGTCGGTGCATTATTACATAACACTGGAATGATCACAAAAGATAAAGTCTTGAATCACTAATTAGTTTAGTAGTCTTGAAAACACTAGATATATTCATAAGTCTTACATTACATCATAAAGTAAAAAAAACTACAAAAACATATGGTCCTCATATCCCCTCAAATAATCCCTACAGGTCATTCATAAAATACTTCTTCACATCCTGGGAAAAATTAAAACATTGAAAGGGGTGAGCTCAGATGCTCAGTAAGGATAACAATACAGTGGAAACTTTCATAAATAAACATAAAAATTTAAGGCAATGTGTATCTAAAACAAAAGCCTTTTAAAAATGAACTTCATCATAATATGGAAATGATAAAATGAAATAATTCCATTTACTTATTCAAAAGATATTCTACTAGTTGAATAATCACATTCAATATCAAAAACAACTTTCATAATGATGGAATGCATAATGCCAGACCATCATAACCACATAGCCAAGGCCTCATGCCAAGACTACAAATAAGATTTTGTCAAAGCCTTATGACAAGACACTAGTTTATCTCATGAGACCTATCGATGTATCGAGGAGCTATAGCGGGCTCCACCAGACACTTATTATGTCCAATGCATTCCTAATATGAACAGGTTTAAACATAAAATAAACATTCGTTTTAAAACTAGCATACAAAATTTCAATAATTTCTCCATAAAAAAGTAATGGTATTAAGATAACTCATCTAGAGTCAAACATATCACAAAACCTTCAATATAATATGGATATTTTGTATCATAAGAAATAAACTTTAAATAAGCTTTAAATCCATCAAAGGATGTTGACATAGATGAAATCAAAACTATTTGAGAGAAATATCTTATTTTTTAAATCATTTAAAAGTCATATAATTATAAAAAAACATTTAATTTTAAAATATTATTATAATCTTGTAAGGGACACTTCGATGATTTTATAATGGCGGAAAATAGCTGCACCCACTGTATAAGTTAAAAAATACATTCTTACCTTAATTCTATCGAAAAGGATAAAAATGACCTTGTTTGGAAAACAACAGAATGATTACTTTATAAAAATCTTATAAAAAGTCAATATGGGTATGAATGAATTTAACCCATAGTCTATAATATATTAAGAATGATTTTAAATACATTTTAAAAAAAACATGGATGTGGACGATAAAGTGGTCCCGGTAGATAATTACGTATAAACAATCTCGGATAATGAAGAGATTGTGAAATAAACCTTTACCTTGTAATTTTACTTGGTCGAGGGTATGTTAACCTCCTGTATAATGGTGAAATAATTGTTCTTAAATTATACAAGAATAATTAAAATTAATATGATATCATATATGATCTCTTAACATTGCTTTGTTAAAAATATATTAGTGTTATCATTGTTTCGGGTGTTAACTTACTCGTTTTATTTTATATATTTTCTTACATATTCCATGTTTGTTATGGATAGGTTGTATCTTATTCATATATATAATGATATCAAGTCCTTAAACATTATTTTTAATAATTAAATTAGAATTAGTCTTGAATGGATACGATGGGGAATAAATCTCATCGCATTCGTGGAGACGGTAGTCCGTACGTACACACGAACGACAATATCATTCTTTTGATATTAAAATAATATATAATTGGATGGGATATCATAT
This sequence comes from Viscum album, assembly GCA_963277665.1. Lineage (NCBI taxonomy): Eukaryota > Viridiplantae > Streptophyta > Magnoliopsida > Santalales > Viscaceae > Viscum > Viscum album. Next base: position 2,014,242,687 of record OY728132.1, on the reverse strand, counting down.
ATACAAAGAATAATTATCATTTTATATTTATTATTTACATGAATTACACATCATTATTATACCCATCCAAATAATAATTTATTATATTAAAATTACTCCACAACGTGGAGACGATAAGTCGTACGAACGCACGTATGGTGACATGTCATTAAAAGGATGGATAGAATACTTAATATGATTGTAACATATTTATAATAACATCATATTATATAGAGGATACTGGAGTTATTATTTTAGAATGGTAATAACAAAAAAGAAGAAGTTGAAGAAGAAATGAACTTGAAAGAGGGTGGTGAAAACATTACCTCTTCTTTGGGTTCTTCCTTTTGATTTGATAAAAGGGGCTCCTTAGGTTGGCTTTATGACAAATGGAAGGCCTCTAGGATGAAGGGGGATATTTTAGAGGGTATTTGGGAAGAGTTTGGCCAAGCACAAAGGCTTTTAAGGTGTGAATTAGAGAGAAGGGGGAGTGCCCTTTTATAAGGGTGGTGAGGGGGACCTTTGGAAAATCTAGAAATATTATTTAATAATAAATTCATATTCGGTTTCTAATGTCTCCAAAGTGGATTATTGAAATGTTACGGTGGTTATGGGTCGAAATCCTTTCAAACAGTAGATTTTAGACTGGTTTGGGTCACTATATTAACCTTATCATTTATATTTAACTCTTAGTTAAATAGTTTGACATTTACGATGTCTCTTTGTATTTTTATATTATATATTTAATAAACTTACTATATACCTCCAAGAGACCCCCAAGTGGTCCATTAATGATACACCTATCATTATATAAGTCCTTTGGCCATAACAAATATTTTTAGGAATAACATATCAATTAATAATATAATATTTGTTTTAAAACCTATTTTATATCAATTTTGACACTATTGGGTATTTTGTTTTTGATAAATTCATAACAGTATTATTACTTTGAAAAAAATTTATATAAAAAATCATAATATGTCATAGTAACCTAGAAAATTATTGGAATTTATAAAAAGTCTTATATTACATTTATTTTGATATTTATAATATCAATTATTTTTATATTTTATAAATTAGGTAATTACTATGTCACCATTGTGTCATAAATAAATTAAATTATTTAATGTATAAAAATTATAAATAAAATACCATTATGTATTAATTATTTTTAGCTTTCTAATTAATTTTTATAATAGAATTTATCTTATGTACGACCCTATATTGAAAATGGTTTAGTAATCATACTTGGATTTTAACTCTTTTAACTCTTCTTTTAATTAAATAATAATAAATGTCATAATCTAATCCAAGTGTACATAAATGATAATATTTTATTCCTAAAGTTTTTTTTGGTCGAGATACACTTGTGCAATAGAATTAGTACATGTGTTAGGGTAATATTAATATCAATTTTACCCTTAATTACCCTATTTACTTTTAACCGTGGTAAATAAAAGTAAAATGTCACTATTAACCAAAAATTATTTTAATATTATTGAACCACATTTTAATCCTTTATATTAACCGTGTCTCTAGGATTTTATAAATTCCACTCAGAGAAGCTGTAAAATTATGTTTTATGTGAATTTCCAAATTCTCCCAGGATGTGGGTAAAAGACGGTGAAAAGTTCAATAAAATATTTATATATCTAAAATTTTTCTAAACTAACGCCAATGAATTAAATTGAAAATATATAGGTATTATGTATATATTTTGACCTTAATTAAATTTAAATAAAATAAATAATTATTTAAATAAAAAAATTAGTTTTAAACTATAACTCAGTGTTTTTTCACAATTCATAAAAAATATAATGTTTTCATAAAAATACCAAAAATTCACTCTAAGAAAATTTCGATATTCCGAATCAAAAAATGAAGTCCATTTTGGAAGATAAAATTTATAAAATTTCAAAAAGTAGGTACTACTATTCATGACGGCTAGTTTGATTGGTTGTGGTGTGTGTTAGAACTTGAAGTTGTGTACAACACACGCTACTGTATTATTCAAAGTGGAGCGTACCATAGAATATTGGGGAGTTACAACATCTCAAACCAATTGATGAAGCCAAGGGTTTTTTGAGACAAACAAAAATCTCCAAGGTATCATGGGATAGATTTTTCCATCACAACCACTCTGGTGGTCCCTGACAAAAAAGTGGTGATAAGTATTTTAATTATTAATTATTGGAAAGTAAACATAATTTTTGATCATGGTTCTACACATTCCTTCAAATCATAAATGTTTAGTTGAACTGTTCAAACACCACCACAATGCATGGAAGTAGGTATGTCGCTGAAAATGGATAATGTGGAAATTATTGCTTCTCATGTATATATTTCACCCCTTATCACATATTTTGGGAAGGAAATCATAATGAACCATTTAAAACTTCCATTGATAGGATTTTATATAGTTATGGGTATGAATTGGTTTTACTTATACATATCCAACATAAATTTTCAGGAGAAGTAGTTCACTCTCTATATTATGATTTGACCCCCGATTCTCTACAAGTACTATGAGGAGGATGGGTCTTCCTTAACACCAACATATAAAGCATGTATTCTATTACTGTATGAGAAATCATATATAGATAAAATAAATGAGTCTAAATGAATAATTATTGTTGAATATATACCCATTTTGAGTGAATATACTGAAATTTCCTTGTCATCCTCTTTGAAAAGTGATTGAATTTTTAATTGATCTTATTCTAGGGGAATTTCTATTATCCAATAATCTATATATAATGACCCTTGTGGAACATGACTAGCTGAAGAAACAACTATAGAATAATATGGATAAAGGGTTCATACACCCATGTCCTTCACTATGGGGTGCACCTATCCTCTTCTATAAAAATATGGACGGGTCAATGTGTATTTGTGTATATTATCATGATCTCAACATAACCGAGATAAAGATAAAGTATAATCTTCTAGGGATTTATGACTTGTTCAATAATCTATGTTGATCACTATAATTCTCCAAGGTGGATATTTGGTTATGATATTATTAAGTAACGGTGAAGAATGAAGATATCCCAAAGACATCTTTATTTCTTTCAGGCTCACTAATGCTCTTGCAAGTTTCATGGACATGATGAATTGAGTCTATCAGAATTACCTCAATAATTTTTATAATTATTTATTTATTATATTATAATATACTCTTATAACATTTAGTATTAAGAGGATAACCTGAGAACTGTGGTAAATATCTTGTGAAAGGATAATGTATATGTCAATTACAAAAAATGAAAGTTCTAATTGAAGGATGTCTTATTCAGGGATTATATCATCCAAATAATGGGATATCGATGGATCATTTTAAGAAATAATTAATCGATGGATGGTTGAGGGAAATTTCTTTGATATATATCCATATATTCCCCAGATTAGTTTGTTATTATATAATATTTGAGATACATTTCTCATGATGGTTAAGTATTCTAACCAACATAACTCGAAAGGGAGTCATGTTTTCATTGAATGATGAGTGAGAAGATAGAATCAAGGAACTTAAAATATTTATTATCACTACCCATGTCCTCAAACTACCCATATGTGGATAACATTTCTTAGTATTTAGTGATGCTTTAAAGAAGGTATTGGGTTGTATGTTAATGAATGATGACAAATTCTATTCCCATGTATCAATGTAGTTGGAAGTTAACAAATATAACTCAAAAAACCATGGTATGGAGTTGGATGTAGTAATCTTCACTTTGAAAATATATACACATTATATATTTTTGGAGATGTTTGAAATATATATTTACCAAAAAATACTCAAATATGTATTCACAGTGAAAGCGCTGAATATGCGCTATTGAGGATGGTTGGTGGTGATCATGGACAATGATTACTCAATTCCCTACCATCATATGAAAGAGAATAATGTTTTGGATTCTATATGTTGAAAGAATGTAACAATTCTACAATTCATTATAATTAAATGGGATTCAATCTTCATCAATTTAGACAGGATAGACAAGGGAATAAAAAAACGAAGGGAAAGCATCATCATTTTCACAAATGATTTCTTAAAAATCCCTTCTAGATAGATCATAAGATGTTAAAATTGATGAATTTGGAATTATAAATAAATTGTAAACCATAAAAAAGTGATATACTTAAGGTTCAATTTTAATAAAGAATGAGTTGTGAGATTTGGTTCATGACAATTTCTACCATCAAATCATGAGTTAAAGAAGGATATGTTGGGTGATGCACATTGTTAAAACCTATCTATTCACCCATAATGCAGAAAAATGTATCCAAATATCATAGATAACTATTTGTTAGAAAATATGAAGAAGTATATTGTTGAATATACATTAGTGTTTTATTTATTTCAATATGTGAATGCTTTAAGGTAGAATTGTATGAGGATGATACAACCATTACTAATACCAACATGGAAATAGTAAAACATAACCCTAGAATTGGTGACCAGACTTTTTAAGACATCATTGGGAAACAATGCAATATGAGTTATTGTGGATTGCCTTGCAAAGATATATGTCCTTATTGTGATTCGATTGGATTTTTCACTGGATCTACATGCACGAATATACATCATAGAGGAGGTGATGCTACATGGAGTACCGTTATCGATTATATTTGATCGAGATCTATTATTCACCTATATGTTTTGAAAGAGTCTCCAAAAATCCCTAAACATAGAGCTTAACTTCATCATAAATTCTCACTATCAAACTAATGAACAATCTGTATAGACTATATTGAAAGTTGGGAAAATGTTTAGGGCCCATTTAATTAATGGAAAAATAGGATGTGACCAACATCTTTCTATATATAAGTTCCCTTACAATATTAATATAGAAATGAGCATCCAAACGACTCCCCATGATGCTCATTATGGTAAGAGGTACATAACACCTACATAATGGGATGAAGTTGGGGAATGAAAACTTCTATGTCTAGAAGTGGTTTAGGAAATGGTTAAAACTATTAAAAAGTACATCAAGGATAATCATAATTGAAAAAAGTTCTATAATTAAAATCTTAAATGAGAGATATATTTTAATGTTGTAGACCAGTCATTATTCTCTATATCTCCATGAAATTAAATGTTGTGATTTTATAAGAATTGAATGCTTAGTCTAAGATTCCTAGACCCCGTAAATACCCTTGATTGAATCTGAGTAGTGGCATACCGACTTGCTCTCCCAACTACCATATCTTAAGTACATGATGTATTCCTTGTACCCCTCTCGATAACGTACATACTATACCCCACCCATTTACTAACTCAATAGGTGATACCATTGGAGAATGACCTTTACCTTGAGGATATGATAGTGAGGATCATATATTATAGAGAAAATTTTCAATGAAATAAGAAAATGTACCTGGTCAAAGTGATATGGAGAAACCATAAGTTTTAGGATACCAAATGGGAACTGGAGGATATTATTCAACAAAGTTACATAATCTCTTTTATTATGTGAAAAGAAAATTTTGGGGTTGAAATTTCATAATGGGGATGATTATAATGACCCAAAATATTATAAAGAAAATTCCTCTTTACATTTAATTATATGTCATATATGTTTATAAAAAAACTCATACACATGTTTTGTTTAATTATATCCAATATGATTTAAAATTATATTATGTGTCATTAACTTTGAATATATATCCATTGAACATAAATAACATGATTAGTATAAATAATAGTTTTTAACAAATAAAATTGGCATAAAAAAGGATGTGAGGGCCTCAAAAAATAGGAGCATAGCATATGATGTTGATTTAAGAGAGCTTCTCAGAGAGATAGTATATCTAGGATTTTCCCTTTACCAAACCAATTTGAGATCCAATAACATAAGCATGAGAAAAAATATTTATGGGAGATGTTCAAAATCATCATGATCACGGTCCAAACCATGTGTGATGAACCACCCCTGAAATTCTCACCATTACACACCTTACTCTTAGATAGAGTATAGGTATATTAAATGGATATATATAATGGCCCTAGAAATATAATTAAGTGCATTATTTTTATGTAATAGTGAATATAATTTTATCCTATTTTTGTTATGTTATTGTTTTTTTTATTTTGATAAAAATAGTATTTATGATAATATTTATATTCAATTATGGAATTTATTTTTATTAAATACAGTATTTTTAAAATAAATAATATTTTAATAAAACATAATTATTAAATAATTTTTTTAAAATATAAATGATCATTTAATTTTTATGAAATCAGTATACAATTCTTATAAGGGATGAAAAACACTTTTTTTAAAGAACCCATAATTTCATAATAAATGTCCATTTTATTTTAAATGATAAAATTAAGATATTTAAATAATTGTTTAGATAAAATGAAAATTACTTCTGTAGTCACAAAATCTAATGTATTCGATGGTTAAATTTTTAGAATTCCTTAAGACAGTTGAATTTTCAAGTAAAAATAAAATAGAGGTTAACTATACATTATGATTTATAGCATCCTAATGGAACAAAAGTGAGTTAATAAATACTATAAAAGGTATCCATGAAAAAATATAATTTTTTATGTTATTATAATGTGTTTTTTTTGTTTATTTTATTAATTTTGTAAAGCGATTATGTATCCTCCCAAATTTATAAAATATGTTATGTTTTTAATCATTCTTTATGAGTGTGACCCACCACCACATAATCAAGGGAATTATGTTATTAATATTGGACCTCGGTCATATAAAATAATGATATCAACTACCATTTGGTAGAAACCATTGTAAAAACCATGGGATGGTGTGTGGTTTTGGATATATAATTATATTGAGACCAACACCAAAATAATAATAAAATTCCCCTCTTTTCATATATAAACCCACATAATACCCAATTTTTCTTCACTAAAACCTCGTAAATAATCTCAATAAATATCCCTCAAAACTCTATATCTCTCCCAAGGTACCCCCAAGCTACAAATATGCTCCTCACAAACATTTTGAGTCCCACACTCAAGTAAGATATTTCTCTCTTCTCATTTCCATTCAAGAACTTCTTTTATGTTATGTATGATAAATATAATTTTATTATATTTGGATAGGTTAATACATATTCCCAAAAACGTGTACTTAATATATAAGTCATTATATAAACTTTTCACTCTCATTAATCTTCCCTTAATATTTTATATACACCTGTTACCATGTCGAAATTTCATAAGGGACCTTTTCCTTTATCATATATATATTACACTACCTTTTTAACTTATGTATTATATCTAAATTACCATATAATGGGACTTGTTATTCTATATCAACATTAAATTCTAATTTATTATAAAATTATTAGAGATCCTTTTCCCACATCATCTAATTTTATGATTTTCTTCGTGAAGCCTTTATACAATTGAAATATCACCAAAATTTTCCATGGAAAAAAATTGTGTTGTGAATGAAAAAACTATTTCTAATCAGTGGTATAAACATTAATACACTAATAAATATTTTACATGGAACTTAAATGTATATATTACATAATTATTGATTTTGGAATAAAATATGATTATTAACAAATCATTATTGTATGATCTATTTGGAACACATAATCATGAGAAAGAAATGAATGTGATGGGTGTGCCTGAAATTTTATAACACTACAATGAATTGGAAAAATATTAGAATCAGGATATTTTATGTTTGGATTGAGAGTGAACCTGATTCTTTTATGGTACTTTTTTTATCATGATGTCTTGGAATTTATCGTTTACTTATGTTTATTATGATGTTTTTTAAGTTGTTGCAACATTTCCCATATTAGGATTATCATACAATATCATGACTTATTATTTATTTTCCTTTTATTCCCTATTGATATAACTATTGTGCAACATGTATTACATTCTTCATATTTTCTCCCTCACTGGGATTTAAAACCTACCATTTTCATATGTATGTCACTAGGTTATCCCATGCAGTTTAAAAATCCATGGGATTTTAGAAGCTTCTCATCGATGTTTCCAATAATATTGTGGTAACCAATGTTCAGGCCATTATGATATATACCCAATTCAAAATGACACCAATAATCTATATATTTTATGTTTTATTATATTTATTTTTTTTGTAATAAATCTTGAATTAATGTGTAATGATGAACATGGTTTGTATAGATTACTAGACTAATTTCTGAGGAACAAAAAGGCTTCATACATAGAAGATATAATCATGGGGATATTGAAATCCCATGTATAATGGTTTCAAATATTAATAAGAAGTATTTATTTCATAACATTATGGTAAAATAGGACATTGAAAAAACCTTAATTGGATATAGAATATATTTTTTCTTAGTGTCATGAGACATTTCATTTTTTTATTGGGCTTGTGATATATTATTAAGATGTTATGAATCCCCATGGGTTTTTGTCTAAATCATGGTTATGACATTTAGATTAATCAAATTAGTGATGTGACTCAGATATAGAGGCATGATGTCTCCCAACCTATTTATTCTAGTTCAAGAGTCTCTCTATATAAACATTTAGTGGCACATAGAATAATGGTTTATCATTTCTTCCATGAGTAGTGGTGGGACTCCAAATATATCTCATTTATTTTTTGCTGATGTATAATTGTTTTTATTAAATGATGGGAAAAAATCTATCGACCACTTCATTCGTATCCTAGAAGAATATAGGCATTGTAGTGGGAAAATGATAAGTTAAAAAAATGTAGTATGTTCCTTCCAATAAAATTTATGAGTTAGAGGAGTTGTCACATTAATGAAACACTTGAAATATATAATGAGTCACTCCTCATGGTTTACCTTAGTGTTCTCATTTTTGGATGGAATGGTCCATAATGTCTTGTTCAATAGTATTATTGAAAACAAAACCATGTCAAATTATTCACATGAATAATAGTTTTACCTCATTTGTAGGAAGTTTATAATTGACTAATATCATCCAAAGCACAATAACTATGCACATGATCATAGTTATCAGGCTTCCCAAGGGGACTTTTATCAAGAAAAAAAATAATTGGTACTTCCATTTCTGATGCCAACCAGAAAATAATATTCCACTGGGCTGCTTGGGATTGGATAGATAATCCTTTCGAGGAAGGGGGTATTAGACTATACATTATCTAGGGATCCATGTAGTCAACGAATGAGAAATTGGAATGGGATATTATAATAGGAATGTCTCTTTGGGTGAGGATCAGGCATGGGATGTTTGATGAATACTGGAAAGCATTGGGAGAGAGTTATAAGAGGTTGTCATGGTTGGAAAGGTGAAAGTTTAATTAGTTAAAAACAATAAGAGTGATGATTTTATGGGTAGTGGGAAGTGGATAAATCAACTTAAGAAAGGATAAATCAATACGAGTTGATCATATTTTCTTACTATGTTTAGCAATTCTGGTAAAATCCTTTCGGTAAGTGAGCCTCTTTCTATGATTTATCCACATGATTCTCATTTTAAAACATAAATCCCTTAACCAAAGGATAATATTGGGGATCAAATTGGATAGGTGAATTTTCTCGGAGTCGATGTCATGGGGATATAATAGAAAATATATATTCAAGGGGCTGTATGTGGTCAATGTTCCTGATAAATTGGTGTTGAAGCTTTGGTATAATGAGATTCCAGTTAATTTTAACATATATATCATGAATTTATGAAATCAATCTTTCACCACTGCTGATATCATATAGAAGATATGTATACAGATGTACCTACGATGTTGGAGTTGTTCCTCCCCTAGTGTAGAATTCACTCGTAACCTTTTTTTTTCAGGAGAGACTGTGATGCATACTAGTAGAGTATCTTTTGGTAGTGCTTAGGAATATATCCATAATGGGTGTCCATGGGGGATTTCATCATTACCTGGTTTCCTATCATAAATTTGTTTTGTTATTTTATAAAGGATTAGTTAGTGGTGCTTATAGTGGTCTGTTTTTTAATCTTAGAGAAAAGAAACCCATCAAGGAAAAAAAGTTTCCATCACACCTCGGTATGAAGATTCACATCACATCACCGGTGGGTGACCTTCGATGTCTCACTAACTGTGAGAGGATTATGGATTCTCGAGGAGGAATTATGATATTGACACTCACAAACTCTTCAGTAAGAGGTGGAATCAGTAGGGGATGTTGGGTAAGATGGTTGCCTCTAAGGCTAGTTTCAAAGCATAATAGAGATAGTTCTTGAGATAAAGTGATAATATTTTGTGGATAGATGGTATATGATGATATAGGGAATATAGAATTTTTCTTCAGTGATTTTAGGGATAGGGAACCATTTGGGTACTGATGTGAGGGCCAAGCATAGTGGATTGTTGTTGGGGGAGATATTAAACATGATGATCACAATGTAAGATTAAAATTATTTTTATTTGGTTGGTCTCCAGGGAGGCAACAATTACACTCTATGGGAGCATGCATACAACATTAGTGAGTTCAAATCGATTCTCAATAATGGCATTCAGATTAGTCACATACTACAAGAATTAAATTTCATTGTTAAAAACTAGTAAACATGTGCAAGAACAAATGATAATTTTATTATTTAACATTGTTTTGATTACATTTCATAGGGTTATAACTGAATTACTAGTAGTGATTCCATTGATCTCCACTACATTCACCACTCATGACTCCTCCTATTGTAAAAAATGTTAATAAAAATGATGTTTGAGATAGATTATGAAACTTATTGAAAATATATTTCATAAAAATAATATAATTTTCATAATTATAATATAAAAAATATGAAGGAAAAGGTATTTTATTTTTCTTGAAATAAACGATTTTTCCAGTGAACACTGGAAAATATAGATTTCTCAAAATCTATCATTTATTTACTTAAATCATGTAATTTAAAAGGCCCATTAAATTTTATATTTGGTATTAAGTATACATTTGATAAATTTGACATATAATACACTAATTTAATAATTTTGAATCACCAATATTCATGATTTTGGAATAAATTAATTTTTATAATTAAGGATCAATTTTATGATAAATGTTCTCTATTGTTTTTTAGGGATAAATATTAAAATTGATTTCTGAAAATATAGATATTTAGTCATGATAAATTGATACGATATTTTGAATTATGAGGTTTTAATTTTGTAAATAGGGTCCTTTTATTTTTGGTGATTTATAATAGTTTCCATATCAATTCTTTTTCACCTTTGTAAGGAAAAATTATTTTTTAGGGTTAAAAAAATGATGTATGGTCTCGGAATAAACCCAATATATACATTAATTTCTTAAAATGTGATAAATTAGACCCTTTTCATATAAAATTTTAATTTATGTAATTGTTGTTCCATTTTAACATGATATTTTCATTTAAGATATTTATGTAAGAAAAATTCCAAAATGTCTATCTCTTGACATTAAAATATATTAAAACATTTAAAAAAGGTTAAATATATGATAAATTATATGTTAATTATATATTTTAATGATGAATTATTTTTTAATATAATATTAGTATATATATAATTTTAAATGGATGAATAATAACATTTTATACTTACTCAAATCATACAAAATATTTAATCCATTAATTTGAAACTAAAATAAATAGTTTTAAAAATAAAAACTAATATAACATGGTCTAATTTCCCTAAACCACAAATTTTATAGGTAAATATAAAATATTAGGGATGTGGAAATATATTATATTCAACTTTTATATTTTTTTATTGATGTGTAATATCATATTAAATTAACAGTTTAAAAAAGTACATTAATGATATTTTATGTTATGTAATGTTTTATTAAATTATTTAAAAAAATATAATGGTCTTTAATGATGGAAATTTGAATTATAAATTTCCAAGATTATCTTATTATATCCTTTTATTATTCAATTATTACATTATAAAAAAATTATAACCAATAAAGGGTAAAGAATCCCTTTCTGTGAGTGTGGTTAAAATTGGTTAATGGTGAATTTTAAAAGGAATGAATAAAAATTCGGAAGGGGGGGGGTGAATAAGTTGTTCTATTTTTATAAGATTCATTATTTTTAGAAAATTAACCCCTTTGACCTACTATATTTCACTACCAAATAATATTTTATTAAATATTCATACATGAAAACTAAGTAAATCTACTAAATCATAGGTCATTTAAAATGATCGACCTCACAGTGAGAAAATACAAGTTTTCCATAGCCACGCCCATGGGTCTATGGAAGTTAACGGTTATAAACATGCGAATAATAATAGTTTAAAATCTTGTTAGAAACCCTATATCTCAGATATTAATGACTATATCAACATTTTTATGATTATAATGTTTTCTTACAAAAAAATGAGGAATAAAAAAATATGAAAAAAAACACATTTTCTACAATAAAATATCTGGAACCTTAGTATGTTGTTCCTAGTTCCGATTCACTCATTCGGATGAAATAATTTGTACGGAATTAATATGATGATCCCTTTCTCAAACACTATTTAATTTTTAAATCTAATTATCTTTTATCTAGTTAACAAAAAATTCAATAGTCTGATATTCTTATGATATCTCTGTCTGTAAAGTAACATTGATTCAAACTATATGGCACTTTCCCTTTTCTGTACACATGAAATGTTTCAATGTAATAATTTATTGTGCATCTATTTGTATGAGTGCTAGAATATTAATGTAGGGAAAATGTGAAATTTTCCATTTTACTCATATTCTAAAAAACACATATCCACTCACATTATAATTTAAACATTGATCACCTTACTAATTATAAAATATTATAAAACCTTCAAAAATAATCACAAGTCATCTTAGAAATATTCCTTCTCTAACATAGTAACTTTTATTTTGTTTGAATTGATGACTTAGATTCCTTTTTATGTTTTTGAATCAGATAGGTTTACCTACATTAGAATTAGTCTAATGTACTTTCTTACAAAAATAACATAAGATTGAATTTATTATAATAATATCGTATGATGCATCAAATATTCATAATCTAGGATTATGTATCCTTTCCTATAGTTCAAATAAGGAAAACAACAATAATTTGTCATTTTTTACTGTGATACTCTGAACTAATTGTAAAATATTAGCAATATTTTTGTAACATAAAATGATTTTAGATACCTATAGAAAGTAAAAACTTCTCACATTCTCACACACTTCTTCATTAAGATATTCCTCTCATTCCAATGGAATTCACCATAAAATATTTTTAATTTGATGAATTATCAGTGTCATCAACTCTTGTCTATTTTATGTTCTTAATACAATAGTTTTCTTCACTATGAAGCCTCGTTCTGATAGATCAATGTTGGATCTTGATCTGATGGATCCTTCTCAACTAATTCCAACTGACTTTGTTCCTTAGGATATATTTTTTTATTTGTCATTAAAATGTAATTCTAATTTTTATGGAATGATCATTATGATCGTAAAATCATTGTTATATATTTTTCATTATAAGGGTTACACAACTGGAAAACACTAAAAACATCAATACTTACATACATTAAAAATAAGACTCTTTCAAAATTCCATGTCAGGTACTTCTTGATCTGATGCATACTTTTTTAGGATTTATGGAAGTGGCTAAACATTTAAAATTCATAATTTTTTTAAATTATTTTATCATCATATTCATTATAATTTATGATAACACCATGTTTAGAAATAAATCATCCAACTTAAGGTAAAATATTTTAAAAACATTCTAAATCCTAATATTAGTTTCACCATTTATATTCATTATAAATAATCTAACTTCCTCACTAGGAAACATATTACATTGCAAAACACCACCAAGTATGATGAATATTCAAATTCAGACCAATAAAAATGATACTGATGATTAATTCATCCATAAAATTCATCTTTCTAACAATTTATACTTCTAGTTCATCTGATTTTAAAACAATGCATCCTGAAGAACATCTTTATTAAAAATATCCCTCCATTAGTGATTAGTTTCAAAAATTCTATAACATTCCCCAATTTTTCCAAATCAATCTTATATAAAATTTTATTTTACAATAAATAAAAAAATTTGTTAAATAAAATATATTAGTAATGTTCTTCAATTTCCCCCTTTAGATTTTTCTAAAAATTTTGTTAAATTTTTTTACACCTCACAATTCTTTAATCACACACACATTATCAAAAAGAATTTTTGAAAAAGATAAATTTTTTATACTTTTATCAAAACATGTATTTTCAAAAAAAAAAGAGTTGAGAACATTTAAATATAAACTCCCACTATTTTTTATCATTTCCCACAATTATTTTTCTCATTCACATTAATGTTATATCCCACATTATATAATATCAAGAGCTTTAGATTCATAATATAAAAATAACTGAAAATTTATTATAAATAAAAAAGTTGTTAATTTTTCTCTAAATATGTTAAAATAATGAATATAATGTGTTGTACCTACCTTATGTGGTTTTAGATTTCATTTTAGGAGACTAAACATGAATTTTCAGTCTCAAATAGTCAAACATTTCCTATAAATTACATTAAAAATTATATCAACAATTTAAAACACTATTGATATATATTTTAGAAAAACATATCTAGTAACCACTTTATCCATTATTAAGTGAATCATTACATCAATTTGTTTTGATATTTATTTTTGGAAATTATTTCTTGAAGTATTAATTACAATTTAATTGAAAAAATGTATATTAAATAGTTTCCAATCTTTAGATTTCAAATATTCTTGCTGAAATTCATTACACATCATCTCAGTACAACCCTAAGTAGTTCCAACATGTTTTGTTTCCACTGTACTCAGTGTCTCTGAAATCATTTCCTTTCTATTCCAGCTGACAAAACATTTTCAAAATAATAATGTTCCTCTAGAAGTTCATTTTATATCATTATAATCTTTATCCCTATAGACATCATTATTACCATGAAATGTAATTTTATAATTTAATTTTTATAATATCCCATGTGAAGTATTTATTTTAACATATCCCCAAATTCTATTTTTCATCAACTTATTAGACACTTTAATTTCTGTCAAATATCTAGATTACATTGTTATAAAATAATCAATATCAATTCTTAAGGTCATGAGAAAAATTAGACTTCATATTCGATTCTTAATTTCCTTCTAATTATCAAATTTAGTGGATTCATAATTACAAAACATTGTTCTCAATGAAATAGGCATAGAAACATCATTGGATTATACTATCACAAATTAATTAACAATTCCCTCAAAAACATTTCCTTTGATAATAAAATGTATTTTTTATGTACATGAAATCTATTAAAGAATGTTAATTATCCAAAAATTTACATTTCAAAATTCTTTCTCAATTTTTCATCAAATACAACACATACATTTTATTTATTCCTAGAAAACAATTATATCATGCACATACACAATAAAAACTACTATTATAGAGTGAATTTTGTTATCATAAAATGTAGTATCAATATTTCCTTTCGAAAAATGAAAAATTTAAAATGAACTGCCATGATTTCAATACCAGGAATATGGAGCTCATTTCAACCAATACACCTCGTTCTTCAATATAGAAAAATTATTTTCATCATTATGAAGTATAAAAACAAAGGTTTTTTAATGTAAATATATTCATTTATATTATTATTAAAAATAATAATTTTTGATCCATCTAATAAATTTTTTAATTTCATGGTATGACCTCTGTTAGAAGCATTTTTTTAGTTTATAATATTTCAAATGGAGAAAATGAATAACCGAAATACAAACATTATATTTGTGAATAACTATTAAATATAGGTAATTAATTATTTCATGATACATATCCATGTTTATTCAATTGGTTTCTATAATATATCTTTTTTATGATAAAATGTTATTTTTTTTCATGGAATAAGTTCCCATGTTTAATTTTTCTGAATATGATGCAACTCCTTATTCATATAATCAACCAATTAATTATGTTGAATAGATTCTGAATCTAATTCATGTTCAAATTTTGATATAAGTGAGGTATGCATTTCTAATGTCAACATTATTCATGTATGAAATGGGGCCCCTTAATTCCCAATAATTTCTTCATACTGAGCATGTTTCTCTAACGTTTGAGATTTCAATATATATCATCCCATAGAATTAACCCTACCACACTATTTTTTTAAGCATGATAATTCTTTTTTATATCATTCTCAGCTTAATTAGAATATTTTAGTTTATCATCATAAACATTATCAACATCTTTTTTGGGATTTTCAATAAAACTCCAATCATATGAAACTGACAAATAATGTTAAAATATCTTCCAGCATTTTTTAATTATTTCATTGGATCAATACACGATTAAATTTTATCTTTCTATTTTTCATCAAACATTACAAGATATGGATTTTTTATTTTTAACATGTGTGGGCTACCAAAAAAATTGAAGCTCTTCAATGATGATTTTTTAATATACTAGTTATTATAAAAAGACATGTTGCATTCTAAACATGACAAACATATGTTCTGAATATATACACTAGTAAAAAAAGATTATCTCTAATAGAACAATGAATGTTTGTATTCAGCTAACATGCTTCTTCCCATTTCAGAAATATATATATTCATCTTTATTTCTAGTCTATTTTGTTGTGGTGTATATGGATCACTATATTGATGTATGATTCCTTATTTTCATAGATACGTTTAAAAATTATTACATTTTTATTATGTACCATTTTATTTTTTAAACTATTTTTTATAACCCCATTTATTTCTCAATATACTTTCTAAACAATTTAAACACGTCAATATTTATTGAATTGGGTTTCAGAAACATGAAGTTGGTCATTCATGTGAACTCACAAATGAATGTGATAAATGGATAATAAATTTTTATTGATAGATTTCACATCAATCAACATAAATCAGAATGAACAAGTTCAAGAGTCATGATAGACTAAATCTAAATATTATTATTACTTTTATTTGTCATATTGTCTTTCTAAAAGTATATATAATCATATTTTTATGTTATATAAAATTTTGAAAAATTTTATACAATATCAACATTATAAAAATTCTTCACAAATTTCATGTTAAGGTGGTCATGAATTCGGTTCCAAAACATATTCTAATATTAATCACTCAAGTAATAGGAGTTACAAAATTCCCTAATTTGAATGAAATTTGTAGTAGTTCATTATACATTTGTAATAACATTCCCATCATTCATACATATTATGATACAATAATATTTTCTAAAAATAACTTCAATACTATCATAACAATGGTGGATTACACTAAGAATGTTATTATTTAGTCTATTGAAAAATAAAGCCCCTTTATTTTTCCACATTTTTTCTTTAATCTACGTCATTATGGTTCCTCTAATTTTTAAAGAACTTTCATTTCCAATGGTAAAAACACGTCCATCATGATTTTAATAATATTTATTAATTTTGACTTCACCATTCAGGTTTTAAGAAAAATAATGGTCATATATCCAATTTTTACTTGTACAATCCATCAAAGATATATCAATAATAAAATCCTTTTCCTCATCATTTTTCATTCCATCTTCAATTTCTTTTCATTTTTGATAAGATTTATCTAGAAGGAGTTTTAAACATCCTTCTGTATGATGACCAGACTGATGACATATTCCACTACCATCTTCCAAAAAATAAAATTTATTTTTTGTTGGAATGTCTCAATTACACCGAAGACAAAATAATGAGAGGAACTTCTCCACAGAAATCCTCTGTTACACTCAGAAAGTTATTACAGATAGAATAATATATTTTTATTTAAATAGTAATCCATGTTATAATTAAAATAAAAAATATTACAATCCTCAACATTTTGAATTTTTATTTTTCTCATAGAATCAAAATCCATTTCATCTATCAGGTTCTTTTTGAAACTTTGGAAATTTTCACATTTCATAATAAATGCGAATATTATTCAATTCTTCAAGAGGTAAATCAAAATTATATTCTAATGTAGAAATTATGGAATCAAACTTGTATGAAATGTTTCTCATAAGTTTCTTCACTATTTTAGAATTCTAAAAAACAACAAAAAAATCTATGTTGTTTCAAAAAGTATCTTTTATTTAGGTGAGGTATTCATGAATAGTTTCTTCATCTATCATTTATTTGTCTTCAAATATACTATTCTAGATTTTAATATTTATTTTATTCAATTTAGTATTTGCATCAGAAATAATTTGCCGATTGTCCCATATACTCTTTGAAAAAATGAAACACATCACCCTCATATAAAAAGATTCCAATATAAACATAAGAATATAATTTCATGGTTTTTCATCAACACCTATATTTTACATATTAGTAAATTTCAATGGGATATATTTTTCAATAGGTGGAACCCAAAATATGGAATCATCAATAACTTATATTCAAATATATTGGAGGTAAGGAGACATTCTATTTTTCAATCCATAATATTTGTTTCAAAAAATGGAAGAATTATTATACTATTGACATAATTGAGATTATATATCCCAAGTATTTAATAAGGGAACCTTCCCTTTGATATAAGTAAATGTTCTAATAGGTATAACAACAATTGAAGCGGTTGAGGTTGAATTATTTGTTCAATTTTTATAAGTATCATGAAATTTAGGAATTTAACACCTAAAATTGTTTAATGTGTATTACCTTATAATTATTTAATAAATATTATTGTATGTAATATAATGAAAGAATATAAATTACACGATACTGACAAGGTTCAACCTTAGTGCGAGAACATATGTTCATTCAATATCCACTTTTATGTGTCAATATAAATTACCTATTATAAATAAGTGAGTCCAAATTGTGTGATCTCTTTTTTGAAACCTTCCATATCCAAATAGAAAAGATTTTATAGACTCCCGTTTGTTTATAATTTTTTATTATAATAATATGATCCACACAATAATATGAACATATATTTATTTTCCAAATAAATATATCTAGAACCTAAGTCTTGTTCAAATTGCCTGAGTCTCATGAAATCAGTGTGACGAAATCTGTATGATGAACCCCTTCCCAAACACTGATAAATTAGTTAGTTTTATCTTCATTAGTTAGATGAACCAAACATTCAATATCCCAATATTATTACAGGATCCTTGTGTGGAAAGTTTCCTTGAATAAAATTATACAATTCATTATCTGTACCAAACATGTGAAATGTTACAAAGTATAAATGCACTATGGATCTATTTTTAATAGTCCTAGAATAGAAATGGAATGAAACTAGAGAAACATTCCCTCATATTCAAAATCTAAAAAACCCCAATCCACCAACATTTTATTTTAATGCATGACAACACAAAATCTCATAAAATCATTGGTAACCTTATTGAATCTTATTAATTCTTCTCATAAATAATACTTCTCAAGCTTATTAACTTTACTTCAGTCCGATTTTATGATTTTCATCGACTTTTATTTTATGACTATGATAGGTTTTCCTACCTTGAAATTTGTCCGATATACATTTTTCAGAAACAATATCTGATTGAATTTAAAATAACATATGTCATATGGTACAACATATATTAATCACCTCAGATTATATATCATTTCCTTTTTTACCAAATAGGTAACACTTTCCCCTACTCATCTGCCTGAGAAGGCAGTGAGGTCCTACTAGGACAAAAGCAGTGTTCCCAAGGTGCTAAAGGCGTTCAATAAATGTTGAGGGAATCAAGAGTAAATTGGGGAATTATTTTCCCATGAGATAAAAAAATAAAAAATTAATCCATTACAAACAAAACTACATGATGCATGATAAAATAGAAAAAAAAACCATATATTACAAAAGACAACCATGATATTCCATAACAATTACTAAAAACCAATACAACCAAACCATACATAAACATTGTTCAAGTACCAAGAAGAAAAATAAACATGAGACCCAACGTAATCTAATACACACTGTAGTACTCAACAATAAGTTCCATGATCCAAGTACCACCACACCGCCCGAGCATCTTAAAGAACTTCTGTGAAAATAAGATGCTTTAATCATACATGTGTCGTGGAATACAAGATCTGCAAAAGCACTGAAGTTACAATGTAGGGTTGAGTAATAATACAATATAGTATTCCCCCAAATGACTTCCCTACAAAAGCCACTACGATAAAACATTTTGAAAAATTATATAAAACAATTTATATAAAACAATAAGTCTAGGAATAATTTACACAATCCAAACACCCCCTTACCATGAAATATTTACCTATATCCACACAAAAGGTCAGAAAACCAAACCCACATTCCATAAGACATTTCAACGTAACATATTTTCACAACTAGTCAACAAACATGGTGGACCATACTGTCAAAAACTGTAAACTACATTCCCAATAAAGGGTTTCTTCCCGTCCACTAATAATTGATGGTTGACATTCCATCCACTCTCGATCATATTTTTATTGTGGTACTCCCCGCACACTTAACAACATTACAATAACAAAAATAACATAAATAAAGAACTAACCAAGAAAATAACACACCAATCCACAACAAAATTCCAATATCTGTATCATAATCATACAGCCCCTTGAAGAATCATCCATAACATATCCTATTTCAATAAAGCAATACCTTTTTAATGAAAACAATTTACTCAAACAATTTACCTAAAACAACCCAATTACCCATTTAAAAATAAACATTTAAAAATAAAATAATAAAATAATTTCATTAAAAAGCCTCTTTCCACCCAAAATGATCCACATAACATTACCAATTTTATTTAAATCCTATTTCACACATAAAAATAACCAATTAATTCAAAAAAACAATTAATTAGAACAAGAATTATAGTTTTAAAAAGCTGAGTCGAGAGATAATCCACCTACCTTTAGAGTTCTGTATAAATTAATAAAAAAAAACTATACAACAAATCCAATAAAACACTCCACTGAAACAACTATAGATCTCCTCCCCTATCACCAACAAGCCTTAATATCATTACATACAAAAAAACCCCTATATCAACTTGAAATTGATGTAGATCTAGAAAACCAAAAGAGAGGGAAATGAAGATCTAGAGTGAACCACAAAGAAACCTTGTGAGAAGTCTTACCTAAGATAAACTGCCTTTAAACCACCCTGAAACCCCTTCTCTTTGCATCTAAAAATTGGTGGGAGATCCCCTATAGACCTTGAGATTAAGGAATCCTATGTAGAGTTCATATGGGAAGAGAAAATATATAGATAGGGAAAATCCAATCTAACCCCATTGAAAACTATTTTTAATGGGCTACAAATTACACACAGGGTTTGAAAAACCGTGTAATAACCATGTGGATTCTACTATCTGAATAGTGGCATATTGCACGGTTACCTGGTATTCTTGCATAGTTTTAACCAACATTGCATAAACCATGAAGCCTTAAAATAGACTCCAAAACATTCCAAAACCATGGAAAACCCTCCCAAACTATCACAATCCTTTCCCAAAAGCTTCATATACATAAAAAGTTATAAACAATTGTTAGATACCACAAATTGGGGGTGGAACATTCTCACCACCATTGAAATTTTTTTCCACATAATGTCGAGAACAATCTCCTTTCTAAAATAGCTCAGGCCATTTCTTAGCCATCTCTTTCTCCTGCTCCCAAGTATCATCCTGAATCACGACATGCTTCCAAAAAAAATGGAACTAAACTGAATCTCTTTCAATATAAGAGAGTATCATTCTTATCCAAAATACACACTATCACATGCGCCAATGAAGAATCCTGCTCCAGATCAACATGATCCCATTGAATAACTTAGTCATGATATGGCTGATACATTCTAAATTGTGGGAAAAGATAAATATTATGAACCACTTTAAACTACAGTGGAAAAACAAATAGATAAGCCACCTCTCCAATCCACTCAATTATCTCAAAAGGACCAATATACCTCAGAGATAACATTAAATTCTTTACAAACCAATGATTTCCCAACCTAGGAGCAATTCTCAAAAACACATGATCACCCACCTTGAATCATAATGGTCATCGAAGATGGTCCAAATATGATTTTTGATGACATTAAGCCTTATCAACCCTCCATCGGTTCAACATGATGTTCTATGTAGTCTCTTAGACATGGCTCAATCCAATCACTGAATTTTCTCCGGTTTACACCCAACATATTGGAGAATGACATAGACACCTATAGAATGCCTCAAAAAGAGTCATATATATTGATTCCTTATAACAATTATTATAGGAGAACTCCAAAAATGGTATGTGCTCCTCCCATGAGCCCCAAAAATCCATCACAAAAGCCCTTATAATATCCTCCAATGTTTTTATCATCCTCTTAGACTAACAATCCATCTAAGGATGATACACTATTCTCATATTCAACCACATCCTAAGGGAAGCTATAAGTATTTCCAAAAAAGTAAAGTGAACATCAGATCTCTATCAAATACAATCCCAACTAGAACACCATGCCTCTTTACCACTGGCCATGTACAGATTTTGGATAGATCGTCTACTATAAAAGATTCATGAATCTGGAAGAAATGGGCCAAATTTTGGAGTGGATTCACATTTACCCATATGGAATTGTGTTTCCATACAATTCTTGTGAGACCTATCACAAAATCCATCACTATTTGTTCACACATTCAAACTGTAATAGTGGTTGATTTCGCATTCTTACTCGTCATTGATTCTTTGCCTTGGATTGCTGAAAATTCATGCATCTCAAAACAAACTCAGCCACATGATCCCTTTTTATACTAAACCACAAAAACATCACTTTCATGGCCTTATACATCTTCTAAATTCCTTGATGGAAAACCCACATGGAATGACGATAGGCCCTGATAAGTTTCTCATGAAAATACATTGGTACCACCTTCTGATTACAAAAAGACAAAACTGAATTCCCATTATGTTCCCAAACATCAATTGTCTACCCACCATTAGTTTCAAACTCATCGCCACACACTCAATATCTGATTCCTATGCCTCCATAACCAAACAATACAAGTCCATAAATAATGAAATTGGAAAGGAGACTTCTCTTTCATCCTATTCCTCACATTCTAGCTGCATTTTGACTATGACCAACATTAACTACCAATGATCTGATGATTTTTTCACCACTCAACCAAATAACTTCTTACTTATTGAATTCATCACCAAATTTCACTTACATGGTTTATAGATCAACTAAAAATCATAAAATTAAAGATATTTTATTAATATCCATTTCCACATGTTCGAATATATTTCTATGAAAATATTCGTTAAACTATTGTGATCGATAAACACAGTGAATATCTCACTAAAGAGATAATGAAACCTCATTTTCAAAGCATGATCCACTACCACACACTCCACATCATCTTTTGGGTAGTTATTCTCTTGAAACCTAAACTTTCATGAGCCCTATGCAACCACATGATCTCCAAGAATGATCACACACCCTAACCCTCATCTTTTTGTGTGATAATACTCTACATTCCCATTCCATGGTTCAGGAAAAACCATGATTGGTGTTGTTTTAAGGCGACCCTTCAGCTCCCCCAAACATATATTACACTACTAATCCCATTGAAATGGAACATTTATCCTTGTCAAATCTATTATTGGTGAGTCCAATCATGAAAATTCAATAACAAAATGTCGATAATACCAAACTAGTCCACAAAATCACAAATCTGAAAAACATTCTTTGACACATTCCATGATATAACAACCTCTAAATTTTTCGGATCAATTGAAACAACCTTCATTGAAATAACATTGACATAGTAACAAACCTCATTGATCCAAAGGTCACACATTGAAAATTTTTCATACAGATGATGATCCCTCAATATCCCTATCACTATCACCATGTTCTTCTCATGCTCCACCATTGTTATCCAATACTCTATGATGTCATCAACAAATACCACCACAAAACATTCCAAAAATTTATAAAATATTTGATTAATCCATGTCATTAACAATGATGGTTCATTAGTTTAACTAAATTGCATAATTACATAATAATAATGTCTATATATACTTCTGAAAGTTGTTTTGGGATTATCCTCCTTCCAGAAACACAATTGATGATATCCTGACCTCAAGTCAATCTTAGAGAACCACTAAGCTCCCCTAAATAGGTAAAATATAATCATCAATGTAGGGAAGTGGATATCAGTTCTTTATTACTAAATTATTAAGTATACGATATCCAATATATATTTGTAGTGTTACATTGTAATTTTTAACAATCAAAAGAATCGCTTCCCACAATGGCGTGATAGGCCAAATGAAACCTTTATTCACTATCTCCTATAAATTCCCCTTTAATTCATGTAATGATATAGGTGTCATCCTGTATGATTAAAGTGACATATGATTGGTCCTCTAAAGGAGATCTGTTGTAAGGTCCACTTCTTTCCCTAGTGGAAACCAAAAGAATAATTTGGCAATGACATCCATAAAATGATCCAAAACTATTAGGAGAACACCATACACAACACCTTTCAATGATTACAACAACGAAGCTGCTAACTGATATTAGATCATGCCAACCGCTAGTACGAACACATCTATTACACTGAGCATTTCATTCATCTCTCCTCTAAATAGGTGTTCAAGGCCATCCTGTTTCGAAAAAATGACCCTTCACTCTTAGAAAAATATGTGGGATTTAAGCATTTCCCAACAATACATTCCCAAAATAATATCATTAGTATCTATATCAAAAACTAAGAACCCCCCATCAATTCAACCGTGTCCACAACTAAGAAACACACTTTATATAGGGGGCTTGACACTCTATTTGACCTAGATGTGTTTGAAGTTTTAAAAAAGAGGGAATATTTTTCAAAGTTAGATCCAACAAACTAATAACATGAGAAGCGATAAAATATTGGGAAGAACCCATATCAAACAAAGCTCCCATCAATGTGTAATTCAAATGAACCTTACCTTGCACCATGGATGGTCATGACCGATCATCCATCACAACGTGTTGAGATCTGAACAACCCCTTCAATTAAAGACTCTTTTACTTTATTATCCACATAATGATTTGTGGTATTTCTTCAATCACATTGACTAACATTGTTCATCTAGTTAGAGGGATTTAAATACCCCATCCTGTTGAGTCATAGGACTCCTACGACCCATGAGGAGTTTCACGAACAACCGGCCACAGAGTAGTAAGACAATACAAAAAATGATACCCCATATTCTTACAATTATGATATTATTGAGGCTGTGTCATACAATCCCTCTTTATGTGACCCGTAGAGAGACAATGAAAACATCCTATCTTGCTCTGAGACTTGAGTAGAAGATTCACTAATATTTCCACAAGATTCTAAAGAATACATACAACCAAGATATAAGTGTCCCTCTTCTTCTTGAATCCATTGTTTGAGGTCCCACTATTCCCCATGAGTACTAACATACGTCTCCCACTTGTTTCCCCCAAAAATTATTGTTTCAATAATGTTGATCTATTCACCATTTATTTTTAATAATTTATACATAACACTACTATCTTGGAACGAATATCCCGCCTCAACCCATTATAAAAAATGAACGACATCAAGTATGTTCTAACAACTACCTCAGGTGAAAAACACACTATGATCATATAATTAACATCATATTCCATTATTGAAAGGTTGTATTCCTTCAAGTGGAAGAAATAAATTGTGTGTTAAATTATGAATACATGAGTATTGAAATGTTTATTAAAGAATTCCTCAAAAACCTCCAATATCACACCTTGGAATTCCCCAATTTGGACCATAAAATCCAACCACTGAAGGTCAATACCATAAAAAATGTAGATTGATAACATCACATTAAACATTTCTGGTGTTACCAAGAATTCAAATTACTTATTCATTTTTTCAGCCATGCTTCATCCCTTTCCGGCTCTGAATCTACCCTAAAAATGGGTTGATTCTACCTTTGAAACTGAACCTCATTATACACAGGATTTGGTTCATCCAGTTTATTCCCACATTATAAATCATGGAAAGAATGTTCTATACTCTGCAGTATCTTCTTCTTCACATGAGGCTTAGGTATAATGATATTTTCATCAGCCTCCTCCAGCTGGACTCTATGATGCATACCCGATGCCATTTTTGTCAACATAATAACAACCATAAGTCCCACTCCCATAGAAAGAAAATTCTTAAAATTCAATTTAAATTACCTAAAAACTATCATAGCCAGTATTTCTACAAGTTCACACATCCCATGTTTCACTATTCTAAAAAAGTCACCATGTTTTGAAAAGTTTCCAATTTTCAAAATACCCCAACCATTCACACATAAAATCTTCACATTGAATAAATTTCTAGTTTCTCCACACATTTATATATTCATACCATACGATATGATATTATACCAAATGAAATATGCATCCTATAGGGATTTTTTTTCTACATTGCATTCAATTCTCAACTCATTGGCTACACCCATGACAATCAGATATACAATGCCTATAGGTGTCTACAAAAAACTTATCTACCCAAATCCATGGTAACATTAGGTTTAGAATAAAAGGGTTTTCTATGTCCTTTTATTCTATACATTAAACATTCTAAAAATCTTATGACTTTCTACCATCCTGAATCAATGAAGGGAACAATAATTAATGTCATCACAAAAACCAAAAATTAATTCCAAAGGATCGATAAACTGATACCACTGGTGATGACCCACCCCTCATCATTTCCATGAGAAGGAAGTGAGGTTCTACTAGTCCTTAATGACGTTCCAAAGGAGAAAAAGGATGTAAATAAATGCATATCAATTCATGAATAAATTTAGGAATGATTATACCTAGAGATAACCCAATAATCAAAAAATTCATTACCAATAAAACTAAATGATGCATGTTAACATAGTAACCAGAACCATATATTACCAAAAGACAAGAATGCTATTCCAGAACAGTTCCCAAAAACCAATGCAACAAAACAATACTAATACAAATTCAGTATACCAATATGATTTCTAAAAAATAAACCCAAAGTAAACGAATACGCACACCACTTCTCCACGATATGATCCATGCTCTAAGCACCACCAAACCACAAGAGAATTATGAGGAAAAACTAAAAATACGAGATGATTTACTCTTACCTATGTTCTGGAACACACCATATAAAAAATATCTAATGTTTCAGTGAAAGGGTGATTAATAATAATCAATATGATTTCGCTAAATGACTTCCCCACACACGACACTAGGATATAACAGTTAGCACAATTATACAAACTTGTTTATATAAAACAAAAAATAGTTTAAAAATTACAACATAGAGAACACACCCTTACCATGATACCTTTACTAATATCCACAGAAAATGAGGAAAATCCAAACCACCATGTCATAAGACATTTTACCATCACACATTAACTCAAACTTTCACCAAAAAAGTGGAACTTCATGTCCTGACCAATTTAGTACATTTCAATTCAAGTGGTACTTCGGGCCCACATATCCTTAATAGTGTCCCTTTATTACAATCTCCAACCAGTTTTAATAATTTTACTCCCCAACCACATCACATCATTCCATTCACAAAAATAACATGTAAAATTCAATAACCAAGCATATAACACACCATGTCTACAACAATATGCCAATAAAAATTTCATAATCAAATAATCCATTGAAGCATCATTCATTCCATATCAAAGTCCAATAAGGGAAGCCATATTTATTGAAAACCATTAACTCAAAACATTTCCATAAAACAAACCAAGTAGAAATTTTAAAATAATTATTTAAAATCCTACTACATGAATATCTCATTGAAAAACCCCTTTTCCCCCAAAAATCTGCAAAACATTACCAAAGGGATTTCTAACCAATTTTAGACATCCAAATCACATATGTTTTCAATCAAAACCAATTAAATGGAATGACTCTTCTTATTCTAACAATGCTGAGTTGAGGGAGAAACCACCAACCATATGACTTTCAGTGAAATTGAACCAGAAGAAACAACACCCAAAATCCGGAAAAACTTTCCACTAAAACCACTCTAGATCTCCTTTCCTATCATCAACTCGACATAATATCATCACTTACGACAAAAAACCATAGATCTATATATAATAGATTCATATCTATAAAACTAGAATATATTGAAGAGAATATCGAGAGAGAACTAAAATGAAACCAAGAGACAAGACTTACCTGATATGAACTACCTTGAAACCACTAAAAAATCATTTCGATTTGTTTCAAAAATGGGTGGGAGAGCCCCTATAGCTTTTAAGATAAATAAATCACATGTAGGGTTCATATGGGAAGATAAAAGTGAGAGTTATGGAAAATACCAACAAACCGCGTTCTAAAAAACTATTTTAATGCAATGCACAGATAGTTCACATGGTTTGGAAAACCTTGCACTAACCATGCAGATGATCCTATCCAAATAGTGGGATATTACGTTTTTACCTAAAATTTTCACTATGTTTTCCCAAAATATGCACAAACCAGAATACCTTAGAAACGCCTCTGAATCATTCCAAAAACATTCATAACTCACTAAAACTCTCCCAAACATTTCCCAACCATTTCATGTATATAAAAATATATAAAAATATATAAAAAAAGGTGAAAATCCTTAAACTGGGGGTGATAAAAAATATGAAAAACAATTTTTTTAAAAATTAATGATTTAGGCCAATTATAAAAGATTGACCACATTGTTGAAACTTATAAATAATTCATATACCAATAGTAAGCCAACCCTTCTCAAATTATCACATGATTCCTCATTGTGATTTTCTTCCCATTATGATTTAATTACTTATAAAATATTATTAGATGGTTTATTTATTTTTCTCAGCATCTCTGGTGCATTCAATGTTCCACGTCTGATGTTTTCATCAGTTTGAATCATCCTTATAATTAATTAGTGCATTCTACTGATAACGTCGATACATTTTAGCATAGTTTGAATGACTATATTCCATAGATTAGTCTAATTTATTTTTCATTATGATGTTTTTATCATCATAATTTAATACTCATTATGATGTAATCCTCATTATGATGGATATCTATTTATGATTGTTTCTCCCCTCAGAAACATAGAAAAATATCAAACATCATCAAATTTACACAGTAAGAATACATAAATATCTTGTGTCTTCAAAATCTGTATCCAATTCAATGTTTATCATAATTATTAGAAAAGATAAAATATTTTTTATTCCTTGATTTCTTAAATGATTGTTATCATGTAAATTTTTTATGATTTGTGAGAATTTCATGATCGGAAAAGCATATTATAAATCAAGGTTCGAATGTTTAGGAAATTTCTAATATATAATTTCACTAACAACATTAAAATTATTCGTCAACACTATAACATCATCACTAATCAAATTATGAATTTCTAACAAACATCATTTTTTATGAATCCTTAAATTCATGTAAATGGTTCTGAAACCGATGATACATCTTATCAACAAATTCATATTTCTAAAAACATTTGTGTCCAGTTCTACTCATCCTGATAAACTGCATCCAGTAAAATACATTCTAAAAAATAAATAAAAATCTCCCCCTTTTGTTTGGGTCTGAACATTTTTTAACATTCACATTTTTTCCAAAACATTCTTTTAAAAAAGGTATGTTGTCAAGAAATACAAAACATTTATAGATCCATAACTACAGAATGTATATTCAAAGGGGTTAACCAAAATAAAATGAAGAAAACCAATTAATATGTTTCTGGTTGATGGTATTTAAGCCAATACCAACTGAGAATAAAATTTATATTCATTTGGATTAATTTTTCGTGTGAAATATATTATATATTTTAATATTTTAATAAAAATCAAGAGTTCCATTATCCTCATGTGTCAAATAGATCCCAAGTATCATCTTCTATACCCAACATTGAGAAATATTGTTCACCCAAATTCTATAAAATTATCATCTATACTACCCTAGAAAAATTTAGAGGTGGTTTTATGATAAAAGTACTATTCTAAGGGTCCATAATAAAGGATCTAAATGTGGTATCCTGAAGAAGTGGTAATAATCTTACCCAAACCGTTTCAATTTCATTCCCCATCTATATAATATAAATAAATTTTGTCAAAAAAATTATATAAATATTATAAATATATGTAAATGTATTTATAATCATGAAGCTAACATTGTCCATAAATTTTTCTTCAAATGGTAAGTGAAAGTATCACCTACGTGTACTTTATATTACCGCCTCTATAAAGCTATAGGTTATTTGTCCATCACTATCATTCATGTATTGTAATTATGATGGGTTTAATGATACATTATTATATGAATGATTTAACTATTCTTTTATAGTTATAATTTCATATATAACTCATTATCTTCCAATATGAAGGAAAATTATGACATCACTCATGAGTACATTTGGAGTACCACATCAATGAAGCCATGATATTAGTTAGTTATTTTCAAATAACTAGGAGGGTATTAAAGATATATTTAATGAAACTATATGATTTATATAAAATAATAATTATTACATAATGCTTTATTAGTATTTACCTTTCATTCATTCCATCTAATGAAATGTAAAATCATTATTCATGCATATGTAATAACTACCGTCTCCATGAATGGTGAAATTGAATTTTCTATCTCTTCCTTTTTATTCGTTAATATATATATATGTCATATATAACTATATTTGTTATATTTATATCATGATTAATGTTCCAAATTTGATGGAACTATGATCAATGTACAAAGATAAAAAATATTGAACTGAATCTCTCAATAGAAATGAAATAATTAACACCTAGAAATAAAAAAATTTAAATGAAATTTTAATAAATCATTGTAAGATTATAATAATAAAAAATATATTATAATTTTGTAAATTATTTTTTTATTGATTTTTAATAAATTATTTCTCTATTATATAGGAGAATTTATTGATTTTGATACAAGTCGGACATGTGTTACGAGATTAATGTGTCAATTTTTTATACTTGGGAAATAAGTTATGTTATGAAGAAATATTATCAGACTAGGTGTATAAAAACACCAATTAAAATATTATATCAACAATTTACTTAGTTTAAATATATATATATTTTTTTAACTTTATATTATTTTTTTCATTAGGCTTATGATTAAAAAGATACCAAGTGCTAACAACTTTATGTTAAAATCTAATTGTTTACCAATATTATTTATGATTAAGAATCCAATAATGATATTTCATGATCCAAATTTTAATAGTAATAATTAAATTTCCTTAGTATTAGATATAAAATATTTTTCACCCATGTCCAGGTTTTTGAATTTTTTTCTAAGAATGTTTTTACCATTCTCATCTTATAATTTAAATTCATTTTTATTCATGTTTTATTTATAAAAACAACGGTTGAAATGGAATATTATTTCCAAATTTCAAATATGGAATTAAAAAATTTTATTAAAATATGTGATAGGTTCCCATGTTTTAACATACAAGGCATGTAATTAATTTCCCTCATTCAAGACCACCCAATGGATAGAAACATACTTCACATGTCTCCAAGGTTATTTTATATGAAAATGATTACCCAAATAATATGAAAAAATTTAGATTTTAATTAAGTTGTTTTTATTGTAAAAAATTATTTTAATATAGAAATATTACATGTGATATTATAAAATAATTTTCACCAAACAATCATGTATTCAATTTACATATTCATTATTGGAGATTTTATTCAATGATTCCATCATTATTATTTGGCTACATGGTTTATGATTATGATGACATGATTCATAAAAAACTTTTTATTTTTCTTGAGTTATTTTATAATACATATAGTTTTTTAAATATTATAATAATTTTTGATACCATATATGACATGCGAAACCAAATTTTAATGTATGATAAATTATTATTATTTAAATACGAATGATATAACCTAACTACTAAATTTGAAGTTAAAAATTGGATTAAATTTATTATAAGATATATTAAAATATATCCCACTTAATAAAAATGTGTTTATTAATTAATATTAAAAATGTGTTTAATTTTTAGTGAATTTATATCATTCATAAAAAATAGATTCCAATCAAATTGATTATATATTTATTTGGAAAAAAATAATATATTTAATTTTATAAAATTTTAAAATATCTATTTTATTAATTAGGATAAATTTTTGAAATAATCACTTCAATATTATTTTATGTGTAAATTTTGTGATTTTTTCTAAAATGGTTTATTTTCTAGTTAATGGTTAATAATAATGATTTTTTTAAAACTGGATTTTTTCTAAGAATTTAAATATTAACATTTTAAAATGTGTTGAAAATTAAAATTAGGTCTATAATATGTTAAAAACCTTAATTAACTTTATTATAATAATTTCATCATTTTATTTAGTATTAAATCATTTTTATTGGTAAAAATGCATTTTCCGGATGAAAATGTTTTTATGCATGTAATGTGTTATTCTCTTAATAAATTTAATTTATCTCTCTTAATAGATTATTTTAATGATATATATATATATATATAATTAAACAACTTTTTTATATAAATGTAATATTTTTATAATCATAGAGTAATAATAAACAATGTTTTGTGTTTGAAGATGTATATTTCTAAGTAATTGTTTTCTTATCATTTTCATGTGTATGTTTAAAATATTTTTTTTGAAATTATATGAATTTAATTTAACAAAATATATTCAAATTTAAATCTATGTAGATAAAATTTGGTAAATATGATCCTTTTATATTTTATCAACATGAATAATAACTATGTAAATATTTTTCACCTTGCTTAAGAGTAAATATGGAAATTCTAGGAAAAAAATTGATATGCCCATAATTTTTCATGGTAATTCTTTTTTGATTATGGAAAATTGAATGGAATAACCATAGTTTCTAAATTTATTAGTTTAATTTATATTTTATAGTAAAAATGGCATATATATTATTTAAATCAAGGAAATTTACAATATTTCACTATCGTAGTCTTAAATACCTTCTATATGTATGAATCAAGAAAAATTTAAGAATGAGTATAAATTTATATTTTTAAATTAATTAATTTTTTACATTATATATATATTTTTTAATTTTTGAAAATCGTAAAATTTTCATAAATGGTTATAAAACACTGTGTAATATTTATGTAATTAATATGATATAAAAGTAAATTAATATAATTATTTCAAAAACAATATAATCTGAGTGATTTAATGTCTTAAACAATTTTCATTGATAAATAAAACACAAGATATGTTTAAAATTATTATAATCAAATTTATACTTTTTTTATTTATGTACATTATATCCAATTAATTGAATTGTTTTAAATTGTCATTAATCAATTTTTATCAAAATAATACGTTATTAAATTATTTTAAATTCCAAAAAAACATGAAATAGGAAAAGTTATATTACATTTAGTAAAAAAAGTTATCCATTTTCTATTTATGATCTATCTTCAAAATATATGTAAAATTATAACATTTTTTAGTGAAATGTTTTTTACAATGAATAATTCTAAAATAGGTTAATTATAGGTTCAAACAAAATGATATTGTTTGAAACACAACATAAACCTACCAAATTTTTGTGTGGAATTTAAACCACCAAAAATTTTCTCATTGTATACATATCCATTTTTAATCATTTGGGTTAGTGAATGATCTTATTATATATCGATGTTTTAATTAATTCATAATGTGTCCCCATGTAAACTATATAAAACAATTGATCCTTTTTCTTCTCCACACATCATTAAGGATAATATATTTAAAATTCCATAAATATTAATTAGTAACATACACATACACATTATATATGTTCTTATATTCCCAAAAGACCATACCTTGGGTCCTCAAGAGGATATCTATATGAGTTTTTTCAAAGAAGATGTAACCCCCTTAACAGATCAGATTATTTTTAATTATGATTTATTATCCAAAAAACATATTAAATTTCTAGTTAAATAAAAAATTAGTTATAATAAATATATATAAATGTAATTGTACACATTATACCACAATTATTCCCCTACATTTCCAACAAATGGGATTTAAAATTATCACTCGTCTGTACGTTCAACTTACCATCTCTATGTAGTGATGTAATTGTTTTTTCATTAACATTATTTGTGAATGTGTATTATGATGTATTATATTTTTATATATTAATTTAATGTAATAATATTTATTATGGAATGATAAAATCACACCAAAATTTTAACCATTCAATCTATTGGAAAAAGATAACGTAGCTCATGTGTAAATTTGGAATACCACCTGAACGAAGTGATATCATTATATATTCTATTGTGATTAACATGGATTGTAATATGGGAGTATTTAATGAATATATATTATAAATATGACTTATTAATTATAATTTAATGGTATTTTATAATTTAAGGTTATTTGGTCCCATTTTTTCAAAAAATGAAAAAAGTGTTCATGCATATGTACGACCTACCGTCTCCATGAATGATATAATTATTTTCAATATCACTACTTTTATGGATGAATAAAATTATATATATAATGTCTATACATGATATTTATATCACAAATAAAACTCTATATATTATGGAATCATGATCAAATAATAAGGACCAAAACCACTGAACAAAAACATTCATGAAAAACTGAAACATATATCTCCAAGAATAGTGAATGTCATAAAAATTATTAAAAAATGGATGATAAATGATTATAAATAAATAATAAATGGTATGATATATATTAATATATTTATTTATTATATTTTAAATAAATATTAATTTATTATATTTTTAATAAATATGTATTTATTATCTAGGATCTTCCAATGCATATTATAGATGTTAGATATGAGGTTAGTGATTCTCATATCATTTTTATTACAATGGGACACATGTCTTATTCACCATTTTTTTATTTTTGTGGGTTATATAATTACAATGACTGTATAATGTGATTATTAATATGAATTTCATGAGGATTTATGTATTTATATTAGTAACATTCCATCAAGGTATTTGTGACTTAGAAGATACAAATGTGGTATGGGTTTTATGTTATAACAACATTGTTTTTTGAGGTTTTTTATGATTAATCTTATGATGATGATATCCTATAATAAATCGTTCAATGAAATCATAAATTTTATTCTTCTATTATAATTTCATAGGAAGATTAGTTTTTCTTTATTTATCATTGACTAATGTACTAAAGTTCCTGAAAATGTGTTTTTGATTAAAACTGACTATGTTCCCTTTTTCAGACAAAAAACCTTTTTATTATATATCTATGATGTTGAAAAATATAATACAGAAGATTTTTACAATTCAAATATGATTGTTCAAATTCATTTTTCTTATTATTTACTTTTAAAAAAATTAATAGGAATCTTCTTATCATTTTTAGATCAATGTGTTTTTGGAGATTATAAAAAAGTATGAAAGGAATTTTTAAAAATAAATATGACATGAAAAAAATTTCACACAATCATGAAAGGTATATTAGTTTAATATTTCATTACATTTATACATTGTTATTTTAATAGAATATTTTTCATTATATTTTGGTAATTTATATAATTTAAATAATTTATTTCAAAATGGATATGATAATTTCCTCAAGAATGTTTTAATAATATTTTAATTTCATTTCTTGTAACATCCCCAGAAAATTAAAAACATGACATTATAATTTTTATTAATATTTTTTTAATTAAATATTAATTTTATTTTAAAAGGGATGTTGTATTCAAGGCCATACATGACACACAACAATGGGGTTCTCCGAAGTTTTATGTTGCAAAAAAATGATAAGTAATACGGAAAAAATATTATTATTATTTTAAACGGTAATTAACACCTAGCCATTTTATTGGTGTAATGAATAGAACTAAATAAAATATGATTATATATATTTGTTAAATGTTTTTACATTTTTCAATAAATGTTAGAGGCTTAAAATGTAAATGAATCTAATTTTAAGCATAATTTACTTTAAAACATTGATTTACTGCCTAATGATGGTGAACACTTCTTAAATCTAGTTTTGGTCAATTTTAAATGTTTTAATGGACAAAATAAAATTATTCTTTTTAATAGAGACTTCAAAATTTAATTTTTAGTAAATTTTTGGAATTTTTCTGATCCAATTTAATTTTGGATGAATAATAAAAAATAAAATATTTTAATTC
Source organism: Viscum album (assembly GCA_963277665.1). Classification (NCBI taxonomy): domain Eukaryota; kingdom Viridiplantae; phylum Streptophyta; class Magnoliopsida; order Santalales; family Viscaceae; genus Viscum; species Viscum album. The sequence continues at coordinate 2,014,206,553 of OY728132.1, read as the reverse complement.
AAAACATCAATTTAATATAATTTATTTGCTTGGTTATATTATATTTGTAATTTGTTTTTATGTTTAATTATTTTATATTTTTATCATTTAATCCAAATTTTGTCATTGGAATAAATTTCACTTGGAAATTGGACATAAATGAGTTTCAATATTTTGATTGTAAATATTTTTTAAAAACATGATTTTTGTTTTGAAAATTTGAATTAATTTTAAATTAATTAATCCAAATTCTATTTTTTTAATTTGTTAAACTAATTATTGTTTTTTATTTCAGAATATCAAATATATATTAGGCTTAATTATTGATATTTTTCTGAAAAACATCAATTTTTTATGAATAGTGAAACCACAAAGTTGTAGATAAAACTGCCTTTTTCATTTAAATGAAATTTTACAACTTCTGTGAATTGAGTTTTAAAAATCCAACATAAATGATTTTTATTTTTATGTAAAATATAGTTTAATAAGCTGAAATTATTTTTTGATGAATAGTAACTTTTGACTTTTATTTAATGCGATTAAAGTTAAACAGGGTAATTCAAGGTAAAAATAATATCATAATAATACAAAATAACATTAACACTTATCCTACCTTATTGGATTAGTCATGGAAGACCATGTTTATCCTTAGGTCTATATTAGGACCCCATGGAGCCACTTAAGAGTGATAATGACACTTTAGATTAATTAATTTAAAGTAAAGAATAAAATGAAAAAAACAAATATCTTTTAGTAAATTAATATTTACATAAGTTATATATGTTATATTTACAACTATAAATACTCATTGAAAACCTAAAACAATTTCCTACATCATTTTATTTTGTTTATAATTTTTAGATATCATATAAAATAAATTATTTATGACAGATAAATGTTCCAGTATTTATCTCATTAATAAAATATTTAAATATATTAGATTATAAATATTAAAACGATATTTTAAACTTGTCCAATTATTACTTTATGATTTTATATTGAACAAGAGTCATCTTATATTGAAACTTAATGAGTTTGGGACCTTTTAAAACCAATTATAAGTTTATAATAAAATAATTGTTTCAAACATTCCTAAAGTGCCCCTCCTATCCCTTATAAAAGGACACCAATTATTACCCATTCCTCACATATCTCAAGCTCTTTGGACAATCCAAACCCTGCCCAAATAATTTATCAAGATACCTATCTTCATCCTAGAATCCTTAACTTTGGCATGATGCACTTCAAGAAGTCTTTTTGGTTCAAACAAAAGGGAGTTACCCGAATTAATGGTAATAGTTTCTCTTAAATTATTTTGTTTTATTTTGTATTATTTTACTTCTCCCACCCCTAAAAACTTTATATTCCTATATTTTATAACAAAAACAGTATCCTCAATATACAAGGTTTTTATATGAGAAATTTTTGAACTTCACTTACTCACACCTCTGTCTAATGGGGAAAAACATACTGTTTATGTGGATGGTGAACTACGACCTCATGAAAAGATGATTGTTCAATTATCTCCAGCCGCCTCTCATTGTAGAAATTATGTGGAACTATATTTATATATGATATATATTATATTTATATTTTTTATATAATTCTATATTTTTTATTTATATAATAAATTTATGGTTTCCATAGTTGGTAAATACGATAATCTTATTTGAGGAAGTGCAGATTACCGCCCACTCAAATTGATATGAATCGTGCATGCCTTATGTGGAAGATATAAATGGTAGAGTTAATGAAATTATATATTATATTATACTTGAATTATTATATACTTATTTATCCTTATGTTTCCATTCCATTATAGTACGAAATAGAAATGTAAGTAGCGTGCATGCGTACGTAAGACTTATTATATCCAGGAACGGTGCATTTCATTTGTTACCAATAAATGTTATGTACTATTATAAATACATGTGTATAAATGAAATATATGAAATATATGATATATAAATCATGAATATAATTCTATATATAATGTACTTTGAACCACATGAACAACTTGTAATTATAAGAAGTCCATCTTGGACTCAAGTACCAAATATTGACAAAACAACCATTATTAACATAAATGATTAGATAAGGTTAATAACATGGTAATAAGTGATATAAAAGGAAATAAAAATATAGAAAAGTTTATTAATAAATAATAAATTAACATTAGTTTATTATTTTCGAGATTAATGAATGAACGGTTCATGTCGGACACGAGGTAAGGGGTTTCTAATCCCACTTTTAATTTCTTGTGATTTCCATTGTTCTATACTTATTGATTACATGTGGTTTATTGTGTACTATCATTTCATATATATTATCATTATAATCTTCATATTAATGGTATTATATGATTCAATTGGTGTTTACTAACTTTTTCTCATATGACTCGTTTGATTAAAATGTGTTAAGGGGTTTTTATCTCACATCTTATTCCTTTGAGATTCGTGATATATTGCCACTATTTCTTTTTTGTGTGTGGTATGTACTGCCCATTATTGTATTAATTATGTAATATAAACTAATTTCAAGGTAATTAAATTTTCATTTTATGATCCTTCTTTTATATGGAAAATGTTTCATATGTTACCAAATCGTTAATGAAACCTTTCACCCTCATCTTTTTTAAATACTTATTTTTGTTATGTCTTCTAATTTACATCTTATAATGATGGGATATGTTCTTATATATCCTAAATTAAGTAAATTCTATGTTCAAGTGATGAGATACCCTTTTTTATCTCATCAAATTATTATTCTGAATTTTAATGTGATGTTGTTAGACTGTCGAATTTCTATAAGGGAACATCTTAACCCAATTTCAATTATTTGGGTTAAACTTATACTTCTTGATTATTACCTGTTATAAATATGTGTTAATGACCTTTGATTGTTTCACACTTAATATCCAAATATATTGATTTTATTTTTATCTATCACACATAATTATGTAATTTATTTATCCTTAATCTAAGGATACCATCTTTGTAAGTGACTTCATATTAATTTCCTTTCCTTGAGGAAAATTGTGTTTTAATACACAACTTTCTTTTATATGATGTTTTAACACCTTTGCCTTTTCATTTCATTCAAAGGGAATCTTTTTCTACAAAACTTTTTATTAATTGAAAAAAATGAATGTTTCTTTTAATGTAAGTAGTGAAAATGACTTGTTCCACCACCACAAGTATTATTTGCACTATGGCTTCCTTAAAAAGCTGTAATGTTTTTAAAACGAAAATAAATACCATATACACTTTTAAGTATTTTGGCATTTAAAATGGTTTTGATAATGGATTTGTTATTTCAATATAATGAAGTGATATATTGTGATTGAAATGTTGAAATGTTTTCTTTCCTTTATATTTGTTTTATTTTATATGATCATTTAATGGTAATTGGAAATTTAACGGGTGGTTATGTGATAAACCTAATAATGAGTGGTGCCATGATAAACTAGGATGGGCGGTTACGTTATAACCACCAATGCATTCAGTATGGAAGTTGTTTGTATGGCTATTCCATTTAGTGATATGTTTGGAAGTTGACTTTATGGTTATTCCATTTAAGTATGTTTATGTCCCAAGTTGTTTATATATGTTATGTCTTCTTTCTATGAGTTTTATGGTAATATATTGGTTACAAAAGGGTAAAAAATGATCTTTTATTTAGAAAATATTATTTACTACATCAAAAAGGTAAAAAATTTTACTTATGATAAAGTATTCATAGATTACTTGTTGATTTGAAAAAATAATAGTTTTACTTCTTTGTGTATTTATTACTAAGATTTTTTCCCATCCCATGTTTTTTAAATGTTTTTAACAGGACATGAAGAGGAATAGGGACAAGGATGCGATCAATGAAATTTCATGTTGTATAAAACCTGGAACTATACATGTTTTTTTAAAGAGTTTATATTTTATAAAAAATGGATATTGATTAGTAGTGTCTACATGTAATATTCAAGATGATATGTAATAGTTATGGCCTAATTCGCTAAAACTATAAACCTGAATATATTGTCAATGTGAATTCTTGATTTAACTAATGATTATGAAATGGTTAAGGTCGGGTCCTTATAGTTGGTATCATATGTCGGTTTAGATAAATTTAGAGGTTAGGGTGTGATTTAAGAAAAAGTGAGATAACCATAATGGATAGCATAATAGAAAGAGTCATAGTTATTTTAGAGGTGATAAATGGTTATTACATTTTGGGGTGTGAAATAAAAGGTATTAGATAGCCTTTGAGGCTAAATTATGTTATGGTTATTTTTTATGAATTTTTCTTCTTTTTTTGGAATGTTATGAAATTGTATTGATTTTGAAAAAGGAAATCACACATAGTGTGTGCAACTCGTCGCGTTGGACAATGCAGCATGAATCGAACCCACAACCAATGTTCGATTGGGATTTATGGCCTACCACTAGACTACGTGAAGTCCCTAGTTAGTGTGACTAATTATTTTTTGTTAAATGATTTTATTGATCAAGAAAAAGTTTAGTTGGGATTATTTTTTTTATCACATGGACATCCTTGGTATATAAAAATGATTTGGTGATTAAGTGATGAAGGTTATTTTGGAAGGCATTCTCTATTTTGGGAACAATATATGGTTAAGGAAAATAGAATACCATCGGATTTAATTTGTGGAGTAATGGTTGAAATATTATTTTGGAAGAATCTATGATTTTATTGTGGACATAATGTGATTTGGGTTATTTTTTTAATTGATTAAACTACCATAGAGAAAACGTGACTAGGTTAATTACACTTTAGTATGAGACTTTAAGAGAATTCGATGCTTTTGAAGATAAATATGATGATTTACTATAGAAGAATTTGTGATTTAAATCCATCTTAGTTTTGACTTCCAATATTAGTTTTGATTATTTTGAAGAATTTTAACGACAATTGAATATTGAATGGTCTTTCTCGAACTTTGGGTACTTTTTTTTTGGATTTTGGAAATTTAGAGTAGTATTTATTTTTATAATGGGTTATCCTTTTAGGGATTATCTGTTCTCATACAAACAAATTTTATTTTTGAATAATATATAAAGATGGGTTAAATATATGGTCAATATTTTGTGGATAATGAAATTCTCTAGAACATGATTTTTGCGCTTTTGATGGGTCTAAGTCAACTTGAATACTCATCGTTTTGAGAAAAGAAGAGTTTGTGGTGGAAATTTAGTAATGGATTAAAGTCTACATGAAAATTAAGTGTGTGCCCTTATGTTCTTATTCAGGCTCATAAATAAATGCCCCAACTTTATGAAAAGGAACATAAAACAAAAACATTGACTGTTTAATGTTTATACTGGGGAACCTATGACCATTTAACCAATCAAAAATTAGAGGTTTTGTGTTGTTTTCTTTCTATTAATCAGGATTTATATCACTCTCCATGAGATTTTGACAGTTTGTTTCTCTTCAATATCCATGTTTTTAAGGAATCCTATTATGGTTTTTCTCAGATAACATATGTACATATTATTCATTATTTTAAAGTTATATTTTTATTTTCACTTTTTATAAAGTAGTAATTTCAATAAAAATTCCAAGCCCAATATTAAAATTGTGAGGATGCAATTTCTAAAAGTGGGGAAGGATGTAACATCCCATCAAAATAAAGAATATGACATTTTCATATTTATTAATATTTTTGAATTAAATGTTAATTTTATTTTAATGGGGATGTTATATTCAAGGGTGTACTTAACATGAAAAAATGGGGTTCTCTGAAGTATTATGTTTCAAACTATCACACCCCATGCTTCCAAGATATGCTTCTCTTTGAATAATACAATAGTGTGTGCTGTACGAAACATTGAGTTCTAACACACCAACACCAATCAAACTAGCCGTTATGAATATTAATACCCACTATTTAAATTTTTTTAAATTTTATCTTTCAAAATGGGCTTCATTTTTGGATTCATAACATCAACATTAGCTTAGAATGAATTTTTGATATTTTTTTTGAAAACCTTCAATTTTTGATGAATAGTGAAAAACACTGAGTTATAGTTTAAAAAAAAATTTATTTAAAAAATTAATTAATTTATTTAAATTTATTTTAGGTCAAAATAGATACATAATACAATTATATGTTCAATGCAATTCATTAGAGTCATTTTTCCAAAAATATTAGATATATAAAATTTTATTGAAGTTTTCATCGTCTTTTACCCACCTCATAAGAGCATTTGAAAATTTACATAAAACATAATTTTACCACTTCTATGAGTTGAATTTCAAAAATCAGAGAGACACGATTGATATCAGTAAGTAAAATGTTGTTCAATAATATGAAAATAATTTTTGGTGAATAGTAACTTTTTACTTTTATTTACAACGGTTAAAAGTAATAGGCTAATTAATGTTAAAAATGATATTATTATTACCCATACACATTTCCTAATTCTATTGGATAAGTGTAATTAGACTAAAAACAACCTTAGTAATAAAATATAATCCTTTAGGTCCACTTGGTTTAGATTAGGACATTTATTATTATTAATTCAAAGAAGAGTTAATAGTGTTAAATTCTATGTTTAATAACTAAACCATTTTTAATATAATGTTACACATAAGATAAAAACTACTATAAATATTAATTAGAAATATAATAATATTTCCTATATAATGGTATTTTATGTATAATTTTGATAAATTAAATAATAAAATTTATTTATGATACAATAATGATGCAGTAATTATCTAATTAATGAAATATTAAAATAATTGATATTATAAATATCCAAATAAATGTAATTTGAGACTTTTTCTGAATTAAACTAATTTTTTAGGTTAATATGACATGTTAGGGTTGGTTAGATGAATTATATTTGAAGTAATAATGCAGTTATGAATTTAGAAAAAACAAAATACCAAATAGTCTCAAAATTGACATAAAAGTGTTTTTAAAACAAATATTATATTATTAATTGATATTATATTCCTATAAATATAATGATCATACAAAAAGCTTATATAATTATACTTGTATCATTAATGAACCACATGGGGTTCTCTTGAAAGATTATAGTATGTTTATTAACCATATAATAAAAAAATACAAAGAGACATGGTAAATGTAAAACAATTTAACTAAGAGTTAAATCTAAAAGATAAATATAATATAGTGACACAAACATATCTAAAACATATTGGATGAGTTATTTTCGACCCATAACCACCTTATCCTTTGAATGATTCATTTTTGAGCCATTAGAATCCGAAAATTATTTTATTATACACAATATTTCTAGCTTTTTCTATGTTTCCCCTCACCTCTCTTATAAAAGCGCAATCCCCCTTTTCCCTGATTCACACCTTCAAAGACATTTGGATCGGAAAAACCCTACCCAAATGCACTCTAAACTGTCCTCCATTCATCTTAGAGGCTTTTATTTGGTCATAAATACAATCTAATGAGTCATTTTGATCAAATTAAATTGAAGAACCCGAAAAAGAGGTAAATATTTCATCACCTCTTTGAAGTTCCTTTCTTCTTCCACTTACTCTTTCATTGTTGTTTCCATTCTAAAATAATAACTCCAGTGTCTATAATATACTTTGATGTTATTTTAAATTTGGTAAAACCATATTCATTATTCTATCCATCCATTTAATAAAATGTCACCATACGTGTGTACGTACGACTTACCATCTCCACGTAGTGGTGTAATTGTTATTCAATAGATTAGTATTTTGATGGGTAAAATTATGATATGTAATTGATGAAAATAATAAATATAACATGATAATGATTCTTTATATATGATAAAACATCCAATTATATATTATTATAATATCAAAAGAATGATATTGTCGCTCGTGCGTACGTACAGATTACTGTCTCCATGAACGCTATGAGATTCATTCCTCATCATATCCATTCAAGACTAATATTAATTAGATTATTAAAAATAATGTTTAAAGACATAATATCATTTTGAATATTGATAAGATACATCCTCTCCATAATAAACATTACTTACCTAAAAAGCATACAAAGGATGATCAACAAGTTAACACCCGAAACAATGATAATACTATGATATTATTAATAATGAATTGTTAAAAGATCATTTATGATATCATATTAATGTATATGAATCTTGTATAATTTAATAACAATTCTTTTACCATTTTACAGGAGTTTAACCTACCCTAGACTAAGGAAAAGTACATGGTAAGGTTTAATTTAACATTCTCTTTATTATTCGAGGTTGTTTTTACGTAAGTATATAATGGGACCTCTATATCATCCACATCCATGTTTCATAAAAATGTATTCCAGAACATTTTTACTATTTACTAGACTATAGGTTAAAGTCATTTATACCATTTTTTGACTTCTTTTAAAATGGTTTGACAGGAATGTTTCTGTCTTTTTCCAAATGTGGTACTTTATGACATTTTCTACAATATTAAGGTAAGAATTTTTTTAACTTATATGGCATGTGTGGATATTTTCCACCGTTATAACATCATTAAAGCTTCCCGTAAAAGCGTATAAGAATATTTTCAAATATAAATGTTTTATTTTTAATTACTTGACATTTAAATTATTTAGAAATCGAAAGAGATATTTTTCTAAAAAGGTTTTGATTTCATCTATGTCAACATCCATTGATGAATTTTAAGTTTGTATGAAGTTGATTTATTATGATACAAAACATCCATTTTGTATTATAGGTTTTCTAATATGTTTTACTATGTATGTGTTATTTCAAACTAGTCCTAGATTATAGATTAAGTATTGACATTTCATATGCCAGTTTTAATATGAATATTAATGTTATTTTTAAATATTTTCATATGGGGAATGCATTAGACTTAGTAAGTGATGGGTGGATCCCACTATAGATCCTCAATTAATCTCAAGGTCTCATGATACATACTAGTGTCTTGGAACAAGGACTTGACAAAATCTTATTTTTAGTCTTGGCACAAGGCCTTGACTATGTGGTTATAAAAGTTTGGAATTATTCAATTCTTTATTATGAAAGTGACTGTTGATATTTTCATGTGATTATTCGACTAGTAGAATATACATGTGAGTAAGTAAATGGCATTATTTTGATTTATATTTTCCCTATTATGATGATGTTTATGTTGAAAAGGATTTTGTTTTAGTTCTATATATGGCCTTAAATATTTATGCTTATTTATGAATGTTTTTGCAATATTGTTATCCTTACTGAGCATCTGATCACACCCATTTCTATGTTTTATTTTTCCTAGGATAAAAAGAAGTATATTATGACTAACCTGCAGGGATAGTCTATGGGTTCTCAGTGTTTTCCATGGAAACAATGTTGTCGTAGTTTTCCAATTTATGATGTAATGTAAACCTTATGAATATATCTAGTTCTTACAAGGCTACTAAACTAATCATTCTTTCAAAACATTAACTTTTTTTATCAAGCCAATGTTATGTAATAATGCACCGACACTAGGTAACTAGGATCAGGGCGTTACTCAAACAATGCTGAGTCATACTGAAAAATAATATATTGTTATTATTTTAAATGGTAAATAACTCCTAGCCATTTTATTGGCGGGAATGAATAGAACTAAATAAAATGTGGTTATACATATTTTTTAAATGTTTTTACAATTATCCAATAAAATTTAGAGGTTTAAATTGTGAATGAATCTAATTTCAATCATAATTTACTTTAAAAGTTTGATTTACAACTTTTTAATGTAGAACCCTATTTAAATCTAGTTTTAGTCACTTTTATATGTTTTATTTGACATAATAAAATTATTCTTTTGGATCGGAACATCAAAATACACATTGCGTAAAATGTTAGTGTTTTTCTGATGAAATTATTTTAATGAATAGTGAAAATTACTATATTTTCATTCAAAACTTGCTTTTAATATAATTAATTTTTATGGATAGATTATCTTTTAAATTGGTTTTAATGTTTAATTAGATTATATTTTTACCATTTAATCCAATGGTGGTCATTGGAATTAATTTTACATCGAAATTGGATATAAAAAATGTCAATATTTTGAAAGATAATATTTCTTAAAAATATAGCTTTTGTTTTGACAATGAGAATTAATTTTAAATTATTTAATCCAACATATAATTTTTTAATTTGGTAAAATAGAAAACATTTTTGAATTATGAATATCAAATACAGCTTAGTCTAAATTTTTGATATTTTTCTAAAAAAATCAATTATTGATGAATAATGAAACCACTAAGTAGTAGTTAAAAACTGACTCTTTCATTTAAATGAAATTTTACCACTTATGTGAATTCAATTTCGAAAATACAACATACAGGGTTGTTATTACTATGGAAAATTATGTTCAATTAGAGGAAAACATTTTTTTGAATAGTAACTTTTCAATTTTATTTGCCACATTTATAGGTAAATAAGGGAATTCAAGGTAAAAATAATATCGAAATAATAAAAAATTACTTTAACACAAGTACTAACATTTTTGGATGAGTCATAGACGACCATGGGAATCCTTGTATTGATTTTGGGACCCCATGGAGCAACATGGGATGTATAATGACAATATAGATTAATTAATTTAAAGTAATTACAAAAATGACATAAACAAATATCTATTAGTAAATAAATTATTATATAAAGTTTTATAAGTTATAATTTTGACTATAAATATTCATTGTAATGATGAAAAGATTTCCTACATCATGGAATTTTTTTATAATTTTTTGACATCATATGAATAAAATTATTTATAACACTAAAATGATGAAGTATTTACCTCATTAATAAAAGATTTAAATAAATAAAATTATAAATATTAAAACAATATCCAAATCCTAAAAAATTATTATTGGATGAATTTATTTATAACATGAGTCTTCTTATAATATAATTCAATGTGTTTTGGACCTTTTTAAACTGATGATAAGTTTATAATAAAATTATTTGTTTAAACATTCATATAGAGACCCTCCTCTTCCTTATAAAAGGAAACCACTTCAAACTCATTCGTCACACATCTCAATACCCGTAGCATGTCCAAAACCTACCCAAATAATCTATAAATATCTCTATATTCCTCTTTAAATCCATAACTTAGGCAGGAGGCACTTCAATAAATCATTTTGGTTCAAACCAAATTATGTTACCCGAATGAAAGGTAACAGTTTCTCATAAATTCATTTATTTTGTTTTGTTTTATTTTATTTATCCAACCCCCAAAACACTTTTTTATAAATAATTTATAAAAAATAGTATTATAAATATACTAGGTTTTATTTTTTAGATGTATTCTAACTAAACTTACATACACCTCTGTCTAATGGGAAAAGAACATACTGTTTTTGTGGACAGCGAACTACTGCCTCAGGAAACGATGATTGTTCAAATATCTCCAACCACCACTCATGGTGGCCATTATGATGATACTGTATTTATATATAATATATATGATATTTATATTTTTTATATGTATTTTATTTTTTATTTATATAATACCTTTACTGTTTCAACAGTGGGTAAATAGGATAATCTCATTTGAGGAAGTGCGGACTACCGCCACCTCAAAGTGATATAACTCGTTCATGCCTTATATGGAATCTATAAAGAGTAGAGTTAAAGAAATTATATATTATATTATACTAGAATTCTAATATACTTATGTATCATTATTTTTCCATTCCATTACAATATAAAATAGATATGGAAGTAGCGTTCATGCGTATGTACGACTTACCATCTCCATGAACGGTGCATTTCATTTCATATCTCCAAATGTTATGTGCTATTGTAATTAAATGTATATACTGAATATATATAATATATATTATATCTAAATCATTATTATCATTCTGGATATAATGAACTTTGGAACACATGGACAACGTGTAATTATAAGAAGTCCATTTTTGACTCATGTACCAAATATCAACAAAACAACCATTATTAACTTAAATGATTACATAATGTTTATAACATGGTAATAAGTTATTTAAAATAAATTATATACATTAAAAAATATTTTATTAATTTAAAAATTAATTTTAGTTTATTATTCATGAGATTGATGAACGAATGTGTCCAGTCGGACACGAGGTAAGGAGTTTCTTATCTCACTTTTAATTTGGTGAGATTTCCATTGTTCGCCACTTATTTATTGCATGTGGTGTACTTTGTACTGCCTTTTGATATATTTTATCATTATTATCATTATATTCTTTGTATTATGTGATTCAATTTGTGTTTATTAATTTTTGTTCATACGACTCATTTGATTGCAATGTGGTAAGGGGTTTTCATCTCACTTCTTATTCCCGTGAGATTCGTGCTATATTGCCACTATTTCTATTTGTTTGGTGTATGTACTACCCATGATAGTATTCATTTTGTAATATAAATTAATTTTTTTGTAATAAAATTTTCATTTTAGGAACCTTTTTTTTGATGTGGTGAATGTTTCATAAGTTACCAAATCGTAAGGGAACCTTTTACCCCCCTATTTTTTAAAGACTTCATTTTGTTATGTACTTTAATTTACAACTTATAATGTTGGGATATGTTCTTATATATCATTAATGATGTAAATTTTATTTCAAAGTGATGATATACCCTTTTCACTTTCATAAAATAAATTTTTTGAATTTTAAAGTGACGTCATTAGGCTGTCGAATTTCTATTTGGGAACTTCTTAACCCAATTTCAATTATTTTGGTTAAACTTATACTTCTTGATTATGAAGTGTTAGAAATATGTATGAATGACCTTTGATTGTTTCACAATTAGTATACTCTTATATTGAGTGTATTCTTATTTTTCACACATAATTATGTAATTTATTTATCATTAATCTAAGGATACAGTCTTTGTAAGGGACTTCGTCATAATCTTCTTTCATTGATAAATATTTTGTTTTAATACATGAATTTATTTTATACGATGTTTAAACACCTTTGAAAATTCATTTAATTCAAAGGGAATCTATTTCTATGAATCATTTTATTAAATTAAAAATTTGAATTTTTTTACCATAAGCGGTGACAATGAACTTTTCTGCCGCTGTGAGTATTATTCTCTCATTGGATTCCTTAACTAGACGCAATGTTTTTAAATGAAATATTATTACTATATACTCTTTATGTATTTTGGTATTGAAAATTATTTTGATAATTGATTAGTAATGTCAATATATTTAAGTGATATATTGTGACTGAAATGTGAATTTTTTTCCTTTATATTTTATGCATGTGTTATGATCTTATAATGGTACTTGGACATTTAACGGGTAGTTATGAGATAAAAAAATGATGGGTGGTTCCGTGATAAAACATGATGTGTGGTTATGTAATAACCTTCAATGTATTGGGTATGGAAGTCAGCTGTATGGCTATTATATTTAGTGCTATGTGTGGAAGTCGACCATGCGGTTATTCTATTTAGGTATGTTTATATCCCTAGTTATCTATTTATGTTATGTGTTCATACTATAGGTTTAATGGTAAAATTTTGGTTACAAAAGGGTAAGACATGATCTTTTATTTAAAGAAGAGTATTTACTAATTCATTAAGGTAAAAAGTATTACTTATGATAAAGTATTCATTGTGTAATTATTGTTTTGAAAAAACTAATAGTTTTCCTTCTTTGTGTATCCCTTACTAGGGTTTTTGCACATCCCATGTTTTTGAAATGTTTTTCACATGACATGAAGAGGAATAGGGGTAAAGATGTGATCAAGGAAATTTCATGATGTCTAAAACATGGAACATAACATGTTTCTTTTTAAGAGTCTATATTTTATGAAAAAAATAGATACTTAGTAGTAGTGTCTACTTGTAATATTCCAGATGATATATAATAGTTATGGCCTGATTCTATAAAACTCTAAACATCAAAAGATCATCCAAGTTAATTCTTCATTTAACTCAAGATAATGAAATGTTTAAGGACATGACCTTATATTTCTATTAATTAAATAAAAAAACCCAAATATCCAATTATGATTTACTGGTGATATGATCCAAGGATGACATCCTTATTCCTTAAATTAATGTGTAATATTTATTAAAAAATTATTTTTTTGAATCCCATTAATTTTTTATGAGATATTCTCTGATGAAATTATTATGAAAATAGTTATTTTATAGGATTTGAATATGGTGAATCTATTGTGATCACATGGTTTAAATATATATGATTTTAATTATGTTATAAATGGGAAAAATATCCCCCTCCAATGAATTTGATAAAAATTGGTAATTCACGTGGTATGTATTATATGTGTGGATCAAAGTTCATGCCCATAGATTTCAAATGTTGACCTATTTTTCATGTATAATATATTATTCATGGAGTTTTCCCATATCTCCATAAGATAATAAATATAAAATGATAAAACCGACATAATTATTTCTATGGACATGGATTTAATGACTATACGATTATTATTAGACCTAGTTTCATGTATAGAAGTTTATTTAATGTCCTCATTTCTGACCCTTTACAAGATGAGTGAAACAGTTTCTATTTACATGTAGTTAAAGGGTTATAAGATAATGTGTATTACATGAAGCCATTACTTATTCTAATTTTATTATCTAATAGAGATGGTTATTTGATTTTATTGTGAATCGTGTATTTTTAAATTCCATCACATATGAAATGAATTAATATTATTATCTATGATTTGAATGGTATGAATTTCAAATGTTATGATCACTGTATCATACCTTTATGCCCATTTTATATACTATTGATCCTTAATGTCACCCCTATTTACCATAAATAGTAATATAAGTTTACTAATTATTATGTTTCCTTTTCTATTAGCTATGAATATCGGTTTTAAGGATGATATTGATAAGAATTGTGTTAGTTATAAAAAACCTAATGAGTGACTTTTATAAACCAATTATTGATCTATCCATGTTTCTATGGAAACCAGAACAATAAAATTATGGCATCGATTTTTATGTTATGTAATGAACATTCACCCAAAATGATAAAATATCTACTACTTTTTTGTGGTTATGATTATATTTAACTTGTTCTGTATCACTATCTATTTGTCATTGGGTGTTAGTATTATATTACATTTCCATATTTTTCAAATTCCAATAATGAATTTCTATTTGTAAGACATGTTATGTGACCTCCATAATTTCAAGAGGATGTGTGATTAACACTTCATGTGATGTGAGTTACCCATAAAATATTTTTTAAACATAAAACTCATGACTAACAGTCACAAGTTATTATTATGGGGATGAAATTCATTAATGGTTGGACAATGTAACCTCCTGATATATTTTTTAATACAATAACATTATGTTCGATATCATATACGATATGAAACATCAAACATAAAAGAATCTTGAAATATTTTTTGTTAAATATGACTGATAAAATGAGACCCATAAAATAAAGGATATGATTATGATTAAATTATTTATAAAATATATAAGAAATATTTTAGTTAATATAAATTTATTTATTGACTGTTAATAAAAGTACATTTAATTTTTAGCTATGTTATATTATACTTAAAAAATTTGTTCCTTTCAAAATGATTTTAGTTTTTTTTATAAAAATTTATTTTATTTAATATTTTTATGTTATAAATATTTTATTTCATAAAACCAACTAAATTTTTTAGTTAATCATAGGAAAAAAATATTGGGTTGAATTTCTGGGTTCTCTTTAAAATAAAATGATTTCAAAATGTATAGTAAATAAATAATGATCTTTATTGAAAGCTATATATTTTTTTAAGGAATGTAAAATGATCAAATTTAGTTTGAAATGGTTCAAAAGTAAAATTTTTTCTCTTATATTTTAAATAATAAAATTATAATCATTGGAATCAATTTTATTGTTAAATTCAGTATAAATTTATTTTCCTACCTAAAAATGTATTTTTTTGACATATTTTTTTATATAAGAACAATTTGTTTTTATATTAAGAAATTAAATTTATCTCAATTTTAGTATAATTTTAGTGATATATATATATAAATTAACTTCAATTTAATATTTTAACATTCATGTAATATTTTTCTACGGATGAGATAAGAGTAAAAAATATGTCATTCTTATAAAAGTGATTTCTTATAATGAAGTTTTCTTCATGTTTTGAATTCTTATTCTAAAACTGAATTTTGGATATTATATGTATTTAATTTAGAGAGATTTATTCGTTATTTTGAATTATAATTTTTAAATTTGGTCAATATTCCTCATTTTTATTAGCTAAAATAAGTAACAACTATGTTAAAAATTAACCATTTCAATAAAGAGTAAATCGAGGTAATATCGGATAAAAAATGTAATTAGACCAAAAAGTTTCACCCAAATTTTTATTATATGATAGGAATTAGATAAATTTCACTTTATACTTTGAATTTTTTTTTATGTGACAATGTTCCATAAAAATGTCTTATAGAATATTTAAAAGATTGAATGTTACAAAATGCCACTCTTATAGTTTTAAATAGTTCTTATAAGTCCACATGGAGAAAATAATATGTTATAAATGAATAAAAATTTATATATCGAGTTTAATGATTTTTTAAGGAATTAAATTTATTTATTATATTAAAATGTCATATAATTACCTTAAATGGGTATACAACACAGATGCATAATTTATTTATTTAATATAAAAATAAAATAAATGATATTAAAAATATTCAAATTAATATTATTTTATAGAGTTATAGTGTTCCATGAAATTTTTAGAAAAATATGAAATTATATTGATGTTTAAAAGGATTATAAAATAATTCAATATAATTCATTATGTCCTTTAAGTCAAATTAAATTAATAATGTCAAAATGAACATTAACTATTTTATATCAAAATAATATTTTATTAATTTATTTATAAATCCTATAATTTTTAAAAAAAAGAAAATTGTGGATAAGTTAGGGTATAAATTTTCATCCCATTATTATCTATAACCAACTTATCATTATATATTTAAAATAAAAACCATTTATGAGTGAAAAATATATTACCATAATTAATGTTGAACAAAGTAAATTAAGGGGTTAAACCGAAATACATGGGTAAAATCATTGTATAAAATTATCCAAATTATATTTTTATAGAATTAAATCCCCGTAATAAGTTATACATGTAACTATGGGAATTTGAACACATTTAGGCTAGATAAATCACTTAATTTTTAAATCTATTATGAAATTACAAAAGTTCTCCTCACATTAATTATAAATGGTCACCATTTCCTTTCTCTTATTAACCCCTAATTTATAATAGTATCACTAATATTACCTCAAAACAAATTCTAAAATTTCATTAAAACATGATAGAGGTGGTGGTTTTAAGAAAATTCAAACCCTTGGGTCCTTAAACTGATATACAAAGGAGTTTTTTTAATATAGATGTAATGGAATTGATCTATCACTTTCAAGTAAATTATTATTTTATCTCATCTAAATCTATTATATTAGATATTAAATAATAAAATAACTATCTTAAATATAACAAAATATCATTATTATATTTAAAATTACATTTGTTACCATATTTCCCATTAATTGGAGTGTGAAATTATTTCTTGTGCTTATATATGGAATACCCTCTCCCTGTATTGATACAATTAATTTTTCACTACCATATTTATTTGAGGATTATTATGATGGTTTTAATATTTTTCAATTATTTTAATTTAATATTTATTCTTTAATAAATATATTATGTCATCTGAAACCTTTAAAATTATTTGGAAAACAATAAGGTCGCTCGTGTGCACGTTGGACTAAAACCTACATAATGTGATGTGATTAACTTTTCATTTATATTTTACATGAATGCTAATAATGGTGGATTTGATAAAATTTATGATATTTATAATTTAATAAAAATTTAGAAAAGGGGCGATATTATTTACCTTTATTTAATTATATCCATCGAAAATTTTAAGCAGCGTTCATGTGTACGTATGACTTGTCGTCTCCATGAAGATTGTAATTCATTTTAATATATCTAATTTTAGGGATGAATATCAAAATTTATATTAGTAATATTTATATTATATTTATTTCTTGATTACAATTCTATAAATTATAGAAGCATGGTCTGTTTACAAGGACCAAAACAACTGAACCAAAACACACATAAAAAAATGAATAAGATATCACACATAACTATGATTTTAAAAAGATTTAAAAAAATGGTGATAATAGTTTATCAAAAAAATATAGTATTAGAGATATGAATATGTTTATTTAATATAAATATAATATATCTAAGTTTAAATCATAATGTTACAAATGCGTACAAATCTAATCATACCTGAGTTATGAGATTTTCGCCCAACTTTTATTTCAATGGGAGACATTCCATATTCACCGCATTTTTATTTTATGTTATGTATATAATACCAATTAATGACTTATATGATTAATAATATGAATGTCATTTGGGATTTAGTATCCAAGACAACATTTCTCTTTCGTGGGTCTTATGATTAAAAAGATATTAATGTTCTATGTGTTTTATGTTATAACCTCATTGTTTTTCAAGATTGATTATGATTATGTTTCTATTGAAAAATTTGTATGATATATCTCCCTGGAAACTAATAAATTTTAATCTAGTTTAGTTATTTCTTGACAATGTATAGTTTCCTACCATATTCCCCACATTGAGTAATCAACATTGTAAAGACCCATAAATTTTGTGGATTTTTTTTAAAATAAAATGGAATTTTTACGTTTCCGAAAAATTTGACGGCACATGATTAGAAGGCCCGGTGTGCCCATAATCAATTTCTGATGTTTTGTTCGGGTACGTTCAGTAAATTTATGAGCATGTTTTTATAACATTTGAACCGGGGCTCGGAACTGAAATCTGAGGACACCGTTGAACTAGCAGCGCCAATATTCACTTAAGAAGACTATCACCTAGATGGCAGTGGGTCGAGATTAAAAGATAGTTTTTAGGTTATTAGAGACTAAATTAAATAAAAAAAATTGTGTGGATTATTTTTTTTGATGGTTGAAACCTCCTCATGGATGTTGGAAGTGGGACCACCACACCTTAACCTACCATGAGAGGTTATGGTGGTGGGGCCCACCCAAACCTGACCTCAGGCGAGAGGTTACGACGTGGGGACTGCATGGGACAACACCCCTATTAATGGTGGGAGAGGAAAACCTCTAAAATATCCCTCATTAATGAGGGTGAGCCTCTTGACTCCTCAAACTGTAATGTTTCCAACACACCATCCTTAATATTACAACCTACGTAATTAATTTCCCTAATTTGAATATAATTCCAACATTTAAATTGGGGAAATAATATCACATTTGGCATGGAATTTTCAATTTGGTGGAAGCTTTGGGATGAGGAGAGATTTTGAGAAAGCTTCCAATAATGAATGAAGAACGTGTTCTTCCAACAAAGAACGTCGGCATTGATGTTCTTCGAACATCTTCCTCAGACACTTACCGACGTGGAGCGTCATCAACAACCGACGTACAAGCTTGGGATTGGATGTGTGTGGAGGACGCGATGAACGAAGACAACATCATCTTCTTCCTTGCGACTCTGTCAGCAAACGAAGAACAAAGTTAGGGGTTGTTTTCTTTTATCTGACAGGTTCTTGTTTTCTTTAAAAATAAAAGAACGAGGCTATACTTCTTTGGGCGGGTGAGTTGTTGTTCAACGTTCTCTTACCCTGATGAGCCAAGTGTTACCACCCTAAACGCAGAGGGTGCGGGCCAACCAACATGGCCTGACCCATCCTCCATTATTTTTTTGTGATGATCTTCAGCATGGATATATAACAACAAAGTGGCATTGAAGGTGATGATGGCAACAAGCAATGGTCACTATTCTCGTGGCCTTCGCAAACCACGTCGTCGTCGCGGCGTTCCGGTGCCCCGGCCTATCCTCGCCGGCCCACGCCGGCCCGACCCATACCAAACCACGCCCACCCAGTATCGCAGCCTCCCGACCTGCTCGGCCACTGCCAAACTGCCCCCGGGCCCGCCGGATTGGCTGCGCCCTACCAGGCCGCCCGCCAAGCCGCCTGGCGCCCTGCCCAACCATCCGCCGGCTTAGCCGCGCCCTACCCAGCCGCCCACCTCATGCCCTACCCGGCCGCCCCTCGGCCCTCTCGGCTGCCTCCCGGCCTTTCCAGCCGCCTCCCGTGCGCCTGGCCGAACTGCACCGCCCCGCGCGCCCCGTCCTGCCCGAACTGCACCCACGTGACGCACCGGGCTGAACCGCCCATACAGACTAATGGGTTGGGCCCAGCGGACAAGGCCAAACCTAACATGGTGGACTGCACAATGGGTCAGGCAAGACTCTTTTGGTCTGACCGAGTCGGCCCAGACCAGGTCGGCCCGGACCGGGGTGGCCCAGACGGGGTCGGCCCAGACCGGGTCGGCCCGGACTAGGTCGGACTGGGTCAGACTGAAACTGGGCCCACTACCGACCATTTATTTTCCATGGAATATCTTTTGCACCAGATGACCATTTGACGAACCGTTAATGACGCTGGTATTCTTGGAGCGCAACGGTCCCTTTGAGTTTACCCCCACTAGAGTTCACAGTATAGTTGATATACGGTCAGGATGGATGGTGCATGAATCCAACCACCCCCCAAGACTAAAAAGATAATAACTCACAGATCGGGCATTCGATTGACGCGTAGTCTGTTGCGTTGAGACGTTTATGACGTGGTGGTCCTTGGAGATACTTATACATTGGACTTCGTGAAAGTTTGTTTATCAACTAGTAGCTCATGTAAAGGATCCTCCTGGAGACGAGTGAACATAGTGCAGAGACCTAGTAGCTTTCTGAGACCTGAAGACTGCTGGCTGAGTCCTTTGAAAACATTTCGTGGTTAAGGTAATGGTTTATTGTCTCAAATGGCCTCATTTGGGACCTATTTTATGTTATAGACATATCATTGTTATTGAGCTATATAAAAATATCCTCTACAATTTTATATCATGAATAAACATATATTAATTATATATAATGTTTAATTTAATGTTATTACTTCATGAATCATATGATTCCAAAGTTATCAAAGCGGTAAGGGTCTTATGTTACAATATCATTATTTACTAGGATTATTTGTAATTTTGTTTTTTCTGATGAAATTTTTGAATCTAACTATTAATATTTCTAATGAAATTTCTTTCCAATTGGTTATTTATTAACATTTAATTTTTTTCATTAATATTTTTTTCATTATAATCTCAATACATCGAAATATTATTTTATGAAAATGGACTTTATTTTTTTATTCTGCAAAAAACATTTTCATTAATGTCAATGATTTATAAAAATATTTTGAAGAATATTTATATTGTTTTGTTATGATTTTTAATGTTCATTTTGTACATATGTTTTAATTTTTTATAATGTGGTTAAAAAATGTATATTCTTACTCTTTTCTGAATGGGGAACTTTTGACATTTTACTAACAATGAATCATTATTTGAACAAAAATAGAATGAATATAATTTTCTTCCATCATGGACAATCAATGATTTGAAATTTAGATTATCTATTTCAAAATTTTCTTTCAAGAATATTTTTTCATAATGTTTTGGAAAATTTTAGTTTTCAATGAAGTTATTTCTATGTAATAAATGAAATTTTCTTCAATAATATTTCCACGTTATCTTTTAATGAATTTTCATCTAAAATTACATTATTTGTTGTTAAATATGATATAATAGGTATTTTATCCAATAATATTGTATATATTTATTATTTTTTATGGTTTATGATTTGGATGAAATGGTGATTGTGAAACAATTTTTTTAATGGTTCAATATATGATTATATGATGAAATTTTCAATAAACCCATTTAATTTCCATGAGTTATTATATTTGATAAATTGTATATGATATTAATGTGTGAAAATTAATATATTATGATTATGTCATTGGTGGGACCAAAAATATATATTCATCCAAGGAATTAGGATAATATGGATATTGAATGTGTTAATAAGGATTAGAATGTGGAGTGAACCTAGCCGCATAGGGGTCCTTGTCCACTATTATAGTATTGGGAGTGAACCTTGACTAGTGATATGATTGGATGGGGAGTGAATCCAATCTACCAGGATTGTCATTATAGTGATCCTTGACTACTAATGAAATGAATTTCTATTCTTATGTATGTGCCAAAAAAATATGTCTTCTTCCAATTTTATGCTATTATTGATGATGTTGTTTGATTTATTTATGAACCATGTCTTATGAACTACCATAAATTATTCTATGACTCATGATAATGATTTTTGATTTTAATGATATGGTTTTCAAAATTTATGCTCATATTCACATACCTTATTCATATGTGATGTTTAAATGATAATTAATAAATCCATTATTTAACATTCAGATCTTTAGATATCTCTCTATCTTAAGTTTCCATTATAAATTATATGAATAATTTTTTATTTATAATTTTTCTATGAAGAGTTCAATTAATAAAAAATTATTTGCTGGTAAATATATATATATCTATTTTTAATATGTTGTTTATGTTTACATGTTTCCATTTTCAATAAACAATTATGGTCTGGGAGTGTAACACATTATTATGTGTTTTATATTCATTTAATAAGTTGTAATATTCAATTATTAATTTTATGGGTTTCTATTTCACTCCCAATAATATGGAATACAAAAAAACCAGTAGATTTGGATAACATAAATTATATCCAACATAATACTTTCATATGTTGAGTCCCATCATCTCAATATAGAAAATAAATGATGTTTTTCATTCCACTAAGAAACATTTACATATAATTTAACCATATTATGTGTAATTATTTATTATCTTCTGCAAAATAGAATCTAAATCTATAATAATTCTATATCCATTATTATGATCCTACTACACTATAATTATTAAAACGATCCAACACATATAAAACACCCATTGATAGAACTCTAATCAATTTAAATATAGTGATGTATCTATTAACTTCTGGTGGATGTCCATGCAGTATCACATATAATGAATGAATGATTTGAATAGTTAAATAATCTCCTATAATACGAGATATATTTTAGAATAAAATAATGATTTTCTATATCATCATTCCTTGAAATTATTTCACTATTTGTTATGAATAATATCTTGGTTTTCCATATATTATGAAATTAATTATATTGATCAAAATTTAAATAATTAATCTATTATCACTATCTAAAATTATCACCAAATTTACTAATGCACAATATAATTTTTCCCACATTAGTCACTTCCCATCATCTCTATTAAAACATTACATCCTCAAGTATATATCATCTCAATGATGGTAGTCACTGGTGAATGGTTTTTTGCATTTGGATATTATCTATATACCGATTTAATTGATCTAAACTCGGTATATTTATTTCCATAAATTACATCTCACATGATTCCATTCATGGATTATTACAATTAAACTAAATCTTCATTACATAATGAGTGTAAATCATAAGAAAAAGGTGACCTAAATGCTCTATATGGTCTAACATATCTGATAAGATAATTGAATCAATAAATGGGTCCATAATAAATATTTTAATAGAGTGAACATAAAATGAATATATAATTATGGAAACAAAAACAATGTATAAAATTATAAAAAAATAAAAATCACTTGATGGAATTTTAGCCATTAATCAGAAACATGATTCATAATTATGCATATGAAAAAACATTGAGTTTTTCCTCTGGAATAAGAATACCAATAATAGTATATGATAAATACATATATGAAGGCTATCATAAAATAGTTTAATAAAACACTATTTTACAACTATTCATAACATAATGTAATAGGATAAACTATAATGTCCTATACATATAATCAAATTTGTCATAAACCATGCCCAATGCATCAGTCGTGTATTTAATTTATGGTCCAAGCACTAAAAAATGATATAACTATATATATGTTTTCCACATGATCATTAAAATAATTATAACTCAGTAATTTAAAAACTATCCAATGAAAATAATGGGGTTAGATAAAAATTTATCTTATGATTTAAAATTAATTCATCAAAAGAATGAAATTTTATTATTCCTTAATGAATGTCCCCACTGATACAGGAGATCATCAAGGTTATCATCTAAGAGATTGGAAAGGTTATCATCATTCTCATCACAGGGAATAAATAAATTTCTTATGTTGGGCCTTCAAAAACCAAAATTGTATGTATATGTATTTATGATACGGGTAATTTTGTTGTACATTAGAAACCATAACATGTGAATCCATCAAGAAAGAATTTCATTGTATGAAAATTAATGGTATTTTTTTGTCCTTATTCTAATCTATAGACACTAAACAATATAGACTCCACATAGTAGTTGGTAATTAAAAATCTGTATTTTAATAGACATGATCTTCTGGTCTATTCCTAGATTTTAGAAACAACGAATTCATCAATGAACTTATCTTAGTGGCACATAATTAGATGTCATAACCACTGTTGTATCTTATCTTCTATATGAATCTCCATTCTTAGCTAGAGTAACCTCCCCATAGTAGTAGAAACCTAAAAAAGCTTACTCTCTATGTCAAAAATGTTTTTTATTCAATATTCAGAAAGAATAAATAATATTGACATTGATGGTTGACCATATAATCATTATGATTCTAAAATTTTAGAACATATTAATATATTTAAAAATTTTAAACTAATGTTTCTTAGTAATTTTTATTAATATCATTAATGGTATTTCTATAGTTTAATAATAATAAAAGAATCATATAAACTATTTATCCTAGGAGTCTTAAACTAGTTGTGAAAGAAGGCGTATTTTCATACACTGGTTCCCAATCAACACTTGTTAAATATGGTGTCTTTTCATTTTATCACATGGTAAAATTTTACTAGAGCTACATCCCATTTTAGTATGCAAATAGGGATTTGATTTTAAATATAACAACATAATTTTTATTATACCAAAATTTTAAGTCTTCATTCTATATCCTATCATACGATAGTAATGATTCATTGTATAATTTATTAAAATTTTAAAGGTAGGGACATTGGTTTAAAAAGAAAATTTAATTGATCTAAAATATATAAAATGAGAGTAACAAACCAGGTGGACAATAAGGTATGAATCATCTAAATTAAAAGAGTAACAAATCTTTTTTATAGTTAACCACATTTTTTAATTAGTTTTCCATATTTCATCCTATGTTAATTATGGGTCAATAAAAATTTAATTAAAAGAAAATAATTAATTAATTATCAATTAATCATTCTTTATTCATTAAATAATTCTATATTAAATATTCCTTAATCACTCATTAACCAATCATTATTAAATAGTTAAAAATTATTTGACCATAAGTTAATCTATATTTGATCAATAGTAAATCTTTTTTACTTGTTTGATAGACATTATTTATTGATTATTTAATCACTCTTTAATAATTAAATAATTATTACTGTCACGACCCGTCCTCGGGGCCCGTGCCGTGACTACCCCAAGCCCTCCTTCCATAGGCTAGGGGCTGGCAACTAGCACCAAGGTGTAAATCCCAGTAAAAAGGGAAGGCATTGCCTTTGTAAAACAAACAAGCACCATAGAATAAGCAAGCGGAAAGGAAAACACTAAGTAAAAACCGAATACAACTGAAGTGCGGAAAGAATGTGGGCCAGTATACAAACCCAAAACTGAAAGTAAAGTACAACTCAAAAGGGAAAACAACAACTGAAAAGTAAAAGCTGCTACGCCGAGCTATCCACTGGAAATACCACCTGAAGGGTGGGTATAGATAGCTCCTCTGCTTCTCGGGTCCCTCCGTCTGCTCCGAGTACGTCCCTCCCAGTGGTCCACCTCCAAGTACCGTCCAGCTCTGCGAGCCTCCACCACGATCAACGCTGCCCGTCGTCTGCAACCAACACAACGTAGTGCGGGCATAAACCGTGCAGGGGTGAGTATAAGCTACTCAGTAGGGACCCCGGGACCCCTGAAGGTCTCCTAAAATCCACAAAGGATAAACCACAAAGGAAAGATACAATCATGAAGTAACGACCGACACTGCTTAGGTATATGCCCATAAATATACCTAAGTCATCAATTCCAATACGCTCCAACCTTCGAGCCCAAGCACAACTCAGTCCACACATGAAAGTATACGTATTCCACAGAGGAAAGAAAACGTAATCCACACGGGATAACACAACAAAATCCACACAAGAAAGAAACAGGATTCAGCTCACACAGGTATACTTCTTCGAAAGACGATAGAGATGACTACTGATCCATCTAAGTCGTCGGACCCATAAAGGATCGATAGGTACTAACCCCCGCAAAGATCCACACAGGATCAGACCCACACAGGATCTGTAGGCGCTGGTTCACACATGACCGCTGAGCGATGACCCACACAGGATCAGACCCACACAGGATCGGTAGCACTAATCCACACAGGATCGCTGACTGCTGTAGTCGTCGTTTTCGAATCCACTGAGGATCTCTGCACAGTCGTCGTCGCAGTCACAGTAGCAGTCGCAGCCAGCTCTAGGGTTCCCGCACATAGCAAGATCGTTCGGGAGGATCCGCTCCACGAGCCGAGAGGCTGATACATCAACTGTCACAAAGTCCAGAGTTGATGTATCCAAAAGTTCCGTATCGTCAACAGGAACTCAACGTCGTAGACGACGCGTCGATCGAACGCCCGGTCTGAGAGTTATTGGCTTTTTCGTTCCAGGGGCCCGGTTGGGTTTTAAGGCTAAACCAACCTGACGGTACTCCACCCGCGTCCAAACCTCGGGCGGAGTATTCCAAAAGATCCATCTCACTAAGAGGAACTCAACAAAGTTGACGACACATCAATCGGACGTCCGTAGCTCAAGATATGAGCGTTTCCACTCCGAGGGCCCGGTTGGTTTCGTGTACGAACCAACCCGGCCGAACTCAAAGTATTCCGAAACCTTGAGTGAAATATACCAAAACGACCGTCTCGATCCAAGGATTGCATCGCCGCTGACGGCGCGTCGTTTGGAGGTTCGTAGCCCGAGTTATGGACATTTGAACACAAACAGTTCGGTATCGGGGGTTTCGGGCCCGGGCCGACCCGGCCCGAGACCCCCCGGCTGGCCCGAACCGGGTCGACCCGCCCCGGACAGGGTCGGCCCGGTCCGGCTGGACGCAGCGCACTGGGCGCGCTGCCAGCTCGGCCTTCTGCCGAGCTGTTTGAAAAACGGGGGGCGCTTGCCCCCCTTTGTGAAACCGCGGCCCCCCCTCATTATGGGGGGCCGTTTTTAAGCTATCCAGGGGAATTTAATTCCCCCGGCCTTCCCCTTTTCCGGCTGGCCTGACCTGGCCGGCCGGTTCCTTCTCAACGGGACCGGCAAAGGCCGGTCCCGTTCCGTCTTCCGACACTGGTGGCCCGGCTGGCTGCTGGTCACCTTGTTACGCCGCAGCCCGGAACTGGCCGCGGCCTTTGCCATCCGGCGCGGTGCGACGACACCGCTCCCCTCCGCCGCGGCCCCGCTCTGGCCGCGGAGCCTTCGATTTTCTTCAACGCGGCGCGATGGCGTCACGTTCTTGAATTTCTTCCCACGGCGCGGCGCGACGACGTCGCACATATCTTCCGCATGAAACCGCGTGGTGCGATGGCA
Source organism: Viscum album (assembly GCA_963277665.1). Classification (NCBI taxonomy): domain Eukaryota; kingdom Viridiplantae; phylum Streptophyta; class Magnoliopsida; order Santalales; family Viscaceae; genus Viscum; species Viscum album. The sequence goes on along the minus strand of OY728132.1, from coordinate 2,014,178,927 downwards.
CCACGCTTCCTCGTACCATCCACAAGGGAATCATTCATGAAAAAATGGAGGAGGGTCGGCCGTGTTTGTGCGGACCCCCCCCCCCCCCCCCCCCCGCGTTATTCAATATCAAATAGTCGAAAACCACAAAGTTTTTCATGCTATAATCAAGAACAGAAACAATTAATAGAATAACAATTAACCCCTACCACTGTTTTAAGAGCGGAGCACATCAACAAGCCGTGGAAGACAAGCTTCGCGGAAATCGAATGTCGATTCCGTTGACGTAGAGGTGCGTCTGAAGAGGTAACGTCGCTGGAGAAGCTTCGTAAGCTAACGGAGAAAGCCCGAGGAGGAAGCGGCGTCTCCTTTCATTGACACGGGAAGAAGATCGAAAGAAGCGGCGTCATCGATCTTCAGAAACACACCGGCTGCGAAGAAGAGAAGAGAAGACACGTCTTTCTCTTCTTATGGTGATGGCGTTCTTCGTCGGAGCCTAAGTGTTCTTCGTGTTCTTCGTCAAGGTTGAAGAAGATGAAGAAAGATTCTCAATCCTCTCAAGGTGGTATAATAAATCTAACCAAAATAAAATAATCATAAGCCTTATTTTATTTACACAACTTCACCTCTTTGAATTTCAAAAGTTTGAAATTAAGAACTCAACTCAATTAATAACACAAGTTGTCAAATTAATTAGAGTGGAGTTATTGGGGAGTTTATGGGAAGTTGAAGAGTTAGGGATCATGTGGGCCCCACCACACTTAATCCTCTCAAGGGAGGTTATGTGGATGTGGGTCCCACCTCTAACTCCCTTTGGGAGGAAATAACCAACAAAGTTAAAAATAAATTGTGTTCCACAATTTTATTTAACTTCTTCGAATTTCCCCCAAAACTAAATTTCATTCTGCATAAAACGCAACCTCAGAAAAGGTCTCCTTAAGCGAATATCGGCGCTACAAGTTCATCGGTGCCCTCAGAATTCGATTCTGGGCACCGATTCAAAAGTTAGAAAAACCCGCTTGTTCGTTCACTGAACGTAACCGAGCCAAACTTCGGAAATTGATTCTGGGCACACCGGGCCTCGGAATCAGGTGCCGTCAGAAACTGCGCTCTTGTAAAATTCCAAAGAAAATTAAGAAAAAATTTCCCTTGAATTTTATGGGTCTTTAAATTACTACCACCTCAGGTCTTTATGTCCCCGTAAAGATACATCAAAACTAGAGAAACAAATGAGGGCACTGAGCACGCATCTGAGCCTCCCGCTCCCAAGTGATCTCCTGGAGGTTCCCGTGCTGCCATCTGATGCGCACTAGAGGAATCGACTGTCCACGTAGGACCCGCTCCTGTCGATTCTCGATCTCCACCGGGACCTTCGTAAAAGTCACCCCATCGTCAACGTCAAGCTCCCCATGGGCAATGATGTGCGTCGTGTCGTGCACGTATCACCTCAGCTAAGATACGTGTAAGACGTCGTGCACCCGGTGCAACTGAGGTGGTAGAGCCAGGCGATAAGCCACCTCGCCAATCCTGTTGAGGACTTGGAATGGTCCGATGAAGCGCGGAGATAACTTACCGCCTCTGCCAAATCTATGTAATCCACGTTGAGGTGAGACACACAAGAAGACATGGTCGCCATCCTCGAACTCTAGTGGCCTCCGCCTCCTGTCAGCGTATGAATTCTGCCGGCTCTGAGCTGTCCTCATCCTCTCCTGGATGACCTGGACCTTCTCTGTCGTGGCCTGAACCATCTCTGGTTCCACAAGTGCTGACTCCCCAGGGTCTGTCCAACACAAAGGAGATCTACAAGGTCGGCCGTACAACGCCTCGTATGGTGACATCCTGATGGTGGAGTGGTAACTGTTGTTGTACGCAAACTCCACCAAGGGTAGGTGGTCCTCCCAGCTACGACCAAAGTTGAGGACACATGCGCGGACCATGTCCTCGAGAGTCTGAATGGTCCTCTCCGTCTGACCATCCGTCTGAGGATGAAAGGATGTGCTCAGACGTAGCTGCGTCCCGAACGCCTCCTACAACCCCTTCCAAAGCCGGGAAGTAAAGAGAGCATCTCGATCGGAGACGATAGATGATGGCACACCGTGAAGCCGCACAATCTCATGAACGTAAAGGCATCCCAAGCTCTCCACTGAGCCCTGCTCTCTGATGGGTAATAAGTGAGACGACTTGGTGAGTCGGTCGACAATCACCTAGATGGAGTCGTGACCTCTGGAAGTGTGTGGAAGTCCAGTCACGAAGTCCATAGATATCCTGTCCCACTTCCACTCCGGGACCTCCAAGGGCTGTACCAAGCCTGCTGGTACCTGGTGCTCAGCCTTCACCTACTAGCAGGTGAGGCATCGAGAAACGAACTCCGCCATAGCCTTCTTCATGCCCGTCCACCAATGCTGTCGTCTGAGATCCTGGTACATCTTCTCCACTCCAGGATGTACCGCCAAAGGAGAAGTGTGAAACTCTCTCAGTACCTCCTCCCATAAAGCGACTGGTACTATGGTACGTCCTTTGAAAAGGATGTCGTTCTCTGCTCCAAAGGAAAAACCATCAGGTGCCTGTCTTGAGGATATTTGTGCATTCCGCGTCTCACAGTCAGCGTCTCCACGCTGTGCCTCTCTGACCCGCTGCAGAAGTGGAGGAGTGACTGTGAGGGAATGAAGGAAGGCTACTCCATCCCTATCTATGAAGGATATCTGCAAAGAGGCTAGCTGCTCTGTCGCCTCCTCAAGTAGCTGAATGTCCATCCTCCTACTGAGGGCATCAGCTACCACGTTCCCCTTCCTAGGAGTATAGACTATCTCAAATTAATAGTCCTGGAGGAACTCGAGCCATCGCCGCTGTCTCAGGTTCAAGTCCTTCTGCGAGAAGATATACCTGAGACTCTGATGATCAGAAAATACTGTAAAGCACTCGCCCATCAGATAGTGTCGCCATGTCTTCAGAGCGAAGACCACTGCTGCTAACTCTAGGCCATGGGTAGTGTAGTTCTGCTCATGCGGTCTCAACTGACGTGATCCATAGGCGATCACTGCCCGCTCCTGTACCAGGACACATCTGAGTCTGGTCCCTGATGCATCGCAGTAAACTACGTACCCTACTCCCTCCTCAGGAAACCTCAAGATAGGTGCGCTGGTCAATCTCTGTCTCAGCTCCTGGAAGCTCTGCTGACATCTGTCTGACCACACGAAGGGTTTCCCCTTCTTCGTCAAAGCTGAGAGTGGTGCCGCAACTCTATAGAAGTCTGGCACGAATCTCCGATAGTATCCAGCTAATCCCAAGAAACTCCGAACCTCCGTCACGCTCCTGGGTGGCTCCCAAGCTAGCACTGCCTCGATCTTCGCAGGATCTACTGCAACTCCCGCCTCAGAGATGACGTGTCCCAAGAAGTGGACCTCACGTATCCAGAACAAGAACTTCGAGAGCTTACCCTAAAGCTGGTGCTCTCGGAGTGTGTCTAGTACAACCCGTAAGTGGTAGGCGTGCTCATCCTCAGTCGTCGAGTAGATCAAAATGTCATCGATGAAGACCACGACAAATCGATCGAGGTATGGCTGAAAGACCCTGTTCATGAGGGCCATGAACACTGTTGGTGTAACACTCGAGATTTTTATGAGTAATATTTTGTTTTTATATATCATCAAAGGAATATTTCACTAAATACTAGCTTGGCTTACTTTACATGCAATCGCAACCTTCCTCGATAGCTTGCGTTGTACGCAATACCGAGTTTCACTAAACGATGATATGCTATTAAACTATTATTTAAAATAGCCGTTATAAATATTAATAACCACTTTTTGAAATTTTATCTTTCAAAATGGACTTCATTTTTGGATTCGGAATACCGAAATTAGCTTAGGGTGAAATTTTGGTATTTTTCTGAAAACATTCAATTTTTGATGAATAGTGAAACCACTAAGTGGTAGGTTAAAAACTGAATTTTGCATAAAACTTAATTTTACCGCTTCTGTGAATGGAATTTCGAAAATCCAACAGACACGGTTGATATCATTAAGTAAAATGTGGATCAATGAGATAATTTTTTTTGTGAATAGTAACTTTTTACTTTTTTTTACCGCGGTTAATAGTAAATAGGGTAACTAAGGGTAAATATGATATTACTATTACCCTAACACAAGTCCTAATTCTATTGGATAAGTGTAATTCGACCAAAAACAACCTTATGAATATAATATGACCATTTAGGTCCACTTGGATTAGATTATGACATTTAATATTATTTTATTTAATGAATAGTTAAAATAGTTAAAATCAAAGTTTAATAACTAAAACATTTTTAATATGGGTTTATACATAAGATAAATTCGATTATAAATATTTATTAGAAAGATAAAAATATTTCCTACAAAATTATATTTTATTTATAATTTTTAGACTTTAAATAAATTAATTTATTTATGACACAACGATGATGCAGTAATTACCCTTTTAAGGAAATGTTAACATAATTGATGTTATAAATGCCCAAATAAATGTAATTTGAGATTTTTTATGAATTACAATAATTTTCTAGGTTACTATGATATATTAGTGTTGATTTAATCAACTTGGGTCGAACATTTAATTCTTTTATGACTTTTACAAAAATCATATATCAAATAGTGACAAAATTGACACAAAATAGTTTTTAAATCAAATATTATATTATTAATTGTAATTTTATTCCTAAAAATCTAAGGGTCGGCCAAATGACTTAGATAAGGATATATATATTAATAATAAACAAATTGGGGTTCGTTTGGAAAGTTATAGTAAGTTTATTAACCATATAGTGTAAGAAAACAAAAAGACACGGTAAAAGTTAAATTATTTAACTTAGAGTTAAATCCAATTGATAAGGTTAAAATAATAACTTAAACTTGTCTAAATCCTATTGGTTGATAGTATTTATACCCATCCCCACTTTACCTTCTAAATAAGACCCTTTGGAAGCATTATAAACCGATTTTGACCTTAATATAAAATAATATTTTGAGATATTCCTAAGGTGCCCCTCTCCTCCCTTATAAAAGGGCACCTCCTCCCCCTCCTCCTCACACCAATTTGAGCACTCAAGCTCGGAAAACCCCTGAAAAAATCCCTTCTACACTTCCCTAGAATAATCCTAGAGGTCCTGGTCTTCTTCAAAGACCAATCATTGTTCCCTAAGTGGAGGATTCAAAGAGGCGTTTCAAAGAAGAGGTAATATCCATTACCGATCTTTTCAATTTCTTTCTTCTTCAACTTCTTCTTCTTTAGTTGTTTCATGATAAATTAATAACATCAGTATTACTTACACAATGATATGTTATTATAAATATGAAACAACCCTAATTCACCTTCTATCCATCCTACGGAAAAATGAAATCACCGCGCGTGCGTACGTACAGAATACCGTCTCCACGCCGTGGTGTAATCTATTTTCCACCACCACATTACTTGGATGGGTATAATGGTGTAAATAATGACTATATATGACTATTATAAAGTGATACTGATTCTGAAATAGTATACATACACTCCAATACAATTCCATGATCATAGGAATGTTATCATCACTCGTGCGTACGTATGGAATACCGTCTGCACGATGTGATGTGACTCGTTCTACATGATCTTCATTTCATAATGATTATATAAATGAATTTAATGAATGAATATGATATATATTACACTAATACCATTATGGAAATGAGGTATCTATAGCCTAAAGAGAAGAATAAGAATTTATTTGACAAAACACGCATAAGAACAAAAAGTTATAAACACCCGAATAACAAGTAGCAATGAAATATTACTACTAAGAAGCTAAGAATATGACCATATATGATATAATATCAACATGTTTGATTCTAGAATAAGTCAATAACATTATTTAAACCATTATACAGGAGCTTCAGACACGTACAAAGCAAATCGGACCTAAGGTAAGGGAAATATCACAATCTCATTTTTATCCAAGATTGTTTATACTTTGAAATTTACTGGGGTGTATTTTATCATCCAAATCCATGTTTCCTCAATATGTAATAATATTTCCATCCACCTACAGTTTTTTAAATCCAATTTTACCCTTCTGTGAGTTTTTAGTAAAGGATATGAAAGGAATCTTTTGTCGTTTTTCGTACGAGGTACTTTTTGACTTTTCTGACAAAAGTACGAAGAATGTTTTTTTAACATATACGGAAAGAAATGGATTTTTAAAACATTATTTCCAAGAATATTCCTTTATAAGTTTTCAAGTTTATTTTTAATCAACTTCTTTTAGTTTATAATTGTATGACATGTTAAGAAAAGAAAAGTGTTTTTGAAGTAGAAAAGATATTTTCCTCAAGAATGGAGTTCAAATGTTTTATCAAAATTAATTTCCATATAAGATAATATAGGGTTCTGTTTTATCCCTATTATTACATTGATTTGATTATGTTTTGAGGGAATTATTTTTATGAAGTCATTTACCTTATATGATTTGTTTTATGATGTCATGATATTTCAAGAATCCCATTTTTGTTATATGTGTTATGCGATGATGTATGATTTCTGATTATGTGGAACACATAAGAAAGGATTCATTATAAGATGGGTGGTACCTATATCTCCCTCCAATGCATTGGGTAAAGATTTTATATCTCATGAGATAGACATGGCTGGAACGGAAGGTTATTTCGGTTCAGTGATACAGGACTGAAACGAGGAGTGAACTCGATTCAGAAATGGACTTGGTCTGCTAAGATAGTCTTGGCAATGAGTCATGACTAACAAGAAATGATTTTCCGTGATTATGTGTGCATGCCACAAAGTTTCAAGTTTTATGTTATGATTATGGGGATCTCATTTTCACTTCTATGATTTATTCCATGTTAAGATATTATGATCTCTTTTGCAGGTTATGATTTTCAAAAAGATATGATATGATTTTTATTTCCTTTATTTTCCCTTGCTGAGCATTTGAGCTCACCCTTTTTTGTTTGTTTTCTTTTCCCCAGGTCAGGAAGATGGATATTAAGTAGAATATGCTAAAAGGGACCCTAGATATGATGAAATAAATGGGAGACACTGTAGAAGATTTATGAACCAGTTGTTTATGTTTCCCAGTTTCTAAAGACACTATACATATACGGTCCTTTGTGGTTTTGTCATATGTTGTAATAAGTGTGCTTCAATTTTGAAGTATTAACAATGTATGTAATGTATGGGTCATTATAGTTGGTATCAGAGGAAAGGTATAGTCAACCTTTAGAAACTAGGATGTGAAAACCTTAGTAAGAACCCTAAGGATAAGTCTAAGCATAAAACACAATCTTAGTATTTTAGAAATGGCCATGAATAACCTAAGATAAGACCTTAAGAGTGAAAATTTTATTCTTGAATTATGTGGTTTTCCTATTATAATTAGTGTTGCTCACACTATTCTTCTTGGTTTTAGTCAATGGATGGAACCCGAAGGAACCGTGTTAATGCGGAATGCAATGGGCAATGAAATGATTGTCCCCCTGAGCAACCAAACGATATGGGAGCTGGAATGAAAAATATTGTAGCCATGCTCACACAACTTTCTCAAGCTATGAATCATGCAAGACTTCCAAACGAGCAAAGGAAGGAGCAAAATTATGTTGAATCCTTCATGAGGCAGTGTCCACCTTCTTTCAGCGGGTCTACTGATCCATTAGTTGCTGAACAATGGATTAGTACTACTGAAAAGATATTTTCAGTTCTTCAATGTTTTGAACATGATAAAGTCATCCTAGCAGTGTATCGTTTGGAAGGAGATGTTGATCAATGGTGGAATCTTATTAAGAATACGAGGCAAAGGGATGAAATTGAGTCCATGGAATGGGACGAGTTCAAGAAATTATTTTTCAATAAGTACTTCCCTTGTATTCTCCGAACAAAGATGGAGAAAGAGTTTCTTGAACTAAAGAAAAAGGATGATGAATCTGTTGGTACCTATGAAGCAAATTTTACAAGACTTGCAAGGTACGCTTCTGGTATTATTATCCAACCTGAGAGTAAGATCGATCGATTATTTGGTGGCTTAAAACCAAGTCTTCTAAGGGCGTTAGCCATGAGGGACTTCAATAGATACGAGGAAATCGTTCGATGTGCTCTCAAAGTCGAGATGGAGATTGGAGTAACCCATCAGTCATATGGGTTTGATAAGAAGAGGAAAATGGAATTCAAAGGAGAATCTAAAGAGCACACTGAAAAGAAGATGAGCTTTCCCTTATTCTCAAAGTGTGGAAAGAAACATGGAGGGAGTTGTCTTAAAGGGACAAGTAAATGTTTCAAATGTGTAAAGGATGGTCATCGGGCATTTGAATGCCGCGATGATGGGAAGAAGATGTCTAATGATGCAAACAAAAGAAGGGGTACACAAAATGAACCTACTACACTTCAATGTTTCAAGTGCAAGGAGATGGGGAATTATGCCAATCAATGACCAAATCCAAGGGTTGATGATGATGGTCGACATCAACAAACTCTTAAGGCTAAAGGCAAAGGAAAGTCACATGCAATTTCTATCAGCGATGTGGAGTACGATAACGAAGTGGTGAAAGGTACACTTACCATCCAGTCTAAAGTAGCAAATGTTTTATTTGATTCTGGATCCACCCACTCTTTTATTTCTGAAGAATTTTCTAAGGGTATCACCATATTACCTCAACAATTAGATGTTGAGTTAGCTGTGACAACACCTAATGGTACATCAATCACATCAAAAGTTTATAATTCTTCTCCAATTGACGTTTGTGGGAAAGTGCTTCCTGCAAATCTTGTGATCCATCCTTTAGTGGAATTCGATGTGATTCTTGGCATGGATTGGCTTTCTTTATACGGATCTCATATCAATTGCCAAAGAAGGGAAGTCACATTTCATATTCCAGATCAATCTATGATCGTCTATCAATGCAAGGATGAACATAACCTTATAGTAGAAATTTCTTCCATTTTATGGGTATTGATTCCACTAAATGAAGGTTATTTATCTCAAATGGTTGGTGAGAAACTCGCGATTAAGAATATGCCCATCGTACAGGAGTTTTATGATGTCTTTCCGGAGGAATTACCAGGTCTTCCACCAAATCGTGAAGTTGAGTTTTCAATAGAACTCGTACCGGGTGCTTTGCCTATTTCAAAAACACCTTATAGAATGGCCCCAATTGAGTTGCAGTAATTGAAGAAGAAACTCCAAGAGAATCTTGATAAGGGATTCATATGCCCTAGTGCATCACCTTGGGGAGCACCTGTTCTATTTGTTAAGAATAAAGATGGATCAATGAGACTCTGCATTGATTATCGAGAACTTAACAAGATTACTATCAAGAACAAATATCCTCTCCCGCGCATTGATGGCCTATTTGACCAACTACGCGGAGCTCAATACTTTTCCAAGATTGATCTTCGTTCAGGGTATCATCAATTAAGGGTCAAAAGGGAGGATATACCAAAGACGACTTTCCGTACAAGGTATGGACACTATTAATTTATAGTGATGCCATTTGGTCTTACTAATTCCCCTTCTATCTTCATGGATCTGATGAATAGAGTCTTTAGAGACTATCTTGATCAATTTGTGGTAGTCTTTATAGACGATATTCTTGTCCATTCAAAGAGCAAGGAAGAGCATGAAGATCACTTGAGAATTATATTGAAGACCCCGAGAAAGGAGAAGATTTATTCCAAATTTACCAAGTGTGAATTTTGGCTTCAAAAAGTTGCATTTTTAGGTCACATAATCTCAAAAGAGGGGATATCTGGGGATCCAGCAAAAACAGAGGTTATCGAAAGATGGTCGAGACCAACAACAGTAACTGAGATCCGAAGTTTTCTTGGTTTGTCTGGATATTATCGACATTTTGTAAATGATTTTTCATGATTATCTAACCCACTCACCAAGTTGACTCGGAAAGGAGTTAAGTTTGTTTGGACAGAGGAATGTGAAGAGAATTTCAAGGAGTTGAAAAGAAGGTTATCCAGTGCACCTGTGCTCACACTGCCTTGTAGTGGAGAAAGGTTTGTGATCTACAGTGATGCATCCAAGAAGGGATTGTGGTGTGTTCTTATGAAAAATGATATGGTGATAGCTTATGCCTCATGATAGTTGAAAATCCATGAGCAAAATTACCCAACACATGATTTGGAGTTAGCTGCGGTAATCTTTGCATTAAAGATTTGGAGGCATTACCTTTATGGTGAAAGGTGTGATATTTATACTGATCATAAAAGTTTAAAGTATATTTTCACACAAAAGGAGCTGAATATGCGTCAAAGAAGATGGTTGGAGCTGATTAAGGATTATGACTGCTCAATCCATTACCACCCTGGGAAAGCAAACAAGGTGGCAGCTGCATTAAGTCGACAAGACCATGCTAGTTTATCCGTAATGAGGATCACAAAAGATCCAATATTTATGGATTTACAAAGGATGGATCTAGGAATTATAATGGAAGGGGAAAAATCTTATCTTTCTCAAATGAATGTTCAACCATCTATACATGTGAAGATTAAAGAGGCACAGAAAGAAGATGTCGAGTTACAAAAGAAGGTGAGAAATGTTCCTAAATTCAACCTTGATTGTGATGGGATAATAAAGTTCAGGAATCGGGTTTGTGTTCCTCCCATCTCCGAATTAAAGAAGGAGCTTCTGGATGAGGCTCATAGTTCTTAATTCTCTATTCATCCTAGAAGCACAAAGATGTATAGGGACCTGAAAGAGTACTTTTGGTGGGATGGCATGAAAAGAGATGTTGCTGAATATGTCTCTCGATGCTTGGTTTGTCAACAAGTTAAAGCTGAGAGACAGAAGTCTAAGGGGATGTTACAACCATTACCACTATGGACTTTGTCACAGGACTTCCTAAAACATCCAAAGGCAATAATGCTATCTGGGTCATAGTTGATCGTCTTACAAAGTCTGCACACTTCATTGCTGTTAGAGAGGATTTCTCTCTAGATCAGCTTGCCAGGATATATGTAAAGGAAGTGGTAAGATTGCATGGAGTACCACTTTTTATTATATCTGATCAGGATCCGAGATTTACTTCGAAGTTCTGGAAAAGTCTTCAGCATACTCTCGATACAGAGTTGAGTTTCAGCACTGCTTATCATCCTCAGACAGACAGTCAGTATGAGAGAACTATTCAAACCCTAGAAGATATGTTGAGAGCTTGCTCTATGGATTTCAAAGGTTGTTGGGATCAACACCTACCTTTGGTGGAATTTTCTTATAATAATAGCTTTCACTCCAGTATTCAGATGGCTCCTTATGAAGCTCTCTATGGAAAGAAATGCAGGACTCCAACTTGCTGGGATGAAGTTGGGGAAAGAAAGCTATTAGGACCTGATCTCGTTGATGAAATGGCAGAAAAGGTCAGATCTCTTCAACAACGCATAAGGGCAGCTCAGAGTCGACTTAAAAGTTATGCCGACAACTGAAGAAAAGACCTAGAGTTTGAAGTGGGTGATACAGTGTTCTTACGGATATCTCCCTGGAATAGAGTCATGAGATTTGGAAAGAAGGGGAAGTTGAGCCCTAGATATATCAGTCCTTTCGAAATACTGGATCGTGTTGGGAAGGTAGCTTACCGATTGGCGCTTCCACCGAATCTCTCTCAAGTTCACGATGTGTTCCATGTATCTCTACTGAGAAAGTACATACATGATCCTTCACATGTACTCAGCTCAGAAGTTGTACCGCTGGAGCAAGATCTTTCTTATGAAGAACAACCGATAGAGATTCTGGATCGTAGCGAAAAAGTCCTACTAAACAAGACCACTCGATTGGTGAAAGTTTTATGGAGGAACCACCAACTTGAAGAAGCTACATGGGAGCTTGAGGATATGATGTGGGAGAAGTATCGTCATCTGTTTGTTACAAAGTGACGAATTTCGAGGGCGAAATTCTTTTTAAGGGGGGTAGAATGTAACACCCGAGATTTTTATGAGTAATATTTTGTTTTTATATATCATCAAAGGAATCTTTCACTATATACTAGCTTGGCTTACTTTACACGCAATCGCGACCTTCCTCGATAGCTTGCGTTGTACGCAATACTGAGTTTCACTAAACGATGATATGCTATTAAAATATTATTTAAAATAGCCGTTATAAATAGTAATAACCACTTTTTGAAATTTTATCTTTCAAAATGGACTTCATTTTTGGATTCGAAATACCGAAATTAGACTAGGGTGAAATTTTGGTATTTTTCTGAAAACTTTCAATTTTTGATGAATAGTGAAACCACTAAGTGGTAGGTTAAAAACTGAATTTTGCATAAAACTTAATTTTACCGCTTCTGTGAATGGAATTTTGAAAATCCGACAGACACGGTTGAAATCAGTAAGTAAAATGTGGTTCAATGAGACAAAAATAATTTTTTGGTGAATAGTAACTTTTTACTTTTTTTACCGCGGTTAATAGTAAATAGGGTAACTAAGGGTAAATATGATATTACTATTACCCTAACACATGTCCTAATTCTATTGGATAAGTGTAATTCGACCAAAAACAACCTTATGAATATAATATGACCATTTAGGTCCACTTGGATTAGATTATGACATTTAATATTATTTTATTTAATGAATAGTTAAAATAGTTAAAATCAAAGTTTAATAACTAAAACATTTTTAATATGGGTTTATACATAAGATATATTCGATTATAAATATTCATTAGAAAGAAAAAAAGATTTACTACATAATTATATTTTATTTATAATTTTTAGACTTTAAATAAATTAATTTATTTATGACACAACGATGACGCAGTAATTACCCTTTTAAGGAAATGTTAACATAATTGATGTTATAAATGCCTAAATAAATGTAATTTGAGATTTTTTATAAATTCCCATAATTTTATAGGTTACTATGATATATTAGTGTTGATTTAATCAACTTTTTTCGAACATATAATTCTGTTATGACTTTCAAAAAAATCATATATCAAATAGTGACAAAATTGACACAAAATAGTTTTTAAATCAAATATTATATTATTAATTGTTATTTTATTCCTAAAAATCTAAGGTTCGGCCAAATGACTTAGATAAAGATATATATATTAATAATAAACAACTTGGGGTTCGTTTGGCATGTTATAGTAAGTGTATTAACCATATAGTGTAAGAAAACAAAAAGACACAGTAAAAGTTAAATTATTTAACTTAGAGTTAAATCCAATTGATAAGGTAAAAATAATAACCTAAACTTGTCTAAATCCTATTGGTTGATAGTATTTCAACTCATCCCCACTTTACCTTAGAAATAATACCCTTTGGAACCATTATAAACCGTTTTTGACCTTAATATAAAATAATATTTTGAGATATTCCAAAGGTGCCCCTCTCCTCCCTTATAAAAGGGCACCTCCTCCCCCTCCTCCTCACACCAATTTGAGCACTCAAGATCGTCCAAACCCTGCCAAAATCCCTTATCCACTTCCCTAGAATAATCCTAGAGGTCCTGGTCTTCTTCAAAGACCAATATTAGTTCCCTAAGTGGAGGATTCAAAGAGGCGTTTCAAAGAAGAGGTAATATCCATTACCGATCTTTTCAATTTCTTTCTTCTTCAACTTCTTCTTCTTTAGTTGTTTCATGATAAAGTAAAAAAATAAGTATTACTTACATACTTATATGTTATTATAAATATGAAACAACCCTAATTCACCTTTTATCCATCCTACGGAAAAATGAAATCACCGCGCGTGCGTACTTACGGAATACCGTCTCCACGCCGTGGTGTAATCTATTTTCCACCAACACCTTACTTGGATGGGTATAATGGTGTAAATAATGACTATATATGACTATTATAAAGTGATACTGATTCTGAAATAGAATACATACACTCCAATACAATTCCACGATCATAGGAACGTTATCATCAGTCGTGCGTACGTACGGAATACCGTCTCCACGATGTGCTGTGACTCGTTCTCCATGATCATCATTTCATAATGATTATATAAATGAATTGAATGAATTAATATGATATATATTACACTAATACCATTCTGGAAATGAGGTATCTATAACCTAAAGAGAAGAATAAGAATTTATTCGACAAAACACGCATAAGAACAAAAAGTTATAAACCCCCAAATAACAAGTAGCAATGAAATATTACTACTAAGAAGCTAAGAATATGACCATATATGATATCATATCACTATTTATGATTCTAGAATAAGTCAATAACATTATTTAAACCATTATACAGGAGCTTCGGACACGTACAAAGCAAATCAGACCTAAGGTAAGGGAAATATCACAATCTCATTTTTATCCGAGATTGTTTATACTTTTAAATTTATTGGGGTGTATTTTATCATCCAAATACATGTTTACTCAATATGTAATATTATTTCCATCCACCTACAGTTGTTTAAATCCAATTTTACCCTTCGGTGAGTTTTTAGTAAAGGATATGAAAGGAATCTTTTGTCGTTTTTCGTACGAGGTACTTTTTAACTTTTCTGACAAAAGTACGAAGAATGTTTTTTTAACTTATACGGCAAGAAATGGATTTTTAAAACATTATTTCCAAGAATATTCCTTTATAAGTTTTCAAGTTTATTTTTAATCAAATTCTTTTAGTTTATAATTGCATTACATGTTAAGAAAAGAAAAGTGTTTTTGAAGTAGAAAGGATATTTTCCTCAAGAATGGAGTTAAAATGTTTTATCAAAATTATTTTCCATCTAAGATAATATAGTGTTTTGTTTTATCTCTATTATTAAATTGATTTGATTATGTTTTGAGGGAATTATTTTTATGAAGTCATTTACCTTATATGATTTTTTTATGATGTCATGATATTTCAAGAATCCCATTTTTGTTATATGTGTTATGCGATGATGTATGATTTATGATTATGTGGCGCACATAAGAAATGATTCATTATAAGATGGGTGTGACCTATATCTCCTTAAAATGCATTGGGTAAAGATTTTATATCTCATGATATAGACATGGCTAGAATGGAAGGTTATTTCAGTTCAGTGATACAGGACTGAAACGAGGAGTGAACTCGGTTCAGAAATTGACTTTGTCTGCTAAGATAGTCTTGGAAATGAGTCATGACTAACAAGAAATGATTTTCCATGATTATGTGTGCATGCCAAAAAGTTTCAAGTTTTATGTTATGATTATGGGGATCTCATTTTCACTTCTATGATTTATTCCATGTTAAGATATTATGATCTCTTTTACAGGTTATGATTTTCAAAAAGATATGATATTATTTTTATTTCCTTTATTTGCCCTTGCTGAGCATTTGAGCTCACCCTTTTTTGTATGTTTTCTTTTCCCCAGGTCAGGAAGATGGATATTAAGTAGAATATGCTAAAAGGGACCCTAGATATGATGAAACAAATGGGAGACACTGTAGAAGATTTATGAACCAGTTGTTTACGTTTCCCAGTTTCTAAAGACACTATACCTATACGGTCCTTTGTGGTTTTGTCATATGTTGTAATAAGTGTGCTTCAATTTTGAAGTATTAACAATGTATGTAAAGTATGGGTCGTTATAGTTGGTATCAGAGGAAAGGTATAGTCAACCTTTGGAAACTAGGATGTGAAAACCTTAGTAAGAACCCTAAGGATAAGTCTAAGCATAGAACACAATATTAGTGTTTTAGAAATGGCCATGAATAACCTAAGATAAGACCTTAAGAGTGAAAATTTTATTCTTGAATTATGTGGTTTTCCGATTATAATTAGTGTTGCTCACACTATTCTTCTTGGTTTTAGTCAATGGCTGGAACCCGAAAGAACCGTGTTAATGCGGAATGCGATGGGCAATGCAATGATTGTCCCCCTGAGCAACCAAAATGATATGGGAGCTGGAATGCAAAATCTTGTAGCCATGATCACACAACTTTCTCAAGATATGAATAATGAAATACTTCCAAACGAGCAAATGAAGGAGCAATATTCTGTTGAATCCTTCATGAGGAAGCGTCCACCTTCTTTCAGCGGGTCTACTGATCCATTAGTTGCTGAACAATGGATTAGTACTACTGAAAAGATATTTTCAGTTCTTCAATGTTCTGAACATGATAAAGTCATCCTAGCAGTGTATCGTTTGGAAGGAGATGCTGATCAATGGTGGAATCTTATTAAGAATACGAGGCAAAGGGATGAAATTGAGTCCATGGGATGGGACGAGTTCAAGAACTTATTTTTTCAATAAGTACTTCCCTCATATTCTCCAAACAAAGATGGAGAAAGAGTTTCTTGAACTGAAGAAAAAGGATGATTAATCTGTTGGTACCTATGAAGCAAATTTTACAAGACATGCAAGGTACGCTTTTGGTATTATTATCCAACATGAGAGTAAGATCGATCGATTCTGTAGTGGCTTAAAACCAATTCTTCGAAGGGCGTTATCCATAAGGGACTTCAATAGCTACGACGAAATTGTTCGATGTGCTCTCAAAGTTGAGATGGAGATTGGAGTAACCCATCAGTCATATGGGTTTGATAAGAAGAGGAAAATGGAATTCAAAGGAGAATCTAAAGAGCACACTGAAAAGAAGATGAGCTTTCCCTTATGCTCAAAGTGTGGAAAGAAACATGGAGGGAGTTGTCTTAAAGGGACAAGTAAATGTTTCAAATGTGGAAAGGATGGTCATCGGGCATTTGAATGCCGCGATGATGGGAAGAAGATGTCTAATGATGCAAACAAATGAAGGGATACACAGAATGAACCTACTACACTTCAATGTTTCAAGTGCAAGGAGATGGGGTATTATGCCAATCAATGCCCAAATCCAAGGGTTGATGATGATGGTCGACGTCAACAAACTCTTAAGGCTAAAGACAAAGGAAAGTCACATGCAATTTCTATCAGCAATATGGAGTACGATAATGAAGTGGTGAAAGGTACACTTACCATCCTGTCTAAAGTAGAAAATGTTTTATTTGATTCTGGATCCACCCACTCTTTTATTTATGAAGAATTTTCTAAGGGTGTCACCGTATTACCTCAATAATTAGATGTTGAGTTATCTATGACAACACCTAATGGTACATCAATCGCATCAAAAGTTTATAATTCTTCTCCAATTGACGTTTGTGGGAAAGTGCTTCCTGCAAATCTTGTGATCCTTCCTTTAGTGGAATTCGATGCAATTCTTGGCATGGATTTGCTTTATTTATATGGAGCTCATATCAATTTCCAAAGAAGGGAAGTCACATTTCATATTCCAGATCAATCTATGATAGTCTATCAATGCAAGGATGAACATAACCTTCCAGTGGAAATTTATTCCATTTTATGGGTATTGATTCCACTAAATGAAGGTTATTTATCTCAAATGGTTGGTGAGAAACTCGCGATTAAGAATATGCCCATCGTACGAGAGTTTGATGATGTCTTTCCGGAGGAATTACTGGGTCTTCCACCAAATCGTGAAGTTGAGTTTTCAATAGAACTCGTACCGGGTGCTTTGCCTATTTCAAAGACACCTTATAGAATGGCCCCAATTGAGTTGCAGGAATTGAAGAAGAAACTCCAAGAGAATCTTGATAAGGGATTCATACGCCCTAGTGCGTCACCTTGGGGAGAACCTGTTCTATTTGTTAATAAGAAAGATGGATCAATGGGACTCTGCATTGATTATTGAGAACATAACAAGATTACTATCAAGAACAAATATCATCTCCCGCACATTGATGACCTATTTGACTAACTACGCGGAGCTCAATACTTTTCCAAGATTGATCTTCGTTCAGGGTATCATCAATTAATGGTCCAAAGGGAGGATATACCAAAGACGGCTTTCCGTACAAGGTATGGACACTATGAATTTATAGTGATGCCATTTGGTCTTACTAATTCCCCTGCTATCTTCATGGATCTGATGAATAGAGTCTTTAGAGACTATCTTGATCAATTTGTGGTAGTCTTTATAGACGATATTCTTATCTATTAAAAGAGAAAGGAAGAGCATGAAGATCACTTGAGAATTATATTGAAGACCCTGAGAAAGGAGAAGCTTTATGCCAAATTTACCAAGTGTGAATTTTGGATTCAAAAAGTTTCATTTTTGGGTCACATAATCTCAAAAGAGGTGATATCTGTGGATCCAACAAAAACAGAGGTTATCGAAAGATGGTCGAGACCAACAACAGTAACTGAGATCCGAAGTTTTCTTGGTTTGTCTGGATATTATCGACATTTTTTAAAAGATTTTTCACGATTATCTAACCCACTCACCAAGTTGACTCGGAAAGGAGTTAAGTTTGTTTGGACAGAGGAATGTGAAGAGAATTTGAAGGAGTTGAAAAGAAGGTTATCCAGTGCACCTGTGCTCACACTGCCTTGTAGTGGAGAAAGGTTTGTGATCTACAGTGATGCATCCAAGAAGGGATTGGGGTGTGTTCTTATGCAAAATGATATGGTGATAGCTTATTCCTCACGACAGTTGAAAATCCATGAGCAAAATTACCCAACACATGATTTGGAGTTAGCTGCGGTAATCTTTGCATTAAAGATTTGGAGGCATTACCTTTATGGTGAAAGGTGTGATATTTATACTGATCATAAAAGTTTAAAGTAAATTTTCACACAAAAGGAGCTGAATATGCGTCAAAGAAGATGGTTGGAGCTGATTAAGGATTATGACTGCTCAATCCATTACCACCCTGGGAAATCAAACAAGGTGGCAGATGCATTAAGTCGACAAGACCATGCTAGTTTATCCATGATGAGGATCACAAAAGATCCAATATTTATGGATTTACAAAGGATGGATCTTGGAATTATAATGGAAGGGGAGAAAATCATATCTTTCTCAAATGAATGTTCAACCATCTATACATGTGAAGATTAAAGAGGCACAGAAAGAAGATGTCGAGTTACAAAAGAAGGTGAGAAATGTTCCTGAATTCAACCTTGATTGTGATGGGATAATAAAGTTCAGGAATCGGGTTTGTGTTCCTCCCATCCCCGAATTAATGAAGGAGCTGCTGGATGAGGCTCATAGTTCTTCATTCTCTATTAATCCTGGAAGCACGAAGATGTATAGGGACCTGAAAGAGTACTTCTGGTGGGATGGAATGAAAAGAGATGTTTCTGAATATTTCTCTCGATGCTTGGTTTGTCAACAAGTTAAAGCTGAGAGACAGAAGTATAAGGGGATGTTACAACCATTACCACTATGGACTTTGTCACAGGACTTCCTAAAACATCCAAAGGCAATAATGCTATCTGGGTCATAGTTGATCGTCTTACAAAGTCTGCACACTTCATTGCTGTTAGAGATGATTTCTCTCTAGATCAGCTTGCCAGGATATATGTAAAGGAAGTGGTAAGATTGCATGGAGTACCACTTTTTATTATATCTGATCGGGATCCGAGATTTACCTCGAAGTTCTGGCGAAGTCTTCAGCATACTCTGGATACAGAGTTGAGTTTCAGCACTGCTTATCATCCTCAGACAGACGGTCAGTCTGAGAGAACAATTCAAACCCTAGAAGATATGTTGAGAGCTTGCTCTATGGATTTCAAAGGTTGTTGGGATCAACACCTACCTTTGGTGGAATTTTCTTATAATAATAGCTTTCACTCCAGTATTCAGATGGCTCCTTATGAAGCTCTCTATGGAAAGAAATGCAGGACTCCAACTTGCTGGGATGAAGTTGGGGAAAGAAAGCTATTAGGACCTGATCTCGTTGATGAAATGGCAGAAAAGGTCAGATCTATTCAACAACACATAAGACCAGCTCAGAGTTGACAGAAAAGTTATGCTGACAACCGAAGAAAAGACCTAGAGTTTGAAGTGGGCGATACAGTGTTCTTACGGATATCTCCCTGGAAGAGAGTCATGAGATTTGGAAAGAAGGGGAAGTTGAGCCCTAGATATATCGGTCCTTTAGAAATACTGGATCGTGTTGGGAAGGTAGCTTACTGATTGGCGCTTCTACCGAATCTCTCTCAAGTTCACGATGTGTTCCATGTATCTCTCCTGAGAAAGTACATACCTGATCCTTCACATGTACTCAGCTCAGAAGTTGTACCACTGGAGCAAGATCTTTCTTATGAAGAACAACCGATAGAGATTCTGGATCGTAGCGAAAAAGTCCTACGAAACAAGACCACTCGATTGGTGAAAGTTTTATGGAGGAACCACCAACTTGAAGAAGCTACATGGGATCTTGAGGATATGATGAGGGAGAAGTATCGTCATCTGTTTGTTACAAAGTGACGAATTTCGAGGGAGAAATTCTTTTTAAGGGGGGTAGAATGTAACACCCAATATTTTTATGAGTAATATTTTGTTTTTATATATCATCAAAGGAATCTTTCACTACATACTAGCTTGGCTTACTTTACACGCAATCGCGACCTTCCTCGATAGCTTGCGTTGTACGCAATACCGAGTTTCACTAAACGATGATGTGCTATTAAAATATTATTTAAAATAGCCGTTATAAATAGTAATGACCACTTTTTGAAATTTTATCTTTCAAAATGGACTTAATTTTTGGATTTGGAATACCGAAATTAGCCTAGGGTGAAATTTTGGTATTTTTCTGAAAACATTCAATTTTTGATGAATAGTGAAACCACTAAGTGGTAGGTTAAAAACTGAATTTTGCATAAAACATAATTTTACCGCTTCTGTGAATGGAATTTCGAAAATCCGACAGACACGGTTGATATTAGTATGTAAAATGTGGTTCAATGAGATAAAAATAATTTTTTGGTGAATAGTAACTTTTTAATTTTTTTTAACCGCGGTTAATAGTAAATAGGGTAACTAAGGGTAAATATGATATTACTATTATCCTAAAACATGTCCTAATTCTATTGGATAAGTGTAATTCGACCAAAAAAACCTTATGAATATAATATGACCATTTAGGTCCACTTGGATTAGATTATGACATTTAATATTATTTTATTTAATGAATAGTTAAAATAGTTAAAATCAATGTTTAATAACTAAAACATTTTTAATATGGGTTTATACATAAGATGAATTCGATTATAAATATTCATTAGAAAGCCAACAAGATTTCCTACATAATTATATTTTATTTATAATTTTTAGACTTTAAATAAATTAATTTATTTATGACACAACGATGATACAGTAATTAACCTTTTAAGGAAATGTTAACATAATTGATGTTATAAATGCCCAAATAAATGTAATTTGAGATTTTTTATTAATTCCAATAATTTTCTAGGTTACTATGATATATTAGTGTTGATTTAATCAACTTTGTTCTAACATATAATTCTGTCATGACTTTCACAAAAATCATATATCAAATAGTGACAAAATAGACACAAAATAGTTTTTAAATCAAATATTATATTATTAATTGTTATTTTATTCCTAAAAATCTAAGGTTCTGCCAAATGACTTAGATAAGGATATATATATTAATAATAAACAACTTGGGGTTCGTTTGGCATGTTATAGTAAGTTTATTAACCATATAGTGTAAGAAAACAAAAAGAGACGGTAAAAGTTAAATTATTTAACTTAGAGTTAAATCCAATTGATAAGGTAAAAATAATAACCTAAACTTGTCTAAATCCTATTGGTTGATAGGATATCGACCCATCCCCACTTTACCTTCGAAATAAGACCCTTTGGAACCATTATAAACCGATTTTGACCTTAATATAAAATAATATTTTGAGATATTCCTAAGGTGCCCCTCTCCTCCCTTATAAAAGGGCACCTCCTCCCCCTCCTCCTCACACCAATTTGAGCACTCAAGCTCGGCCAAACCCTGCCAAAATCCCTTCTCCACTTCCCTAGATTAATCCTAGAGGTCCTGGTCTTCTTCAAAGACCAATCTTAGTTCCCTAAGTGGAGGATTCAAGAGGCGTTTCAAAGAAGAGGTAATACCCATTACCGATCTTTTCAATTTCTTTCTTCTTCAACTTCTTCTTCTTTAGTTGTTTCATGATAATGTAATAACATCAGTATTACTTACATACTAATATGTTATTATAAATATGAAACAACCCTAATTCACCTTCTATCCATCCTATGGAAAAATGAAATCACCGCACGTGCGTACGTACGGAATACCGTCTCCACGCCGTGGTGTAATCTATTTTCCACCACCACCTTACTTGGATGGGTATAATGGTGTAAATAATGACTATATATGACTATTATAAAGTGATACTGATTCTGAAATAGTATACATAAACTCCAATACAATTCCACGATCATAGGAACGATATCATCACTCGTGCGTACGTATGGAATACCGTCTCCACGATGTGATGTGACTCGTTCTACATGATATTCATTTCATAATGATTATATAAATGAATTGAATGAATGAATATGATATATATTAAACTAATACCATTATGGAAATGAGGTATCTATAACCTAAAGAGAAGAATAAGAATTTATTCGACAAAACACGCATAAGAACAAAAAGTTATAAACACCCGAATAACAAGTAGCAATGAAATATTACTACTAAGAAGCTAAGAATATGACCATATATGATATCATATCAATATGTATTATTCTGGAATAATTCAATAACATTATTTAAACCATTATACAGGAGCTTCAGACATGTACAAAGCAAATCGGACCTAAGGTAAGGGAAATATCACAATCTCATTTTTATCCGAGATTGTTTATACTTTGAAATTTACTGGGGTGTATTTTATCATCCACATCCATGTTTCCTCAATATGTAATATTATTTCCATCCACCTACAGTTGTTTAAATCCAATTTTACCCTTTGGTGAGTTTTTAGTAAAGGATATGAAAGGAATCTTTTGTCGTTTTTCGTACGAGGTAGTTTTTGACTTTTCCGACAAAAGTACGAAGAATGTTTTTTTAACTTATACGGCAAGAAATGGATTTTTAAAACATTATTTCCAAGAATCTTCCTTTATAAGTTTTCAAGTTTATTTTTAATCAACTTCTTTTAGTTTATAATTTTATGAAATGTTAAGAAAATAAAAGTGTTTTTGAAGTAGAAAGGATATTTTCCTCAAGAATGGAGTTCAAATGTTTTATCAAAATTATTTTCCATCTAAGATAATATAGGGTTCTGTTTTATCCCTATTATTAAATTGATTTGATTATGTTTTGAGGGAATTATTTTTATGAAGTGATTTACCTTATATGATTTGTTTTATGATGTAATGATATTTCAAGAATCCCATTTTTGTTATATGTGTTATGCGATGATGTATGATTTATGATTATGTGGCACACATAAGAAAGGATTCATTATAAGATGGGTGGGACCTATATCTCCCTAAAATGCATTGGGTAAAGATTTTATATCTCATGAGATAGACATGGCTGGAACGGAAGGTTATTTCGGTTATGTGATACATGACTGAAACGAGGAGTGAACTCGGTTCAGAAATGGACTTTGTCTGCTAAGATAGTCATGGCAATGAGTCATGACTAACAAGAAATGATTTTACATGATTATGTGTGCATGCCACAAAGTTTCAAGTTTTATGTTATGATTATGGGGATCTCATTTTCACTTCTATGATTTATTCCATGTTAAGATATTTTGATCTCTTTTGCAGGTTATGATTTTCAAAAAGATATGATATGATTTTTATTTCCTTTATTTGCCCTTGCTGAGCATTCGAGATCACCCTTTTTTGTATGTTTTCTTTTCCCCAGGTCAGGAAGATGGATATTAAGTAGAATATGCTAAAAGGGACCCTAGATATGATGAAATAAATGGGATACACTGTAGAAGATTTATGAACCAGTTGTTTATGTTTCCCAGTTTCTAAAGACACTATACCTATACGGTCCTTTGTGGTTTTGTCATATGTTGTAATAAGTGTGCTTCAATTTTGAAGTATTAACAATGTATGTAAAGTATGGGTCATTATAGTTGGAGCATTGGTTACACCGAAAGGCATAACCAAGAACTAATAGTGGCCATACCGACATCTGAAGGCCGTCTTCTGCACGTCCTCGTCTCTAACTCTGAGCTGATGATAGCCTGACCTGAGGTCTATCTTCGAGAACCACCGTGCTCCCTTGAGCTGATCAAAGAGGTCATCAATCCTCAGTAGCGGATTCTTGTTCCTCACTGTCACCTGGTTCAGGCGACGATAGTCAACACAAAGTCACAAGCTCCCATCCGCCTTCTTGGTGAACGAAATCGGGGAAGCCCAGGGTGAAACACTGGGTCGGATGAACCCCTTGCCCTGTAAGTCCTCCAACTATACTCGTAGCTCTCGAAGCTCGGCGGGGGGCATCCGATATGCTGGAGTCGATATCGGAGATGTCCCGGGGTACTGGTCAATATAAAAGTCTACCTCTCCACGCGTAGGTAGCCCTGGAACGTCGACGGGAAAAACATCCACAAACTGATCCACCACTGCAGGAAAACCAGGACTCCACACGTCAACTGCTCCTAGGATGAGGATAGCCAACTAATGAGTGATGGGCTGCCCTCTCCTCTGCGTGAGTCCATCATGTGCTACAAAGTCTCCCTTCTCACCGGTGAAGGTGAACCTGCTCCCTTCGGTGCGCACACATCGCACCTTGCGCCTAAAACAGTCAATCTGAGCATGGACTGTAGATAACCAATCCATGCCCAGGATGACGTCGTAAGGCCTCGACGCCGCTACAAGAAGATCCCAGCCGAAGCTCTCGCCTCCTAGAGTAAGCTAACACTTCCGGCACCAGTGCGTAATCATCGAGTCTGCTCTCCTAGGGGTCTCTAGCCATAAGGATCGAGCCAACGGCTCTGTTGGAATCTCCAAGCTCCGAACAACGGCAGCGGATATGAAAGAGTGACTTGCTTCTGTGTCTATAAGTACTGCAGCAAGGGTGGAATAGACACAGATAGTACCTCGAATCATCTCTGGTGCGTCGTGGTCGTAGGCCTCCACTGTCTGGAGCTGTGCCTGTCTCTGCCCGCCAGCTCCCTGTGGTCGGGGTGGACCTCCTGGTGGTGGTGGTGGTAAAGCCTCAAAGCGTCGCCCACCACCTGCTGCTCGGCCAGCTCCCCTGCCTCGTCCGCCTCCTACCTGCGGACCGCCACGGTCGACCCTATGCCTCTGCCTCGGTGGTCCCTCGACCGTCTGATGCTCCTCGGCACGGCGGGTCGGGCAGTCACGAGCCATGTGGCCCTGCCCGCCGCACGAGTAGCACTGTCTGCCTCTCGAAAGACTGGCTCCGCGCCATGTGCCCCGCACTACTGAGCCAGTGTCCTGAGGTCGTCTGCCTGAGGGTCTGGTCTGCATGGACCCCTGAGTCATCCGTCGACTGCCTACAACAGAAGACTCTGCTACGTTCCGCCCTGCGGTGGGTCTCGGCTCTGGTGTAGACTCAGCAAGAAAGCTCTCGATCAAAAGGGCCCTCTCCAGTACTCCCGTCTGAGTCGGAATGCTGAGGGAGATTAGCGATGCCCTGATCTCATGTCTCAACCCCTTCTCGAAGGTCCGGGCCTGGAAGAATGGGTCTTGTACCATGTCGGTTTAGTTGCGTGAGAGATCGGTAAATCTCGCCGAGTACTGAGCGACCGTCATACTGCCCTAACACAGCTAAAGAAGCTCCTGAATGTGCACCGCACGGAGGGTGGCTGGGACGAACTCTGAGCGGAAGAGGCTCTCAAAGTCCGTCTAAAGTAGAGATGCCTCATCGTGCACCTGGAGCATCAAGCTCCACCATCGGCCTGCTGCTACGTGCAGTAGGCTCACAGCGAGGATCACCATGAGGTCTGCTGGTGTCCTCACTAGCCTAAAAACTCGTACGACTGCCTCTAGTAAGTCCTCGGCTTCCTGGGGGTCCATCTCCCCACAGAACCTGGGTGGTCGCTGGCGCTAGAACTCATGCAATGCACTGAGGCGACGTGCATCGTCAGCGGCTGGTGTTGGAAGTATCGGTGGCTCGGCGGGTAGTGCTACCGCCGGTGCCACTGCTGACAAAGGGCCCTGCACCGAGGCCTCGTCGCTCGGTGGGCTGTCGTCACGCTCGACTCTCGGAACCCTAGCTGGCTGCCGTCGTGGGGCCATCCTGAAAAGGAAACAGGTGCGCCACGGTCAGAACAATATTCCTGGTGAGCTGATACAAAGTAATCACTAAGAAAACTTGAAACACACACGCAATCAATGTTTTCGTGCATTAAGTCGGAAATCAGAAGTCAGGGTCCTGGTGTACGGATACGTCGGCCGCCGTACCAAAACTGGACTCCCTGGACTGATAACCACTCTCAATACGCTAAACATTATTGCTTCACATAGAAAAGATCAGAGTTCGCGGTAGAACTGAACTCCTTTGATACCAATTTGTCACGACCCGTCCTCGTGGCCCGTGCCGTGACTACCCCAAGCCCGCCTTCTATAGGCTAGGGGCTGGAGACTAGCACCAAGGCGTAAATCCCAGTAAAAGGGAAGGCATTTCCTTTGTAAAATAAACAAGCACCATAGAGTAAGCAAGCAGAAAGGTAAACACTAAGTAAAAACTGAATACAACTGAAGTGCGGAAAGAAAGTGGGCTAGTATATACAAACCCAAAACTGAAAGTAAAGTACAACTCGAAAGGGAAAACAACAACTGAAAAGTAAAAGCTGCTACACCGAGCTATCCACTGGAAATCCCACCTGAAGGGTGGGTACAGATAGCTCCTATGCTCCTCGGGTCCCGACGTCCGCTCCGAGTACGTCCCGCCCAGTGGTCCACCTCCAGGTACCGTCCTGCTCTGCGAGCCTCAACCACGATCAACGATGTCCGTCGTCTGCAACCAACACAATGTACTGCGGGCATAGCCCGTGCAGGGGTGAGTATAAGCTACTCAGTAGGGACCCCGAGACCCCTGAAGGTCTCCCAAAATCCACAAAGGATAAACCACAAAGGAAAGATACAATCACGAAGTAACGACCGACACTGCTTAGGTATATGCCCATACATATACCTAAGTCATCAATTCCAATACGCTCCAACCTCCAACCTCCGAGCCCAAGCACAACTCAGTCCACACAGGAAAGTATACGTATTCCACACATGAAAGCAAACGTAATCCACACAGGATAGCACAACACAATCCACACAGGAAAGCAACAGGATTCAGCTCACACAGGTATACTTCTTTGAAAGACGATGGAGATGATCACTGATCCATCTAAGTCATCGGACCCACAAAGGATCGATAGGTACTAACCCCCGCAAAGACCCACACAGGATCGGACCCACACAGGATCTGTAGGCGCTGGTTCACACAGGACCGTTGAGCGCTGACCCACACAGGATCGGACCCACACAGGATCAGTAGCACTGACCCACACAGGATTGCTGAGTGTTGTAGTTGTCGTCGTCGAATCCACTGAGGATCTCTGCACAGTCGTCGTCGTAGTCACAGTAGCAGTCGCAGCCAGCTCTAGGGTTCCCGCACATAGAAAACTCGTTCGGGAGGATCCGCTCCACGATCCGAGAGGCTGATACATCAACTGTCACAAAGTCCAGAGTTGATGTATCCAAAAGTTCCGTATCGTCAACAGGAACTCAACGTCACAGACGGCGCGTCGATCGGACGCCCGGTCTGAGAGTTATTGGCTTTTTCGTTCCAGGGGCCCGGTTGGTTTTTAAGGAAAAGCCAACCCGACCATACTCCACCAGCGTCCAAACCTCAGGAGGAGTATGCCAAAAGATCCGTCTCACTAAGAGGAACTCAAAAAAGTCGACGACACGTCAATCGGACGTCCGTAGCTCAAGATATGAGCGTTTCCGCTCCGAGGGCCCGGTTGGTTTCGTGTACGAACCAACCCGGCCGAACTCAAAGTATTCCGAAACCTTGAGTGCGATATACCAAAACGACCGTCTCGATCCAAGGATCGCATCGCCACTGACGTTGCGTCGTTTGGAGGTTTGTAACCCGATTTATGGGCATTTGAACCCAAATGGTTCGATATCGGGGGTTTCGGGCCCGGGCCGACCCGGCCCGAGACCCCCCAGCTGGCCCGAACCGGGTCGACCCGCCCCAGATAGGGTCGGCCCAGCCCGTCCAGGCCCGGCGCCGGTCTGGCTGGACGCAGCACGCTGGGCTCGCTGCCAGCTCGGCCTTCGGCCGAGCTGTTGGAAAAACGGGGGGCGCCTGCCCCCCTTGTGAAACCGCGGCCCCCCTCATTATGGGGGGCCGTTTTTAAGCTAGCCGGGGGAATTTAATTCCCCCGGCCTTCCCCATTTCCAGTCAGCCCGACATGGCTGGCCGGTTCCTTCTCAACGGGACCTGCAAAGGCCGGTCCCCTTCTGGCTTCCGACACCGGCGGCCTGGCTGGCCTCCGGTCACCTTGTTCCACCGCGGCCCGGAACCGGCCGCGGCGCCTTCGATTTTCTTCAACGCGGCGCGACAGCGTCGCGTTCGTGAATTTATTCCCATGGTACGGAACGACGACGCCGCGCATATCTTCCGCATGAAACCGCGTGGTGCGACGGCACCACGCTTCCTCATACCATCCACAAGGGAATCATTCATGAAAAAATGGAGGAGGGTCAGCCGTGTTTGTACAGACCGCCCCCTCCGCGTTATTCGATATCAAATAGTCGAAAACCACGAAGTTTGTCTTGATATAATCAATAATGGAAATAATTAATAGAATAACAATTAACCCCTGCCTCGGTTTCAAGAGCAGAGCACGTCAACAAGTCCCAGAAGACAAGCGTCACGGAGGTCGGGCGTCGCGGAAATCAAACGTCGATTTCGTTGACGTCGAGGTGCGTCCGAAGAGGTAACGTCACTGGAGAAGCTTCGTAAGCTGACAGAGAAATCCCGAGGAGGAAGCGGCGTCTCCTTTCATTGACACGGGAAGAAGATCGAAAGAAGTGGCATCGTCGATCTTCAGAAACACACCAGCTGCGAAGAAGAGAAGGGACGACACGTCTTTCTCTTCTTATGGTGATGGCGTTCTTCGTCGGAGCCTAAGTGTTCTTCGCGTTCTTCGTCAAGGTTGAAGAAGATGAAGAATGATTCCCAATCCTCTCAAGGTGGTAAAAGAAATCTAACCAAAATAAAATAAGTCTAAGCCTTATTTTATTTACACAACTTCACCTCTTTGAATTTCAAAAGATTGAAATTAAGAACTCAACTCAATTAATAACACAAGTTGTCAAATTAATTAGAGTGGAGTTATTGGGGAGTTTAAGGGAAGTTGAAGAGTTAGGGCTCGTGTGGTCCCCACCACACTTAATCCTCTCAAGGGAGGTTATATGGATGTGGGTCCCACCTCTAACCCCCTTTGGGATGAAATAACCAACAAAGTTAAAAATAAATTGTGTTCCACAATTTTATTTAACTTCTTCTAATTTCCCCCAAAACTAACTTTCATTCCGAATAAAACGCAACCTCGGAAAAGGTCTCCTTAAGCGACTATAGGCGCTGCGAGTTCATCGGTGCCCTCAGAATTCGATTCCGGGCACCGGTTCAAAATTTAGAAAAACCCGCTCGTTCGTTCACTGAACGTACCCAAGCCAAACTTCGGAAATTGATTCCGGGCACACTGGGCCTCGGAATCAGGTGCCGTCAGAAACCGCACTCTTGTAAAATTCCAAAGAAAATTAAGAAAAAATTTCCCTTGAATTTTACGGGTCTTTACAATTACCTAGTCATTAATTAATCATAACATAATAGTTATTTAATATTTCGTTAACCATTATTTAATCATTTGATAATAAATATTTAATAAATTATTAATCATTCTTTAAACATTTCATAAATAACCATTAGTCAGTAGTTAATATTTATTTAATTATTAGTTAATCGTTATGTGTTAATTATTTAATGATTATATAATAATTAGTTAATCATTCATTAATAACTATTTAATAAATAATTATTCATTAGTTACTAATTTAATAATCATTATTTAGTCATTCCATACTTAATATTTTTTCATTATTTAATAAATATTTAATCAGTAGGTATTCATTAATTATTCATTAGTTAAATATTACATAATCTGTAAATAATATTTCATTAATAATTAGTCAATATTTATTTACTCATTAGTGAATCTTTAGTTAATCATTAGTTAATCATTAGTTAATCTGTAGTTAATCATCCTTTATTCATTATTTGATCAATATATAATTATTAGTTAATCATTTATTATTCATTCATTAATCAATCATTAATGATTAGTTTATCATTTTTTAATCATAAGTTAATCATTACTTATTTATATTTAGTTAATAAATATTTATTCATTAGGCAATCACCTGTTAGTCTATCATTAATCATTTGTTAATAAAAATTTAATCATTTTCTAATCATTAGTTAATCATTAATTCTTTAATCTGTAATCATTAGATAATAATTCATTAAAAATTAGTAAAAAAATATTTAATCATTAGTTAATAATTATTTAATCATTAGTAAATGAATCTTAAATCAGTAGTTACTCATTATTTAATCATTACTTAATCATTTATTAATCATTATTTATAATTTTTTTAATCTGATGCCAATCATTCATTAATCATTACATAATCATTACATTAATCAATTGATAGTGATTAGTTAATTAATATTTTATCATTAGATAGTTAATTATTATTTAATAACTGCTTAATCAATATGTAATCATTAGTTAATAAATATTTAATCATTACTCAATCAATCATTAAAAATTATTTAATCAATCATTAATCATTAGTTAATCATTATCCAATAATTCATTAAACATTATTTTATCAGTATTTAACAAATCATTCTATACTACATAATCATGTGTTAAAAAGTACTTAATCCTTAATTTATTATGGCTTATTCATTAGTTAATCATATAGTATTCATTAGTTAATTATTATTAGACTATCAACATTTATTTATTCATTAATCATCTTCTATTTATTAGTTTATCTAGACATAATCATTACTATTAATAACTACTATTTTTAATTTATACCATACTAAAAAAACATGGAAATTAATATCATATTTAGAACTAACTAAAAATAAATCAATTAAATAACCATATAACATTGATATAAATAAGAAACAATAAGTTCAAATGAATGTTGGGAAATTTCAACACTCCTTTTAGGATAATGAAAACACCACAGACAAGAGAATAACCAACCAGCTCATTATATAAAGAGTGATATTTAAACATAAATATAGGTGAGAAGTTTTGAGAGTGGAGACGGTGGTTCCATTTTATAGGAACCTCAGCGGAAAAGAGTCTATCGTGCAACCCCATTTCCTCTTTATTTACAAGAAATGCAACATCGTGATAGATGAATTTCTCATTACATTATGAAAATAGTGAAACATCTAATACCACCATTTCTATTTCATCGATTTGTGTCAGTAAGAGGAAAAATATGAATTGAGTATGCATCTTTTTAATTAATAAGAAATGCGAGGGCACCTCTACCACCATTCAATATTAGTTTTTTAAATATTTCTATCTTAGAAATATGTATTTATTATAAAATTTAATATGAAAAAAAATCCCCTTGGTTTATACCATGATAAAATATTTATTAAATATTTCTATCTTTGATGGTTTATACCTTGAATCATTTCTGATAAAACTTACTACTTATCACAGGTTATAATATAATGAAAATAATGAAATGATTTTCAAAACAGTCTCTTTTATAGAGTTTAAGAAATGATGAAATGTTTATGAAAACCTTTTCCTTTCATTTTTAATGATATGATTAATGTTTGATGATTTTATGGGACACATTCACATGGATTCTATTCTATGATTTGTGGGACATATATCTCTCATCAAATCATTAGTTAATGATTTATATCTTTTGAGATAAAAAGGAATAGAATGGGGAGTGAGTGTGGTTATGAAAGAGATAATTTCTGAAATGACTATATATGGAGTGAACATGTTCCACTCAAATGGTTTGTGGATTCATCCCATTAAAAAATGATAACATTAAAAGTGTTCCTTGAAATTTGGAACGATTTTGTATTCTTATGTTTATACCACAATTATATGTCATATACTGATGTTATGATGTCTAATATCATTATCTTTAAATTTATAATGATTAATGTCTGATTAACAAACAATATTTATTTCATGACTCATGATTATGATATTTTGATATACATGGTCGGGGTTTCAAATTTTTTGTCCATGTTCATATAAAATTAGGTTCTTGTTATTCTTAAATGTCTTCCTTGTTTACCCTTATTGATAATATAAGATCACCCTTTCTTATTTTTCTTTTCCCCTTGATATGGAGAAAGGTTTAATGTTGGGTATATTTGTGAAGATTACTAAATTGGAAGACATTTATTAGAAATATTTAAGATCATTCACCAAATTAGAATATTGTGTACATATTATCCAAATATAATAAACAATTATCATTTTAAATCATGTGATTGTTTAATCTATTGAACAATAATCTAAAAATATGTAATATCTATGTATGAAAATCCAATGTCTCTATTATCAGTATTGGAGGGATGTTTTATTTATACTTTTGAAACCAGAATGATTTAAGTATAGTGATGCCCCTAAGTAAAGGTATAAAAGTCAGTCTATAGTTAATTTAATGTATAAAAGAGTTTAGTAATTTTTTTTAAAAAATATCGAGTGATTTATTTTCATATAATTACATCCTTTTATAGATACCATTTGAAAATTAGGCACAGTAAAATTTGTTCCTAGAGGTAATACTTCATAAAATTGATCATGCAGCATGACTCGATCATTACATGGTTCATTAAAATAGGCCTTTCCATATACCTGGTTTGACACTCCAAGGAGATATAATTTAGATATTTTTAAACTATTTACAAAAAATCAAGATGGATTTAAATATATGATTACTATAAATAACATAAGATAAATGTAAGGTGTTGTAGATTAAAAATAATGTGTCATGATTAATATATCATATAAGATATTTTTGATGATTCAATGGTTCCCCGGTCTGATTTATCTTTATCACCCTTTGATTTTGGTTTTAGTAAATGCATGAAACCTGAAGGAACTTCATTTATACTTATTAGGATGGAGAATGTAATTATTTCTGTTCTGATCATCCAAATATTATAAGATATAGAATGAAAAAAATATAATTTATATTCTTACATAGCTTTCGAAAGACACGAATCAAAATAGAATTACAAATAGAGAAAGTAGAGAAAAGATTCTATTGAGTTACTCTTGTCGAAACATCCAATTTCATTTACTGGGTCTTCAAATGATCTAGTTTCTAAAAAATTGATCAGACAAACTAAAAATATATTTCACATTATCCACTATTTGAAACACGAAAAAGTCATTTTACTACCTATCATTTTGATGTTTAATATGATAAATGGTGGTCTCTTATCATGGATATGATGAAATAGAATAAAATTTACTTCAATGATGGGGAAGAGTCCAAGAAAATATTTTTTTAATAAGTAATATAGTTGTATTCTTCATAAAAATAATTAAAATGAGTTCCTCAGGATAAAGAAAAAAATGATGTATATGTTCGTACCTATGAGAAAAATTTTATATTTCATAGGAGGTACACTTATTATATTATCAGTAAACATGAATATAAATTTTATTAATTATTCAATGGATTAAAATGATGTCTCTGAAGGTAATAATCAATTAGAGACTTCAGTATCTAGGAAAAAATAGTTTGACGTGCTATCAATGTTAAAATGGATGTTGGTGTTATATATCTACCTCATGATTTCATTAATAAGGTAAAAATTTAAATAAATGGAAGATCTGAAAACCACATAGGGATTAAGGTGATCATTCCATTATTCACACAATGTGGAATGAAAGGATTAAATTATATTATGAGGAATAGTAAATTTTTTTAGTGTGGAAGGGTAGGCCACTGGGAAGTAAAATTCTAATGTAAAGGGGAGAAGATATATAATGATAAAAAAATAGGGAATGATATAGAAAATGAACCACCCACATTCTACTATTTCAAATGAAATAATTATGGTACTTTCAAAAATCAATGCAAGAATATAATTGGTAATAAGTATTTCAACCCAAAACAACCCATAAAGTAAAATGATAAATGGATAGAATATTCAATCCTGATGTTTGAAGGGAATCATGATAATTTTGGAGCCCTTATCCTCCACCACATAGTACGTATTTTATTGTATAATTTTTTATGAGCCCTATGAAATTTTTATTGCACAATATTTATTAAAATGTCATGTGATTCTGATAATTTATTATCTCCCTCTATATATAATATAGTATAAGTAAATCTTATTTTATAATCTATTTTTATATGTTTGAACTCAATATTCAAATATAAATGTTTTTGTGTAATATAATATAATATTTAATGAATATAGGGTGATTCAAATTATTAAATCATGTGTGTATCTAAATAATATTAACATTACTATTATGGATACTATTATGGGTTTAAAAATTTAAGCGTAATCATAATTTCACTATCATTGACACCCCTTTTATGTTTTATGTGATGGGAGAATAACATTTTTAAGGATATTTTATGATTAAATTATTGAAAAAAAACACTTCCATTATATATATATATATATATTAGATAAAATTTTATTTTTGTATGAATGACTTTATCTATTGTGGATATATGATTAATGGTATTTGTAACCAATAGGGTTTGTCTTTTATTTGAATTAGAGGTAATTTAGGGCTGTAATAGATCACATTAGGAATTTTTAAGACTTATTTTATAGTAAATAAAATTTATCTCTTGATCCTTTTTCTAGAAAATAAATTATATAATTGGAATGGACTCATGGGACACCACATTTAATTGTATCTGATTTGGAAAAAATGTTTACCTTGATGGTTGGAAAGATACCTCAGAAATCTCATGATGATGTGTAATGTTTCAATACATCATATCATCCTCAAACAAAAGTTTAATACTCTAGAAAAATTCAAACCATAAGGAATATGCTAAGATCGTTTATATATATATTTCAAAGGTGGTTATGGTTAACACCTACCCCAATTTATTTTTTTGCACAAATATATTTAACTATATCAATAATATGTCTCTTTTTGAATCCATTTATGAATATAAGTGTTGAACTCACATGTAATAAAATTAAATTGTAGAATAAAAGATAATGGGTCCTACGGAAGATGATTATATGGAATAGAATGATAGTGAAATTTAGAAAAATATATGGAAAATAAAAAGTTGATATAAATGTAATGATAATAATCAATGATGAAATATACAATTTTTAGTTATTGAGATGTCATTCTAATCATTTCTTCATGGATGAAATAAGGGAATGCTATCACTATGTATATCTCATCATTTAATATACTTGATTATATTGAGACATTAACCTATTATTTGTCACATCCACCAAACCAATCTAAAGTTCATGATGTTTCCCATGCATATATCATAATGTTTTATATACCTAATACATTAAATGTTATGAACTCATAGGTCATACCAATGGATCATGATATATCTTATAAGGAATAATCCGATGTTATTTTCAATCATACTAAGAACAAGATATGAAAAAATAATACTCACCATGTAAATGTGTTTTTGTGGAACCAACTTCTTGAGGAAGCTATATGGGAACATGATGATGTAATTAGG
This sequence comes from Viscum album, assembly GCA_963277665.1. Taxonomy (NCBI): domain Eukaryota; kingdom Viridiplantae; phylum Streptophyta; class Magnoliopsida; order Santalales; family Viscaceae; genus Viscum; species Viscum album. The sequence continues at coordinate 2,014,143,379 of OY728132.1, read as the reverse complement.
TATAAGTATCATTAGTGGCTGGCACCAAAGTGATGAATTTTGAGGGATAAATTAAATTAATGGGGTGTAGAATACCAAACCACAATTATTAGATAAATATTTCCTTTTCAAATAATTGTAATCTTTATTTTATTTGGTTCTACAAACAATACAATGTTTACATTTAATTGTATGAAAAACAAATTGTAACATGAAAAACACACTACATAGATTTTTAACAAAACATAATATTCAAAAAAAATTATTTATTATGATACCTCTCACATAGCCATTCAATTATATTGTAGGAATTGTGATTATATTTGATCTAAAAATGTATATAAAAAAATTATTATGTGACCAATTAATTAAAAATAAAATCTATTATGAAATAATAGTTATCTTGTTATGGAAAATCATTTGTGTACACAGAATCAAATTTCACCTCAAAAAAAAATTTGGATTGATTTTAATGAAATTAACCTATTATACATTCAATAAAATGTTATAAATTCATCTCATATATCTTCCAGATAAAAGATAAGACTATATCCAATAGTATACTAAAAACCTTGTAATTTTAAAAAATTGTTTTAATACCATTCTGTGAATTTAGTTTAAAACTAATTTTTGAAACATTTTGGAAAATTATTTTAAAAAATAAATTTTATTTTGGGAATCAACATTTAAATATTAAAAAGTGGATTATTTTTTGAAATTTTTTGAAAACATTAAATGATGATGAGTAGACAATAATTGTTGATTTTAATTGTTAAATGCATTTTCATTTATATTATTTTCAAAGTTGATTTTTTTTTTATGTTTTTTAAAATTAAAAACAGTTGATTTTTGTATCTAAGAATCAAATTGTTGTTATTTGAATGATTTTAATATTAAAACTTGATATAATAATCTTGTAAAATGTTAATAATTTCTCTTTGAATACAAACTTTCATGTTGCATTTACATGATTCGTTTTAAACCAAAATATTTTAATTGGGTGAATTGGATTTTAAAAAATTTATTTGGAATTTGTAATAATGATAATTTATTCTATATAGAATGGTCATCATAATTTTTTATAATAATGAATAGTAGAGCTGTATGAATTATTTACTACAGTTAAGAAAATAATATTTTTACAGACGGTTAAAGTAAATATATAAGGTAAAAATATCCTAAAAACAGATCTAAAATTAAATATATAGAAATTTTAAGTCACTATAATGTCTAATTATCTAAAAAGACACATTTGGGACACTTTTGGAATGTCAAAAAAATTTTATAACTTTTTTGAAAAAAATTACAAGTGTGCCACTCACCTTACATATAAATGGAAATATTCTATCATTTCTTCTTCACACCAGAATTTTTTTTTATAAAAGAACATACAACATATATTAATATATTCATAAAATCACTATATTATTCCAAAAACCATTATATTAAGGTATTTGGAGAAAACATAAAGTGGTTCCTCGAAGAAGAGGTAACATTCTTCAAATGACTTTTTTATTTTATTTCATCCACCGCATAATTAATTTCATATTCTACTATGATTATATAATAATATAATATCTTTGATATAATAATATATATTTATTTCAAGGGATGGCCTACAACCATCCCTCCTTCCATCATATGGGTTATAAAATTATTATTCTTGGGTATAATGTATTACCACCAAGCGAATTGATGTAATTCTTTTTTACTGTACCAACTTCCATGAAAGGGTATGATGATGAATAAAAATTATATATATTATACATATAAAATTATTATACCTATGAAGTAATAATATCATATTATTTATTTAACGTTCCATTCCATAATGGATACAATAACGTAATTCATGGGTACAACAGACTACAGACACAAAAAGTGACATGATATGTTTTCCCATAATAAATTACATGAAAGATAACACAAAAAAACATAATTGAATATATGTGATATAAAATAAATAATAATGATATTAATTAAATATTTATCATTATTATAATTTACTCAATGTTTTTATTTCAGACATCCTCTATCATTGAATGATGTTATTGTCATTCATATACATGTGAAATACCACCTTCACGAATTAATGTGGATCTCTATTTTAATCATCAAAACAAAATGATAATATTTACATGTATATTTAATGGAATAATTTTTTTAATAATAATATTATAATTTTGGAATGAAAAAATACATCTTACCTCCTTTCTATAATAACCATTGAAAAATGGAAATGTTACTCAGGTCTATGTATAAGCTACCATCTGCATGATTGTAACATACTTAATTTATCAAAACCATATTTCATTATTGGACCTAAAACTATAATTTATCTATATATTTAATATTTATTTCATGACTATAATTCTTTATATTACATAATCATGGTCAATGTATGATGTTTGAAAATAAAAAATTGAAATATATATGAAAAACAAAGGGGCTAATAACCAATCATGTTTTTTTAAAATGAATTGAAAATAAATGGGTAATAAATCATCATAAGTAAATCATATATAGTATAATATATATAATTAGGGGTTATAATCGATTTATGAAAAAACATATATTTATTATATAGTATGTTAGAACATGTATCAAGGATATTTAGAATAATGTTGAGTTATTCCTAGTCTCTTTTTTGGGATACATGTGAAATTTCACGACTCGTTTCTTCTAAGTTCACCTAAGCATCAATTTTGAAATATTATTTAACTATTACCATAATATTTATGTTATTTAATGTTTTATTTGATTTTATACGTTATTTTTTCTTATAATTCAAAATATTACAGAAGTGATATGGGATTTCCATCTATCATTTATTTTCAATGAGACAAACACCATATACACCATAAGTATCTTCTTTCTATTGTATAGAATTACAATGAATGTATTTTATTATCATTATTTATAAAATTATTTGGATTGAAATATCCATTTTATGATATTACCTAAATGGGATTTACAGTATAATATTTCCCAATGTCTTTAGGGTTTTATGGTAAAATCTCATTATTTATCTGTATTGTTTATGTTTATTCATATAAAGATCATATCTTATGAATCATAGAACATCAAAATTTCAATATTTTTATCCAATAGTCATGTAATGTGAATATAGTTTTTCTCTTCATTTTCCTAACATTACATACTCTATATTTTTATAGAATGTTTTTTATGAATAATCATATTTATATCTCGGTTAGGTAAAAAAACTTTTACTTTTAAATCCATGTCTTCTAAAAATATTTTTAATATTTTATTAAAATTATTCCAATGATATTTTATATTAATTTTTACTGATGATTTAAAATTTAATGTTTTTAAAGGAAGATTAATTTCATTTTCTAAAAAATTATGATTTGGATTTTGTTGAAAATGTGAAAGGAATATTTGTTTTATAATGTACAACATGAAAAGAATTTCTCACCATCATGAAAGTTATTTTCTTTGATGATTCCATTATAAATTTTTTTAGGTTGATGAAAAATAAAATGAGTTTAATAATGTTTTATTATATAAAGAATAATTTATCAACAAATAAATGATATTTTTCTTGTTAAATGTATTAAATAATTTCTAATTATTTTATTATATGCCTATAAAGTTATTTTCATGGAAATTTTTTGAAAAAATATATCATGAAATCATACATTTAAAAATAATTTTTAATTTGGAATGTTATTTTCCTTAATAAATGTTCCATGTGAAATTTGAAAATCATATTTCATTTGATATGATATCATTGGATGTTATTTATTCTTTACTAAGGAAATTATAAAAGAATACAATTGTGTTTATTTCTTCAATTAGTTAAAGATTATGTTGATTAGAGTTTTATGAATCTGATTTTCCCCCATAGGTTATACCCTGATATAACTTTTGGAAAACCTTTTTTTATTTTGAGGGTTTACCATGAAAAATTTTATTTGAAACCAACTTATTTTAACATTTTAGGCTATAATGAAATTATGAAACTATTATTAATCATTCCCATTTATCATAGGTTTTGATATGATGTAATTTATATAAAACACTTATAATATCATCATTTATGATATGATAAATGTTTTTTGATCTTGTGGAACACGTAGTTATCATTTTATTTATATGATATGTGGGACCTATATCTCCCTCCAACAAATTATGTAAAAATTTATATCTCAAGAGATAGAGAAAAATATAAAGGGTATTGAACCTATTTCAATAAAGGTCTTGTTTTTGGGATGGTCTTGGGAGTGAACCATGGATACTATGATGGTTTGGGGAATGATCCCATCAAACTATGATGGCCTTTGAATTGAGTTTTTACTACTATGGAAAATATTTTATATGCTTATTTTGGTGTCCCAATTCATTGTCTAATACCAATTTTATTCTATCACAGTTTATATTATTTTATTTCAATATGATTCATGTTTAATAAATATCTGATATTTATGTAATGATGAAATATTATGTTATTTAATATATAATGTAGGTTTTATAATTAATATAATAATATTTTTCTAAATTTATGTTTTTGTCATGCTTACTTATCTCCTTGGATTACCCTTGCAGAGGATCTGTGCTAACGATTTCTAATGTCTCATATCGCATGGATACAAGTAAATTTTTAATTCATGTTTTATTGTGAATAATAAAAATGTGTATAATGTTTATGAGATATTATGATGATCATTCACCAAATTAGAAGGGTTTTCATCCAGTATCCAATGACAATCAACTATTATGGTCCATATAAATGTGGTTATTTAATATATTGAATACTCATTTAATAATAAGACATATATATATGAATATTAAATGTCTTTATACTTAGAAATACCATCACATAATACTATAACTAGAATAGAGTTTGGCCAAATGGGGTCATCAACCATCCACTCATTGACGACATGGATATTTTGAAAAACACTACCCAAGGGTCAAACGTGTGTCTATATCTCAGGTTCCATGGATGGAGTATCATAAAAAATCACAGAATATAAAACATATAATATATCTCACAACTACACTACGTGAATAAACACAGTACGTTTTAAAACAACAACTATCATCTCTTAGAAAACTGGATGAAACCTCTAATAACTCGATATCATATGTAGAAAAAAAAATAGTTGATATTAATTAGAAAATTATTTCCTTTAAACATTTAAACATAAATTAATATATCAATTCCCATTATTTAACACCATTCAATAAAAATTTCATTAACTACCGTATAATTTCCACCTCATTTATTTATAATTAAACTGATTCCATGGTTCTATAATATTATGAACATGTTTATTCCACTCAAGCATTGATACCTTGGGTTAAAACAAATATGGATAATAAAAATTAAACAATTATATGTTTTCTTGGAAACATCATAAGATAAAATATAATAGATTTATAAACAAGGCCCAACTAACTGCCTCAAGTAGTGGGGAATGTAATGTTGGTAAATAAGCTACCTAGCCATCCAATCATTTAAGATGAATATTATTATGGAAGAATATATCTTTTTTTATTAATATTTGGAATCAAATACTCAACATATTATTTTAATATTGGTTTCATCCATGACACCTCTATGAATATAATCATACATCCCACTCTCATAGGCATTAACTTATAACAAAAACATTAGACTCCCTGCCCATATAATATCTAACATCAACAATCCTAGGAACACATAATATTAAATATAATGGATAATATATAGATTAATCAGAAAAGATAAAAAATATAATTAACTTGGAATACATTGCCTATAAATAAGTCATTCATCCTTCACATACCAACGAGCTAACTAAATTCCAAATATTTATATTTTTAAAACTACTAGTTCTTCACTATCATTTATTAACAAATTCATTTTCATAGATTATAAACTTAAGAAAAATAAGCTATCAATTATTAAAAGATATAAATTATTTAATCATTTTTTCAAACACAACTTATTAGTTTCAAAAAAAGGATAAATAATTAAATTAAAACACCACATAATTTTAATCAACTAAAAGCATTTACATAATAATGTTTTTTACCCAATTATACTAAAATATAGAAGTAAAAATATATTTGAAATGAATTTAGAATAATTTTATTTATATAAAACTATATGTATATACAATTTAAAAAATTACAGCTATTTAATTTTTATCCATCAAATATTACTAGATTTATGGTATTTAATTTTTTTAAAAAAAATATAAAATTCTAAACACTAACATAAAAACTATGATAACCAATAATAATATATATTTCAAATTATCTATCAATTAAAGATCCAAACCATTATCACAATGGAGAAACATATGATCCCAATAACCAAAATTATTTTTTTCTCAATGTTGAATATTAATTATTAATGTTAATTCCACCATCGTCGAATGATTTTAATAATGAATCATTATGATTTCGTATAGAAATAATATTGGAAGAAATGAATACCTAACAAAAAGGGTTCCCACATTTGTGAAGGAGAACAGAATGACATGGGGATGTATGGGATTCTCTTTTAAAAGTAATCTTATACACGATAAGAACCTGCTGCCACAACCACACTAATAAATTCAAAATGAAATCCACAAAAAGAACTTTAGATAAAATATAACAGAAATAATGGTTTAGTGGAAAAAACAGTTCATAAGAGAAACCATTGAAAAAAATGGGAAAATAACATTGAATAACCACATGTCAAAAAAAGGAATATGTTGATCAATAACCATCATCTAACTACATAAGGTTGGGTCAGAATTACATGATTTGTGAAAATTTTATGTTGGAAGAGGCTAAAGATGATTTCTTATAGAAAAATGTTCATGGTGTGAATGGGTTATTCAAATCAAGAATGGACTGAGTATAACACCTATTGAATTATAGGTCACATATAAACATGAAATCGGTGATTAATTCATAGTGTAAATAACATGTTTAGAAAATTAATTTTAATATACATATATTCAAGAAATGTGAATTCCCATATATTAGTGTAGTGAATATACTAGGCACATGTTGAATATCACCCAACAATAATCTCCAATTAGGCCTTGATTTCTTATATAGGTCGTGAAATGAATTCCAAAATTGTGAATGGAGATCATTTAATGGACCTCTCATACTTCCAAATCAGTGCTCTCAAACACCACCAATCCATCTGCAAGCCTCCTCTAAGAATGGAAGTATTTGAAAACATAAAATGGGATAATATAGAAAAATCCCAAAACGTATATCAGATACGTTAGAAAAAATATCAACCTTGTAAATTTTAATCAAGTTCAGATATAAGAAAAAAAATGGGGCCATCTCAATAGCCACATTGTGAGATACCTCTCTAGAATCTCTATAAAAAAGGAGCTGAACCACATCTCTCATAAAAATAAATGGAAAACTTTGAAACACTGAAATTAATATCAATAGTGAGATACCTCTCAAACCATAGCAAGTCAAATATATATATAGGATAGAAATAATATCATATCATATAATAGTCAACAACAACAAAAACAAGAATTCATATAAGATAATTGATACAAATAAAATATATTAGGATACTGATTTTGTATCTTCAACTCATATTCTCATGTTCCACCTCTTCACCACCATACCACCAAAGAACATGAATGAAAAAGATAACATGCTTATGCAACACCTTCTCCCAGTGGCCCATAATCTTCACATGACACTCATTCAAGGTTTCACAATCATAAATTTCTTTCATTCACCAACACATAATTGGATAGTCATTGTGATCATAACAATGATGGTATGACACAAAAAACACGTCATGTATCTTTCTCATCTAAGGTGAATGTTATATCCAATGAACACATACTCCAACATGATCTAATGTATTTTAAGGAAAAAAAATATTGGGATAAAGATTACACCCATGTGTAAACATTAATTTCCCATTGAATGGAATAACCTTATGGAACACATTATCTCATACTTTAATCTTTAGGGATCTATTCATTCAATCGACATAGTAATCTTGATTATATTGTGATGACTTCACCCTCTTGAGTATAGCCTAAACCAACCATGTTGTCTTCCAAACATGGTCTATATTAATACAATATTTCTTTTCAACCCAAGTCCATCAAAGGATAGAATGGTTTGGGGGGACATAAAAATATTTAAATGGTTCCATACCAATGATGGAGTTAAAATTAATTTTATTTGAAAAATAATACAAATTATGGTGTCTAATCCTCAAAAATCTAAACTCTACGAAATAAGTGCCCAACATGTCCTCAATTGTTTTAATAGTTCTTTATATATGACTATTAATCAATTGATGAATCATAGTGCTATGGTAGAAGTGATTTCCAAAAGTGTGTGGCTGACCATTCGATTCCTCATAGGTAAAATGAGTACCATTATAAAAAATGATTATAATTGGGACACTTTTGAGTCTCACCTCCTTCTCTAGGTACTACCATGATAGAACCTTAAATTACCTCGACACCTTGATCACCTTAAAGGGTAATGATTTTATAAAAATATTTATTATTACACATATATAATTAAGGCCACCATAATCAAATATTAAAATTGTGAAAAAACTATCGACATATACCCCAAATTCAAAAATATATTGAATAATGGGTGAAGTACACAACTCAGAAAAAATTGTTAAGACTTCAAATTCTGGAAAACTATTAATCGAGACTGAAACACTTCAACTGAATTCATCAACATAGGAAATCCAAAATGACCACTCAACGGTTGATAGTCCATTCCCACACCAGGATGTTCTACATATGGTATACTATGGAATTCATAGTTTACCACCTCATAAATCCAATAAAATATGAAAATCCTCCCCTCAAATAACACAGAGTGTTGTTCATCCTTCAAATAACCATCGGGAGCATCACTATGCAAAAATCTATCTCTCTATACATCCATCATGGCATGCCATATCAAGGAATCCTCCACCAATTTTACAATATATTAGTGACCTACCATATGAATAAATCAAACCAATATCACAAACATTACGTATATCAATAATCAATACGTATTTTTGAGCCATCATATAAAAATAATCAATAGATTTATAGAAAACATCCATTTATATCTTCTTTTTAAGTGTTCCAACTAAAATATTATTCTTTTTCAGGTGTATATGAAACCCCAATGTCCGAATTCTCTAGGAATTCAATCCATCATTACTTCCATATGTTTAGGTATTTTTGGGAAAAGGTATAATTTATACTCTTGTGAACGTTAAAAAACCAAAAAACAATTTATGATGAGGTAATGTCAATAAAACTTCACAAAAAACATGTCTTCTTCCAAATCATGATTATTCATGGGATAGTTAATCTCATAGAGACAAAATTGATGAGAACCATAAGAATTTACTGGTCATGGATTCATCAGACCTAACCAAATATAAGAGGACATGAACTATAATAACACTAAAACTAAACTCCTATTATAGAAAATAATATATTGTAATGATATCAAACATCACATTTAATTGTAAGAAATCTACATGAAAACAACTAGTCTATTTGAATTGAAAAAAATTTCTATCATTGGTTATAATAAGAGTCATAATATGACCATATCTATGATGAACATACTATTTAATCCTATACAACCAACAAATATTATCACATATATAACACCCATGTAGTCTTATAAATAAAAAACTATATCCAATATGAAAATATCCAGGACTACACCATTGTGAGACATTAAATTCCCTAATAAAATAATATCTAAAGCATATAACTCAATATTTGATAGATTATTAAAAGATATTAATGATAACCCAATACTGTAATCAATAAAAACCGAAAAAACCAATCTATAATATATTTGATCACTATGTTGATCAAATTCATGAATATAGAATAAGGTTTCATCTAACCGAAGATCATAACGTTGAAATCGCAATTCACATAACAATATAAAAATGAATTCCCCAGGATATCCTCTTATATTATAAGAACATAATGACATCGAAACATAATAAAATACAAAGAGATATACAATCCCCATTCATCAAATTTAAATAATACAAAATACATGGAATATGATAATAGTTCTTCATTTTCACCAAATTCAAGTGACAATAATCTATACTAAGACCTATAATACCATTGAAATCCCTGATAAATTTAACTATGAATCACCAAGGAGTCATTATCAACCAAACAAAACCTTTCTAGAAAAGATCATTTACTTATACTTGAACCTACTGAAACTCAAGGGCATTATCCTATATGAAGACATCAGGATTAGATAGGATTCAACTTATAGATATATTTTAAAAGTGATTTAATTTCAATGTCATAATTTAAAAACATCCCCATAAATGATTTTATAGTAATCATTTAAAACCTTAGGAAATATAAGCAAATGAATTTATAAAAAACACATCATCAACTTAGACATTAAGAATGATACGGTGGAATATTCCTATGACCCATCCTATAGTCTTGCCTTCCAAGGAACAAAACATGATCTTCATTGATATCATAAAAAATCACCTACCTTTTGAGGTAATAAAAAATATCATACATAAATACAAGCATTCATACAAAGGATGATATAGTATGACTATATTTATAAAAATTGTGTGCATCCTAAAGAATGGTGTGACCTATGAACTAGGTTACATGATATACATAAATTATACATATAATCTCAACCTCTATCTTGCGTAGTCAAATTAAATGGAACATGGTGCCTATTCTCCTAATTTTGAGTGATAAAAAATTAGAAGGTAATATTAAGGATTTTTTATATACTAAATCATTAATTTAATGCACCGTATTATGAAACATGAAAAAGGTAACATGAATGACATCTAGCTTTCCTGGCACTGAAAACTCTAATGAGTTCAGCTTAACATAATGTAGTTCATGACATCTATGACCATAGTGAAAACCATCTCCATGGTTATACTATTCTTCCAAAACTTTATAAGAATACCTATTATCTCTTTTTCATACCCAACCTATTCTCTACATATTCGATGTTAGATCACTGTTTTACTACTTCCTCAGCTGAAACTACATTAATAATAAGACATGAAAAACAACCCTTGCTACATGATTTCTAATAAAAATGTTTAATATATAATTCGACTAATAACCTCATCCTCCACATGGGAAATATGTTTTCCATTCATTAATAGAGGCCCAATAGCCACAACCCACAGTGAACAGAAATGATGATGGTTGGGAATAAACCCCTACTATATAGAATCTATTCTATATAACAAACATGGAATCATATACTATAGAACTACCACATGAAAAATCCTCATCGATCTCCACTCTACAATATCCTCTCCTGGATAGTGTTCTTTTAATGTCATTTTAGATTTACAACACCAGGATTTATGTTAACAACATAATGTGGGGACCCGATGCTGGATTTCAGGAGACAAATCCTCATTGAAATGACTCTCCATAAACTCCTAACATGATAATAGTTTTCATTCCTAATAGATGAGGTTTACTAAATGGATCTTGAACTCTCACATATTAGATCTCCCTTGAAAATAATTATGTAGATCATAGTGACTAGACACCATTATGGGTTAATAATGAAACATGGAATGAAATTTGTCATAAAAAGTATCTCTTGAGATGGTAACGTTCTCATATTCTTGGAGGAACATAAACCAACACCACCTCATAGATCCATGATTCTTTGTCACTAGTAATGTAACATAGTTCACCTTCATTGAATGGATTGAGTATAATACTATATATTACTACTATATTCGGTCCACTATCACAGGTTTTGAAAAGGATCACTCAATATTATGTAGAAACTAAGGTTGAAGAACTAAAGCTATCCTCCCCCACATTAATCATCATTGACCATTACTCTAAAATTATATAATTTCACATCATTATAATCCACTTTAGCTTAATCCTGATAAGGATCTTGAAATTGAGGCGTACCAATAAAATAAAAATATAAAAGGGGGTTCTAAACCTAGAAAATATAATATTATGGACTTATAAAATGAATTATTTTTTAAAAGTTAAACCTAATCCTATGGTATGTGATTTATTTACAAAAAATCAACATGAATGATGCCTGGTCTATTTCTAGTTATCGATCCCACAACCAATACCTCATCACTTTTTCTCATATGTATACATAATTGTTTGTGCATAAAATCATAAGAGGACCTAAATACCAAGGTCCATGAACTTCAACATTTGTTTAAATACCATAATAAATATAGGTAACAATATTTCCATACCAACACAATATATAATCACATGTTCTCGTATTATAACTCCATAGTATCCCACAATAGAATGTGGTGATACCACTATGTCATGACCCCCTCCCCAAAAAGACGACCCACCTAGTTTGGTTATGGTATTAGAGAGATAATGTTTGATGAAACACTCATACAATAGGACACTATATGGATACAAACAATTATGGTGTATCATACACATATATAGGAGGAAATAACCTTTAAAATAGCTTAAACAAGTTCAATGATAACAATAAAAAGTAATACCTACTCAAGATTAATGTACAGGATCCCAAATATGTGTTTGTAATTCCCTACAACTGAACATGTGTGTGTAATTATATACTCATCAATGACCACAAAAACTGAAAAGATCAGGAATAACCCATGGAATATAAATTTCTATCCATATTAGAAACATGAATATCCTTGCCTAAAAATTATTATTATATACATTGTTTGAGGATTCCACATATAATTTGTTGTATTCTCCCTAGATCCTAATGTAAAAAATTGAAAATAAAAGATTGTAAAACCAAGTGAATACTAACTATATCTAACTCATCGCCGAAATCTATTTTCTATATTCCCATCCATAACATGGATATATCTCCCCATGTACCACATAAATGTGATAATATAATATAAAATCAAAATATGGTACCCCACTAACACTTCCAATATATAATTTTCCTCTACCCTAACATCCCATGCCTTGAGACATCTCTCTAAAATAACGAAATATTGTGGGAAGCTAGTCTAATGTATAATACCTTATACTCCAAGTATCAGATCTGTCACGACCCGTCCCCCGGGGCCTGTATCGTGACTAACCGAAGCCTGCATTCTATAGGTCAGGGGCTAGAGACTAGCACCAAATGCGTAAATCCCTAAACTGGGAAGGCCTTTTCGTTATAACTATAATCGAACACATCAGATTACACAAATGGAAGAAAAACACTAAGTAAAACTATATACAAAAGATGTGTTGGAATGTAAAAGGGTCTGAAAACAGAAGCCCAACAGGAAATTAAAAGTACCACTGAAGAAAAGTAAAGAAGCTATTTTGTTGTCCTCTGGGGTTTCTACCTGAAGGGTTGGTACAAATGGCCTCCTCAAAACTCCACGTCCGTCCGTCTCCTCTATGTACCGTCACACCGAGTGGTCCACCTTCGGGTACCATCTAGTCCTGCTACACTCTTCCTCAATTAGTGTTGTCCGTCATCTGCAACAAACACAACGAGGTGCGGGCATGGCCCGTGCAGTGGTGAGTATAATGATACTCAGTAGGGACACCGAGATCCTCAAGGTCTCACAAAATCCAAAAAGGATAAACCAAAAAGTATGAAATCAACGGATAGCCATTACGTAGGTAGATTCCCATACATATTCCTATGTTATCTAGTAACCCATCTCAATCATGAGGAAAAAATGAAAGTCATTAACTCAAATCAAACTAGGATTTTTATTATCGAAACCATGTCTAGTGACATACTCCTCCTCTATCGAGTACAGTGGGACCGCTGCGTCACAGAGAGGCACTTCCAACTATCCTTTAACTGCTAAGGTACTCCTCCTGTCGAGTACTATGGGTCTGTCACATCACACAAAGGTGCTCCCCACTATTGGTATGTCACGCTCACACTGAGGTGCTCCCCCTCGTAGTCTGCTTATGTACTCCTCCTATCGAGTATCGTGGGTCTACCACGCTCACCCAGAGGCGCTCCCCACTGTGGGTCTTCCACGTCACATAGAGGCGCTCCCTACTGGGCTGGTCGAGTCATTCCATGTCGAATCGGTCAAAAAGTCATCAGGTCACAGCCAGCTACTAAGTCTCTATACTTTGTCTTCTTGCATCTAGAAGGATCCGCTCCATGAGCTACTGGTCAATACTCAAACTATCATTATGTTCCTTGAAATATTATCTCAAAGGTCCTCTACGTCATAGGGGTCTCAATTCAATAGGCGGTGCGTCAATCGGATGCCCGATCTGTTTGTTATTAGCGTTTTTGTCCCAAGGGCTCGGTAGGATTCGTGTAAGATCTAACCTCACCGTATCTCAACTATACTCCGAATACTAGTGGGGTATTCTCAAAGGGACTAATTTTCTCAAAGAATACCGGTGCCGCTGATGATTCGTCAAATGGACGTCTGGTGGAAAATATATGGCCCACAAATGTAAAGGGGGTCAAAAGTTGGCATGGGGACGGTCCGACCGACTCGGCCCAACCCAGTCTAGTCCATCATGGTCTGGGTCGACCCAACTAGACTCACTGGTTCTAACCTGGCCCGTTGGGTGGGTCAGCCAGCTATGTTTGGCCCGGTTCGCTGGGCCCGGCCCAGAAAACTATAGGGGTGGTTCGGCCCGGGCACGTGCTTGGATCGGCCTGGAGGGTTGCAAGGGAGAGGCCCGGCGTGGCTCGACCTGGAGAACGCGAGGGAACTGGGACTCCGACTCAGCCCAGAGGGCATGGATCGTGTGGAGGCTGGCTCAGGGGTGGCCATTTCGGGGTGGCGTTTGTGGAGGCCGGCTCGAAGGCGGACGGGCTGGCCGCATCAGGGCACCGGGAGGAAGTAGGGCAATGACAGTGCACCAAGCAGGCCCCAGGGGCGCTGGGTAGGGCGCAACAGAACATTGAGAGGCCGCAAGGGTGCCAGAAGGGATCCGGGCAGGCCGTGGGGGCACTATACAAGGCGCTACAGGGCACCGGGAGGCCGTGGGGGTGCCGGCAGGGTGCAGTAGGGACCGGGAAGGCCGGTTCAGCAGAGCTTGGGCCGACGCGGGCTAGCAGTGCAATTCGCGGAGGCTGCGGGTAGCACAAACTTTGTCGTTGCCACCGTCTTCGCCTCGTTATTAATACGTCACCATGCCGTAGAATGTCACAAGAAGAGAGAGATCGATGGAGGATGGAAGTCCATATTAGGTTGGACCACACCCTCTGTGTTTAGGGAGATATCATTTGGCTCTTCATGAGAAGAAGATGATCAATAATACAACCGCGTCAATCTTTTATTATCCTTTGATGAAGTTAATAAAAAGTTACAACTTCAAAAATTAATAAACCCCCTACATTTTGATTCGTCGGTCGATGTTCATCATTCGTTTATAGAGTTGCATAAAGAAGATGATGAAGTTTTTCGTTCTCCGCATTCGTCACACACTCCCTATCCCGGGCTACGTCGGCCATGGAAGATACTCCACGTTGGTAGGTTCTGGGGGAGGAAGTCAAAAAAGGTTGTTTGCATTATTTTTTATTCATTATAAGATGAGGTTCCTCACTATTCGTTGGGAGATTTTCTCCCTATCTCTCCTCTTCATCTGTTCCAACAAAATGAAACATGCAAACAAAAATAATATATTGGTTATCTATTATTCTGTTGGCATAGAATTCAAAAAGGGAGAATAAATTAATTGGCTCCATATAATAAATGTAGAGGATTGGCATAATAAATTATGCTTTGTCCAATTAATTATAAAGATATGTGGAGAGGCTCTCCCTCATTAATGAGGGTGTGATGAGAGGTTACTCTCCTCCCATTAATAGGGGTCGGGTGGTCACCACCACTATCATTTAAATGAGAGGTTATGGTCTCGGCTGGTCCCCATGTCGTAACCTCTCGCAGAAGGTTGAATTTGGGTGGGCCTCACCATTATAACCTCTCATGGGAGGTTCGGGTGTGGCGGTACCACCTCCAACTCCCATGTGGAGGATTTAACCAACAATAACATACATGGCATCTTAAAATAAAATAAAGTTTACAACACTTTATTTTATTATTATTTTTTAAAAAACATCAAAAACTTACTTTTATTATCGACCATCTTCCACTAAGGTGAAAGTATTCTTAATTGAATATCAGTGTTGGGAGATCAATGGTGCCCTTAGATTTGATATCTGAGCACCAGTTCATAAATTATGAAGTCCCACTCGTACGTTTACTGAACGTACCCGAACAAAACTTTAGAAATTGATTCCGGGAACAACGGGCCTCGGAATCAAGCGCCGTAAATTTTCGCGGACTTATAAAAATCTCATTAATTTATGAAAAATATTTCCACTGAATTTATGGTTCTTTACATTCTCCCCACCTTAGGGATTTACATTGTAACGCCCCGACCCTAGTTACCTAGAGTCGGTGCATTATTACATTACATTGGCATGATCACGAGAAAGATCAAGTCTCGAAAGATCGATTAGTTTAGTAGCCTTGGAATAACTAGATACATCCATAATTTTTTTACATTACATCATAAAAAAACATCTTGTCTTCATATCCCCTCATACTATCCCTGCAGGTCATTCATAAATTACTTCTTCATAATCCTGGGAAAAATAAAACATTGAAAGGGGTGAGCTCATATGCTCAGTAAGGATAACATTATAGCATATGATTTCATAAATAAGCATAAACACTTAAGGCAATTTATAACTAAAACAAAAGACTTTTAAACTTGAACTTCAGCATAAAATGGCAAAGGTAAAATGAAATAATGCCATTTACATACTCACATGGATATTCTACTAGTCGAATGATCACATGAAATATCAATATCCACTTTCATAATGTTGGAATTCATAATGCCAGACTATCATAACCACTTAGCCAAGGCCTCGTGCCAAGACTACAAATAAGATTTTGTCAAGGCCTTGTGCCAAGACACTAGTTTGTCTCATGAGACCTACCGATGCATCGAGCAGCTATAGCGGGCTCCACCCGTCACTTATTAAGTCCAATTCATTCCTCATATGAATAGGTTTAAACATAAAATAAACATTCGTATTAAAACTAGCATACGAAATGTCAATACTTTAACCACAAACCATGAATGGTATAAAAATAGAACATCCACAGTCAAACATAACTCATTTGATACAATATGGAAGATTGTATTGTATCACATTAACCTCAATCATGAATAATGAAGGATGTTGACATAGATGAAAATAATCATCAAAACTATTTGAGAGAAATATCCCTCTTTTCTTGAAAACATTTAAAAGTCACACTATTTGTCAAGAAGCCATTTAAAAGTAGACTTTTGAATCAAAGTGTCCCATACCACTTTGAAACTTTTAAAAGGAGTTTTAATTTTAAAACTTTAATGTCCATATAAATAAATCCTTAAAACCATTTTTAAAACATGGACATTAATGAGAAAGATATAGAAGAATAAGTCTTTAAAACATTTTAAAATGGTATTTTGGTTAGAGGTTCTAACCAAAAGAGAGACACTTGAATACAAATAATTGAGGTAATAAAAACATTGTAATATCATGAGAATAAAGGGATTCATGATATACTATGTCAAGTACATTATATACACCGCATAAAAGTGATTTGGTGTATATCAACAAAGAAGTCTCAGTTCAATGTAAATTGAGATGAAATCTCTCATAAAGGCCGTATCCTTAGGTTAAGGATAAATCAACGACATAATTATGTGTGAAAAATATAAATACACTAAATATGATTGAATATTCAGTGTAAAACAATCAAAGGATATTCACACATATTCTTGTAGAAACAACACCAACTAATTGGATATTTAACTCAACAAATGGAGATTGAGTTAAAATTACTCTTATCAAGTTCATACCGATCACTTGAGAATTTATCAATGGAGTGATTATGTGTATCAAAAGTATATCCATAGAAAGGGGAGTGGAAATTAAGGCATAATCAAATGAATAGAGATTCCACACATAATCTTGGAGTAATATAATCAATGAAATATGTGTAAAGCCAAATGAGTGGAAATTGAAATCTCAAATTCCCTTATCGATTAGGTAACTTACGAAACATACACCCATGAAAGAAGTATCATAACATGATGATTTAAATACCCATAAATTAAAGTATATTACACAATGAATACAATGATGGGCAGTACACCACATTCAATAATTAAGTGGTGAACAATGGAAATCTCACGGAATTGAAAGTGAGATAAGAAAATCCCTTACCACGTTAATCAACTGAGTCGCATGGCCAAAAGTTAATAACCACCAAATGATTTACAGAATAACATGAATATAAAGTGAATCATTATAATATATATCAAATGGAAGTACACAATACACCACTTTCAATAATTTAGTAGCGAACAATGGAAATCTCACGGAATTGAAAGTGAGATAAGAGAATCCCTTACTTTGTAATTTTTCCTTGGTTGATGGTAGGTTTAACTCCTGTATAATGGTGAAATAATTGTTATTGAATAATACAAGAATAATTTACTTTAATATGATATCATATATGATCTTTTAACATTGATTTGTTAATAATATCTTAGAATTATCGTCATTTCGGGTGTTAACGGGTTCATTTTACTTTATATTCTTTGTTATGTGAGCCATATTCGTTATTAATGGGATGTATATTATTCATATCCATAATGATATAAAGTCCTTAGATACTATTTTTAAATCATCAAATTATAATTATACTTGAATGGATATGATGGACAATGAATCTCATCGCGTTCGTGGAGACGGTAGTCCGCACGTACGCACGAACGCTACTTCCATTTAATTTTTCATTTTAAAAGAATTGAATCAAAATGATACATAGGTATATTATTATTCCAGTATAATATAATATTTTATATATGTTACTTAAGTTCATTAACACCATCCTTTATACGTTCCATGTGTGGTATGAACGAGTCATATCATTTTAAGGGGGCGGTAGTCCGTACTTCCTCAAATGAAATTATCGTATATATATACAACATGAAACGAATAACGATATGAAATAAAATGGAATTACAGAAGCTTATATATAAAATATATATCATTAATATCATATTTAATTACAGTGCCA
This sequence comes from Viscum album, assembly GCA_963277665.1. Taxonomy (NCBI): domain Eukaryota; kingdom Viridiplantae; phylum Streptophyta; class Magnoliopsida; order Santalales; family Viscaceae; genus Viscum; species Viscum album. The sequence goes on along the minus strand of OY728132.1, from coordinate 2,014,124,328 downwards.
TCATAATGGCCACCATGAGAGGCGGTAAGATGTATTTGAACAATCATCATTTCGTGAGGCGTTAGTTTTCCATCCACAGAAACATTATGTTCATCATCCATTAGATGGAGTTGTGTGTATGTGTAGTTTGAATCCTTCTTATAACAACATCCTAGTATATTTGGGATACTGGTGTTGTTACAAAAGAAAGGAAATAAAAAGATTTTTGGGGTTGGAGAAGAAAAATAAATGAAAATAATTGAAGAGAAATCGTTACCTTTAATTTAGGTAACTCACTTTGGTTGGAACCAAAGGACTTCTTGAAATGATTTCTTCCTAAGGGGAAGCTTCAAGGATGAGGATAGGGATGTGGGGAGCTTAGTTTGGCAGAGTTTGTATGAGCCAAGTGGCTGGAGAGGTGTGAAGAATGAGTAGAAGTGGTCTCCTTTTATAAGGGAGAAGAGGGGCTCTTTAGGAAAGAGTGAATGTATTACTTTATAATATAGTTATATTCGGTTTATAATGGTCCAAAAATCATTGAGGTCGAAGATAAGATGACTCAGATTCTAAATAACATCAACCAATAAGAATTGGACAGGTTTTAGATAATATTTTAATCATTATAATCTTATTTATTTAAATGATTTATTAATGAGGTAAACATTGCATCATTATTGTGTCATTACTAATTTAAATTATTTTATGTCTAAAAATTATAAATAAAATATCATTATGTAGGAAATCCTTTTAGCTTTCTAATGAATATTTATAATCGAAAATCCAACATGTATAACCCTATGTAAAAATTGTTCTTCTAAAAGATGTAAGCTTATGCCATTTTTATTTTTATTTTAACTTTATTAATATAAAGTGTCCCTACCACATACAAGTGGCTCCAAGGGGTCCCCAAATTGACCCAAGGATGCTCATGGTCGGGTATGTGTCCACCAGTAAGTTTAGGACACGTTTTAGGGTAATTTTGTATTATTATAATATTATTTTTTAACCCTTATTTACCGGATTTACCCTTAACCATGGTAAATAAAATATTTACCACAGTAATTATTCAAAATGTCTAAAAATAAAAGTTACCTATTTACACAATTTGGACATCCTGATTCCAAATATGGAACCCATTTTTCTAAATTCAAAACACAGAAGTGGCAGAAATTAATTTAAAATTAATTCCCGCTGTCAAAACAAAAAGCGTGTTTTTAAGAGGTAATAACTATCAAAAGATTGACACTTGTTTATGTTCGGTTTAATTGTAAAATTATGCCCAATGATCAACATTATATTAAATGGTAAAAATATATTCTAAATATACTTTAAAACCACTCAAATTCACAATTTATCACTATTAATTATTTTGATTAAAAAAGTTGTTTTTAATTAAAATTTAGTAATTTTCACTATTCATCAAAATATAAAAGTTATCCGAAAAGTACCAAAATTTCAGCCTAGGCTAATTTCAATATTCCGAATCCAAAAATGAAGTACATTTTGAAATATAAAGTATATATGATTTCAAAAAGTAGGTATTACTATCCACAACGGCTAGTTTAATTAGTTGTGGTGTGTGTTAGAACTCGAGGTTGCGTACAACACACTTTATCGCATTATTCGAAGGGAAACGTACCGTGGAAGCTTGGGGTGTTACATTCTCTCCTCCTTCAATAAATTGCGTCCTCGAAATTTTTAAAATTTTGCTTGGGAATATAATGGAAAGTCCCACATCGGAAAAAGAGTCAATAAAACTATAACTTTAAAAGAAAGAAAGATAGGTATAAGGGTCATCCAAGATAACCCATACTAGGATTCCATGTAAGAAAACATGGATATGGATGATAAACTAAGTGTCAAGTTCTGAAGGAGAGGGATAGAAATCATGATCAGGAGAAAGTTAACAATGAGAAAACCACAAACTTGTGTTGGGACAAACGACCATTAGTCTCCTAGTAGGAAAGTAAACAGACACCATTTTTTTTAAAGTTACATTACATAAGGAAGAGGAATTCATTTATGATATTGACGAAGAACATTATGAGATATACTTACATTTTAAGTAAATTTTCACTCTTTAATAAATTTCCACCACTAACTCAATTTTTTTTAAACGATGAGTATTCAAGAAGACTTGGTCACACTGGAAGAGCTAGAATAAACTTCTATAGAATCACATGATCCATGCAGGATAAACCATATATTTACATTGTCTTTGAAGATTAATCAAAACCAAAATGGTAAGTGAATGATATAATGATCCCCCAAAAGGATATTCATTGAGATAAATATGCACTAATCTTAATTTCTAAAATTAAACCAACAATACCCCAAAGTTAAATAGATACCATTCAATAACCAATTGTCCTTAAAATCCTTTAATATAATCCAAACTAATATTGAAACCCAAATCATAGAAGAATTTGATTATGTAGTCTCCCATGTTACATTGTATCTCCAAATGACATCAAATACTCTTAAAGTCACATACTTAAAAGTAATTAACATCATCACATATTCTCTGTTATAGGTTAATTATTTCCATAAATAACCCAAATCACTATAAATCAATAATAAAAACGTAGATAAAAATCCACCATTACTCTATAAATGAAACCCCATTGTATTCTATTTTCCTTGGGCATATAGTGTTCCCAAAAAAGCGAACATCTTCCAAAATAACATTTATCACTTCATCACCAAATCATTTTCCTATACCAAGGGTATTCATTTGATAAGACATAAGAACCCAAATCATCTTATTATTGATCAATCAAAAAAAATAGTCACACTAACCAGGGACTTCACGTAGTCCAGTGGTAGGCGATAAATCCCAATCGCACTTTGGTTGTGGGTTCGATTCCCACAACTTTGTCCGACGCGACGGGTTGTCACACGGTCTACATGTTGTCCTTTTTCAAAAAATATATTTTATAATATTACCAAAATGAGATAAATTCCTCAAAATAACATAATTTAACCACAAATATTATATCATACCTTGCATTTTCATCCCAAATTATAATAACTTATAATTTCCTCAAACCCAATGATCATATAAGACCAAATGGTTATTTATAACTATATCCGCAACAGAAAAGATAATTCTTCCTCAGATATCATTTTCACATGATAAATTGCAGGTTTACACATACAAGAGAAAATTATTCCAAAGTAATCCCATCAATAAAGAGCACTAACATTTTTAAACATTTCACCATCCATTTATTTCCACATAGGTTCTTCATCATATGTTCCTCGGGTTCCCACATTGCCTCTTCCATCTTATGATTTATCCATAGATCTTTTACCAGACAAGTCATTCGGTTTCTCAACACTTGATCTTTGGTATGAAGAATTATGATAGGCTCTTCACAATAAGATAGATCGAGTTCCAGTTATAATTCTTCATAGGTGAGTACATGCATTGGGCCAGACATGTATTTTGTCACTAGAGGTATGTGGATCACAACATGAACTCTGGAGAGACTAGGCGGATTTGACTTTTGGTAGAATGTGTTCATGTGTCACAATGGTACCTCAGGAATTTTTCAAAATCATCTACTTCCTTTACCCAAAAACTCCTCATCCATTTTGGATTATATCGATGGAAGCATCGATGCATCATAAAAAAATAGGTATTTCTTATATATAATTTTGAGACATCGTCTTTAACATGTTTTTTTAGAAAAAATCTCACTGATTCATCTTCAAATATTTCAAAATAACGTTTTGGTAAATCAGTTTTCGTATATCCCAAAAGACATAAATATATAATTTGATACATATAGGCTGCTCGGAGGTCTCCCTCTTCTGCAGCATCTAGAAAATAATTTAGTGCATCTTAATTTTGAGATAAAGTGAATAATTTGAAAAGACCCTGATGGTACTTCCCACACTTAGCATGGTAAGAAAGTTGAGAGTGCAACATTATCCCATAGTCGGTACTTGATCCTTGAAAGAATCGTGCAATGCTAGAGGTATTGGATGTCTCATAAAGTTGTTTTCATGTAACTTGGACATTTGAAAAAGTTTCAACATCGTCTGCGCATGACTTCTGGATAATAATTGTAAGTAGTTCTTCAGGAAGAGAGAGAAGAGATGTTCGTGATCTTGCTCCCTCCATGTTTCAACTAACAAAAGAAAATACAATTAGGGTTTTTTGAATACTTATCTAATAACAATGTAAAAAAATAGACATAATAGGATAATCTTGTAATTGAACAATATATCCTAACTTGGGGTACCCTATGTTAAAATCTAGGTTATCCACTATCTATTTGCCGACATATATTCTTAGGGGCATTTTTTTTTGTATTCCCTTAATAATGGTTTATACTAATCTTGTGAATTTACCAAAGCATATCCCCCGGGAGTGTCATAACCAAGAGTGCAGCAAGGCCCGTTGTCGTGCACCAGTTCCCGTTCGAGTCTAGCTCAAAGCGGTGTTTTCGGGTTTTACCCCTAGGTACATCTGTGCCAGAGCCGCCTCTACCTGCTCGTATCCAGACAGGGATGTATTGCTCGGAAAACTCACAAAATATCTACAATACCAAAATTCTAGGAAGTTCTTCTATACTAATCCTCAATGTTCATCTTAGGTTTACGTGCTCTAATCAGAGTTTATCTAAATCTAGCTTCCAAGGTTTGTACTAAACTTCCTCTGATACCAACTGTAACGCCCCGACCCTAGTTACCTAGAGTCGGTGCATTATTACATTACATTGGCATGATCACGAGAAAGATCAAGTCTCGAAAGATCGATTAGTTTAGTAGACTTGGAATAACTAGATACATCCATAATTTTTTTACATTACATCATAAAAAAAACATCTTGTCTTCATATCCCCTCATATTATCCCTGCAGGTCATTCATAAATTACTTCTTCATAATCCTGGGAAAAATAAAACATTGAAAGGGGTGAGCTCAGATGCTCAGTAAGGATAACATTATAGCATAAGATTTCATAAATAAGCATAAACACTTAAGGCAATTTATAACTAAAACAAAAGCCTTTTAAACTTGAACTTCAGCATAAAATGGAAAAGGTAAAATGAAATAATGCCATTTACATACTCACATGGATATTCTACTAGTCGAATGATCACATGCAATATCAATATCCACTTTCATAATGTTGGAATGCATAATTCCAGACTATCATAACCACTTAGCCAAGGCCTCGTGCAAAGACTACAAATAAGATTTTGTCAAGGCCTTGTGCCAAGACACTAGTTTGTCTCATGAGACCTACCGATGCATCGAGGAGCTATAGCGGGCTCCACCCGTCACTTATTAAGTCCAATGCATTCCTCATATGAATAGGTTTAAACATAAAATAAACATTCGTATTAAAACTAGCATACGAAATGTCAATACTTTAACCACAAACCATGAATGGTATAAAAATAGAACATCCACAGTCAAACATAACTCATTTGATACAATATGGAAGATTGTATTGTATCACATTAACCTCAATCATGAATAATGAAGGATGTTGACATAGATGAAAATAATCATCAAAACAATTTGAGAGAAATATCCCCCTTTTCTTGAAAACATTTAAAAGTCACACTATTTGTCAAGAAGCCATTTAAAAGTAGACTTTTGAATCAAAGTGTCCCATACCACTTTGAAACTTTTAAAAGGAGTTTTAATTTTAAAACTTTAATGTCCATATAAATAAATCCTTAAAACCATTTTTAAAACATGGACATTAATGAGCAAGATATAGAAGAATAAGTCTTTAAAAAATTTTAAAATGGTATTTTGGTTAGAGGTTCTAACCAAAAGAGAGACACTAGAATAAAAATAATTGAGGTAATAAAAACTTTGTAATATCATGAGAATAAAGGGATTCATGATATACTATGTCAAGTATATTATATACACCGCATAAAAGTGATTTGGTGTATATCAACAAAGAAGTCTCAGTTCAATGTAAATTGAGATGAAATCTCTCATAAAGGCCGTATCCTTAGGTTAAGGATAAATCAACGACATAATTATGTGTGAAAAATATAAATACACTAAATATGATTGAATATTCAGTGTAAAACAATCAAAGGATATTCACACATATTCTTGTAGAAACAACACCAACGAATTGGATATTTAACTCAAAAAATGGAGATTGAGTTAAAATTACTCTTATCAAGTTCATACCAATCACTTGAGAATTTATCAATGGAGTGATTATGTGTATCAAAAGTATATCCACAGAAAGGGTAGTGGAAATTAAGGCATAATCAAATGAATAGCGATTCCACACATAATCTTGGAGTAATATAATCAATGAAATATTTGTAAAGCCAAATGAGTGGAAATTGAAATCTCAAATTCCCTTATCGATTAGGTATCTTACGAAACATACACCCATGAAAGAAGTATCATAACATGATGATGTAAATACCCATAAATTAAAGTATATTACACAATGAATACAATCATGGGCAGTACACCACATGCAATAATTAAGTGGTGAACAATGGAAATCTCACGGAATTGAAAGTGAGATAAGAAAATCCCTTACCATGTTAATCAACTGAGTCGCATGGCCAAAAGTTAATAACCACCAAATGATTTACAGAATAACACGAATATAAAGTGAATCATGATAATATATATCAAATGGAAGTACACAATACACCACTTTCAATAATTTATTAGCGTACAATGGAAATCTCACGGAATTGAAAGTGAGATAAGAGAATCCCATACTTTGTAATTTTTCCTTGGTCGATGGTAGGTTTACCTCCTGTATAATGGTGAAATAATTGTTATTGAATAATACAAGAATCATTTACTTTAATATGATATCATATATGATCTTTTAACATTGATTTGTTAATAATATCTTAGAATTATCGTCATTTCGGGTGTTAATGGGTTCATTTTACTTTATATTCTTTGTTATGTGAGCCATATTCGTTATTAATGGGATGTATATTATTCATATCCAGAATGATATAAAGTCCTTAGATACTATTTTTAAATCATAAAATTATAATTATACTTGAATGGATATGATGGACAATGAATCTCATCGCGTTCGTGGAGACGGTAGTCCGCACGTACGCACGAACGCTACTTCCATTTAATTTTTCATTTTAAAAGAATTGAATCCAAATGATACATAGGTATATTATTATTCCAGTATAATATAATATTTTATATATGCTACTTATGTTCATTAACACCGTCCTTTATACGTTCCATGTGTGGTATGAACGAGTCATATCATTTTAAGGGGGCGGTAGTCCGCACTTCCTCAAATGAAATTATCGTATGTATATACAACATGAAACGAATAAGGATATGAAATAAAATGGAATTACAGAAGATTATATATAAAATATATATAATTAATATCATATTTAATTACAGTGCCATCATAATGGCCACTATGAGAGGCGGTAAGATGTATTTGAACAATCATCGTTTCGTGAGGCGTTAGTTTGCCATCCACAGAAACACTATGTTCATCATCCATTATATGGAGTTGTGTGTATGTGTAGTTTGAATACTTCTTATAACAACATCCTAGTATATTGGGGATACTGGTGTTGTTACAAAAGAAAGGAAATAAAAAGAGTTTGGGGGTTGGAGAAGCAAAATAAATGAAAATAATTTAAGAGAAATCGTTACCTTTAATTTAGGTAACTCACTTTGGTTGGAACCAAAGGACTTCTTGAAATGATTTATGCCTAAGGGGAAGCTTCAAGGATGAGGATAGGGATGTGGGGAGCTTACTTTGGCAGAGTTTGGACGAGCAAAGTGGCTTGAGAGGTGTGAGTAATGAGTAGAAGTGGTCTCCTTTTATAAGGGAGAAGAGGGGCTCTTTAGAAAAGAGTGAAAGTATTACTTTATAATATAGTAATATTCAGTTTATAATGGTCCAAAAATCATTGAGGTCGAAGATAAGATGACTCATATTCTAAATAACATCAACCAATAAGAATTGGACAGGTTTTACATAATATTTTAATCATTATAATCTTATTTATTTAAATGATTTATTAATGAGGTAAACATTGCATCATTATTGTGTCATTAATAATTTAAATTATTTGATGTCTAAAAATTATAAATAAAATATAATTATGTAGGAAATCTATTTATCTTTCTAATGAATATTTATAATCTAAAATACAACATGTATAACCCTATGTAAAAATTGTTCTTCTAAAAGATGTAAGCTTATTCCATTTTTATTTTTATTTTAACTTTATTAATATAAAGTGTCCCTACCACATACAAGTGGCTCCAAGGGGTCCCCAAATTGACCCAAGGATGCTCATGGTCGGGTATGTGTCCACCAGTAAGTTTAGGACACGTTTTAGGGTAATTTTGTATTATTATAATATTATTTTTTAACCCTTATTTACCGGATTTACCTTTAACCATGGTAAATAAAATATTTACCACAGTAATTATTCAAAATGTCTAAAAATAAAAGTAACCTATTTACACAATTTGGACATCCTGATTCCAAATATGGAATCCATTTTTCTAAATTCATAACACAGAAGTGGCAGAAATTAATTTAAAATTAATTCCCGCTGTCAAAACAAAAAGCGTGTTTTTAAGAGGTAATAACTATCAAAAGATTGACACTTGTTTATGTTCGGTTTAATTGTAAAATTATGCCCAATGATCAACATTATATTAAATGGTAAAAATATATTCTAAATATACTTTAAAACCACTCAAATTCACAATTTATCACTATTAATTATTTTGATTAAAAAAGTTGTTTTTAATTAAAATTTAGTAATTTTCACTATTCATCAAAATATAAAAGTTATCCGAAAAGTACCAAAATTTCAGCCTAGGCTAATTTCAATATTCCGAATCCAAAAATGAATTCCATTTTGAAATATAAAATATATATGATTTCAAAAAGTATGTATTACTATCCACAACGGCTAGTTTAATTAGTTGTGGTGTGTGTTAGAACTCGAGGTTGCGTACAACACCCGCTATCGCATTATTCGAAGGGAAACGTACCGTGGAAGCTTGGGGTGTTACATTATCCCCTCCTTCAATAAATTGCGTCCTCGCAATTTTTAAAATTTTTCTTGGGAATATAATGGAAAGTCCCACATCGGAAAAAGAGTCAATAAAACTATCACTTTAAAAGAAAGAAAGAGAGGTATAAGGGTCATCCAAGATAACCCATACTAGGATTCCATGTAAGAAAACATGGATATGGATGATAAACTAAGTGTCAAGTTCTGAAGGAGAGGGATAGAAATCATGATCAGGAGAAAGTTAACAATGAGAAAACCACAAACTTGTGTTGGGACAAACGACCATTAGTCTCCTAGTAGGAAAGTAAACGGACACCATTTTTTTAAAGTTACATTACATAAGGAAGAGGAATTCATTTATGATATTGACTAAGAACATTATGAGATATACTTACATTTTAAGTAAATTTTCACTCTTTAATAAATTTCCACCACTAACTAATTTTTTTTTTAAACGATGAGTATTCAAGAAGACTTGGTCACACTGGAAGAGCTAGAATAAACTTCTATAGAATCACATGATCCATGCAGGAGAAACCATATATTTACATTGTCTTTGAAGATTAATCAAAACCAAAATGGTAAGTGAATGATCTAATGATCCCCCAAAAGGATATTCATTGAGATAAATATGCACTAATCTTAATTTCTAAAATTAAACCAACAATACCCCAAAGTTAAATAGATACCATTCAATAACCAATTGTCCTTAAAATCCTTTAATATAATCCAAACTAATATTGAAACCCAAATCATAGAAGAATTTGATTATGTAGTCTCCCATGTTACATTGTACCTCCAAATGACATCAAATACTCTTAAAGTCACATACTTAAAAGTAATTAACATCATCACATATTCTCTGTTATAGGTTAATCATTTCCATAAATAACCCAAATCACTATAAATCAACAATAAAAACGTAGATAAAAATCCACCATTACTCTACAAATGAAACCCCATTGTATTCTATTTTCCTTGGGCATATAGTGTTCCCAACAAAGAGAATATCTTCCAAAATAACATTTATCACTTAATCACCAAATCATTTTCCTATACCAAGGTATTCATTTGATAAGACATAAGAACCCAAATCATCTTATTATTTATCAATCAAAAAAAATAGTCACACTAACCAGGGACATCACGTAGTCCAGTGGTAGGCGATAAATCCCAATCGCACTTTGGTTGTGGGTTCGATTCCCACAACTTTGTCCGACGCGAGGGGTTGTCACACGGTCTACATGTTGTCCTTTTTCAAAAAATATATTTTATAATATTACCAAAATGAGATAAATTCCTCAAAATAACATAATTTAACCACAAATATTATATCATACCTTGCATTTTCATCCAAAATTATAATAACTTATAATTTCCTCAAACCCAATGATCATATAAGACCAAATGGTTATTTATAACTATATCCGCAACAGAAAAGATAATTCTTCCTCAGATATCATTTTCACATGATAAATTGCAGGTTTACACATACAAGAGAAAATTATTCCAAAGTAATCCCATCAATAAAGAGCACTAACACTTTTAAACATTTCACCATCCATTTATTTCCACATAGGTTCTTCATCATATGTTCCTCGGGTTCCCACATTGCCTCTTCCATCTTATGATTTCTCTATAGATCTTTTACCAGACAAGTCATCCGGTTTCTCAACACTTGATCTTTGGTATGAAGAATTCTGATAGGCTCTTCACAATAAGATAGATCGAGTTCCAGTTATAATTCTTCATAGGTGAGTACATGCATTGGGTCAGGCATGTATTTTGTCACTAGAGGTATGTGGATCACAACATGAACTCTGGAGAGACTAGGCGGATTTGACTTTTGGTAGAATGCGTTCATGTGTCACAATGGTACCTCAGGAATTTTTCAAAATCATCTACTTCCTTTACCGAAAAACTCCTCATCCATTTTGGATTATATCGATGGAAGCATCGATGCATCATAAAAAAATAGGTATTTCTTATATATAATTTTGAGACATCGTCTTTAACATGTTTTTTTAGAAAAATTCTCACTGATTCATCTTCAAATATTTCAAAATAAGGTTTTGGTAAATCAGTTTTCGTATATCCCAAAAGACATAAATATATAATTTGATACATATAGGCTGCTCAGAGGTCTCCCTCTTCAGCAACATCTAGAAAATCATTTAGTGCATCGTAATTTTGAGATAAAGTGAATAATTTGAAAAGACCCTGATGGTACTTCCCACACTTAGTGTGGTAAGAAAGTTGAGAGCGCAACATTATCCCATATTCGGTACTTGATCCTTGAAAGAATCGTGCAATGCTAGAGGTATTGGATGTCTCATAAAGTTGTTTGCATGTAACATGGACATTTGAAAAAGTTTCAACATCGTCTGCGCATGACTTCTGGATAATAATTGTAAGTAGTTCTTCAGGAAGAGAGAGAAGAGTTGTTCGTGATCTTGCTCCCTCCATGTTTCAACTAACAAAAGAAAATACAATTAGGGTTTTTTGAATACTTATCTAATAACAATGTAAAAAAAATAGACATAATAGGATAATCTTGTAATTGAACAATATATCCTAACTTGGGGTACCCTATGTTAAAATCTAGGTTATCCACTATCTATTTGCCGACATATATTCTTAGGGGCATTTTTTTGTATTCCCTTAATAATGGTTTATACTAATCTTGTGAATTTACCAAAGCATATCCCCCGGGAGTGTAATAACCAAGAGTGCAGCAAGGCCCGTTGTCGTGCACCAGTTCCCGTTCGAGTCTAGCTCAAAGCGGTGTTTTCGGGTTTTACCCATAGGTACATCTGTGCCAGAGCCGCCTCTACCTGCTCGTATCCAGACAGGGATGTATTGCTCGGAAAACTCACAAAATATCTACAATACCAAAATTCTAGGAAGTTCTTCTATACTAATCCTCAAAGTTCATCTTAGGTTTACGTGCTCTAATCAGAGTTTATCTAAATCTAGCTTCCAAGGTTTGTACTAAACTTCCTCTGATACTAACTGTAATGCCCCGACCCTAGTTACCTAGAGTCGGTGCATTATTACATTACATTGGCATGATCACGAGAAAGATCAAGTCTCGAAAGATCGATTAGTTTAGTAGACTTGGAATAACTAGATACATCCATAATTTTTTTACATTACATCATAAAAAAAACATCTTGTCTTCATATCCCCTCATACTATCCCTGCAGGTCATTCATAAATTACTTCTTCATAATCCTGGGAAAATAAAACATTGAAAGGGGTGAGCTCAGATGCTCAGTAAGGATAACATTATAGCATAAGATTTCATAAATAAGCATAAACACTTAAGGCAATTTATAACAAAAACAAAAGCCTTTTAAACTTGAACTTCAGCATAAAATGGCAAAGGTAAAATGAAATAATGCCATTTACATACTCACATGGATATTCTACTAGTCGAATGATCACATGCAATATCAATATCCACTTTCATAATGTTGGAATGCATAATGCCAGACTATCATAACCACTTAGCCAAGGCCTCGTGCCAAGACTACAAATAAGATTTTGTCAAGGCCTTGTGCCAAGACACTAGTTTGTCTCATGAGACCTACCGATGCATCGAGGAGCTATAGAGGGCTCCACCCGTCACTTATTAAGTCCAATGCATTCCCCATATGAATAGGTTTAGACATAAAATAAACATTCGTATTAAAACTAGCATACGAAATGTCAATACTTTAACCACAAACCATGAATGGTATAAAATTAGAACATCCACAGTCAAACATTACTCATTTGATACAATATGGAAGATTGTATTGTATCACATTAACCTCAATCATGAATAATGAAGGATGTTGACATAGATGAAAATAATCATCAAAACTATTTGAGAGAAATATCCCCCTTTTCTTGAAAACATTTAAAAGTCACACTATTTGTCAAGAAGCCATTTAAAAGTAGACTTTTGAATCAAAGTGTCCCATACCACATTGAAACTTTTAAAAGGAGTTTTAATTTTAAAACATTAATGTCCATATAAATAAATCCTTAAAACCATTTTTAAAACATGGACATTAATGAGCAAGATATAGAAGAATAAGTCTTTAAAACATTTTAAAATGGTATTTTGGTTAGAGGTTCTAACCAAAAGAGAGACACTTGAATACAAATAATTGAGGTAATAAAAACTTTGTAATATCATGAGAATAAAGGGATTCATGATATACTATGTCAAGTACATTATATACACCGCATAAAAGTTATTTGGTGTATATCAACAAAGAAGTCTCAGTTCAATGTAAATTGAGATGAAATCTCTCATAAAGGTCGTATCCTTAGGTTAAGGATAAATCAACGACATAATTATGTGTGAAAAATATAAATACACTAAATATGATTGAATATTCAGTGTAAAACAATCAAAGGATATTCACACATATTCTTGTAGAAACAACACCAACGAATTGGATATTTAACTCAACAAATGGAGATTGAGTTAAAATTACTCTTATCAAGTTCATACCGATCACTTGAGAATTTATCAATGGAGTGATTATGTGTATCAAAAGTATATCCACAGAAAGGGGAGTGGAAATTAAGGCATAATCAAATGAATAGCGATTCCACACATAATCTTGGAGTAATATAATCAATGAAATATGTGTAAAGCCAAATGAGTGGAAATTGAAATCTCAAATTCCCTTATCGATTAGGTAACTTACGAAACATACACCCATGAAAGAAGTATCATAACATGATGATGTAAATACCCATAAATTAAAGTATATTACACAATGAATACAATCATGGGCAGTACACCACATGCAATAATTAAGTGGTGAACAATGGAAATCTCACGGAATTGAAAGTGAGATAAGAAAATCCCTTACCACGTTAATCAACTGAGTCGCATGGCCAAAAGTTAATAACCACCAAATGATTTACAGAATAACATGAATATAAAGTGAATCATGATAATATATATCAAATGGAAGTACACAATACACCACTTTCAATAATTTAGTAGCGAACAATGGAAATCTCACGGAATTGAAAGTGAGATAAGAGAATCCCTTACTTTATAATTTTTCCTTGGTCGATGGTAGGTTTACCTCCTGTATAATGGTGAAATAATTGTTATTGAATAATACAAGAATCATTTACTTTAATATGATATCATGTTTGATCTTTTAACATTGATTTGTTAATAATATCTTAGAATTATCGTCATTTCGGGTGTTAACGGGTTCATTTTACTTTATATTCTTTGTTATGTGAGCCATATTCGTTATTAATGGGATGTATATTATTCATATCCAGAATGATATAAAGTCCTTAGATACTATTTTTAAATCATCAAATTATAATTATACTTGAATGGATATGATGGACAATGAATCTCATCGCGTTCGTGGAGAAGGTAGTCCGCACGTACGCACGAACGCTACTTCCATTTAATTTTTCATTTTAAAAGAATTGAATCCAAATGATACATAGGTATATTATTATTCCAGTATAATATAATATTTTATATATGTTACTTATGTTCATTAACACCATCCTTTATACGTTCCATGTGTGGTATGAACGAGTCATATCATTTTAAGGGAGCGGTAGTCCGCACTTCCTCAAATGAAATTATCGTATGTATATACAACATGAAACGAATAAGGATATGAAATAAAATGGAATTACAGAAGCTTATATATAAAATATATATCATTAATATCATATTTAATTACAGTGCCATCATAATGGCCACCATGAGAGGCGGTAAGATGTATTTGAACAATCATCGTTTCGTGAGGCGTTAGTTTGCCATCCACAGAAACATTATGTTCATCATCCATTAGATGGAGTTGTGTGTATGTGTAGTTTGAATCCTTCTTATAACAACATCCTAGTATATTGGGGATACTGGTGTTGTTACAAAAGAAAGAAAATAAAAAGAGTTTGGGGGTTGGAGAAGCAAAATAAATGAAAATAATTTAAGAGAAATCGTTACCTTTAATTTAGGTAACTCACTTTGGTTGGAACCAAAGGACTTCTTGAAATGATTTCTGCCTAAGGGGAAGCTTCAAGGATGAGGATAGGGATGTGTGGAGCTTACTTTGGCAGAGTTTGGACGAGCCAAGTGGCTTGAGAGGTGTGAGTAATGAGTAGAAGTGGTCTCCTTTTATAAGGGAGAAGAGGGGCTCTTTAGGAAAGAGTGAAAGTATTACTTTATAATATAGTTATATTCGGTTTATAATGGTCCAAAAATCATTGAGGTCGAAGATAAGGTGACTCATATTCTAAATAACATCAACCAATAATAATTGGACAGGTTTTAGATAATATTTTAATCATTATAATCTTATTTATTTAAATGATTTATTAATGAGGTAAACATTGCATCATTATTGTGTCATTAATAATTTAAATTATTTGATGTCTAAAAATTATAAATAAAATATCATTATGTAGGAAATCGTTTTAGATTTCTAATGAATATTTATAATCGAAAATCCAACATGTGTTACCCTATGTAAAAATTGTTCTTCTAAAAGATGTAAGCTTATGCCATTTTTATTTTTATTTTAACTTTATTAATATAAAGTGTCCCTACCACATACAAGTGGCTCCAAGGGGTCCCCAAATTGACCCAAGGATTCTCATGGTCGGGTATGTGTCCACCAATAAGTTTAGGACATGTTTTAGGGTAATTTTGTATTATTATAATATTATTTTTTAACCCTTATTTAACGGATTTACCCTTAACCATGGTAAATAAAATATTTACCACAGTAATTATTCAAAATGTCTAAAAATAAAAGTTACATATTTACACAATTTTTGACATCCTGATTCCAAATATGGAACCCATTTTTCTAAATTAAAAACACAGAAGTGGCAAAAATTAATTTAAAATTAATTCCCGCTGTCAAAACAAAAAGCGTGTTTTTAAGAGGTAATAACTATCAAAAGATTGACACTTGTTTATGTTCGGTTTAATTGTAAAATTATGCCCAATGATCAAAATTATATTAAATGGTAAAAATATATTCTAAATATACTTTAAAACCACTAAAATTCACAATTTAGCACTATTAATTATTTTGATTAAAAAAGTTGTTTTTAATTAAAATTTAGTAATTTTCACTATTCATCAAAATATAAAAGTTATCCGAAAAGTACCAAAATTTCAGCCTAGGCTAATTTCAATATTCCGAATCCAAAAATGAAGTCCATTTTGAAATATAAAATATATATGATTTCAAAAAGTAGGTATTACTATCCACAACGGCTAGTTTAATTAGTTGTGGTGTGTGTTAGAACTCGAGGTTGCGTACAACACACGCTATCGCATTATTCGAAGGGAAACGTACCGTGGAAGCTTGGGGTGTTACATACATCCCCGTAAGATACATCTCAAACTATAGGAACAAATGTTGGTATTGAGCATGCATCTGAGCCTCCCACTCCCATGTGCTCTCTTGGAGGTTCCCATGCTACTAGAAAACACGCACCAAAGGTATCGACCATCCATGGAGGACATGATCCTATCGATCCTCAATCTATACTGGAACCTCTGTGAAAGTCTCCCTATCATCGACGTCCAGCTCCCCATGGTCGATGATGTGAGGAGGGTCGTGCACATATCCTCTTAGCTAAGATACGTGGAAGACGTCGTGCACCCGGTGAAACTGAGGTGGAAGATCTAAGTGGTAAGCCACCTCGCCTACTCTGTTGCGGACCTGGAAAGGTCCAATGAATATAGGAGATAACTTTGCGCCTCTACCAAATCTTCATAGACCTTGTCAAGGTGAGACCCGTAGAAAGGCATGGTCACCATACTTGAACTCCAGAGGTCTCCGTCTCTTGTCATCATACGACTTCTGCCTACTCTGTGTAGTCTTCATATTCTCTAGGATGATCAGCACATTATCCATAGTAGCTCGTTCCATCAATGGTCCTACTATTGCTGACTCCCCATGGTCATTCCATCACAAGGGTGATCTGCGAGGTCACCCGTACAAGGATTCAAAAGGTGCCATCCATATGGTGGAGTGACAGCTTTTTTTGTAAGAAAACTCCACCAAAGGAAAGTGATCCTCCCTATTGTGACCGATGTTGAGGGCACATGCAAATAGAATGTCCTCGAGGGTCTAAATGGTCTTCTCAGTCTAACCATCTGTCTGAGGATGGAAGGCAGTACTCAAACAAAGTTGTGTCCTGAAAGCCTCTTAAAACCCCTTTCACAGCCTAGAAGTAAACCGTGCATCACTGTCTTGGACAGTGGAGGAAGGTACTACATGTAGTCGCACAATCTTCGACACATAGACCAGTCCCAAGCTCTCTACTGAAACCTGCTCTCTGATTGGTAGGAAGTGGGATGACTTGGTGAGTCGATCAACGATCACCCAAATCGAGTCATGGCCCATGTATCTACATGGAAGACCCATCACTAAGTACATGGATATCCCATCCCACTTCCACTCTCGGACCTCTAAAGGCTGAAGCAAGCCTGGTTGAACCTTGTGCTCTGCCTCCACTTGCTGACAAATAAGGCACCGTGAGACAAACTCTGTTACAGCTTTATTCATACCTGGCCACCAGTGCTATCGTCAAAGGTCCTAGTACATATTATCCACTCCTTGATGTACCTCTAGAATGGATGTGTGGAACTCCCTCAACACTTCCTCCTGAAGTGCCACTGGTACTAAGGTACGTCCACTGTAGAAGATGCCATGTTTCCCACCTTCAGAAAATCCCTAAGGTTCCTACCCTGTGAATATCATAGCATGTCGTGTCTCGCAGTCAGATTCCCCTTGTTGTGCCTCCCTGAATCACTAAATAAGTGGGGAAGTGACCGTAAGAGTCTGCAAGAATTCTGCTCCATCTCTATCCACAAATGATATCTTTAACGCAGCTAGCTACTCTGTCACCTCTCCAAGTAGCTGTATACCAGTCCTCCTGTTGAGCACACCTGCAACAACGTTCCCCTTCCCAAGAGTATTGAATATCTCGAAGTCATAGTCTTATAGGAAATAAATACAACATCGTTTTCTCAGGTTCAGGTCCTTTTGAAAGAAGATATACCTGAGACTCTTGTTATCAGAGTACACGGTAAAATGCTCACCCATCATATAGTTCTGCCACATCATCAAGGTGAATTCCACTGCTGCTAACTCTATGTCATGGGTAGTGTAGTTCTTCTTGTTCTGTATCAACTGCGGAGAACCTTATGTGATCACTGCTCGCTCCTGAATCAGGACACACCCCAGTCCGGTCACTGATGCATCTTAGTAAACTATGTTCCCTATTCCTTCTTATAGAAGCCTTGATAAGGGGGAACTAGTCACCCTCTGCCTCACCTCCTGAAAACTCTGCTAGCATCTCTCTGACCACACGAAGGGTTTACCCTTCCATGTCAAGGCTGATAGTGGTGCTTCCACTCTAGTGAAGTCTAAAACGAACCTCCTATAATATCCAGCCAAACCCAAGAAACTCCATACCTCTGTCAAACTCCTGGGTGGCTCCCAAGAATGTACTGCCTCAATCTTCACTGGATCAACTACAACTCCAGGCTCTGAGATGACATGACCCATGAAGTGAACCTCTCAAATCCAAAACTAAAACATCGAGAGCTTACCATAAAGATGATGCTCTCGGAGTGTGTCCAGTACTACCTACAAATAGAAACCATTCTCCACCTCCGTAGTCGATTAGATCAGAATGTCTTTGTTGAAGACTATGAAAAAGCAATCGAGGTAAGGCTGGAGAATCCTGTTCATGAGACTCATAAACACTGTTGGAGATTTGGTTTTTCCAAAGGCCATAACCATGAATTTTTAGTGGCCGTACCGATACATGAATTCCATCATCTTCACATCCTCATCTCGAACATTGAGATGGTGATAGCTTGATCTGAGGTCTATCTTTGAGAATCACCGTGCTCCCTTCAGCTGATTAATGAAATCCTCAATCCTTGAGAGTGGGTACTTTTACTTCATAGTCAGCTGGTTCAGGAGAGGGAAGTCAACAAAAATCCTCAATCTCCCATCCAAATTTTTGGCAAATAGAATAGGGGCTACCCAAGGAGATTCACTGGACCAGATGAATAACTTCCTCTACAAGTCCTCCAGCTATACCCGCAGCTCATGAAGCTCAGCGAGAGCCATCCAATATGATTGCGTAGATATCAGTGGCATCCTGGGGTACAAGTCAATTTAGAATTCCACCACTCTATGAGGAGATAGTCCTGGAACATCATCAGGAAAAACATCTGTGTACTGGTCCACCACTACAGGATAGCTCGGACTCTCCACATCAACTACTCTGAGGGTAAGGTGGGTCAACTATTGAGTGATCGGCTGCACCCTCCTCTGAGTAAGTCTGTCATGTGCTGCAAAGGTTCCCTTCTCGCCAGTGAAGGTAAACCAGGTCCCATCCGTGCAGACACACTGCACTTTTCTCATAATACATTCAATCATATCATGAACTATAGTTAACCAGTCCATAACCAAGATGACGTCGTAAGGCCTCAACACCGCTACAAGGAGATACCAGCCGAAGCTCTCGCTTCCTAGAGTAAGTTCGCACTATAGGAACAAGTGCGTAATGGTTGAATCAGCTCCCGTAGGAGTCTCTAGCCTTAAAGATTGAGCCAACAGCTCCATTGGAATCTCCGAGCACTGAACGAGGTTAGTGGAAATGAAAGAGTGACTAACACCTATGTCCATTGGAACTACATATATGGTGGAGTAGACACATATCATACCTCAAATAACCTCTAGAGCACCATGATCGTAGCCCTCAACTGCCTAGAGCTGAGCTCTCCCCTATCCACCTGCTCCCTGTGATCATGGTGGATATCCTGGTGGTTTTGGTGGTAACATTTTGTAACACTGTCCACTGCCAGCTGCACATCCAGATCCTCTACCATGTCTGCCTCCTCTCTACGGACCACCTCGTTCAAACCTATGCCTCTTCCTCAGAGTTCCCTCATCTATCTTCTGATCATCTTAACAATGGTTCAGATAGTCAGGAGCCATGTGACCTTGGCCTCTGCATGAGTAACACTACCTGTTTATGACATGTGTGTCTCTGCTCCATGTACCCTACAAAACCAATCCTGATTCATGCGATCGAACATCTGTAGGTCTGGTCCTCTTGGACCTTAGCGACATCTATATACTGCCAGCTGCAGAAGAATCTATTGCATGTCGACCAGTAGTGGGTCTCGCTACTGGTGACTACTGAGAAAATAAACTATCCACAAATAGGGCTCTCTCTAGCACCCCTGTCTATGTCAGGATGCTACGTTATATCATCAGAGCTCTGATATCTCGCCAGATCTCCTGCTCGATGGTCTGAGCCTTGAAGAATGGGTCTCGTACCATATTAGTGGAGTAGTGCGAGATTTTGGTGAACCTCACTGAGTACTATGCTAATGTCATGATGCCCTTCTGTAGATGAAGTAGCTCCTGTATCCGCACATCATGGAGAGTGGCAGGGACAAACTCTGCCCGAAACAGGCTCTTAAAGCCTACCCAGAGTAGCATCGCCTTTTCATGCACCAGGAGCATCAGGATCCAGCATCTATCTTCTTCTTCCTAAAAAAGTCTCACGTCAAGGATCACCATGAATTTTGTTGGTGTCCCTACCAGCCTAAATACTCTGACCATAGCCTCCATCCAATTATCAACCGCTTGTGGGTCCATCTCTCCACTAAAACTCTGTGGCCTCTAGTGCTGGAACACGTGCAACACCCTCAAGTGGTGTGCATCGTCTACTTATGGGGCAGGTGGAATCAGTGTCCCAATGGGAAGTACTATTGCTGGTGCCTCTGCTGGCAAAGGGTCATGCACCGAGGCCTCGTCGTTCGGTGGGTTATCAGTATGTACGACTCTCGGAGCTCTAAGTGGTCATCTGTGGGGAGGTATCCTGAAAGAAACAGATGCGAAAAAGTCAAAATATTATACCTGGTGAGCTGACTAGGTTGATCTTACTTAAAGAAAACTTTTTGAAACACGCACACAATCAGTGTTTTTGTGCACTGAGTTGGAAATAAGAATTCAAGGTCCTAGTGCATGGATAGGTCGACCGACCGTACCAACACTGGACTCCATTAACTGAAAACCAGACTTAGTACCCTTAAAACTATTTATTCATAGAAAAGAAGGATCATATTTCTATGTCCTGCGGTAGAACCAACTCCTTTGATACCAATTTGTCACGACCCGTCCCCTTGGGACCATAACGTGACTACCCCAAGCCCACCTTCCACAGGACATGGGATGGTGACTAGCACCAATGGTGTAAATCCATAAAATGGGAAGGAATTTCCTTTATAACTATAAAAAAACACATTGGAGTACAAAACTGGAAGCAAAACACTAAGTAAAACTATATACAAAAGAAGTGCTGGAAAGTAAAAGAGGCCAAAAATACAAGCGTAACAGGAAAGTAGAAACATGACTGAAGAAAATTAAAGAAGCTACTGGGGCATCCTCCGGGGTTCTAAATAAAGGGTAGGTACTGATGGTCTCTTCAGCTCTCTGTGCCCGTCCATCTCCTCCATGTACAGTCACACTGAGTGGTCCACCTCCGGGTACCGTCCAGTCCTGCTACACTCTACCTCAATCAACACTTTCTGTCATCTGCAACCAACACAATGAGGTGTGGGCATAGCCCGTGGAAAGGTGAATATAATGATACTCAGTAGAGACCCCGAGATGCTCAAGGTCTCAAAAAATAAAACATGGATAAACCAAAAAGTATGAAATCAATAGATAACCATTACACAGGTAGATGCCCATACATATACCTAAGTTATCTAGTAACCCATATCAATCATGGGAAAAACATAAAAGTCATTGACTTAGCTCAAACTAGGATTTTTATTATCAAAACCACGGTTAGTGACGTACTCCTCCTCTATCGAGTATAGTGGGCCTGCCACGTCACAAATAGATTCTTCCCACTATCCTTGGATTGCTGAGGTACTCCTCATGTCGAGTACCCTGGGTCTATTGTGTCACACAGAGGTTCTCCCCACCATGGGTCTGCTGAGCTCACACAGTGGAACTCCCCCTTGTAGCCTGCTAAGTTACTTCTCCTGTCGAGTACTGTGGGTCTATCGTGTTCACACAGAGGCATTACCCACCATGGGTATTCTGCGTCACACAGAGTTTCTCCCCACTGGGCTAGTCGAGTCACTCCGAGTCGAAACAGTCAAGCAGTCGTCAGGTATCATCTAGATACTAGGTCTCCACACTCTGTCTTCTTGCCTCTGGATGGATCTGCTCCATGATATATGGGTCAATAATACAACTATCACGAAGTGCCACGAAATATTATCTCAGAGGTATGCCACGTCATAGGGGTCTCAACGCAACAGGCGACACGTCAATCGGATGCCCAATCTATTTGTTAATAGCCTTTTTGTCCCGGGGGCCCGGTTGGATTCGTGTACGATCCAACCTGACCATATATGAACTATACCCCGAGCTTCAGTGGGGTATTCTCAAAGGGATGGCTTCGCTCCATGAATATCGATGTCACTGATGGTTCATCAAACAAATGTCTGGTGCCAAATATATGGCCCAAGAAGTTATAGGTGGTCAATAGTGAACTCGGGTTCGGTCCGACCATGTCGGACTGACTCGGCCCAACCCAGTCTTGGCCAACCTGGTCTGAGTCGACCCTGTCAGACTCGCAGTGTCTGATCCGCCCCATTGGGTGGGTTAGCCTGTAAAGTTTGGCATGGTTCATTGGCCCCGACCCAATGAACTGTAGGGGCAGTTCAGCCCTGGCTCGGGGCTAGTTTGGCCAGGAGCGTTACGAGGGCGTGTCCTGACGTGGCTCAGCCTGGAGTGTGTCGGTCATGAGGATGATGGCTTGGGGGCGGCCAGTTCAGGATGGAGCACGTGGAGTCATGCTCAGGGGTGGCCGGGTGGGCCGCGACAGGGGGACGGGAGGCCATGGGGGCACCGGCAGGGCACCAGGCAGGCAGCGGGGGTGCCGGACAGGGCGCGGTAGGGAATCAGGAGGCCGCGAGGGCGCAGGCAGGGTTCCGGGCATGCTACGGGGGACCCGACAGGGATTAGGGCATGGCACGGCAGGGGCCAGTTGGGCCGTGGGAGCACTAGAGGGGTGCAGAAGGGTACCGCGAGGCCGCAGGAGTGCTGACAGGGCGCCGGGCATGGCGCGACAGGGGCCGGGCAGGTCGGTTCGACAGAGCTCGAGCCGGCGTGGGCTAGTGGTACAAATTGTGGAGGCCGCAGGTAGCATGAACTTTGTCGTTTCTACCTCCGTCGCCTCGTCGTTGATACTTCTCCTTGTTGTTTAATTTCACACGAAGAGATTGATCGACCGAGGATGTCGAGCCATGTTTGGTTGGCCCGCACCCTCCGCATTTCGGGAGATATGATTTGGCTCATCATGAGAAGAAGATGGTCAATAATACGTCTCCATCAATCCCTTATTATCCTTTGAAGAAGTTAAGAAAAAGGTACAACTTCAACAAGTAATAGACCCCCTACCTATTGATTCATCGATCGATGTTCATCGTTCATTGACGGACTTTCATAAAGAATATGATGAAGTTCTTTGTTCGCCGCGTTCGTCACACACTCCAAATCCTGGGTTGTTTCGGCCGTGGAATATACTTCATGTTAGTAGGTTATGAGGGAGGAAGTCGAAGAAGGTTTTTTTCATTCTTCGTTCTTCATTTTAAGATGAGGTTCCTCGCTCTTTGTTGGGATATCTTCTCCATATCTCTCCTCTTCCTCCATTCCATAAAAAAAACATGACGAAAAAATACTAGATTGGTTATCTATTATTCTGTAGGCATAGAATTAAAAAGGGAGAATAAATTAATTGGCTCTATCTAATAAATGTTGAGGTTCGACATAATAAATTATGCATTGTCCAATTAATTAAAAAGGGAGGTGGAGAGGCTCTCCCTAATTAATGAGGGAGAGTGTAGAGGTTACTCTACTCCCATTAATAGCGGTTGGGTGGTCCCCACCACTATTATTTATATGAGAGGGTATGGTCTTAGGTTGTCCCCACGTCGTAACCTCTTGTGAGAGGTTGAATGAGCGTGGGTGCCACCACCATAACCTCTTATGGGAGGTTAGAGTGTGGTGGTCCCACCTCCAACTCCCAAGTGGAGGTTTTAACCAAAAGTCATACACATGGAAGCTTCAAATAAAATAAATTGTTGTACAGTTTATTTTATTATTTTTTTTAAAATACAAAACCTAACTTTTATTCTCGACCATCTTTTTTTGAGGTGGAAGTCTTCTTAAGAGAACACCGGCGTTGCGAGTTCAACGGTGCCCTCAAATTTCAGTTCTGAGAACCGATTCCAAAATTATAAAAACCCGCTCGTATGATTACTGAACATACCCGATAAAAATGTTGGAAATTGATTCCGGGCACATCGGGACTCAGAATCAAGTGTTGTAAATTTTTGTAGACTTGTAATAATATTATTATTTTAAGAAAAAACGTTCCACATAATTTATGGGTCGTTACAAGATCATATCATTGAATAAAATGAACCTTATGAATCACATTATCACATCATCATATTCCCCATCTCACATTATTATATGCGTATTTTAATGATCCATGATAGTTTTTATGTTTTTTATTATACCTCAAGCTATTATATTCTATTCACATCCTACCAATAAGAAACAATGAGATACCATATATAGAGATACATGTGTTTGATTTAAATTAAATACATTATATACCTCTCTATATATATGGGTAATGATAACCACAATGAATTTAAATATATAATTCTATGTGAATATGAGAGTGGGTCGAGATGTGGATGTCATCCATATATTCCTCACAAACCATGATATTGGGGAAAACACCATCAACATGCTAAATAAGTGTCCAATTCCATAATGACATGGGTTGGTTAGTGGAATATATCATAAAAATTATAGGATATAATATATATCACTATCACATTGTGGGAATTAAACTAGTTAGATGATTACCTATAGCTGTCGTCTCATATAAAACCATATTCTATTTCTATGAATTAGATATCCAATAAGCACAGATGAAATCAAGTATAATAATTAATTACTTATTTTTTTCCTTAAATTTCACATTATATTTATTAAATTAATCAGATATTAGAATAACATTATTTTATTTAAATTCTATTTACCAATTATTGAAGTACATTCACACATAGAATAATTAAAATAATTACATGGTTTCAACAAAATAAACATTTTAATTCCATCCACGAACCATCCTCATGGGTTAAGTCATTTATTAATAAGTATCATTCAACAATTCCTCGTAATATAGAAAACATCCTATAATACCATTTAAGATATTCATAAACCAGGAACAACTAGATACCACATGGATTGAAGAAAAGAATACATGTAAACATCAAACCATAGCATTAAAACTATTATGTATTACATTAATAAGAAAACATCCATCTTTTTTACATAACAATTAGAAGTCCCCAATTGGATAGGTTCCATCAATCCTGGTGCCATTCCTAACACCACCATGTATATCCACATTCATAAAATCATCATATGTGTCAAATTTTTCCAAAAAAAATAATCTCCATGCCCATATCCCATTAACTATCATCCATCATAGGCTCACATCATGTATTATATCAAATCTCTCATATAATGAAAAAACTCAATATAGTAAAAAATAATTTTATTTAAAAGGGAATTAGTACCCTTAGAAAAACATCATCAAACCATTACATGAAACCATGATTTATTGTCACCAAACAATTTTATTTATCTGAAAAACTATTCATTACCATCTTAAATTATCCTATTATTTTTTCATAGGTTAAAACTACATAAATCATATGTAATTATATATTAAAAGGTAAAAATTAATTAAACATTCTTTAAATCGTACATTCTATATTACAAAAAAATTAATGAAGAACAATTCCAGTATCATGTCACATTATTATTATTTAATAAAATCATTTATATCAAAATGTTATTATTCAAATTCGATGATTTTATGGATTAATAAACTAGTTGAACACACATTATGAATCTTATGATTTCCATAAAATTATAAAAAATAATATATTTAGTGAAAAACCTCTTTAATTCATTAGACAACCAAAATTATTGGATTTAAATTATTCATCCATTTTCATTTAATAAAAAAAATACCATGAAATAAATTATAAATAAATAATAAAAAATATAAAAACTGTATAGGAAATCTAGAGGCAAGTTTTTATCAAGGTAGAAAACGCATGGGATCAATATAACCATAAAACATTTCCTTTTATAAATAAAATTTATTCCCTATTAAGGTTAATTATATCATCAAAAAAATATAGAGCTCATTTATATATTATTATTACACAAAATAAAATAAAACAATTAATGAATCTAGAACATCAATGCATTAAATTATCTTGAAAAAGAATAGAAAAAATAGTAAAATTAATGATTTACTACCCAAAAAAACATCAACCACAAATGTATTTTAAACCACATCAAGTCCAATAAAATAAAAAATATCTCTATATGAATAATGGAGATCAACCACCATTCAATAGAAAGAATGAATAGAAGGAATCAAATAGATCACAGAAGAAACCACAAGGTAATTATAGAAATCTGACCTTGAATAACCATAGATCAAACATGGGAATCTATGGATCAATACTTATAGAAATATAATGGAAACTCCTAATGATAGAACCTATTATAACCTTGTATTATTAGAGAATTGATTTTTTTGAGAAAAATTCACTATGAAAGATAATTTATAGGTATTATTCTAATTAAACTATCATTGTGTGAATGCTTCATTCACGTCCTGAATGTATGGAGTTTAACACCCAATAGACAATTAGTCTCCAAGATTTACTCATCCTAGAATTAATTAACATCATGAAATGAACATTTACATCAATGGTGTCTCAAAAAAGATTTAAAAAATATGGCTCCTCATCCATTCATGTCCAAAACATAATTTATGAATCATGAATCAAACCCAAAAAACTACTCTGATTGGCCATGAATTGTTATTCCGGCTGAAAACTAGTGTCTCTTAACATGAATACCATTCAGATCATGAATATATAAGTATTTCAAAATAGTACTCCCCCGTGAGTTCGCACAGTGATATGGGTCAATGCATATGTTTAAAAAACAATATTATTATTCAATGATACTAATGAACATTAATATTGTTGATGTGTAAAACATAAATAAGAGGTACATAATAAAGAAAGAATGATTAAAAAATTGTTGATAAATAATTAAAATAGTAGAAAATATAGAGTTGATATAGTAAGGAATAACAATTTATATTAGATATTCATGATGAAGAAATCAAATAGATAAATGTATGAAATTATCAATATGGATATGAAAAAGAAGTCAAATTCATTATAAACTGTATTTTGTATGGTTAAAAATTGAAACATCCAAGTGGGTAAAAAATCATTAATTGAATTTTTTTAAACATATCATCTTGAATTGACGAATCCAAAGAAGAAACAATTATAATTAGAATCCCACCAAATGGGTAATTTAGATAACATAATTTCACAAAAACTATATACAATGAGTATTAATAATGATCAAATAATGAGGGTATTTCTTAATCAAACTTTTGAAAATGAAATTATTCTGTGAGTCTTTAATGATGGAACAATTATAAGAAGGACAATAACTTAAGCTCGTTATAAATCACAACCTTAAAATTTCATTAAATATTATTCTTATTATATCATACATTATAAAGGATACATAAAAAGTAGATAAATTATGGACACAACAACAAATTACTTGAAAAAATAAAGGATATATAAAAAGTAACTTCTACATTTTGAGGGACATTTCACATCATTTTCAAATGCATTCAAGTCCTGCTTGACGGCCATAGTGGGTCAACACCTATTCTCCTTTTCACTACACGCTTTCATAGGGTTGAGCAAACCAGCATGGGGAACATTCTCTATAGAAAGAGTAAGCATTTATGGTAATTTTAAATGAAAGAAAAATATATTATATAAGTAGATATAATAAACAAAATATGAACTGGGCCGAGGAATAATTTGAATACATGATGACAAAACCAAATCTTTAGTTGCACCAAAATTTATGAAGTTGCTAATGTAGAATTTATCCAACCAAATGAATTTACAAAGTCTGCAATATCAAAGTGTTGTGATAATAAGTCATAAATCTTCAACATCGTCTAGTGAATGCACTCTACAAATGACAAATAATTATATAGATTAATAAATAGTAATGAATATTGAAATATGAAAATCAAATCCAGCAATGAAACAAAATAGTAGTAACAAAATGACTATTCTGGAAATGGATAGTATAATGAACATAGGATTGCAATACATTTTGACCAATTTCTTCAGTAGACAATATAAAAAATCATTAAAAAATTAAAACATTGCAATGGTGGTGTGTTTTTAATGTATAAAAACATAAAATGGAAATAAAAATAGGTAGAAAAAATGGAGTTTTTGTATAGTATACAAATGTAAAAAAAAGTGAGTGAAAGGTGGAAAAACATAGTACAGGATTTCAGAAGAAAATATAACAAATAGAAGATAATATTACATAATTTAAATAGAAACCTGATTATGAAATTTGAACAAATAGAAAATTTTAGGTGACAACAGAAATTTTTTAGGGAAAGGTAAATAAAAAGGTTCTATACATATATTCTTGTATGCTAAAGTGTTTTTGTTTGTAATATCTGCAGATTTCAAAGTCCTAAACATTTCATATGAAAATGTGTGCATATTTTAGTGTAATGTTAGTGCATAGAAAATATTGTAGTGTAGTGAATAATATTACATTTTACAATGTAGAAGATAATTCTACCTGAAATAGGTCTTTTGATTATTTCTTGTTCAGGTTTCCCAACATGCATATAAACGTACAATTTTGAACATAAATACATAGAAATGAATAGATAAAGAGGGTGTTTTATGTAAATGAAGGTACTTGATCAAAACGCTAAATCCTTTTAAACGTTCTAGGAATATACTATAACAAAAAAATAATGAATTTAACAGAGGCCATTGGAAAGGGTAATTATACAGATACCCTAAATAAAATAGTACAGAAAGGTGGTTGTTTTATTACCTCTAATATCAAGAATGTAAATATTAAAAATTAGAAACCATTGAATAAATAACATCCATGTATATTAATTTTCTGATCACCAAAACAACTTTTAGGAATAACTGTTATTATAAGTATTTCGTACATCCTAAAATATTTACAAAATAGATGGAAAAAATTGAAACATGATCCAAATGAATGACCAAACTGTGCATATAGAAGAACCAAACTAGGCATATAGAAGAACCAAACTGTGCATATAGAACCAAATTGGGCATACTTAGGACTTTGAAATGTGCAGATATTAAACTATGCATATAGAACCCAACTATGAATATAGAACCAAAATCAAACTGTGCATATAGAACCAAAATGTGCATATAGAACCAAACTGTGCATATAGAAAAAACATGCTATGCATGTAGAAGAAACATACTCCAAATGAATAACCAAACTGGGCATTATAGTAATAATGCCTCTTTGTATGGGACACAAAAGAGTAATAAAGAATGCAGTTAGGTTGGCAGTCATATATGTATGTACTGTATGATAAGTTTGAAAAAAATTATTGATTTGGTTGAAAACAGGAAATGCTAATGGTGCTATTGTCACCTCAATGACACAATATATAGTAATCATATCAAAATACTGAATGAGTAGAAAGAAATATTTCAATTGAACGGTCTGTACAGTATCAAAAGTAACACTTTGTACAACAATTATTAATTATGAAAAGAATAATGAGATTTATTTGATCAGTGAAGATGTATGTTTACCTTCTGTTTCCAGTATGATATTTCTGTCTGTTTTTTTGGTTTTCCTGTTTATATATTCCTTTGGCATGGTCTGTATGTTAGTAGTTTGACATGTTGTAGGCACACTGTCTGGAGACGTCAGGAAATAATCTTCCACACCATCCTCAAAATCAAAACATCGTGACATATTTGTCTTCATAGAGGGTTTTGTTAGAATAATTTTAACCTATAAATTACATAGGTTGAAATCATTGAAATTCAGAGTAGAGTTTAAACAGTATAGTGTTTCTTATCAGCACACAGATGTAATTTGAAATAAATTTATGATTTTTAAATATTTATAAATCATAATACTTTACATTAACATTATTAATTCGTATTGTAATGGATATAATTTAGCATTAAAGAAAGATAACATATTTATACCTGAGTAGAACACATGTTCAAGGGTGTAATATCTAATCCGGTGTCAATGTTTAAAGTACCAGGAGTAGTTCCAACTGTTTGATGATCTTATGAGTAAATGTGTAAAGGAATATATCAGTAAAATTATATCTGTAGTCATAAATACATATTAAAGAAATTGATTGATAGTTACCTACATATAATGAATGACACTGCTTACTTTATAAGACCCACTACATTGATATTCCTGTATATTATTAAAGAAAAACGTATATTATTCTGAACTGTTGTTTTTAGAGATAATGTCATAAAAAAATAGACTTACATGTTTATGTTCTAAGACGTCTGTAAAAAGGTTGATGAATTTGTCATTATCATTCAAATAAACTAGTTTTTAACTATTTCTCTCAGATGGACAATATAGATTCTTAATATTGTACTTTTTTAGCTTAGTTGCTAATAGAAATTTCATGGCTTTGAAGTAGTTCAATTATTGAGGGAATCCAAACTCATCGTTGTCCTCATAAAAAAAATCCATTGGCAGTGTTAATTAAAATATTTAAATTTTTATAATGATAGGATATAAGGACATGGATATACCTGTATCAAAGCCGCTCTTAGTTGCACAACTATTTTGTGTATGTATTGGATGACTTGTTTCTCAAATAAAACAACTGAAAAAGATTCTGTCTTGTCCGTAACCAGTAGCTGAACTCTAAACCTATTGCAATTGCTATTATGAATACACTTTCAGTCTCATTTGGATTGTGCAACTGAACCGAGGGTGTAGCGTAATGATAAAAAGAAATATATGCAGCATTGAATACAATATCAACTCGGAGTAATGCTAATAGGTGAGGAGTTTCATGTCATGAAGCAAATTATTTCATCTATAATATGAACTTTCTTTAGGCACGACTGACATGATTCATAGAACAAGTTGTGGGTGCTTTGTATTTTTTGAACTATAGCCGCAATTAAGCACCTTGTAGCCTGCCATATATTGGTTACATGTAAATATATAATTTATTACTGGACAGTAGTGTATATTTAATAATTTTTCATTATCACAATTGAAAAATAAGGGTATATTGCCGACCTGTTGATAGGTTTTGACATCTAAAATGGATTTCATGTTGTTCCAATATAGTATTTCTATTGTTTGGTTGGGAGTTGTTGGTGATGTTGTATGTTACGGTGATGCTATTATCACACCAAGCTTGATAAAAGTAGAACAACATACATGGAAGTAAACAGTTACAACTTGTTGGTAGTACATTTATGACATTCAGATAAGTAAAATATCACACTACACAAGTAAAGGTTGTTAAAATGATACATGCTTCTGATGTTTTCAACAACTGGAAGGTTTTGGTTGTAAAGAATCTTTGTTGCATTCACATTTTTTTGTGACATAAACATAGGCTGAAATCAGTTTCAAGTCAACATTATATAATTCTATGTTCAAGCGAAATATTGAAAACACATAGTATAAAGATTGAGATTAATAATTGTATATAGAAACTATACGAGTCAATCTCTTCACCCGGACGAGCTGTAATATCAAAATGGTAGTTGGGTATGTGTTGTTTTCCTTCTAAAATGAAATTTCAAATGAAAAATTACCCCATAAGCTGCAAGTAACCTTCAACCCTCTATATGAAAACCAAGTGACAAAATGAGTAAATGTAACATGTTAGAGTAATATAATGCAATTACTCAAGATACGGAAGGACCTGTCATCTTCTAAAATAATCTGCATCCTGTGGTTGGAAGTTCCCATTGATTGCATTGGATATGAGTAAGATATAACACCAATTATTTATAAATCAATGTACATAGATACAATGTTTTTTTATGAATAACATAAGGCTGAATTAAAAGTCATTGTATAGAATAATTTAACATAACTTGGTAAATGGAATTTTAATTATGTGGTATGAAGAACATGTACGTATTAGATGTTCTTTTGGGACTTTTTCATGAAGGATTTGATCGAATGAAGTAAATTTAAAACTAAAAAGAGGTAGTTGTACTTCCCATGGATGGACATATGTCATGGATGTGAACATGATTCGACAGGGGTGTCTAGTTCCGAGGTAACTCACTTTGTTTGAATCTATTTGGATGTTTTGTACAATATAGAAGAGTCCCTCACCCAACAGTTCTTTGTACTTAATAGAGATATGCTGAAAATTCATAATGGTACATTGAATCTTGGTTCCCTGCATACATTATATTAAAATGTTGGATAATGAGGAAACAATACATAATACAGGGAACAATGAAAGTAAACATATCTATAAATATATATACATTCAGAGTGAAGATGATAAGGAGTGAAAATAATCTATAATTACTTATAGTAAAAAAAAGTCACCTGAATGTTGCACAGTACGAGATCAACAAAAACGAATTCATTGGAGTATTTAGAGGACGAATTGAACCACATGTTCAAGACACGAACATGTATTCGCAGTGTTTCAACGTCGTCTGGGCTAATCTCATTCAGTATAGTTATTGAGCATGACATATTTTTGACTCTACATAATCATGCAGTGTTCAAATAAAAAATATTAAGCAGGTAAATAAGCCATGAAAGTAAACATAATTATTTTCTAGAGCATAATAGAGTATATACAAATCATTTTAGATTTTTCTTAAGACAGATTATGAAATATTTCCAGGTACACAATATTTTCTGTGCAATTTGAGGACTCATTAGTGTTACTGTCTTCTACAATTTTCAATCTAGTACCTGATGTGACCCTAGACACTGCAAGATATAATTGACCGTGAAAGAATACTGGTTTGCGAAGATAATTCCTAACTGAACACAATGATTGAACCTGAATTTTATTAATAGTCATCACATAAGAAACTGTCAAAGGATATTGTCTTCTTTGTAGTTTGAATGGCCATCTACCATCACAGTGATTCATAGTTAATCTTGGAATGAATGCAAGAAAACCCAAATGACATCCAGTTAAAACTTCGGCACCAATAACATGCTCAACCATCTTTTTTTCTACAATTTGTGTTCCATTACACAAACCAACAGATTTTTCTACATTTAGTAGTAACATAATTGGAACACCGAGTTGTAGTGAAATTTTATGGGCAGGTAACCCAGAGACATTTATACCATTCAACATGTCAGATGTGTAAATATTTTCTGGTCTGTCAATATCATAACTTGCATTGCAAACCAATTCTGAACTAATGTAATTTTTGTTTTCAGAGCCAGTGAGGGTCAACATATATTAATTTACTTCTATTATGACATCATGGGTCATAGCTATGATTGAACAGACTTTCTTATAATTTTGGTCACAAAGTTTTATACAAAAACCCGGGTATGTGTTGTTTACGATTGCAGCCATGGAATTATCGCTCTCGGTAAGAAGAAATGCTGATGTAATTTGAATGAGTGCTTCAACATCGTTAGGCTCTACAATTCGACCTTCACCAATATCCATTGTCCATTTAGAAAAGTCATGTAACACAGCCGCATCATGAATGCTAGTAGTACAATGAAATCTCAGGTTTTTTGTAAGAGATAACACCTGACAATGTTTCCAAAGATACGATGACTTAACACTTTCCTAGAAAATGTCATTTCTGTTTCCCCCAGGAATAACAGGTAGTATTTGCGTAAAATCTCCTCCCAAGACAACTGTAAATCCAATGAACAGAAAATTCTGAGCATTTTTATTTTTCATAGTCATAATGTCCCCAAGTGTTCGGTCTAAAGCCTCGAAACAAAACTTATGAATCATAGATTCCTCATCCCAAATGATATACTTAGTCAATTGAAAAAGTCCCACTACATCACTCCACTACTGAATATTAAAAACTGAATGTTCCATAATGGAGATTGGAATACAGAATTGAGAATGTGTTTTTCGTCTACCAGGAAGTAGTAGTGAAGCTATTCCACTCGATGCCACTGCAAGTACAATCATGCCCTGAGAATACAAGAGCGATTTTAGTACTCTCCAGATGAAGGTTTTACCTGTGTCTCCATAACCATGCAAGAAGAAGAACCCACCAAAATTTCTAGATAGTTATGAGAGAATGATAGACATCAACTATTTCTGTTCATCTAAAATAATACCATGTAAACTGTTGTACTCTTATTGAAGTGATTCTTTATTTTAATTTAATTCTTATACAACCAAATGATTTAGAGTGGCATCAAAATATGAATCTGGAAGTGTCATAGGATGATATAACTGAAGTTCCCTTCCATTGGTCTATAAAATTTGTTCTATCTCTCTCAAAGCATACGTATGTATCTGCTGATTTGTGATTTTCAAATCTACTATGTTATGGAATATTGTTAAATAGAAGTTTTAAAGAGAATTAATGAAGACATTATAATAGTTAAATGTAGATTAAACATAATCCGTTCAAGTGGAAGCAGAAATACATAGAGAGAAACCATTAGTATTTATGTGTTGTTGTCCGTATTATTTGGAAACATTAAACCAATCCATGGATCTATTGAGGAGAAATTCTTATTAATAAATCTACGAGTAGGATCCAGTTTGCAGGTAATTATAATTGATATATGAAACTGTAGTAATTTATTATTGAGGATTACAGTATAATTTAAACTCATGAATTTTGTTTTAACATCTTATTATTGATGATGGGCCTGTATTGTACTGTAATATTGTAATTACTGCTATAGCGGATAATTATATCACAATCTCATAGCTAGTATAGTACAGTTCTCAATGTACTACGAATAATTGTTAAATGAAACTATGGATTATTTTTACATAATAGTAGAGATTAAAATGAATGAAGTAATATTGTATTTTTATTTCAACAAAAATGTAGAAAATTTTGTTGTATTGAATTATATTAAATATAAACGAAGTTACTTGAGAGAAATATGTACAATGATTGCAAGTACAATGTAGTCAGAAGAGTTATGTACTTAACTAATGTAGGAATATGCAGAATACATGTACAAATTTAAATATTTATATCCTTAAAGTGAGGAATAAACAATTATGTGATGAAATGTGCTGAATTTTTAAGACGGATTATAGAACAAAATATAAAAAGTAATTTATTATTTAAATGTGAACAAAACTCTTGTTTGTAGTTAGTATTATAATTACCATAATGGGAGGGATTTTGTGTACTCCAATATTGTTAATACACATATAGATTAAGATGTTGTAGATGTAATGGGATGTATATAGTTTATTTTAGAAAAACACCAGCAATTTTTTTATTACACTGTTATAAATAGAAGCATGAGGTAATAATAAGACATTAGCAATACATTAATTGAGACTAGTAAAGTAGGTAGAAGAGAAAATGTGCACCTAGATTTTTTTGGGTCTTTATCTGTATATATAAATTGTCTTCTGATAGTATGTCTTTTGTTTCAGCCCATACAATATCTGGGCAAGATATGTTATTGCAGATTAACATGCTTGCGAACAGTCTGCGTACATGTTGTCCCATTCCCTAAGAGGAGATTTCTTTTATGGATTCAACAAACTATATATCATCTGTCAGTAGTCCCATACCAGAACATGCCTCTCTAAATGTACCATGAGTGATGCTGCATACAGTTATGATATAGACATACGAAGTTGCTCCTAAAATTTTTATTAGAAGTAGCCTCAAGTAGTAGAGTTCTCTAGTGGTCTGAGGCACATAGTATAGTCTTCTAATACAGATTCCTTATTTCATAAAACATCACTTATTTTCTTTAGATTGGTCCACAAATTTTGTAGGGTATTGTACAAAAGTTAAACCTCTTCCTTCTGGATATATAATAATCGCTTCAAACCAAGTAGTCAACATTGACTGAGAACTATATGTATTATTTAATACATCTTCAAGGTTACCGCTGCATGAAAACATGACAGAATTATGTTTAGGAAAATGGAAATGCAACCTCTCAACTGGTGGATATTTGTAATGGATATCACATGAAAATATCCTCTATGATGCCTCACAAGGAGATATGTAATGACAATCCTAATACATTTTTATATCATCTATAGTATTATTTGACAATTTTTAATTCTTCCCTTCATAGAGTGCTTCTATTACACGATCGTTTCCCTTTCTAAAATGCATAAACAAATATTTGATTGAGGAAGACTGATTACAAACTTCAATGTTGACATGATCACGATACTTTAATAGAAATATCAGATTGTATGGAACTACATATCGATTATCAAAAGGAATATTTTGTTTAAAAACAATATTTTTTTCATCCCTTCTCTGATAAATGACATAACCATCATCATCAACTATTGTATTTTCATCATACATTTTTGGAAAGTTTTTTGCTTATTTACCATTTATCATACAAGGTGAAGACTTGTTCTCAGCACCACAAGGGCCATGGGGCATAAAACATTTGACAACTTCATATAGCCTTGAGTATGAAAATTTAACTAGCATTTTAGTGCATAAATACTTGTTTACAGCTATTGGAGTGTTCACTTTGTTTTCACGGTAGATAAATAATAAGATGTGCCAATGAGGCAAGCCGGGTTTCTGAAACTCTATAGTTCGATCAACTGAATTTGAAGAAAATGGTCATTGTTAGTAATTGATGATATAATTGAAACCAGTATGGATAAATATAGTTGAAGTAAGTAGATTTAGGGTTACCTGCCCTTGATTTTCCAAATAAAAAATATTTTCTTAAATCTCTCATTAGATGTTAAATATTAATATTGAAAACTCGAGATAGTATTTGAGGGTAGTCTACTAGGAAAAGATTCTTATTTCTAAGATAACGAGTGATATTAGGTCACATTGGGTTACATGTAAAGGTTAGAAACAAATCTAGATAACCTTATTAATTACAAATAGATATTTCATCTTGGTAATTATGGATCATATACCATTGACCAACAGTAAAGTTTGACGGTAAAATGATGTGTTTGCCCCATGAAGAACCATCTCGGTCGCCTATTAGAAATGCATCTTACAATCCATTGTATAGATCTACCCACATTTTCTTTTGATTGAAGCGAATTAATGAAAGCCTCTAAGACTCTATCATTGTATAATAATCAACAACAAACTATCGCAATAGTTTTCTTGAATGCAGTATCGTTGAGGCGTGTTTTTCACGGAATTGCAAGTGGAAGGATAAGTACTCTTTTATGGTAACCTTCCTTAATTTGGAACTTGATGTGAAAGTAGTTGGCCGATGAAGAATGTTTTCAACATATCCATCACTTCCATCTGTGATAATCAATGGATAATGTAATGGAAGATACAGTGGGTGATTCTCATCAATTCTTTGAAAATATCCTGTTTTGATATGAATGATTATATCATGCTGTTGGTTGAGATCTTCAACATCACCAAAAATAAGAATTGCAATCTCAGAATTATTTGGAATGTTATATGTACTGGGATTTGTTCCTCTTCTTTTTAGTAGTCGTAGTTTCAAATTTTTCACCTCCTCAGTCTGAAGAACATCCCATGCACTTCTGAATTGTAGGGCTAATGCATTATCATCATGAAGCATTTGTTGCAGCTTCTCGACTATCATGTAGTCTATATGTGTTTGGACATTATAGTTTTCTAAGATCCAGTTAGTAGTCATGATAATATAGAAATTGGGGACTTTGAAAAATTAGTCCATAACAGATAGGTTTAGAGATACCTAAACTCACGCACCCTATTTTGACATTCACGTGGAGTGTCATACACGTAGAGTTGTGCAAATCTTGATGGTTGACCATCTGGTGGACATAAAATTCCTATAAGATGGTAGTTCTATCCATTCAATTTGAATATACATGGAGCTCCACCCTTGTTGATAGACATATCAATCCTCCCACCCATTGAAGTGGAATCAAAGATGGAGTTGTAAATATGCATGTTTTCTTAGAATATTCTGGCTTCTGTGGAAGTTGAACTGAAGAGAAACATTTTAAGGTAATATGGACATTGTGGTATCAATTTCAATGATATATTTCCCATAGAACAACATGCTGCAAAACATTGGTTTTTTTGATTTCTACATTTTCTGTTTCTTTCATTGAACCACATTAAAGCATGACAATATTGACAGTCATAATAAGGGTCTCCAATATCTGAATATCCTGAGTGAAAAAAATTTATCAGACGGTATTTAAAAAGTAGTTGAAGTATGGTATTTTTCTCATGTGTTCTTGTAGCAGTAATGCTAAATCAATTAGTTCACTAACCTATGTTATCCAAAAACTGTTGTTGTACTGAGTTTCCTGTAGTAACAGTCCGATTATTACGTATATCATAGTAAATAATTCATAACTATTTGTTGTTAGTATGTATGAATATTTTTCAACATACCTCTATAGTTTTCTGTACGCTGGACATCACCGTTGATGTAGTCATTTGATTCTGAATTGTTAGGATTTGATGCTTCTTGACGAAACCGTTTTTGCCTACGGACTGATAGTACGTGTATAAAATATTATTATAATTGAAATTTGTGTCCACTGAAGTGTGTGTGTTTGTGATGCAGTATAGTTCTGTTAAAGAGGATGTTGAACCTGGACATGATATATTATTGTAGTTCTCGTTATCACCTTGACTAAATCTGTAACAAATGTTAGTGTAGATTGTAATTAATTAATATCCCTTAACGGTCACAGTAAAATCTAATTGCAGGACTTTTAATTACAATGTTGAGGAGGTTGGAGATGAATCCGTCATATTTTTATCATGATTCGTGATTGCTACCAAAAGTGCAAAGAAAAGTGTTAGACAAACAGTTTCTTATTTGTGTGGCATACAACAATGTGTTCGCAGACATGTGTCATCATACTTATAGTAAGGAATAAGAGATTGTAAGGGGGCATCCATTCTTAGCTTTTTCTTGTTTTCTCATGCGATAAATGATGTCCTACCTGCAGATTGTTGTTTCACTATAGATGAAGTAGTTAAAGAGGAAAACATTATGTTTGTATGTATAGTATTTATAAAATTATAGATTTTTGAGTCTAAAAGGTAAATAGATCAGACAATTGATATATAGTGGTCTTAATGGCGGGCGTGTGAGTCCATCTCCACCGCTATTTGTAGATGTCAATAAGGGACTTCCAGTAGATGTTTTCAATGTTAGTGACACTTTAGTAGTTTATAAAAACAATGGAAATATAATGCAACATAATTAAGTCTAAAATGAAGGTAATAGTGAACTTACAATTGTGTCGTTCCTTCATTAACAGTATTCTCTGAAACCTTGCATCTCTAGAGGTTGATGGGAAATTCATGTTTTCGTTCAACACAATCTCCGTTGAAAGTGTAAAGGAAATAGATAGATGATAAGTTTCTCGGTTGTGTGGCGTAAAATGTGGTATGTGCAGATAATTGTCATCATACTTATAGTGAGGAATAACTGACTATTTGAAGGCATCTGATGTTTTCTTTCGCTTGTTTTCTTTTGCGTTAAATGTTCTTATTGCTTCAGATTATTGTGGAACTATAGATGAAGTGGTCAAGGAGGAATACCTTTAGTTAGTATGTAATGAATTAAAAAAGTAGGTATTTAGGCACTGCAATGTAAAAAGAATAGACCATTGATAGACAATGGTGTTAGTGGCAGGAATGTGACTCCATCTACAACGCCATTTGTAGAATGTGGTTCACTTGTTAGAGAAGAAGAGAGATTTTTATATGTAATTGATGTATTTATAGTTGATGTTGACACTGTAATTGTGACAACAGTAGCTTTTACAAACACTGGATAAAATTTATAACTTAAATAAATCTAAAATGTAGGGAATAGAAACTCACAATTGCTCAGTTCATTCGGTAACACTCTTATTTGAAAAATTTCATCTCTGGAGGTTGTCAGGGAATTCATTTTTTGGTTGTATATATTTAAATTAAAATGTGAAGGCATGCATTGTATTATTTGTATGCAAAGTGAGCAGTGAATAACACGTATTATAATTTGTGAATGTAGACACAGAAATGGATAAAAATTTATGTACATTTCTTTATGTAGTTGTGAAGATGTCCCAAATGTAATATGCATGTATAATATAGTGTAATCTATAGGTAATAGATATTGGAACTAAAGTATTCAAAAAAAAAGATAGGCATATTACACAAGTGTGCATTCTTCCAGTGTTTTATGTTTCCGAGACTGTGGTAAATGGAAGTTGTATGTTACCAATTTATTTGTAGTTCATTAATATTGTATTAGATAAAGAACATGAAATATCTTTTTTTGTGTATGGTAAACAAATATCCTATAGTTGCTGTTGTTCAAAACATTGTTCTCAAAAATGTTCAGTTAGAGGTGACAAAATAAACTATAACATCCGTGAAGGAATATGTACGTGTTCCAATATAATCAAATTTATACTCACAATGTAAATATCCGAATCAGTATTTATGAAAAGCTGTATATGAATCGTTTTCAGTAGCAATTCCTCACGCAGTTCCGAGGTAAAGTAAATCACATAGTCAATTTGATGTTCTAGGTTGCATAGTTTAGGTGATAGGGAAAAGAGTTGTTACCTTTACACAGTTATACAAAGTGGAATAGGGTTGCTGGTTTTGGTAGCAGTAGGTGTAGCAGACACTTCTGGTAGACGGTGAAACCCATTATCTCCAGAGCAGTGCTAGAAGTCGGAATCCCCTATTCTACATCGTAGAAAAATCGGTTTAGATGATGAGTGGAAGTATGACCTCAGTATCGGTTGAAATAGATGTAGAATGATATAATGTGGGAGGAATACGATGGATAGGGGGAATCCCTATTCGCTTAGGAGGAAGTCAATGGAGAATACAAAAACCTTATAACGGTGGGAGGAAGTCGATGTAGAATTATGTGAAGGTGGGAGGAGGATGATGGAGACGGTGGATGTCGAATGAGACACTGGATGACGAAGGATAGTTGTTCGTGGAGGGAGCCCGATTAGGGAAACCTTATGCTCGTAGATGGATGTGGTATGGCAGTCGTCGCATGCGAGTTGCGGGAAGAATCAGTTTGAAGACCTCAACCCTAATTGCGAAGGCGTCTGGCGGATAAGGCGTCGGTGGTTGTCGATTTTCAAAGGGCACCGCGGGTGTTTTTAGTGAAGGCTTTGGGTGAAAGGGTAATTGGCTGTGTAGAATTGGTGACGTGGTTGCTTATGGTGGTGAAACATAGGCTTGGGGACACCTAGGTTTAGTAGATATAGTAGATTCTATTTCCCATACTCCCCAGATCCAAGTATAGGATTTATCCATACACCACCAACATTGAGAACACAAAAAGCGATATAATAGTTTTATCTTTCCCATTAATGGATTAATATAATGAACTATAAATTTTTAATGTATTTTTTCTCCACAACACATTTTTTTGTAATATATATAAAATATTATCAATTATACAATATTATATACTATAATGTAGATAAGTTATAAACCCACAAAACATGTTAATAAAATATTTATACTTCATTAATATTTAACTATACATTCAAATGATAAATACCTAGAATAGAATTAAAAATCGATAATTTGGTTAATAAAATATATAAAAAATAAATACAAAATTATATTTTAGAAATTCATGGTTTCCAATAAATAAATTTCATATTAAAAAATGTGATAAAAAGAATACAAGCTATTATAATTAAGGTATGAATATTTTGAATATATGATAGAATAAACCTAAAAGAATCATGTGGAATAATAAGTATAGGTTATATAGTTTATATATAGGTTAGTAAAACGAAATATTTCTATTAGGAACATGGACATGAAAATAGTAAGATGAACCTATGAATTATTTCAAAATAATAAAAACGGATTCTTGATAGTTGTAATATTAAAATAACTTATGTAATTAGAACAATAACATATAATCATGAAAATACTATAAATGAATGTTTTCTATAATAAGTTTAATGTTTTCATTCTACAAGAATAAATAAA
The DNA here is from genome assembly GCA_963277665.1 of Viscum album. Taxonomy (NCBI): domain Eukaryota; kingdom Viridiplantae; phylum Streptophyta; class Magnoliopsida; order Santalales; family Viscaceae; genus Viscum; species Viscum album. The sequence goes on along the minus strand of OY728132.1, from coordinate 2,014,082,111 downwards.
TAAATCATTAAGTTTATTTGATTTTAAATTTAATAATAAATTCATAGAGTTATGTGTTTGAATTTTTTTTTAATTTTTCGAGTTATAGAAATATAATTTTAAGATGTTGTTTAAAAAATAAAAAAAACAAAAAAAAACAATACAATAATAATATTTCATTAATTTAAATAAATAGGTTAATTTTATGATAACTAATAAAAATAGAAATGTCATGTATTCAATAATATCTTTTTAAGATATTTTTAAATTATATTAAAATAATATATAATAAGGTTTTAAATTTGAATACTAAAATCAATATTGAAATATATTATTCACAATATAATATATTTATGATGATGTAATATGTTTCATACAAAATAATAATATTTTAATTTTTTTTGGAATATTAAAAATTGGATTATTCTATAGATAAATATTTAATTTCATTACATAACTTCTATATTTTGGATTGCGATGTTAACTGATATTTAGGATTATATATTATTAGTATTATAAATAAATGTAATAATTTTTTATAAAATTTATGAGTTAATATAATAAAATAATGATGTAATTATGGAATCATTGACTAAAAACCTCATCCGCTATGTATGAATGATGTCTACTAATCCATAAGATTGTGAAAAATGTTATATTTCAGTCAAAATAATTATTTTCTTGTCTTTGCCCTTAGTTTTTTCTAATTTTATATTTGAACACTAAATATTCAGCCCCCTCAAGTGTTAATACACCATCACACATATTCAAAATCACATAAAAAATTATACTAATTGAAAAAATGAATAAATAAAACTATCCTTAAGCATCTTAAATGGATATTAAATATTATTCTCTAACCCCTATATAATATATCAAGACATTAATCCCATTCCAAAAGAGTAATAGTTAAGGTAAATGGAATTATTCATTCTCTAAATATATATTTTTTGTATTTTACAAGAGTTAATCTATTTTAAACCAATAAAATGTGTATTTTTATAAATAAAAAATACATAAAATTTATTTTCATACTGTTAAAATATTATACATTTATATGATACATATATTCCACTCATTTGAAACAATCTAATATAGGTCTATTTTACTACCCACGAGGATGTTGTAAATTAATTATTTATCACCAACTTCATGATAGGGTATTTTTGGATATTTTTGATTATATGAATGTAATTATTAACCAAAAAATTATTTTAAAATACTCTTAAAATATTAAAATTATCCTTTCAAATTATTTCATGTTGTGTTAAAATTAATTTTTACAACTTCTGATGGTGTTTTTAGTTATTTATTATCATCACTATCTGGAATGACTAGTGGAGATTATGTATATACATGTCTATATTTGAGGGTTCATGTTATTGTGTTTATTTTTGTTATTATTCATTTAGTGTAAATGAACTAATATGTAAAACACAATAATCATTATTGTAGTATAGAAAAAATTGAATAATTAAAAAAATTCTATAAAATATTTATATGTTACAAGGAATTAAAAAAAATTAAAATGAAATATAAAATATAAAATTATATAAATCAGTGAAATATTTTTATGAAATATTTTTTATTAAATATAATATGGTAATGTTGGATACAACATGATTTCTAATCTATATAATACCAAATTGAAAACAATGATCAAATCTTTTCATCAGATAGTTGATTTATACACTCCCTTCCAATCACTTTTACAAAGGATTCATATATATTTTTATTATGGAATAACTTTAAATATTTAATTCCATATTATCCATCACTATTTTAGGGATACAAATATATTTTTATACTTGGATGCATTCTTTTCAAACATCTAAATTTTTTAAAGTATTTCATTTTTATGACTATTCTTTGATTCATTATACATTGTTTCTCCATCTATTCATGACCTATACCTTTTATATATATTTATATTTCCCTTTAGTATGAATTATAAATTATACACTTATACTTTTAGGTACATCTATGTTTATATAGTTTTATATTTATTGAAAATTATTAAATAGTGTTTCTATTATCATGTTTTAATTTCATTTTTATATTTTAGGTATGTTTTTTTTGTGTCTAAATAGTTTTTTGCATAAACTGATATGATAGAAAGTCATATTTGTTTACAATAAATTTGTCACCCAAATCATTTTATGGTATGTTTCTATTTAATACAATGTATTCATTAGGTAGACTATATTTAATGAATCACTAAGCCCCTATGGGACAAAACATGGTTACATATAGGAGATAACCATAACATAGCCACTAAACTTAAATTTACCTTCTATGTGATTTAAATTTTAAAAATCTGATATACACGGTTGTGTTCAAGATGATATAATAGAAATAACTAAATTTTTGTTGAATATTAACCTACCCATATAAATATTAACCTACCCTTAGGAATAGTAACTTACCATTATGAATAGTAATGTGACTCTTATGAATGATATCCATACCCTTGAGTGTATAAATGAATTTTGACACCCTAAAGATGAAGATGAATAGTCTAAGTGTTTATATATTTCAATTAAATAATGATATTATTAAATAACTAATTAATCATATTTAGAAAATTGTTTTTGAAAAATGGACTTCATTTTTGGATTCTACACGTCGAAATATTGTTAGGGTAAATTTTTGGGATTTTTCTGAAATACTTGAATTTTTTATGAATAGTGACATACTATAAATTGAAAAATTAAGATAAATACACTATTTATAGAGTTATGTGTGATTTTATACTGATTTAATCCCACTTGGTTCGGGATCAAATGATAAAAATACTATTCTTGGTCATGACATACTCATTATTCCTTGTCTTGGGGAGAAATTGTAAATTAATGACTTCTATATTAAGCAATACCCTCTCTCCTCCACTATAAAACCCCCCTCTCACCCCTCTTCCATTCACTCCTCTCAAGCCTTGTGCCTTCTCCAAATTCTGTCCAAATACCATCCCAACCTCCTCCCCCACTACCAGCAAGATTTTTTCTCATAATAAGACCAAAACCTATCCCCTTAAGAGTTTCTCAAAGGAGGAAGTCTGAAGAGGTAAATTCCTCTTTCAAATCCATTCTACTCTTTTAATTTATTTTATTTTTGTTTCTTTTCTCACCTCCCATCACCAAAATAGTATGATAAATCAAGTAACATACATGTACTATAATGTTTTCATGATAATGTTATATATTCCATTATATTATCTCCTTTTCCCACTTTTATTTGAATGAAATGAAAGCATCGTTTGAGATGTGCTAATTAAGAACATTCAAGGATAGCAGTTTATCGATTTCTATTATAATATTTAATTCTAGTTAGGAAACCACTTGTGTTACGGTTGAACCCGATTATTTTGTAATATATACTATTTTTAGTTCTGTAATACTTTTGTGAAAATGGTATTATGTTATTATGAAAAACATGTTCATCATAATCAAACCCACAGATTAACCAAAATGGTTATCACTATAGTTATACATATATAAAAAAATTTGACTTCAATCTAACTAACCCGAATTAAATTTAAAGCCATGTAATCTATTGGATGTTCATTAATAGTTTATAACATCATTTCTGGACAACCACATCTATCTTATATATTTATCCTCACTTGAATATAAGTGAACCAATCATTTAAAACCCAGTAAACAAACGAGCCCGAACAATGAAATTGAACCTTATAACCAATCAAAAAGGCATAGAATGAACTAAAAAGGATTATAATAAATCATTTAGATATAAAATAGGTTCTGGACTTATGAATTAATAATCTTTATTTGTTTATTTAGTACTTAACAACAAGTCAATAACCTCTCTCTCACTTTTATTCAAGAATCAACCATATCTTGTTTGCTTTTGTTTTTAATTTATAATGATGGGGAATGTTTTATCAACTCCCCCTTACCGAACATTTGATATATAAATAATGGAATACTAATTTTCCTCTCTTTACGACCGTGCAATAACATTCGTTACCATTCCAAAATATTTGTAAGAGGTTACTCTCATCTCATGTTAAATTCTGTGGGATTTCCATTGTGAAACTCTTATATCTTATATGTGGTATAAGTGTACAAAAATTTGACGTATTTTATCATGGTTCTAAATATATTCATTGTATTTTTTGACTCTTTTGGTGGTTATTAACTCTTTTTCATACGAATCAATTGAATACAACACAGTAATGAGCATTGTCTCAATTTTCACTTCGTTGTGACCTGCTTAGTAATTATGCACCTAATCTTTCTTATGTGGTGTACCTACTACCCATTTGATATCACTTTTCAATTGAAATTATATTCCATATTAATATCCATCTTCTCACATCATGGATATTATTTTTTTCTAAGCCGTATACCATTTTACATACGGTATTTATTTTGAATGTTGTTTTGACTGTCGAAATGTTGATAAATCAGAATCCTCTATTCTATACGCATAATGTAAATAAATATTTCTCTTGTATTGAATATATTTATAAATAATGATTGGATGTTGAGGTGTGTGGGGTCCTCTACAGCCCCTCGATGCATCGATAAGTCTGATAAGACAAAACAGTTTGGCGACAGACCCTTCGAGTTTGTTTGCAAAAATCAGACGGGTTTCTACCCATCAAACTAAACCATTTTTACGATATTATGGTTCATGTGCTAGATAAATGGAGTTCAATTAATAATCATTCCCTATATTCATTATCAGTTATTATTACTATCCATGAGGTTTTCATTATGACAAAATCTATGGATGAAGTTTCATTCTCAGTTTATTAATGGCATTAGTTGTTCATTTATTATCTATGCCATTTTGATTATGTTAGATTGATTATGATTCACTTATTATTGTACTCATGATTCCACTTTTTGTAACCCTTACTGAGCTTTTGATCTCACCCATTTCATTGTTTACCTTCAATAGGTTCTGAAGAGGGGGTCATTTATTGAGTACTTGTGGATGTAGTATTTGTTTTTCATTATGTATTGTATCATTTAACCTTATACAATGTAATTTGTTTTAAATCTATGTATCTAGTTTCTTCAATACTACTAAACTGATCATTTATTTGGGATTTTAATTCCTTCTAACCTTTCCAATATCACATGTAATGCACCGGCTCCATCCTAGAGGGGTCGGGGTGTTATAATAAAATTCATAAAATATCTCTTTTTTATCATTATATCATTATTATTATAAATTATGTAGTTTTATTGGAATATTAGTTTGTTTGAGGAAATGAGATAGTAATATTTATTCATTTATTATGATTTCATGGAAGTTTTCCTCGACTTATTAAATTATGTTATTACACATGTTATATATTATATTTCATTTTTTTGTGATTTTTTATGTTTAATATTTGATTCAAATAATTTATAACAGCTATTATATTCACTCATGTTACCATGTTGGTTTGTTTATCTATTTGATACCCATTAAACATAACCATGATTATGTTTTATAATACATATTCATTAATGTATAAACCTAGGTTATTAAATGTATTATGAATATTATACATTATATAATAATACCATTCTAAAAAATATAAATAATAGTTAAATTTTTATTATTAGTTATTTATTATGAACATTATCTCGAATAACACTAAACCATTAGATATTGGGATATGAGATATTATTTTATTATTAAATGTAATTTAATAATAAAGTATGAAATGGATGTGTATCAATAATAAAATAATAAAAATAATAGAGGGATTAATTACTAATTTGATTACTTATTTATTTTTATTATAAATTAATTATATTCTTTAAAATTTTATTATATTATGTAATTATATTTTTATGTTATAGTTATAATTTTTTTTGATCCTACAATTTTAGTAGTTTTCATTGTTATTTACTAATTTTAAAATAATTTTTTCTCATATTTATCAATAAATGAGTTATGTATTACAAAATGTTTCCATAAAATAGAATATAAATTTTATAATGATATTTGAAAACAAGTTCCCATTATTGTGAAGATATATGTTTTTTCTCAAAAATAAAATCCAAAAGTCATATGTTACATTTTTATTAGAAACGAGAACTATTTATTATCATAATTTACCAAATAATAATATTACATAACTATATTCATAACCATACAATAATTTATATATTTATGTCATATTATAAATGTATTTATAAATTTATAATAATTCATAATAAACTAGAAGAATGTAATATTACATAGTTCACATAACTTCTTAAAATGAATAAAAAAACATTTATCTTCAAATGATTGATTAAATATGTATTATTACATTAATATAATATAGATTTCAGTAAATAAAAGAGATACTAAAAATTTTAAAATATCTTATTAGATCAAATTGTTTGGTAATTAGTATAGAGATTAATTTGATCAAGAGAAATAGTTAATTTTTTCTTATTTTTATCTAATATCATTTTCGCATAATAATAGAGTTCATTATGAATTACTAATTTTATAATTTTTAATGGTATAGAAATGTTTGAAAAAATTGTATGTTGAAATTATATTCAATATTATAGGGAAAACCAATTAAGATGTGTGGTTTAGATTGAGTAACAAAGAGATTAAAATATACATGAGTTTGAGGGGGGTATTTGTATATATGAATTCCTCAAATATTGTAGATGTACAATTCATATTGTATTTTGGCATATAATTATGGTAAAATTAAGGGTTCATATTCCATGATTTTTTTAGTATGATCTTAAAATATATAGGAATGTAAATTATATTATAAATATACACTTTTAACATTTTTATTACATAATAATCTAACGTATTATTATCCCAAATAAATTATATAAAAAACTAACACACTTAAATAATATCTATGTCTTAATTTTAAATATGAAATTTATCATATCATGTTAATTCTCAAAATATGGGTTGTTTTTATTTCTATTACAATACAAAATTTAATATTATGTAGTTAATTGAATATAAAAATAATCTCTTATATAATTATTTATATTAATTTACTCATCTTTATTATTTTATTATTTATGAGATATTAAATATTTTCTAAAACATTAAAATATATGATTTCAATTACTTACTATTATTTAAAACAGTAATATTTTCCCATTATAATGAATTCATTTAACCAATTATCAATTTGTATTCAAAAAAATAGAATATATATACAATTGAAATATGAAATTATTATTAACCTTTATCATCCAACATATATACTTGAATTATTTTATAAAAAATATTCATCATACTCCATCAATTATCTAAAAAATATTCTAAACTTTTTATATTTTTTTAATATTTATTTTGTAATAATAATTATATAAATTTCATTGATGACCATGAGGCTTAATACGACATTATTTTATAATTATGTATATAAATTTTAATTGTTTATAATGTATAAATATTCATATGATTTTTCATTCTCATTTACATTTCATTCACCTTTTTTGTAATACTACATATTATATTATAAAATTATTAAATAAAAAATTACAGAATAATTAATTTTTACATTATTTTCTTTCAAATTGTTTTTTTAATATCATGTAAATTTTTAAAGTGAATTTAATACTGAAAATAATATGTGTTTAATGATGATTATATATCTTCATTCAGTGTAAAAAATTATTCTTTAATGAAAAGTTTACAAAAATATTTTAGCCCTAACATAATTTATTTTCTAAATTTAAGTATTAAATCAAATTTCTAGTAATTTATTTCCATACTACTATATATTTTCATGAATATAAAATATATGGAATTCAAATTATCTCTAAAAGTTGTCAGAGAGTTTATTCTCCAAAAGAATATAGCTACCATAGAACACTCAGATATATGTGAACTGAGAAATATGCATGAAAATTAATCTATAGTTAATCAAACCTGGTATGTAGAATTTTTCATAACAACATCATCATTCATTTACTATCAATAATTTTACAATAAATATTCATTTATGAATAAATACTAAAATCTACTTCTTGTAATATTTTCATTATCTGATTATCAATATACAAGGTAATCATATTTTTATCCCATAATGAAATATATCACGAAAATAATATATATATTTTCTAGTTCAGTTAAATTCACATGATTATTAATAATATATTTTAATACCATCTAGTTGGAGATAGTTATATGTATTATAATCCACATTACAAAGGCTTTTAATTCTTCATTTGTATAGGGGGACTTATGTTGACTAGATAAGTTTCTGTTTTTTCCAAAACCCATTTCATAAATGTGACTTCAATTGAATGAAGTAGACTATTTCAATTATTAAAACATTAATATATTCTTTTAAAATATTATACAATGGGTTCTCCAAAACCATTTTCTCAAATATCTCTTCTCTATTCTAGTAGAATATGTTAAATTCTTTGTTTTAATAATCACCAACATTATTTAGAATCAATTATTTTTGATTTTTTTATTTTCGACCATATACCTCTATCTCATGAATTTTACAATTAATTTTAGATTATTCTATATAAAAATATAAAAAATTAATTCAGTTATATTCAAATTTGTTTGCCACTTTTTATGTATAGTAGCCATTAAAATACACTAATTTTTATCATTATAAATCAATATTCTTTAATACAACCATTAGAAAATTGGGTGTCTAGAAAAAAAATCAATAGAATTTTTAAAAAGAAATTAAAATGGAAATGCCTTTAAATTATTCATACTCTATGTTCTGGTGTTCCACACCTCATCTATTAACTAAAAGTTGTATCATTTTTTAGTGTTAGTTGACAAAGATATTAATTCCACAACTATGTATATTTTATGGATGACAGAAAACAAACCATTTTTCTACTTTCAATATCTATCAGATATAATATTTTATTATTCCCATATTTGGGCACCATCGTGGACCTAATTGTTATTTCAATAAAATTCATCCAATATTACATATGTGACGTCCCACACCCAGATTCCACATAAAGGGTGCCCCAAGCTCGGTGGGCCACATGGCCTCAAGTTCATATCCAAGAATGCCAGAGGCTACCGACTAGCAGTGAGGACCTAGGGTGTGTCTGTGGGGGAGACTGCGACATTATTAGTAGAGTATATCATAGTGGATGTGATATAATTGAATGATAATCATTGGAATAAATATATAAAAAACTATTCAGTGGAAGAAAACTGATTCAATAGATAAACATGAATTGCAATAAAAGAATCATCTAGAACAACAATGATTTAATGTCATGTTACTGTAAAAATATAAAACAGGTATAGAAGGCAATAGGAATAACTTCTTCCACAGTGTTAAAGTAAACAAAAACTACTACAAGAATCTCAAGATACAACTCAGTCATCTTCTATCACATTCCATTCTATCAGCACACAATCAAGTGTTTGAATCTGTATTCTTCCATTTTTCAACACATACAATCATGTAATCAACTTCTAGTACCAAATGGTGCTAAGAGATGGTGTGATATGAATCTCAGTAGAACACCAAAAATGGTGTATATAACCTTACTCTTATGTAATGTAATATATCATTTTGTAGTCATAATCATATGAATTTTAGAAAGCAATACAATATAACTAAAAACCCAACTACCTGCTTCAACCATTGGCTGGTGTCTAAACATATGACCAGTTCATTAATTATTTAATTAATATTTAGTGTTAATAGGCCATGTGAGGCTTATAAAAACATATATCACCTCATTATAGTATATATTGTAAAGATCCCAAGATTTATCAAAGAAACCTGAAAATGATATATGGTGAGGGAGTTCCAAGGTAACAAACAAGGTAATTTTGATATCAAGGAATTCTAACTCAGTAGTATCTGATTCTTTCTAAGGGGTAAGAGTGTAATATAAGTCATTAGACAATAACACACCTAAGGTATCCTGTAATAATTTAAAGGACCCTACAGTAGTATACCAGGAATTTGAGTGATAAAAGAATCAGAGTCTAGGTGGTTATCAACCTAAGAAAACATCATACATGAATCGGAATGGGGTTATCGAGTCCCAAGATATTATCCTCTTAAACTAAAATGCGATCTTGAGTCAAACCATTACTTTTTGATATGGTAATCTTGTAATCATTAATTAGGATCAATATTTGTCTTTCATTACATTAGATTGTCCAAGTAGTTTTGCAACCATTTAATCAAGTCTTAATAAACCATTAACGAATATTCAATTAATTAGGATTACTCTGACACCTTCCATAAATATGGAATGGGTATCTATGGACATGTAAATTATATTCAAACTCTTTTGATAATGCCATGTCATATACTTATAGTTCATTACATATCAAATTTTTCATTTAATAATCTATTTGAAGAACCTACCTTATACGGGTTATGTGGTGATCATTCATGGTACATACCATGTGGAAACTACCATTAATAAAAATCGCATTATTATAAGAAGACTCACCTTTAATAAGGTCAAGCAAGGGTACACCTAAATGATGGATCAATATTCTGAGACTATAAAACCCATTTAGAAAATTACCTTCAACATGGGGAGGATTGACGTGTGTGTGTAACCACAAACAACTAATCACATATTCAAAAAGAGCATAACAATGAATTTCTAAGAAGTATAATAATGGCATGTAAATTAAAGAAATCGATTCTAATGAAATTAGTGGGGCCCACATGAATATTCTAAAATCAATAAACTTTAAGAAGGAGTTATACGAAAACCACCTTAAGGTTGTACAACTCTCATTCAACAATATTGGCCATTGATTTGGCTCAAATCAGTGTAGATCTATGAATGTGTTAAAAGAGGTCACATAATGGTATCTAGGTTGAGAGAAAGAGAGAATAAGAAAATCAAAAGTGGAATAAAGTAATTACTATTGCACATACAACATGAGAAAAGAAATATCGACCAGATGTCGGACGAAGGAGATCTCTTAATCCCAAGATTTTGACTTCAAAAAGTTCCAAATTGAGAAGAAAATGTCTTTATATCATCGGTTCTCAAATAATGGAAGAAGAATAGAATAAATAGATCATTAAGGGTGCTGTGGAAAATTTAACTAGAATTTGAGCCTCCTCATGGGTTTTCCAGATGGTTTTTCAAACTATATGAAAACAACAAGATACGGTTCTACTTGAAATCGCATCCCCTGCATGGTTTGATCAAACCATGCACAAGCCATGAACAACTACCTAATAAAATGGGACATTCAAAAAATTATGCTACATTTCCATTCACTAACTATGTGTGGTAAATCATTTTGAAAAAACACAGACTGGTAGGTTTTCTAAACCATGTGCAATTCTTTAATGGTTTACTCTAAACCATAAACCAATCATGTTTTCCCCATAAAACGGGTTTTGGGCTCCAAACAAATCCCCGGACACCCTAATAACATTTACTATCTAATGTGGTAGCCATATTAAGTCCAAAGTAATGATTTAAAATAAAAATTACAGGATCTATAATTGATTTAAAAATTGGGTTCTTATTGTCTTCCCCCATTTAAAGACCCCCCATGTTCTCCTTCAAATGGTATAGAAAAAATGTCGAAAATAATTATTGCCATTTGGCATTTATGTTTTCTTCCCTCTCTCATGTAACGTCGTTTACATGATCTTGAATCCATAACACCCATACGATAGGGAAAAACATTCCATGGAGAGCATTCGTGCTTCGGTCAATGGAGTGTATTGAACACCCTTCAAAGGTATCATCAACATGTAACTCAACTTCCTCATGATAAAATTTATGAGATTGGTGAGCATGATTTTGGTGATGTAGTGAGACATGATAGATGTCGTGCATGGAACGATAAATCCAAGGTATTATAAACCGATAGTCTATTGGCCTGACTCTCTCTATAATCTGTAATGGCCCGACATAATGAGGTGACCAATTTTTTGACTTCCTTATCCGTTTATGACCTATCTTAGTGATGTCCAAACAAAAACACGATCCCTAAACTCAAATTCAAGAGGTCGTTGATAGAGATCAATATAATATTTCTATCTAGATTGAGAAGTAGTTATTCTATTCTTAATCCATTGAACCTATTTTAAATCATCTTTAACAAGAAGAGGACCTAGTAGGTATAACTCACATACCTTTATCGAACACATGAGTGAATGGAATATACTACCATATCAGGCCTCAAAATTATTCATCTGTATTATTGCTTGAAATATTTTATTTAAGAGTAATCAACCAGTGGAATAGGCTTTTATTATGAACCACTAAAATCAAAGACAGATGATCAGAGCAAATCCTCTTGAACCTGTATTGTTAGATCCGATTCTCCATTGGTATGAGGGTGAAAATTTGTGATTAGAGGAACCTAAGTCCCATTATATTTCATCAATACTTTTTAGAATTGTGAAGTGAAACATGCATTTCAATGTGAAATGATATTACATGGAACCCCATGAAGATGTTTGATCTCATAGACATATAGTCTTCTAAATCATCAACAAATAATGTCTATCATATAAGAATAATGTGGGATGCTTTTGTTAGTCGGTCAACAAATACCTTAGTAGAATCTATACCCCTAAACGACCTAGGTAATCTGACTATGAAATCCATATAAACATCATCCCATTTCCATTTCAAGACTACAATTGGCTGTAACAAGCCTACACATCTCTGGATCTCTGCCTTCACCCATTGATAGGTGAAACACATACTGAAGAAGTCTGTAATTTGATGTTTCATTCCAAACAACCAATATTAGTGTTGAATATCTCAATAAATCGTCTATATTCATGGATTAATTTCTCACAGAGATGTGTGGGACTCTTTCATAAACCCCTCTATCATATTTTCAAAATCCTAGAAAAATCTATAGAGACGCAAGACAATATCTCTTTCCACAGACCAATCTGGAGGTGGGTTAACTCATAATATACACTCACAAAGAACCAAACCTTCTGGAATTTAAAACATACTACTCTTCACCATCTGAAAGAGGGAAGAAATAACGGTTAATGTGGGGAGGCAACAATGCTCGTGATTCTCATTAATCGTTAGATGATGTTTAGAAATGAGGTACATTCACATCAATTCATCACTAGACTCCTATACGGCATGTGTTTGATATTTCCAACTCTGTGCATCATCGAAAAAATTTCCATTCCATTTGTATAGACATGTTCAAAATCAATAGATTTTAGATATTAGACCCACATTCACTGTATGAGGTTTATTTCATGATGAGAAAAAATACATGAGAAACTTGTGGTTGGTGTACACCAAAAATTTCTCACCCAATAGTAAATGTCTCCAGAAACATTAGGCATGGAAAACTGCTGCTAGATCAAGGTCATGATTTAGGTAATATCTCTCATGAGACCTCAACTACTGAGATATTTATTCAAAAAATTCTTCTTACTACATCAAAACTTCTCCTAGGAATGTTATTGATGCATCACAAAAGATGATATAACCATTTCTAGGTTCTAGAAGAATTAGAATATTTACTGAGACAAGACTCCCTTTCATCTCATGAAAGGATTTATTACAAGCTTCTAACCACAGGAAAATAACATCTTTCATTGTATTTATAGTAATAGGAAATGCAAGAATTGATAATTCATTAATGAAATTCATGTAATATCGAGCCAAATAGAAGAAACTCTATATATCAAACAAGTTCATGGGATGATCAAAGGAAAATACAACACTAACATTTGTAGGGTCAATAGATACACATGATTCTAAAATAATATAATGTAAGAAGTGGACCTTTTCGATCCATAAGTCTTAATTAGAAATCACAACATAAATATGATTCTCTCTCATTGTAGTCATAACAATCTCAAGATTTTTGGAATTGTAATTACGGGTGAGAGAATACACCAAGTTGCTGTTCATAAAGACCATGAAAAAAGTGTCCTAATAGGGGTGGGAGCCCCTATTCGTCAATTCCATGAATATTGCAGGAACATTCCTAAGACTGAATGACGTAACAAGATACTCATATAGAACATACCTATGATATAAATTTTTACAAGGTATGTTGGATGGTCTGAAACACACCTGATGATAAACCTACCTGAGTTCGATCATTGAGAACAAATTTCCTCCTTGGAGCTGGTCCAAGAGATCATATATTTGAGGAAGTTGATATCGATTTCTGAACATAAGTTGCATCAACCTTTTGTAATGCAAGAATAGATGAAAAGTCACATCTGCCTTCTCGGAGAAAATCATGGGTGAACCCCAAGTGGAGGTAATTGGCCATACAAATAAATTGGCCCTTTGGACCCCTATCTTCCTCTTGAGATATTGAAGCTTAGTAGGTTTTATCCTATATGAAGGAATGGACACTTGAGGTTCTACTGGAAGAAGATATATTGTAAACTCTACATCTCTTCTATGAGGTAATTAGAATTGTCATCAAGAAATACATCCCTGAAATGATGAACTAATAGAGGGAAGTCATTTTAAAGAAAACCCTGATCCTATAGGAAATGATTTTCAATATCAGCGGTCACATCACCTAGCCCATCATGCTTCATTCCATATCTCATAGACTGGAAATCCCATTCAACTTTGAAAAGATAAGTGTTAACTTCTTAGTGATGCAGAGGAGGCCCTGCAGTGATATTAGTGTAAAGGGGAATTAGTATAGACCAAATAGTCCATAAAAATAATGAGATCGAGGACCATCAAATAAAGACCAATGAGATTCCCCAAGAAAGGGTAACTACCTATCTACCTGGGATAGTCCCTTTACAGGCATATGCCCTCCATCCGTATTTCCAATGGTGTATTGAGGGTCATTACACCATAGTTATACTATATCTCTAGTCCGATACAATCCACGATATATACAAAAATAAAAGAGTTTGAAGAACCAATATTAAACAAATAAGAGAGAATAGTTGAGGCTAATAGAATAGTACAACATATTTTAGATGGTCCCATAACCTGATCATCAGGTATCATTTGTAAAGAACGAAAGTGACTTCATCAACGATCATGTGCAATAGATTTATTACCACAATTTTGATTGGTCTACTGGTTTTATTGGTGATCACTGGTCAGATTACCACGACCATGACCTACTCCTCATCCAGACCTACTGTTTCTATTCCAACACCCCACCCAATGCGGCACAGAAGAAATTGCTCCTATAGGTTGAGAGGTTGTTGATCCTTTTCCACTTGAAGCTAGTGGAGTAGTCCTGCATAAACACTAAAGATTACCCATATAGCTACAATCCTGACACTCCTTAGGATCTCTGTCACATTAGGTCTTCTTATGCCCTAGTATTTGACACTAATGACACACCATAGAGCTATCAAACTAGTTACTTTGGTTTCCAATTCCCTGAGGATAAACCATAAGGTATCATTTCCTACCACCATAAGAACTATTGTCCTAATACAAAACTAATCCTTTCAACCCAATACTCATGCCATCCCTCAGTTTATGTTTTGTGATAAGGGCCTGAACAACAATTTTAAAAAAATGTAGGATAGATGAAGAAATTAACCAGAGTTAAAAGAGCGTACTGTATCCCACTCTCATAACGTTTAGCACGAGAAACCTCATCATTGGTCAGAAGTGGGGAAAATAACTGTAAATTAGTGTAATGTGTTGAATATTTTATAGCTTACATATAACCCTACTCGAGATGCATGAAATATCTGGATCCGTTAAATCTTAGTTCCTGAGAAATGAACTTATCATAGAAGTCAGTCTGGAAGTCAACCCATAACTTCCCCTGATGACAATCGGTCTGGGAAACCACATCACACCAACTCTTGGATGAATCATGATTCATGTATATAGAAATCTTGAAACTATTCTAAAAAACCATTACAATATTTTCAAAGATAGAAAACTTGGCCGCTAGACATGACGATGTATCCTGAAATCCACCATTCTATAAAAAAGTAGGAGGATGTTCCTGATGGAACTCATATGTCAGATTATCCATCATAGGTGTAACTAGTGGAGCACCTTTCATTGACTTCATCAGACATAGTTAACTATCACATACATGGGAATTAGTGCTCAGATTGCGTAGAATAGGCGGTGCCTCAAGTGGCACTCCTGGAGGTAAGACTTGAAGATTAGGACCCACTATGTATGGAGCATGGTGATGACCACCCTCATGGAGAACGACATGAGGACGTTGTGGAAGAAATGATCTAAAAATACAAAGAACACACTATAGAACAATATTAAGAGCAAAATATTACATCACCTGCAGAAACTGACCATATAAAAACTCACTACCCAATGGATAATACCCCAACTACTCTCTTAGATTGCCATGTTTCAGTTAGTGCTCAAGTATAAGTTTTTTTTCATTTTATAGTTAATTTCTAGGTTTACTCCATTAACATTATAAAACATTACATGTCGGGATAAGTATGTGATACCAATTTATTTTAGATTTTAGGATTCATTTTATAATGTATTTCCACTTCCAATGAATCAGTTTCCATACACCTATAAATAGAAACAACATCCAAATACTTATATAATAATGGATCAACTTGGTAAAATAGTCATACAAACTCCCGAGGGCCCACAAACCTCGTGAATTGAGATAGGAAATCACTAAATCGAATCCATGGTAATACAAGTACATGTAAAATATCACTACATCACTCAATAATCACATTTATATCAAGAAAAAGTGAACTGAATCTATATGGAAAGAACACATGCATGACATGATAATTATAGGTGCCTATAATAATTCATGTAGAAATGTTCCTTTCCCTCATATCATGACCCTAATAATGATTTATATTCCCAAATAGATTAATAATCAACAACACCACAAATCATGTGTGTCACCCAACAATGAAAAAATAACAACTGTAATATGTAAAAGAATAATAACAATAATATTTTAGGCAACACTGTTTTTACCCTAAATGTCACTACTGTGACCTTTTTTTTCATATTTTGTTTAATTTCCATTATTGATTTTTTTTGGGGGTTTACCACTCATTTTGGTGAAAATGGCGTGTTTTGAAAATTTGGGCCAAACCGTGATCCCAACTCCAGATTTAAAAACAAATTTCGTTTCTCCTATAACTCCATCAATTTTTACTATTTTATACCCATTCCACTTCCCAGCTGTCATACCCTGATATATTAAAATCACCATATCCATTTGGACTACATTGAAATCCAAAATCATGGTGGATTTGGGTTTTTGATTAAGGTAATGGGCCTGCCTGTAGACCCATTTCCTACTTTATATATTTTATTACATGTTCCATTTATCATTATGTTTTTACTGTTTTCTTGTGATTTTACCTCCCTCTCAAATCCAATATCTCGAGGATCACCCCCGTTATTGTTTTCGCAATTTTGGAGCTCAGGTGAACCGAGGATTAGGGCGATCATTCACACTCTTTCTAAAATCAACCAGATTTGACGAGGTAAAATGATTCATTCCTAACTCCATAAATTTTCATCCTTTTTCCACCATTTAAGTCCCCACATGACCTAATATGAATCCTCATAACATCCATACCTGTTTGGGGTACTTAGAGATTCATATGATTGTGGATTGGGGCCGATTTCTTCAAGATATTTCAAGTAAGGCAATTCCTTCTTGGTTCCTTCCATCCTCTTTTAGTTTTATTTCCTCTTTAATGAAGTTTCTCATGTCCAGAAGTTGGGGTTAGATCCAAATGTCTGATTTAGTATCTTTTGGGTCAATTTTTTTGGGGTCTAGGTCTGGATTTATATTCCTTGTGGTGCGGAGGTGGTGCGCTTAAGGTTTCACACCAAGTTTTGAAGGGTTTGAATCAAAAGGTAGGTGATTCCATGTGTAGCCATTTTATGATGAGTTATATTTCCTGGTTTATTAATTTAGCATGTTTATAATCTGTTTTGTGTGCTGTAAAAACCGTTTTTGATGTCTTTGGTTAAACATTTAATTTTTAGTTTCATTTTAGCTTGAAATTGGGTACTTTTAATGTGTGACTCTTGGGGTAATGTCTAGGTTTTGTTTGTAACATATGAATGTGATTTATTAGTCTTGAAAGGGGATTAAAATTCTGGTTTGTTTATTCCTTATTGTCATGTGTGCCTTGAAAGGAGGTTTTTGAAAGAGTTTAAGCTGTAAAACCGAGTTGTACTTCTTGAAGTTGATTTGTGAAAACATGTGTATTTTTCTGTATTATTCGATGTATTTTTATAAAACTTGGGTGTGGTTTAATAATTTTTTTATGGCTGAAAATTCTGTTTTGTATTGGTATAGGTATGCTTTTGGTCATGAATTAGGGTTTTGAAATGGGTTTCATGTGGAAACAATGGTTATACTTCTTGGGTTTGTTTTATAAAAATTGCAAATGTTTTATTTGATTAAACAAAGTTGGAAAAGGGTGTATATGTACTGTTTGTGTGAGTGTGTTCACCTAATGTTGGTTTTTTAATGGTAAAGTGGTTATTTGATATGTCAAACATTTTTTTGAATGTTTTATAAATTGCTGAAATGTTTTACTAAATTGTATTTTGTGTGCGAAACACAGGTGTGGGATGTTTTCTGTTAGTTTATTGATAAAATGAATTTTGATGGAGAGAAGGGTATTATGTGACATGTGTGTGGGATTTTATCTGAGTTTAATATCTTGTAATAGTTTTATAAAATTGTTTAAAGGATTTGTGGAAGTGTTAAAGAAATGTGAATATTGTTGTGGGCAACTTTGGCGTGAGTATGATTTCAAAACGCATTTGAATGAAAAAGTAGATTTTGTGAATTGTTTGATGTACGTGTGGGATGTTTAATGAATGTGTGATGTGGAAGTGATAATTTCATGTGAAAATTATATTTCGTGCCTTGTCGAACTTTTGTGAGTACAAGAGGGAAACCTGGGTATCTAGGTGGGTGGATGTGTACTAGTATGCTAGTGATCTCGTGAGGTTTGGCCTTAGTTTCGCTTAGCAAAATTGACGCATACAACTCTAACTAAACTATAATTATTATTATTATTGGGGACCAATAGGTTATGGGTATGTTACCTACTAGTGGGTCGTTCATGAGAATGGATATTTGTGACGGTTACTTTCACCGAGATTCGAGGTACCTGGGACCCACAACGAGTTAGTGCCTATGGGTTATTTCCCATTGCTTGTGCTCATTAGATCCTTTGTACTTACTGTCAGTATATGGTATTTTTGGATGGAAAATTCAGTAGCTTTGGTATTTATTTTAAAATTGTTGTTCCTTTAAAATTTTCCCACATGAAAACTGTTTTCATTTATTATTGCATCCTTTAGAAAATTGTAACAAGCATTCCTTATTTACAAAAATTGCAATTCTTTTTTTTCATAAAATGATTATCAAATGGAATATATTAGTGGAGGTATCCTACTGGGATTTTTCTCACACCCAACTTACACCTTTGGGTGTAAGTAGAATTTCTTATTTTATGTCACATGTTTGGGTACAGGTTTTATGCCTTTGGTTCAGTTTTTTA
This sequence comes from Viscum album, assembly GCA_963277665.1. Classification (NCBI taxonomy): domain Eukaryota; kingdom Viridiplantae; phylum Streptophyta; class Magnoliopsida; order Santalales; family Viscaceae; genus Viscum; species Viscum album. Next base: position 2,014,062,715 of record OY728132.1, on the reverse strand, counting down.
CCGGTCCATCGTGATGCAGTGTCGTGGAGATGGCTTGAGGGTGGTGCCTATTTCCATGTGGAGGTTCTTGGGATGTCATTTCCTAATATTGGACCTTTGTAATGGTCTTTAAACATTGTTTAAAATTGTGTAATTCAGTTCATAATTTTAGTAAAACATGTTTTGGTTTGAAAAATACAGATTTGATATCTTGGATTCATTTGTTGTTTTAAGTATAAAAACTCAGGTAAATCATTCCATATTTTTAGTTTTTGATACCAAGGAACATGTGCTAGCCTGTGGGGATCGGGTGCGCCCTTCGGGACTTGCCACGGGTCTGGTCGGGTGCCGGTTTTGGCGGCCTCGAGATTCGGTTTGTGACAAAATGGAATCAGAGCGAGGTTCGCTCTATTTGAGTCATGTTATTTGAGAAATAGTCAGGATAGTATGGTGTTTAGATTGTAAAGATATGAAATTACGATTATGGTTAGTGTTAATGATCACCACACCTCATGAAGGGATTCAAGTCACCAAGAGATGTTAGAATTTATCTATGTATTTTGGTTTTCTAGGTCTGATGAAGATTAGGGGAAATGAAAGGAGAGTTGGGTTAATGGTCTAAGTGATCTCGCATGGTCTGGAAAGCCATGGGGGGCCAGAGATAATCCCTAGAACACTCCCTGCGATGGTTAAGTGATTGTAATTTGGCTACCAACCATATGTCCAAGTCACTCACTGAGACTAGTTTCCTCTCGCATTGTTTTGTGCTTTAGTTTTGAAATCTTGAAACTTTTGTTTTAAAGTGACTTGGTTTTAAGAAGCATAATGTTTTTCTAAAAATATATTCAAATAAATAGGGAATGGTTTGATTTATTAAATGTTGGAACTGAGTTTTCACAATTGTTTTGAAATGGAAAATAGTATGCTTACACCTCTTTTGAAAGATGGAACCATATTGAAGTTAGTATTCAAAAGTGTTTCCAATATAGTTTTATAAAAAATTAAATTCTGTTTTAATGGAATGAGATGTTTTGAAATTTATGTGAATAACATGAAAGTGAGTTCTTTTCTAAATATTTGTGTCCTTATGAAAAGTTTTGTAAGATGTGAATAAAGATTTTGATCTCATTGTTAGCAGTTTTGAGAAAAAGGTTTGGTTGGTTGACCATTTTGTTTTTGAAAAGTGGAAATAATTTTAGTTGTATCCTTTGGTATTTCATCGAGAGACCCCATGCATGGGTTTATATGGGATTATGTATTGTTTATGGCATGACTAGATGAGTGCTGGGACGAATATGGGGAGGGTTTCAGGTGTGGCACAAAAACATGCTTGTGTGAGGCCCATGGGGTACCATTGGTAGATACACTAACAGCTGAACCGTTGGTTTTCAAAAAAAATGTTTTTAAAGAAAAACATGATGTATTGATGAATCATTTGGGATGGTGTATATTTTTTGTTTTTGGAATGTTTTGATATTGTGGGATGTTTTGAGCCTAAGAACCTCTCCTGTTTGAACTGTGTTTTAGGTTTCTGTTTGGTCGGTAAGCTGGGTAGAAGGACGGATTAGTAGTATCCTATGAGATATGTTTCTGGACACCTTTACAATGGTTCCATTAATGTTTTTGGATCTGTTTTGAGGACTGTTTTTACCAATGGACCAGCTTGGTTGGGTCCTTGGGTTCTCCTGTTGGTGAGGGTATTCCCCCATTAAGGGTTAGTGCACAACTGAAGTGCAACCCATATTGTTTCTCCATTGGAGAATACTCCAGTTGTTCAATGTAAAGAATCTATTCTTGAGCTTTTTGGAATGAGTCTACAGCATTTACATTCTTGTTTTTTTTCGGATCCTCTTGTTGTAGAAGATTGCTCGTGGATGATTGAAAGAGGCCTTAGTTTATTAAGCTACCTGATTCATCAAAGGTGGAAGTTGTTTAGGGTTTTCAGTATGGATAGTGTCTAAGAGGGCCTCTAAGTCCTTCGTAGACTCTTTGATGAAAATCATTATGTTAGACCACCCGTGTGGGAAATATGGCCCTGAGAGACTGTTATGGACACTTTCTGGAATACTGTTATGTTTGGGGTGTTGTATAAGGCCTCCTCCTTATATTATTTCTATAAGTCGATTTGGTCATGTCCGGTGACACGTTGTGATTTCACATTCTAATTTGATTGTAATGGTGAAATTGTAAAATATTTTGTGAGACTTTTTTTTTTCAGAAGTGTTTCTCCTTTCAGAAGATCTTGACATCCTCTGTTTTAGAGGAAGGTGTTTATATGTGTCCTTTATTTCTATTGATTCTCACCTGAAAAACAAGGTGTGATGTGAGTGCATCCTCTAAAACCTTTTTTCAGTGAAATTACAAGTTAGGGAAAAATGAGTTTTGGAGTGTGTTATGTCTTGGTAAACCCAGCTGGGATTGTATGTAGTTGTTTTTAGCATCAAAAGAAGAAATTCTATTCGGGGGATTCCAAATCCTAACTGCGAGGCCAAAAATGCTTTAATCATTCAAGCTCCAGCCATAAGTCCCAAAAATCAGCTGGCACATAGTCAAAGGAAATCCCAATGTAGTTTTTAACCTTTACAAAGAACTGTTCTCAGTATGAGAGATGTGAATAGTTTAAACATTTGGTGTTGTCATCTTTCTTATGTTGTTCCCGTTTGGTGGATAGAGGTAGAGGGCCTCAACCCCATGTTATCTTCCAATGACTTTCTTTTACACTTTGGAATAATTTGGGGTTGGGGGAAAGGTTTTGGATTTTTATAGACATGTTTAGTGCACATTTAGTAGTGACCATTCTCCAGAAAACCATGTTGGTATAAGTATCCACATGGTTAGCACACAGTTTCCCAAACTGTGCGGGCTAACCGTGCGGTCGTCCCGACTCTTTAAGTTTTGGGGTTTTTCTGTGCCGGCCCATATTGTTTAGTTAAGATGGTTGGTACTTGTGGCTGGGAGACCCACTATAAGTATCATGTATATTATTTTTGAAATGCCTAATGGTATTCTACCCCTTGTACCGGGGAGTTTTTCAGGGCTCCCCTATTAGTGTCTTGATTCTGTCTCAGAATTTTTTTTTAACTTTTCTCTAATGGTTGGGGAGCCCATTTGTGTATCCTTATACCAGTAACTCACTTCTGTACATGGTCATGGCTTAGAAATGGGTAGTCTCATTCCGAGCTATATAACCATTTACATCTTCCGTGGGTAAACGTTAGGACTGGAGAGTTCCCAATGGTTTAGTTATATCATGGTAAGTGTAACCTTGTTCGATGTTCTTGTTTGTTTGGGTAAATTTCTTGAGCCTTGTTCAGATAGTGTTTGAGGAGTTATATTTTAGGATAAATCCTGAATGTGCTTGATCATTTCATTAAAGAATGTATGTTTTGGTTGTGAAGTATTCTTTCCTTAATTGATCACTGAAGGTGTTTTGGCCTTTGGGGGCGAAGCTTAGCAAAGGAGTCCATTTCTTTCTTTTAGTTGGGTTTGGTTTTTTCTTTGTCCTCGATGTGGCTTTCTGAGGGTGGAAAGTTTTATGGTGGGGAGAATTGTCACACCTGTGACCTTTTTTCATATTTCATTTAATTTTCATTCGTGATTTGTTTTGGGGGTTTACCACTCATTTTGGTGAAAATAGTGGGTTTTGAAAATTTGGGCCAAACCGTGAGCCCAATTCCAAATTTAAAAACAAATTTCATTTCTTCTATAACTCCTTCAATTTTTACTATTTTATACCCATTATACTTTCTAATTTTCATACCCTGATATATTAAAATAATCATATCCATTTGGACCACATTGAAATCCAAAATCATGATGGATTTGGGTTTTTGATTAAGGTAATGGGCCTATCCGTAGGCCCATTTCATGCTTTAAATATATTTTTTACATTTTCCATATCTCATTCATATTTACAGTATTCCTTTGATTCAACCTCCCTCTCAAATAAAATTTCCCGAGGATCACCCCCATTATCATTTCCGCAATTTTGGAGCTTAGGTGAACCGCGAATTAGGGCGATCTTTCATACTCTTTCTAAAATCGACATGATTTGACGAGGTAAAATGAATCTTTCCTAACTCCTTCAATTTTCATTCTTTTTCCCCCATTTAAGTCCCCCATGACCTTATATGACTCCTTAGAACATCTATACCAGTTTTTAGTACTTGGAGATTCATATTTTTGTGGATTTGGGATGATTTCTTCATGATATTTCAAGTAAGGGAATTCCTTCTTGGTTCCGTCCATCCTATTTTGGTTTTATTACCTCTTTCTTGAAGTTCCTCATGTCTATAAGTTGGGCTGAGATCCTTAGGTCAGATTCGGTATCTTTTGGGTCAATTTTTTGTGGTCTAGGTCTGGATTTATTTTCCTCATGGTGCAGCGGTGGTGTGCTTATGGTTTCACAACAAGTTTTGAGGGTTTCGACTCAAAAGGTAGGTGATTCCATGTGTAGACATTTTATAATGAGTTAGATTGCATGGTTAATTAATTTATCAAGTTTATAATCTGTTTTGTGTGCTGTGATAACTATTTTTGATGGATTTGGTTAAACATTTAATTTTTAGTTGCATTTTAGCTTGAAATTGGGTACTTTTCATGCGTGACTCTTGGGGTAATGTCTGGGTTTAGTTTATTACCTATGAAAGTGATTTATTAGTCTGGAAAGGGGTTGAAAATTATGGTTTTTTTAATTTTTTATTGTCATGTGGTCCTTGAAAGGAGGTTTTTGAATGAGTTTAAGGTGTAAAACTGTGTTGTACTTCTTGAATGTGATTTGTGAAAACGTGTATTTTTCATGTGTACCTTTGTAGTATTATTAGATGTATTTCTGTAACACTTGGTGGTGGTTTAATAATTGTTTTAGCACTGAAAATTCTTTTTTGGATTGGTATTGGTATGATTTTGGTCTTGAATGAGGGTTTTGAAATGGGTTTCATGTGGAAACATTTAATATACCTCTTGGGATTGTTTTATAAAAATTGAAAATGTTTTATTTGGTTAAACAAAGTTTGAAAAGGGTGTATATGTACTATTTGGGTGAGCGTGTTCACCTAATGTGGGGTTTTGAATGGTAAAGTGGTGATTTGAGATTTCAAACATTTTTTTGAATGTTTTATAAATTTCTGAAATGTTCTACTAAATTGTTTTTTGTGTGTGAAACACGGGTGAGGGATGTTTCGTGTTAGTTTATTGATAAAATGAATTTGGAAGGTGAGAAGGGTATTATTTGACACGTGTGTGAGATTTAATGTTAGTTGAATATCTTTTAATAGTTTTATATAATTTTTTAAAGGATTTGTGGAAGTGTTAATGAAATGTGAAAATTGTTGTGGGCAACATTGGTGTGAGTATGATTTCAAAATGCATTTGAATGAAGAAGTGTATTTTCCGACTTTTGTGATGTATACGTGGGATGTTTAATGAATTTGTGATGTGGAAGTGATATTTTCATGTGAAAATTATATTTCTTTCCTTATCGATCTTGTGTGAGCACAAGAGAGAAACTTGGGTATCTAGGTGGGTGGACGTGTACTAGTATGCTGGAGATCCCATAGGGTTTGGCCTCAGTTTCACTTAGTTAGATTGATGCTTACAACTCTAACTAAACTATGATGATGATGATTATTGGGGACCACTAGTTTATGGGTATGTTCCCTACTATTGGCTCATGCACGAGAACCAATATTTGTGACGATTACTTTCACCGAGATAAGAGGTACCTGGGACCCACAACGAGCTAGTTCCTAGGGGTTATTTCCCATTGCTTGTGCTCATTATATCCTTTGTACTTACCATCAGTATATGGTATTTTTGGCTAGAAAATTCATTATCATTGGTATTTATTTTAAAATTGATGGTCCTTTAATATTTTCCCACATGAAAACTATTTTCATTTAGGTTTGGGTATAGGTTTTATGCCTTTGGTTCGGGTTTTTAGCGGTCCATCGTGATGCAGTGTCGTGGAGATGACTTGAGGGTGGTGCCTAGTTCCATGTGGAGGTTCATGGGCTGTCATTTCATGAGTTTGTGCCTTTTTAATGGTCTCCAAACATTGTTTAAAATTGTGTAATTCAGTTATGAATTTTAGTAAAAGATGTTTTTGTTTGAAAAATCCAGATTTGATTTCTTAGATTCATTTGTTGTTTTAAGTATAAAAACACGATTAAATCATTCCCAATTTTCATTTTTTGATACCCAATAATTTGTGATAGCCCATGGGGATTGGGAAACCCCTTCGGTACTTGCAACGGGTCTGGTTGGGTGTCAGTTTTGGTGGAAACCAGATTCGGTTCGTGACACTGAACATGGGTTCATGACGCCCAATCAAGGCTTATGATCATGTCCCAAGAATTCCTATTCTATAGTTTATTGTCCCAATTACTATGGAAGGAAAATAAAATTCTCTGATACCACTTTATGAACTCCCAAACATGGAATCCACTTAACAAGCTCACTGATCCTAGTGGGCCACATGGCCTCAAGTGTATCTCTCTGAATGCCAAAGACTGCTGACTAGAAGCGAGGGCCTCAGGTGTGTCTGTGGGGAGATTATGCACTCATTTGAAAAGTGTAGCATAGTAAAAGGGATATATGTTAATTGTTATAATTAGAAGAAATATATAATATAAATACATAGTGATTGTAAACTAATGTAATAGATATAAAATAATAACAATGAAATTATTTTAATGGAACAATAATGATGTAATTCCAAGTTACTAGAAAATAGGAAAACATGGTTACAAAGAAATAGACATAACAAGTTCTACAAAGAGAGAGAAAAAACACTACTCCATGAATCCCAAGATCCAACTCGGTCATCTGCTATCAAAATCTATCTAACAAGCATGCAATTAAGTGTTCAAAGGTGTATGATTCCCTTTTTCAACACCTACTTTCATGTAATCTACTCTGGGTACAAAACGACTCTTGAAGAGGGTGTGAGATAAATCTCAGTGGGCCACCACAAACGGTCTTTAAAGCGTCTAGCCATTGTAATGGAATATAGTATTGTGCAGACATACATATATAAAGTAAATAAAGTAGTACAATATAACTAAAAACCCAAGTACATGTTCTTTCCCTCTACAAGTGTCTAATCATCTAACCAGTTCTTTAATTATGTATTTACCATTAAATTTTAAAAGGACACATGAGGAAAATCCAACACCGACATCACCTAATGATACTATCAGTGGTGAAGGTCTCAAGATGTAATAAGGAATCCAGAAAATGATATCTGTTGAGGGGGTTCTAGAGTGACAACCAAGGTAATTTAGATCTCACAGAATATTAACTCGGTAGTATCTGACTTTATATAAGTGTAATAATGTAATTCAAGAAGTTTAATCCATGTAAATTCACAATAATAATCCTACTGAGTCCAAGGTTATCAGCCAAGGTGTACTGAGGCTATGAAAGGACAAGTCCCTATGGTCTTTCACCATGGAACCTACTATTTCGTTCTATATCCAAGGACTATATCTGAGGTATCCTGTAATAATACAAAGGACCCTATGGTATTATATCGGGTATCTGAAGAATAGACTCAAACTAGATTCTAGGTGGGTATCAACCTTTGAAAACATCATCCTTGAATCAGAATGTGGTTCCCAAGTCCCAATGTATTCTCCTCTCATAATCGAAGGTGATCATGAGACCAACCATTCTTATTTGATATTGTAATCATGTAATCATTAATTAGTTCCAATACTATTATTGTGGATTGGGAATGTAGATTTGAAACTATTTAATCAAGTCTTAATTAACCATTAAGGCATATTTAATTATTGAGATTCACACTTCTACCATCCATTAATATTGATGTTGGTGCTACAGACGTGTAGCCTTTATTCTAATTCATTTGATAAGGCCATGTTATATACATAGTATATATTCCATTTCACATTTCACATTTAATAATCAATTTTATTCACTTACCATATCCAGGTTAATTGGTGAGAATACATGGTACATTCCATTATTAAACTCTCATTAATAACAATCTATTTATTATAATAAGACTTACCTTTTTGACGGTCATGCAAGGGCACACCCAAATGGTGGATCAACGTGCCGAAACACTGAATCCCAATTATTGCCTAACCTTCGACATGTGGTGGCTTGAGTTTTGGGTGTACCGCTAATAACTAATCTCATACTTGGAAATAACATAACCATATGCTTTTATCGAATATAATCAGGAAATGTAAATTTAAGAAATAAATTCCAATGAAATCGGTGGGCCCCACATAAATAGTTGAAAATCAACAAACCTTATGGTAGAGATATGGGCATCCCATATTAGGGTCATGTGACCCTCCTACTCCAGTATTGGCCAATGATTTGGCTCAGATAATAGTAGATCTACCAAATGGTGAAATTGTTTCACGTGATAATATCTAGTTAGAGATAAAGAGATAAGAAGAATGGCTAATAAAGATAAGAGTATATAAAGTTTTGCATCCTACGTGATGAACGAAAGATCGACCAGATGTCAGATGATGGAGATATCTTGTTCCCTAGATTTGGAAAAAAATCTCCAAATTGAAAGGCAAAGGTCTTAATGTAGCTAGTTCATCTAATATGGAAAAATATGGTGGAAAATAGATCATTAATAGAGTTTTTGAAAATTACCAAAAGAATATCTTGCAAATGGTTTGTCTACACGATTTATCAAATTGTGCAGAAATAGTGGTAGAGGATTCTGGCCAAAATTACATCCTCCATATGGTTTGATTAAATAGTGTGTAATCTATTCACGAGTACCTAGAAAAAAGGGGTATTCACACTGTTAGGTTGCATGGTGGTGCACCAACTATGCGGGGTGGCTCTATCCAGAAAAACACAATCTGCATGGTTTTTCCACATGGTGTGCAATTCCTACTCGGTTTACACTAAACCATGAGCCAAGCTAGTTTTTCCCAAAAAGATGGGTTCTAGGCTCCGAACAAGCCCCATACACCCTAAGTACCATCAGTAACTAATTTTTAATCCATACTAGGTTCAATGAAAATAATTATATTGATAATTAAATGATCTATACCTGAGTGGAAATCCTAGTTCTTACAACATAAATCCATTTTATGACCCAAAAAACCAACCTAAATTAAATTTACTATAAGTCTAATTATGTTTATTAATCCTTAAGAATATATTAATCTTCTATTAATTGTCTAAAATTCACTTGAACCATTCTTAATCTCGAAATTTAATCATCCTTAGTTAATGAAACATATTAAAATACTCTCTCAATGATAGAGTGGAATGATAGTCCCTTGTCATGAATCGAATAATCTGAAAGGCCATTGACACTAAAAAATTAATTATGATCACCTTGTTCAACTAAAATATTTTTAATGAAACACATATACTATAATATGATTTATTTATTATCATTTTTAATTCACCAACTACAACACTAGCTTCATGTGGGACTTATTTCCTTTGATCTCTCTCAACTCCATTCTATCAACAATGTTATATATATATATAATTTTTTATATATAAATTACTACATCACACTATATATTTCCCTAGTATAAGACAAGTAATCATTGAATATATTATCTTCATTTTAAATAATATCATTGATATCTTCAAATAATATTGAATTGTTATCACTATAAATCCACATAGCAACAACCATAAAATTCCATAATTTTGGATTGATGATAAAAATTAATAAATCAAACACAAATTTTAAAAATGTAACTTTAAAAACATAAAATAACTTGAAATAACATTTAAATTTTCTTTGGGATCAATAGCTAAATTTCCATGAGTAATATTATGGCTAATTAGACCCAAATTTAACAAAACACATTTCATAGTTTATTAGTAATCTAATGTGTATTTTTTATTATATTTATTATCTTAGAAGTGATATTCATAACATATATATCAATAGAAAACTTATATATTAAGATAAAATATATAAATAAATGTTCATTTTTCATTTTTGATATTCACCCTTTTTTAATTTTATTAGTTTGACCAAAGTAAAATAACAATAATTTCTTTTAGACTAATAAATGCTCCATAAATATATTCCAGAAACAATTTATTTACCCTTTAAACATTGTAATAATGTTCTTATCCTTTTACATCTCCAATTACTTCAAAAATTTCACTCTAAATATAAAATTTTAGTAAAAAAAATAGAAACCCTCAGAAAACATATTTTAGTTATCTTGGGTTATAAATATACCTCTTACCAATTTTTTCTATAAACAATATACAAATTTAAATAATTGTATTACGTAATATATAATAAAAAATATGGTGGTAATATTCCAAAACTATATCTATTAAATTTAAAATTCAATATATCAAATGATAAAATGAGATGCTTAACAATTAATAGTGATAAAAAGAACAAAAAATAAAATTAATTTAAATAATTAAATAATATCCCTCTCTCTTGGAAGGAACAATACATTAATAAGAATTAATAAGATTGGTAAATAATGAGTTTAATTATTATTAAAAACTGCATCTTTATATTTAATAACAATATTGATTAAAAAGCATCCTATTATTTTCCAAATATTTTTTTTAAAAATAATTTATCTTCTAGGAAATATTTTCTATATAATTGAAAAAATGAACACAATATATTTGTCAATTATTTGTTTTTAAATATCTTGGTTGGAAAAACTCCCCCATTAAATTAATGGAAATCATAATTCAACAACCAAGTTTTGTCCATTTATTTATAAAATTTAAATTTAATATTAATCGTTGCACCATCAAAGATCTTTGTCTATAAACAAATAACCATCACTCATATCAACACTATTATAATAGCTACTTTTCTTACAAATTAGGAATAATACTGAAGCCATGAAAACTAAAATTATGTAATGATAATTAAATTACTCCCTAAACTATCAGTACCATCTTAGAATGCATTCAGGATACAATTAGATTTTCTGGACCCCATAAATTTATTTTTTGAATTTTATATTTTCTATGATGACATTTTAAAATTATATCCTCTTTTCTTGCATCCCTAGTCACACAAAATTATCATTTATTCACCATAATTTTATTCTATAGAACATTATGTATTCCACCATAGACACTTCTCAACAATTATTTTTTGGGAATAAATCTAAAAAACATATTTATGAAGTTGAAAGTCTAATATAATCCTTCATATATCACATATTATTCAATTAATATATCATAACATCAAGGGAAAATGTTTAAATTTTGACCTAATATTAAATTCAATGATTTTATTAATTAGAGATAAATCAACAAATGATTATGGATGAGAAAAATAATATTAAATTATTTTAGTAATGTTTTTCCCTCATTTGATATGTATTAACATGTGCCATGTTTTATTGATTAAATAAGTTTATATAATTATCAAAATTAATATTTTAAAATATATTTTGATCATATTAAAATTGGTAAAATTCTTTTTAAAAATTTAAGATAGTTTATATGAGTTATGACTAATATTTTTAGGATCGAAATATAGATGTAGATGATCAATATACATGAGGGGGGGGGGGTGAATTGTATACATTCAAAATTTCCTTAAACAAGGAAGGATCTATGTTTAACAAAGTTAAACTAAGAAAATTCACAACACCGCTCACACCAATTGAAAGACTGGGACAAAGTATGAAGCTAGAGAACTTCAAGATTTATACACTTGCTTAAATCTGGAAAGTGATTCCAAAAAATAGGTTCCGGAAATATGGATCCAGAAAACGAAACATAACAAAAGTTTACAATATGAGATTTTACCTTAAAGCCTTATAGAATATTACTAAGTCAAAGTACAAGTGTAATGAATTATAATAAGGTTATACTTTCCTTACAATACAATATGAAATGGAAAAACACGTAAAAAAAATAAGTAACAAGATATAAGCCTTAACACAAAGAGAAGGGTATCCAACAACCTTGGATAAAGGTCCCTTGATTTATACTTTCAAGCAAGTCTCTCTTACCCACACCAAGGTAAGCCCTCGACACAAATATTGGAGTCTCTGCCTTTCTATTCCTTCAAGCCCTCAACTTTAAGGTATTTGTAACATCTGTCTTCTTCAACAAGGAAGACCTCAACATCAAGGTGTTGGAACCTCTGTCTTCCCATCCATGGAAGCCCTCGAATGTAATCACCAACATTCGGAGTCGTATGAAGTAATTATGCACAAGGAAAATTTTGAACAAGTCATTAAAACTTTATTCACAAAGAGTTTAGAGTTGATAAGAGCCTCTCCCTTTCTAGAAATCACTTCAACAGCATGTAAGCACACGTTGTGTCAATGTTGTGAGCTCTTTCAAAAGGGATTGTTTTTATAGGATCGGTTGGAATGGTCAGATTCCTCCTTCAACGGTCATATTTTTGTTAAATTTCAAAGGGACATGTATACGTGTCACTCAACCAATGGTTATTTAGAAACAGAAGGGAAGACATAGTTTTATAAAAAAGCATGTGTAACTGAAAGCACAACATCATTTTGTAATGAAACGAGTGTATGAAAAACTGAAGTTTGGAATGTAAGAAAATAAAAGTTCGGAGTCAAAGAAAATGAATTTTGGAGTCTATAATAAAGAGATATTTGGATTCGGTTTTATAGGAATTCAAAAACTGAATTCTATAGAAATCCGGAGTCTAAATTTCTAAGGAAATTCCGAGTCTGGTTTCATCAGAGTTCAGAATCTGAATTTACAGAGTTCGGAGTCAAACTTATAAATGTTCGGAGTCGAACTTGTAAAATTACCGAGTCGAACTAATAAATTTTTCATGTCGAAATAGTAAATGTTCGGAGTAGAACTACTAAAAGTTCGAAGTCGAACTAATAAATGTTTGGAGTCGAACTAGTAAAAGTTTGGAGTCGAACTCATAATATTTCAGAGTCAAACTAGTAAAAGTTCAGAGTCTAGATTTTAGATTGGATCTATTTGAGAGTTCGTATCCATATTTCGGAGTCGAACTATATGAGAGTTCATATCCAGAATTCGGAGTCGAACATCATTAGAGTTCATATCCATAATTCGGAATGGAACTTCATTAGAGTTTATATCTAGAATTCGGAAGGGAACATTATTAGATTTTGTATCATGAAATTGGAGTGGAACTTCATTACTGTTCATATCTAGAATTTTGATCCTAAACAGAATGATTCATATCTTAGCATTATATGATTCCAAGTTTTTGGGTATGAATTCGATTTTTATATTTATGAAAAATATTTCTAGGTATAAGAAAATCTAGGTTAGGGTAAATTTCCTTTAAGGAAGTAAATTTTCCTTAAGGAAGTAAAATATATATTTGATTAAGTATAAGGTGTTTGTGATTTTCAAACGAAAAAGGAATGTAAAATTCATAACTAAAAACTTATTGACTCTAAAATCTCCCCCATTTTGGAAAGGACAAACAACCTTACGAAAAATATTATATGGACTTTGAAAAATTTCATTAGAGTTTGAAATTAAAACTTAACTCCCTTTGTTCAGGAATGATAGTGAATACAACTAACTACCACTTAGGAATTGAAACTCTGATGATTGTATTCTGAATTTCTAGAGTGGAGTTTTCATTATCATGAGAACGAGAAACCTTTGTAATGAGGAACTCCCCCTTACTTTAATGATTTCTTCACTTATAAATTTTTCCTTCTCCATTTTAATTTTTTTCTCCCATTTTGAGTAGTTATTTTTTCTTCCCCCCCCTTGTGATTTTAAAAAAGAATTTAAGGGAATGGAAAAGAAATAGAGTACTTGAAACATTAGTATATAACAACACAAGATACAACCACCCAAAATTTCATTAGAGTGGAGAAACAAATTTAAAATGAAATACAAATGAAACAAAAGATCAGATTTGTCTATTTTTCCTCCTTTTCCTTCTGAATAAGATTCTTCAACAAGGTTTTCAGTATCTTTAAATATCATTCATCCTCCTCAGATTTCCTCTCCAAAGATTTTATACTTTTATCTTGAGCATTCAAAACTTCTGCCTGAGCCTTTATGGCCTCTTCTTGCTTCTTCACTAACTCATCTTTCATTTCGAGTCTTTTTTCGAGCTCAATCTGGAGATCTCTATCCCTTATAAAATTTTGAGCAAGAGAGTTAGCCTTATCATTCAGTTCTTTCAATTGTTGATTCCGAGAACTTTTTTCAATGATCAGCTCATCCTGAAGATTCTTAATCTTGTTATCCTTAGTGCCAAAGGCATCATTTACCGCATTTTTAAAGCGATCAAACTCATCCATGTATTCTTCAATTTTCTTAGACCACAATGTGATTTTGGTGCATGATTTCCTGTGTACATCATAATTGATAAGTAAATTTCAATGTTCGACCTCAATATTTATACACTTATCCATCACCGTGGATAAGGAATCAGACTTCTAATTCAAGCTATGATGTAGCATCTGGCATATGGAGTCTATAGTAGGAAATATTGGAATTATGTCCACCAAATTTTTCAAGGATTCAACAACAAAGTCATGTCTATGTGATGATGATTCTGAATCAGATACCTTGCTTGGAGATTTATCTTTTTCAACTTGCACTAGATTTATTCTAGAAGAACCACCAACTTCTTTCTTTATGATGATATCTTTTATTGGTGTATCCATGAGCACTTTCTTACCTTTATCTGTTTTCGGAATGGTTTTATCATCTCGAGACTCTTCCTCACTCTCTGATAGTTGAACAATTTTGTCTTTATATATATTATGCTTTTCTGCTCCTTCCTCAAGAAAATTCTTTTCAAAGGATTATTCCTCATCATAAAAAATATTTTCTGCCTCTTTCTCTTACTTATCATCATCCTTCCTATATTCATTCTCAAATTCCTTTCCCGGAGTGACCAATTTTGAGAATTCAACCATTTCATGATAATCTTATACATGTTTGATTAGGTCATCAAGATCATCACTTCCTTCTTCTTCATCTTCTTCTTCTTCTTCAACATCCTCTTCCTCTATTTTTTCACCATCCATTTTCTCTACTTCTTCAACAATATATTTTCCTTTGGACGTTTCCAAAGTGGAGTACATATTCCCAGGAGTCTGTGGTAATGATTGGACATCAAAGGTTTTTGGAATGGGAATCTTTTTAGAGGCTATTTCAGTTTCTTTCAAAATAGATTGAACAATCTCTTCTTCTAACATATTCTTCTTCAATTTTAATTTTTTTCTTGTTTTTCTAACTCATATGCAGCTCTCTCTTTTAAAGCCTTAGCCTTAGAAAGGTCTAATCTGAACTGTGGATCCCCTTATTTTCTCTTCTCCTTGTCTTCCCTCCACATAGCAGCCACTTCATCTGGGTAGGATTTTTGTTTTGTAGGCTTCGGTGGTGCAGATTGAGTTTTCTTAGATTTGGGAGTTTTGTATTCAGTAACCACTTCCTTAAGCTTCCTCATCTGAGTAACTTTCTTCACTGGTTCAACCTTCTCCACATTTTTCATAATGGTCTTAGCCTCTTCCTCTGGTAAAGGGTATAATTCTCCGAATTCATCAGAAAAATCCATTTTCGTCCTTTTTAATGTATCATCACTTACTAGCATTACCTTGAAATTTATTTTCATGTATGTGAAAGAAACTTTGAATGAATCAAGACATCTGATGATAAGTTTATAAATCAGGGCCGGATACATTGCGATATGAGCTTTCATATTCCTTTCTTTGATATTAATAACTGTAATCAAAACATGCACCATCAGATTTATCTTCCTTATATTTACCAAGAAATCTAGGATGTAAATATCACTCTTCATCATATTATCCTTATCGTCCCTTCTTGGTACAAGAAAACCTTGTACCCACAGTTGTAGAATCTGATTATTCAGACAGAGATCAGAAATCTTAGCTATCTTGGCATCTTTATGTCCAAGTCATTTCAATGCCTTCACTTTATTGAAACTTCCTTGACCATCCAGAAGCTTATGTGAACAAAACTCAGCTTAACCTTAATAAGATAAACCCACCAAACTTGTAGCCTTGGTGTAGGATAATTTTTAAGTCTTCCTATAAGACTTGAATGAAAACAACTCTCTACCATCTTCCTCAAGGAAGGAAATAAACTCATAGAACTCAATATGAAAATCTGTATAAACCAGACAATGTTTCTCTGCCTTCTATTATAAAACCTCCTCCCATTCACTAAATTTTATATTCTCATATATATGAGAATCATACTTGAATAAACTCGGATGAACTATCCTCTCCCTGTAAACTAGCCATTTTGAGATTTTATTTGAGGTAGACATATCATGGGAAATAGCTTCAACATACATTCGAAATGGAGAGTTCTAGAAGAATCGAAACGGGCTTTGACAAAGATCGGAATGGCCTTTAGTAGAGAGACAGGGCTTCGAGACATGAAAGTTTTGAAAAACCGATGTGGGACGACCCTCAGAGGTCCCCTTTATATAGGTGTTGAGACGACGATTCAGTTTCCACAGTTGATCGAACGGTTGAGATACATTGATATTTTATCTGACGGTTGAAATACAAAATGCAAAAAATACTTGACTCCGATCATTTGAGGTTTTAAGAAAAATATTCAGATTTAAGAAAACTAGAATCTGAAAAATTTTAAAACACATAAGAAAACACTAGCAAGTAAAATATGATTACAAATACTTATGTAAAGTAACCATACCTTTTGGATTGGCTAGAAAGATTGTTCGTTATTGGTAATACTCTTCTTGAGGATAATTTGACTAAGAAAAACTTACTACGGAAAATTTCATTACAAAAATTTTAGTATGAAAACTTCATTATAAAAATTCTCAGTACGAAAATTTCATTACGAAAGTTCCTGTACCAAAATTTCATTACGAATGTTCCAGTACCAAAGTTTCATTACGAAAATTTTAGTATAAAAATTTCATTATGAAAATTTTACTTCCAAAAATATCCATTCTGAAAATTTCAGTTTCAAAAATTTTTATTCCGAAAATTTCAGTTTCGAAAATTTTGAAAAACTAGTTATGAAATTTTTTTGTTATAAATGTGTGAAAATTTTGATTGTTCTAACATGAAAATGTAACCCCCCTATGAAAATGAGTTTATTAGTGTAAGGATAATGGATCAAAAAGAAGTTAATAAAGGAAGATTACCTTACATTTATCATTCCTAAATTTTGTTTAATGTATTCAAATCTATCGGAGGGTAATGATTTTGTGAAAATGTCTGCAAGTTGATCTTGCATTCTGATAAATTGAATAATGATATCTCATTTTAGTGTGTGATCCCTAAGAAAGTGATGCCTAATATCTTGGTTCATTGCACGAGAGTGATGTGTAGGGTTTTTACTAAGGGAAATGGAACTTGTGTTATAACACAAAATTTGAGTTTTAGTGAAACTCAAGCCATAGTCTGTGAGTGTGTGTTGCATCAACAACACTTCAGAACTACAACTTCTAGCTGCTACATATTCAGCTTTAGTAGTGGAGAGTGCTACAAAAAGTTTCTTCTTTCATGACCAAGAAACTAATGAATCTCTTAATAAATGAAAAGTTCCAGATGTACTTTTTCTATCTATTCTACATCCTCTAAAGTCAGCATCCGAAAAGATTTTTAAAACAAAATCATTTTCAGAAGTATAAAAAAGTCCCAAATCCATAGTTCCCTTTATGTAGCGAAAAATTATTTTCACTGCCATTAAATGAGATTCCTTAGGATTGGATTGATATCTTGCACATAAGCATACTGAAAACATCAAGTCTGGTCGACTAGTTATCAAGTAATGTAGACTTCCTATCATACCTCTAAAAGATATGTGATCTACTGGTTTCCCAGCTTCATCAAGATCAAGTGTGTTTGAGGTACCAATAGGAGTACTTATACTCATAGTGTTGTCATAACCATACTTTTTTAGAAGATCGTTAATATACATATGTTGGGATATGTAGATTCCATCTGGTTTTTGAGAAATTTGAAAACCAAGGAAAAATGTTAACTCACCCATCATACTCATTTCAAAATCATATTTCATTAGATTCGCAAAAGAATCAGTTAAAGATTGCTGAGTTGAACCAAATATGATTTCATCAACATATATTTGAACAATCAAAACATTTTTCTTATCATTCTTTATAAAAAGAGTTGGATCTATATTTCCATTAACATAGTTATTTTGAAGCAAAAATCTTGTTTGTCTATCTTACCAGGCTCTTGGGGCTTGTTTATGGCCATAAAAAGCTTTGGTATGTCTAGAAACATGATCAGGATGTTTTGTATCTTCAAATCCAGAAGGTTGTTCAACAAAAACATCTTATTGATCATAACTATTAAGGAAAGCACACTTCACATCCATTTAAAAAAGTTTAAAATTGAATAATTCTACAAATGAAAGTAAGATACAAATAGATTCATGTCTAGCTACGGGAGCATAGGTTTTCTTCATAGTGTATTTCCTCTAGCTGATTATAGCCTTTAGCAACAAGTCTAGATTTATTTCTAACAATGACTCCATTTTCATCACACTTATTTCTGAAGACCCACTTTACTCCAATAACTGAAGTTTCATTAGGTCTTTCAACCGAGGTCCAAACATTATTCCTTTCAAATTCATTAAGTTCATCTTGCATAGCTTTTATCCAATCGTCACCACCTAAAGCTTTAACAGTGCTTTTAGGTTCTAATTTGGAAAGGAATGCTAGATTTTGTACTTCATTTCTTAAGGAAATTCCAATCCTTACAGGTTGATTGACATCACCAATGATACTATTACTGGGATGATTCTTTAGAAACACCTGACTTGAGTTTTGTAAAACCTGTTCATCAACATAGGGTACAAAGTCATCTGGGGTAAATGTTTCAGAAGTATCTTCTTGAACATTTTCCATATCAGAAAGATCTTCTAAAAAAGGTTGATAATCAGTTTTTGAAAACACATTAGAGGATTTAGGTTGGGATGGTTTGAAAACTAAAGGATCAGTTTCATCAAATTTTACATGCACTGTTTCCTCAACAGTACATGTTTTTTTTATTGAAAACTCTATAAGCCTTAGAAGTTATGGAGTAACCTAAGCAAATTCCTTCCTCAGATTTTGGTGTGAATTTGTGTAGGTTATATTTAGTATTCAAGATGAATACCTTTCAACCAAAAACCATCAAATAATAAAGTCTAGGTTTTCTACCATTCCATAACTCATTATGTGTTTTATTAAGAAAAGGTCTAATCAAAACACGATTTATAGTATAACAAGAATTAAATACAACTTCATCCTATAAATGTCTAGATATAGAATATTCACTCAACATGGTTCTAGTTATCTCTTGAAAAATTCTATTTCTTCTTTCAACTACAACATTTTTTTGAGGAGTTCTAGGTGCTGAAATGTTGTGAGTAATACCTTTTCTACTACAAAAAGTTTCAAAATCAGAATTTTGAAATTCTCATCCATGATCAATATGAATAGTTTTCAATGGAAGTTTTTTCTCATTTTTAAATTGGGCTCTAAAACTTTTGAAGTAAGAAAAATCTTCAGATTTCTTTTCTAGAAAATAGACCCATGTAATCTATTGTAATCATCATCAAGGACAATAACATAGTATTTTCCTCCAATGCTTCCAGTTTGTGTTGGAATAAAAAGATCCATGTGCACCAACAATAATGCATCAGTTGTATAGACTTCACCGATTGATTTAAAACTAGATTTATGTTTCTTTCCACATTGACAACGATCAAAAACTTTAGAAGAATCAAATATAAGCTCCAGTAGATCCTTAACTAGTTTCATCTTAGAAATTTTACATACGTTTATAAGGTTATAGTGACCTATTCTTCTATTCCATGACCAATAATGATCTTCCATTGCACTAAGGAAAGGTATGTCTTTGCACCTAAGGTCTTCTAAGTTCAAAGTGTAAACATTCTCTTGCCTATGGGAAGAAAGAATAAACTCTTCCTTGGAATTGTGTACTAAGCACATATCATTTCTAAAATTCACAAGGTAACCTTCATCACTTAATTGACTTATGCTAATGTGATTGTGCAAAAGAACCATTACAAACAAAACATTTGCAATCAAAGTATTACCAAGAAGAACAATATTACCTATACCTACAATTTCTCCATGAGCATTATCTCCAAAAGTTACTTTTCCTCCTTTCATCTTGATAATCTTTTCAAAATAGTTTTTGTTGCCAGTAATGTTCTAGGAACATCCACTATCCATGTACCAAGTATTTTTATTGGTACTTTCCCTATTTTCCTAAAAATGAGAAACATGTTACATTTTCGAAATCCAGACTTGCTTGAATCCAGAATTTTCAGATAACAAAATTTTGGGCACCCACATCTTCATAGAGAAATAAGCCTTATGAAAACCTAAAGATTTTGTTTTGTTTAAAGAAAAAATTTTTCCTAGTGACCACCACATTGACACTTGGTACAAAATGGGGCCCTTTCAGAAACAAAATAATTGTTACTAAAAGTTGGTATTGCGTGGGTATAACCAAATTCATATTTGTTTCTTGAAGGTCGTATTTGTGAATACATATTATCAAAATTTTCTTTACCTAAGGTAAAGTTTGACAAACACTTCTTTAGAAATTTTATTCCTCTCAGAATATACTTCCTCGAGATTTTTTTGAAATATTTATAAAATCATCATTTTTCTTATCACGATCTTTATAAAGACATGATATTTCAATAGTAAGAATAATATTCCTAGAGTTTTCCTTATCATGTTTTTTATTGAGTTTTGAATTTTCAATATCAAGAAGTTTAGAAAACCTTGAAACTTCTTCATAGGTAGGTAAAGTATTTTCTTCATCAAAAGAATATTCTTCATTATAAGAGTTATAATATTTACTATCATTAGAATTTAATGAATCATTGGTCAATGATTCAGCATTGTGTACCTTAGCCATAAAACAATGATTGTAAATATGTAATCTGGCTATAATACCAAGATTCTTTTGTCCTTTAGGATTCATAATCAGAAGATTCATTTGAAGAGTCCCCACCATGGGCCCTCCAGCTGCCATTACCTTTCCAAAATTTCTTAGCTTCGGACTAGTAATACTTATTTCTATTCCTTTCTGAATTCATCCCTTTTTTTCTTTCTTCTTGAGCAAAGGGAAAGTAGGTCTAATGTGTCCATCTCTCTTGCATTCATAGCTTGTGACCTTTGAATCTTTCCTATTTTTCTAGTCCTTTTTCCTATACATGGATTGGAAATTTCTTTGACCATCTATCTTGTTCATCCTTCGAGTAAGATTAGATAACTTATTCTCTGAGACATCACACTCACTAGATTCATATTGAATAATAACTTTCTTAGACATGGATCTAGTTACTTTTTCAGGAGTCTTAGCAATCATGTGATTTTATTTTGTAGTTAAAGCAACAATACCATTCCCATTCTTCTTTTTGATGTTGTCAGCATCTCTCTTCATTCTTGTTTCATGTTCTAGAAGAGTTCCAAACAGCTTATCTAAGGAAATTTGAGTGACCTTCCTGTTCTCATCAAAAGTTGTTCTCTTTGATTCCCACTCATTGGGCATAATATCAATAATCTTATCAACAAGAGATTCATCATCCCGACCTTTTTCTCCCATTTATTTTAAGCTATTCAGGATATTCATGAATCTCTGTTTTAATTTTCAAATGGGTTCACCATAAGGATAATTGAAACCATGATACTCAGCTCTAAGCATAACTCTTCTTGTCTCAGTCACTTTAGATGTAACAAAATGAGTAACTTAAATTTTCTTCCATATACAGTTAGTTGTTTCACAAGAAGAAATTTGGATATATATGTTCCTAGTCCTTGAACATAGTATAGTATTGCATACCTTATAGTTTAATTTATAATCATGCTTCTCTTGGTTAGTAAAATCACTAACTTCCTTATCGGGAATTTGATAACCTCCATTAAGCATAACAAAATTATCTACCCTGGTATTGATAACGAATGTCTTCATTAGATCCCACCAATACTCATAATCATTGCCATAAAAAATTGGTGGTCGTGTAGGATTTAGGTTGTTGATGGAACCAACGTTGATTCTTGTCATCATAAAAATTCATTATACAAATGAACATGTTAGTAAAAAATGTTTGGATTTAAAGAAAATATAGAACAATGAAAAATTGAGCACGAAAAACTTATATGTGAGTATAAGTATTTCAGAGACCTGCTCTGATACCAATTGTAGTATCGAAATAACGATGTAGATGCTCAATATACAAGAGGAGGTGTGAATTGTATACTTTAAAAATTTCCTTAAATAAGGAAAGATCTAAGTTTAACCAAGTTAAACTATGAAAATTCACAACACCGCTAACCCCAATTGAAACATTGGGACAAATTATGATGTTACAAAACATCTAGCTCTATACACATGCTTAAATCGGGAAAGTGATACTGAAAAATAGGTTCCGAAAATACGGATCTGGAAAATGAATCTTAACCAAAGTTTACAATATGAGATTCTACTTTAATGTGTATATAATCTAACTAAGTCAGAGTACAAGTGTATGGAAATATAAGAAGGTTATACTTTACTTACAATACAATATGCAGCAGAAAAACTTGTAACAAAAGCAAGAAACAAGATATAATTCTTTTAAACCAAAGGGAAGGGTATCCATCATCCTTGGATAAAGTTCCCTTGATTTATACTTTCAAACAATTCTATCTTACCCACACCAAGGTAATCCATCGATAAAAATATTGGAGTCTCTGTCTTGCTATCTCCACAAGCCCTCAACTTCATGGTAGTTGGAAACTCTATCTTCATTAGCAAGGAAGCCCTAAAATTGAAGGTGTTGGAACCTCTGTAGTCCTATCCCTGAAAGCCCTCAAATGTAACCACCAACATTCGGAGTCGCACAAAGAAAGTCTGCAAAAGGAAATGTTTGAACAAGTCGTTCAAAATTTTTGTACGAAGCATTGAGAGTTGATAATAGCCTCTATCTCTAGAAATCACGTCAATAGAATCTAACCACAAGTTTTTTCAATGTTGTGAGATCTTTCGAAAGAGATCCTATTTATAGGCTCGGTTGGAATGGTCGGCTTCCTCCTCCAACGGGCATATTTTCCCTAAATTTTGGAGGGACCAGTATACATATCACTCAACCAACGATTAGTTAGAAACAGAATAGAAGACATAATTTTATAACAAAACATGTGTAACTGAAAGCACGAAATCGTTTTTTAATGAAACGAGTGTAAGAAAAACTGATGTTCGAAATGTAAGAAAATAAAACCTCGAAGTCAAAGAAAAATGAAATGTGGAGTCTATAATAAAGAGATATTCAGATTCTGTTTTATAGGAATTCAGAACCTGAATTCTGAAGAAATCTAAAGTCTGAAGTTCTAAGGAAATTTGGAGTCTAGTTTCATCATAGTTTAGAATATGAACTTACCAATTTCAGAGTCAAACTTGTAAAATTTCAGAGTCGAACTCATAATAGTTCAGAGTCGAACTAGTAAAATTTCAAAGTCGAACTAATAAAAGTTCATAGTCGAACTAGTAAAATTTCTGAGTCGAACTAATAAATTTTTGGAGTCAAACTAATAAAAGTTAGGAGTTGAACTAGTAAAATTTCTGAGTCAAACTCATAATAGTTCGGAGTCCAGAATTTGGAGTGGAACTATATGAGAGTTCGTATCCAGATTTCAGTGTCGAACTATATGAGAGTCTGTATCTAGTATTCGGAGTGGAACTTCATTAGAATTCATATCCAGAATTCGGAATGGAACTTCATTAGAGTTCTTATCCAGAATTAGTAATGGAACTTTATTAGAGTTCGTATCCTGAAATCAGAGTGGAACATCATTACAGTTCATATCCAGAATTCTGATCCTAAATAGAATTCTTCATATCTTATCATTATATGATTCCAAGTTTTTGGGTATGAATACGATTTTTATATTTAATAAAACTCTTGCTATGTATAAGGAAATCTAGGTTAGGGTAAATTTCCTTTAAGGAAGGAAATTTTCCTTAGGGAAGTAAAATATAGATTTTCTTGAGTATAAGGTGTTTGTGATTTTCAAAACAAGAAGGAATGGAAAAGTCATCAAGAAAACCTTATTGTCTCAACAATATTTAGATTTATTAAGTAATTATATTAAATTATGAAATTTTCAAAAGTAACATGAATTACCCATATAGGTTTTTATTCATTGAGTTCAGACTCAAATGATTGAGTGATAATTTTCATTTGTGCTTTTGAATTACCATAATGAGTAGAAATAAAAAAATTGTTCAATGATCTATGAAATATTATAAATCACAATATAAAAAAGATTCACTAGGTTGGGTGGATTCTATATTTATATTGTGAATCTATTAAATGTAGTTGTCTTATGTCATAAAACCAAAATTAAGACATTATCATGTGTTTATTAGATGTTAGTTTCATAATAAAAAGTTCCAATTGGTGGTTTGGGGGTAGAAATTTATAAATTCCTTCCAAATTCTATATCACTACTAATGTGGTGACTTATGTGACAAACCTAGACTATGTATAGACAGAAGTGATGGCCTAATGAGATTATTAAATTTATTTGATGGGGAGTGGTTATTTATTCACATGTACGGTCTATATTCATATATGAAGACCTAGAATACAAATGTTTTTGGAGAGTAGCCTATATATAATCGTTGATATCCACTATGAATTCAAATAATCACATATAATCTTATAGATCAAAATTTGTTGGGATAGATAAATAACCAACACCGTATGATTTGTTTTAGTTTTTGGATTATTTTTATAGTTTTATTCAACTTAATTATATTTTATTCCCAAAAGGATCTTCTAGTGATTTGTTATACCAATTTAATTGATAATGGTGTTAACACCACTATGACAACTATTTGAGAATCAGTAGTTAAATTGATATTTTTGTGTTACATATGATTACTAAAACTATTTCAATGGTTAGAAATTTATTCTATAAAAATATCAATACATTAATTTTAGATATAATTGTTTGTGGGAAGATATGAGTATTTAGAGCCTATAAAAAAGGATCATTAAGATTTAATGTTTATATATATTATAATTGATCATGGTTGGTCCACTATACATATCATATAAGTAGGACCACTAAGAAATAGGGAGAAATAATAAAATATAATTCTCATGTCTGTGTGAAGAAACATACAGTTAAAATATAAAGAAGTGTAAATATCTATGAGACATACAACATCAAATATAATTGGATTACCTAGAATATAAAATATGATATTCTATATGTTGAAACAACATGTGATTTTGTTCCACCTCCAAACTATCATACCATAATGGTGATGAAAACCATGAGAATATGAAGAACAACACGACACAACATCTATTAATCGATTCCTCAAAAACTATATATAAAAACACGCAAAGGATAAAGTATATTGTATGAAATACCCCAGTAGAATTTCACGAAGGATTCTATAAAAATATAATTCTATGAAATATTTTTTACTGAATTAAAAAAATTTATAATTAAGTGTCAACAGTGAATCAATTTCATAAATATCCCATTGTTTTTCAAAAAAATCCTTTTATATTCACACAACATAGTACATGATGATTTTATGTTTGAATTATAGATTTTATAAACAATACCTTTCTTGGATGCCCCATAATGTAAGAAAGTGATAATCAAACATTAAATATAGCATCCAATTTTCAATCTATGAAATAACTTCAAAGAATAATATTTTTGATTTGACATTTATGAATAAATACATTGAAAAATAAAGGAAAAATCTATTCCAAGTTCTATATGAATCCAGTTTATATTAAGTCTTATCTATATCTATTGATATCAAATATATAGTGGTTTTGACCATTATTTTTACGTTGCCCATTTCCTAACACACACTCAGTTCCCAATGTGAAATGCATAACAAAATGTTTTTTACCCCATGTGAAAAATTTATAAATAATATTTAAAATAATTCATGACTACAAACATCCATGAAAATAAATCTTGTCTCTAAAATCATTTTAATGGAATTTCCTCAAACACATTGACCAAATTAATATTTTTTAAATAAAGAATACTTTTGAAATATATATAACATGACTAAAATAAAATTTGACATGTAATATATCATTTTTACTGGAAAAACCAAACGATAATAATAATTAAATCATGAAATTAATGAATTATAGACTTTGTATAAAGGTACCTACCTCATGAATGGAGGAATAGAAACTTCTTGAAAGAAAAAGAAGATTGGGAATGATAATATTGGATCCTTAGGATACTAGATCCATATGAAATAAAATGAATACCCTACATGATACCTTAGTTTCAGTATCAACATTCCATTTAGTTTCAAAAAATATAATTGGGGAAGAGGTCTAGTAGGGATATAAGAAGAAGTGATAAAAATGACTTTATAATGAAATTTTTGTTAATGAAACCTATCAAGAATCAATGATTTATATAACAAATCAATGTATAAATTCTTGTATATTTCCATGGAATATTTATTTTTATCCAAATGAATATTAGGTAGGGATTAGATAAAATAATTTAACAATGGAACATGAGATATTTTAGGTTTTTTATTGGATTGTATTAGGATGTATGGTTAGGCTACACTATTTGAAAAACTATGAACCAACCATGAATAGTTTATATCCCATAAAATTAGATTAATTTATTTAATATAGATGAGATTCATGGTTTTGGTGAAGTATTCTAAATACATGGAGCCCCATGAATAAACACCCATACATATTCCCTATATCTATGGCGACCCACACGACATGACTAACCATGATCAAACTATGGAAAATTCCACTGAAATCCAACAAAGTCATGCCATGTGGTCATCAAATTGAATATACTAATAATATTACAAACAAAATCACTTTTAGTTATTTCTAAAAAAATCATGTGTTTAATCCATGATATATAAAAACTTAAAAAATGCCTACATGGATAGACCATGCTCAAAATGTTGCATACCTATGAAATGAAGGGCATAATTGTTTTCCATACCAAGAAAAATTTCTGTTCCTCAAATGTAATAATGATTATAAAATCATAAAATACAAAATCTCCCTAATACCTTATCAATTATTTATTCTCTCATGTCTAATACTATCTCATCATCACTGTGATAAAACATAAAGAAAATTAATTTTTCTATAATGTGGTACCTTATATTAGTGATCCATAATCTGAACTAGTTTCTCAAACAATGCCGTATCATCATTAGGATCGTGATATTCACATTCAAGGATATGAGAATGGTCTAGATGATACCTCATAATCTGGGTAAAATAAATTCATCATTAATTGATGTAAAGTGAGAGTAAAATTACATGCAATATGATACCTTTAAAATTTGTTCAACGATCAATGATATAAAAAAAACCATAAAAGAAAACATACCCTACATACATAAAGAATGGTGTCCCAAGTTAGTTGATACTTGAATAAAAATCAAATCACCAATTTCATACTCTGTATGTCGACAATTACGGTCCCCATAGTATTTAGGATGACTCTTGTTTGATTAATATATCTTCCATATCATCTGTATATTCTTTGTCATCTCTAGGAATAGGATTGGGTAAAACAAGGATTAATCTCCCTAATTTTACATGTATAAGTAAGATCTACCTTTTTAAAAAGAAACATATCACTTTATTATATCTTAATTAAATAATGATTACTGTTATTATAAGAAAAATCAACCAGAAGAAGATTATATTCCAATGATACAAAAAATAAAAACATATTCACATAGAATATTCTCATGAATCTGAATAGATCTCTCTATATTCCCATTTGTACTCAGTTGATATTTTTTGTAAATGTCAACTGGGACCCCATATGCAAATGGAAATATTTACAAAAAAATATGTTAACCATAAGTCCGTATTGTATTCCAAAAAACAAGATATAAACTGCCTGTCCCTATTAGAAATAATCATAGAAGTACCCTGTGATGTCTCTAAAACACTTGGACATATATTTTTCTAAGCTAATATATCATCAACATGGACTTTAGATAAAAGAAATTTGTGTAATTCATAATCTAGTAAATGATTATCCAATTCATATATTTTCCACTAGAATTCCATGGTAACATAATGATGAAGTCTATATAAATCTAACCCAAATTCTACAATGATTTTGAAAAAGGATGTAGTATTCCATTGATAAATTTTTGTTCCACCTTATTTCTATTTCAAGTAATGCACCGTGACCCAAATACATTGATCAACTACCTTATCCTAGACACCAATAATTATTTTTGAGAGAATGATTCATCATGTTGTACCTATGGTGTATGTACCATTAAGACCAATGACTATTATCCATCAATTCATTCTTAGTAAGTATATGAACTACCGAATAGATTTAGAAACCATACTAACTAATAATTGACTAAGACCACTCACACATGGTATCTGTACAATTTTAATATTCACTAAAACAATGTATATTTGTTTCTGAAACATTCTCCGGCTGTAATCACTTATTTTAAAGAATGTCATAATTTATTGATTCCATGAACATCTACCCACCATACTCTTCCATTACCAAGATCATATTAGTATAAAAACTCCTTAAAGACCACTAAAACGATCCCTTCAATTTTTGAATAGGAAATTTCTAGTTCAATGCATCAGAATCCGCAATATCATTCCAATGAGTATATGAAATATCAAAACTGAATGTTTAATGAAACTCAACCTAATGTATCTATCATAAATTCATATTTCTATTAGTGAAAATATTCTACAAGCTCTGATGATCAAAATATAATATAAATAACTACCCAGAGATATCAATGCCTCATTATGAGATATTTCATAATATATTTAATCTGATGGTCTTTCGTAGAGTAGTTCTTATCATTAAAATTTAACTAGTGTGAGACATAGGATAAAAAATGGTTTCCTTGAAACATGATGCACAAAACTAACACACTATAACCATAACATAATAAATCATAACGAGATCACATTTTTAGATGAATAATAACTAGTTTTAAATTCAACATTATCTTAAATTCCAAAAGTAATATATGATATATTTTGTTCTATTCAATGTTAAAAAAAATTATGAAAAAAATGTGATGATATTTAAAATCTTGTAGACTTCAAAAACCACTGGCCTATAATAACATCTTAATCCCAAGAATCTATGTAACCAAAACACATTCCTTAGATTATCCCACAAAAATACCAAATGAATCATTTGTGGATCCACTATGATGCCGATATTAGAATAAGACATTCTTACGATACTTCACTTCTTATATCAATAAATCAATATTTGAAATATAAACATATAAGATATGTATTCTCAAGATTCTTTAAATGATATTAAAAAAATATTAACGCTCATAATATAAACAATACATACCAATATATCATCCACACACATGACTATTAAAGTAACTAACAACTGATGGATGATTCATTTCATCAATGCCACAAATACTATTGAAGTTTCAGTGAGACTAAATGGAAAAATATAAAAACAATTCCTAGAACAAATCCTATTAAATGCCTTTGGCATATCCAATATTATAAATATTTACTAATTGTACCTCGAAATGTGGTTAATTTTGGTAGGCCAATGATCACCTCTGATTCGATAAACATGATCATGAATTCTGGACATGGGAAATAATATCCAAATGGTTATCTGATTTAGCATTAAATAATAAATGAAATGAATGATCCACCCACATGATTTATTATAAAAAGTTAAAGATGAATACTAAGCTAAAAAATACATATATAAGCCATAATTTCTAAATGTATAAATTTAATTTTCATTTACATATCAGGTTCTATGTGATATGATGGAACATAAATTGGAATTGTACCAAGGATAATATCAATAGAAAACTTGATATATCTTTATAGTGTTACCCTATAAAAATCATGAAGTAATACATTTTGGTATACACAAGACATAACAATAAGTTGAATAGTAAAATAATAATCCTTGTAATCAATGAATATATCTAGAAACTAGAATGAGATCTTTCCCCCGTACAATACAAGAATCCACTCTCTGACAGCTCTAGAATCGAACTCACTCTAAAACACATGAGAGACTCCATCAAGAGATTTAGATGGAAATATATGAAGATAACAACCAATATTTTCCTTAAAAATAATCCCCAAATCAATGATCAATATATTATCATATATATCGTGTTCAATAACAAATAAATCCCACATCTATTCAAAATAAGCTATTATCACCCGACACATAGGAAATATGAAACCCTATTAATAAATCATTAGAAAAGTAATGGAATGATCCAACATGAATAGAATAAGTACCTAATAAAAAACCTTCAATTCATATAAGTATGATGATATAAATGGTTTATTATTACCTATATAAAATAATTCTATCCCTATATAGGAACAAATAAATAATATACCTATAATATTAGTTGTCCTTGCCTAAAATTCATCTACCATGTACTTATCTACATAAATATGTCATATATAATCCCCACCATAATAATTCTAAGAAGAATATTAATCCCACTTAACATTATGATAAGACCCACACCCAATGGAATCTCAGTATGATCAGACTAACCCTTAGTAAGAGTGAATTCAACCATCCTTAGGACAAACATCCAAAAAAATTATTGTGATGGCCAAAATTTCCAAAATGATGACATTTATAAGGTTATTATATTTATATAGATTTATAATGACATGGTGCCAAAAATTATTGGAAATGAACTCTTAATATTGTGAAAAAGTAGATAAAACATGTCTGAGAGAAATATATAGACCTTTGAATTTACTTTTTTCAAAGGAATACACTCTCGTGCTAAAAACTGTAGAAACCAAACCTCCAATCAAACAAATATCAAAAGATATTTTTTATATATCCATAGATTATGTATTGAATACCTCTAAACTTTTTGAAATATAAATTATAATCAAAATTGACTTCATATAACCCTTAAAACCCATCTCATACCTCTAGAAATTTTGTTAATCATTAGTAACATTCTTAGGTTCTTGGTGAACCTACATTAATAAAACTGGTGAAATAATAAAAAAAACCAGCACTACATTATATATGGTTAAATGTTCTCGGATATTCACCGTAGAAAATGCTTTTATATAAAACTTTTGGATTAATATTTTCTTCAAATAAGTCTAAGAATGATCCTTGTTCAACTTAGAATTTATGATAGAGTACCACAATGACCTTTATATTACCTTAACAATTTAGGTGAAAAACCTCACCCTAGTATCTTAAATGGGATTTATAACACTTAATACCATATAAATCTACTAAAGAAAAACCATAGATTTTAGGAGTATATTTTTACCATGGAATATTAGTGGATTATTTATAGTTATGTTCGAGTCATGATCCACTATTCATATCTGGTGTTTATTATCCACCAGAACTATCATATTAATATTGAAGATTATAAATTCCACAAATGAAGGGTAAAATAGAGGATTTAAAAACAAAACATTTCCCATAGGTTCCTCACATGGACCCATAATTGATCTTCTAGGATTCATTTTCTAATAAAAACTATTTAATAAGTAGTCTTCTTTTGAGAAAATTCTCAAATCATAAGAACTACATCATGAATCCATGCTAGTGATGTTTAGAAGCTAAAAATTTGAAAAATCATGGATTTTATGAATTAAATTGAACACCTTTAGAAATAAAGGGTTAATTTAAATAAATTCACAATCTATTTCATTCAAATAACCATAGAAACTACATCTTAGGGTTGGAAAAATCCCATGACCCCCAATTGTATCTCGAGTTTAGACATGTGTGTGAGCTGGTCTCGAACCCTCTTAAACATACTAATTTAATTTCAATTATACTAAATCCTATATACAATTTAACCTAATCATAAACCTATATTTATTTCATAAAACATTAGTATTGGTAATCCCATTCATATCAATTTCTAATGAACTATCCCAAGAAAACTTGTCATGTCACCAAATTAAGTCCCCCATTTTGTATAGATGACTAAAGAAACACGTGTCTCAAAAGTTACTGAAGAACAAATAAATCAAAAACGTCAACAAATGTATATATATTGAAAATAATATCAAGACCAATGTTTTTAGCATTAATGTAAAATATTACAATTCAAATGATGAAACACCATACCACTATTCATCACCACCAAACCGTCCATCTATGAAGGTGATGGTAACCAAGAGAAGATGAAAAAATTAATTAATTCCATATAATTTCCAATTTCATGAAATTAACCATCTAAAAATTCCTAATTTATATGTTATGGTTTGGGTACAAATCCCATTAGTATTTCCACAACTGATCAATTAAAATTCAAATACCAATAAATCATTATGAGTAACATTTAAAAACATCTTTATAATGAATTTTCAAAATTTATTCATTTTTTAAAACGTACATGGTTATCATAAAAACAATTTATATTCACAAATTAATTAATATGAAAAATTTAATTAAGAAATAATAAATTTATAAACAATTATAATCATAGATACACAATATTTTAAGAATGATTGAAACCAATAATTAAATAGATCGTCACTTGTAAAATAATAAAAAATAGAAAATGAAAAATATTTATATTGTTTCCAATGAAAATATAAACTTTTTCATATAGGGGAAAACACTATGCAATTAATTATGTGAATCAATCCAATATTGAGTCATATATCAGTCATTCGACATCAAACCAATTGTGGTATCTCCCACTAGTGGGACATGGTCCATTTATACCTATACCTAAGGTTGAAAATTTTATATTCATTCAAAAAAAAAAAGTTAAATTCCTACAATATTCAAAACATTTTTACATCAATGAATTATCGATAACATAAATGAAGATAAAATTATTAATCAAAACTTCATTTAAGGAGTTTCATCTATTACATTGTGTGAACAATTATATCATTAAAGAAAATAACTTTAAAACAGATATTTCATTAATAAAATTAAACTATATATATAAATAATTTTCATTTAGAAAAATGGAGGAATTTATCAGGAGAATAAAAAAATTATTAATTAGAACATTCATAAGAAAACCCATATATCAAGAATGAAGGAAGACAAGTCATATTAGTAAAAGGAGATTTTAAAGATGTAGATTTAGTCCTAAAAAAACTAGATTCGTATGAAAAACATACCACATCTATAAAAGCACTTAGATCTTGAATCCACATACAAATCAGTATCCTAGGAGACATTATGAGATGATATTTACAAAGAATATAGGAAAAAGAGTGAAAAACATAAAAAAATGAACATGAAGTGAATATATGTATTAAGAAATAAGTAATTCAATCAAGAATCATCCCGAAAAAACATATATACCACAAGGGAAGTATTAATTCAAGTTAAATGTTAATTTTGGGGTTATTTAAAATAACAATGATAATGATAAAAGAGGTAACTTTCAAATATTTAGGGTTTTGGATCAGGGTGCATGGTTATGGTACATGGTAAGATAAGAGGTGGGATAACCATGCGTGAATTCTATCCACTGAGAAACAGGTCAACTGTATTCTTGGACCTGAGATAAATTATTTGGTTAAACTATGATCAAGCCATGTAATACCCTTGGATAACCTACTAGACACCCACAATATCACTCTGGTGAGCCGTATGGTTCGAATAACTATGATCAAACCCTAAAAATAGTAATATAATCCCAAAAATTTATAAAATATTAGTACTAAATGGTTAGTACTAACTATGTGAACAAACTATTCACATGACTTATTTCCTAAAAAATTCACTATTTTCATCCTCTATATCCTAGAAAACATTAGAAAAAATACCTTTAATAAACCAATATTAAACTAAAGTATACCTATCAACTAGAGGGAGTCTTATATAATACACCCATAACACAAATACACACTATGCTTTAATGTTAACGAATCATTATCCTGATTATGTTTTAGGATTATTTGTGTGATTAAATATGTGTGGCTTGATGACATATATATATATATATAAAATTTAGGAGTGTGAGGTATATATATTCAACCCACATCTCTATGTGAATTATCTAGTTATTATCTCTTGGTATTATGTATTGGTATACTAAAAAAACGAATTTATATTAATACTACTCATTAGGGTATCTCTCTAAAAGAATATATTCTCATTACTCTAATTTTTTTTGTTATGAGATGGGTATTTTATCTAGTGAATCAAATCGAGGGATAAATGTAATCAATAATATGTGATTGTTTATATTATCACATGTACTTATATATACATAATTCTATGGATATTGGTAGTATGATTATATAATCCTTCATGATGTTTTATAACATTCATATATGATAAATAAGATAATTTAATATAACTAAATGTTCATAATTACTAATGAGTTTATAATAGTGTTTATCAAGTTGTTTTTATGGTGACATCAAAAAAAAAAGTTGAATCATTATATTTGATATGCTACAATTTTTAATAATTTTTATATTATTCATTATTTCAGTGAATAAATTTTCTAAATCGTATTAAAATCCTCATTAGGGGTTCTTAACATTGATATATACACACACCCAACACATAAAAATAATTGGAAATTCAAGAATCGTTTTTTAGAAGTGATAATAATAGCACTGTTGTATAGTTAATAAGAAATACAAGCATCATGATCATTTTAAGTTCATACATATCAAAATCCGGTCAATTTTATATTATTATCTATATATATAATTTATTTTTTAGGATTTTACATTTTTATTACTAACTCATTTCGTTATCAGACCAAAAATATATGAAGAACTAGACAAGATATGATTTCATTTTATTATATCATTGTGAAAATAATTTCTCATATATTTTATATTACTAGAAGCTATATATTTCACTTTTGGATATGTATGAATTGTTTACAAACATATTTAAGTTTTTAGTTATCTAATTTTGTGCACAGAATCCCTTTAATAATAATCCAAAACATTCCACTGGATAGACGGAAACGATATTTGGATAGATTATCCAATGTTCATGTTGTTTTTGTTGGACCATTTGAGTTAGAACCAAGAGAGGGTATGTTATAAAATACAATAATAAAATATGTTAATTATTTTAATTACATTTAATTATTTTGATTTTGTTTTTACTATTTGTAAGATAAATTGAAATATGTACATATGTCTTGAAAGGACAATTATGAGACGAAACCCATGTTATGATGTATTTTGGATTATGGTTATTGGATTTTAAATATTATAGTTGTGATATATTAATAAAATATGAGGTAATAATTCATTGTTTTACTTCAATGTATGGGTAAAAATTATAATGTGTAAAGGGAAAAACATTTTTATGAAGGTTCCCATGAATGTTTAATTATTTTGGGTGATTAAAAATACATTTTAGAAAAAATACTTTTAGTAAATTAAAAGTTGTATAATATTATGTTAAAAAAAATATTGTTTTTGATTAAAAATTTTTTCTAAAATATTATCATCATTTTAGATTTTTTTTGATTGATAGTTATTGAATATTAATATATACTTTTGTGTTTAAATACAAACACTAGAATGTGTTGTATGGTTATGTTGATACCGTGAAAGGTAAAATAATTGATTTGGGTTATAGTTGTATAATAATGTATTATTATTATTCACATGTATGAAATATATAAATCTCAAATATAAATAAAATAAACTAATCGTTTTTTATAAAAAAGGTATATAAAAAAGGTGTTTAATATTGGGAAATACATGTTTTTAGTACATAATAAGAGTAATATATTTATATTGATTGGGAAGTATAGGTGATGTTAAATGTGTACACAAATACGATGGTAGTTAAAATTTATTTACATTGTGTGCCTAAAAATAATTTAATAATAATTATAATGACACTATTTGATATAGTGTTGGAGAACCATATGAGTTTATGATAACTCATTTATTAATCATGATAGAAATAATGTATATTGTTGATATTATTTTTACTTGGGTAATCATTTCTTTCTATAATTATATATTTGTTGGTTATATTTTTTATATAAAAATATATATTTGTCTATAATGGAAACATTGATAGAATTTTAGTAAGGCTTATGTGTATATAATCTTGAATGAGTCTAGAGAATAGAAAAATAAATAATAATTAACGGATAAAATTTATATTAAAAGAATCATTTTACATTTAAAATTTTATTACGATATTATGACTATTTAGGAATATAATCATATAATAAATCACCAATTAAATGTAATAAATTGTTATTTATGTTCATTTAGAGAATAAGTGGAATTTTAAATTAAGATATACTATGGAAATATAATATAATGTGTGATATTTATCTTATAATAAAACAATTGATTGACAGAAATTCATGTAGAGTGATTAAAAATGTGTTAAATACATCTATTATGTGGTAAATTTTTTTATTATCCAATTTTTATCATGATATTCATTGTAAAGGATTAAAATATTTGGATTATAAATGTAGGGATATACGTAGTTAAAGAACCCAAATTTTTATATATTTTATACACTATATTTGGATGGAGATTTGAAATCAAGTATATTGAAAAAAATTAGGATTCGTAGCAATAAAGGGATTGTGGTGTATGTTTTTTAATTCATACCACCTCATTATGGGTAAATTTTTTACAATTTTGTTTTAAATTTAAAATATAAAATAGTTATATGAGATTTTAAAACAAATTATATCACTCTATGAGTATGGTACAAAATATAAATTATTTTTTTCATTATATAAATATTTTAGATAAATGAGTTCATCATGTCTCACAAGATTGAAAAGGGCCTGCATGGAACACTATGATTACCCCTAATACTAATTTTATATTTATTGTAATTTTTTTATCCTTGAATGAATTATTAATCTATTTAGGGGTTCCCATTCCTATTTATATTATATAATAAAAATTTACTACTAAAAAAATGTGAAAAAGTATGCTAGATCAACGTAAATATAATTGAGAAATGTTATAAGTGTAATTCTCATCCTATTAGTATAATAATGATGTATATATTTTAATGATTCCATTATAAAATTTTAAAAGTGTAATTCTCCTCCTATTAGTATCATTATAAGGTGTATGTTTTATAGTGCCGATTAATTTAATTTCCATATCATAGTATTTGAATATAACTCATTTTTATGTATTATATAAAATATTATAATTGGAAAGAAAACATATATTTTTATACTATGTTAATTCTTTTTTCAATGATTTTTTGTATTTATCATTAATACCCAAGAATTTCGATTATATTTTTCAATGGTAGTGTGTTATAGTAACAAAAACAATGGCGATGACTTCAAATCATGGAGTGAGGTTTTGTTTTTGGTTTTAATCTATTATGATCTTAGATAGAATTTTTTTCTCTTTTCTAGAGGAGTAATTTTAAGTTGATTTGTTTTATATTAGTCATGATATGTGAAATATAATAACTTATATCATAACAATAAATGATTGAGGTTATAAATCATATATTGGGAGGATTATGTTGAATTATTCATATTGATGTACATAGGAAAACCATATATGTGGTTATAAGTGATTTTCAATTGAATATATATAAACTTAGACATATTTATCATTCTAATGGTTCTAAAGTTTTTTGTATATTAACTTTTTTTAATTGATTAATGACATGAGTTACTAGTGATATACTATAATATAAATCCAGATTATGTGTTTTTTAATTGATGTGGTACATGATGTATTTATCAATTAACTAATGCATCATTTTTATGTATATTTTAATTTTGATGAAATGGATATTAATTTAGAGATGATTAAGATATATTTGAATAATACACTAAAACCTTTGGTATTAGTTTAGTACAAGGATTTCCTCCAATGGGGGATTGAAAATAATGATTTTGTTTCTTTTATTGTCAACAAATTCAGAACATTTTCATCCATGAAATAGAATCAATTCACCCCAATATTTTGGGCATTGAGATATTTGGAGGAGGATTAGAACACTATGAATTAGTTGGTTCTTATTATATTGATTCACAATTGTATTATAAATGTTTTCTTAGATGTATTTCTAGAATGCATAAATGAAAATTAGAGATTACAATAAATGTTATGATGTGTATATTTTTATGAAACACACTATTATTTCCATTTGTGAAATATAATCAATTATATTTCAATGTAAAAGAATCTATATTGATCTAGAATCTAGAAACAAGATCGTTGGGAGGATTATATAATACATATTAGGTCATTTTAATGAAAAATTTTTAGATAGGAGTAAATCCTAAAAAAAGTATTTTTTATATAATGATAAAAATATATATTTAGTTATAGATAATAAAATAGTAATCCTAGAATAGACATCAAAGGATTATAATGAAAATTTAGAGTCATTATATCATTATCCATTATAGAGTGAGTCAGATGGTTCATCAAGAATATCATTAAGGTGTAAAACCCCAAACATTAATGTAGGAATTTTTTTATTCAATGAAAAATATTAAAAAAATAAACCATTATTATACATTTCCTAATTAGTGTCTCTGAAGGGTGTATATAATTTATAATTTATCATCCTTTAAATTATTATCACAACCCACTAAAATTCACATCTATCATCTAATATGAAACCCTTGAATGGAAACAATCATCATGGAAGAATATTGGTGTAATATCTAGGATATTAATATTTTTTTTCTCACCACTAGTTTCCTATTTAGGGATAATTCCTTTTATGGTGCCTCTTTATTAAATTACATAATTGATGGTGGTCAAGGAGAAATCAACGAAAGATTATAGATGAGAGTGGTCCTAATACAATAATATAGATGGTACCTTATATTCAATTTTATTTTATATTTGAATTTATATTACTTATACCTTATTTTTGGAAAGATAAGGTGTCATATTTTTATTATGACATTTATATATTTTTTGCTTTTGAGAGAAAGGGAAAATCCCTTAAGAACCATGAAATATTATTTAAAAGGGTTATATATATATATTAGAGTGATTTATAAATTATTTTATCAGTAAAAAATTATTGATAATCATGTGTTGAATGATTTTATAGTTTTCCATATTTTTTTAGTTCTTGAATAATTTGGTGAGGTTTTGCATGATTATGTTTTAAAATTAATTGAGAGTTATGACACATCTAGTTGATATTACTATGGATATACTGATAAATTTAAATTAAATTATTTTTACTTTGAGGTATAGTTCATGTATATTGAATTAGATAAAATCTATAATTTTTTTTAATTTTATTTTTCCTCAAATAAAATTCAATATTTACTATATTTGTTGGTATCATCCTTGTGAACAGTCCTCGAATGGAAATGTTTGGTTCAAATATTATAATTTACCCATTATGTATAAATCCAACCTAATAAAAATAATTATGGGATGAATATTTTCTAGGTGTAGAAGATAATAATAATATTATACGGTAATGAGATTCATCGTATTTTATTTTGTAGTTATAACTTGTTGTCAAGCATTATGTCAATTTCATGAACTTATGGAAGAAATTTAAAATATTATGATGTAGGGGAATTATAAATATATGGGATAAAAAAGGTTTTTTATTTTTTCACTTAATTTTTAATCATTGAATAAATATTTTAGTATGAAAAATTCTTTCAGTTTGCAAGATTTGGCTGATGATTTGAAAATTAGATATTAGATAAAATGCAATATTTTCAACTAGCTCGTTGGCAGTTTTATGATATCTCATATTATTTTTATGTGGTATAGTTATGATACTGATTTTTTTTGATATTATGGAATCTCTAGATAAATGGATACACTTATGAGACATATGACAATTTATACTATTTTTTGGGTTTGTTATTTTTATTGACATTTATATAAGATAAATACTCTTGATTTTAATGTATAAGGTAAAATAAAATTATGTCAGCCTTATTAATAGTTTAATATATTAAAATTATTGAATCCCAAATGATTGAATTATAGATCTAGATATCATGAGAATAGTCATGGATTTTCTATAGATAATGATATCTTTATTTATAACTAGCTAGTACAGGGTTCACAATAATAAGTGGATGTTTTAAACATTCTATAATGATTTTTAACTATGTTTACTATTAGTTTTATCAATCACATTGAAAAATACTATTAAAATATAAAGGCTTATAATAACTTTGTAGTTTATATAACAATTTTTAGGTTCTATACTATGTATAATTGTTATTAGAGTGAATTTTGAAATTTCAACATGCATACATCCATATATTATTTAGATAACAATTCAAGAATTTTTTTCTAGCCTTTTGTGATGGTTTGGCCATTAAATTGGAATATCAACCAAACATTGATACATGGGAATTATCTTTGAGGTACCAAAATATATATTGTTGATGGAATTTATAATTATAATGGTCTTTTGAAATGGAAATATGAATCATGAAAATTTTATGTAATCATTGTAAAAGAATTAAAACATATTTTAACCCTATATTATCATATCTTTTGGATTATTTTATGCACATTAATGGTGTATTATATTTGAGTTATGCAATATAACCATTCATGCTCACCTTGAAGGATGTGAAGACCATATTTTTCATATAAATATCAGAGAATGATCCATTGTAAACTTTTTTAGAACGAGTACATTAGGGGTTAATGTCATAAATATATCTACAAGTGTAGATTACATTTATATATTGGGATAATTTCTTATTATTTTTATTTTGGGAGATATCATGTATGTGATCAACTAATCGATAGATTCCTCTTTAGAAATATGAATTAAATGGAATAATATGTGCTTATCTTATTAATAAATGATTTATATTAATTTTTTCTGTAATATTTACATTATAAATTATATATTATAATATATTATCTATTTGATGATTGTAACTATATATTTTAAAATATAATTACTCTATTTAAGGTATACATTAATCATGATTTTGAACAAACACTTGTCTTTAGTTATTATCTATTTTTGTGCACCATGTTTGACATGATATAACATGTAATCTCTCAGTTATGGTGGCAGAAGAGGTATTAATTATAGGGGAATCCCGTATTATTAATAAATAATTTGATGAATATTATAATTATTTAAAATAGCAAAATTATGAGGGGAAATTTTAAATCATACTATGTATATCATACCTATGTCTATTTATTTATCATATGAGAAAAAACAACCATCAAGTACAATTAATATGTAGTGAATTTATTTTAATATTTTATTCACTATGTCCAATATAATAGTCATTGTATATTTTTAATTTATTTTTATACTCATATAAGTATTTTGAAAAAAGAATGAAAAAAATAATTAATCCAAGCTTACATACCCAAATGAAAATTTCATGAATTTTTTTAATTACATGTTCTTATTAGAAATTAAATTATTGTTCATTTAAAAAACAACAAGAAACAAATCATTATTTTATTAAATATATTAAGTGAATCACAATATTCAAAATATAATTAATGTGATGATATTAATTAATATATTCCCCATCATAGTTATACAAAAAATAAAAGTCTCATATTTACATTAATAATACACCAAACGTTTTGGGTATGATTTTATATACCACCAAATTAATTGATACCTCAATTGTGGGTGTTCTAGTATCTCAATGTATTTATAAATTCGTAACTAAGATAATTCATAATTTAAAATAAGGTAAAAATACTATAAAATATGTATATGATAAGAAAAATCCATAGGGATTACTGATAACTTATGGATACATTTTTTATATATAAATATTTTTTTATTTCTTTTATTAGAGATAATTAATGAATATAGGTTATTAATATTAAATTTCTAACATGATCGATTAGAAATGCTAACCCATAACTATTGGAATATGAATTAAAATGGAATTAGTTAAGAGGGTAAAATAGATATATAACCACATATTATTGGTAATAGATGATAAAAATAGACATCAAGGACATTATTCTCTATGGTGGGGCTTAGGTTACAGTTGAATCTCATTAGAAATTGGAGATAGTTATTAATTATAAAACAAGTTCTGTATATTGAGTTAGAGTACTATTATTGATGATTTAAATTATAATTTCACTAAAAAATATTTTAATATGTATTAAAATATTAAGTTTTTTTGATTTATTAAATTATTGAAAAAATTGTCATATTGATTGATGGGGACATATCGTGAATGATTCATGGGAATATGAATTATTTTCTAAGTGTGGGAATAAATAATATAATTAGAACAAATAGTAATATACAAAAATATGTATATTATTTTTAAATCATTTACTAGAAATCTCCCAAAGAAAACATTAATTATTAGTAGTTATATATTCCAAAAAATTGGAAATATATTAACTTTTCCTTATGCCTTAGATCAACATTGATTTTCCTCCCTCTATGGAATAAGCTCACAAAAATAGAGATCAATATATATATATATATATATATATATATTTGATGAATGATATACAAAATAAAGCTACATAATTTACTGGATCAAAAGTAATATTTGTTTTATTTTAATATGATTTATCATCCATAAATTTAAATTAATATTTTAAAATTTATCCATTACATACCCTCAATGATAAAGAGGTATATACATAGTTCTTTATAGAATTCCACTACATTTTTTTCAAAGTTCAAAACTTCTCTCATCCACTTAAATTTTCTCTCTCTTCTAGATATTTGAATATTAATTTTGGTCACATCATATTATTATTTATCTTCAGTATTATTTGATTAATATTTCCTTTTATGATTTCTATGATTCTATTAATAAATAAATATAGTCATTTGATGTTAATTTATGAAGTGAGACCTATCGTCTACATCAGCTTTGATCACAACCATGTTAAATGAAAAAATGATATTACATTAATAGTATTAATACATAACACATATTATCCCTTATGTACTTACCATTTATGAATGATTTCACCTTTATAATTTTTTATGACTGTATTGATGTTGTTTTGGATTATTACTATATGGATTATGGTATATTAAAATTATTATTTAGGAATATAAATTTTATAATACAACCATATTATATTATAAATAGAATATATGATTTGTATGATTTTTTATCTACTCATGTGGTAAATATGAAAATTCGTTTTACCAACCCTATGTAATTTAGATATAATTCGTCATATGGGATATTTAGAGGTACTAACACTCAAATATATTTTTTTGGTTGCATAAATAAGTATTATATGGTCTTACTACTAATTATTATATAATTTATGATATTATTAAACCTCTAGGTTTAATATTATAAACTCACATATAGTTTAATAAAATTACATTGAATTAAAATATTAACTTATATTTTTTTATCATGAATATTTTTAGATAGCATGATAATTTTAGAGAAAACATAATCACCTGTACAAATAAATGGATATCAATGATGGTGAGTTCCTTTAACTAATTTATTAGGTTATAGAGATACATTGGGGTTAATTATTCTTTTGAATCTACTATAATCTAACTATGTGGGTCATGTATTGGTTTTCATTTAAAATATTCATCAATTAGTAGAATTACAACTTTATCTGTATTGAGGATCTCTTTATATTGATACAGAGGATTAAGAGAAATAATAGAGGTTTGGGTAAAGGAGTATAATATTGTTGTTTTGATTCAATGTGAAGAATACACAATCAATTAATCAGTTTTGGTTTACTATATTATCAATGTGACCGTTGAGGTTTCAAAAAATATAGTATAAAACATTGAGTCCCTAGTAATGGAATTTAATATATTTAGTTTCGTATTTGACATTGATGATAGTTCACTACATGGATAATAGGTGAACAATAAGTATATAAAAATTACATGATAAAACTAATTAATTTTTCTATTTTTTTATATAATTGAATTTCTTTATTTAATATTAAACCAAGAAACCTAAAAGAAATATCATATATCTTAGATAGAATAGAATGTGTAACTAATCATGATCCCATCACCACTCATTATTTGATCATTTGGTTAATTATCTATTAGGAGTATTTTTATCTATAATTATGGTTTTGATTATTCAAATAACCTCAAACAATGAATATTTTTCTCTAATATATTATATTGATGGATAGGAATTTATGGATTAGAGTACATTTCTACCAGATCATGGTGGACTGTGTAAAATTCTACTTTATTTCATGGGGTTAGGGTGTTGGATTCCATAAATAGATATAGATATTCAATTTCGTACTCTTTCAGTAAAAATTATTAATAATAGTAATAATTTAAACATTTTGGAAGGATTTGATTATTTTTTATATTATTAGGAATAATAATATGTTAGGTTTTATTTCAGTTAGTATTGGTTCATGTTGAGAGTGGTCTTCACACAATTTCCAATGATTCCTATAAAGATAGATAATATAGAAAATATTTTCATGATTATTGTATTATAAATTTAATATAAATTGATAATATATAATATTATTGTGTTCTTGGAAAATATATAGACATATGTATATTGATAGTTATTAATTTGGAATGGTTGAGGATGGAGAAAGAATCACATTGAGGGTTTACTCAAGAAAGTTGTTGTTGGTCCGTAATGTAATAAAAAAATTTCATAGTTTGACATGTTTTTGGATTTTCTAGAGTGGTTATGTTAGTGAGAATGAATCATGTATAAAATGAAATAGGTTGTCAGATTTAAATAAAGATAGTAGAGGTTCTTTATACTCATATCGTGTGTCATTCCAGTATTATATATTCATCAAGGG
Source organism: Viscum album (assembly GCA_963277665.1). NCBI lineage: Eukaryota > Viridiplantae > Streptophyta > Magnoliopsida > Santalales > Viscaceae > Viscum > Viscum album. The sequence continues at coordinate 2,014,018,036 of OY728132.1, read as the reverse complement.
ATTAATTTACAATTGTATTATTTGACTCAGATTTAAATTTTAACCCATTGAACGTGTCTATCATTTATTAATTACTCTAACAACCTTGTACGGTTTAATATAATAGTCTATACCATTCAAAATCTATTAGAGGCTAAGGGGAATCATTAGAGTTCATTCTTTGGAATTCTTATGATGTTTGAGAAAACTAAGAGGTGAATTCAATATGTGGGGAACATGAATGATTGGGATTATTATTGGGATTACTAGAGTGAATTTTAGAAGACATAAATATAAGGTCTATTATTTATATATCCACTTATGGAAAAGGTGATATTTGGGGTTAGTGTGTTGGATACGTAAATAAAATATCTATATAGAAAAATAACTTTCAAGTAGACGAAATGTGAGATTGTAGTGGTCTTTATAGAATATACTAATAAATTTTAATAATTAGTTTTGTTGTGGCCTATAATGGTTTGACTGATATGTGTTCAAAGTATGATGGTTTAAACATTTACCCTGAGACAGTAAAACTATTGGGTTTGGAAAAAGGGTTTTTTATAATTACAAAGGCATTTGAATTTGTGATGATATAATCATAAATAGGTTTGTACCTATTAACTATATTTGTATGTATAATAAATGTTACATGATCACTACTGACATATGAAGGTTTTTATTTAATTTTTTTGTTATATAATGCACATATTGGGAAATGTTATATAATATGTGTATTGAATATTATATTCATTAATCAGATTGTGAATTTATTCAAAATTTTATGATGAAATTATATATTGATAGGTACAGTGTTGTAATGATGAAATCAAGACCAAAATTATAAATTATCTAGTGGATTGATAGTTTTATTATGATCTTATACATGACAATGAATTCCAATAATATAATGTGTAAATTTTCATAGGATAATGTAATATTAATATAGCTGAGATCGAATCCTACTGTGATGACCCAGACCCCCCTTGGTCCCTTTGCCAAAAATCCGGTTTCCTTGCGGGGGTACCGATCGGTGAGACCGACCGGTGACACCGATCGGTGAGACCGACCGGTGACACCGATCGGTGAGACCGATCGGTGAGACCGATCGGTGAGACCGATCGGAGAGACCGATCGGTGAGACCGATCGGTGACACCGATCGGTGAGACAGATCGGTGAGACCGATCGGTGAGACCGATCGGTGAGACCGGCCGACGTCGGCCGGCCTTGCCAAGTTGTTCCAGTAACGTTCCTTTTTTGCAAATAGGGTTTTAAACCCTATTCTGCCTTGTTAAAAATGTCTTGGGAATCCGAAACGCGCACAAAGGTTTTAATTAAATGCTTCATTAATTCATGGGTCGGTTAAAACCACCCAGTGCCATTAATGATGAGTCAAGCCACGTGGTCAACCCACGACTCCCTCGTCTTCCGTGGTTTTGTGTTTCATCTCAACCGTCCCCAGCTCTTATAATTAAGGGTTAGGCCGTGGTTTTCCCCCTTCTTCGATCGTGGCTCTTCGGGTGCATCGGGACCGCCGCGTCGTTATCCGTAAAGTTCCGCGCCCCCGGCCTAAACGTCGATCATCTATCAACAAGTAGGGAATTTCTCTCGTCTCTCACTTTTGTGTATCATGCGGGGTGGGCGTTACTTTTGTTCCTATGGAATTGGTTGAACCAAACCCTAATGAAGAAAATAAACGAAGTCCTAAAGGAAGAAGGGGAAGGGGTTGTGATCGTTGTTATGCTCTATCTTGTGATCATCCCTTTTGTTGTACTGGTTTATGTTTTCTGAAAATTGAGGCCGTTGGTGGTCGTGTGTGTGCACTTGAATCCCCTCATGATGTTTTAAATGGGTTGCTGAAATTGTGAACTCCTGCTATGAAATTGGTTAACCACGTATATCCGGCTGAATAATTGAAAGCACCAGGATCGGCCCTTCTGTGATAACTCCCGGTTAGAACACACGGAATTTGAAACCATGGAGTGTGTTAAATCGTTTAAATCTGAAAATCCCTGACTTGTGTTGGTAGTGGTTAGTGGTTGTTTTCCCTTCGGGCCGTTTGCTGGAAATGTGGGAGGGGATGGGATCCCCTGTTCTTTTTATACTCTCGGTGGCTGTGTGAATTTGGGGGATGGGATCTCCTGTTGGCATGGTTTCAGTGGTTGTGAGTTTTTATCACAAATTGGGGAGAGATCCTCTGTTGGCAGAACCGGGTGTGAGTGTTTTTTTTTGATCTATGCTTTGACGTTTTCCTTGGTTATGCATATGGTAGTTGCCTAGTAGTGCTTAAAATTAATTGAACATTTTGAGTGAACGTGAAACAAGAATGGGACAAATGGTTTTGTGGGCAAGGGTCGTGAATTGTGACTCGGACGCTGTGGTATTGTGTTCTGTAGGTTGGCTAGGAAAACCTAAGTTTTGGGTGAGTGTTTGTTACCTATATCTATACTTGCAGCTTTGTGTTTCTTATTCGCGCCCCACCCATGTTGAGCACTTAGTGCCGAACACCCCCATTTATGGGGGAAGGTTGTTTTTCCCAACACTATACTTAGTGGCTGGTTATTAGCTCCTTTTCTGCTCCCTTTCCCGGATAGCCCAAGTACCTTCGGGCAGGCTGTGATGGCTTGAAGTCCATTATTAGCCCAAGAACCATCGGGCAGGGTGTTGTGGTGGTTGGCCAGGTGTGTGCGGCAGGTGGTTTCCCAAGTGTCTTCGGGATGAGGCCCAGGTGTTTTCGGGCGTGGCAGTGGATCCTTTAGCCCAGGTGTCTTCGGGCGTAGCGGTGGTTGTTCTGGCCTAGGTGTTTGCAGGCATGGTTACTTGTGACCGTTGAGGCCCAGGTGTGTGCGGGCGGGATTTGGCAGTGGGACTGCGTGTGGTTGTGGCCCAGGTGTGTGCGGGCGGGATTTGGCAGTGGGACTGCGTGTGGTGGTGGCCCAGGTGTGTGCGGGCGGGTGTGGCAGTGGGACTGCGGTGAGAATGGCGGGATAGGTCTGATGCGTAGGATGTCTCAATAACCAGTGGGGAAGTGGCGCGGGGTACCCAAACATCGATGTGCTCTTATTATATATATTACTTGACTTGCGTTATTTGGGGAGTGAGCCTTGGTGAGGCCTGGGATGGATAGTTTGCCTTGTTAGTTGTTTGGTTCACTCTTTTCTCACGGGACTTTAGTACGTTCCCCCACTTGTGCATGAGAGTCTTGGTTTTCCCTACTGAGTGTACTTTCATGCTCACCCTACGTTTACTTTCAGGTTTCCAGGAGGACTACCAGGGCTGCGCGGGACCCTATTAGTCGGACAGTTGGAGTTGTCGCTGTTGTCGTACCCTTGTTTTCTTTTGGTATTGTACTTGAGAGCTTTCTTTTCTTTTGTACTTGTATCTTGTTGTAAACTGTTTAAACATGCATGGGGACTTTATTTGGGTTCATTTTTTATAAACTTGTTTCTTTTCCTTTTTGGGAGGTCGACTTGTCCTTTTTCCCGATCCTAAATAATAAAAAAAGGGTAATGCCTTCCATTTGCAAAAATTTTCTATACCCTTGCTGCTAGTCGCCACTCCAGGACCTATTGAAGGCGGGTTTCGGGGGGGTCATTATCTCTCCTTCATCTTAAAGAAGGAAGGGCCTGGCAATCCGCTGACTCTTCCCTCCTTTTGGTGAAGGCGGGTCGTGACAGAATGGTATCAGAGGCTGAGGTTGAGAGATAGGACGGAGTCTGGAGTTAGGCATAGTAAGGATTGCATGGGATGGTAAGGCAACAGCGTTGGGTGACCTTGGTGCGTGAATTAGGCCAGGGAGGACCAGCTAGGACACGGGATTTTAGGGCCCCCCGTGATCCGATGCAAGGACTCTGGACCTACCGAACGACCAAGTGAGGCCACACTGATTGCAGGGTAGATACCCTAGGAAAGGTACATGCATCATAAATGACTTGTGTTTTTGTGTTTCTGGGATGTCTTGGGAAATTAATAATAAATTAAATCTTAACAAGTTTTGAGAACGGTTTTCCTTGCACTACTGGGCTTAGGCATTCCTTGTTTACCTTGCAGCTATGGCACCTGGAAGGCGACCACGTGTGGTACAGGCGATCGAGACTCCTGAGACTACTTTGGCCAATCGGCAGAGAGATGATCGGGAGGAAGAGGACGACCAGTGGCAGAAGACTCTTCGAGCCTTTCAGCGACATGCCCTCGAGAAATATGAGGGCAGCACCTCCGACATGAAGACGGAAGGCTGGCTGGAGGAGCTAGTCATAGCCTTCGGCCTGATTCGGGCCCCGATGGAGTACTGGGTTCCTCTGGCTGTTAGCCAGATGCGAGGAGCGGCACGTCAGTGGTGGATGCTTCACCTGGGGAGTAGGAAGGAGTCTGAGGTTTCTTGGGCGGACTTCGAGAGGGAGTTCCGGGTGGAGTTCCTCTCCTCGACAATGAAGGCGGAGAAGAGGCAGGAGCTACTCTCCCTCCAGCAGGGGAGCATGTCCGTGAGGGAACTTGGAATCAAGTTCAAGGACCTCCTGCATTTTGCCCCGGACCTCTTTCCCGATGAGGAGTCTCGGGCAAGACGTTTGGAGGAGGCGCTCCGACCCTCCCTCCAGTATGCTGTTACCCCCATTACCCTTCCGACATACTTAGAGGTTCAGAAGAAGGCCGAAGTGGTGGAAAGGATGCACGCTCTAGGCGGACTGTCACGAGAAGGGATCCAGCTGGGACCATCGAAGGGGAAGGCCGTCAGCACCAGGCCTCCGGCATCGGGACCCTCCAGGTTCCGACCCGCAGGGAGCAGGCCGCAGCAGTTTCAGTTTCGATCCCCTGGCCCACGTTTTTTTTCTTCAGGCTCGGGACCACGGTGCTTCATCTGCGGGAGCCCTGGACATCTTCGGAGTCAGTGCCCCGATCGGGTGCAGTACAGCAGTGGCAGTCATCCCCAGCGTCCGCCGCAGCAGCAGTTCCCAGCCAGACCCTTCCAGCAGCAGCAGCAGGGACAGCGAGCTCCCGCTCCTCCGCAGACAGACATAGGAGGGGGAGGCCGACCTCAGGGCGCTCCCCAGGGACCTCGACCAGGGCGTGGTCAGGGAGGTGGCCGACAGCCGAGGGGCAGGGGAGCTGGGCGTGGACAGTTTCACGCCGCAGAAGCAACAGTTCCAGCAGGGCCAGAGGTTGTTCGAGGTACGATCAGTGTGTTTAGAACTCTTGCTTATGCTTTGTTCGATACTGGAGCTTCGCACTCCTTTGTTGCACCCAGTCTAGCCCGCGCCTTGGGTCTAGATGCCAAGAGACTTCCAGTGCCCCTTGTGTTGATCACACCAGTTGGAGGTCAGACCGACTTGCTGTTCGTTTGTCGGGGATGTAGACTGATGTTGGGGCCACATCAGTCGGTTAAGGATCAACTTCTGCTACAGATTCGGCCGTACGATGTCATCCTAGGCATCGACTGGCTATTTTCTGTGTGCGCCGTCATCGACTGTTTCCAAGGGAGGGTGGTGTTCTCCGGTTTGGACGGCCAGCGTGTTACTTTCACCGGCGAGCGGAGCTGTCCGAAGGGAAACAGGAGGGAGGAACCTCTCCTCTCCTTGTTGACCGAACTGACGATAGAATCAACAGATGAGGAAATGGTGGAAGTACCAGAGATCGTTCGTGAATTTATGGACGTCTTTCCTGAGGAGGTGACGACTCTACCCCCTCGACGTGACATCGAGTTCGGGATAGACCTGCAGCCCGGCTCTCGACCAATCTCGATGGATCCTTACCGGATGGCACCTTCGGAGCTACGGGAGTTGCGGATACAGATTGACGATCTGATGAAGAGGGGTTATGTTCGTCCAAGTGCATCACCGTGGGGTGCCCTAGTCTTGTTCACAAAGAAGGCAGATGGTGGCCTCAGGTTGTGCATCGATTACAGGAGGCTGAATCAGGTAACGATCAAGAACCGCTACCCTCTTCCGAGGATAGATGATCTTTTTGACCAGCTGAAGGGGGCAGGATGGTTCTCGAAGATCGACCTGCGATCCGGGTACCACCAGCTGAGGGTGAACGATAGCGACGTCCCGAAGACGGCGTTCAGGTGCAGGTATGGGCACTTCGAGTTCGTGGTCATGCCCTTTTGTGTTACGAACGCCCCGGCCGTGTTCATGGGGCTTATGAACTCCATCTTTCGGAAGTACCTGGATCGGTTTGTGGTGGTGTTCATCGACGATATCCTGATCTATTCAAAGTCAGAAGAGGACCATACAGAGCACCTGAGGACGGTTTTGGAGGTCCTCCGACAGCACCATCTCCATGGGAAGTTGTCAAAGTGCAAGTTCTGGGCACGAGAAGTGCACTTCCTCGGACATGTAGTGTCTGAGCAGGGAGTAGCAGTCGACCCATCAAAGGTTGAGGCAATTGTTTCTTGGGCAGCACCCAAGAATGTGGAAGAAGTTCGGAGTTTCCTCGGACTGGCGGGCTACTACCGGAGATTCGTACCCAACTTCTCCCGGGTAGCAGCCCCTTTGACAGCTTTGACCAAGAAGGACCAGGTTTTCATGTGGAGCGAGCAGTGTGAGTCGTCCTTCAGCTACCTATAAGAAAAACTGGTTAGTGCCCCAGTGTTGAGATTGCCAGAAGAAGGGATGGCCTATGAGGTATTCTGTGATGCTTCAGGACAGGGCCTGGGGTGCGTATTAATGCAGCGACAAGGGGTGATCTCTTACGGGTCCAGGCAGCTACGCCCCCATGAGCGGAACTAAGCCACCCATGACCTGGAGCTTGCAGCGGTAGTGTTCGCATTAAAGCTGTTGCGACATTACCTCTTTGGGGAACGCTTTGTGGTCTTCACCGATCACAAAAGCTTGCGCTATATCTTCTCCCAGCGTGACTTGAACTTGCGACAGAGGAGGTGGGTCGAGTTTCTCCAGGACTACGACTTTGAGATCTCATACACTGAAGGTAAGGGAAACGTTGTGGCTGATGCCCTGAGCAGGAAGCCGCATCAGGAGGTGGTTCGGGAATCTGCTGATGCTTGGAAGGCGATGGGGGAGTTGGCTGCCTTGAACTTGGATGCAAGGGTGGAAGGTACTAGAGGCTGTTTGTTTCAGATGACGGTACAATCCTCTTTGTTGCAGCAAGTGGAAGAGTCTCAGTGGGGAGATCCTGAGGTGGAAGTGTTGCGTGATCGTATCGATCAGGGGAACGCCCCGGAAGGATGGTCGGAGGACAGCCGACGTCGGATGCTCTTTCATCGGAGGTTGTTTGTTCCAGAGGTGATGCGTGATGAAGTCCTTCGTGAGTTCCATAGCTCAGCCTTGGCAGTACATCCGGGTGTTTCGAAAATGTACCAAGGCCTGAGGGGACAGTTTTGGTGGCCCGGGGTGAAACGGGCAGTGGCAGAGTTCGTGGCTAAATGCCTGGTGTGTCAGAAGGTGAAGGCTGAACACCGTGTTCCTGGTGGTCTGTTGCATCCTCTAGATGTTCCCGAGTGGAAGTGGGACGACGTCTCGATGGAATTCGTCACGGGACTACCCAGAGCTCAGGGTGGGCATGATGCTATCTGGGTAGTGGTGGATCGATTGACAAAATCTGCTCACTTCTTGGCTATCAAGGAGTCAGGACCCGTGAGTACCTTAGCACAGAGGTACGTGGATGAGGTGGTGCGTTTGCATGGAGTTCCGAAAACGATCGTCTCAGATCGGGACACTCGATTCACCTCACGAGTCTGGAAGGGGTTACAGCATGCTTTTGGCACCAAACTACGCCTTAGCACTGCTTTTCACCCTCAGACTGATGGGCAGACAGAGCGGACTATCCAGACCTTGGAGGACATGCTGCGAGCATGTGTTCTGGATTTCGGAGGATCATGGGTACGACACTTGCCTTTAGTAGAGTTTGCCTACAACAACAGTTTTCACTCTACTATTGGCATGGCTCCTTTTGAGGCTTTGTATGGAAGACCATGTCGTTCACCCTTATGCTGGGCAGAGGTTGGTGAGACTGGTACTCTTGGACCAGAAGTAGTGCAGAGCACCACGGAGAAAGTCCAGCTAGATGTGGGAGGAGACGCGACCTTCGAGGAACGGCCAGTCAGAATCGAGGATCGCAAGGAGAAAGTGCTCCGTGGACGAACCGTCGGCCTGGTTCGTATGTTGTGGAGACATGGCGGCCTCGAAGAGAGCACGTGGGAGAGGGAAGCACAGATGCGTGCCCAATACCCCGAGTTGTTCTGAGCTTTGAACCTTTGGTGCCTGTTGTGGCAGAACGTTTGACCTTTTTGTCTATGAAATGTGCCAGTTCCTTTCCTCTGTTATGTGTGGAAAGCCCCTGCTAAAGGGAAGGGGAAACCCGACCCCTAATCAGGACGCATTAAGGTGGATGCGATTAAACCCGTGCGGGCGAGTCAGTGCCGCCCAAAGCGGATAATATCTTGACATGGGGGAGGGGAACTCCCCAAACCCACATGACCGGGCGGTTTGGCGTGGTGTGTTGCTTGGTTCTTGACAGGGAGTGTTTTCGATTAGCGGGGGTCCACTCCTAAGAGGTATCTTCGAAGATGGTTGTTCGGATCCTCTCTTTCCTTCTGGTTTGTTTTGATTCTCGGGGACGATAATCGTTTAAGAGGTATCTAATGTGATGACCCAGACCCCCCTTGGTCCCTTCCTTTTCCAAAAATCCGGTTTCCTTGCGGGGTACCGATCGGTGAGACCGATTAGAGAGAAGTGGGAATCCGAAACGCGCACAAAGGTTTTAAACCCTATTCTGCCTTGTTAAAAATGTCTTGGGAATCCGAAACGCGCACAAAGGTTTTAATTAAATGCTTCATTAATTCATGGGTCGGTTAAAACCACCCAGTGCCATTAATGATGAGTCAAGACATGTGGTCAACCCACGACTCCCTCGTCTTCCGTGGTTTTGTGTTTCATCTCAACCGTCCCCAGCTCTTATAATTAAGGGTTAGGCCGTGGTTTTCCCCCTTCTTCGATCGTGGCTCTTCTGGTGCATCGGGACCGCCGCGTCGTTATCCGTAAAGTTCCGCGCCCCCGGCCTAAACGTCGATCATCTATCAACAAGTAGGGAATTTCTCTCGTCTCTCACTTTTGTGTATCATGCGGGGTGGGCGTTACTTTTGTTCCTATGGAATTGGTTGAACCAAACCCTAATGAAGATAATAAACGAAGTCCTAAAGGAAGAAGGGGAAGGGGTTGTGATCGTTGTTATGCTCTATCTTGTGATCATCCCTTTTGTTGTACTGGTTTATGTTTTCTGAAAATTGAGGTCGTTGGTGGTCGTGTGTGTGCACTTGAATCCCCTCATGATGTTTTAAATGGGTTGCTGAAATTGTGAACTCCTGCTGTGAAATTGGTTAACCACGTATATCCGGCTGAATAATTGAAAGCACCAGGATCGGCCCTTCTATGATAACTCCCGGTTAGAACACACGGAATTTGAAACCATGGAGTGTGTTAAATCGTTTAAATCTGAAAATCCCTGACTTGTGTTGGTAGTGGTTAGTGGTTGTTTTCCCTTCGGGCCGTTTGCTGGAAATGTGGGAGGGGATGGGATCCCCTGTTCTTTTTATACTCTCGGTGGCTGTGTGAATTTGGGGGATGGGATCTCCTGTTGGCATGGTTTCAGTGGTTGTGAGTTTTTATCACAAATTGGGGAGAGATCCTCTGTTGGCAGAACCAGGTGTGAGTGTTTTTTTTTTGATCTATGCTTTGACGTTTTCCTTGGTTATGCTTATGGTAGTTGCCCAGTAGTGCTTAAAATTAATTGAACATTTTGACTGAACGTGAAACAAGAATGGGACAAATGGTTTTGTGGGCAAGGGTCGTGAATTGTGACTCGGACGCTGTGGTATTGTGTTCTGTAGGTTGGCTAGGAAAACCTAAGTTTTGGGTGAGTGTTTGTTACCTATATCTATACTTGTAGATTTGTGTTTCTTATTCGCGCCCCACCCAAGTTGAGCACTTAGTGCCGAACACCCCCATTTATGGGGGAAGGGTGTTTTTCCCAACACTATACTTAGTGGCTGGTTATTAGCTCCTTTTCTGCTCCATTTCCCGGATAGCCCAAGTACCTTCGGGCAGGCTGTGATGGCCTGAAGTCCATTATTATCCCAAGAACCATCGGGCAGGGTGTTGTGGTGGTTGGCCAGGTGTGTGCGGCAGGTGGTTTCCCAAGTGTCTTCGGGATGAGGCCCAGGTGTTTTCGGGCGTGGCAGTGGATCCTTTAGCCCAGGTGTCTTCGGGCGTAGCGGTGGTTGTTCTGGCCTAGGTGTTTGCAGGCATGGTTACTTGTGACCGTTGAGGCCCAGGTGTGTGCGGGCGGGATTTGGCAGTGGGACTGCGTGTGGTTGTGGCCCAGGTGTGTGCGGGCAGGATTTGGCAGTGGGACTGCGTGTGGTGGTGGCCCAGGTGTGTGCGGGCGGGTGTGGCAGTGGGACTGCGGTGAGAATGGCGGGATTGGTCCGATGCGTAGGATGTCTCAATAACCAGTGGGGAAGTGGCGTGGGGTACCCAAACATCGATGTGCTCTTATTATATATATTACTTGACTTGCGTTATTTGGGGAGTGAGCCTTGGTGAGGCCTGGGATGGATAGTTTGCCTTGTTAGTTGTTTGGTTCACTCTTTTCTCACGGGACTTTAGTACGTTCCCCCACTTGTGCACGAGAGTCTTGGTTTTCCCTACTGAGTGTACTTGTATGCTCACCCTACGTTTACTTTCAGGTTTCCAGGAGGACTACCAGGGCTGCGCGGGACCCTATTAGTCGGACAGTTGGAGTTGTCGCTGTTGTCGTACCCTTTTTTTCTTTTGGTATTGTACTTGAGAGATTTCTTTTCTTTTGTACTTGTATCTTGTTGTAAACTGTTTAAACATGCATGGGGACTTTATTTGGGTTCATTTTTTATAAACTTGTTTCTTTTCCTTTTTGGGAGGTCGACTTGTCCTTTTTCCCGATCCTAAATTATAAAAAAGGGTAATGCCTTCCATTTGCGAAAATTTTCTATACCCTTGGTGCTAGTCGCCACTCCGGGACCTATTGAAGGCGGGTTTCGGGGGGTCATTATCTCTCCTTCATCTTAAAGAAGGAAGGGCCTGGCAATCCGCTGACTCTTCCCTCCTTTTGGTGAAGGCGGGTCGTGACACCTACATATATTGGTTGAAATTTTATTCACCATAGAATGGATATAATTTAGTATTCCAATCATCCAAAGGTTTCGTCTCATTAACAATTTTTACTCATCTGATATAGATATTGATACACCTTTCAAATGGGTTATATGATATTTATTTCAGAGTGGAGATAATTATCTACCTTAATTGATATTTCTATCATTTGTATGAAGAGTGATACCTATATATAAGTAAAAATACTGAATTAAACTCATGAAAAGTGTATACATACACATGAATTATGATATTCTATATACCAATATATCTTTGGCATAGAGTTTTTCATACTATTTAGGGATAATATTATGTTCAGTACTACTTTTGTGAAAGATATTGATCCCACATTGGATTAAATTTATATCTATTGTGCCCTAAAAGACAAATTAGTATTTCATTGTTAGAATTTATCTAACATAGTGGATCAGTTATCCCATAAATGTACCGCGTTACTAAAATTATAAATCATTAGGAAATTCAATGTTATATTTTATGAAAATAATTTAGTATATAGTTGACATCCATAAAATCAACTACTGGGATACCCAATTTTAGGACTAGAAATTTTATGTAAGGATTTATAAAATTAATCTTATACCACACATGAATAAATATATATTGATAATAGATGGAAATTAACATATGGGGGATTATTATATGGAATCATTAATTCTAAAAAATACATTTGAATATATTTAAAACCATATGTATCAAATTTATATCATATAGGATACAATAAATCATTTTAGTTGTTTATGAATAAATTATAGAGAAGTAGTGGAAATTATATTTTGAGGTGGAGGATTTTTATTTGGAAATTATATATTATATAATTTTTTTAATTTATTATATATTATTTAAGATTATACTATTATAGGTTATTTTATGAAATTTATAGTTTAATAGAATTTATATTTATTATTATTGAATGGTGGGGTTTTTTCTCTATATATGAAATCTATTGTATCTCCCAGTATTTAATTGATAATGTTAACTATATTTTGATTTACTATAATAATTTTATTATTTTTAAAGGTGAATCTAGTGGTTAATAATCCCCACATTTATTTATTTGACCATATATTTAAATGCAAAACCTTTAGAAAATTTGGAGGAATTTTTGATGTAATGTATCCATTTTAATGAATCCAAATGTATGGTTTCCCATGAGAAGATGTTAAAAACGTTCATGACATGAATTCATGTGATTATTTATTTATCTGAAACATGGTATATGTTGAATGTAATTGTCAAAACCTAGAGTTAAATTCATATATTTTCTATGTAGGAAATAATATAAATGAAAATATATGTTAATAGTTAGTTATAATTAATTATATTAATATAAATTATTACAGTAAAGTTGATTTTAATAATATATTATGATTATGATTATGGTTTCCCATTCTTCTATTATGATGGTTTGGTAAGGGGACTATATGGATTCATCAAAATTTAGAATAGAATTCCATAAAAGTATAAATAAATTTCTATGACTTTCTAAATTGTTTAAATGAAAAATATTATTGGATAATTATAATTTCAGAAATAAAACATTCTATATTCTCTAGAGTAATTTTTACTATGAAATTACATAACTATGAATATTTTAAAAAACTCATTTACATAAATACCCTAAGAAAAACTATTATCTATAAGTATAATTAGTTTATTATGACAACATAAATGTAGGTATAATGGAATAATAGAATTTATGTGGATAAAACTATCAATGGGTGTTAATGTATTAGATTACATGAGTAAAAAGATTATTAAAAATTAATGTTTTGTTAATGAAATTTCTACAACATAAGTGTATGGTTAATAAATTATGTGCAAATACTAGTGATGTTTTGAGATTACATAACGTGGAATGAGTAAATTATGTTAGTTTAATATAAGTGTTTCATTTATATATATGCTTGATGTGGGTTGTGATTTATTTAGAATTATGATGGATAAGGTATTCCTTCTCATGATGATACTATAATATTTTTAGAATATGTGTAGATGGTTTTTGGATTGTGGGTCAAAAATATAACATGCGACAGTGTGGAATGTCTGGGTATGTCAATTTTTTTAATTTATAATGGTAATGTAAATGTAGATCATTCTTATTTAAGTGATATGATAAATTTGTGTAATAGTAATAGTATGTGGATTAGGTACATGTGCCTAGATAAATGGGATTTAATTCATTTTGGAATGAGATTATAAATATATCAAGAAACTAGCAGAAAAATTTTATTATTAATATTTCTATTATATTTAAAATAATTTAATCATTCTACCATTATGAAATAGGTTCGTGAGTATACTCATTGCATAAATATTAGAGTGGGGTTTTGTACTATATTATTTGTATATGGGAAAGGATGAAACAAAAAATATTAATTAATAGTATGATTAGTGTTCAATGAGGCATTTTATGTTGTGAATAAATTTTGAGAAATACTAGTTAGGTATTGATATCAATGTATGTGTGGTTATGTTATAATATTTGACTCAAATTTTACAAATATTTAGAGATCAGTATAATAATCATTATTATATTTTGTTAATGATCACATTTGGTTAGTGATCATGTTATATGATAGGGATATATTATATTAACACATCAATTATATGTAATTATAATGATTTAACTATATTACCACATTGACATTTCATGATTTATTGTTGAAATTATTTAGTTTTATTGTAATGGTTTTAAATTAATTGACTAATAAGAGACGATAAGTAAAGTTATGACCAATGTAATGGATGAGTTCATTAAAATGAATTTAGTAAATGTCCATGTTTTTAAAATGAATATATAAATTATATTGATATGGATAGGTATATGTGATTATTATCAAATTATAGAATTAATTTTAATTGTAGGGAATTGGTTACATCTTTTTTTATAATGCAAGTGTTTTGAAAAGATTAAGGAGTTTATTAAAAATGATTTATAGTTAATTATATGTTACAATAAAAGAATTCGATGAATTATAAAAATACTATTTTAATGTTAAATATTTTATAATAATATATAATAGGATTTTCATATAGAGGTACATGAGGTTATTAATTTTGAGATATATCTATTTTTATATTGGTTGGTTATGGATAGTTAATAAAAATGACTAGTGGTGTTATATAGTACTACAATGATTATAAAACATATAGTGTGACCCATGGAATGGTTCTATCTTGATTAAATACATATAAAACATTAGATAATGTATTTGGGTTAAGGATGAATTTGGAATTTTAGTTCATGTTTTACAAAGATAAGATAAATCATATGATGGGAATTGCCTTGAAATATGTCTAATTGGTGAAACCCTTACCTTGGAAAATTTATTTTTATGGTCTACAATGACATTAATTTGAATCATAATATAATAATTATTAATAGTTAATCCTAGAGATTTAGATAGAATACATAGATATATATCACAAGGGTAAGGCTTTTACTATTGTGGAATTGGTTCAGTGATGATTATATGAGGTTTTTTTATTTTGTAAATAAAAATGTTTTAGATATTGGAATATTAATTATTTGGTGATTTTTATAGAGTCTATATATAGTCATGGTAGAATATGATCACCAGTTTAATAGTGAAAGGAATTTAAAGAAGTAAAATTTATTAAGTTTGAGACTAAAAATGAATCATCATAAATTTCATAAATACTCTATTATTATAAATTCCATGAACTGTTAAAGTTCATACCAATTATGCTAAACACGTTTTTATGATTCCAAAAATAGGTTTCAAACTTTTTATAGTATTAGAAATTTTCATTGAGTTTTTTATTTTAGTTGGGACTACATGGAAAATATCATCATAGAAATTATGGTTTTCATTACAGTAGTGTTCTACTAGTCTAAATTTTGTGTGATTGGTTATGTTAATGATGGCATTTTTTTGTAAAAATTGTTCAAGGAAATATAACGGTAATTAAGATAGTGGGTATTATGAAATATGATGGAAAATTTGATTAATTAATCATGTATTGTGTTTAAATGAGTAGAACCAGTGAAATAATAAATGATAATGGTTTTTTTCAGATCAAATAACATAGAAAATCTTACATCAGATTAATAGTGTTTTACATAGGATTGAGAGCCAGTATACTGTTGGAATGATTATTACCCTCGTTATTGGGGGTTAGTGTAACAAAATGAAAACAAAAAAAATAACGGATCTTGTTCAATAGTGATTTATGATATAAAAATTTATACAACACATCATTTTAATATATATTTAATGAAGTAATTTTCACATATGCTTAGGATTTTTAGGAAACATCTGAAGTGTGAAAGAATGAATTTGAGGTATATATATTTTTTTACAATTGTAATATATATAAACTACAACCCAGTGGTTGTGTACCAATTATTAATTATTATAATAACATGATTTATATGATTTTATTCCACCATCAGGTACCATATGTTAGTGTTCACGTACATAGTGAGGCGGTCAATATAGAGGTATGTTCTTTGGGTGGTGATCACATACCTTGTAGGTACTTGTTGGATTCCCTCTAGGACCAGTGTGTATTATTTTAATAGTTTCAAATTATATTTTTTAAAATACAGATATAATACCTTATTAAGGAAAATGGTATCCATATTTTTTAGAGGATAAGGGTTCATACTATGTTATCTTTATCCCTATCCATTTATATAACTATTCGTAGTATAATAATACTATTTTTTTCCAAAATTTGTGTGGGGATACGTCCATTATCTAAAAAATATATATTTTCATTATTTAAAAAATTAAAATGATAGATATTTAGTAATGTATTAGTGGGTGATTCCAAAATAATGAGGTGGATAATTTAAAAATCAAGGTCCATTCCTGTTTAGAAGATAATATAAATCATAAAAATAATAAACTCATTGTTTCACATAGATTTTCTGAAGAAATAATGTTAAATATATTTTATTATGGATATGTTTAATATTAATATATTGGTTTCATGTATTCATAATGATATGTTTCATATCAAATTTGTAGGGGGCCAAATATTATATAAAAGTATATTTCAATGTACAACATGATATTTTACTGAGTTTGTCTATTTAAGTGACTTTTCCATAATACATTATAATAAATTATGCACAAAAACTATATTAATATCAATTATAATTAGTTAGGTAGAGAACATGTTAGATATATCCTGTTATTGAAGATAATTATTATCATATTTATTTAGTTATAGAAGGAGTAATCTTTAATTAAGGATTTAACATTGATAAATAATATGTGAAAATTTACTTTTTCAATTTTAATGTGGTTTATATTCTATGTTGTAAATTAGTATTAATATAACTATTTCAATGACCTATGATGGAACAAATGACTATTCCAACTTGTAATTTGGGATATCACCAGTCACATAGTTTCCTTGTAGGTCTGTAGTTATTGATCCATAATTACATAGTTGTTTATTATAATGATATATAAAATTATATTTGGGATAGAGTGAAATTGGAACATTTATAGGTTCTAAGGGTGTATGTCCATTACAATTTTTAGTGGATAGTTTATAATATTATGAGCTATTTCCTAAGAAACCTTACGATTTTTTATCCCATAAGTTTAATATTTAGGTGGTTATGTAATGATTATGAGTAGAAGTAGTAGTTATAGTTTGATTGTGATTTAGGATATACTATAAAAATATTATAGATTTAATTACTTATTAGAAAGATTATATATTTGGTAATAGAATGGGTTGATATGGTAATGGAAATTAAATAAAGATAACTAATCATATAAAACTATTCTAAATACAATGGACTCATTGGGAACCTTAGTAATTTAGAATGATGGTATGTCAAAGGGTTAATGTCATAAGGTCAACTAATGGACCTCTATTTCTGGACCATGGTACAAGTGAACCATTATTTTAGGGCATAACAGCCAATATCACAACATAAGTTGTTTTATTAATAAAAATACTCACATAGGATGAAAACATCATTGCAATACTACTTTATTATATGATTCAAAATTTATTAATATTATTGATACTTGATGGAGTAGATATAGTGATTTTAAGATATGTTACACACAAGGTGTATTGGTTTTTAGCTCTTGGATTGGTCAAAACTATGACATGATCATTATTATTAACATTTTATAATTCTATGTTTTATATTTATGTGAATCATTTATATATAAGGCTTAGGAGGGAAAGTTTTGGACATGAAATTCTAAATTCTATAATGTATTGATATATATATATATATATTCTAAAACAAAAAAAACATATTCTATATATGGAGTTTATATGTTTTATTGTATTCATGTAATTCATGTATAATAGTGAATTTCACTTTCTAAACATATTGATATTTGAAATATAAAATAAGGTGTTTGATTTTCTATTATAGTCATTTTGAGGTGTTATAATGTTCATCAATATACAACTTCTAGGAATGGCATATTTAACTATATATGAAAGGTGATACCCTATTCATAACTGGTCATATAATATTTCCAATGTTTGTTAGTCACACCACAATCAATATGGGTTGAGGTAACCATTTAAAACTTTTGATTCCCAGTTTACCTTTGTATAGAGTGTTTTATGTTAATATTAGTGATATTCAATTCACCAATTCTTTTAATGTATATAATGTATCATTATTATGATTGGTAATATTATACTCACCATAGGGATAATAATATATAGTCTTTACCATATACGATATGATACAAATCATTAACTGAAGAAGAGAAATAATTTTCACTCAATTTGAAGACTCCATATCAACAACAAGATAAATAATTACAAGGTGGGTTTTATTTTATAATGTGAAATGAATATGGTAAATTTCATAAAAATATAAGCATTGGATGATTTTTTATGATTCATCCATTCAAATTTCTTCAAGAGAACACAAGTATATTTTAGGCATATAATGAACATCATTCATTTCATACCTTAAATTCATGAATATATATATGTTATTTCAGTAACACCATTAATGGTTTCCAAATTAGTTTTATACTAAATGATTTTATATGAAAATTATTATAAATTCTTACCCTATAAATGTTTTGTAGGCAGGGGTATGATACCCTACATAGTTGAGTAAGATACAGTTGATTAGTGTTAACATTGAGGAATTTACGAGGGAATGATATAGTTTGTATGTGGTATCTTTTTTGTTGTTTTTTCATATTTATTAAATATGATCATCCAATTATGATTTATTCAATATAATTTGTGGTTACGAGGAATTTGTAGCCCCTTTTCATAGTATTAATGATGACTATTTTTATAATATTCCTTTAATTATAATTAAATGATTTTCTGACATTATTATTAATACATTATGATTTTTATGTCATTGGTGGATGAAATATTGACGATTAAGTCGTCTTTTTTATCATCTGAATCAATCAAGTCACTTTAATGAAATTCAAGAAATATATAATTTTAATACATAATAAAATATTTCTTGGTATCATTTGATTTAGGATATGGAATATGAAGTGAGGAATAGTTTGAATGTTAAGCATATTTTTTTATGTTTTTCATGAACAAAGTCATATAAAATCAATGATATATATGATTGGGGGTTTTCATTTGTTTTCAAGGTTATAGATTAGTGAATTTTGATAATGTATTATTATTATTTGTTATTTATTATTTTTATCTGCCATAACTAATGTGAAAAGAATAATATGTCCATTGATTACAAATGGAAGACAGGATCACATGAAATGTATATAATTTTTTTGTATTGTTAATGTAGTTTTAATGAATGAAATGGTTATCATTTCTATAATTATTTTATAATAAATTATTCTATGTTTTAAAGAATAACATTTTAGTGGTGAAATGATTAATTAAAATGATTGTTTTTAAATTGTCGATATAGATTGTATTATAGAAATACCAATGATATTTATGTAGATGTGATAATAATTATCCATGTGTTTATAAATACGCATTTAATTCTCTAAAATTGATTAAAAAGATAAGTGTTGGGTCATAGATTTCATTATATACATAATATAGCTGAAATATCATCTTTTTCATGTGAATTTTTTTATTTAGTTATAAGATTTGTATATTATGTAGAGCGCCTTGTGATTATATTTGTAGAATAACACTGTTGTTAGTTAGGTGGTTGTGTATTATGAAAAAGTATTTTTATTTGTTCATATTGGTAGGTGTTATGATTATTAGTGATAGTTGTGTGAAATGTTTCGTGACAGTATATGGGGAAATTATGATCTGATAGGAATTGATTGATGTGGCAAGTGATTAGAGTGACATAGAAGTGATGTGTGATTTTGAAAATGGAATATGAAAACAGATTTCCATAGGTATAAAAGGGGACAGAAATATACACCCCGAGTCTAGATGGGAAAGGATTAAAATCAATGGGTGTAATGTTCAACTGGTTAGGAATGTGAACCATGGAATTAGGGGATATAACTCATTGTTTCATGGGTTATGTCTAGGGGTAATGTAATATAAGTGTGTATTAATTATCAAATATGGTATTAAATTGAAAATTGTAAATGATTTGGACTATTACATTGGTGGTTCCCATGAACTCTATTACAATGGTTACATGGGAGTGGGATTGAGTTGTATATGAATAGTATATATGAATGTTTGGTTTAATATCAACCATGGATCATCATTTATAGTGAGACGTAAATAATGACCAATTATAAACATCATGTGGGAAATTGTTATCATGATCAAAAATCAATTGGGTCGAGATCTTTCTATAGTTAAGGAATCCTGATTAAATTTATGAATATATATAGATTACATAATTATTTATTATGATTTATAGTGATTTATTTCATTTCTATTGTAATCAATATATTGAATATTAATTGATTATTGTGCAAAATAATTATTTTATAGGGAAAAAGTAAAATTAGTCATCCCTTTAAATATATATAATTTTATAGTTATATGAAAGGATGAAATAGAAAATATAATGTGGGGATTATCTGGTGAGAATTTCTGGACTGAGGTGTATTCTATATATTAAAATTGGTATTGTTAATACTATTTTAAAATTACACATGGGTATTTAGAATTACTTAGTTTTGATTAGATTCTCATGTATATGGGATTAAAATAAAACCATCTGATAAATTTAAAGGTCGAGGAGATAATTTTTTTTGATATAGTGAATTTAGTTGCATCTTGTAGACCATAATAATTATAATATATGTCTTAGAGTTATAGATCTACATTATGTTGGGAATTAATAAAATAATGAAATTATTTTATGATTCAAATACTTTTTAAATTATTTTGGAAATATAGAAATACAATATGGAAATTGTTCCCTTTATTTTTATATATTCAAATTAGAATATGGGTTTTATAATAATTAAACATCATTGAAATAAATAGCGATATAAAAATTTTCCCTGAGGACTATAGATCCAAAAAAATGTTATTTTGGTGAATATTTAATTATGTTTTTTATGTTAGGGAAGAAACTATTTATTATTATGTAATCAATGACCTCATTAATTATGGGTAATGTGATACATATTAAATACCACATAGAACCAATGCTAAGTGCCCCACGGCTTGGATAAATAGCCCAATTCAATGTCATACCTACATCATCCTACCTGTATCACTAAACATACATCTTGCTAATATCACCACCTTCTTGTATCATGCCTGTATCACAACCTACCTCATAAATCCACCAAGCAGCTTTCCAGGATTTTAATGTTGTTATTTTTGATGCTTTATTATGTGGTTTACCACTCATTCCCTACCGTAATTACAATTTATATTTTAAGAAAATTTTCCTCAAATCATTTGGTTAGAACCATTCCACTTTATCTCTGTTTTGTTAAATATACCCTCTAATTTTTTTTATCCATATAATAACATTACTTTTTCTAAAAAATTAATATTTTTATTCAGGATGACCTTAATTTTTATGTTTTACAATTATTTCATAGGATATATTTAATTGTGTAATAAAAAAATTTGAATAATGTCATTTGAAATTAAAATTTGGATATGATATTTTTTATTTCAGATGATATAATTTTCCTACATTGATAATATTCCAGATCCAGTGATAGATTTTAGATTCCCATTTATTTTTTGTGTTTGAGAAAAAATCATATTTATTTTTAATTGAATAAGAGAATATATATTTCACGTGATTATGTTGAATATCATTTGTATTAATTGAATAAATAATATTTTAATGCTTATTATATTACACATTATAGTGAATATATGAACCATGATGATTTATATAATATTAAAAAATATAAAAGTTTTTTAACGTTACCTATCATATGAGGAAGATGAAACTATTTTACATGGTCGATTTAAATATATAATACCATGAAAATATGGTTATGGTTGATATGATATAAAATACATAAGAGTAGAAATATATTTCATACACATTAATTTTTCCCAAAGAATGAATATCCTATTATTTATATCTTGAAGAAAGAAATCATACATTGTAAAGGAGGAATAATGTATTATATTTTTTCGATTTAATAAAACATTATAAAATTAAAAAACAAATTAATTACTACTTAATAAAAATTAATCTTTTGGTCATTTTAAAAATATAAAGATAATACCGTTAATTTTTTATTCATGAAATAGCAATTTATCTAAATATATTATATATTA
This sequence comes from Viscum album, assembly GCA_963277665.1. Taxonomy (NCBI): domain Eukaryota; kingdom Viridiplantae; phylum Streptophyta; class Magnoliopsida; order Santalales; family Viscaceae; genus Viscum; species Viscum album. The sequence continues at coordinate 2,013,996,241 of OY728132.1, read as the reverse complement.
TTAGATTAATACATTATATACTCATAAAATTGAGTGTGAAATATTAAACGACAAGAAAATTAATATGATTTATCTTATTACTAATACATATGTTTCTTTATATATGGAAGTAGAAGATTATTTGAAATATAAAAACCCATTTTTTCAATGTTTTCATAAAAACTACACAAATAAAGGTAAAATATATGAATATTTTTTTAAATATTACTCATGAGAATTGTTACATGGTATCTTTATATTATATGGTACATTATGATATTAAAGCATCGTTTTATTTTTAAAAGAGATGTGAAATAAAAAATAGAAAAGACAAAATAAAGACATTATAAAACTAAGAATATTGGAAAATCACTCATCCTAATACTTATACAGTGCAATTTCTATTTAATAGAATATATAAAAACAACATACATAATAGAATATTTTTTGTATGATATTGTTCTTTGGATGTTGTAAATTATTAATTTATGATAATATGATGATAGTATAACGAAAGATATCTTTCTCTAAATTATAATTTCCACAATAAATATATTACACTATGAGAAACTACTTCTATAAAAAACCATTTTCATACATTGATATCACATCTTTGTAGATGCATATTTACTATATAAAAAAATAATAAAATACAAGAATCATATATGTCTATAGACTTTGGAAACATGAATACTTAAAAAATTGGAAAATGACTGATCTAAAACATCTACCACAACATAATTAATAACTAGAATGCTTTTTAGATATATATTACATAATAAATTTCATTATAACATGTGGAAATTAAAAATAATAATTTGAGTGCTCTAATTCATATTAAGGGTAAATAATTGAGATATCCACAATCACATTAATATAACATGAGTATAATTTTATGAAATTTATAAAATAAAATTATAGTGCTATATCTCACATATGAAATATCATAATATGAAATCATGGATTAAATAATTTTATATATTGATAAATGAGTCACAATATGAAAAAAGATCACGAGCCATTGGAACATGGTACTGGAATAAGCCCGAGATTTTTTGAATATAGATATGTTTTGAAAATAATTTAATTGTTAGTCATGGATAATTTTCAATACCTTCATTTTAGCATGGATTGACTCCCTAACCCATTATTGTAATCAGTGGTCTGTCCCACTATATCACAGTGGATAAGGAACCAAAATGATATAGGTTCATCTCCATTCTTGTTTTGTTTATCTCATAATATATCCTTCTAGTGGAACTGAATTAGAGGGATATATAATTCCATTCCAACTAATAAAATGATAGAAATAATATTTATGATTTCTAAATTATCAAAAAAATCTATCATATCATCACAAGTGAGAATAATTGGGTTCAAGAAAATTCAATTTGGTAATTATATAATGAAAAAAATAAGTGTCATATTAATTTCATCAATTCAACAACAAATAATAAGTTTAAATGAAATGGGATATATAGATGTCATGTCATCTTAATCATAAACCATATAGAGAAACTATTTGGATGTTGTCATTGGATCCTATCACAATAAAAGTAATATAAACCATGATATATTCTATCTAAGATGAAATATTATTTTAAAAGATCACATATATCAATTTTTGAGGAAAATATCATTTCCATTTTGAAATAAATTATTTAAAATATAAAATTATAAGAAATATTAATGAAAATATTTTCATCCAAATCAACCATGAAATCATATAATTGATTCTTAAAATAATTTAGTGTTTATTACGAAGGAAAATTATGTTCATATTGTGTATGTTATATGAAATATCAATTTCACATTTTCTGTAAAATATCAAAACTAACTCATTAAGAAAATGTAAATAATAACACTAATATAAATTTATTAGAAATATAGTTTAAAATTACTTTGAAAAATAATATAAGACTGTTAAAAACATTATTTAATTTGCATAGAAAACATAGTTATGAATGACAATGGTGCTTCATTCCAAAATGAAAATAATGTCAGGATTCCTTAAAAACATTATTTTGGAATGTTGTTTACCATAAGAGTTAAGAAAAGAAATAAATGCTATTTCTAGAAATAGATTTAGGAGAACAAAATTCATGAGATTCATGAAATTTTAGAAAAATATAATTTATCATCGAATTTATAATCAAATGAAATCCTAATAAACAATGAGATTGTAACAGATAAAACATTCCACAACGATATTTTTGAATAATAATTCCCATGAATGAAATAAAAATTAAATGATTTGTGAATACCAATAATTTTTATAATAATAATTATAAAATACATTCATGTGATGTAAATACACTACATTAGAACAACAAGTGGGGAATATGGAATGTGTCTCGTAAGAAAGTGTGAGAAAAAACCATTACATAATGTTTGAAAAAACATCATACAAATTAATAAATTATGTATAATAAACATAGGTATATTATATATCTACTAAATTAATATATTCATAATTATAAAACAATATCATGTCTACATAAACCTATATATCACTCTTTAATTAATATTTCTTGTTTGAAATAAATATTTCAGGTAATAACTACTTTTTCCATGTTAATTTTGTTTTGATGATTTGGTCATTGCCCATTGAACGTGGTTACATAAATTATAAAATATTAATAATGATTAAAATATCATATATATTCACTATACACATATTTATAGTCATATATAAAAGTAGATATATTAAAATGAATTACCCTATTCATATAGATGGTAACTCATACGTATGCATGAATACTGTTTCCATTATTCAATTGATGGAATAAATGAATAATATATAGTAATTAACCACACCAGTACAATTTTAATATCATAAATATCATATATATCCATAAAATTAATCTTTAAAATCATATATTCTAAAAAAATTGTATCACATCACTTTGTGGAGGTGGTGGTCCACATATTACAGAAGTTCCATTATAATTTTTCATTAGATTTTATGGTATAAATTTATATATAATATTATATTTTACATAGTATTGTTTTGTAAAAATATAATATATATGTACTTTAAATCCATGATTATATCTGGTTGTGATAGGTGGTGGTGATATTTGAGTTATATAAGTTTATGAGGATTTGTTCTACCATAAAAATGATCAATGATTTTGTTTCCTAACTAATGTTAGGGGTGGATATTGATGATGAAATTAACATAGTAAAATCACAGTATATGTTCTATACTGATGTTATTATATCATAATTGTGGAAATTTTTTTCGCCGATGTGGAAGAAGAAATAAAATAAAAAATCTCAGTTTTGAAAGATGGACCCCACTTAGAAAATTCACAAACTAATATAAAATGATAAATTCATTACAATTAAAAATTCTTCTTATAAAAAATATACTATAATTTGTGTTAGTTTATTTTATAAATATGGTCATAAAATATGAATTTAAATTTTTAACTAGAAAAAAAACCTTTATCTTTTTTTACACCCTCAGTTGACCTATTTTGATCATAACCACATTAATTAATATTTTAATATTTTTCTATTCATTATAATAAATAATTCTGTTGAAATTATTTAATAATATAAATTACTATTATTTAAAATTTTTAATCTATTTTACAATATCCAATTAATATTAGTGTAATATTTTTGTTATTAAGTGAAACTATAAGCGATATGGAAATGCAGTTTTCCAAAGAAATATTTTTCTTATGTAAAAATATTTTTTGATCATCATTTCAAAATAAATTTTTTTAAAATGGTATAAAATTGATTAATTATAATTAGTTTCACTATTTATACTTTTAAAACCGTTTAAAAAAACTACCAAAAATATTTTAAATTAAATGACAATTTTTAATAATGATTATTATTTTTCACTATTTGTCTAAATTTTTTAATATTATTAAATTTCATAACAATTCACTCTATGAGAATATTGAAATTTTAATTTAAAAAATTTTGTTTATTTTTTCATTTATGATTTTGTTTTTGTAAAAAGGTATTAAATATAAGTGGGTAAAATGCGACAAAACCAGTTTTAGAAAAATACACTTTTGAAACATAATATTTCAATTATTCATATAATATGACAAAAAAATTATATATTATGGGGAAAAAATTGGATATACAATATATAAATTTAGTTAAAATTATTCATCAATATATACTAATTTAATTTATTAAGATAAAAAATTGCACATATAAATAGTTTTTTAGAACTATGTTTACATTACATTCAAATTAATTTTATTTTATTTTATAATAATTTCATAACAAATGAATTTATTTTATATGTATAAAAACCATAATTATTTCATATTTTTGTTATAAATATAAAGTGAAAATAATTAAAAATATAGGTTATAATGGAATGTTGTATTATGATATATTAAAACTTATTGATGTGTGTAACACAATATACTGCAGAAATTTAAAATTTTAGAATTATTTTCATAAATATCATTGTGTTACATTCTACCCACCACAATATGAATTTTTCTCATGAAATTTACCTCACCTATTACTAAATGTGATGATATTTATTCCTCCTCATATCATTAGGTTCTCATGTAGCTTTATCAAATTTTTGGTTTCACTAGAAAATAATAACCAAGTGAGTGGTCATGTTTCACTTCACATTGTCTTTATGATCTATGATCTTCACTAATTTATATGTATAAAAGATATTTTTCTCTATTAGTGTGACCTATGGTTTAGTTTAATGGGTAGTTTTATGCATGAAATTTCTCTAGATAGATTCATGTAATATATAGGGACTTGATAGAGGTTCCGTGGAAGCTCCAAGTGATAAGATACCATAAATAATAAACTAAAAATATCATATGGGACAATATAACTATGTCTTAAAATTCCATTCCTTATAAATCTCATAATCATATTCCACAAATAAATTCTCATAAAATACAACTCAACAACTACAAATTTTAAATCATCTTGATTTTTGTCATCAATAATTTTTTATCGGCTTCATTCTACCCTAATATGATAATTAATTGATTTGAATTTGTCTACCATTTTCTTATCTTTCTCAGGTCCAAATATATTTATTTCTCCAGATACATCCCAACATGTTGGATTTCTATAATTCATTACCTATAATTATTTATAATTATCCATATAAATTCTTTACATGATGTAATTTTGTTTAAAAAAACCAGACTAGAGGAATATTCAAATCCCAAACACCTATAGAAACTCTAAAAAATATAAAAAAAAACTTATATGAATTTAATGGTTTTCCCAAAATATAATTTTTATTGAATATGTAATGATTTAATAAAACCTATCTCTATATCAAGAGGGTGATTAGAGTTTAATATAACATCAAGGTAACCATAATATCCTACTCCAACATAATATAATGTGGAAATAAATGAAAATATACCTCTTATATGATGTATATTATATAAATTAATCAATAGAGAATTATCCTCTAATGGAAAATATGTATGATGAATATGTAAGGTGGGTAATTATAAGAAAATTATTATTATGTACTTTAGATGCATTAGGTATTCCAATTAAAAAATGGCAATATTTATAGTTTCCATTACGGTATAGCTAAGGGCTATAACAAAACCTTATACATATATATCTAAACCTTAAATATATGACATACCAAGAATCAAGATACATAATCTTCAATATGTCAATTGATTTTTCCCACTAGAAATACTCTTTAATATCTCTATATATATTCACGCATCACGTATGAATTGGGAATAAAGAACTATTATAATAATAAAAAAACTCTTTATTTACATCTATTATGGAAGAACCATGTAAATAATAACAAAAACATACCATTCCATACAAATCATCTTTAAAAATATTAATATCTCACTCTTATAGTTCTATTTCTTTTTTTATGCCTTTGAATATTCACATATATGGACAGTTGAAAATTTATCTTATAAATATAATATATCTCCACATTATTTAGTATTTTAATATCTATATATTTCAAGTCCATAAATATTTTATATTCTTATATCCTCATCATGAATAAGCTTGCCTCATCTTTTTGACTCAATGAATTAGCCACATTGTTTGATTTCACATGGTTATAATTTATTAATCATTCGTACTATATAATTATATCTAACCATATCCTATGATGTATATTTAACTCTATATGTGTCAAAATATCAATAAACATTTATCATGAATATATATATCACACCATTAATCATTTAGATAATTCACCCATTCCATTAATTAGAAATATACAACAACTAACTTCAAATCATTATTTTGGTAAAAATTTTCAAGTACCATCAAATTTTTTAAGACATAATCTATAACCATGTAATTCTACATCAAATCCCATATCATTCACTTCATTGAAATGTTATTATAGATTCGAATCCCTTGTCCACTATTGGGTAATGTACGAACCGATGTGCTAGCTAACCTTCTATTTAGTCGCATGATATTTCCATTACAATCATTTTTCCAAAGGAACATTTCTCTATTTCATGTTAACATTATTAATGTATTATAATGTGATGATATTATATCAAAAACTATTGATAATATTCTTCTGTAATAATAAAACATTATATATCAGTCATAGTGGTTGGTCTAGAACAAAATTCAATTACTTTTCCCATTGACAAATCTATAGATATACCTTATTTTGAAATTATATTAAATTGAACTAACACCATTCATATCCAAAATTCACAGAAATTATATTTTTCATATAAATTATATTTCATTATGGTGTTTAGAAATTTTTTGATGTTATATTATTGATCATCCTTTCTCTTTGAATATATATGAATGTTGATAATAAATACAACACAAACTGATCAAGGTAAACTCATAAGTCTCAATTCTAAATTCATAATGATCATGGGATAATTACTATGACCAAATGGAACTACTGTATATTCATAGCATCCTTACCTTTCATGTAATTGTTCCACAGATATATCCCTTTCTTAACCCTCAATTGTTGTTATTTAAAAAATCAATTAATCATAGAAATATTTTACGCTATAAAAAAATAATAAATGTAGTCATTAATATGAGACATGGGATACTTATTCCTGATTTTGATCTTGTTACACTCTAGATAATAAATTTTGGGTCACATTGATCCAATATTAATCTTCAAAAACTATACTAGTCAACCATAACGTGAAAACGTTGGATGAATGGATTCAATGTCAATATTCTAGTATAGATGATTCATTAATTAGGACAACACAATTAGTGCCATTATATATGGATTATTTGAAATCATTGTGGTAGAAAGTCTGAGAAGTATTGTGAAATCAACTTCTTGATTTTGTGGAGGAATTGGAAAATGTTCTATAAATTCATAAAACAACTCTTACACAATATTCATTTCATCAATATTTATTTAATTCCAAACTACCATAGATAAACACCCCTTTTAAATTCAATTCATTCCCCAATAAATTAATTTTATTTCAATCATATTCTTATAATTATCATAACAATGATTGATAAAAATATGTTTCTTCACAAATATCAAAAATTACCTCCCTTCCAAAACAAATTGATTTGGGGTGTATATATATAAACCCATTAAATTCTTATGATGACATCAAATTTAACAATTAGGATAAAAAATGATTGGAACGTAAAAAAGTCCAACAAGCTTTAACTGGATGAGATTCATATACATGATATGCGATCAATATACAATTATATGTTTTCACTACTACTTCAAAATCTAATTATTGGCATTTAATTTTTAAACTACAAGAAAATCCATCAGATATAAAATAGTTGGTTTATCGAGATTAAAATAAGAAATTATAAGTTTTATATGGGGGGTAAGCGTACCTTTAACCATGTTGTTAACATAACCATCATCAGATGTAGTGACCATATGATATTTCCTTATGCCTCATAGTTTATTATGTTTCTCTCAACTATTCCCCCTTCTACACATTGATCCGGAAAAAAAGATCATATTCTTCTCTCAATGTATTGTTAGAGTTTCCTATAAATTCCATAATTTGTTTAATCAATACCATGTGATTGATAGGAATATCCATTATTTTTTACACCATGATGTCACATGATATTACATAATCGATGTTATTAATGAACCTTTTTGAAAACACCATTTCTATTGATGATTTTTTTCCATGGAAGAATTTTTGAGTTTTAATTTTATGTTATTTGATAATACCAAAAGCATACATCAAATGTCTTGAAACGTTACCTCAAAGGTACCAAAAGAGTCATCATATGTATTTTTTATATCATTTTATTCCTTCTCCAACTTCATATGAATAATAAAAGTATATAATTTTTTTAAAATTGATTTATTAAACTGATCTAACTCCGTGGTGTCAATTTTTTAATGATTCTGTGTATTCTTGATAAGATAACACCATTAATCTACTTGGTGTTCCAACTGATCGACATCAAAAATTGACATTTCCATGTTCCAAAAATTGGGGAATAGGAAATATCTTCTTAATAATATTTAGAAATAAATAAAAAATTCATCCATCAAAACTATCACTAAATAAATACTGACATTCCTCATAAAGTACTCAAAAAAATATTGTTTCCTAATTTTCACAAATAAATTTTCAACAAGATTTACAGATTGAGAATGTTCTATAAAAATAACAATGATATTTTATTATTCCAGGTCCTACAAAAATTTTTACTCTCAAGAGGGAGATCATTTCATTTTTCATCACATGAATAATCAATATGATTACTTGGGGTTCCAACTATTGCGTAAAACCAAAAATCATAGTGTGATAAACAATAATCATAGTTCGAAAACATAGTGTCATGAAAAATAAATTAAAGGATGTCTAAATTGAGACCTATTATTTTAAATATATAAATCCTTATATTTACTCAATTTTAGTAATTATCATTATAAATTTAAATCTTTGATTATGGTTTATAATGAAAATTCCAAGTATCCTATGCATATCCTTCAGAATTGTCAAACCAAATGTGTACAAAGGTCCCACTGAATATGCCAATGAATGATGACAATTATATAAGAAACAAACACATTTTAAGGTTATTACCCCTAGTTTCATCTATTATAATACCATATCCACATGTAGTATAAAAATAATGATATATTGATAGGAAACTAACACACCATTCAATACCATAACATAGATCAGTATCATATACATATTATTGTCTTAACAATTATAAAAATATTTTTCTCAACCTAGTTCCCAATAATTAATGAAAACTTATATGATAAAAAATATAGATACCCATATTATTCATTCATAGATATAAAATAATAATAGTTTATGTATCATTAAATAAGATAATTATGCTCGATGTATGAATATATGTCTTATGCCTTTAGAAAAATTGATACAAAAAAACTTCTTAATATAATAAAGATATCATCTCCATATTTTTTTATTTATAAATAGAACCCTTATTTAAAAAATAATACACAATTACATTATTCATTACATGGTAAAATAATCATAATGATGAGTGATCAAAGATTCATATAAATGGAAAAAGGGAGACGAAATAGAACATTTAAATAAAAAAATTGAATAATTGTATGAGAAATGTTTAATACAATTTCAAATCCATACCCTACTTATCAATGATAATAATTTTAAATCACAGAATATTGATTTTCAATTTATAAAACATGAATCATAAATAAATCAACCAACTTGTGTCCAAAGAACGTATCAATATCATAATACTTAAATTTTCAATACAAATTATAATAGAAAATAATTTCATTAGATAATAAATATCATTTTCAAAACCATTATATTGGAATGGATTAACTCCATATTTTGTCATTATACTCAAGGTACACTCCCAATGCTATAGTATTAAATAGATTTCCTTTTTGAATTGGGATCACACCCTATTCTAGTCCCATTTATCACATGATATATTCATTTTAACCAAATGAATTGAAGAGAAATATATTTTTGGTCACACCCACTGCATAATGAATAAAATAATATGTGTGACACAAGATCATAAAAAATCATCACATCATAACATTTTCAAGGAAATAGGTTTTATAAACTATTCATTTGAAAATAACCCATTGAAATGTAACATGATTAATAATAATTTCAACATTTAATCAAACCATAAATTATGGAAAAGGAACCTCTTCAATTAGAAATGTTATATTACTATCATAAAACATCCAAATAAATAAAAAGGAATGCATCATTTGATCATATAACTAGTAATGGTAAAAAAATTAAACGATAAAATATAATATGGAAAATTATTTTAATAGATATATTAGAATATTTATTGAAAAACATATAATTTTCTCTTTGGAGGAAGATATATAAAATATAAAATTATCTGGAATGTTAAATAAAAAGTTTATTTGAAACAAATCTTGAAAAAATATAATTCATCCTTGAATGGATTTAATTTTCCTAAAGGTGGAATTTTTTTTTCATGTTCAACATGACACAAATATTTTTCATATCCCTTATTCATTAAAATTTCAAAAGTAACTCATTTGGAAAACAACTAGTTAATTACCTTTAAACAATTTTGTAAAAATTTAATGAAGGATAAAAATGAAATAATTAATTGCATAAAATTATTAAAAATATTATAGAAATTTATTTTTTGAATACATAGATATCAAAGAAAAAGACTCAATAAAAAAATAGAGTAATAATACTGATTTTAGTTAAAATAGTTATTCTAGATTATTTAGAACATAAATAGAAAAAATGAAAGGAAAATATTTAATTAATATAAATAAATTTTTGAAAATATATTTCATGATATTCACTGGTGTTAGTTCAATATATGTTATATTTGGAATAATAGTCTTAACCAATCGTGAAAATCAATGAAATTTAAATATTAAACCCTCACCACCTTGGTAATTGGTTAGGTAACCACCTAGTGAAATAAATAAATGAAGATGGATTTTTTAAATTAAATAATTTTTCTAATAATAATTATAATAAAAATTAATTTAATTTATAAACATCACATAAATGAAACAAGTTGTGTATATAAAATTTGACTGATATAATTAAAACTTGGAAACAAATCCCTTACTTCATGTCTTGAATTTCCTGAAATGAATTAAAAAATATTTTTTAATATGAATATTTTTATTAAAAATAATGAACATGAACCTAATCATATATATAGTGAAATATATTACATACATATATTTTATTATCACTAATTAATTAATATTGTTTCCGTTAAAATTACTATTTTGGGTAATAATTTCATGAATTTTCAAGTATGATTTTGGTTAAATAGTTTTTTTATTTTATATTTATCATGGTTCCATAATATCTATAATGTTAATAATAATATCAATATCTAATATTTTCATTATATACATAGTAGTATTCACCAATAAAATTAATGATTGAAAAATGAATTACACTCTTTATAGATATGGTAGGTCATATTTATACATGAGTGATGATTCAATTTCTTCATCACAAAGAATAAAAGAGAAATATAAAATATTTCACCCTTTGGTACTAATTTTCATAACATATATATTCATTATGTGAAACCTTATCATTTTCCTTTACAAAATTAAATTAAAAACATATCACATCGCTTCATGAAGGTGGTCATCCACACGTATTTCCAGGCAAGATATTAATTTTTAAATGGATATAAAGGTAAAAAGTTAGGTGTGATATTATAATGATAAAAGTATATTTATTACATAAATAATACATATAATTATATATAAATTAAAACTATTTATATATCCACCCATGATACGTGATAATGTAAATGAATTACTACCTTTTGTGAGGAGGTGGACTTTTGTACACATGATCGACATTTAAATTTCATAATTGATGGAATATGAGATAGATATATTTGATTCGATTAAAATAATGTCATATTTTCATATGATATATACTATAATATGGTATTAAAATGTACTAATAAGAATAAAAGGATGAGAATATGAAATAATAAAAAAACACATTATTAAGAATGATAACTATTATTCTGAAAACCACTATGGACCCGAACAAAAATCCTTCACTGTAGGGTATCCATATAAAAATTGATTTTATGATGTGGTGATAGATGTATGAACTGGATTTTTGTGGGATTATATTACACCAAATATATCATGAAATATAGAGAGGAGAGGAGGTTTGGTTTCAATTTATAATGGGGGTGAGTCCCACATGGAAATTTAAAAAGTGTATATAGTAATAATGTAATTCACAGAGAAACTATACAATCCTCAACCCCAGTAACACAGAGCCAATGTCTAATTTAGTTCATTTATATAAAATAAAAGTAAGTATGTCTCAATGTTCAAAATTATTTATTAGTAATGGTATAATAATATCATATTTGAACTCATATTACATTATAAAACAGAAAAATACAAAAAGTATTTTCTTTTATTACACTATATTTACCCTTCGAATATTGCAACATTTAAATTGTAAAAAACTTCTTGGTGGCCTCAGAAAAATAAAAAATAAAAAATCTGTGATCTCAAATCATTAGTAAGGGTAATATTATAGTGAAATATATGAATAAAGATGTCATAACTAATATTGTATGTTAAATAACTGAAATACATACTTATAAATTACCAACACGATCATAATGTGGTAGGAATGAATTATGATAAAGAATGTCATATAAATAATCACAGGATCATGAATAATTGACCATATATATTTTTAATAATTCAATAATTACATTTGATATCAACTGCTAAATTTATAATGATAAAATTTATAATGTTGAAAATATGAAATATAATATTGAGGACCTTCATGAATACAAATAAAAAAATAGGTAAGACCACAAATATAAACCAATCTTGTTTGTTTCATGAGATATACTAATGCATCAAGGGGGATATATAATAGTGGCTCACCTATCACATACTATTTCCAAATCATTCCTCAAATTAAAATATGGGAAAATAATTAATATAAATATTACTGTTCAAAAAAATAACATGAAATTTAAAAAGTTACCATAATTAATAAACATAATTAAAAACCATACAAATTAATATGATTGGTAGAAAACATGGTCATCTCAAATCAGATTGATCATTTAACATATGAAGACATAATAATGATGATATCATTATAATATATCCCGATTGAATTATAAGTACAATAAAGGTTGTATGTCCTTAAGGACTATAAATACAATAAAAAATATATATATATAATTTGAAGATAAAATCTATTCTATTTTAAAAATTACAGATTAAAAAAATAATATAATATTTTGAAATATGTTTCTTCAAAATAAAAAATTCAACAATATTAAAATTATATATCAATCAATTTATTTTCCTGGTTTCATAATATTTCAATCATGTCGTACAAGTAAAAAAAATATTTCTTTCACATTATTGAAAAAATCTAGAGGAGCATTGTTTTTTAGACCACATAAAGATTCATGTCACTTTATATTAATATTAAAAATCGGTAAATATTTTATTATTAATTAATTTATTTAAATTTTAAGAACATTATTGTAATCATTTTTCTAAATAATTTCATTTAATGAATAATAATTTCGGACCTATGTGAGAAATACATTCCGATTTTAGTAAATATATATCATAAAATATTATAAATATAAAATAGTTAATATTTATACATTTAAAATATAATATTCATGAATAAAAATATTACAATAATATAAATTTATTTTTAGTTATATATTTGAATTAATTCTACCAATGGAGGCTTTCAAAAAATCTGGCCCCGAATATTGATGAGGTTGTGGAATAATCCTTTACCGCTTTGGTAAATTTTGAATCATAATCCACATGATAGATGTAAAATAAATTGAAAAACAATTACATTCATATAAATTAATTTATTATATAAAATACAAAATTTTTACAATATATACCACATAATGGAAAGAATTGGTGAATAATACATATATCTTATTGTAATAAAAGTGAGATTAAAACACTTACCCCAGGATCAACATCCATTATATTTTTCTGGACCTCTAGTATAAAAAATATAAGATTATTATATATATATATTAAAGAAAAAAATTATATATTATTCTATATATTATATTCTTATAATTTTTTTTCTTTTTATAATAATAAGTCACAATATTCATTTTTTTGTGCGTTAATTTCTATGTTTTGTAATGCATGATTTCTAATGAAAGATATTGATATTTTATATAGGTTATAGTTAATTCATATAAATAAATATATTAATGTTATAAATATAATATTTTCTCATAATATACATTTTAAAAAAAATTATTATGTCATTATATTATAAATTATTCTCATCAATTTGTGGGGATGATATATCATACATATGCACAAGAGACAATATTATTCTATTAATGGGTGAAATGTTTTGAAATTGGATGATGTATTCGTTTTATATAATAAATATCATATCATATTTATCACATATATTCATTAACATTATATTTATAACATTATGTGTAATACGTACGTTAGAAATGAATCACATCGATTTGTGAGGTGGTAGTCTGTCATATATGCAAGCGATTTTAATCTATTTGAAATCGAATGGAACATAAAATGGTATATGTGGTATTAAAATTTCATACGTACAATAATATCATAATTATATCATTAATATGGCATTTAAATCATTATTTATATCATTTGATAGTGGTGATGGAAAATGATATACATCTATTCATATGTTGTTAGTCTTATGTACACACAATCGATGATTTAATTTATCATCGGATGATAGTGAAGATTTATGAAAATTATTATATTAACAAATATATTTCATTTTATTTTTATTTTATTATTATAATTTATGGAAGTGTAGATGAAGTTTTTTTGTTTTCATAGTTAATACATACTTCTATTGGAAAAAAATGAAATTGAAATATATTTGTTAAGATAATTATATAATCTAAGGGACACCTCTTTTAGATCTCATCTAAATTATCTTATGGATGGCCTTTTTATAGGAAAATCATATCTAGAAAAAGTAATGTTATTATCGGGATGTAATTTTTCATTTTTTTTTGAATAAATCGCTACATCGGTGTGATGAATTATGATGAGGTAGTTCCCTTCTTCAAGTGCAGAATGTGGACGTTAATGGAAATTATTTGGAAATTTCTTTAAACAATCCAAAATGATAAGTTAATTCACTCCAAAGAAGCTTAAAATGGCCTTATATTCATGCATGGAAAGGTTAAGACACAATAATGGACGTATAATATGATTTATACATATTTAGGGAATTTCTTTAGAATTTTATTATTAGTATAACCCCAGAGAAAGTTTATTTTTTCATCAACAATGGCAAGTAATTTTTTTTGTTTTTCTATTCATAATGGTAAAAAACTTATTTTTACTTTGATAGATAATATAAATTATTATGATTCCTAGTATGGAATTAATTTTTATATGTTTAATTCACATATGATAAAAATGGAATTTAAAATTAATCCTGCAAACATAAATAGAATATTTCTTTTTAAAGAGAAAATGATCTAATATTTTCATAGTTTATATATAATATTTCATTATGATAATGATTATGATTACATAAATCAATTAAATTTCAATATAATTTTTCTAATTTTAATTATAAACTAATTTAATATATATTTTTACTATATAAAAAATTAAAACGAAAATGCAAGTTTGAATTAAAATTTATTATTTTTCACTAATCATCAAATTATGTAACATTCAGGAAAAATCACAAAAATTTCCCAAATACATTATTTATATAATTATTTAATGAATGTGGTTTATTTTTGCAGAAAATTATGTAATTTTTTAAAAAATAATTCTAAATGAGTTGTGTAAAGTGCGACTAAAACACCTTTTAGAAAAATATAGGTTTTTAGAAAACATTTAATTTACATTAAAATGGTTATTATATTAATTATAAAAAATTTATATCTATTTAGTTTATTCTATAAATGTATTTACCATGTAATATTCATTATGTAGTTAATACTATTAACTCCTTAAAATACAATGGATATGTTATAATGTTTTTTATAAAAAAAATATTTCATAAAGTATCATATTTCATTTAAATATAATTTCTCTGGAATAACATTTTATTTAAGAGATTTATTTTATTTAAAACTAACTATATATTAAAGTAAAAAGAGTTTATATTCCATTATATTATTGTTGTTGGGTTTTAAACAAGTTATTTAACATTATGTTACTATTTTATACTCTGGAGGTCTTGCATTATTCCCCTTAAATAAATTACATCTTTTCAACTGAAACATGATACCAATAATCATGGGGATGATTTTGAAGAAAAAATTTGAAATATGAAGGTTTGATATGGGTTAATAAAATATACTCTTGATAAAGTATACTATTAAGTAAAATTTCCATATAAAATAGTCATATAACTATAGTTAAAATTATTAGAACATTAGTTGGAAATGAAAACCTATAAATTTTAGAGAACACGAACACCCAATGATTAATAGAGAGTGATTGAGATAGTTGATCATAGTAATATGGGTAGCCCAAAGAAGGTTAAAAAACACAAAACCTTAAATATATAACGAGTTATGGGACCATTTGACTTATCAGAAATGATTGTACTTTGATAACATTTTTTGAACATCCCATTATGGTATTGAGTAATTTTATTACCATCTTGATGGAGAACATATGAAAATTTTTATATAGATATCTTTATATTCCATAAGATCAATTGGAACTTTTTGTTTTTAATTTATTATTTTCTATATCATTTCATACAATATGAATTAAATATCTATGTTTTTGCGACAAATAACTAAATTTACTTTATAACGGATCATAATATATATAAAATAGTAAAAATCTATTCCATATATCATTAATAAAAACGAAATTATTTTCCAAATTTACCAAATAACCTAAAAATTTAAAATTAATACATTATATAAATAGTTTATACGAAATCTCAGCAAAAATATATCAAAAAAAATTTATAAGGAAGACAACTTAATCATAATTTAATTCCCTAAACAATATAAAGACTCTTACTATAACATTCCAAATATATAAGTACATTTATCATCATTAAACCTTAAAAAATGAATTCATGAAAAAGAAATATGTAATGGTCGATTATATTCATTTAATCAATACATGTAGTGTACTCTTGAAAATATTATAGGAACCATCAAACCATTAACAAATTTCATGGTCATAATAAATATCCCAGAAACATATCATTATTATCAAATCATTAGGAACATAATAGTTGTTATCCTCCTCAAATTAGGTAATTTCCAAAAGGTTGCAATTTTTACTAAATCACTATTCTTGGTCATCAATACCATTCAAAAAATTCTCTAAAATCCATTATGGAATAGATTTATATTACAATACTAATACATATCGTATTTATTATAAGATAAATATAAATGATAAAATAGTTATATTACATAATTTATGAATTTAAACACATTCAAGTTGATCATTCCACTTCAACTTTGGTAAAAGAAAAATCATGACCATGACCACATAGATTTTTTAGGTATATTCCCT
This sequence comes from Viscum album, assembly GCA_963277665.1. Lineage (NCBI taxonomy): Eukaryota > Viridiplantae > Streptophyta > Magnoliopsida > Santalales > Viscaceae > Viscum > Viscum album. The sequence goes on along the minus strand of OY728132.1, from coordinate 2,013,978,747 downwards.
TGATTATTTGGACATTAAATTGCATAGTTATCTATATCCTTGTAGTGAAATAATTCAACTTTAGTAATATTATTTTCCCATGCATCATGATCATATTGTAATTTCCATCAAATAATGTATAAAACTCCCAATCCATTCATGGAAGTACCTATGATTTTCATTCCAAAATTATTATAATTTGGGAAAACCTTATTTACATTTTTTTCCATATACATATTTTTCTCTACCACCCTATTCATCTATAGTTTCCCTTTTAATACATAATATATATATAATTATTTATCACTCTTTATATGAAATTATTATATATCTATGTATTATGATAATTATTGGAAGAAAATTAACCTTCAAATGATTGGTTCAATCCAATAAAATAATGATAATTCTTACTCTTTGGATGATTTAAATTAATATGTATTAATTTACATACACTATGAGCCATTTATATGTAAATGGAACACACAGTATTTGATGATAAAATTAACAAAAATAATGTATAATCCCAAAACTGGTGAATGATAAAAAAAATAAATTGATAAATTTATACATATCTAATTTTAAAATTATAAATATTGTTCTATAATGATTGTATTAAAATAAAAAAAAATCTATTGAGGCACAAAATAATGGTTTGTAATTAAAATTTGAATTAACCGATGCATATCCATGGGGAGTTCCAAAATAGGTTCGTAGTAAGGCTCGTTTTCATGCATCTATTGATGATAGGGTTGAGGAAAATGAACACATATTTGAGTTATTACACATAGGTACCTCAATAAAAAAACCAAGTCTACTTGTAATATATATAGTGATATATTTTCTAAGAAAAACAATAAAATTCATTCCATACGAAAACAATATGTTCTTCTTTCACATGAATCACAATATTCTATCATATCATTCTCTTACAAAATCTATGTTTTCCTAACTGTAGTTCTCAAGGGGTTTTTTAAACATACTATGATATTAACTGTAGATAACATGACCCTAGTAACCCAGATCCAATGTTTTATTTATTCATTTTTATAATATATAATGAATTATATCCTAAAGGACCAAATAGTTTAATAAAATTGTTATTTATTTACAAACACAAATTCAAATTACATTTTAAAACAAAAAATAAACACATTATTTTCTTTTATACTATTATTATTCCACGTAGAATATTCTTGGAGACCAATCATAAATATTATTAATTTATTTAGGGGAAAATAAATCATAAGAATTGGGTGAGCTCATTTTCTCAGAAAGGGAATAAATACATTCTATTATATGAATAAATAATTATTAACCAATCTTCCAATGTAAATAACTTAAACACATTGAATTTAATAAATAACATGATGAAAATACAACTATAATAACTAATTATCAATTTAGGCCATATAAATAAATAATGTAATTTAAAAAAAACAGTGCATATTCTAACCAAACATATCATCACATCGAATATAAATAACTATATTCATAATGACTTTATGAAAAATTCTGGACATCTAAAAAATACAATTGAGGCAATGTTCAATGACATCTAAAAAAATAGTTTGTTCTCATTCAAAACCTAATCATTTTTTTCTCGCAAAACATACTGAGGCATCATATTGGTATCTATAAATATGCCCCACAATTTTTTTTTCAAATTCATTCCTAAAAAAAAATGGGTGAAACATAATATACCTAAAAATACTTATTAAAAATATTGAATATAAAAAATTTATAATATTTTCAATTACCAAACATAATAATAAATAATCTAGATTAATATGAAAAGTTTCATACTAGTACATCCCTAGTCAAATTGATCAACAACCGTACAAGGAAATAAAATTTATCATATCATTACAACCTATCCCTAATAGAAAATGTGTAAAATATGTGGTTGATGTATTTTATAAATATAAATAACATTAAACATCATTAAAAACATTTTTACAGAAAATAACCTTTGAATTTTGAAAATAACCCTTTAAAACTAAATGTTAAAGAAATACATTTAAAATAATTTTACTTTAAAATAACCATTAAATATTAAAAAATACGTTTTTAATAATTTAATGTTCATTATTCACGAAAATTCAACGCATTCAATATATGTTAAATTTTTTTATTTATTTCAGATTTCTTGTAAAACCAAATGAGGAGTTGATTTGAAAATTTCATGAATACTCATTTGGAAACATTTCATAAAAAGTAAAAATGGTTAAATATTTATTTACTCAATATATATTATGATAAAAAATGTATTGAAATAATTTTTTTAAAAAGTGGTTTTCTGAAAAATAATTTGGACTATAGAGTTAAATAAATTTAGAATTTAAAAAAACATTGTATTAATCATTTTAAGAAAAAAAGAGGAAAATGGCATTATTAGATAAATTATTTTATTAATAAATATATTTTAATAAAATGTGTTGATATTAATATATAAATATAAAATAATTCCCCCATAATAAATTTATACAAAAACAGTCACCATTAATAGTGAGATTAAAAAATAAACCCCAACCACTTTGGTGGCTATTGAATCATATTAAAAATGACTAAAATAAATTAAAATGAAAAATTAGAAACCATTAATATAAATTATTTCATGATGAAAAATAAAAAAAAGTGACATATACACAAGGCAAAAGAAATGGGTGTTTAATATGTTATGTCTCATTGATGTAAAATTTTGATGAAAAGATCATACATCTTATTCAATATCCTTCATATGTTTGTGGAAATAAATGAAAACCAATATATTTTAATTATAAATAAATTATTCAAACATATTGATATATATAATATCATATATTATTCCATTATAAAATCATACCACCAAATTTTCAATAAAATTTCTTTATTTTTAAGGTTTTGGGTGTTAGTTATCTTCATTTTCTATTGATAATTTTCTCACAAAAGTTTCAGTTACTATAAATAGGTTATAGTTCGTTATTATAAATAAGTATATTATTTTAAAAAATATTATTTTTATTTAGTGGATATATTTCTTGGAAAATTTACGAATTTTTCACATTAAAAATTGATCATATTACTTTATATAGAAGTTAGGTTATATGTGTGCATGAGCGATGATATCATTCTCATAATAAGACAAATCATAATTATTTGAGTGATATTTTATTTTGATAGAATCAATATAATTTATTAAATATATCATATATTTCTCAAGTTTATCTTTATTATATGTAAAGTGTAAGAGAAAAATCAATCACATCACATTGTGAGTCAATAGGTTTATGTACATACAAGTGAAAATATCATATTTGAAAAGGAAAAAACTAAAATAAGATATATGTGGTATTAAAATTTAGTAATTATGATAATTTAATAAAAATCATATAAAAGTGGTAATTAATATTTATATACATCCTTGAATGGTGGTGATGGAAAATGAAATGCATCAGATCGCACGGTGGTAGTCCATCATATGAATGATAAATAATTTATTTTTCCATTTGGTAGAGGGTTAGGTCGATAAATATTATTCCATAATCCTAAGAAAATATAAGAACATGGTACATAATTATTTAATTATATTTAATGTGTTAATACATAAATTATATTAAAAAATAATAAATAAGATGACATAGATTTGTTATGTAATTTCCAATCTCTAAGAGAAAACTCTTTTGGATCCCATCTTAATGACCGTTAAGATGGTATTTTGGGTGAATAAAACTCAATACATATTATAAGAATAATGGGGAGATAATCTATAAGATTATGGTAATGTTTATGTTATTTTGATGTGTTAACAATTGATTGTATGGAGTTTCATTATTTATGTGGTGAATGGGGACCTTTGTAGAAATTACATGGAAATTTTCTAACAGAATCTAAAGTCATAAAGTTATTAATATGATATATGACTAAAATTTGGAATAGATTCTATTTTCAGATGTTTAAGATGGATATATGGAAATTGAATAAGATTTAATAAATTTTGGGACATTTTTAACCACTATCTTCTTAGTTTATTCTTGGATAAACACATTTTTATTGTAACTAATGTAAATAATTTTTACAGTTTTTACTATTAAATAAAGTTAAAAAAACTAAATTTTTCCTTAATAAATAGTATAACATATTTTTGATTTTAAATATGTTGTTTATTATTTCAAATTCCATTCAAATAATTGGAAAATTTAAATTTAAAAATAATTTCCCAAAGGCAACGAGAAAGTGAGTTTTCGAAGTGAAAATGTTAAAAAGTGAAAAAGTTTTTCTATTAAAATAAAAAATGAAAATTATAAAAATGAATTAAATTACTTATAATTTAATATATTTGAACTAATATTAATTTTAAAAAATATATATAATTTATCATCATAATTAAATTTGAAAAAGGTAGTTTTCAATTAAAATGTAGTATTTTTTACTATTCATCAAAAAATGAATCTTTATAAAAAAAATAAAAATTCAGCATTATATAAAATTTAAAATATAATTTCAAAAATTAAATATTTTTTTAAAAAACTTTCATTATAGATTTTCTAAACATTATTTATAAATCAGTTTAGAATTTCTTGAATAACTACCTTTTAGTGAAAATTTATTTTTTAGAAAATATTTCTTCAAATTACAAATGAATCTTTTTATTAATTATGAAAAATAGATATACCTTAATTTTTTTTTATAATTTTGCAAACAATATATGTTTAACAATTTAGTAATTATTATTCAAACCCACCAACTTTTTGGCTATGTTATAATGGTAGTGAATAAATAGTAACATTTTAATAGAGTATCATGCTTCGTTTAAAAATAGTGTAGTGTGATGTGCAAGATATTGAAAACATTTGATTTACTTTAAAAGAAATATATCCTAATGTCTCCAAATTTTTTATTTTCATCTAATTGTGGTGTGGGGTGTCACACATATAATAAAGCATTATATTCCAATAAAAGTCTTATGGTGTCATGTTAAACATAAATGACCATAGATTAGATTTCTAGATATGTTAATATATAAATATAGAAACAAAATAGAATTTAAACATTTTTAATTAGAACAATTATCTTTAAATTTGTGTTTATCCCTCTTCTAATATCGTTTTAACCTTAACTGTCATAAATAATTTTTTAAACTGAATTATTCATTATCATAAAAAATTTATTTTAAACATATTATAAAATATTAGTTACTATTATTTGAAATATAAAATTAATTTTAACATATTAAATTAAATGATTTTTATTAATTTAAATTGAAATTAATTTTATAAGAATAATAAAAATTCATTTTTGCAATGAAAAATATTTATTATGTGAAAAATGATTATTATATCAAAATTGAACATAAATTACATTGAAAAGACATAAATTTTCTTAATAAAAGTATTATTGAATTAATTTTACTTTTAATACTATTTTAAACAAAATTTAACATTGTAATTTCATTTAAAGGAAAACAATACTCTTTATAAAAATCATATTTTTCACATTTCATCGAAAAATAAATATTTAAATTAAATTCAATAAAATAATAATTTAGATACTTTTTACATGTTTATTTCAATAATTAAGTTTATTTTTTCCTATTTCATTTCATACTTTTGAAAAAATAGGCTTTTTATATGTGCAGAAATGAATAAAAACAATTTTAGGAAAACACAGTTTTTAAATAAAAAACAACATTTATTTATTTCTATGAAGGGAAAAAATTAGATAAATCAATAAGTATTTATTGGTTATATAATATATAAATTTCATTTAAATAATTCACTAATATTGATAAATTAATTTTTTCATATATACCAAAATAAGAATAGAAATATGTTTTTTAAGAGAAACATTTCTTTTACTTTCAAATAATTTTTAATTTTAATTTTACTTAAGTGATTACAGATTATTTATTTATACCTGTGAAAATGATTTTTTTTCATAATTTATGAGTTACTATTCATACATTCAAATTTAATGTATAGGATATACTAGTATATTATATTATGGTTTGTTAAAAATAGTTGTGTATAAAAAAAGCTATCAGAGAAATTAAATTTATTTGAAAAAAATCACATAAAATCTCAAGGAATGGTAGATTCAAAATATTTTTTAAATTTAAATAATCTAAAGTGGTTACTATGTTATTTATGATTTTTTACTAGTTTTATATTCGTTGATATTTTCTAAGGAATTTACTGGATGTGGATGCAATATATTAGGTGTTGAAGGAAAAAATTTCTAGGTTGGTGAATAAAAATATAAATATGTAGTAAGAATATATTATTTAATATATACATAGATGGACATTATTATATATATTAATGTTAATTATCTATATATTAATCTAGATATCAAATGATACAATGTTATACTATCAAAATATAGGGTTTGAATCAATTATACGATGACTTATTTGTCCTACCTTACAATATTCATTAAGGTTTTGACAATAATTAGATTATAAGAACAAATATTTTTATTCCAAATATAATATCTGAATTAGAAATTAAGATGTTTTTTCTTAGTTTGGAAAATATTTTTTCTCTAAAATGATCATTTAACATTGTTATTAGATTAATAAAATTAGTGTGAATATTTCGTAGTTCTTTGTCCATTTAAATTCTGTAAATCATTTAATAGTAATAATTTAATAACTATGGTTATATTATAGTGATAATTATGGATCCCATTAATTATTTTATTATAAATTATCTATGTATGTAGTAATTTAAATATATATTATTTATATCACTTGTTTTTTGAAAGTATTTGGAAATGTATAACATATAATAAAACATACATACTAAAAGTATATAATATTTAATACTCTATATTAACTATATTATATTTTATGACTTTTAGAAAAAGAATAAAAATAATGTGACGGAATAAAAATTACAAATATTAACATGGGATGAATAATATTTTCGATTTATAATGGTATAATTTAATATTATTTTGATCATATTCATATTCATAGTTATAAGGTTATGATATTCTAATATCTATATGAAAAATCATCTACATATACTTTCTACATTAATTGTATAGTAAATGAGTTCAATATATATATATATATATATATTATATTATATTATATTTATAAATGAAAAATTCATATATTATTTTTTGAACCGGGAGTTAGATCATTGTATTCATCTATGGTGAATTGTTGACGAATTATTCATAATTTTGTGGTTATGATTATTTTTATTGTACTAGTAAAATTTATAGTGTACTAAGGGAAATATTCATAAACATAGTTGAGAGATTCATTGGGAAAATATCTACATAAAATAACAAAGAACTACATGGATTTTATTTTAGTAGAAAAGTTATGTTCTTTGAGATTTTAATTACTATAAAAATATACTGAGTTATTGTTACACTAACCCTAGAAGATCGAAGCTACTGACTTCAACCATTACATTGGAATAATATAAAAGGAAACACATCCTGAAGGACTAAATAGTATATAATTATTGGTAAACTAGATAAATACATGGGTCTCTAACTATAATTAAATACATTAATTATGATTTTTTTAAAATATCATTATTCCATATAAATAATTCTCACAAATCAATCATAGTGATAATTGTGGATTTATCGAAAAAAGAAAAAAAATAACGATGAGGTAAAATTAAATGTATGTTTTAAATAAATAAGATAAAATGATAATTCATTGATTATATTAAATATGATATATTGAATAACAGAACACATATTCCATGCAATCAATAAATATAAAAACAAGTGCATAAATTTTATAGAAAGTTAAATTACTGAAAAAATCCATTAAACTAACATGACTGTAACATCCAACCCCATCATTTTAATTATAAGTATTAAGGATGTTACATGGAATTAGTTGACATCACCAAGACTCTAATTTTCTAAATAAAATTCCAATGGATTCAATGTAATTGGTGGATGATTTTACCTAATAAAATAAAAAACAACAACCAATAAAACATAACCCAATGGCCTTTAAATGATGTATGTAACCTTTTTAATACAACTAAATTTAATAAAAAATATAACTATAATAAATATAATATAACCATAGTATACTAGAGTGAAAATTGGAATAATAAACCAACAATGATCAATGACACCATGACACCAACTCCAGAACTCGCCACATGCTCCAAACTCAATCTCAATAAGCAATTCCAAATTATTATTATACATCGAAAATGATATGATATAATTTTGTATTACAATTTTCATGATATAAAATATCTGAATACCCCCTATTTTATTAAGCCATGGGTGATGAATTGAAATCAGTAAGTTTTAGTAGGATATAACATGTTTGAAAATTTAAATAATACATTTTTTATAAAAACTATTTTTTTCAATTTGAATAGTTTTAATGAAATCCATCAATATTATCAAAAAAAATTAGGGAAATAAATACAATATTTCCTTAAAACTATTTCAAAATTCACTGGTATAACCTATTCAATCAAAATATCCAAAACATAAATACATGCACCAAAACATTGAAAATTCTATACTAGAGAGTGGTGAGTTATCCTTTAATAAACCCATAACAATGTAAACCCTTTTGATGGGGGAACACTAATACCCTCATACATCTAAAATTTTATGGAGAAACATCATACCCTTATCAGTCTTAGATAAACATGAACCCATCACAACCACTATTCGAAAAATCATTCCAAACCAATTATGAAAAATAATATCAATGAAAAAACATTTTTATTGAAAACAATTCCACAACATTTTCTTACATAAATAAAAACAATCCACCATTTTTTTAAAACGTTAATTTGAAACCCATAAACAAAGAACATTTCACAATAATTACACAATTTGTAAAATCTATAGCCCATCCCTAAATAGGTTTTCTACCAAACATTTCACATAAATTACACAAAAAATTTGGATATTAAAAAAATTGAAAATAATCCTTCACGTTATTGCACATGGAGTCGATAGTAAAGCCACATTCTACATTAAATATTGAGAAAAAGAAAATGGTGTGAATTATTCAACAAAACTAGGTTAAGTCACCAAAACTCCCCTTAATTCCTTTTCAATAACATAAAAACAAACATATATCATCAGTATTGTAATATAATATCACATATAAATTCATAATGGGCTTCATATATGAATCCAAGAGAGGGAAGAAGAATATATAAAAGGAAAAATACCTATAATGGAGACAAACCATGTAATATGACATTCAACGCAACACCATTTTCCAAATATCATTCTCATATCAAATGAATGATTATCAATATTATATGGTTGGAGAGAAAAATGAGCAAGTGTTGAACTAGGAAAAAATTATTGGTCTATGAGAAATTAGGAGTGATATCCACACATTTAAAATCTAAAATTCAATTGTTCATGGTTAGGATGAACAGTAATAAATACCATGTGATAACCATGAACCATCCAACATCTCCAAACACCCTTCCTATTATTAGATTTCATGGATATAAAAACTATGTTCAATCATTACATTTTCCTCAATTTGATTAGGCATGGAAACTCCAAGCTGGCTTCATCGTTTGGAATAACAATGAGCCTATCTATGACCATACCCAAAGACAACTCCCCCACCTTACATGGACTTTTGTAAGAGTTTCATCGATATTACTAACCATTCTAAAAATTTGAAACTATATTAAAGAACTAAAAACATTAAAAATTTCCTCAAGACCCTCCTAAACATCACCTAAACATGATTCATAATTAATATACACTATGAAACGATTACCTACTTGAAACTAGAGGTTCATCATTCCCTAAAACAGTGGCCTTTATAACCCTATAATAAGAGATAAGATTTGTCTTGGTAGTGTATCTTCCATTTTTCATCCATTTATTTATCTGGTTCCCATGCTTCTTCCATGATAAGATCATTCTTCCATAAAATATTCACTACATAAATTATTAAACAACACAATACATTATCATACATATCCATTGTGTATATCAACATATGAACTTGTGAACAACCCAGATATTGGTTAATGTGATCCCATAGAATCACATTGCTAAGATCAAGATAATTCATTTAGAACAAAGATATGAGAAACACATTGTGAAATGAAATGAATCTTAGGGGAACTTCTAATTGAGAATACACCCCACAAACACAATAATATATCTGAAATGGTCCTATGAATCGAAGAGATAACATTACCTGCATTCTAAAACTATTATTTCTGTGTTTTAGATATATTATTAAGAACACATGATTACTAATCATGATAAAAAACAAACATTGATGATGATCCATATGTGATTTCTAACAAATCTGATCTATCTCTATCCTCTTCATTATCAAATAAATCCTATCTATTATCTCTTTGGAAATTATTATCAAAAATGGTGAAGTCTCACAATTTACTACACAAGAATGTTGAGAACAAAAAACACTCCCATACAATAATTAAAAAGGAGTCATATGTATCAAAGCCTGATATCTATTATTATTTGAGAATAATATTAATGAAATTGTTTACTCCCACAAGCCACCAATCTCCATTATATAGGCCCACACCCTATCATAAAAAATGCGAATCATACTTAAGCATTTCACATCTATCTAAAGATGATAAGTTGCACTCATAGTCACTGAGTCTCAGGGGATTGCTATAAGGATTTATATAAACAAAATGTAATCCTTGGATCTCTGTCTAAATCTATCAATAATGGTATCCCATACCGCTTTACAAGTTCTAATAAATAGATTTTAGAAAATTCCTCCACCGTATGATATTGATGAATATGTATAAAATGGGATGGATTTATGAGACGATCCACTATCACCCATATAGCATCATGTTTCTCGACCATTCATAAGAGACTTATCAAAAAATTAATTTCTATATGCTCCCTTTTCCATAAAATAATAGGTAGTGAAGGCAACATACCCGTTTGATTTTAATGCTTGGATTAACCTGCTGATTGGTGAAATATCTCAAATCAAACTCAAATATATTTATTTTAAAAATAACACTCCAAAATTTTTGTTTCATTTCCTTATACATCATATGTATTCTATAATGAATATTCCATATCAAATGGTGGAAATCATGAATAAGTTCTTCCTTACAACCATTAACTGTGACCATCATGCATCAAAACCATAGAACTGAACTCTATTTCTGATTCCTTCCTTTAATGTTCACCCCAAAATTGAGTCTTTATCTAATATAAACACATGAAAATAAAAATATTTTTCCAATTTATATGTTTCAACCAAATCATTGAAAGTATAAACATGAATGAAAATTGGAAAACCTCCTCAATCATTATAATCAAAGTACATGTTAGTGAACACTAATAAAAACATCCGCTGATATGAAGCATATTTTTCCAACTGAGCATATGACTTTGTACTTAAGAAATATAACATAGAATGGAATTTACCTTGTTCATACATAAAATTAAAATCAACTCATTGTACATATTCCATCCATATTATTTTTCTAAGATTCAAATTCATTTATGATAAAATATATTTCCAGATCTTATGATCTGTAAACACAGTGAATTTGTAATGAAATTGGAAATGATGTGATTTATTTAATGAATGGACTATGAAAAATGACTTCATATAGTGTGTTGGGTAGTTATCTCATGAAACCTTAATTAGAATTTTCCATAATAAGCAATATGGTCTCCCTGAATATGAAAACATTCCATTCAATATTCCCAAGAATCACAATACACGATATACCTTTTTCCTAATTCTATATATATCAATATTGAGGATGATGTTATGCGAAATTGAATCTCATGAAAATACTATTGACATTAATCATTCGATTGAAATATAAAATTTTTTCTAGTATAATCTTCCAGTGGCAAGTCTAGTCATGAATAATATTGAATAAATAATCATAAAAAAATGCTAGACCAAAGAAACAACATATATCAATTACATTATTTTGTTTTTTCCAAGAGATGATTGATTTTACCTTTTATGGATCCAAATAAACACCACTTTTAAATGTTTTATGGGAAAAAACATACCTTATATATCTATAAATAAATCATTGATAATTAAGAATAATTATTATTTTCTCACTATATTCCACACAATTTTTTCATGTGTTTCCAATGATCAGAATATGTCCTTGAATGAACTAATATGTCATCCATAAGCACCGCCAAAAATTTTATATATCTCTAAAATTTCTCAATCACATGCTCCATAAAAACTAATGTTACATTCATAAGACCAAAATTCACAAACACATATTCTTCATGGGTATATATACTCAAGAATGATGTTTCTGGAATATCATCTTTCCAAATCCAAAATTGGTGATATCCTTATTCCTATCCATTTATAGAGAACCGATGAAAACTTTTTAATTGGTCAAATGGATTATCATTTCAAGTAATTGGGTTGTAATTATTTATCATAAATTGATTAACTTTTAGATAATCCATTCACAACTGAAGTGTTCAATTTTTATTTTTGAAAAAACAATACTAGTGCAACCCATAGAGATGTGCTAAACAAAATGAATCATTTTCTCTCTAACTATTCCAACTAATATTTCAAAATTATTAATTATATATGTTCTATATGGTAACATGTAAGTAAAATAAGAATCGTACCTAGAAGGTGATCAATCATAAACTCAACATCTCGTGTGTTCAAGTACTCTAATTATAGTTTTGGATTTATTTAAAATTGATCAAAAACCACTAAAAATACTATTATGTATCACTTACATGAAAGATGAAATCAAAGAATATAAGTGTAATGAGAAAATTCAAAATTTTCTTAAAAACAATACATTTTTACCGGCATTTACATTTTGATTCCCATTAAATAGATTATCAAACCCAATGTCACTCCTAAAACTAACTCATCAGGTATTATCATAGATTCGAGTTTTTAAAATAATCAAACAATCCATATCTAAAATTATGAAATATAAATTAAACTCATGTTTATTGAAATTTTATATCAACATTGTTCTATGAAAAATTATATAACATGGTTTTCAAACAAAGGCCAAACATTTAATTTAACTAAGTAGAGTTTGATGTTTCAAAATAGAAGACATCATCACTACATGAAAACTAAAGAAATTAATAATATGAGAATCAATAAAGGAATGAGATTCACCTATATTATTAATAATATGAGAATCAATAAAGGAATGAGATTCACCTATATTAATAAATATTTCATAAGGGTGGAATTAAAAGTAATAGTACTTCTCATAGTTTATGGTACAAATTGATCATTCATAATTACTTACTCAGCTCTATATAACATCTTACTGTTTACACATTGGACTTTATTTATAGTGATGTTTGAATAAAATACATGTAAATTATATCATTTTATATGAATATTGAGCACTTTAAAAAAATTAACTCATATGGATCATAAAATTTTAGTTCCTTTGGAAACATGAAACACATTCTACTTTTTTGGTTAATGATCTTATACATCTCTCTTAAAGATAATACATTTTTTTTATACTTACTTAAAACTTTTATTCATATAATTTGTAAAGGAAAATAAAAATGTTTGTAAATGAATTATTAATAAGGTTAAATAATATAAATACAAAATCACAACATGAGTATAGGAGTATGAAAATAAAATCATAACACATTAAGATCTTAACCAATATAAAAATATCATAATTTTGAGACATGACATAAAGATTTGATGTTCCTAAGACATGAATAATAAAATAATAAAAAACATGAAACATGTGATCATATCATATGCATAAGACATATAATTTGTGTTAGATATATGAATATGTGAAATCATTCCCTATATATCAACTCTAATTGAAAAAAATCATGCCACTTCATGGAGACTACACCATTTTGGAAATAAAAACAACCATCCTAATTCATAGTCCTTTAATTACTATGGATCAAGTCTCCCAAAACTCCCATTTTCAATCAGGTTTTCCAATCTTCCAATAGTGGAGCAATTGTAACTATATTTCATTGTGGATTGGGTTTCCCCATCATCTCATAGTAGATCAGGACGCACTTATTTTCTATTTTAGATCTATACACACATGATTCCAAGTTTTGATCAATCTCATCATCTTGTCTTCCATTATTATATCTTGAGATATTAATATTTAGCCAGTTCATTGGAGGGATAAATGGTTCCCAACTATATCATAATGAAATCTTATAAACATCTGCCAAAAAATCCAAAACAATAAAATCATAAACCATAAAATAGAATGGGTGTAATATAAATTTATTAATATCATAACATGTGGAATGAGATAGGCTAAATAATAATTTAATCAAATAATAACTCATGAAAGGAATAAATTTTAATAAGAATATAACCCATGAAATATAATCATGTTTCTTAAAAATCCATCAATTCAATCTTAATCAATTTTGAGAAATAATATGAATAGAATCATTGGATCATTTTTTTAAAAATGCATGAGTAAGACCAATGACTATTATGTAAGAAATTAAATAATTTTGATATACCTTTTATAAAAATATATTAGGGGGAAAATATACTTTTTTTTATAAAAAAAAATTTAACCAGAAAACATTGGGAACACTAATTTACATGAAAATAACCACAAAAAAATTATAAGGAATATTGAAATGATTTTAAAATTTTTTTAATGAAATATTATAAAATAATATTAAAAACATTTTGGAAACATTGTTTCATGAAAACATATAAAATAAGAATAAAAACATTTTGGAATAGTATTTAATTGATAATAATATAAAAACTAGTATATTAATTTTCAGATCATCAAAATACTTTTATTAAAAAAATCATTTTGTATAAATATAATGGGAGAATTTAAAATCTTTTCAAAAACATTTTAATCATAATTTTTTTGAATTTTTTTCTTTCAATACCTTTTTAAAATAATAAAATACCCAAAATATTAAAAAAACAATTTAAAAAATAACTGTGTAAAATTACAGTGTAATCCCTCTGGAAATATTAGTCATGATGGTGGGTAAGATTTTATGTTCCAAACATTAATTTTGGACCTCAATATTTTTGATAAGATCCTTGATTAAAAATTAAATAAAGATACCTTTTCAAATATTTTGTTTATAATTTTAATGAAGTGTAAAAATTTTCATCGATAATAATTTGATAATAATAAAACATTTTTGGAAAACATTTTTACAATACATTGTTTTCAAATAAAACATACTTATGATTGAAATGATAAATAATGTCAAGTTTTCATAAATATATTTAATGAATTATCTTAAGTACAATATAGTGGAAAATTGTACCATCATAAGCATATAAAATTAATAAAAATAGTTTATGAAAAATAATGAGATTTCATGAGTGTTTTACCATAATAATTCTTCAACAGAAGTATAATTATAAAAAAACTCATTAAACAATGATATTATAGCTCTAAACCATTACAACTTCGTTAACATTGAATCATAAAAAAATTCATATAATAAAATTCGATGAAGTTTAAAATATAATTAAAATAATTATATTTATGATATAACTTTTTAAATTTAGTATATACACTTCATAAAAAAATATAGGGGTATAACAAGGAATTTATCTCAATAAAGGAAAATTTAGAGGGAATTACTTTACTTAATGGGTAACTCTTTAAATATAAACACCATTAAATAAAGATAACTAAATTACTATTTAAATACAGATTAATTTATGTTTAATAATAATTGAATACATATATGGTCAGTATATACCCCACAAAAAATAAACTATTGATTTATAAGGCTTTTTTCTTACGAATTGAATAAGTGGTATGATACAACCCTCAATACTTGGGTAACTTTTTAATAATGTTCGATATGAAATAATAATATAAATTTGAAATTCTAATATAATTAAATAAGGAAAATTACATATATGACATGTCATAGGGATTTATATACAACACAGAAATACAATTTAACTATAAATATTCCACATTACCATATTATTATATCTAATACCATATATGATTTGGTTATGACTTCATATTTCCCATTTATTAATAACTCCAAACTAATGTTACGTTTCGTGTAATAACTGCTATGTTTTTCATATATGTATCAGTTTTTTATTACTAAAAAGCCTTCTAATATGCCTATTTAATTATATTCATAGATGAAAAAATTATATATGGGTCATATATATTCATTACATATTTATTTATAATTATATATAGAATATATAAATAGTAAATTGAATAAATCATTCATAGAGATCGTAGACCGTACTTATGCAAGAACAATATTTATATTTTTTATATATTTAAAATTAAGTAAATGAAACATATTTATATATATAATATCATTAAAATATCATTAATATGTCATAAATATCATAAAAAATTAATAATATAATCCATAATACATTCCATGTAGGGTATGAACTAATCACGTCGCATTGAGGAGGCAGTAGTCCACTATTCCCTAAAAGAAATTATTATATTTATAAATAACATACTGAATGATGGTATGTATTATATAATCGTTTTAAAAGAAAAAATATGTCACAGAAATTATATATATCAAATAAAAATTGAGTTTTTATCATAATTTATAACCTTGATAGATGGTAAAGTAAACAAATAACAAAATCGTTTTGTGAGGCGGTAGTACACCGTACTGAAGAAAAAAGTATTCAACACCCATTTGATTGATGTGTGAGTAAGTATAGTTAAAATCATATAATTACAATATATTATTATATTTATGATACATATGTTATTATATAATCATGGAATATTTTTATTTGATGAGGGGAGAATGAAATGAAAACAAAATATCTTGAGGTAGGGTGTTACCTATTCTTTAGGTAACTCCTTTTGAACTGCACCAAAGGGATTCCATGGAAATATGTATTACCAAAAGGGAATATATTATGATGATAGGAATGATTTTTTGAAAAACTATTATTAGATAATGGGTTAGAAAAATTTATTTATATATGTGTAAATGTTGAAAGGGTGGCTTCCTTTTTAGAGTGGATAAGGAGTGGAATTCTTATAAATTTCCCAAAAGGGAGCTACACCCACTTTTTTTATAGAATGTGGCTCCGATAATGATCCCATTTAATAGAAATAGATTGTATGGTAAAAATATTGTAAAAAATTACTTTTAGACACGTGTTAGGTCATTTGTTCTTTAAGTGTAATATTTTGTCCCTAGTGATGCTAATTATCCTCATAATCATTATAAATAATTTTATTTACATTCAATAATATTTATTTAAACAATATGTTAAACATAATTGAACATATATATTATTTTGATTCACAAAAATATATCAATTTTCCCAAACATAATTAATATAAGTGGAATAAATTAATTCAAATTTTATCACGCAGGCGGGTCGAGAAATTATGTTTTTAATATAAAAATGTTCAAATAGTTGATATTTTTTTATATCCATTTTCAATGTGATATTTTTTAAAATGAACTAAATAAGATTAATGGATGTGCAACTGAACTATTTGAACATTAAAACCACTAAAAAAAATTCAAATTCATAAATAAATTACATTCAAAAGAATTATTCATTTAAACTACAGTATTATTTAGTATTCATTAAAAATTAAAACATCATATAAAATAAAAAAATTCACAAGAATATAATTTATATGCTCTATTTTATAAAATGAATTTTATTTTTTAAAATAATATCTAAAAAAATTTCTTATATAATATTAAAAATGGGTATTCTATTAAAAGGTTGTAAATTTTCATTATATAAGAACACCTCTTTTTATTCACAATATTGGAATCATTTTTAACTTATACCTATAAAATATATTATATGAGAATAAAAAATACCAAATGAATATATAATAAATAAACATTACAGTGAAAATTAATCAAAAGCGTTTTGTCTAATTTATTGAGATAAAATTGTGACTGTAAATACAAAAATAGTTTTCCTGGAAAAGTAATTTATTTATTTTCAAATAGTTATTACATTCTGTTTTAGTAATTGATAATAAAATGATAAATTTTATATAAATGTGTAAGTTATATTTTCAAATTATATTTAATCTTATTTATTTCATCGATTCCAATGGCTAGGTGGTAACTATGATAATATTTTAATAAATATTTTAATACTATATTATAGATCGGTAAAACTCAGCCATGCATGTAACATAATCTATCAATGGGACTTGATATTGTTTGTATTAAAATCCAAATATATTATTTTGTGCATAGAATGATAATTTATTTGTTTTATTTTGTTCATGTTTTGTAACAATCCAAGCTTCCATGGTACACTTCACTTTAAATAATTAAATATCTTGGTCTACACATAACACCAAGTTTTAGCGCACCATGGCCTTTTCAAAATAGCCATTTAAAAAGTGGATACAAATAATATTTAACAAATTATGAAATTTAAAAAAATTAGTTATATATATATTAGTCAAATGTAGTTCATTGGAAGAAATTATATAAAAGAATTAGTTATAAAAAATTTTACATAACATCTTAACGTCTATTTCACCCACCTTCTAAGCACATCTACAGTTTGACAATTAACATAATTTTTACCTCTTATGTGAATTGAATGTAAAAAAATGGACAGAAATTGTTTTAATTGTTATGATAAATGTGATCAAATAAGATAAAAATAATTTGTAATGATTAGTATTTTTTGGATTTTATTTACCACAGTTAAGGTGAATAGTATAATTAAAGAAAAAAATATTATAATAACATAATATTAACGTAACAATTTTCCTAATTTCATTGGATAAGTTTTTTTAGACCGAAATAAACCTTAATTAAAAAATAAGATCCTGTTTATGCCACTTCTGTAAAATTTACACATTTATTATTTTTTATTAAAAAAAAAATTAAAAATGTCAAAATCAAATAATAATAATTATATAGTTTTTAATATAATGTTATATAATTGATATGGTCAACTATAAATAGTATTTATAATGATAAAATTTTTATCTACATAATTTTAATTTATTTATAATTTTAGTTAAATATAAGTTAATTAAATTTTGACACAATAGTGATGCAATAATTGAATTATTAATGGAGGAATCTATTAAAGGATATTAAAAATATTAAAATAAATAAAATTTATCTTAATGAATGATATTAAATTTTTTATTGATAACATATAAATTTTTTTGACATATTATAAGTATTTTTTCTATGTTATCATGCTGATTTGATATTTTAAAATATAAAAACGTTGAATAGTATTAAAATTGAAATAAATGTTATTTTTAAATTAATACCATTTTATTAAAACATATTAATGTATTAAAAATATAAGTATTGGCTGACTAACTAGGATAAAGTTAAATATGTCATAAATGACACAATTGGTGTTCTTTTGATGTTTTAGAGATAACTATATTAACCCTATAGTGTAAAAATAGAAGAATACATGGTAAGGGTTTAATAATTAAAATAAGTGTTAAACACAATTGATAATGTTACTTATTTGACCTAAATATGTCTAAAAATAATTTTTTGAGAGTATTTTTTCCAATACCCATCTTATCCTCAAAATAAATCACATATGAGCATTTTGAAACTAAAAATAAATTTATAATGAATTAATATTTTATGATATTCCAAAAGTGACCTCGCCTCTCTTATAAAAGGCAAAATCTCATAATCTTTAATTCACACCAATAAATTAATTTTTTTTGGCGAAAACCTTCCCACTTATTCTACCACCTTCTTCCTCTAAATATTAGAGGCCATAATTTGGGATGAAACTCAACCGATGGATTTATTTTGTGAAATAAAATGGGATACCTGAAAATAGATATTTATTTTATCACCACATTCAATGTTATTTTCTAATTTACTTCCTATTTCTATATCATTTCTATAAAAAATTAATAAATCCAGTAGAAAACATATACATCAATTTTATTATAATCATTGTACAACCATATTCGTCTTTTTATTCATCAAAAGAAAACAAATAACAATATGTGTGAATATGAACAACGTACCATCTCCACATTGTCGTTTAATTTTTTATACAACACTACATTATTTGGATGGATATAAATATGATTATAAAGGATATAAATAATTAATATAACATGATAACAATTTCATATAATTAATACACCATCCAATTCCTTGAAATTTTACCATCAATGGAATTATACTATCGAATCTGCATTATTACAACATATTGCCTCCATGACGCATTGAGATTCAATCTTTATTTTAACCATTACAGAATGATTATAATATTTATATGATGATTAAAAATAATAATTTTTAACTTAATGACATTATGGGTTTGAATTAAATACATTGTATTTATAAAAAAACATGACTTACATGCCAGAACAAGAATAAGGAAATATAGAACTTAACACCTTAAATAATGGTAATATTGAAATACAATTAACAAAATGATATAATAAGATCTTATATGATATAATAAATATGGGTATAGTTCTAGTATAATTTAAGAAAATTATTTACTCATCAAACATGAGTTAATGCACCATTTAATAAAGTAATGTACAAGATAAGGATTAATTTCACATATCTTTATTATCTGATATTGTTTATATGTAAATATCTACTGAGACATCCTTATCATCCATTTCAATGTTTCCTCAAATGTATTTCAAAAAATAATCAAAATTTCCATCAACAATTTTTTATCGATTTTTGAAATTTTATATGAAATGTTATGAATATAATATCTTCTTCTTTTTCGAAATGAGGAATTTATTACCTTTTTAAAAAATTGGGAAAATAATATTTTTAACCTATCAATACAAGAAAATGGGTCTATACCCACAGTTTTACAAAAAAAACCGTGGTTATAGAGTATCCCTACACCCACAGTTTTCCATAACCGTGGGTATAGGGTTAATATGGGGTCATATACCCACAGTTCTGCCTGAAACCATGGGTAGAGGTTTATTTTGAACACCTATACCCACGGTATTGAAAAACCGTAGATATGGGTTTTATTTTCAAACCATATACCCACGGTTTTGGCCAAACCGTGGGTATTGGGTTTTCCCCGAAAATATATGCCCACAGTTTTCTAAAACCGTGCTTATTGGGGGTTTATTTTTGAAGACCTATACCCACAGTTTTGGAGAACCGTCGGTATAGATTTTCTTCATTATGGCGGGAAAATAAAATTAGGCATCACGATAAAAAAATATGGCGAGAACATACTTTTTATTAATATTATTAAAAAAATAAGAACAAAAAAATAGCTTAGTTGGTTCTGGTGTTAGTCTATTCATCATGATCCAGGGTTCGAATTCCAGCAAAATTTTTTTCCATTAATTTAGTTTAATAAATATAATTAAATATATGATATGTTTGTAGATATAAAAGATCTGCAGGTTAGTTGGTGAAGTCCCGATTTGTAGACTTAGAGGTCTGGTGTTCGATCCATGCCGGTTTTTTTTCATATAACAATATATATTAATATATTTAGACAGATATATCTATAAATACCAGTAATGGAATTTTCTTGGTTGGTCTAGGAGCTCAGTGTAAATCGGGGAGTGTAGGGTTCGAATCTCCCTAGAAGAAGTTTTTAAATATGAATCGAATAAATTCCCCCATGGTTTCAATCCATGGGGTAAGTTCCTGCCACGTTGTACAGCAGGGTGTTGGTGTGTGAAACACCTATACCCATGGTTCTACCAAACTGTGGGTATAGGTCAAGACCCCTATACCGATGTTGTTCTATCCCACGGTTCCCAAAATCGTGGGTATAACCTATACCCACGGTTTTGGGGGCTATACCCACAGTTTTGAACCATGGGTATAAGCTGTTTTTTCAGTACTATATACAGCATGAGTGGCTATTTTATACCATCATGACACCTTAAATTTTTATGATTACCTTAAAACATTCAAACTTTGTCATCATTATAATGGTTTTCCTTTATAAATTTTGTTCTTTTTAAAAATTCCCATATTAAAAGGGATATTTTTATCAATGATTTTTAATGAATTTATTAGATTATTTTCATCTTTCTCAACATCCTTTGTTGGGATTTGGATTGACTGAGGTTGATTTATTATGATATAATCATAAATATTTTATTGATGGTTTTATGATATGTTTTACTGTGTATGTTCTATTTTTCTACCATTCATGGTTTATGGTTAAAGTATTAACATTTCGTATGATTGTTTTAATATGATTGTTTTATAATGTATCACCCTTTCATATGAGGAATATATGGGACATACTAATATACATATGGGGCTAGCTATATCCCCTTGATTCATCAGTAGGTCTTAGGATAGAAACAAGTGTTTTTGAATATGGCCTTGATGGCATGGTTATTTATGGCATGGCTAGAGGCATTGACATTATGGTTATGATTTTTTGTCAATATGCATTCCATTATTTGAAATTAGTTATTGATATTTCATGAAATTATTTTACTAGTATAATATCCATGTGATTGTTTAAATGGAATTATTTGAATTATTCTTTCCATATTATCCTTAAGATTATGTTAAAAATTCTTGTTTTTTGTTTTATATGTTTCCATAAAATTTTATTCTTTTTTATGAAGGCTTTCATAATACTACTTATCCTTAATGATATTATGAGATCACCCATTTCATATGTTTATTTTTTTACCAAGGTTGTGAAAAACTAATTTTATGAATGACCTGAAGTAATTATATAAGGGATATTAGTATATTCAACTGATACACTATGTAGTTTTTATTTCCATGTTGTAATGTAAAAATAATGTTTCTATCTTGTTTTTCTAAGGATGCTAAACTGATTGGTCCATCAAGGCATGATTTATTGTGATCATTCTTGTATAATAAAACAATTAACTGATTCAATAAACCAGGGATATGGAATTTCATGTTTGACTTGGTGTTGCGTATAATGTATGACAAATATAGTGATTTTGTATAATAAAATTTTCCATAAGTGTTGTGTAAAATGGAAAATATGAAAAGATAAAATTATTTCTAAAAAAATAATTCAAAAAATATAATGGTGTTTCATTATAAACCACATAAAAAGAATTTAACCCTTATAAATCATCTAGATTATTAAAATTTGATACTTTAATATTCATTTAATATAATCAAACATCGTGAAAATTAATACTAAAACCTCCTTTAAATTAAAATGATGAAAACATAATAGTTATACAATGTATCACATAACTATGGTTCTAGATATGAGAAACTATGTCATAAGGTCATATTAGTCATGTAATAAAAAGAAGAAATAATCATAGAGATTGATAATAATCACTACCAACAAGAAATAGTTTTATCCAGTGAATATTAACAATTAAAAAAATATAATTTGAAGAAGCTTTAAAAAGGTAATTGATATCATAAAAAATTATGTTAATATGAAATAATTTTATTTGAATGCCATTTTTCAAATTGTAAATAATTTTTTTCATAATAATATACTCTTACGTGATTTTATTCCATTTTAAAAGTATAATCTCACCCTTTGGTTGTGTCATGGCCAATTTCGACTTCACCGCTTTCTACCAAATGAAAGGTGATTTTTTAATTTTTTAATTAGTAACAGATCATGAGATCAATTGTAATTAATCTCATCTAATTCTAGTAACCATTATAAACAAAGTGGTCAGAACAGTTTATCTAATATGAATAAATCTTCATGTGGTGAGATATTACATTAATATCTGACACTTCAAACAATCTATCACCTAAACATTCAATAAATGGTCAATCTTATAACCCTTAAATAGATAATGATACAAAACTTTAGAAAGAAGGTTATGAAATAAGAGTAACATTGAACGCTTATATATCATAAATTATCTATTGTTTGTCACATTTCAAACATGTGAGTACCCTCATTATATATTCTATTGAATCATATTAGTTACCTGAATTATCATATTTATATTTCAAAAACATGAATTCTTCCATATTCTAATTATTTTTTCTAATATTTCTTAAATCCATGATGTTTTTAACTTAAACCATGGTTACATTAACCAATTTTTCAAAAAATAAATAATCAATTGTAGGGTAATCATTTTTTTCCAATTTACATTATTCATATATGTAATCTCTTTATCCAAGCTAAAGACAATTGTATCATCATCATAAAAATATTTAGAATTTCCTATCCATATTTAAAAATAAATCATTTATATTAAATAACCATTAATTATATCTTTTTTATATCATAATGAAGAATTTCAATAGGAAATACATAAATATATCATGATTCATATAACATAATCTTTGTATTCCAAAACAGATACACTTCAATCATACATCATTATTCATAATCAATTAATAAAGCTTCATCATTTTATTCCATTATACCTATTTTCTTGGAATATGAAATATGATTCATGTGTCATTGTTCCTTAACCTCAACCAAATAATATATCTTATATTAAATGTATATAATACTATTAGAACATCTCATACCTTTCAAATGTCATTTATAGTCTCTTTCACATCACATGTACAACCAATACTCATATAACATTCTTTATTCTCTTCATTTTATATTAGGACATGACATTGAATAATTAGAATAATTTTATAAACTGAAACATTTAATGTCAACCGACTTTTATGTAGTTCCTTCTATTGATTAATCCCAAAATGAATAGTTTGAGAAACTTTTTCCAAAGAAGAAAACAACATAATCATGAAAAAATAATTACTTATAGAATTTAAAAATTATTACACCTATTTAATTAATTTATAAGAACATATTTTTATACTCATTTTTTCATAGTCATCTTTTATTTAAATCCATGATGATTGTTTGTAATGAGTTTTTGTATTACTGAATCATATCCATAGGGAGTTTCAAACTAGTATTCAAGCATGTAACATTAGCATGTACTATTTATCAATTAAGTCTAACTAAATATTGTGTTTCTAAGGTTGTCACTCCTAGGTAAATATTTACTAAAGCTATATTCAATTATAAACTCCAGACATGGATTTATTGTAACGAAACCATTCTTTACCCTTAACTAAAATTTTATGAAATTTCCAAAATCAATAAATTACCCTTATACATATTCTTAAAGTGAATTCCAGAAATATCCCTATAAATATTTCTAGGGATCTCACAAAATATTTATCATACCACTTTAAAATGGTTGGATAAAACTTTCCTTCGATGACAAAGATAAAAACGCAGGCTTCATATAAATAAATATTTCATCATATTAGATGAATTTTTATAACATTAAAAAAATAATTTTCCAATGTGAAAAGTAGATTAATTTTATTGAAAACAAGTAACACATTTTTATTGTTTGGTGAAAGAATCGTCAAAATCTCATTTAATTATATTACCCTTTATAACTCATACATAAAACATTTATTAAGCACATAGGGAAAACAAATATAATAAAGGTGTGAGCTCAAATGCACAGTAAGTGTAAATAAAATAAATACATAATAATAACATGATATTTAGATTATATGAACTTGAGAATAACATTGGAAGATAATACCTGACATTAAGAATCATAATCATGATACATGACATTAAATATTTTTAGTTTATAACACATGGTTGATAATATAATATATATCATGAACCATGTGAAAATACCTAAACACAAAATGAATATAATTTTTTTAAGAAACATATACATGCATCATAATTACCTATAAGTCAGGTCTCATATCTAAAAACATATCATGAAACTTCATACCAACTACACCTACATTGTATGACACACCACTATCCCTAGTCTAAATCCATTCATTAAAATGGATTGGGCTTCACTGTCTTCCCATAATGGATTTTGTTTTCCCATATTCCCATAGAGGATCATGATTCCACATCATCTATAGTGGATAATGTTCCCCATCGTCCCATAGTGGATCAAGAAGCCCGAGTTTCTAATTACGGATTAAGATGCCCTTGTTTCTCATTTTAGATTAAACATGTCGACTTGTTTCACATAATTATCCCATTAGATGTAAATGTTTAACCAAAATAATTGGTTGGATATATAGGTCACACCCATCTCATAATGATATCATACTTACATGTCTCATGAAATAATAGAAAATCATTAAATAACACATTAAATAAAATAGCTGACATAAATATTTATTCATATCATAAATATGGAAAATGAAAGGATTAATAATAATCTCATCAATGAATAACTCATCATAAGAAGAATGTTTCATATGAATATAACACTTAATGTAGAACCATTTTAAAAAAAAAATAATTCCATCAAATGAAAGATCATTTAAAGAAATAATATAAATGGAACATTTGTATCATATTTATATAAATTCATGAGGAACTCCAATAGATATCATGATAGATAGAAAATATTTTAGTCATATCATTTAATAAATTTATTACATAATATATTCTTCATTATTCTAAAAACCAATATTTTAAGATAATATTTTTAGAACATTTTCCCTTGAATATAATGATGATGAATTATATAAATTCTTCAAAACATTTTGGAGACATTTTTACGTAAACCTTATAAAAGAATCTTGAAATTTCTTGGATACCATTTTCGGTGAAAACTTATAAAATGTGTTTGAATGCATTTTGAAAACACTTTTCATTGAAATTAATTTAAAAACTAATAAAATATGAATTTAGATCCATGGATTCATTTTATTTGAAAACTATCATTTCAAAATATATAAATAGAGACTAAAAATAATATATAACATTTTTTTAAACATAAAACAATTTTTGAAAAACCCTTTTATTTGAATACCTTTTTAATAATAATAATTTCAATAATATATGGGAAAATATTTTCTTTACAAAATTATCATTTTAAATTTTCAATGTATGTATCAATGAAATTATTGTCACGATAGTGGGTAAGTTTGTACATAACAACCATTACTTATATACCATTAACATTTAGAAAAAATTCATGATTGGAATATTAAGAGAATATTCTATTTAAAAACATTTTTAGAAGTAAATAAATGGGTAAATATGTTTTTATATATATCATAGGATAACAATAAATCATTTTGGAAATAATTTTTAGAAAACAAATTTTGAAAAGAAACTACTGTATTGTTTTTTTAATTATCTCTAATTTTATTAATTATATAGAATTATTATAAGAACACATGCTTTGACGACATGTTATTCCAGGGCCCGGTGAGGCTGAAACGAAATTTATAACATTTTTATGTACGCTTAAATAAACATGCATGCATGATTTTCAAACATTCAAACTAGTGAACATATTTAAAATATGAGGGAACCATTGAATTTAAAATTTCATGATTCACCATGAAATTACTTAACATCTGCCAAAAATGGATGAACATAAAAGTTAATTTTTGGACTTTTCGATAAATTAGAAAATAAATTTAAAAAATTATTTTCTTTTCTTTTCTCATCTGTTGAGTGGAGGATACCGATGGAGCAGTGCATGGATTAGGTAGTGATGATACACATTAATGGAAATCATTAATGGATCATTAAATCATAATGTAATGATGCTTTAATTATGTATAACAACGATGTTGTTTCATTTATGAAACATCATAACAATGCGACATCGCATTGCAGAAGAAGTGTGGAACATGTTTCCTTTTTATTGTCTGCCGTGTTGGAAAAACTAGGATTAAACTGTGGGGATTCTCTGATAAACCATTGGCAGGATTCCCCTCCAAAGATGAATAAACAATTCCACGATCTTCTATGCCCTTTGATGATTGGAACCCGAAGCGATGAACGACATCAACATCATGAAACTTCAGAGACGAAGTGATGCAGCATCAAACATAAAAAAAGTAGGTGTTTTTTATTTTTCAATTATTTCTTGATCCTTTATAGAAACAACAAATTCAAATAAAACAACAAATAATAGGAGCTGTTAATCATGCATTTATTCTGGAGGTTAACTTTATTTGTGGAATTCTTTATCTGTGATTAGTTTATCTTCATTTTATTTAACTGAAATCCCAAAACCTCCAATGATTATAAACCACTAATGCAGAGGGTGCAGGCTGACATGAACAAGGCCTAAGAACCTCTTCTATCTATATTATTTTTTCTACAATCTCAATGTGGAGGAATGATTATTTTGGGTCTTTTTTAGTGAAGAGGTCTTTTCGTTGAGAGCACATGGGAAGGTGGTGAAAATAATGGACCATCAAAGCATGTCTGGTGGTCCTCTAAACATTTTCCTGTGACAGTGATGGGGGCTGTTGTGGTGGTCCTGACTAGAGGACGGAGGCACGCCCGCCGACACACCCCGTATGAGGTTACAGTTAGATGGCCATGGTAGGAAGGTGAACCCGTGCCAGGTAGGAACCTCATAGAGGGATGACCCCACATGTGGGTTGACCGCTGGTTCTACGATCCGCAACCGGTAGACCATGGCAGGAGGGTCCTCACTCATCCACAGGGCCAGTAGGGTCAAGATACAGTATCTGGCTGCATCCCGGCTAGGCGTCGCACCACCGGGCCACACCACTTGGGCCAGACCTACACCCATCGGGCTGGGACATACTAGATAGGGTTGCTGGGTTACCTGAAAATATTAACCCATGGCCAAATCGGGCCAGGTCCAACGAAGACCCTTGGCCATGGCCTAATGGCCAGGCTCTACAAAACCAAAACCATCTCAAACTAAGTTAGGTCTATTCTATGGAATTAAACCGGTGTTGTGGGACACTAGGGCCGTGTTGTTCATGTGGATCTGATCGTGTCGGACTGGTCCTAGATGCAATCGTCCCTTGTTTACTAAAATGTTAATAACATGCAAACCGAGTATCCAATTTATGAGAAATTTGTGTCATTGGGACCGAAGAAAAAAGTTGTATCTTTTGGAATTCTCTATGGTGACATTCATGGATGTTGAGATGTGACGAATGGCTTGACAAGTGGTTCACCCAGGTGGTCTATAAATGAGACCCTTTTGTTGGCTAAGACTTTATGTCTACTAACTTTTGTCTATGTATGACTCGAGTATGAACCAATGTGAACAAATTCACTATGACATTGTAGGAATATATTGAGAAGCACTTCTCTGGGACATTTCAAGCCCATGGTACACGACGAGAATGAGTACCTCATTTGGCCATGATTAATGGGAATCACTTTTTTGTGAGTTTTTAGGCCCATGGTACGCGATGGGGAGTTTTACCTAAGAAGTCCAAGTTTCATGGGAATCACTTTTGTGTGACTTTTCAGGTTCATTTTCCACATTAGTGGATGAGTGCTCCACTAGATGAGGTGTTATATGTTGTGAATGAGGTTTCCACTATCATTATCGAAAACATATACCTGGTGTGAGTTGTATTGAGTTTTGTGTTTAATTTTAGAATCACGATGTGGTATTTCCGTTTTGTTTTGGGGTCCCTACTAAGTATTTTGTTACTTACCCCTACATGGTATTCTCCCGCACATGTTGTGTCTATTGCAGATGATCAGCGTTTTGACAGAGACTTTGGTGGACTAGGATATAGAGATGCTCAGAGAGATGGAAATGATAGACGCTACAATAGTGGACATGGTGGAATAGGACCTAGTGGGCCCCTGTAGATATGGGTGGAAAGGAAATTCTACATTATCTTCCAGAAGTTATGCTAATTTCATGATATTTTGGTGTTTTCAATGAATGTCTATTAGATATTACTTTGTGTACTTTTCTTCTTCAGTATTCTAATTAGGTTTGTATTATGGCCCACTTTTATTAGTTGAACTCAACTTTTTTTAGTGATACTTGTTCCTTTGGTAAGTATGTGATACTTTTTTAGTGGATTGTGTGTGTATATGTAATCAGAAAAATTCCCCCCACTTGCAGGTTGATTCATTCGGTGCTAGTCGCCAGCCACTGTCCTTCGAGAAATAGGATTGGGGTTGTCATAGCATGGGCCTCAGGGGAATGGTCATGACAAAGTCACATTAGTGGTCAGTCGATCCTACAATAATGATCAATAGTATTTGTTTCTTTGGGGAAATAGTTTTAAGTGTTTCGAGTCTTACATTCAAATTTAGGGAGTTCAGTTTTCGTGTGGTGGCTGACTTATCTATACACCATGACATTGAATTCTTCTTTTTGGCTCTATAAATGATAAAACAAGTTGCATAAGTTTATCTTTATGTTATTTTAAATAAATATCATCTCACTAGGTATAATCATCTGGGCATGATACATAATAATCTATCTTAAGATTATTCAACATGGGAGACCATCCAGGATCATGATACAAGGTCATGAGGATAGTCATCCTAGATATGGGATATACGTTCAGGGACCACTGCTAGAGATGGCCTCACTAGGTGGTATACATGTGCTACGACAACCAATTTATCAGCTAGCAGGCCCACCTACAGTGTTTTAGGTGGATTCATCTTTCCATAAAATGTTTTTAATGACTCTTTTGTCACTTATCAATGAGGGATAGGGTTTGAATGTGTGTCACAAGCATCCGAGGAAATGATCACCAAATATGTAGTTTTAACAAGACATATAGATTGCAAGCGTACAAAGTAAGCTGTGGAACCATAGGGTTGATAGGTGGGAACGTGCTAGTTTCATGAAGGGTGTGATTTTCTATTATTGTCATAAAATGGGAAATTTCATTTGAGATTGTCCCACCATTTGTGTTATAGTTAAGGAGAGGATACAATTGCAGACTATCGAGGCCTATGACCCTAGGACTCCAGGGATGAATCAAGGTTTGATTTGTGTCTTTCTATGTTAGCTACAATATTGATAAAAACATGTACAAGTGATTTCCCATTCTATACGCTTCTTCATGTTATATATATATAAGTTCTGGTTAAGACCGTTTACATGATCCTCACATTTAGAGACTCCTAATAGAGGATACCCAATGACCATAAATTGCTGTTGATAGTGTTACCTGACTCTCAGAGACGATATTATCAGTTGGGATCTCTTGGTATTAAAGTTGAGGCCTAAAAATGTCATTCATTGTATAGACAAGTATAATTCATGCCAGGATTGACTGGATTAGGCAAAGGATGTGGTTTATTCATATAGATGGAAATATACTTCTTTTTATTGGAAATGGGGAAATCCACGCATCTCTATATGGACTCGGGAAGAGGAGGGTGTATCCAATACCAATTCAGTTGGCTAGGTTGACCCTAACTATAGGGAATGTAATTATTCTTCACATTCCTTAGTGATAGAATAGTATAAAGTAGTCTCCGTTGAAGATGTTTCATGTTTACCTCTTATTTTAGAGTTAAAATTCTAATTTGATCCATACCTTGGGAAGACACTAATATCCACACCAGGTTCAGGGAGCTGGAGGACAAGGGAAGGGAGTAGCTGCATGTGGTTAAGGTGTGTGACCCAAGAGATCATGTAATAATTCATGGTATCATATGTTTCTACTACTTGTTTTTGTTTTAGTAGACATATGGGTTAATCATTCCTTGTTGTCACGAATCTTGTTCAAGTCCTTGTGTATCCTATTAAACTGTTGACTTGATCCTTACATCTATAGATTCTTATGGGAGGAGACTCGATAATTACACTTATGTTGATGGTGTGATCTAATCCCTAAGGAGAGTGTTTCAGTTGGAACTTCTTGGTGGCAGCATCAAGGTCTTACTATTTTATTTTTGGTATGTACTGATCATCCACATTTTTAGGCTCATATTGACTTTTTAAGGAAAAAAAATATGTGGTATATCAACACCATTGGAATGGGGTTTTACTTGTTTGGTGAAAAATGAAACCTAGGTAGCATAGGATAAACTCAGGCATAAGATGGTGCAACCTATCACTCTCCAGTCATCTAGCCTTACACCCATGATAGTATAGTAGATGTTTTGAATTTTTAGTTCCCAACGGTAGAGGTAGATTCTAGGAATGTACATTCAAAATATTGTTATAGGGCTACATCCTTACATCGGGAGGGACTTCTATATCATTCTACACCTCGAGATGGCACCGATATCAATATCATTATCTTGGAGGACTTTCGAGGAGCTTCGTAAGCAAGGGGTGTATATGGGGTAATTGTATAAAACTTTCTTAGTTGGACCCAGTGGTTGAGGTTATGTCTGGATTTTTTCCTCATTACCCATGTGGTTGTGGATAATGAGTACCCACTACCAAAGGGTCAAGGGGAGCATCAATAAGTAAAAAAGGGTACACATTTCCATGGATGGAATGGTGCGTGTAGGCTCTCAGTAGTTGAGATAGTGGTGATGGATTAAGTTCCTCCAGGACTATGACTTTGAGATAGTCTATATTCATGGGAAGGGGAACCTGATGGAAGACACGCTCAACCAATGGTCTTGTTTATAGCTACTCATTGAGGTGACAGAGCAACTAGCCGTGATGTAGATATCCTTTGTGAATAATGATAGAGGATCCTACCTTTAGTCGATGACTAGTACACCCCCACTCTCATAGCGAGTCAGGGAGGAACTGCTGGTGGATGTTGAATATGAAGTCCTACATGCTCAGTTAACCTCAGGACATTCTCTTGATGGATTTTTGAAATGTGGGGACCACTTCCTTATTTTGAAATGGGTGCACCATAGAACCAGTGATGTTGTGGGATGATGTGTTGGGGGGTTCCAGACATCGATTTTAGAGATACATCCAATATTGTTGAATATGTACGAGAACCTCTGAAGATATTACTGGTGGCTAGTAATGGATAATATAGTGTCCAAATTTGTCTCATGATGCCTCACTTGTGGGAAAGGAATTGATGAGCATCATGTCATAGTAGTCTTGGAAGAACCACTTGATGTATCAAATTGGTAGTGTGATGGTATCTCTATGTACATTGTGATGGGGTTAACATGCAAATCTAGGGGACATGATTCTTTCTGGGTGATCATCGAATAACTCACCATGGCGCCTCACATCCCACCCATCTATGAGTATTGTCTGGTAGAGAGCTTAGATGCCTCTATGTCACAGGATATAGTTCATCATCAAGGGTTGCCTTCGATGATTGTCTTAGATAATGAAGCTTGTTTTACCTTCTAGTTGTGGAAGGGATTAAAGGAGGAATTTTTGACTCACCTACTTTTGAGCACCATTTTTCACCATTATATAGAGGGTTAGATAGAGCGGACTATACAGAACCTGGAGGAATTTCTATTTCCATGCATCATTGAATTAGTTGTAGTTAAGAGGACCACCTTCCACTTATGGAGTATTCATACAACAATACCAACCACTCCACCATTGATGTGGCACTGTTTGATGTCTTTTACGGGTGGCCTTATAGATCACCCCTATGTTGGACATACCAAGGGGTGTCGGTACTAATGGGTCCAAAGTTGGTATGGGCTACCACTGTAACACTCTGAGATTTTATGAGAAATATTCTTTTTAATTTTAATGTTGTCTTGTGTTGTACACTACACCAGGATTATCTTTCATTGAATGAAACACTGTATAACCTTATAGTACATGCAAACACTATTCTTGGCTTCTATTGCACGCAAGAGCGACCTTCCTTGATATCGTGTGTTGTATGCAATACCGAGTTTCACTAAACAACGATATATTGTTATGAACAAGACATTATGAATATTATTAACTAAATTTTAAATTTTCTTACATAATAATTAATCTTACACATATTATAGAGTTTATTATGAGAGGAAAATAAATTTTTCAAGTAAAATATATATTTTAAAAAAAATGCAGTTTTTACGCCTTTTGAGGGAGCACCCATTGTAAATCTCATTTTGACATGTTTCTGAGATCAATTTGGAAAAAAACTTATTAATTGTAATAATTATATAACAATTTACTATAGATATTTTTTTTATTTTTCTGTTAACTTTCATATTTTTATGAATAGTAAACATACGCTAAATTTTAATTAAAAACAACTTTTTTCATCAAGATAATTTATGTGGTTAAATTATGATATTTAATGGGTTAAAAGTATAAATAGAATATGTTTTTACACTTTAATATAATGTAAGTCATTATCATTAATTTTACATTGAATTCATAGGTAAGAACATTTCAATATTTTGCAATATTTTAACTTTTTAAACGCATTCTCTCAACAGTGAGAGTAATTTTAAATTAAATACTGCAACTTCTCTATTTTGAATTCGGAAAAATGGATTCCATATTTGGAATCAGTATGTCCAAATTATGTTAATAGGATAATTTTTTTAGACATTATGAATAGTAACTAGGGTAAATTTTATTTACTACAGTTTAATGTAAATATGGTAATTAAGGGTAAAAATAATATTATAAAATTACCCAACAACCTTCCCAAATTTTAATGGATGAATAAAATTCAACCTCTATCAATTATGGTTCAGAATAGATTAATTTAATGGAATTGTTACAATTAAAATGATGTAATTATTGTTAAAACAAAAGAAAGTGACAACATGTCACTCTCTTATCTCTTATAAGTGTAAGAATTTTAATTTAGTGATAAACATCTTAAAACCTCAAAAATAAATAGTCTTCAGAAATCTAATATAATTATCTAAATCATAGAATTTTATTTATAATTTTTAGGAATTAAATGATTATCATTAATGATGACACAATAGTGATGTATAAATAATTTTTTTGATTGAAATATCAAATAAATGTTTTTAATAATATTAAAATAAATATTATATGAACTATTTATGTGATCCAGGACTTTTTTAGATAAATATGAAATGTTATGACTCTATTAAATATTATGTTCTGAAAATATCCTTTGTGTGGATTTTATTTAAATTCAAATAAATGACCAGTGATAAAATTGACACTATTGTTATTTTATAAAAATAAAATGTTATTAAATAGTTTAAAAATAAAAAAATTATTTAAAAATTATAAATTGAAATTTATATGGTCTAAAATTTCATAATTTATCCAATTATCAAAAATTCACAACACATAAGTAAGTATTTATAAAAATTTAATATATAGAATATTATTACTACAAATAAAATTAAATAGATTGAATAAGGATAAATCAAGTTGATATGGTTTAAAATAAATTCACAACCTGTATAAATTTTATTGTATGATGATATTACAACCCTATATCATAAAATATTCTAATTTGAGTCATTCTGGAGGTTTTAATATGGGGTTTGAGTTTATTATAAATTATTATTTTAGAGGATTCTAAAAGTGCTCTTCTCCTCTCTTATAAGAGGTCACCTCCTCCCTGTCATATTCACAACATTTTTAGTCTTCATGTTCGGCCAAAACCTGTCCATTTCTCTTCTCCAATTCTCTAGAAAAATTATATAGGTCTAGGTCTTTTTCAAATACCATCTTTAGTTCCCTAACAGGAGGTTTAGAAGAGGCGCGCCAAAGAATAGGTAATATCCTTTACTAATTCTTTCAAATAAATTTCTTATTCTACTTCTTATTATTTATCTATTTCATTATAAAGTAATAACATAAATATCACTCATATACTGATATATTATTATAAATATGAAACAACCATATTTCATCTTCTATCCATTCTACAGAAAACAAAATCACCGCACGTGCATACGTATGAAATACCATCTCCACACTTTGGTGTAATCTATTTTACATCACCGTCTCAATTGGATGGGTAGAATGGTGTAAAGAATAACTATATATGATTATTATAACATTATACTGTTTCTTATATATTATATCATCCACTCCAATACCATTCAATAATTATGGGAATGAAATCATCGCTCGTGCGTACGTACGGATTACCGTCTCCACAACGCGATGAGATTCATTCTCCATTTAAACAATTCAAGAATGATTATAAAGTATGTATAATAAGTAATCAATAAATATATTACATAATAATGCTACTGTATTTATGTATATATATTTATGTCATTTACATCCCTTCAATTAAATAAGGAATTGAAAACAGTGTTAATGCATACGTACGTCCTACCGTCTCCATGAACGGCGTATTTCATTCAAGTTATGGAACTATTATATATATTTATATTCTAAATATATATAATATATACATCATGCTTTACATTCTGTATGTAAGTAATCATGATTTAAGTAATCATATGAATAATTACAAGTCAAAACTCGTACGATAAATAAAATCATTTTACCCAGAACCCTGCTTTAACATAAAATTGACAAAAGTATGGGTAATATAAAGTAATAAGTGAATCATATATGATATCATAAATATTATTATTGTTCTGTTAAAAGATAATAATATGTTTAAACCCACTATACAGGAGCCTCAGACACATACAAAAGAAATTTACATAAGTTAATGGAAAATCTCGCAATCTCATTTTATGCGAGATTGTTTATAATTCAGAATTTACTAGGGCATATTTATTATCCACATCCATGATTACTCAATATGTAATATTATTTCTATACACCTTCAATTGTTTAAATCCAATTTTACCTATTGGTAAATTTTTTTAAAATAAATGAAAGGAATCTTTTTTCTTTTTCAGTACGAGATATTTTTTTTACTTTCCAGCTAAAGTACGAGAAAATGTTTTTTTAACTTATAAGGAATGAATGGATTTTTATGAAGTAAAAATAATATCATGTTCTTAATGGTTTTGCACAATTTCCTGTTTTATTCCCATGATATTTTATCATGATTAATGTTATTTTCTTATCTATTCCTTATGTACTTCCAGGATTTATGTCATTACTCATGTTTTATGTTCATGTTTTTACGTTCAACTGATTATGGATTGTTTGATGTTCTACAAGATTACCCATACTGAGCATTTGAGCTCACCCATTTTATGTTTTTTCCCCAGATATAAATAATGGTTTTAGGTAAAAAAGCGGAAGAACATTATAAAAGATGTTGAAGATCTTTCATCATGATTATAAGAATTTTTTTGAGTTTCCAAAGACACTAAACTATTACAGTCCTTGGCTGCCTGTTTTTGTTATATATTAAGTATTATTCAAAACTAATGTAATGTCCATGTGTGTCATGCTTTGGGTCTTTACAGTTGGTATCAGAAGAAAGATTTAGTTAACCATTGGAAACTAAAATGTGAAATATTTAGTGAGATCCCTAGAGATATTTCTAAGGTATGTCTAGGGAAGTCCCTAAGTTTATGTATAAGTATAGGTTACAGTCCTAGAATTATGTTAAAGATCATGAATAACCGAGGATGAACCAATGGTGTCATAGAAGAAGGTGTGATATGTTATACATCCTATAAGTGACTTTTTATGTTTATGCGGTTCCTCATTATTTTAATTGTTTCTTACACAATGGTTTCAGGTTTTAGTTAATGGAGGGAACTAGAAGGAATTGGGTTAACTTTGAATCTGATGGACAAATTGGTGACTATGAGTATCGAAATTGAGTAAAGCCTATAGAGAATGATATTCTTATTATGCCGAATTAGTCATTACGATATATGATTAACAAGGTGAACTTCAGTGTTATTCATAATTCATCAAATAAGAGGAAGATGGACTTTTATACATGTAATAATAGAGAAGAACATAGATTAATGAAGATGAAGATTTTTATATATCAAAAAGAAGGGATGAAGAAACTTGAGGTATACCTCAAATGGAGGGGAAGATGTTATCTATGTGGTGAAAAGGGGCATAGAGTGATAGATTGTTATGGAGTTTAGTGTCTTATCTGTGGATAACATGGGCATTACCCAAGTCAATGACTTATCCTAAGAGGTTACTTCTAAATCGAGGAAGGACATATTACATACCAATTATTGAAGATGATTAATTGAAGATATTATGTATTTTAATTCAAGAATACTGTTGCTGATGTACTTTTATGGTATATTTAAATATCCATGTATTGGTCCATTCTGGTTTTCCATAAGAATACGGTACCGGTAACCATGAAATGTGATTGAAATAGTTTTGGAGAGAAGATGATATGCTCATAATGAAGGGATACAGAGAAAATAATAATTTTGATAAAATTAATGAGCTCATGACTAATATAAGGACAAAGTGACATCATTGTTTGAGTATATAGAAATATTGGGATTTTGGTATGTGGAAGTGTTTATCTTTTGGCAGCATTCATGTTTTCTCTAATGTTCTATGGTAATCCATGATTAATGTATTCACATGTTTGGAATATGACCAACAAGATATATCTTTTGATATATGGGGGAATAATGATGGTAATCACATGCTTTGTATAGGACCTCTCTAGTAATATTTTTCTTTATACAATTAGATTAGATAGAAGTATTTTGGATAAGCCTAGATATTGGAATGGATTAAGATGGACATAAGATATTATTGTTTAATGCTAGATATTTCGACATTATTTCTGAAATTTTATAGTTTTAGAAAAAGCACAACCCATAGGACAAGAGACAACCCATCGTGACACATAAGAATGTGGGAATCAAACCCAAAACTGAAGTACGATATGCCTCTATCACCAACCACTGGCCTACAAGAAGTCCCTGGTTATTAGAAAATAGTTTTATTTTAGTAAGCGATATGATAGTTGAAGTATATGTCCATTTTTGGAATCATATAAGGTTAATCTCACCTTATATGGACTTACGTATATTTAATAACTTTTTCTAAATTTTTTTTGATACAGATATAATGACTTATCATTCTATCGCATGATCTACTAACATTTCAAGGAAAAACTCAACTTCATTTTTTTGAATAAAAGATGTTGTGGAAATTATTCTTGGAATGAACAACAGTGATATTACATTGAAATCAAGTAAGTATTTATCCTTATGAAAAAATTCATCAACTTTAAGAAAATACTCTTGATAACCAAAAATGTTGTCATAGTACCCTCATATCTGATGAATCAGATGGTAACATAGATCCTCACAAATTTATGGATTTGTGATTATTGGCTTTTTTCATAGCCATGTTCTCTACCACTCTCCATCAAAACATTATGGTTAGATTTCTCTTCCATATACATATTTTCACCTATGTTCGCTTATATGGAAACACATTGATGAGTTAATTTGGGTAACCATTACATTTTTAAATTACTTTTTAAAATTATGTTTTAGTATTCATTTTAATGATGTGGGTTTCTATGAATGAAACTTTCAAGTAGTAAATGATTTATAACCTCGATGAATTTCGAGGGAAAAATTCATTTTAAGAGGGGTAGAATGTAACACCCTGATATTTTATGAGATTTTTTTTAATTTCGTTTATGTCTTATGTTGTACGCTACACAAAGATTTTCATGCACTATACGCAACACTATATTAGCTTGTAGTATATACAAACACTATTCTTAGCTTGTATTGCAAGCAAGAGCGACCTTCCTCGATGGCATGTGTTGTACTCAATACTGAGTTTTACTAAACAACGATATATTGTTACGAACTAGCTGTTATGAATAGTATTAACTAAATTTTGAATTTTATTACATAATAATTCATCTTATACATATTTTAGAACATGGTATGAGAACAAAATATTTTATTTGGGTAAAATAATTATATTTTAAAAAATGCAATTTTGCCGCATTTTGATGGTGAACCCACTGTAAATCATGTTTTTGACACGTTAATGAGCTAATTTTGACAAAATAAACTTATTTATTGCAATAAATATATAAAAATTTACTTTGGATTTTTTTTTTCTGTTAACTTTCATATTTTGATGAACGGTAAAAATACACTAAATTTTTAATTAAAAACAACTTTTTTCATCAAGATAATTTATATTGTTAAATTATTATATTGAATGGTTTTAATGTATAAATAGAATATATTTTACAATTTAATATAACTGAATTCAATATCATTAATTTTATATTGAATTCATAGGTAAAAACATTTCAATGTATTGTAATGTTCTAACATTTCAAACCTGTTTTCGTAACATCAGGATTAATTTTAAATTAAACACTCCAACTTATGTGTTTTGAATGTGGAAAACTTTATTCCATATTTGGAATAATTAGGTACAAATTATGTTAATAGTCTAATTTTTATATTTAGACCTTATGAATAGTAACTACGGTAAATTTTATTTACTACAGTTAAAGGTAAATCGGGAAATTTAGGGTAAAAATAGGATTATAAAATTACCCTAACAACTACCAAAATTCTATTGGATGAATTAAAGTTTACCAATATCACCTAAGGGTCGGAATAGATTTATTTCATGGACTTTTTACAATGAAAATGATGTCATTACTATAAAATCTTAAGAAAGTGACAACATGTCACTCTCTTATATCGTATAAGTGTAATAATTTTAACTTAAAGATATTCATCATAAATCATTGAAAATAAATAGTCAACATAAATCTAATATAATTATCTACATCATGTGATTTTATTAATAATTTTTACAGATTAAATAATTATCATTAATGATGACACAATAGTGATGTATAAATTATTTTATTTATTGAAATATCAAAGAAATGGTTTTAAAAATATTAAAATAAATATTATATGAACTATCTAATGTAATCCGAGAATTGTATAAATAAATATCACATGTTATAAATCTAATAAAATTTCTGGTTTGAATATAACATTTGTTTTTATTTTATTTAAATTTATATAAATGACTACTGACAAAATTGACACTATTGTTATTTTATAAAAATAACATATTATTAAATTGATTAAAAATCCCAATTTTTTTAAAAAATTATAAATTGAAATTTATATGGTCTACAATGTCATAAATTATCAAATTAGGGGAAATTCACAACACATAAGTAATTATTTATATCAATTTAAATTTTGTAATATTATTACCACAAATAAAATTAAATTGATTAAATAAGGATAAGTCTAGTTGATAAGGTTTAAAATAAATTTACAACATGTATAAATTTTATTGGTTGATGATATTACAACCCTATATCATCGCATATTCTAATTTGTGTCATTTTGGATGTTTTTAGGTGGGGTTTGAATTTATTCTAAATTTATATTTTAGAGGCTTCAAAAAGTGCCCCTCTACAATCTTATAAAAGGGCACATCCTCACTCCCATCTTCACAACATTTTGATCCTTCAAGATCAGCCAATACCTGTAAATTTCCCTTCTACACTTTCATATAAACATACTATAGGTCCTGGTCTTCTTCATAAACCAACTTTAGTGCTCTAAGAAGAGGTTTAGAAGAGGCGTGTTAAAGAAGAGGTGGTATCCTTTATCGATTCATTAAAATTTATTTCTTCTTATACTTCTCTTCATTATATTTTTCATTATAATGTAATAAAATCAGTATAACTTATATGAATATATGTTATTATAAATATGAAACAATCATATTTTACCTTTTATCCATCCTATGGAAAACGAAATCATCACCCGTGCATACGTACGAGATACCGTCTCCACGATGTGGTATAATCTGTTTTCCACCACCAACATAATTGTTTTGGTATAATGGTGTAAAGAATAAAAATATATGATTATTATAACATGATATTAACTATGATATATTATATCATCCACTCTAATACCATTCAATAATTATGGGAATGATATCATCACTCGTGCGTACGTACGGATTACCGTCTCTACGACACGATGAGATTCATTCTCCCTGTTAACCAATCAAGAATGATTATAAAGAATTTACAATATGTAATCATGAAATATTTGGAATAATAATGAAACTTTATTTATGAGTATATATATGTGTGTTATTTACTTCTATTCAATTCAATAAGGAAACTATAACAGTGTTCATGCGTACGTACGGCGTACCGTCTCCATGAACAATGTATTTCATTCCATTTATAGAACTATTATA
The DNA here is from genome assembly GCA_963277665.1 of Viscum album. Classification (NCBI taxonomy): domain Eukaryota; kingdom Viridiplantae; phylum Streptophyta; class Magnoliopsida; order Santalales; family Viscaceae; genus Viscum; species Viscum album. The sequence continues at coordinate 2,013,937,108 of OY728132.1, read as the reverse complement.
TATATTTATATTATGAATATATATTATATGTAAATAATTTTTAACATTATGGATGTAATTAATCATGATCTATCTAATCATTTCATTAATTACACGTCAAAACACGTATGATAAATGAAACGATTTTACCCAAAATGCTGCTTTAACATGGAATTGACAAAATAATGGGTAATATAATGTCATAAGTGAATAATATATGATATCATAAATATTATTATGGTTATGTTAAAAGTTAATAATATTTTTAAACCTAATATACACGATTCTTAGACCCATACAAAAGCAATTGACATAAGGTAAGGGAAAATCTCGCATTCTCATTTTTATCCGAGATTGTTTATACTTCAGAATTTACTGGGAAATATATATCATCAAAATATATGATTCCTCAATATGTAATATTATTTCAATACTCATAAAAAATTTTAAATCCTATTTTACCTATTGATTAATTTTTAGTTAAATATATGAATGTAATCTTTTTTCATTTTCAATACGAGATACTTTGTGACTTTTCCGGCAAAAGTAAGAGAAGAATGTTTTTTAACTTATACGGCATGAATGGATTTTTATTTTTTCATAGAACATTATTTCCATGAATCTTCCTTTACAAGTTTTCATGTTTATTTTGAATTAAATTCATTTAGTTTAAAATTGTATGACATGTTTAGAAATGAAAAATGTTTTTGATGTAGAAAGGATATTTTCCTCGATAATCAATTTCAAGTGTTTTATCAAAACGATTTTCCATTTAAGATGAAAATATTAAATATGGATATGTTTTATGTATAATGTTCCTATTATTTACCTAGTTTGATTTTGTTTATGATGAAATGATATCCATTGTTTAATATGGATTATGTTATGATGGGATGATATTTATGAAACTCATGTTATTCATTGGGTTATGATGAATTATTTATGATTGTATTGTGGAACACATATGATTGATTTCAATATGAGATGGATGGGACCTATATATCCCTCTAATTCATTGGGTAATGATTTATATCTCATCAAATATACATGGATGGAACTGCAAGTAGATCAGGTTCAGTAATACAGTGCTTGAACGACAAGAAAACCCATTTCAGTAATGGACTTTGTCCACCATGATGGTCTTGGAATTAATTCCTTGGATAATAAGGAAATAATAAAATGTGTTTAATGGTTTTCCACAATTACATGTTTTATTACCATGATATATTATCATGATTAATTTTCATTTCTTATCTATTACATTTGTACTTCCAGGATTTATGTCATTACTGATGTTTTATGTTCATGTTTTTATGTATAAATGTTTATGGATTCTTTGATGTTCTCTATGTTTACCCTTATTGAGAATTTGAGCTCACCTTTTTAATGTTTTCTTTTCCCCAGGATATAAATAATGGTTTTAGGATAAAAAAGGGGTAGAACTTTATTGGAGATGTTGAAGATCTTTCACCATGATTAGAAGATTTTTTTATGATTTTCCAACGACACTAAACTATTAAGGTATTTAGGTGTATGTTTTTTGTTATGTATTAAGTATTCTGTAAAAGTAATGTAACGTACATGTATGCCATGATTTGGGACTCTACAACGACTGAGAAGGCGCACGTCATCGATGAGTAGATTATGACTACATAGAGAATGTATAATTTTAATAACGACTGCAGATAGAGACCCCTTGATATTGAGGAGGGAGATCATGTATTCATTCAGGTCTTACCCTGATAAAGATTATAATGATTTGGATAGGGTCTCATAATATATTGGAGGTTCATCCATCCTTTTTAGATCCTGAGAAAATTTGGAATTGTTTTATACTGCCGAGATATTTCCCCATGGAAGAACCATGTGCATAATGTTTTCCACATGTTTCAGATGAGGAGAAACGTGCATGATCCTTCTAATGTCATCAACTAGGGTGTTCTAGGAATTGATGATAGGGCGATGTTTGAATAATTATAATTTAGATAAAGGATCGATAAGATTGGGTCTAACATGGGAATTCGATTCATCTAGTGTGAGTTTGGGGGTATCACAAGATTATATAAGAGATCACATGGGAGTGGGAGTATAAGGCCCCAGCCTTAAACCTTACTTAATCTTGAGTTATTACAAGATTACAAATTGAGGATCTTTTCAGGTTTAGAGTTTTAGAGAATTAGATCATGAAACTTGCATTACATTCCACATTTAAACAAAGTGGTTACATAAAAGACAGTATTCATTCTTCCCATCAACGAGAACATATTTAAAATATAACACAGATTCTTTCTTAACACATCCTTGACACTATCATCACATCATGTACCTTTCCCTTGACCTGTGAAAAACATTTCAAAATCTTGGGATGAGCATAAAAAGCTCAGTAAGCGTTATAAAAATATGGAAAGGAAACATGAATTCATATATACATTATAATGAAATCACACTTTACCCATAAAACATAGGCATATCAAATCATGAATAAATCATAGAAAACATAAGACATAAAGGTAACTTGAGGCTTTCATAACATTCTTACGTAGGGAGTAACCCTCTTGGTTACGTTTGGAATACCCATCACATTATATTCCCTAAATCTCTTCGGAGAAACCTTAACGTTTCACTCCTTCGCGTTACCCAATGCATTGGAGAGCTATATCGGGCTCACCCGCCCTTAGTTTATCACGGAACCACCCGTTTTCATAACAATGCCCAAGAACGATAACATAAATGTGTCACATAAAACCTGCATAAAGGAAACATAACATTTTCACATTTCAATCACAATATAACATTTTAGTATATTGAAAAAATGAATCCATTCAAAAAGAAACCATTTCCAAAACCATTTAAAACATTTAATAAAGAGATTTTTGAATCAAAGTGTCCCATACCACCTTGAAGCATAAAATTTTAAACCATTAATATCCATATAAATAAATCCTTAAAACCATTTTGAAAACATGGATATTAATAATAACAAATAATTAAAACATTTAAAATGATATTTTGGTTAATGGGGTTTTACCAAAATTAGAGACACTTGAATACAATAATTGAAGAATAACATTTAGTCAGAACTTTATAATATCATGAGAATAAATGGATTAATGATATAATACTCCAAAGTACATTATATACACCATATAAGAGTGAATTGGTGCATAACAACAATGAACCCTCAATAGAAAAGTCAAATGTGATGAAATCCCTTATAAAGAAGGTATCCTTAAATTAAGGACAAATCAATCTCAAAAATATGTGTGAAAAATATAAATACACCCAATATAAGTGGATATTAAGTGTACAACAATAAAAGGTCATTCACACATATTCAATGGATGACATATTCAATGACTACATGTTGAACCCAAAGAAATCGAAATTGGGTTAAAATGTTCCCTTGATAGCCTAACGACATCACATCAAAATGAGTTGATGAGAGATAAAAAGAGTATCTCATCACTTGGGAATAAAATTTAAATCAATAAGGATATATGAGAACATATCCCAACATAACAATATGTAAATTAAAATACCCAACAAAAGAAGTCTTTTAAAAAAGAGGAGAGTGAAAGGTTCCCTTACCGACTTGGGTATCTTTCAAAACATACAACCCATGAAAGAAGGACAATAGATCATTGATGTAAATACTCATAAACAAAATTATATTACACAAATAGTAGAATAATGGGCAGTACATACACCACTCAATGGAATTTGTGGCAAATGTAGCATAAATCTCACGGGAATAAAAGTGAGATGAAAAATCCCTTACGAAGACTCGACAGCCTAACGGCACCACATAAAACTTCCGAATATGGATTGATGAGATCAAATAGGGTATCTCATAACATTAAAATAAAATTTAAAGCAAGAGGAATATAAAATAACATCCCCCAACATTAAAAAGAGGATATTAAAAGAAGTGACATAAAGGAGAGTACGTAAAAAGAAAGAGAGAGGTTAGATCTCTTACGAAAGTTCGGCAGCCTAACGGCGCAACTCAAAACTTCCAAAATGGATTGATGAGATAGAATAGGGTCTCTCATCACATGAACATAAAAATTATAGTAAGTGTAATATAAAATATCATCCCAATAACAAGAAATATGAGCTTTAAAAGGAATGACATAAAAGTGTGTACTTAAAAAGAAAGAGAGGAGTAGGAGCCCTTACCTCGGGTCCGACTTGACTCGATCGTTCTTTAATCTCCTGAATAATAAACTTGAGTTAATTTATACTTCCTTAAGAACCTTTTTCAAGTTCATTATTCCTTTTATATCACTTATTACCATGCCATAAACATTATGTAATCATTTAAGTTGATAATATTTGTTTTGCTGATATTTGGTTCTTAAGTCGAAAGTGGACTTCTTACAATTACATGTTGTTCGTGTGGCCAAATGTTTATTATATCCAGAATTGTATTCATGATTTAGATATCATATATATTTCTATATATCCAGTACATTCATGCATTTATAACATTACATAATCATTTAGAGGTAAGAAATGAAATGCACCGTTCATGGAGACGATAAGCCGTACGTACGCATGAACGCTACTTTAATTTCTATTTCGTATTTTATAGATTGGAATAATAATGATATAAAGGTATATTATAATTCCAGTATAATATGATATATAATATCATAGTTCCATCCTTTATACATCCCACATATGGTATTTAACGAATCAAATCACTTTGAGGGGGCGGTAGTCCGCACTTCCTTAAATGAAGATATCGCGTTTACCCATAATGGAAACCATAAAGGTATGCCCAAAATGAAAAAAAATAGAAGCTTAAGGAAAACATTAACATATTTTATATCATATATAAAAATAGTGACATCATAATGGCCACCTTTTAAGGTGTTAAATGAGTATTGAACAATCATCATTTCGGGAGGCAGAATTTCGCCATCCACGGAAACCGTATGTTCTTTAACCATTTGATGTAGTTGTGTGAGAGTGTATCTCGAATAATTCTTTTAACAACATCCTAGTATATTTAATATACTGGTGTTGTTACAAAAGAAATAAATAAAAAGAGTTTAGGGGGTTGGAGAAGAAAAATAAAACAAATGAACATGAGAGAATGAATTACCTTTAAAAGTGTAACTCCTTTTGATTTGAGCCTAAAGGCTCTCTTTGAAAGGATTCTGCCCAAAAGGAAATCTTCTAGGATTAGGATAGGAATGTGGAGAGAGTAAATGGGCAGGGGTTGGCCGAGCCAAAGGCTTGAGGAGTGTGTGAAATGAGGTAGAGGTGGGGGCCTTTTATAAGAGGAGAGGAGGGGCACTTTTGAAAAGTAAGAAATATTACTTTATTTGAAAATGTTTTTCGGTTTAAAAAGGTCCCACATTGATATAATTCGTGGATAAGGTGTTAAGGGTTCTAAATCCACCCATCCAATAAGTTTTGGACATGTTTAGTTCATAGATTATACATTATCTTTCCATTTTATTTAAATCGTTAAATAATGAGGTCATCGCTGCATCATCATGATGTCATAAATAATTTAATTTATTTAGTGTCTAAAAATTATAAAAAAATACTATGATGTAGGAAATCTTTCCAGATTTCCAATGATTATTTATAATAAAAAATATGATCTTTATAACCCCATGTAAAAATTGTTTTTGTAAAACATATGATGTTTGTGTCATTTTTACTTTTACATTAAATAAAAAGTTATTTATGTCATTTCCCAACCAAAGTAGCTACATGGGGTCCCCAAGTTGAACCATGGTTTTCTTGGTCGTCCATGACACAACCAATGAGTTTAGGACATGTGTCAAGCTCATCTTATTTTATTAATGCATTATTTTTACCTTAAACTACACTAATTACCACTAATCGCGATTCAAAACTTAATAAGTTACTATTCACCAAAAAATTATTTTTATTCCATTGAACCAAATTTTACTTATTAATGACAACCATGTATGTCGGATTTTTGAAATTCAAAACACAAAGATGGCAAAATTTCATTTAAACGGACAAATCAGTTTTTATAAGTACCACTTAGTGGTTTCACTATTCATAAAAAATTGATGTTTTTCAGAAAAATCCCAAAAATTCACCATAAGTTATATTTGATACTCCGAATTCAAAAATGAAGTCTATTTTACAAAATTCAAAACATATAATTAAGATTAATTAATTTAATAATTAATTCCTACTGTCAGAGCAAATAGCGTGTTTTTATGAAACAATAAGTATCAAAAGATTGACACTGGTTTAAGTCTCATTTCAAAGTGAAATTAATTCCAATGACCACTATTGGATTTAATGGTAAAAATATATTTTAATTTCACTTTAAAACCAATTCAAAAGATAATATAATCATATAAATAAATTAGATTAAAAAGATGTTTTGAATTAAAATACAACATTTTACACTATTCATTAAAAAATTGAACTTTATCGGAAAGATACCAAAAATTTACACAAAGTAAATTTTGATGTCCCGATTCTTAATAAGAGTTTTATTTGGTCCAAAAGAATGTTTAAGAGTGAACAAAACTATATTTAATGATGGTTCAACATCAAAAGGTGATAAGTGAACCTATAGTGAAAACTAGGGCATATGCACCTAAAATTGAATTCTTTCTGTATTTTAAGCCTCTATCCTTTATTGGATAAATGTAAAAACATTTAAAAACATATATAATCATATTTTAGTTATTTCTATCCATTCCCGCCATTACAACGGCTACATGTTAACTACCATTTAAAATAATATTATTTAATTATTAGAGTGCAACGTAAGATTCCCAAGAAACTCGTTGTTGCGTATTGGGTACACCATCGAGCATAGCATCCCCTTTAAAGTAATATTAATGTTTGATTCACAAATATGGGTAAATATAAAGATGTCATATTCTTTATTTACCTGGGGTATTACAGGGAGGTTCATATTTTTTCTCAGTACGTCCATATGTTTGATTAGTTTATTTTTTAGATTTTGGGGATGTAATTCCCTATGGTGGGAAGAATTTAATGTCTCAGTAATTCCATTTTTCTTAATTATATAAAATTATTCAAGAGACCACACACTTTGACGACACGTGATTCTGATGCCTACTGATCCCAAAAAGAAATTTTGTACTTTTTTTAAATATGCTAATGTAAACATGACCGTGGGGTTTTCTTACATTTTAATTGGTTATCGGATTGAAAATAAAATGGAACTTTTTAATTTAGAGCATTGTGATTTTCTTAGAAAAGACATTACTTTATTAGACAAGGGATGAACAGAAATGATAATTTTCATACGATTTGAAAAATAATAAAACCACATTAAAAAGTTATTTTATTTTGATCTCTCTTCCATTGAGTGGAAGACGATGATGTTGTGGTGTAGTGATGATGCGGCAACGAGTCACATCAATGGATGCCAACAATGGCTCGTTAACTCCTAGTGTAATGATGATTTAATGATGCTTGACAGTAACATTGTTTCATTAATGAAAAAGTAGAATGAAGTGATGTTGTAGTGTTGTAAATGTTTTGCGATGTGTTTTCTTTTTATAGTCTACCGTATAGGTAGAACATGGATTAATCTATAGGGATTCTCTGACGAAACTACAGTGGAAATTATCTTCAATGAAGACTGACGAACTTCAACATCTTCGACGCCCATTGATGATCGGAGCTGGAAGCGACGAATGATGACAATGTCTAGAACCCTCAAGGATAAATCACTCTAGTATCAAACGTCGACGAGGTGGGGGTTGTTTTATTTTTATGTTTTTCCCTAATCGTTTCAGGAAATGATAAATGTGGATCAACCCATGAACTAGTTGATCTGTGAATTTTGAATTTATGTGGAAGGTTATATTTATTTGAGGGATTATCAATATGGGAATTGTTTGTCTATCATTGATTGAAATAAAAACTATGAACCTCCCAGGATTATAAACCACTAACAATGAGAACGTGGGATAACACGAACAAGGCCCCAACACCTCCAAAATGTGTTTTCACTATGGTTGTACCTTCAAAGTGGCAGAAAGATGATTCTAGGACCTTTGCAATGAGGTTTGTGTTCCCTGAAGTGCGCAGGTGCAAGAGACCCAATGAACGGACCATTATAGCATGTTTGGTGGTCTTTCGAACATCTATCGGTGCTCTGCCAGGGCAGGAGGCTACAGATATCTTGCTGCAGTAGAAGGATGACGCAGCACCAGTCATGTACTGTGTACAGGGATGACCCACGTTCAGGCCATCCAATGGTTCGGTGAGCCGTGGTCACTTTACCTCGAAATGATGGGCCTCGTGCATTCACAAGGCCAGCGGGGACCAAGCATAGTAGCCAGCTACCTCCCGGCTAGGTGGTGCACCACCGGCCCACACCATGCATGTGAGACTTCAAGATGTTGGTTTGGTCTTGACTAGACCGTTTCATCATTCAATCTAGTGTATAAGGACTCATCCTTAAAACATTACATAATCTTGAATTAAATGAATAATTCACATTGGGGATATTTTCAGGTTTAGAGTTTTAGAGAATTAGGGCATAACCATTACATTTCAATGATTACAAAGTAGACACGTCTACCCAGTTTCCATTTTTTTCACAAAATAAAAACTCTTGAACAAAAGAGTCATGTCTAGTTCCATGTTTTAGACATCATGACAATTCATTGATCCCATCCTTGTACTTATTTGACTTTATGTCCTGTGAAAAACATTTCAAAAACATGGGATGTGTATAAAAGGCTCAGTAAGGGATATAAAAATACGGAAAGAAAACATTAGTCCATGTATACATAAGAATCAATGAAATCATACTTTACTCATAACAAATAAGTACTTTAACACACCTCATGAAATCATAAGATTTATGAATAACTCATAGAAATCAAAAGACATAAAGGTAACTCGAGGCATTCATAATATTCTTACATAGGGAGTATCCCTCATGGTTACATTTGGAATACCCATCAAAGTATATTACCTAAATAACATTGAATAAACCTTAGCATTTAAATCAATTGAGTCAACCAATGAATTGGAGAGCTATCTCAGGCTCACCCACCCTCATTTTATCACGGAACCACCCATCTTTTAAACAATTCCCAAGAACCATAACATTATTGTATCACATAAAACATAGATGAAGGAAACATAACATTTCAACATTTCAATCACAAGATATCAGTACATCACATCGGTATAAGAAAAACATTATCAGAACCAGTTTCAATACCAAAATAAAATAAAATTAAAACATGGTATTAATTTTTAATTAAAAAAGGTTATGGATTGTGAGGAAGCTGAAACTCAAATAATGGTCATGGCAGTGGAGATGTCATTTTCATCGCATACGTAAGACAAAAAAACATTCCTTTTGTCATTTAGTAAAACGCTTCATGTAAAAAGATTCCTTTTTAATGAAATGAAAATTAAAAATGGTTTTATATAACTTATAAAATAAAGTCATGTAGAAATCAAAAGATGCCTCAATGAAAGGATATTGACACGAAGTCCCATTCAAAGACGGTATCCTTATATTAAGGATAAATCAATTACATAATTATGTGTGACAAATATAAATACACCCAATATAAGTGGATATTAAGTCTAAACCAATTAGAGTTCATCCAATCATATTCATAGCATGACATAATCAAGAAGTAGAGGTTTAAACCATAGAATTTAAATTGTGTTAAGAAGTTCCCTTATAGAAATTCGACATCCTAACATCGTCACTTGAGAATTCAGAAAATTAGTCGACGAGTGATTAAAAGGGTATATCATCACTTGGAAATAAAACTCACAAAAATAAGGATATATAAGAACATATCACAACATAAGAATATGTAAATTAAAATACTTAACAAAAATATGTATTTTAAAAGAGGAGCTCGAAGGGATCCCTTACCAACTTGGTTAACTTTCAAAACATACACACCATGAAAGAATGACTATAAAACGTTGTTGTAAATACCCATAAACTAAAGTATATTACACAAATAGTAGAATAATGGGTTGTACATACACTACTCAAAGGAGATAGTGACATATATAACTTGAATCTCACGAGAATAAATATTGAGATAAAAACCCCTTACCTTATTGTAATAAATCGAGTCGTACGACCAAAAGGTAATAAGAAACAAATGAATCACATAATACCATGAATATAAATAGAATCATGATAATATATATCAAATTGAAGTAAAAAATACACCAAATGCAATAAATTATTGGTGAACAATGGAAATCTCACAGAATTAAAAGTGAGATAAGAAATCCCCTTACCTCAAGTCCGACTTGCCTTGTTCATTTTTTTATATTCCTGAATAATAAACATTGATCAATTTATAATTTCATAATGAATTAATTTAAAGTTTATTATTCAATTAATATAACATATTATCATGTTATAAAAATTATGTAATTATGTGAGTTCATATCAAACGTTTTGTGGATGTTCAGTACATGAGTCAAAAATGAACTTGTTTGAAAAGAATTTCCCATGTAGTTATAATTAAATCATCTACATAATGGAATTAATGATTGATATATCATATATATCCATTATATATTCATTTTATACTATTCCATAACATTTTGAGATAAAAACTGAAATGCACCGTTCATGAAGATGGTAGGTCGTACATACACATGAATGCTGCTTTCATTTCTTTGTCATATTAATAGAATTAAAACTAAACGAGACATATATATATTATAATTCCAGTATAATATATATGTTATATATGTAACATAATTTCAAAAATTACATTCTTTATAAATTCCATGTTTTGAATGAACGAGTCACATCACTTGAGGTGGCGGTAGTCCACACTTCCTCAGATGAAATTATCATAGTTCCACAACATGAAAAGCATAATGATGTGATATAAAAATAAATTTCAGAAGAATATAGAAAAAATAAATACCATATATTTCATATATAAATATAGTTGCATCATAATTTCCACCATGAAAGGTGTTAAAAGATGATTGAACAATCATCATTTTGTGAGGTAGTAATTCGCAACCCACAGAAACAGTATGTTATTTAACCATTAGATGGAGGTGTTTGTGAGTGTAGGTAGAGTATTTATCATAAAAACATTCTCGTATACTGAGGATACTGGTATTATTATGGGGTCAAATAATAAGAAGATAGTCGTGAGTGAAGAAGGAATATAAAAGAAAGAAACATGAGAGAATACATTACCTCTAAATCGGGTAACTCTTTTTGATTTGAGCCAAAGGCTTCCATGGAAAGAATTTTGTACAATGGTAGGATTCTAGGAGTTATATAGGGATGTGGAGAGATAATATGAGCAGAGGTTGGATGATCCTAGGGCTTGAGAGGTGTGGGTAAGGGGGTAGAGGTGGGGGACTTTTTTAAGAGGGAGGAGGGTCACTTTTGGAATGTCTTGAAATGTTATTTTATTATAATATGGTTTTCTAATTTTAAAGGGCCCACAATGATATATTTCAAGGATAAGGTGATAAGGGTTTGAAATCAACCCATACAATTTGTTTTAACATATTTAAGTCTTATATTTTACATTATCTTTTCATTTTTTTAAAATCAGTCATTAATGAGGTAATCACTACATCCTCGTGCTGTCATAAATAAATTTATTTATTTAATGTCCAAAAATTATAAAAAAATCCCATTATGTATGAAATAGTTCTATCTTTCCAATGAATATTTATAGTACAAGAGATCATTTATTTAACGAATATTAAAATTGTTTTACTTAGGATATACAAACCATTGTTATATTTCTCTTCTTTAAAAAAATAATGTCATAAATGTCACTATTACACCCATGTGACTCCATGGGCCCTCAAGTTCAGTAAAAAGCATAACATTGTCGTAAATTACTCAATAAAGATGATTTGGACACATGTTGGGGTAATTTTATATTATTATGATATTATTTCATTACCCTTAACTACATGATTACTAATTAATCATGATAATTAAAGGTAATTACCGTCATTACTGTTCATAATGTCTGAAAAAAAGAATCTTAATTACATAATTTGGACCTTATGATTCAAAATATGGAATCAATTTTACCAATTTCTATACACATCATTTTTAGTAATTAATTTAAAAATAATTTACGTTGTCAAAACCAAAGACGAGTATTTAAGAAGTAAAATTTATCAAAAGATTGACTTGTTTTTATATCCAAATGAAAAGTCAATTTACTTCCAATGTACAGCATTGTATTAAGTTATAAAAAAATTCTATTAAACTTTAAAACCAATTAAATGTACCATATAACTATATAATTTAATTTGATGAAAAAGATGTTTTGATGAAAAATGCAGTATTTATCATTATTCATTAAAAATGAACATTTGTGAGAAAAATACAAAAAATTTATCCAAAGTAATTTTGATATTCCAAATTAGAAAATGATGTCCATTTTACCAAATTAAAAACATATAAGTTGTTTTAAATAATTTTATAATTAATCCCTGTTGTCAAAACATATAGCGTGTTTTTAAGAAACAATATCTATCAAAAGATTGACACTTGTTTATGTCCAATTTAAAAATGAAATTTATTCTAATGACCACCACTGAATTACATGGTAAAATTATATTTCAACTAAACCTAAAACCCAATTAAAAAGATAATATAACTATATAAATAAGTTAGATTAAAGCAAGGTTTTGAATTAAAATACCACATTTTCAAAATTCATTAAAAATGAAATTTATCGAAAAAGTACCAAAAATTTACACAAACTAAATTTTGATGTCCCTATTCTAAAAAAGAATTTTATTTTTTCAAATATAAAATATGAAATCATCAAAAAGTATTTTTTAAAAGGGTTCTCTGTCAAATAGCGGTTACTCGACCTTTTGAAGAACATCATAATTTTTCTTCTTACAATCAATTTTTTTTCATATTTTAAGCCTCTAAATATTATTGGATAAATGTAAAAATATTTAACAAACATATATAATAATTTTGTAGTTATTTCCTTTCATTCTAGCCCTTACAATGGCTAGGAGTGAATTACCATTTAAAATAATATTATTATATTATTAGTGTGCGGTATATGATTTCAAAGAAACTCATTATTGCGTATTGGGTATGCCAACAAACATAGCATTCCATTTAAAGTAATATTAACATTATCTTAAAAAATATTAATAAATATAAAAAGGTCATTTTCATTATTTACCCGAGATGTTACATCCTTCCCCCCATTTTTGGGAATTGCCTCATTGCAATTTTAAAATTGGTCTCAAAAACTTCATTGAAAGCCCTACATCAGAAAAAGAGTAAATTAAACGATCATTTTAAAAGAATGAAATAAAAGTACAAAGGTCACCTGAGAAAACATATATTAGGATTCCATGAAAATATGTATATTGAAGAGAAAACAAAGGGTCATGTTCTGATAGAGAGTGATAGAAAACATGTTTAGAGAAAGTTAACCACCCGAAAATCACAACCTTGTGATGGGTTAAACAATATTTGATTCCCCAGTAGAAAAAGATAACATAAAACATTTTTTTATTAAGTTACTTATAATTGAGGAATTTATTTATGAGCTTAAATAAATCATAATGAAACATACTTACTTATCAAGTAGACATTCATCTCTTAGTAGATTTCTTATACAAACTCATATTTTCTCCAAAAGATGAGTATTTAGGATGACTTGTTAACATTAAGAGTGCTATGATCAACTTATTGATAATCACCTAATCTATAAAACATGAACTATATATTTTCCATTCCTTTATAACTTAACAAAAACCAAAATTGTTAGTACAATATTAGATAAACCCCAAAAAAGAAAAATCTATTACAAAAGAAAACTACTCTTAATCTCAAAAATTCGACAAAAATAACCCAAGGTTCAAGAAAGACCATTAAATAAACAATTATCAATAAAATTCCTCAATGTAATCCAATATAAGATTGAAACCCAAATATCCAAAGGATTTAATCACATAGTCTTCTAAGTTAAATCTTAACATTTATCTCCAAATAACATCAGTTACTCTTAAATTCTCATACTGAAAGTAATTAACCTAATCATATATCCTTCATGATAGGTTAATCTTTTCCCAAAAACCAATTTATTTCTGATTCATAAGATTATATATCTAAAGATAATTAGTCATACTAAACTGGGACTTCCCGAAGACCAGTGGTAGGTGATAAATACCAGTCACACTTTTGTTGTGGGTTCGATTCCCACAGCTTCATCCGACGCGACGGGTTGTCACACAGTTTGTGTGTGGTCCCTTTTTAAAAACTACTTAATTTGATAATATTCCCAAGAAGAGATAAATTCATCAAAAATAACAATAACATTTTTTAATCGCAAAGGTTTTCTAATAAAATTCTTTTTGCATCCCAAAATGTATTAACTGGTAATTACCTCAAATTCAAGGATCAAATAAACCAAAATGGTTCTTTATAAATATATACACAAAAGAAAAGATAATTATTCCTTGGATAAAATTTTCATATATCAATCATCAGGGATACACATACTATAAAAAGTATTCTAATGTAATCTCATCATCAAAACATATGTAATACTTTTAAGAATTTCACCATCGTAAAATCTACTATAACTCTTTAATCCCTTATATGTTGACTTTTTACTCATTCAACATTCTTCATAATCCATTAACCATTCCATTCCAAATTATTCTATAATACTTCATTCCTTCAAACAAAATCTTGAGTCATATCATAAGATTTCAATAATAGGAAAACATATGTTAATAAATAATACATATCTTTCATTGTTCATTGTCATTTTCTTCATCCTCAATCGAAATGGAAGTAGGTATTCATAAAAAAAGTTGTTCAATCCTGGTGATCACATTCTCGAAACTTCTTCGTAGGACATGTGTTTCCATAATGACCATGCACACCACATTTAAAACATTCAATTGATCCTTTAGAAATAACTTCTTTCCATTTCCAAGAGTAAACTAGATGATTCCTTTTTCCATGGCAGGTTCATGGTTTATGACCATTATTTCCCCATCTATAGCATCTTTTTGACGATTTGAAAAATTTTACTATGCGTTTCTTTCCACATCTTTGACAAATAGGTTTTTGAACATTCTTACCTTTATGATTAGTACCTGATCATCCGTAGAGATTGGTTTCTCACATTTATGATGCATTTATAAAATTCAATAAGCATCATGTGGTCAATCACAACTCTAGATAGTCGGTTTAGAATTACCAAAAGAGTTCTCATTGCAACTCCCATATCATTTAGTTGCTCTTTCCAAAAACCTTCATAGTTTTCTTCACATCCACTTTTACTTTGGTGCCGGCTAGATCCATCCATTTACTAAAACCAAAAAGATCAGTGTGATTATATCAGTAAAATCATCATATAATATCTTATGAGGAGGGTAAATACTAAGATATAATTATTCATGTTATCATAAACTAATTCACTTTATAAAAATAAATATGAATCTTTCTAAAATCCTAACCATTATGGTAATTTCACTTGTGCTTAAAGAATACTTTAACCTCTAAAGTTATCTAAACCAACCTCTGATACCAACTATAAGGACCCGACATTAAAAAATTACACAATATTGAATTAAATAAATAATTCACATTGATGATCTTTTCAAGTTTAGAGGTTTAGAGAATTATGACATAACCATTACATCTCAATGATTAGAAAGTAGACACATCTACTCAGTTTCCATTTTTTCCACAACATAAAAACTCTTGAGCAAAATAGTCATGTCCAGTTCCATGTTTTAGACAGCATGAACTTTCCTTGATCCCATTCTTGAACCTATTCCACCTTATGTCCTGTGAAAAAAATTCCAAAAACTTGGGATGAGCATAAAAAGTTCAGTAAGGGATATAAGAATACGCAAAGAAAACATTATTCCATGTAAACATAAGAATCAATGAAATCATACTTTACTCATAAAACATAAGCACTTTAACATAAATCATGAAATCATAATATTTATTAATAACTCATAGAAATCATAAGATATAATGGTAACTTGAGGCATTTATAACATTCTTACATAGGGTGTAACCCTCATGGTTACAATTGGAATTCCCATCACAGTATATTCCATAAATCTCTTCAGAGAAACCTTATCATTTAACTCATTCACGTTACCCAATACATTGAGGAGCTATCTCGGGCTCAAACACCCTTAGTTTATCACTAAACCACCCAACTTAATATATAATGCCCAAGAAACATAACATAATTGTATCACATTAAACAGGCATAAAGGAAACATAAAATTTCCACATTTCAATCAAAAGATATCAATACAACACATTGATATAAACAAAACATTATTAAAACCATTTTCAATTCCAAAATAAAAGATAATTAAAACATGGTATTTATTATTCATTTAAAAAAGTTATGGATTGTAGAGGAATCTTGAACTCAAATAATGGTCACGGCGGTAGAGAAGTCGTTGTCGCCGCATACTTAATACAAAAAACATTCCTTTTTTCTATTTAGTAAAATGATTTGTGTAAAAATATTCCTTTTTAAGGAAATGAAATGTCAAAAGGGTTTTATACACCATATAAAATAGAGTCGTATAGAAATCAAATGATTCCTTAATGAAAGGAGATTAAGATGAAGTCCCATACAAAGACGATATCCTTTGATTATGGATAAATCAATTACATAATTTTGTGTGACAAATATAAATACACAAAATATAAGTGGATATTAATTGTAAAATGGTAAGAGTTCATCCACACATATTCATAGCACAACATAATCAAGAAGTGGAGGTTTAACCCAAATAATTGAAATTGGGTTAATAAGATCCCTTACAGACATTCGACAGCCTAACTGCGTCACATCAAAATTTAGAAAACGAGTTGAGGAGAGGTAAAAAGGGTATCTCATCACATGGAAATATAATTTACAGTAATAAGGATATATAATAACATATCCAAACATATGATTATGTAAATTAAAAGACCTAACAAATAGATGTTTTTTAAAAATCAAAGGGTGAAAGGTTCCCTTACTGACTTGGGTAACTTTCGAAACATACACCCCATGAAAGAAGGGCTATACAACGTTGATGTAAATACCAATAAACAAAATTATATTAAAAAACGAGTATAATAATGTGTAGTACATACACCACTCAATGGAGATATTGACATATATAGCATGAATCTCATGGGAATAAATAATGAGATAAACTACCCCTTACCTCATTGTAATAAATAGACTCATATGACTAAAATATAATTAGAACCAAATTATCAAAATAATACCATGAATATAAATATAATAATGAAAATATATATCAAACTAAAGTACAAAATACACCACATGAAACAAATAATTGGCGAACAATAGAAATCTCACGGAATTTAAAGTGAGATAAGAAATCCCCTTACCTCATGTCTGACTTGTCTTGTTCGTTTCTTTATATTCCTAAATAATAAACTTTGGTAAATTTATAATTTCTTAATTAATTCCTTTAAATTTTATTATTCAATTAATATCACATATTATCATGTTTTAATAATTAGTTAATTATGTGAGTTCATATCATACGTTTTGTCGATGTTCGGTATATGAGTATAAAATGAACATGATTGAAAAGAATTTTCAATGTAGTTATAAGTACATCATATCTAGACCGGTATTAATGATTTTAATATAATATAGATCCTGTATATATAAATTTTATACTATTCCCTAACATTTGTGGATAAAAAATGAAATGTGTCGTTCATGGAGACGGTAGGCCGTACCTACGAATGAACGCTACTTTCATTTCATTGTCATATTAAATGAATTAAAACTAATGAGAAATATATATATGTATATATATATATATTATAATTATAGCATAATGTATATGTTATATAGGTAACATTAGTTCATTAATTACATTCTTTATAAATTCCATGTTTGGCATTAACGATTCACATCACTTGAGGGGGCGGTATTCCACACTTCCTCATATGAAATTATCACAGTTCCCCAACATGAAAAGCATCACGATGTGATTTAAAAATAAAATTCAGAAGCATATAGAAAAAATAAATACTATTTATATATTATATAAAAATAGTGATATCATAATGACCACCATTAATGGTGTTAAAATAAGATTGAACAATCATTGTTTCGTAAGGCAGTAATTCCCCAACCAAAGAAACAGAATGTTCTTTAACGATTAGAAGGATGTGTGTCTGAGTGTAGGTAGAGTCATTATCATAACATAATACTAGTATATTGATTATACTGGTGTTATTCTGGGGTCAAATATTAAGAATATAGTGGTGATTGAAGAAGGAAAATAAAAGAAAGCAACTCAAGAGAAGACATTACCTCTAAATCGAGTAACTATTTTTGATTTGAGCCAAAAGATTCCTTGGAAAAACTTCTACCCAAAGAGAGGCTTCTAAGAGTGAGAGAGGAATATAGAGAGACAATATGATCAAAGGTTTGAAGAGCTAAAGGCTTTGATAGGTGTTGGTAAGTGGGTAGAGTTGGGAGCCATTTATAAGAGGGAGGAGGGTCACTTTTGGAAAGTCTTGAAATGTTAATTTATTAGTAAATGGTTTTCATATATTAAAGGTCCCAAAATTATATATTTTGAGGATAAGGTGATGAGGGTTATAAATCCACACATAAAATAGGTTTTAGACAAGTGTACATCTTAGATTTCACCTTATATTATCATTTTATTTAAATCGTTCATTAATGATGTAATCACTGCATCCTCATGCGGTTGTAAATAAATTTATTTATTTAATGTCTAAAAATTAAAAAAATATACCATGATGCATGAAATATTTTTAGATATCCAATGAATATCTATAGTCTAAGAGATCATTTATGTAAACAATATTAAAATTGTTTTAATTAGTATATACAAACCTTTGTTATATTTCTATTCTTATAAAAAAATAAAGTCATAAATGTCACTATTACACCCATGTAACTCCATGGGCCCTCATGTTCGGTAAAAATAATCACATGGTCAGAAATGAATCAAAAAAGATGATTTGGACACATGTTGGGGTCATTTAATATTTTTATGATATTATTTTATTACCCTTATTTACTGGATTACTAATTAATCACGATAATTAATGATAATTACCGTTGTTACTATTCATAATATCCAAAAACAAGTGATTCTTCATTACATAATTTGGAATTTATGAATACAGATATTTAATCCATTTTACCAAATTCAAAACACATGAAATTTCAGTAATTAATTTAAAAATAATTCCCATTGTGACAACCAAAGACGGGGTTTTAAGAAGTAAAATTTATCAATAGATTGACTATTTTTTACATTCAATTGAAAAGTGAAATTAAATCCAATGAAAAACATTGTATTAAGTGATAAAAAAATAATTAAATTACACTTTAAAACCAATTAAAAGTACCATAAAACTATATAATTAAATTAGATGAAAAAGTAGTTTTGAAGTAAAATGCATTATTTTTCACTATTCATTAAAAATGAACATTTGTCAAAAAAATACCAAAAATTTATCCAATGTAAATTTGATATTCCAAATTAAAAAATGATTTCTATTTTACCATATTCAAATCATATAAGTTTCTTTAATTAATTTTATAATTAATTCTCATTGTCAAAACAAATAGCGTGTTTTTTAAAAACAATATCTATCAAAAGATTGAAAATTTTTATGTCCAATTTCAAAATGAAATTAATTTCAATGAAAACCATTGGATTAAATGGTAAACATATATTTAAACTAAACTATAAACCCAATTAAGATGATAATTTAACTATATAAATAATCTATATTAAAATGATTTTTTGAATTAAAATCCAACATTTGCATTATTCATTAAAAAATGAACTTTATCGGAAAAATAAAAAAAATTACACAAAGTAAACTTTTATGTCCTTATTCAAAATAAGGATTTTATTTTGTCTAATATAACATATAAAATTGACCAAAAGTAGTTTTAAAAATGTTTCTCCATTAAATCGTGGTTAATCAACCTCATAAAGAACATTAAAATATTTATGCTTATAATCGAATTCGTTTCTTATTTTAAGTCTCTAAATTTTATTGGATAAATGTAAAAATATTAAACAAACATATATAATAATATTTTAGTTAGTTCAATTCATTCCCACCATTATAATGGTTAGGAATTAACTACCATTACAAATAATATAATTATATTATTATTGTGCAATGTAAGATTTCAAATAAACTCATTGTTGCGTATTGGGTACGCCATCGAACATAGAATTCCCTTTAAAGTAATATTAACATTTTATTAACAAATATTCATAAATATGAAAATTTCATATTCTTTATTTACCCTGGATTTTACATCCTTCCCCACTTTTCGAGAATTGCATCCTCGCAATTTTAAAATTGGGCTCGAAAACTTCATTGAAATCCCCACATCAGAAAAGGAGTAAATAAAACTATCACTTTAAAAGAATTAAAGGAAAGTACAAAGGTCACCCGAGACAATGAATACTAGGATTCCATGAAAACATGGATATATAAGAGAAAATAATGGGTCAAGTTCTGATGGAGAGGGATAGAAAACATGTTTAGGAGAATGTTAACCACCAAAAAATAACAGACTTGTGATGGGTTGAATGATATTTGATTCCCCAGAAGGAAAATTTAACAGACAACGTTTTTGTTTTAAATTAATTTTAATTGAGTAATTTATTTATGAGCTCAACTAAATCATAAGGAAACATACTTACTTGTCATGTATACTTTCATCTCTTACTTGATTTCTTACACAAACTAATATTTTCACCAAAAGATGAGAATTTAGGATGACTTGTTCACATTAAGAGCACTATAATCAACTTCCTGATAATCACCTAATCCGTAAAAGTTGAACTATATATTTCCCATGTCTTTAGACCTTATCTAAAACCAAAATTATTAGTACAAGATTAGATAATCCCTAAAAGGATAATCTTTTACAAAAAGAAACACTACTCTTAATCTCAAAAATTCAACAAAAAGAACCCAAGGCTCTAGAAGGACCATTCAATTAACATCTATCCATAAAATTACTCAATGTAATCCAATCTAAGATTGAAACCCAAATCCGTGAAGGATTTAATCACATATTCTTCCAAGGAAAATATTAACATTTATCTCCAAATAAAATCAGTTACTAATAAAGTCACATACTTAAAAGTAATTAACCGAATCACATATCCTTCATGATAGGTTAATCATTTACCAGAGAAAAAATTATTCCTGATTCATAAAATCAACTATCTAAAAAGAATTAGTCATGCTAACCTGGGACTTCACGTAGTCAAGTGGTAGGTGACAAATACTAGTCTCACTTTGGTTGTGGGTTCGATTCCCGCAGCTTCGTCCGACATGATGGGTAGCCACACGGTTTGTGTGTTGTCCCTTTTTAAAAAGTAAATAAATTTATAATATTCCCAAAAAGAGATAAATTCATCAAAAATAAACATAACATATTTTAACCAGAAAGGTTATCTAAGAATTTAGTTTTGCATCCCAAAATGTATTAACTGGTAATTACATCAAATTCAAGGATCATATAAACCAAAATGGGTCTTTATAAATATATCCACAAAAGAAAAGATAATTATTCCTTGAATAAAATTTTCATATATCAAACATCAGGGCTACACATACTATAATAATTCATCTAATGTAATCTCATTATCCAAAGAGCCTTAATAAATTTAAGAATTTCACCATCCTAAAATCTACCATAACTCTTGAATCCATTATATGTTGACTTTTTACTCATTCAACATTCTTCATGATCCATTAACCATTCATTTCCAACTTATTCCGAAATACTTCATTCCTACAAACAAAATCATGAATCATATCTTAAGTTTTCAATAATAGGAAAACATATGTTATGAAATAATACATACCCTTCATTGGCCATTGTCAGTTTCTTCATCTTAAATCAGAATGGCATTAGGTATTGGTAAACGAATATTTATATCATCCTTGTGATCATATTCCTGAAACATATTCGTAGGACATGTGTTTGCATAATGACCATGAACACCAAATTTAAAACATTCAATTGATCCTTCAAAAATAAATTCTTTCCTTTTCCAAGAGTCAACTACATGCTTCATTTTTCCATGGTAGGTTATTTCTTTATGACCTTAATTTCCACATCTATAACACCTCTCTATCCCCTTGAAACATTTTCCTATGTGTTTCTTTCCACATCTTTGACACATAGGTTTTTGAACATTGTTACCTTTATGATTATTACCTGATCTTCCATATAAATTTGTTTCACGCATATATGATGCCTTATATAAATCACTAAGGTTCAGGTGGTCAATCATGACTCAAGATAGATGGTTGAGAGTAAACACAAGAGTTCTCATTGAAGCCCACATATCATTTACTTTCTCGTTTATAATACCATCATAGTTTTCTTCACCTCCACTGTTAGTTTGGTGCCTACTATATCCCACCATTTACAAAAACCAAAAAGGTCAGTGTGAGTATATCAGTAAAATCATCATATAATATCTCATGAGGGGCGTAAAAACTACGATATAATTATTCATTTTATCTTAAACTAATTCACTTTATAAAATTAACTATTACTCTTTATAAAATCTTAACCATTATGGTAATGTCACTTGTCCTTATAGAATTCTGTAATCTCTAATGATATCTAAACCTACCTCTGATACAAACTATAAGAACCCAAACATAGAACATTACATAATCTTGAATTAAATGAATAATTCACATTGAGGATCTTTTCAGGTTTAGAGTTTTAGAGAATTAGGACATAACCATTACGTCTCAATGATTACAAAGTAGACACATCTACTCGGTTTCCATTTGTTCACAAAATAAAAATTCTTGAACAAAAGGGTCATGTCTTGTTCCAGGTTTTAGATAGCATGAAATTTCCATGATCCCATCCTTGACCTTATTCCACTTTATGTACTATGAAAAACATTTCAAAAAATCGAGATGAGCATAAAAAGCTTAGTAAGGGATATAAAATTACGTAAAGAAAACATTAGTCCCTATATACATAAGAATCAATGAAATAATTCATTACTCATAAAATAGAATCACTTTAACATACCGCATGAAATCATAATATTTATGAATAACTCATAGAAATCATAAGACAAAAAGGCAACTTGACACATTCATAACAATCTTATGTAGGGAGTAACCCACATGGTTACATTTGGAATACCCATAATAGTATATTCCATAACTCTTTTTAGAGAAAAATTAGCATTTAACTCCTTCGTGTTACCCAATGCATTGAATATATATCTCGTTCTCACTCTCCATTAGTTTATAATGGAACCACCCGACTTCATAAACAATGCCCAAGAACCATTACATAATCGTATCACATAAAACATGCATAAAGGAAACATAACATTTCCACATTTCAGTCACAAGATATCAATACAAAACATTGATACAATCAAAACATTATCAGAACAATTTTCAATACTAAAATAAAAGATAATTTATAGATCATATTTATTATTCATTTAAAAAAGTTATGGCTTGTAGAGGAAGTTGAAACTGAAATAATGGTCACGGCGGCGGAGAAGTCGTTGTCGCGACATACATAAGATAAAAAAATTTCCTCTTGTCATTTAGTAAAATGATTCGTGTAAAAAGATTCCTTTTGAATCAAATTAAAATTCAAAAGTGTTTTATACACCATATAAAATAAAGTCATGTAGAAATCAAATGATTTCTCAATGAAAAGAGATTGAGACGAAGTCCCGTACAAAGACGGTATCCTTAGATTAATGATAAATCAATGACATAATTATGTGTGAAAAATATAAATACACCCAATATAAGTGGATATTATGTGTAAAACAATCATAGTTCATCCACACATATTAATAGCACAACGTAATCAAGAAGTAGAGGTTTAAGCCAAAAAAATATAAATTGGGTTAAGAATTTCCCTTACAGAAATTCGACAGCCTAACATCGTCACCTTAAAATTCAGAAAATGAGATGATGAGAGATAAAATGGGTATATAATACCTTGGACAAATATATTAAATCAATATGAATATATAAGAATATATACCAACATTAGAAGATGTAAATAAAAATACCTAACAAAAAGAAGTCTTTTAAAAAGAGGAGTGTGAAAGGTTCCCTTATCGACTTGGTTAACTTTCCAAATGTACACCCCATGAAAGAAAGACTATAAAAACTTTATGTAAATACCCATAATCAAATTTATATTACACAAAATTTAGAATAATGGATATTACATACACCACTCAATGGATATATTGACATATATATCACGAATCTCACAGGAATAAATAGTGAGATAAAAATCCCTTACCTCTCTGTAATAAATCGAGTCATATGACCAAAAGATAATAAGAACCAAATGAATCACATAATACCATGAATATAAATAGAATAATGATAATATATATAAATTAAATTACAAAATACCCCACATGCAATAAATAATTGGCGAATAATGGAAATCTCACTGAAATAAAAGTGAGATAAGAAATCTCCTTACCTCAAGTCCGACTTGTCTTGTTCATTTATTTATATTCCTAATTAATAAACATTGGTAAATTTATAATTGCTTAAGTAATTACTTTAATGTTTATTATTCAATTAATATCTCATATTATCATGATATAATATTTAGTTAATTATGTGAGTTCATATCATACGTTTTGTCGATGATCTGTACATGTGTCAAAAATGAAAATGTTTGAAAAGATTTTCCCAAGTAGTTATAAGTAAATCATCTCAAGAATGGTATTAATGATTTAAAAATCATAAATATCCAATATATATTTATTTTATACTATTCCCAAACATTTGGAGGTAAAAAATGAAATGCACCATTCATGGAGACGGTAGGCCGTACGTACGCATGAAAACTACTATCATTTCATTGTCATATTAAAAGAATTGAAACTAAATGAGACATATATATATATATATATATTATAATTCCAGTACAATATATATGTTATATAAGTAACATTATTTCATCAATTACATTATATATAAATTTCATCTTTGGCATGAACGATTCACATCACTTGAGGGGGTGGTAGTCCACACTTCCTCATATGAAATTATCGTAGTTCCACAACATGAAAAGCATAACGATGTGATTTAAAAATAAAATTCTGAAGCATATAGAAAAAATAAATACCATATATATCATATATAAATACAGTGACATCACAATGGCCACCATGAAAGGTGTTAAAAGAAGATTGAACAATCATCGTTTCGTGAGGAAGTAATTCACCAACCATAGAAAAAGTATGTTCTTTAACCATTAGACAGAGGTGTGTGTGAGTATAGTTAGAGTATTTATCATAAAAAAATTGTAGTATATTTAGGAAACTGTTGTTTTCATGGTGTAAAATAATAAGAAGATAGTGGTGAGTGAATAAGGAAAATAAAAGAATGAAACTCAAGAGAACACATTACCTCTAAATCTGGTAATGCTTTTTGATTTGAGCCAAAGGCTTCCTTGGAATGAATTCTTCCCAAATTGAGGCTTCTAGGAGTGAGAGAGGGATGTGTAGAGATAATATAAGCAATGGTTGGACGATACAAGGGCTTTACAGTTGTCCGTATGGGGTTAGAGGTGGGGTCCTTTTATAATAGGGAGGAGGGTCACTTTTGGAATGTCTTGAAATGTTACTTTATTATAAAATGGTTTTCAGATTTTAATGGTCCCACAATGATATATTTCGAGGATAAGGTGACAAGGGTTCTAAATCAACCCATCCAATAGGTTTTTGACAACTGTATGTCTTATATTTCACCTTATTGTTTCATTTTATTTAAATCATTCATGAATGAGGTAATCAATGCATCATCATGGTGTCATAAATAAATTTATTTATTTAATGTCTAAAAATTATAAAAACAATTACCATGATGTAGGAAATAATTTTACCTTTCAAAATATTATTTATAGTCTAAGATATCATTTATCTAAACAAAATTAATTTTTTTTTACTTAGGATATACAAACCATTGTTATATTTCTCATCTTTAAAAAAAATAATGTCATAAATGTCACTATTACACCCATGTGACTCCATGGGCCCTCATGTTTGGTAAAAATATATCCATGGTCGGCCATGACTCAAACAAGAGGATTTTTTCACATGATGGGGTCATTTTATATTATTATGATATTATTTTATTACCCTTAACTACCCGATTACAAAATAATCACGATAAATAAAGATAATTACCGTCGTTACTATTCATAATATCTAAAGAAAAAAGTCTTAATTACATAATTTGGAACTTCTGATTCCGAAATGTAATCCATTTTACTAATTTCCAAATAATTAAATTACAGTAAATAAGTTAAAAATAATTCTCGTTGTCACAAACAAAGACGTGTTTTTAAGAAGTAAAATTTATCAAAAGATTGACATGTTTTTAAATCCAATTAAAAAGTGAAATTACTTCAATGAACAAAATTGTATTAAGTGATAAAAAATTAATTCAATTAAACTTTAAAACCAATTAAATGGACCATATTAATATATAATTAAATTAGATTAAAAATCAGTTTTGATGTAAAATGCAGTATTTTTCAATATTCATTAAAAATGATCATTTGTCAGATAAATACCAAAAATTTATCCAAATTAAATTTGATATTACAAATTAAAAAATAATGTCAATTTTACCAAATTAAAATTACATAAGTTTCAAGAATTAATTTCATAATTAATTTCTACTGTCAAAACAAAAAGCGTGTTTTTAAGAAACAATATCTATCAAAATATTGACACTTGTTTTTGTCTAATTTCAAAATTAAATAAATTCTGATGACCACCATTGGATTAAATGGTAAATATATATTTCAACTAAAATTTAAATCCAATTAAAAATATAATCTAACTATATAAATAAATTAGATCAAAAGGAGGTTTTGAATTAAAATACAACATTTTCAATATTCATTAAAAAATGAACATTATCTGGAAAAAAATTACACAGCGTAAATTTTGATGTCCCGATTCTAAAGAAGGATTTTATTTTGTCAAATATAAAATATAAAATTGTCAAAAAGTAGTTTTAAAAAGGTTTCCCCATCAAAAGGTGGTTAATTGACCTTTTAATGAACAATAGAATATTTATGCTTAAAATAGAATTCTTTTATTATTTTACGCCTGTAACTTTTATTGGATAAATTTAAAAATATTTAACAAAAATATATCATAATTTTTTAGTTATTTCTATTCATTCCCTCCATTACAATGGATAGGCGTTAACTACCATTTAAAATAATATTATTATATTATTATTGTGCAAAGTTAGATTTCAATGAAACTCATTTTTGCGTATTGGGTACGCCATCGAACATATCATTCCATTTAAAGTAATATTAACATTTTATTCAAATATATTGATAAAAAAAATTGTAATATTATTTATTTACCTGATATGTTAGATCATTCCCCCCATTCTGGGAATTTCCTCCTCACAATTTTAAAATTGGGCGCAGAAACATTATTAAAATATCCACATCGGAAAAAGAGTTAATTAAACTATCACTTTAAAAGAAAGAAAGATAAATACAAAGGTCACCCTAGACAAAAGATACTAGGATTCCATGAAAACATGGATATGGAAGAGAAAAAAGGGTCAAGTTCTGATGAAGAGTGATAGAAAACTTGTATAAGAGAAAGTTAACCACCAGAAAATCACAAAATTTTGATGGGTTAAACAGTATTTGATTCCCTAGTAAGAAAAGATAATAGACAACGTTTTTGTTTTAAGTTACTTTTAATTGAAAAATTTATTTATGAGCTTAACTAAATCGTACGGAAACATACTTACTTGTCATGTAGACTTTCATCTCTTACTTGATATCTTACACAAACTCATATTTTCTCCAAAAGATGAGTATTTATGATTACTACATCACATTAAGAGCGCTATAATCAACTTATTGATAATCACATAATCCATAAAATATGAACTATATAATTCCCATGTAATTAGACCTTAACCAAAACCAAAATTTCTAGTAAAAGATTAGATAATCCCCCAAAATGATAATCTTTTACAAAAAGAAAAACTACTCTTAATCTCCAAAATTCATCAAAAAGAACCCAAGGTTAAAGAAAGTCCATTAAATAAATAGTTATCCATAAAATTCTTAAATGTATTCCAATCTAAGATTGAATCCCAAATCTCTGAATAATTTAATAACATAGTCTTCCAAGGTAAATCTTAAAATTTATCTCCAAATAAAATCAGTTACTCTTAACATCTGATACAAAAAAGTAATTATCCTAATCACATATCCTTAATGATAGGTTAATCATTTCCCAAAAACAAACTTTTTACTGATTCATAAGATAATCTATAAAAAAAAATAATTCATACTAACATGGGACTTCACATATTCCTGTGGTAGGCGATAAATACCAGTCACACTTTGGTTGTTGGTTCGATTCCCACAGCTTCGTCCAACGCGACAGGTTTCCATATGGTTTGTGTGTTGTCCCTTTTGAAAAACTACAAAATTTTAAAATATTCCTAAAAAGTGATAAATTCTTCAAAAATAACCATAACATATTTTAACCACAAAGGTCATCAAGTAACATTCATTTTTCATCCCAAAATGTGTTAACAGGTAATTACCTCAAATTCAAGGATCATATAAAGCAAAATGGTTCTTTATAACTATATCCACAAAAGAAAAGATAATTATTCCTTGAATACAATTTTCATATATCAATCATCATGGGTACACATACTATAAAAAGTCATCTAGTGTAATCTCATCATAAAAAAAGCTTTAATACATTTAATAATTTCACCATCCTAAAAATCTACCATTACTCTTGAATCCCTTATATATTGACTTCTTACTCATTCAACATTATTCCTGATCTATTAACCATTCCATTCCATATTATTCTGAAATACTTATATCCTACAAACAAAATCATGAATTGTATCTTAAGATTTCAATAATAGGAAAACATATGTTAAGAAATAATCCATACCATTCATTGGTCATTGTCAGATTCTTCATCCTCAATCGGAATGGCATTAGGTATTGGTAAAAAAATATTTGTACAATCCTAGTTATCCCATTACCGAAAATTCTTTCTAGGAAATGTGTTTTCGTATTGACCATGCACACCACATTTAACACGTTCAATTGATCATTCAGAAAGAACTTATTTACCTTTCCAAGAGTCAACTAGAAGTTTCCTTTTTCCATGGAAATTTCATGATTTATGACCTTTATTTCCTCATCTATATCATCTTTCAGTCCCTTTGATACATTTTCCTATGTGTTTATTTCCATATCTTTGACACATAGGTTTTTTAACATTCTTACATTTATGATTATTACCTGAACATCCGTAGAGTTTTTTTCTCACAAATATGATGCCTCATATAAATCACTAAGGTTCAGTTGGTCAATCATGACTCTAGATAGTTGGTTGAGAATAACCACATGATTTCTCATTGTAGCTCCCATATCATTTAGTTTCTCATTCAGAAAACAATAATAGGTATCTTTACATCAACTATTACTTTGGTACCTTGTGGATCCATCCATTTACTAAAACCAGAATGGTCAGTGCGAGTATATCGGTAAAATCATCATATGATATCTTATGAGGAGGGTAAATACTAAGATGTAATTATTGATGTTATATTAAACTCATTCACATTATAAAAATAGCTATGACTCTTTCTAAAATCCTAACCATTATTGTAATGTCACTTGTGCTTAAAGAATACCCTAACCTCTAAAGTTATCTAAGCCGACATCTGATACCAACTATAAGGACCCGACCTTAAAACATTACATAATCTTGAATTAAAAGAATAATTTACATTGAGTATCTTTTCAGGTTTAGAGTTTTAGAGAATTAGGTCATAACAATTACATATCAATGATTACAAAGTGGACACATCTACCCAGTTTCCATTTTTTTCACAAAAGAAAAACTCTTGAACAAAAAATTCATTTCTAGTTCCATGTTTTAGACAGGATGACATTTCCTTGATCCCATCCTTGACCCTATTCCACTTTATGTCCGGTGAAAAACACTTCAAAAACTTGTGATTAGCATAAAAATCTCATTAAGGGATATAAAAATATTAAATGAAAACATTACTCCATGTATACATAAAAATCAATGAAATCATACTTAACTCATAAAACATAAGCTCATTAATATACCTCATGATGTCGTATGATTTATGAATAACTCATAGAAATCACAAGACATAAAGGTAACATGAGGCATTCATAACATTCCTACATAGGGAGTAACCCTCATGGTTACGTTTGGAATACCCATCATAGTATATTCCATAAATCTCTTCAGAGAAACCTTAGCGTTTAACAAATTTGCATTACCCAATGCATTGGAGAGCTATCCCGGGCTCACCTGCACTTAGTTTATCACAGAACTAACTGATTTCAAAAACAATGCCCAAGGACCACAACATAATCATATCACATAAAACATACATGAAGGAAACATAACATTTCCACTTTTCAATCACAAGATATCAATATAACACATTGATATAATAAAAACATTATCAAAAACATTTTCAATACCAAAATAAAATATAAGTAAAACATGGTATTTATTTTTCATTTAAAAATGTTATGGCTTGTAGAGAAATTTGAAACTAAAATAATGGTCATGGCGAAGGAGAAGTCATTGTCGCGGCATACGTAAGACAAAAAAACATTCCTTTTGTCATTTATTGAAACGCTTCATGTAAAAAAGGTTCCTTTTGAATGAAATGAAAAGTACCAAGG
Source organism: Viscum album (assembly GCA_963277665.1). Taxonomy (NCBI): domain Eukaryota; kingdom Viridiplantae; phylum Streptophyta; class Magnoliopsida; order Santalales; family Viscaceae; genus Viscum; species Viscum album. The sequence goes on along the minus strand of OY728132.1, from coordinate 2,013,906,281 downwards.
GTTTTATACATCTAAAATAAAGTCTTGTAGAGATCAAAACATGCCTCAATGAAAGGAGATCAAGACGAAGTCCCGTACAAATACAGTATCTTTAGATTAAGGATAAATCAATTACATAATTATGTGTGAAAAATATAAATACACCCAATATAAGTGGATATTAATTGTAAAACAATCAGACGTCATCCACACATATTCATAGAACAATATAATCAAGAAGTACAGGTTTATCCCAAATCATTGAAGGATTTTATTTTGTCAAATATATCCTATAAAATTGATAAAAAGTAGTTTTAAAAAGGGTTCTCCATAAAAAGGTGGTTAGTCGACCTTTTAATGAAAATTATAATATTTATGAGTAAAATTGAATTATTTTTTTTTATTTTAAGCCTCTAACTTTTATTGGATAAATGTAAAAATATTTAACAAACATATATAATAATTTTTTAGTTAGTTATGTTAATTCCTGCCATTACAATGGCTAGGCGTTAACTACCATTTAAAATAATATTATTATATTATTAGTGTGCAACGTAAGATTTCAAAGGAACTTTTTGTTGTGTATTGGGTATGCCATCAAACATAGTATTACCTTTAAATTAATATTAACATTTTATTCTAAAATATTAATACATATGAAAATTTCATGTTCTTTTTTTACTTGAGATGTTACATCCTTCCCACCTTTTTGGGAATTGTGTCCTCACAATTTTAAAATTGGGCTCGGAAACTTTTTTGAAAGACACACATTATAAAAGTAGTAAATTAAACTATCACTTAGAAAATAAGAAAGAAAAGTATAATGGTCACCCGAGACAACAGATATTAGGACTCCATGAAAACATGGATGAAGAAGAGAATAAAAAGGGTCATATTTTGATGGAGTGTGATAGAAAACATGTTTAGGAGAAAATTAACCACCAGAAAATTACAAACTTGTGATAGGTTAAACGGTATTTGATTCCCCAGTATGAAAAGTTAACAGACAACACTTTTGTTTTCAGTTACTTTTAATTGAGGAATTTATTTATGAGCTTAACTAAATCATAATGTTTTTGTTATAATTTACTTTTTGTCAAATATAATAAATAAAATTGACAAAAAGTAGTTTTAAAAAGGGTTCTCTATCAAAAGGCCATTAATATACATTTTAATGCACATTAGAATATTTATTCTTAAAATCAAATTATTTTCTTATTTTAAGCCTCTAAAATTTATTGGATAAATGTAAAAATATTTGACAAACATATATAATCATTTTGTAGTTAGTTCTGTTCATTCCTGCTATAACAACGACTAGATGTTAACTACCATTTAAAATAATATTATTATATTATTAGTGTTCAATGTAACATTTCAATGAAACTCATTGTTGCGTATTGTGTATGACATCGAACATATCATTCTCTTTAAAGTAATATTAACATTTCGTTCACAAATATTAATAAATATGAAAATTTCTTATTATTTATTTACCCAGGATGTTACATAGCGGGTGAACCCTCAGCCATACTTGGTAAGGTCCAGTGATGACCACTAGGTCTGGCCCACTGGATTGGTCGGACTTGACCCACCCAGTCCCAAACCATTTCAGATCAAGTTAGCCAAATTAATCCTTGGTATGTGTGACCCATGTTCCTAGTAGGTCGGGTCGGTACGACCAGGTCAGACCAAGGACAGACTCAATCGACCCTGGTTTACTAAAACTCTAATAACTTGAAAATATTTCATCTGATTGATGAGTTGTATCTGGTGTTAGGACCCTCTGGATGAGGCAGATCTTTTGGCATGATCTATTGTGAATTTCAAGGAAGTTAAGATGTGACTAATGGCTAGAAAACCGGTTATCCCTGGTGCACTACTTATAGAACCCTCCAGTTGGATGAGCCCATATGACTGCTGAATTTAGACTCTGTATGACTCGAATGTATCCCGGTGGGAACCACATATCTATGATTTTATAGGCCCATGATAGGAATCACTTTTCTATGACATTGTAGGACCGTGGTACACGATGAGGAGGAGTACTTTAGTTTCCCAAGATAAGTAACAATAATAGCTCTCTGACGTTACAGGCCCACCGTATGTGATGGGTAGTTGTAATAAATAAGTCTTATGTCCATGGGAAGCACTTATAGGTGACATTCTAAGCCCATTGTACTCGTTATAGGTGGATTTCTACTACAGTTGAGGAGTTCGATATTGTGACTGATGTTTCAAATACCACTACACCAATCGTATACCTGGTGTGAGATGTCTTGTGTTTTGTTCTTACTTATAGAATTGTGGTCTACTCTTTCCATTTTTAGGGTCCCTACTGAGTATTTTTTTACTTACCCTAAACAGGATTTTCAAGCATGTGTTGTGTCTGGTGCAGACAATCTAAATTTCGACAGAGACATTGGTGGATCGAGACCTAGAGGTGATAAAAGAGATGGGATTGATATATGCTACGATGGTGGGCATGGTGGCATAGGACTAGGTGGGACCCATTATGGCTGGGTGGATAAGACAATCAACTTCGGCTTCTAAAAGATACACTACTCTCATGATCAGGTGGGGTTTTCTGTCGACGGCCATCAGAGTTTCCTTTGGGTAAATTGCTATTTTTAGTACATTCATTGGGTTTGTATTTTAACCCACTCTTACTAGTTTTACTCAACACTGATATTTATGATACATGTTTCCTTGGTTAGATTTTGGGACTTGGTTTGGTGTGTGTTTGAGTAAGTGTACTCAGATAAAATACCACCCACTTATAGGTTGATGCCATCGGTGCTAGTCTCTAGCTACATGCCTTTGGGAGGCTGGCATGGGATAGTCATGGCATGGGCCCCAGGGGACTTGTAAAGACACTTATATTTCGAACCAAAAAGATATGTAATGTAAATGTCTCTTATTTTTTTAATTATAAAAAGTACTAATGATTTAAAAAAGGGAACCACTATATGGATATAACATAAATAACCCGTGGGGGAATATCATGAGAGTTATTGAGATACAGATCATAATAGTTTATCGATGGAATTGTAAGGCTAATAAATACCAACAAACAATGATATTATAGAAATAATTCGTTACCTCTTATGTAACATTGAATCATAATGTAATCGAAATAATTCCATTACATGGAGAATAAAATACCAAGAAAATAAAAGGATTCATGACATAATATTTCAATGTTGTGTAAACACCCAAATAAAAATATAAGTGCATTATAAGGACCCATACATTAAATAAATTGTTATTACTTCAGAAATGAAGTGTACTTATTACAACATATAACAAAACCATGGTAGGACCATATAGGTATAGTGTCTCTAAAAACTGGGAAACATAAACAACTGGTTCATAAAGAATCTACATTGTCACCCATTTATTTCATCATATCTAGAGTCCCTTTATGGAATATCCACTTAATAACCTTATTAATGTCCTGGGGAAAGAAAACATACAGAAGGGTGAGCTCAAATGCTCAGTAAGGGTAATCAATGGAAATATCATATTCACAAGAACCTAGCATTTTGAAAATCTTAACCTGCAAAAGAGATCAAAATATCATAACATGGGATAAATCATAGTAGTGAAATGTAATCCCAATCATTATAACATAAAAAATGAAACTTGTGGCACACACACATAATCATATAGAATAATTTCATAGTAGTCAAGACTCATTGCAAAGACTATCTTAGCGGACAAAGCCCATTTCTGAACAGAGTTCACTCCTCATTCCAGTACTGTATCACTAAACCGGTATAACTTTCCATTCTAGCCATGTCCTTCTCATGAGATATAAATTTTACACAATGGATTGGAGGGAGATATAGGTCCCACCCATATCATAATGAAACCATTCTTATGTGTTCTGAAAAATCATAAATCATAGTATAACCCATGTAAAAAAAATGGGATTCTAAAACATCATGCCATCATAACATAATCCATACAAGATAAAAGGACTTCATAAAATTAATTCCATCATAACATAATAAAATAAATTTAATAACAAGGATAGAAACAGAACCAAATATTATCATAAATGGAAAATAATTTTGATAACACACTTGAACTTCATTCTTGAGGAAAATATCCTTCATACTTCAAAAATATTTTTCCTTTCATAACACGTCATAAAATTTTAAACTAAAGGAAGTGGATTAAAAATAAACATGAAAACATGTAAAGGTAGCTTCATGGAAATAATTTTCTATAAAATCATAAAAATCCATTCATGCTATATAAGTTAAAAAAACATTCTTCTCGTACTTTGGCAGGAAAAGTCGAAAAGTACTTCGTACTAAAAACGACAAAAGATTCCTTTCAAATATTTTAATAAAAACTCGCCAATGTGTAAAATTGGATTTAAAAAACTGTAGGTGGATAGAAATAAAATTAAATATTGAGGAAACATGGATGTGGATAATAAATATTCCCCTGTAAATTCTGAAGTACAAACAATCTCGGATAAAAAATGAGATTGTGAGATTTTCCCTTAGCTTAGGTATGATATGCTTAGTACATATCTAAACCTCCATTATAATGATTTAAATAATGTCATTGAATTATCAATGAATCATATTCATTGTTATTATATCATACATGGTAATATTTTTAACTTATAATTAGTAATATTGGATTGCTATTTGTTATTCGATTGTTCATTGCTTTATGTTCTTATGCATGTCTTATCGAATAAATTCTTATTCTTATTTTTATGTTATAGATACCTCATTTATATAATGGTATTAGTGTAACATATATCATATTTATTCATTAAATTAATTTATAGAATCATTATTCAACGAAGATCATGTAGAACGAGTCACATCACATCGTGGAGACGGTAGGTCGTATGTACGCATAAGCAATGATATCGTTCCCATGATCGTGGAAATGTATTGAAGTGTATGTATACTATTTCAGAATCAATATCAATTTAAAATAATCATATATAGTTATTCTTTACACCATTATAACCATCCAAGTAATTTGGGGGTGGAAAAAAGATGACACCACGGCGTGGAGACGGTATTCTGTACGTACGCACGCAGGGTGATTTCATTTTCCGTAGGATGGATATAAGGTGAAATAGGGTTGTTTTATATTTATAATAACATATCAGTATATGACTTATGCTTATGTTATAAATTCATAATTAAACAACTAAATATTCTGAATTATAATAAGAAATAAATTTGAAACAATCAGTTACACACATTACCTCTTCTTTGGAGCGCCTCTTCTTAATATCTTCATAGGGAACTAAATATGGTCTTTGAAGAAGACCAATACATATTGGATGTTTCTAGGGAAGTGTATAAGAGAAATTGCCATGGGTTGTCTGATATTGAAGGCTCAAAGTGGTGTGATGAGGAGAGGGAGGAGGTGTGCTTTTATAAGGGAGGAGAGGGGCACCTTAGAAAAAACATAAAATATTATTTTATTATAAAGATATATTCGGTTTTTAATGGCTCCAAAATGATTAATTTCGAAGCTAAGGTGGGGATGGGTCAAAATCCTCTCAACCAATAGATTTTAGACATGTTTAGGTTTATATTTTAACCCTATCATTTAGATTTAACTATAAGTTAAATAATTTTACTTTTATTGTGTCTTCTTGTTTTCTTACACTATATGGTTAATAAACTTACTATAACATGACAAACGAACCCCATGTTCTTCATTTTTAATATCTACAAGATTAGATATGTCATTTTGTGGAATATTAGATTTTTAGGAAGGAAATAACAATTAATAATATAATATTTGTTTTAAAAACTATTTTATGTCAATTTTAACACCATTTGGTAATTGATTTTTTGTGAAAATCATAACAGCATGATTAGTTAGAACAAAGTTAATTAAATCAATTATAACATGTCATATTAACCTATAAAATTAGTTTAATTCATAAAAAGTCTCAAATTAAATTTATTTGGGTATTTATAATATCAACTATGTTAATATTTCATTAATAAGGTAATTACTACATCATCATTGTGTCATAATAAATTAAATTATTTAATGTCTAAAAATTATATAAAAAATAACACTATGTAAGAAAACATTTTTTCTTTATAATGAATATTATAGTCGAATTTATATTATTTATTACCCTATATTAAAAATGTTTTAGTTATTAAACATTGATTTTAACTATTTTAACTCTTCTTCAAATAAAATAATTATAAATATACTAATCTAATCCAAGTGTACCTAAATGGTCATATTTAATCCTAAGGTTGTTTTTGGTCGAGTTAAAATTATCCAATATAATTAGGACATGTGTTAGGGTAATAATAATACCATTTCACCCTTAATTACCCAATTTACTTTTAACCGTGTTAAAAAAGAGTAAAAAGTTACTATTCAACAAAAATTATTTTAATCATATTGAACCACATTTTACTTGTTGATATTAACCGTGTCTCTCAAGTTTTCAAAATTATACTCACAGAAGTGGTAAAATTATGTTTTATATAAATTTTCTAATTCTCCTAGGAGGTGTGTAAAAGACGGTGAAAAGTTCAATAAAATTTTTATATAACTAAAATTATTAAAAAACGACTCCAATGAATTACATTGAACTTATAGAGGTATTAAGTATCAAATTTTATCTAAAATAAATTTAAATAAAATAAACAATTATTTAAATTAAAAATCAGTTTTTTAATAGTAACCCAATGTTTTCACTATTTATCAAAATTTAAATGTTTTCAGAAAAATACCAAAAATTCATCATTGGATAAATTCAATATTATGAATCCAATAATTAAGTCAATTTTGAATGATAAAATTTATCAAATTTCAAAAATTTGGTATTACTTTTCATAACGGCTATTTTATATAATATTTTAATAACATATCGTTGTTTAGTGAAACTTGGTATTGCGTACAACACATGCTATCGAGGAAGGTTTCTCTTGCGTATAATGTAAGACAAGACAATGTTGTGTGTAGTTAAATATTCCTTTATATAGCATTATACATAAAAACAAAATATTTCTCAAAAAATCTTATGTGTTACATTCTACCCACCTTAAAATGAATTTCTCCCTCGAAATTCGTCACATTGAAACAAACAGATGAGGATACCTCTCCCTCACCATATAATTAAGTTCCCGTGTAGCTTCTTCTAATTGGTGGTTCCACCATAAAACTTTCACCAAGCGAGTGGTCTTGTTCCGTAGGAATGTTTCGCTACGATCCAGAATATATATCGATTGTTCTTCATAAGAAAGATCATGCTCCAGTGGTATAACATGTGAGCTGAATACATGTGAAGGATCAGTTATTTACTTTCTCAGGAGAGATACATGGAACACATCATGAACCTGAGAGAGATTATGTGGTAGTGGCAATCGGTAAGCTACCTTCCCAACACGATTCAGTATTTCAAGAGGACCAATATACCTAGTGCTCATTTTTTCCAAATCTCATTACTCTATTCTGAAGAGATTTTTTTAAGAACACTTTATCACCCACTTAAAACTCCAGTTATTTTCTTCGGTTATCAACATAAGGTTTTTGTCGACTCTGAGCTTCTATTATGTGTTGCTGAATAGATCTGACCTTTTCTTCCATCTCATCAACAAGATTAGGTCCTAATAGCTTTCATTCCCAAACTTCATCCCAACAAGTTGGAGTCATGCATTTCTTTCCATATAGTGCTTCCTAAGAAGCCATCTGAATACTAGAGTGAAACCTATTATTATAAGAAAATTCCACCAAAGGTAGGTGTTGATCCAAACTGTTGAGTCAATAAGGTTTTCCTTATGACTTTTCCATTCCTTCTTGTTTTGAAAATCACAAACACCTTATCTTTAAGGAAAATTGCTTTCTTAAGGAAAATTGCTTTTATAAGGAAAATTGCTTTCTTAAGGAAAATCGCTTTTATAAGAAAAATTATCCTTATCATATTTTCATTCATCTTTTTCTTAAGTATGAGTTTTGGATTCATTTTCTCGGAATCATTGAAACTTTGATATAAAGAATTCTGTTTTAGGGTTCAGATTCTGGACAAGAACTATAAGGAAGTTTCATTCTGAATTCCGGATATGAACTCTGACTAAGTTCTATTCCAGATTCAGGATACGAATTCAGAAGAAAAATTCTCATTACGAATTTCAATGAAGAATTCTCATTACGAATTCCAATGAAGAATTCTCATTACGAATTCCAATGAAGAATTCTCATTACGAATTCTAATGATGAAATCTCATTCCGAAATCTCATTACGAATTCTGATAAAGAATTCTCATTACGAATTCTGATGATGAATTCTCATTACGAATTCTGATGATGAATTCTCATTACGAATTCTGATGATGAATTCTCATTACGAATTCTGATGATGAATTCTCATTACGAATTCTGATGATGAATTCTCATTACGAATTTTGATGATGAATTCTCATTATGATTTCTGATGACGAATTCCTATTCCGAATTCTCATTCCGAATTCACCTGTTAAACAGAATCTGATTATCATTGTTTTATACACTCTGAATTTATTCACTCCGAACTATCACTCCGATGTTTTCATTCTGAAGCTTTATGTTAGAGTTTAAAACGATGTCGTACATTCTGTTACACTCACTTTGTTATAAAACGATGTCGTCCATTTTGTAATAAACTAACCGTTGTCTAAGTGACACGTGTACAGGTCCCTCCGAACTTTAAGGAAAATATGACCGTTGGAGAGGAGCCGACCTTACCTATAAATAGGAGCTCATTTGAAAGAGATCGAAGCTGATAGCTGATGAATGGCTGATTGATGAAAAAGTGCTTACATGCTGTTGAAGTGATTTCTAGAGAGAGAGTCACTTATTAACTCTCAATGCTTCGTGCGACTCCGAATGTTGGTGATTACATTCGAGGGCTTCCGGGGATAGGAAGACAGAGGTGCCGACTACCTTAAAGATCGAGGGCTTTCTTGCTAAGAAAGATAGAGGTTACCAACTACCTTGAAGTTGAGGGCTTGCGGGGATAGAAAGACAGAGACTCCGATCTTCGTATCGAGGGCTTACCCTGGTGTGGGTAAGATAGACTTGCTTGAAAGTATAAATCAAGGGACCTTTATCCAAGGTTGTTGGATACCCTTCTCTTTGGGTTAAAAGACTATTATCTTGTTACTAGTAGTTTTACTACTTGTCTTTATTCCGCTGCATTTTGTATCTTAAGGAAAGTATAACTTTCTTATACTTCCTTACTTACTCTGATTCATTTAGATTCTATACTCTTTAAGGTAGAATCTCATATTGTAACTTTTGTTAAGTTTCAATTTCCGGAACCATATTTCCAGAACCTACTTTTGGAATTTCATTCCAAGTTTAGTTCGGTGTTAGAGGTGTTGTGAATTTACTTAGTTTAACTTTGTTAAACTTAGCCCTTTCCTTTTCTTAAGGAAACTATAGTTTCTTAACTACCTTTAAAGGATCCAAAGGAATTTTTAAAGTATACAACTCACCCCCCCCCTCTTGTATATTGAGCATCTCATATTATATTTCAATCCTACAATTGGTATCAGAGGTTGGAAACCTCTTACTCTATACCATTATCACATTTGGTATCAGAACCAAGGTTACTAAAATAATTGTACTCACATACAAGTTTTTCTTGCTCACTTTTCATTCCGAACTTTTCTTATTCCGAACTTTGTTATAACGAATCTTTGCTACTAACAAGTTTGTGTGCAAAGTTATTTTTAGAATGACAGGAATTAATGTTGGATCGATTGACAATCTGAATCCTACAAGACCACCTATATTTGATGGTAATGATTATGAATACTGGAGAGATCGTATGAAGACATTTGTTATCAATACTGGGGGTAGATAACTTTGTCATGCTTACTGGTGATTATAAAATTCCTGACAAGGAAGTCAGATCTTTCACTAACCAGGAAAAGCAAGAATATAAACTCAACTATAAGGTACACAACACTTTACTATGTTCAATGACTAGAAATATATATAGCCAAATTTCTTCTTGTGAAGCAGCTAATTGTATATGGAAGAAGTTAGAGGTTACACACTTTGGGACTTCTAAGGTGATTGAGACTAGAAGAGCTATGCTTAGAGCTGAATATCATGGCTTCAATTTTCCTTATGGAGAACCTATCTGTAAAGTTCAACAAAGATTTATGACTATTGTCAATAGTCTACAATCTATGGGAGAGAAAGGATTAGATGATGAAGCTCTTGTGGACAAGATAATTGACATTATGCCCAATGAGTGGGAATCCAAGAGAACAGCTATAGATGAGAACAGGAAGGTCACTCAAATTACTCTTGATGAATTATTTGGAACTCTTCTACAACATGAAACTAGAATGAAGAGAGATGCTGACAACATCAAGAAAAAGAATGGAAATGGTACTGTTGCTTTTACTACAACTTTGAATCAGATGAAAGCTAAGACTCCTGAGAGAGTAACTAGATCCAAGTCTAAGAAAGTTATTTTCCAATCCGAATCTAGTGAGAGTGAAGTTTTAGAAAATGAATTAGCCAATCTTGCTCGAAGGATGAACAAGATAGCTGGATAGAGAAACTTTCAATCCAAGTATAAGAAAAAGGACAGGAAAGATAAGAAAGATAGAGAAGTAACTTGTTATGAATGCAAAAGAGCTGGACATATTAGACCAGATTGCCCTATGCTCAAAAAGAAAGAAAGAAAGGAAAGACATTCAGACAGGAACATAAAGAAGTATTACAAAGCTAAAGCTAAGAAAGTTCTGAAAGCTAATGACACCTGGAGTGCTAGTGGTGGTGACTCTTCATATATATCTTCTGATGATGAATCTTCAGGACAGAAGAATCTTGGTCTTATAGCCAGATTACCTATTAATAATCATTGTCTTATGGCTAAGGTACGAAATGCTGAATCATTGTCCAATGTTTCTTTAAATTCTAATGATAGTAAGTATTATAACTCTTCTGATGAAGACTCATCTTCTGATGAGGAAAATACTTTACCTACTTATGAAGAAGTCTCTAGGTTTGCTGAACTTCTTGAGATTGAGAATTCCAAACTCAACAAGAAACTTGACAAGGCAAATTCTAGGAATTCTATTCTTACTAAAGAGATATCAGATCTTTCTAAAGATCTTGATAAGAAAAATGCTGATTTTGAAAATATTTCAAAAAATCTTGAGGAAGTAAGTTCTGAGAAAAATAAACTTTCTAAAGAGTTAGAAAAAGTAATTCCTAAGAAAAATGTTTTTGAGCCAAACTCTAGTTCTAAAACTAATGATTTTGAGGATAAAAACTTGGTTGTAAAACTCAAGACCGAAATTTTTTCCTTAAAGAAGTGTTTATCAAACATTACCCATGGTAAAGAAAATTTTGATAAGATGTATTCTCAAATACGACCTTTAAGAAATAAATCCGGATTTGGTTATACCCATGAAAACCCAGTTTTCAGTAACAAGTATTTTGTTCCTCAGAGTGCCCCATTTTGTACTAAATGTCAATGTGGTGGTCACTGGGTAAAAAATTGTTCCTTAAACAAAACCCAATCCTTAGGTTTTCACAAAGCTTATTTTTCTAAGAAAATGTGGGTTCCTAAAATTTTATTGTCTGGAAATCTCGGATCCAAACAAGTTTGGATTCCAAAAATCTGACTTTGTTCTTGATTTCAGGAAAATAAAGGAAGTTCCAGCAACAATATTTGGTACATGGATAGTGGATGTTCCCGGAACATGACTGGTAACAAAATCCTTTTTGAAAAGATTATCAAAATGAAAGGAGATATTATTCTTCAGTTTATCGGAACGCAAGATCAACTTGCTGATATATTCACAAAGTCTTTGCCTTCTGATAGATTTGAATATATTAAACAGAAGTTATGAATGATAATCATAAGGTAATCTTTCTCAAGTAACTTTCTGTTGAAAAAGTCTCCTTACAGTAATAAACTCCTTTTCATAGGGGGAGTACATTTGAGTGTTTGTTTAAACAAAGTTTTTCAAAATTTGTTTTCAAACTTTTCGGAATAAAGATTTCCGGAATGAAAACTTCCGGAATGAAAATTTTCCAGAATGGATATTTTCGTACAGAATACTTCTGGAATGGAAGTATTCGTATTGGAAATTTACAGAATGAAAAACTTTCGTACTGGTATTTTCATAACGGAACTTTCGTACTGAATCTTCTATAACAAGTTTTTTTTCTCTTTTTTGTATTAAGTTTTTCGAATTAAGTTTTTTGAATTAAGTTTTTCGTATTGAGTTTTTCGTATTGAGTTTTTCGAATTGAGTTTTTCGAATTGAGTTTTTCGTATTGAGTTTTTCGTATTGAGTTTTTCGTATTGAGTTTTTCGTATTGAGTTTTTCGTATTGAGTTTTTCGTATTGAGTTTTTCATATTGAGTTTTTCGTTTTTTTTATTATTGAGTTTTTCGTAGTCATCTTTATATTACCCATTACGAACAACTTTCCTAAGCTAATCTGAAAGGTATGATTTCCTTACTGTAGTTTTTCGTAATCATATTTTACTTGCTGGAAGTTTCTTATATTTTGTTTTTGGTTTTTTAGTTTTCTTAAATCCTTATTTTAATAAAACCTCAAAAAGATCGGATTCAAGCTCCCAACCGTCAGAATTGATTGTAGCTCATTCCAACCGTTAGATCAACCGTGGAAGGTGAACCGTCATCCCATTGCCTATATAAAGGGGACCATATTTTCTCGTCCCACATTGGTTTCAAGCTTTCGCGTGCTGAAGCTCTGACTCTCCGATTTAAGGCCATTCCGAACCACAGTTTTCTCTGCTCCGAACATCAGTCTTCTCTGTTCCGAATATCTCAGAAGACTTCAAATCCGAATGTCTGCAGAGTTAGCTTCTCAAGAAATGTCTTCAACCAAGCCTATATTTCAGTGGTTAATATACAGAGAAAGGTTAGTTCATCTGACTTTCTTCAGCAACTATGATTCTATCATTTCAAAGAATATCAAGTTAAATGGCTGGGAAGATGTTGCGGTATCAAAAACCGGCAACCAAGATGAAGTGTACTCAGATTTGTTTGTTGAGTTTTATCAGTCAGTTGCTTTCTTCGAGGAAGATAATAGAGAAAAATTTTCGTTCAAATCATATGGCAAGACATATAAGCTTTCTTACACCAAGGCTGCAAGCTTGGTAGGGTTATCTTATGAAGGTGAAGCTGAGTTTATTTCTCACGTATTTCCAGACTCCAAGGGTAGCTTCAACAAGGAAAAAGCCTTAGAAACTCTCGGATTGGATGATGACAAGGCTCCGAAAATTGCAAGCCTATCTACAAACTTCCGGATTCTGGAGTTATGGGTGCAAGGGCTTATCGTACCGAGAAAAGGTGATAAGGATATCTTGAAGAAGAGTGAGATATATATCTTAGATTTCTTGATGAATCTATGAAAGTTTAACTTGATGAAGCATATTCTTCTTAATATTGAGAATTTGAAGAAGGGGAATCTGAGTGCTCAGATTATCATGTACCCAACAATATTATCAAAGATCATAGTTAGGTGCCTAGAATCTTTCAAGGTAGCTTGCAGTTCTAAACCGAAAGTTTGCAAGATCATGTTGCTTAGTGATAGCACGCTTAAAAGGATGAATATATCTTTTGACAAGAAGTCTGGGAAGATTATTGATCTACCTCCTCAAGTAGAAGTGACTCCGAAATCTACTGATCCGGAATCATCCAAGCCGGTAAGGAAGAGAAAACTGAAAGAAGTGGTAGTCGAAGCCGAGGAACCTAAGTCTAAGGAAGTCCACTCCGCACCACCAAAGCCTAAGAAGAAGAATACCTATCCTGATGAAGTCGTTACGAAGTGGAGAGCTGACAAAGAGAAGAGGAAAGAAGGGGATCCGCAGTTTGGATTGGACCCTGCGGAGGCTAAGGCCCTGAAAGAGAAAGCTGCTGATGAGCTTGAGAAACAAGCTAAGGAAAAGAAGCTCAAGAAGAAGATGTCCGAGGATGAGGTAGCTCAGGCCCTGTTGAAGTTCAATGAAATGGTTTCAGCAACCATCCCAGTTCCGAGATCTTTCTCCCTGGAATCTCTACCGGAGACTCCAGGAAGAAATCTTCTTGCTCCAGAAGAGCCTGTTGCTACGAATATTGAGGAAGAAGAGCAAGTGGAACAAGTTGAAGAGGATGCTGAAGGAAGTGGTGAGACAGGATATGTGCTAAAACAAGTTGATGAGTACAAGGGAACTCCTTCGGAACACTTATCACTACGGACTTCAGAAGCTGAATCTTCGAAGCTTGTCACTCCTGCGATGGAAGAAGAGAAAGGAGAAGAAGAAGTTTCCTATCATGGAGAAGAAGAAAAACTTTTACAAGATATTTCTCAGATGGGAAACGTAGAGGTTGGTGTTCAAGAAGTTGCTGATGAGGAAGATTTGGTTGTTCAAGTTTCTGACAGTGAAAAGAAATCTCCGGAACAGGATTCTATTCCGGAAAAAGATAAGGGAAAGAAAATTCTTACCGAGACTCCGAGCTCAGTAGTAAGAAAGAGGAAGGAAGCTGGTAGTTCTTCTAAGAGGAAATTGGAGCTTATTGAGGAAGAAAATTCTCCGAGCAAGATTTCAGATTTGGAGTCATCTTTGTTGGGGCACGATTTTGTTGTTCAGTCCTTGAAGAAGTTGGTGGGAACCATTCCAACCTTCCCAAGCATTGATTCACGATGGCAGATGCTCCAACATGCGTTGAATCAGAAAACCGACTCCGTATCGATGGTTATTGATAAGTGTGTTGAGATTGAAGCTCAGTTCAAAACTTTCTTTGTTGGTTACGAAGCTCATAAAAGATCTTGTAAGAGGATGACAAGCTGGTCGAAGAAGAATGTGGAAGAGATGAGGTTGCTTGATGAGTTTCAAGATAATGTTAAGGATGCCTTTGAGACCGAAGACAAGATGATTAATGAGCTGACTGCATCCTTCGAAGAGAAATTGACAAAGGAAAAGAACTTTCGGATTTAGGAAGTGAGAGATCTGAATGGAAAGCTCAATTCTGTTAATCAAAGTTGGAAATATGAAAGGGATTATCGGATCGAGTTTGAAGAAAGGATTAAGGCTCAGGAAGAGAAGATGAAAGCTCAGGAAGAAAAGTTGAAGGCTCAGGAAGAAATAATTGAAGCTCAGTCAGCAAGAATAGTCGTCTTAGAGAAGCAAGCATAGGAAGATCACAAAGACTTAAAGAAGATCAAGACGATTCTTAAGGGGCTAATGTCGAAGGAGAAATATCCAAAATAACCAATCCGATCTTTTTGTTGTATTTTTTTCTTGTCTAGATTCTAATTTTAATGAAAGTCGTACTTGTTGTTTCTATTGTTGTCATTACTAGTTTTTCAGGTACTTTGTTAAGATTTTCCATTCCCTCCAATTCTTTTTGAAAATCACAAAGGGGAAGAAGGAAAAGATCCTTAAGAAAAAGAGGAACTCTAATAAGAGTTTATCAATGGGGGAGAAAGAAAAATACCCAAGGAAAAAGAATTCTAATAAGAGTTTGTTTAAGGGGGAGTTTTTCGTAAAGAAGACCTTCTTATGAAACATCAATCCGGAAATATGAATACGATCCTTAGAGTTTCAAAGCCTAAGGGGGAGTTAGTCGTATTCATCTATATCCTTAAACCGAGGGATATAAGCTTTAATGTGTTTCTTTCTTCTTGGAATAGCTTTTTCGTAAGGATGTTTGTGTTTTCCAAAAAGGGGGAGATTGTTGAGTCAATAAGGTTTTCCTTATGACTTTTCCATTCCTTCTTGTTTTGAAAATCACAAACACCTTATCTTTAAGGAAAATTGTTTTCTTAAGGAAAATTTCTTTTATAAGGAAAATTTCTTTCTTAAGGAAAATCGCTTTTATAAGAAAAATTATCCTTATCATATTTTCATTCATATTTTTCTTAAGTATGAGTTTCAGATTCATTTTCTCGGAATCATTGAAACTTTTATATAAAGCATTCTGTTTTATGGTTCGGATTCTGGACAAGAACTATAAGGAAGTTTCATTCCGAATTCCGGATATGAACTCTGACTAAGGTCTATTCCAGATTCAGGATACGAATTCAGAAGAAAAATTCTCATTACGAATTCCAATGAAGAATTCTCATTACAAATTCCAATGAAGAATTCTCATTACGAATTCCAATGAAGAATTATCATTATGAATTCTAATGAAGAAATCTCATTCCGAATTCTCATTACGAATTCTGATAAAGAATTCTCATTACAAATTCTGATGATGAATTCTCATTACGAATTCTGATGATGAATTCTCATTACGAATTCTGATGATGAATTCTCATTACGAATTCTGATGATGAATTCTCATTATGAATTCTGATGATGAATTCTCATTACGAATTCTGATGATGAATTCTCATTACGAATTCTGATGATGAATTCTCATTACGAATTCTAATGATGAATTCTCATTACGAATTCTGATGATGAATTCTCATTACGATTTCTGATGACGAATTCCTATTCCGAATTCTCATTCCAAATTTACCTGTTAAACAGAATCTGATTATCATTGTTTTATACACTCTGAATTTATTCACTCCGAACTATCACTCCGAAGTTTTCATTCTGAACCTTTATGTTAGAGTTTAAAACGATGTCGTACATTCTGTTACACTCACTTTGTTATAAAACGATGTGGACCATTTTGTTATAAACTAACCGTTGTCTAAGTGACACGTGTACAGGTCCCTCCGAACTTTAAGGAAAATATGACCGTTGGAGAGGAGCCGACCTTACCTATAAATAGGAGCTCATTTGAAAGAGCTCGAAGCTGATAGCTGATGAATGGCTGATTGCTGAAAAAGTGCTTACATGCTGTTGAAGTGATTTCTAGAGAGAGAGTCTCTTATTAACTCTCAAAGCTTCGTGCGACTCCGAATGTTGGTGATTACATTCGAGGGCTTCCGAGGATAGGAAGACAGAGGTGCCAACTACCTTAAAGATTGAGGGCTTTCTTGCTGAGAAAGACAGAGGTTACCAACTACCTTGAAGTTGAGGGCTTGCGGGGATAGCAAGACAGAGACTCCAATCTTCGTATCGAGGGCTTACCCTGGTGTGGGTAAGACAGACTTGCTTGAAAGTATAAATCAAGGTACCTTTATCCAAGGTTGTTGGATACCATTCTCTTTGGGTTAAAATACTATTTTCTTGTTACTAGTAGTTTTACTACTTGTCTTTATTCCGCTGCATTTTGTATCTTAAGGAAATTATAACTTTCTTATACTTCCTTACTTACTCTGATTCATTTAGATTCTATACGCTTTAAGGTAGAATCTCATATTGTAACTTTTGTTAAGTTTCAATTTCCGGAACCATATTTCCGGAACCTACTTTTGGAATTTCTTTCCAAGTTTAGTTCGGTGTTAGAGGTGTTGTGAATTTACTTAGTTTAACTTTGTTAAACTTAGCCATTTCCTTTTCTTAAGGAAACTATAGTTTCTTTACTAACTTTAAAGGTTCCAAAGGAATTTTTAAAGTATACAATTCACCCCCCTCTTGTATATTGAGCATCTCATATTATATTTCGATCCTACACAAACCACCTTTGAAATCCACAGAGCAAGCTCTTAACATATCTTCTAGAGTTTGAATTGTTCGCTCAGACTGACCGTCTGTCTGAGGATGATAAGCAGTGCAAAAACTCAACTCTGTATCTAGAGTATGCTTAAGTCTTCACCATAACATCGAGGTAAACCTCAGATCCCAATCAGATATAATGGAAAGTGGTACTCCGTGCAATCTTACCACTTCCTTCACATATATACTGGCAAGCTGATCCATAGAGAAATATTCTCTGATAGAAATTAAGTGTACTGACTTCGTAAGATGATCAACTATAACCCAGATAGCATTATCGCCTTTGTATGTTTTAGGAAGTATAGTGACAAAGTCCATAATTATTTTTTTCACATTTCCATTCAGGTATGGGTAGTGGTTGTAACATCCCCTAAGACTTCTGTCTCACAGCTTTAACTTGCTGACAAACCAAGCATCGAGAGACATATTCAACAACATCTGTTTTCATGAAATCCCACAAGAAGTACTCTTTCAGGTCCCTATACATCTTCTTGATTCCAGGATGTATAGAGATTGAAGAATTATGAGCCTCATCCTGTAGCTCCTTATTTAATTCTGGGATGGGAGGAACACAAACTCGATTCTTGAACCTTATTATCCCATCACAATCAATGTTGAATTCAGGAACATTTCTCACCTTCTTTTGTAACTCTATATCTTTTTTTGTGTTCCTCTTTAATCATCACATGTATATATGGTTGAAAATTCATTTGAGAAAGATAATATTTTCCCCCTTCCATTATAATTTGATGATCCATCCTTTGTAAATCCATAAATATTGGATCTTTTGTGATCCAAATCATGGATAAGCTGGCATGGCCTTGTCAACATAATGCATCTGCCACCTTGTTTTCATTCAAAGGGTGATAATGAATTGATAAGTTGTAGTCCTTAATAAACTCCAACCATCTTATTTGGCGCATATTCATCCCCTTTTGTGGGAAAATATAATTTAAAATTTTATGATTTGTATAAATATCACACCTTTCACCATAAAGATAATTCTTCCAAAACTATAATGAAAAGATTACCACAACTAACTCCAAATCATGCGTTGGGTAATTTTACTCATGTATTTTCAACAGTCATGAGGCATAAGCTACAAACTTATCATTTTTCATGAGAACACCCCCCAATACCTTGTTGAATGCATCACTTTACATCACGAACCGTTCTCCACTACAAGGCAGTGTGAGCACAGGTGCACTGGATACCATTCTTTTCAACCCTTTGAAATTCTCTTCACACTACTCCATCCACAAGAACATAACTCCTTTTGAAGTCAACCTGGTTAGTGGAATAGATAATCGTGAAAAAGCTTTCACAAAATGTCAATAATATCCAGCCAAACCATGAAAACATCGTATCTCAGTTATTATTTTTGGCCTCCATCATCTTTCATATAACTTTTGTTTTTGCTGGATCCACAGATATCCCCTCTTTTGAGATTATGTGACCCAAAAATGAAACTTATTGAAGCCAAAATTAACACTTGGTAAATTGGGCATAAAGTTTCTCCTTTCTCAGGGTCCTCAATACTATTATCAAGTGATCTTCATGTTCTTCCTTGAACTTTGAATAGACAAGAATATAATCTATAAAGACTACCACAAACTGATCAAGATTGTCTCTAAAGACACTATTCATCAGATCCATGAAGATAGTAGAGGGATTAGTAAGACCAAATGTCATCCATATAAATTCATAGTGTCTATACCTTTTACGGAATGTTTTCTTTGGTATATCCTCCCTTTTGACCCTTAATTGATGATACCCTGAACAAAGATCAATCATGGAAAAGTATTGAGCTCCGCATAGTTGGTCAAATAAGTCATCAATGTGTGGGAGAGGATATTTTCTATTGATAGTGATCTTGTTAAGTTCTCTATAATAAATGAAAAGTCTCATTGATCCATCGTTATTCTTAACAAACAGAAAAGATGCTCCCCAAGGTGACTCACTAGGGCGTATGGATCCCTTATCAAGATTCTCTTAGAATTACTTCTTCAATTCCTGCAACTCAATTGGGTCTATTCTATAAGGTGTCTTTGAAATAGGTAAAGCACCTGGTATTTGTTATATTGAAAACTCAACATCACGATTTGGTGGAAGAAAAAGGAATTCCTCCGGAAAGACATCATCATACTCTCATACAATGGGTATATTTTTAATCATGAGTTTCTCTCCAAGCATTTGAGATAAATAGCCTTTATTTATTGGAATCAAGACCCATAAGATTGAAGAAATTTCCACTAGAACGTTCTGTTCATCCTTGCATCGATAGACGATCATAGATTGAACTAGAATATGGAATGTGACTTACCTTCATTAGAAATTGATATGGGCCCCATATAAGGAAATCCAATCCATGCCAATAATCACATAAAATTCCACTATAGGAAGGATCACAATATTTGCAGGAAGCACTTTCCCACAAACTTTAATCGCAGAAGAATTATGAACTTTTGAAGCGGTTGTTGTGCCATTAGGGGTTGTCACATCTTAATCAATATCTAACTGCTGAGGTAATATAGAGATACCCTTAGAAAATTATTCAGAAACAAAAGAGTTGGTTGATCCATAATCAAATAAAACATTTGCTACATTAGAGTGGATGGTAAGTGTACCTTTCACCACTTCGTTATCGTACTCCACATCACCGATATAAATTGTATGTGACTTTCCTTTTTCTTTGGACTTAAGAGTTTATTGACGTCGATCATCATCAAAAACCCTTGGATTAGGTAATTTATTGGCATAATGCCCCATTTCCTTGCACATGTATCATTAAAGTGTAGGAGGTGGAATCTGTGTAGCATTTTCATTGTTTGCATCACTAGACATCTTTTTCCCATCATTGCGGCATTCAAATGCCCGATGATATTCTTTTTTACATTTGAAACATTTACATGTCACTTTAAGACAAATCCCTCCTTATTTCTTTCCACACATTGAGAATAAGGGAAAACTCATATTCTTTTTAGTGTTCTCTTTATATTTTCCATTGAATTCCATTTTCCTCTTCTTATCAAACAAATATGAATGATGGGTTACTCCAATATCTATCTCAACCTTGAGAGCACATCGAATGATTTCCTCATAGCTATTGAAGTCCTTTATGGATAACAACCTTCAAAGGCTTGGTTTTAAGCCACTAATTAATCAATTGATCTTACTCTCGGGTTGGATAATAATCCCAGAAGCATTCCTTGCAAGTCATGTAAAATTTTATTCGTAGGTACCAAAAGATTCATCATCCTTTTTCATTAGTTCATGAAACTCCTTCTACATATTTATTCTAAGAATACGATGGAATTACTTATTGAAATATATGCTATTGAACTTGTCCCATTCCATGGACTCAATTTCATATATTGTCCTTGTATTCTTGATAAGATTCCACCATTGATCAGCTTCACCTTCCAAATGATTAACTGATAAGATGACTTTATCATGTTCAGAACATTGAAGAATTGAAAATATCTTTTCAGTGGTACTAATTCATTATTCATCCACTAATGGATCAATAGACCCGCTGAATGAGGATAGACAATGCCTCATGAAGGATTCAATAGAATTTTTCTCCTTCCTTTTCTAGTTTTGATGTCCTGCATGATTCATAGCTTGAGAAAGTTGTGTGAGAATGGATACAAGATTTTTCATTCCAGCTCCCAAAACGTTTGGTTGCTCAGGGGGAAAATCATTGATTTTCCCATCACATTCCGTATGAACACGGTTCTTTTGGGTTCCAGCTATTGACTAAAACCAAGAAGAATTGTGAGATAAACACAAATTATAACAGAAAAACAACATAATCAGTAATAAAATTTCACACTTTAGGTCTTATCAAAGGTTGTTCATGGCCATTTCTAAAACAATAATATTTTTTTCTATGTCTAGACATATCCTTAGAGCTCTTACTAAGGCTTTCACATCCTAGTTTCTAAATTTTGACTATACGTTTCCTCTGATACCAACTACAAGGACCCATACTTTACATACATTGTTATTACTTCAGAATTGAAGCGTACATATTGCAATATATAACAAAACCACGGTAGGATCGTATAGGTATAGTGTCCTTAGAAACTATGAAACATAAAAAACTGGTTCAGAAAGAAACTACATTGTCTCTAGTTTATTTCATCATATCTAGAGTCCCTTTTTAGAATATCCTATATAATAACCTTCTTCCTGAACTGGGGAAAGAAAACATACAAAAGCGTGACCTCAAATGATCAGTAAGGGTAAACAACGGAAATATCATATTCATAAGAACATAGCATTTCAAAAATCTTAACATGCAAAAGAGATCATAATATCATAACACAAGATAAATCATAGTAGTGAAATGTAATCCCAATAATAATAAAATAAAACCTGAAACTTGTGACATACACAAATAATCATAGAGAATCATTTATTATTAGTCAAGACTCATCTCCAAGACTATCTTAGTGGACAAAGTCAATTTCTGAACCGAGTGCACTCCTCATTCCAGTCCTATATCACTGAACTGGTTTAACTTTCTATTCCAACCATGTCTATCTCATTAGATAAAAATCATTACCTAATGCATTGGAGGGAGATATAGGTCCCACCCATCTCATAATGAAACCATTCTTATGTGTGCCACAAAATCATAAATCATAGAATAAACCATGTAATAAAAATGGGATTCTTAAACATCATGCCATCATAACATAATCAATATAAGAAAAAAGGATATCATAAAATTAATTACATCATAACATAATCAAATCAATGTAAAAATAGGGATAGAAACCGAACCCTATATTATCTTAGATGGAAAATAGTTTTGATAAAACACTTGAACTCCATTCTTGAGGAAAATATCCTTTCTACTTCAAAAACATTTTTCCTTTCATAACATGTTATACAATTTTAAACTAAAAGAAGTTGATTAAATATAAACTTGAAAACATGTAAAGGATGATTCATGGAAATAATGTTATATGAAATCATAAAAATCAATTCATGTCGTATAAGTTAAAAAAACAATCTTCTCATACATTGGGAGGAATAGTCAAAAAGCACCTCATACTAAAAACGACAAAAAATTCCTTCCATATCATTGACTAAAAACTCTCCAATTGGAAAAATTGGATTTAATAAATTGTAGGAGGATAGAAATAATATTAAAAATTGATGAAACATAGATGTGGATGATAAATATTCCCCAGTAAATTCTAAAGTATAAACAATCTCAAGTAAAAATGAGATTGTGAGATTTTCTCTTACCTTACGCCTGATATGCTTCGTACGTATCCGGACCTATTGTATAATGATTTATATAATGTCATTGACTTATTACAGAATCATATTAATTGTTATGATATCATACATGGTCATATTTTTATCTTCTTATTAGTAATATAGGATTTCTACTTGTTATTCGGGTGTTTATTGCTTTATGTTCTTATGCATGTCTTGTCGAATAAATTATTATTCTTATTTTTAGGTTATAGATAGATAATTTACAGAATGGTATTAGTGTAACTTATATCATATTTATTAATTAAATTCATTTATATAATCATTATTCAATGAAGATCATGTAGAACGAGTCACATCACATCGTGGAGACGGTAGGTCGTACGTACGTAAGAGCGAGGATATCATTCCCATGATCTTGGAATGTTATTGAAGAGTAAGTATACTATTTGAGAAACAATATCTCTTTAAAATAAACATATATAGTTATTATTTACACCACATTAACCATCCAAGTAAGGTGGTGGTGGAAAACAGATTACACCACGGCGTGGAGACGGTATTCCGTACATACGCACGCATGGTGATTTCATTTTCCGTTGGATGGATAGAAGGTGAAATAGGGTTGTTTCATATTTATAATAACATATCATTATATTAGTGATACTGATTTTATTAATTCATAATGAAACAACTAATTAAAAGGAAGTAGAAGTAGAAATAAATTTGAAACAATCGGTAACAGTCATTACCTCTTATCTGAAGCGCGTCTTTTTAACCTCCTCTTAGGGCACTAAATGTGGTCTTTGAAGAATACCAGGACCTCTATGATGTTTCTACGGAAGTGGAGAAGAGAAATTGGCAGGGGTTGGCCGAGCATGAAGGCTCAATGTGGTGTGAGGAGGAGAGGGAGGAGGTGCCCTTTTATAATGGAGGAGACGGGCACCTTAGAAAAAACATAAAATATTATTTTATTATAAAGTCATATTCGGTTATTAATAGAAAAAAATTGATTTATTTTGAAGATATGGTTAGGATGGTTCTAAATCCTCACAACCAATAGATTTTAGACAAGTTTATGTTTCTATTTTAACCCTATTATTTAGATTTAACTATTAGTTAAATAATTTTACTTTTACCGTGTATTCTTGTTTCCTTACACTATATGGTTAATAAACTTACTATAACAAGCCAAAAGAACCCCAAGATGTTAATTATTAATATATATAACCTTATATAAGTCATTTTTCCTAGACTTATATTTTTAAAAATAAAATAATAAAATTTAATATAATATTTAATTTAAAAACTATTTTATGTCAATTTTTACACAATTTGGTAATTGATTTTTGTGAAAATCATAAGAGCTTGATTAGTTCGAGAAAAGTTAATTAAATCAATACTAACATGTTATATTAACATATAAAATTAGTTTCATTCATATAAAGTCTCCAATTACATTTATTTGGGTATTTATAATATCAATTATGTTAATATTTCATTAATAATGTAATTACTGTATCATCATTGTGTCATAAATTAATTAAATTATTTAATGTCTAAAAATTATAAATAAAATACCATTATGTAGGAAATATTTTTATATTTCTAATTAATATTTATAGTCGAATTTATCTTATGTATAACCCAATATTAAAAATGTTTTAGTTATTAATCATTGATTTTCGCTATTTTAACTCTTATTTAAATAAAATAATAATAAATGTCCTAATCTAATCCAATTAGACCTAAATGGTCATATTTTATTCCGAAGTTTGTTTTTGGTCGAATTAAACTTATACAATAGAACTAGGACATGTGTTAGGGTATTAATAATATCATTTTTACCCTTAATTACCATATTTACTTTTAACCATGGTAAAAAAAGTAAAAAGTTACGATTCAACAAAAATGATTGTTATCTTATTGAACCAAATTTTACTCCTTGATATTAACAGTGTCTCTCGGATTTTCGAAATTACACTCATAGAAGCGGTAAAATTAAGTTTTTTTTTGTAAATTTTCAAATTCTCCTAGGAGGTGGGTAAAAGATGGTGAAAAGTTCAATAAAATTTATATATATCTAAAATTATTATAAAATGACTCCAATGAATTACATTGAACTTATATAGGTATTAAGTATCAATATTGACCAAAAATAAATTTAAATAAAATAAATAATTATTTAAATAAAAAGTCGGTTTTTAAATAGTAACACAGTGTTTTCACTATTTATAAAAACATTGAATGTTTTCAGAAAAATACCAAAAAATTATCCTAGGCTAATTTATATATTCAAAATCCAAAAATGAAGTCCCTTTTGAGAGATAAAATTTATAAAATTTCAAAAATTTTGTATTACTATTCATAACGGCTAGTTTATATAATGTTTTTATAACATATCTTTGTTTAGTGAAACTCGGTATTGCGTACAACACACGCTATCGAGGAAGGTTTCTCTTACGTATAACGCAAGCCAAGATAGTGTTGTGTGTAGTGAATGTTTCTTTTATATAACATTATACATAAAAACAAAATATTTCTCATAAAATCATGAATGTAACATGCATGACATGCCATTTATCTCAAAGAAGGAAAATTGGGATATATTTACAATAAAGATATGGTAAATTTTGAAACATTGACCCCATAAATGAGATATCAGAAAATTGATATTAAAACACCCATAAAATTATGTATAAAAATAATAGGATACATGCATTGGTTTTATATATACCTCAAAAATGAAATGCATGGGGAATAAATATGGTATTTCGTGAATATACGAATTGAGATTAGAAAACCATTACTACATCAGTAAATTTTTAATCATGGCACAAATGAAATAGAAACATCAATTGAAAAATATAATATCATTATGTAGGGAAAATTATTTTTAAAACATGTCATAGAGAATTATATACACCACATAATAAATCATTGTGGTGAATAAGGGATGTATCTCACTCAAATAAAAAGGGATATGAAATCTCATTACGTTAATTATTAAATATCATTATACACAATGAAACATATTTTATAATAAGTATTAGTTTATTATAAATATAAAAAAAACTATATTGTTATGTATAATACCATATTTGATTTGTTTATGACTTTATATTTCCTATTTATTAACAACTCTATGTTAATGATTTGTTTGTTGTTATATCTGTTTTGTTTTTCATATAGGTCTTGGATAGTTATTCTTGAAAATTATATATATATTTAAATTTATTTTTTTTAAGAATGAAAAAAATTATATAAATGTAATATATACACATAAAATATATATTTATAATAGCCTGTTGAATTTTTAAATGTGAAATGCAATACATTATTCATGGAGACAATAGACCATACCTATGCATGAACACTGTTTTAATATTATTATAATATTTAAAGAAATTAGATAAATGAAACATATGTAAATATAATATAATTATTGTATATTTATTATTTCATATATATGATACATTTTTACTAAACATATACATAATACATTTTATGTATAGTTTGACTGAATCACGTTGCATTGAGGGGGTGATAATCTACAGTTTTCCAAACATAAATATGATATTTTCACAAAATGGAAAAAATGAAGGTATGTGTTATATAATAATTAAAAAATCATTAATATGTCAAAAATAATATAGATATATATATATATATATATATGGAAGATTTTTTCATAATTAACAACCATGAGGGATTGTTAATAAATAATGAACAACATCGTTTCATGACGTAGAAGTTCATTGTAAACAAGAGCATGATGAGCACAAAATATTATATGGATGATTGTGTAAGTATAGTTGAAACAAATAGAATAAATATATCTAAATATTTTTAATATAATTATTTTATTATATAAGCATTGAATATGAATATTTTAGGGGTGAATAATGATAAACAAAACATAACACCTTGAGGAATGATGTTACCTTTTCTTTGGGTAGCTCTTATTAGTTTTCACCAAAGTGAATACTTGATTAGATTTATGTTGTATGGGAGGATTATAATAATAATTAAAGGATATTGAGATCTTTATTTATTATATTTTTAGGGATCCAGTGGTATTTTTATGAGATAATAAGTGAGAGGGGTGAGTTATTTTATATAGTAGAGGACGTGTGGCATTTTTTTAATTTTTTGAAAAGGGATTTCCACCAAAGTTTTTTCATTAAAAAATGGCACCAATAATGAACCAAATTATATTGAATGAAGTATATAGTAGAACTGTTTCCATAAAATGATAGTTGGACAATTTTATAAGTAATTTTTTATTTTATGTGTGTATATTAGTTCGTTGTTAATATAATTTCTCACTAAGTCGATGTAATAGTTTAAATTACATTAACTAATTCCCCCCCCCCCCAAAAGATGAACTTATCTAAAATTATATATAATGTATTTTATAAATTTTGAATTATGTTTTCCAAATAATAATAAAATAGTTCGAAGAAATTAATTCCTCTTTGATCCCACAGATGGTATGAAAAATTGGGTTTTTAAATTAAAATGTTTTTTATGATTGTTATTTTTTATATCCAATTTTAAATGTATAATTGATTAAAATTAAATAAAAAATATTAATTTATGTATCATTTTTCTAATTAAAATTTAAATCAAATAAAAATCATTATTAACCCTTGTAAATAAATTAGATGAAATTGTTTTTTGATTTAATATTCAATGTAACTCACTAATTATGAAAAAATGAAACATCATAAAAAAATTTGAAAAAATATCCTTAATATAATTCTTATGTTTCTGTTTAAAAAAATGTTTATTTAATCAAATTGAAATTTTAAAAGTGTAAACAATCATATTTAACGAGTTCTCTATTAAAATTTGGTAAAATTACATTTAAGAAGAATACCTATTTTTAATCATAAAATTTGATTTATTTTTATCATATGCATATAAAATATATTTTATGAGTATAGTTTGTTTTATTGAATTTAAAATGTAAATATTTCTTTTCAAAAATTATTCAAAATTGGTTTGATTAATTTATGAAAATAAAATTGTGTTTATAGGTTGATGAATAGTTTTCATTGAAAAGAAATTTTTTATTTGAAAATAGTTCTTAAAATCACATCTAGGAAATTATAACTGAAGGATTCATTATATATACATGTGTAAATAATAATTTCACAGTTTATTTAATCTTAATCATAACATAAATTCTAAAGCCCCTTTGGTAAATATAATTATATGTTAATAATAATATAAATATTATATTGTAGTTTGGTAAAACATGGTATTTCATGTATGAAAATCCATCAAAAGGACTCTGTATTGTGTAAAATACCAACCATACATAGTATTGTATATACCGAAAGCTCATCTATGTGTTGAGTGTAGCACAAGATTGACCATTGTTTTTTATAACACAATAAATACATAGTTATTTTTTATAAAAATCTAGTCATAGTGTTATTTGAAATGGAAAATTTGAATAGATTATATTAATTTAAAAAAGCCATAAAATCTCAAGGCTGTAACTTTATCTCCCAGTTGAGACATCACTATATGAGGAGTTGTGGTATTCCTGGAATCTTCATGCCTAGTTCAGTTCTAATGAGGAGAATTTTCTAGTTTTCCTTATCCTGTCAATGAATTAGGTTTTTATGAAACATGATATTTTTCTTAATAACACTACAATAGAGAACTATGACAATAGAGTTGGTGATTCCCCATTTGATTTAAATTATGGCTAGCTCTTGGTGTTGTAATAAAATCTCATTTCATGTGGTCGAACAAACCACATTTATAACATATAGGGTTACACTTTTGTTTTTTAATAATATTCACCAAAACAACCATATGATTTTGAGTAATCCTACAACCATTGAAATAGGTTACCCTCTTATGCATTTTCCATTAATTATAATTAAAACCATTTATAGTATGTATCAATATGCTTTCTCCACCAATACTACAAAATATACCAAATTTCTACAACCGTAAATCCATTAAACATTAATATATATCCATTATAAAAATAAGGGAAATATTTTCGTGAATTTCATTCCTCATCTTTAATTTTTAAATGTGTTCCATCAAGGACACACTATAAGAAACTTCAAGTGAAAATTTGAAAAAATTCATAAATATACACACATACCCTATCACTGGAAGATTATCATGCTCTAACACCGTTTCTATCATCTTTCCACTCCACACTAGATTGAGAAGGTGGAAATATGTTACATGTACTTAGGTTACATCCCCAAAAAAACAGTTCTAGATATAAATTCCATGGTCTTTAGTACAATTGGGTTCACTTTTCTATTTTAAAATCATATTATGGTCACTATTATATCATAATCAAATGAACACTAAATGATCTATGTTAAAAAATCAATACAACTCTAAGTAATATGAATTTAAAAACACCATATATACAATATAAAATGTATACTATAATACACAGAGGAATACATAACCTAAAAATCTCAAAGACTCCAATACATGATATCAATATCTCCCCAAATTCCACAAGCTCCAAATCAACAATCACTGCTCAATGTATCATGATTCATCAATAAATAATTGAGAAAAATTCACTTTCCCTTTTTCTCGATAATATATATAAGTAAATTCATCAATGCTTCCATGTAGGGGTGATTAACGAAACACCATAAGTTTTCCCCAAATTACCACCCAACCTAGTTTACTAGGATAAAACATGTTAGCACATTTATTTTTTTTATATAAATCACAATAATTAATTATTTAGAGTTTAAATAAATTCCATGCATTTTCTATACAAAACAGTTTCCAACTAAAACAATTAATCATGTTACTCAGAACATTTCTCATATCTATTTGGTATCACCCACTATAATCCACATATCTACACTTTCATCCATTCATGAATCTATGTACATACCTATACTTACAAGTGTTTGGTCATCCTTTCTACAATACATCTCATGTTGAACAATTTTCTTTGGTAAATGTTTATACAAATATCTATCGCACTTTTGATCGTGGAAACACCATACCATTATTCATCCCAAATGAACATGATCAAAAAACAACCATTATTAATGATCTTATCCAAACAAAATGTGCCATCACATTTCAATAAAAAATTATTTTTATTGAACACATTTCCAAAATAATTTTTTTCACAAATTGAAATATTAAAATAGTTTTAAAATCATCATTTTAAACTAATGCAACAATAAAGTTGTCTAAAAATTCATCAATTTAAAAATTCCACAAACCGTTAATAAAGAGTCATTATATGATAAATTGAACCAAAATTTCACTATTTATTATAATAAATTTAATTATATGATGCTAATCCTTTATGATCTTTAATGATAAGGTGCGAGTGAATCCACCTACCATGGAAATTATTTAAAACATGAAGAGTGAAATGAATTATTATTCAATACTAGGTTGAATATCCAAAAACACCACTATAGTTCATGATCCCTAAATTTAATATATCCATATATAAAAAATATGGACATTAAAATTAACAAAAAGATCCATAATTTACTGGATATATAATGAAAATATAGGGGTAAATAATAGACCAATGTTAAAGGACCATGACCATAGACTTTCTATCTAATATTCCAATAATTTCACCATGAGTCTCCCAAGTATCTATCCCTTATCAATCTGAATAGTATATATATGCATTGTGAAGATGGAAAATTAATTTAATGTAAAACTAGTTGTAAAATATTGCTTTCAGTTATATTTTGAGTGATATCAAGAATTTTACCGTCTAAAATTTAATCATGCATGGTTAGGTATCACTGTTAGGAAACCCTAGTTCTATCTGTGCCCCAAACATTATCTCCAAACACCATTCACAAGATTTTCTACCATGGATACAAAAACCATGCACCAAATATGTTTTTCCACTATTATAAAAATCCTGGTTACTTATAGATGGAAGAATGATATAGAAAAACCATGTACCTACACTATTCCTATTTCTTCACTTTTTCACAGTTTTTATAGGATCTGCATGATTTTTACTAACCATGATCAGACCTTGAACCCCCATAGAAGACAAAAAACATTTAAAAACTAATACATGTCATGAAAATCATCTCCAAAACACTTTACATACATAAATATAGAATAGAAGGATTACCTAATTAGAAATATATGGGTGTTACAATGACTATCATGATAAGATAAGGCATAATCAATATGTCAAGATAAATAACAGAAAATAATTTTCATTTATTCAACAAATAAAAAATGAAATGAATGCATAGATTCTATTATATTGAAAATGTTAGGGAAAATAATAAATTAATTCTAAATATAAGTAATTCATATTTTTCATATTCCATGTTTCCTTGGAACATAAAAGCATTACCATCAGAACATCTCATTAGAATTAAAAATTACTACTATCATGACTATTCAAATGATAGTTTAGAACATGCTTGGTTACAAATGTAATGTTCATTCATCCAACTGATTTCATCTCATGATACTACATGTGTAACAATGGGATTATATTACACATCCAAAACCCCATTTAATTCTAGTCCAAATCATTCATCATATATATAATAATCAATTTAACTCATAAATGATTTTCTTTATCAAATATCTTTTTTGATTAAAGGATAGAAATTAAAAAATATTTCCCCAGTTAATATATAACTATCAATATATATAAAATATTTAAAAAATTAGGGCTATAAAATAAAATTTTCCACTATAATTTATTTTTACAATTATAGTTAATTTAATTCACATAAGAACACGTATAATTCAAGGTAATATTAACAACAAAAAAATCAATCAAAAAATTGATTGTTAGTAATTTCCTTGTTTTGTGATTAAAAAACACATCTGTATGAATATCAATGATTGTATGAATACAATATATAACCATAGTGTAGTAAAAAAGGGATTTTTCAACATTAAATAGAAATACAGTAAAATATCATCAAAATCATTACTAAAAATTTATCCTTTTCATTTTGAAACTCATTTTAAAAATTATATTGCTTCAAAATAGAACTTTAAACTAACATTTAAAATTATTTGAAAATTATTATCCTTTACAATTACATTTTAAAGTAAAATAACAATAATTAATGGATTTTAGTGGTAATAAATTTATTAATTATGTTCATGTCGTATATGTTTAAGAAAATTTTCATTTTACCTTTCGATAAAAGCCAAAAATTAGTTATATTGAAAATAAAATATAATTCATTAAAAAATTAATAAAAATTATTAAAAAATAATAAGATAAATAATTTCTAAAAGTTGAAAAATATTTGGGACAACATTTTTAGAAATCATGGTTTTTGGAAGAAAACATATTTCAGATGGATGAGATAAATTAAGAATGATTTTTTAAAAAAATATATAATATTTTATCAAAAAGTGAAAGATAATTCATAAATTTATTTTAAATATTTCATTAATAACAAGAATAGAATAAAATGTAATGTTTCATTTGGAAATATTTATGTAATATATATCAATTTATATTTTATTATAAACAATCTCAATTAGAATAAGACTGTGAAATAAACACAAAAAAT
Organism: Viscum album; assembly: GCA_963277665.1. Taxonomy (NCBI): domain Eukaryota; kingdom Viridiplantae; phylum Streptophyta; class Magnoliopsida; order Santalales; family Viscaceae; genus Viscum; species Viscum album. The sequence continues at coordinate 2,013,873,916 of OY728132.1, read as the reverse complement.
CATTACAACATTGAAGTGAGAATTAATAAATGAAATTATAATGTGTATCTACAAAAAATAAACAAAACAAGTATAAATAAAACTTTATATAATAAACAATTCAATACTCACATAATCATCTAAGTACATAATAAATGATGTAATGTTTTAACCCAATGAGTCGAATTTGAGTTTGGAAATCCATTACCATACTATTTCATTTTGTATAATGTCATTTAACCTCATGTATAATGATTTAAAGAATGTTGTTGACAAATACTAGATGAATATTAACTTTTATATTATCGTATATGGTCCTCTAATAAAATATTCTCCCCATTTTATTAATAATATTTCAATATATTTAATGTTTTAGGAGTTATTTGGATTTTTATTAAATATGTTTTCACTTGATATGTTTTCCTATTACATAGATAATTATTTAATCATATCAATAATATAATCCATGATTTAAATATCACATATATTCATTATATTTTTATTTTTATTAATCCATTAATTTTGGTGATAAGAGAAGAAATACATCATTCATGGAGATAGAAGGTGGTACGTACAGATAAATGATGTTTCCATTTTAATATCATATTAAAAAATGAAATCTAATATATATATATTTTTATAATCATAAATGTATATATTATATATATTATATATACCAATTTTTTTTAAAATTATCATTAATACATTTTATGTAATGCATGAATGAATCACATCACTTCATGAGCCATTAGTCCACCGTACTGATGAAATAATTTATAATACTAAAAAATAGAAATCATGATGGTATATGTGAATAAATAATTACATAACAATACACACATAATAAATATCATATAGAGAATATTTAAATTGTATATACGTCATTAATTTAATATGTGAACGGTGGTAATTGAAAAACAATCAACATCGGGTCGTGAGGATGTTGTCCGCCGTACACACAAAGAATGATTTTGTAACACATTTAATGGATTTGTGTGATGTTTCAGGAAATAAATTTGACCTAAAAAATTTAATTGTATTTATAATAATAATAATATTATTATTATTATTATATAATCATGATTAAAATTAATTGATTATATTGAAGAAAGAAATAATATAAAACTGCTTTTAGATGATCATTACAACTTCTTCAGGTATCCTTTTAGGATTACACAAAATCATTCAAAGGATGGATTTAATCATAAAGTAGTGTTTATATGATGAGGAATTGGAATATGGGTAGCGATTTGGTATGGTATTGGGTGATCCAATGTGGTTTGAATGTGTGGATACAAGAGGAGAGGTGGTGATTTTTTATATGTAGTCTTAGTGAAAAAAATATAAGTTTTTGTATGTGAGAATTACACATATTTTTATTAAATTTCATGTGGATACAATAATGAAATAGATAATTAATATAATATATAAGGTGTAAATAAGTCTCTATAATTGTTTTTTATCATTTTATAATATCATTTGGAACCTTCTTATTATTGTTCAGTTCCATCATAAAATCATTTTCCTCTCAATTGTAGTAATTAATTTTTACTTCTTTGAGTAATAATTTTGGACGAAAACGAGGATAAATTTTTTTATGAAATATAAATTATTATTACTAAACTTTTTATATCCACTTTTATATATTCAAATAATATTAATGGTTAAAACTAATTTAAAATTAATCTCATAGTTGGGATGAAAAAGGGTTTTTAAAGTGAAAATATAATGCCCCAACTTTAAACATTACATAATCTTGAGTAATGTTAATAATTTACATTGAGGATATTTTTAGGTTTATTGTTTTAGAGAATTTTATTGTAAATATTACATTACATCTCAAAATATTACAATATAGATACTTCTACTCAGTATAATTTTTTTACAATAAAAAAACTTCTTAATTAAAAACATAATTCTTATCTTGATATAAATCTTCTTGAATTATTCCATGCCATTAACATTGTTTATACCCTCTAAAAACATTTTAAAAACATGGGATGTGCATAAAATGATCATTAAGGGTTATAAAAAATGGAAAAAACATTAGTCCATATATACATAAAACTCATTTCAATAATACTTTTCAATCATAAAACATAATATCTTTAACATACCTCACAAAATAATAATATTTATGAATAACACATAGAAATGATAAATCATAAATGTAACATGTGGAATCTATATAATACTTACAATGTAACTTTCACAACTACATAGGTAGTTACATTTGGAATACCCATCATAGTATATTTCCTAAATCTCTTAGGAGAATCCTTAATGTTTATCTTTTTCATGTTACATAATTAATTAGAGATATATCTCTGGCTCATCTTCCATAGGATTATCATGGAACCACTTGTATATGTAAACAATTCCCAATAACCGTAACATATTCATAACACAGAAAACAAACATAAAGGAAAGATAACATTTCCACATATCAATCACATTATATCATTTAAAAATATTTAAATAATACGTGATTTCCCAAAACCATTTTCAATAAGAAAATACATGAAAATTCTATATGGTATTTATTTTCAAATTAAAAATGCTATGACTTGTTAAGGAAGCCAAATATCAAATAATGCTCGCGGTGGTGGAAAGGTTCCTGTCTCCATGTATGTTAAATAAACATTCCCCTTGCGGTTTAGTTAAACACATCATCAAAAAAATATTCCATTTGAATTAAATTAAAATTCAAAGGGGTTTATACACCGTATAAAAAAATTTCTGTATAAATTAACGTATTCCTCAGTGAATGGAGATTGAGATAAAGACCCTTTGAAAAATAATATGTTAAATAAAATAGATTGATTATGGGTATTCAATATAGGTACACATAATTAATTTAAAAATAAAAGATATTACATCATATGTTATTTCTTACATAATCATAGCACAACATAGTTAAAAGTATAAGATTATCCAAACGAATGGAAAATGGGTTATGATGTTTTCTTATGAAAACATGGCAGCCAAACAACATCACATAAATATTCCAAAAATGAGTTGATGAGTTAGAAAATGGACACTCACCATGAGGTCATTAAATTTACATAAATATGGATATAGAAGAACATATCTCAACATAAAAAAGTTTAAATTAAAATACATTACAAAAAAAGTATTTGACAAAAAGTGGAGGGTGAAATGTTCCCTTACCTTGTGTCCAACTTGGATTTCTTGTTCTTTATCATCCTAAATAATTAACATATGTTAATTATAATTGATTTAGAACATTTTTCAAGTTTTTTAATCCATTTATATCACTTATTACCTTTCTATAAAAATAATATAACTATTCAAGTTGATATCGGTCTTTTGGTCGATATTCGTTACTTGAGTCAAAAGTGTAATTGTTTTAATTTAAAATCGTAAAAGTGTTCAAAATTATATTATCTTCATAATTGTATTCGTGATTTAAATATAATATATATATATAGAATATATGTATTTAGATCAGGTATATAAGTATTTTATATTATTCCATAACATTTGGATATATGAAAATGAAATGCACAGTTCATAGAGGTGGTAAGTCGTACGTACACAAGAATGCTACTTTCATTTATTTTTAATTTTTTAATGGAATGAAAAATAAATGATACATAGGTATTTTATAATTTCAGTAAAATATCTATTTTATATATGTTACCTATGTTCATTAATTCCATCCTTTTTAATTTTCATGTATAACATGAATGAGTCATATCACTTTGAGAGAGGGGTAGTCCACATTTCATCAAATGAAATTATCGTATTTATACAAGATGAAAATCATAAGGGTATGTTCTAAATGATAAGTATAGAAGCATATATATTTAATAAATATTATATATATCATATGTAATTTCAGGGCTATTATAATGGCCACCATTGGATAATTGCATAATCCTCATTTCGTGAGGCAATAGTTCGTCGTCCATAGAAACAATATGTTAAAAATCAATTTGATGGAGGTGTGTTTAAGTGTTGTGTGGATCCTTCTCATAAAAACACCATATTATATTGAGAATACTTGGTTTTTTATTTAATAGAAGAAAATTAATATATTAGGGTGTGAATAAGTAGAATAATGGAATGAAATTTTAGAGAAGACATTATCATTTAAAATGTTTAACTCTAATTGGTATGAGGCAAAAGTCTTTCTGGAGTTATATTAGTAATATGGAAAGGATTATAGGAGTAACAAGGGGAATTTCGGTGCTTTTTATGGAAGATTTCGGATGATCCATGGGTCTTGAGATGTGTGTGTAATGGGTTAGATGTGGTGGCCTTTTATAAGACGGGGAAGGGCTCTTTATTAAAGTTGGAATGTATTATTTTATTATAAAACTATTTTTGGTATAAAAATGTAAAAAACTCATTTAATTCGAATATAACTTGATTATAAGTAAAAATAATATCATCCAATAATAATTTTATAGGATTCGGACATTTTTTAGTCCTTATATGTTTTATTTAACAGTTTTTTTACTCTTACCGTTTTATCAAGCAATTAAAACATTGAGATTTAAAATAGTTATAAAAAAATGACAAATATCTATATAAAGAGTCATTAATAAAATTTAATATTCAATATAACCATTTGGAAGAACCATATTTTTTTTGAAATTTTATAATACTTAATAAAATATATTATTTTTTAAAATATGAATTATGTAAATTTTTACACTATCCACATCATGAATTTTTAAAAAATCCATATCAACTTGATTAATTAAAAAAAATCATTAATAAAAATATAACATGCATCCCATGGAGCAATGATAATTGCGATTTAAAATTGTTGTAATAAGTCTCAAATTTTATTTGTCCCGCTTTATATGTATATTCATCATTTTGTTGGAAACCACTTAACATGTAACCAAAGGAACCATGTTCATTGATTAAGAATGGTGAAATAATTTATAGATCATATAAGTTGTTTTGAACATTATGTGGTTCCTCACATGGATAATTGTTTCTTACTCTATTATTTTGGTTTTAGTTATTGGATGGAACCCAAGGAACCATGTTAATAGTGATTTCAACAAAAAATGAATTGATTTCCCTCATGAGAAGGCTAAATAATTTGGAGGATGAAAGAAATGTATTATTATATACTCAACCAAATTATTCAATCTATGAACCAATATAAACTTCAAAATGTGGAAAAGAGGGATATATATTATGTTTAGAGGTTTGTGAGGAAAGGTACATCTTTTTATAGTAGGTATTCTAATCTAATTTTTTTGAACAAAAAATCACTTCCAATGAAAAGATACCTTCTAATATCCAATGTCCATAAACTGAGTATGTAATTCTGGTTGTTTATTGGTTAGAAGATGAAGCAGATTAGTGGTGGACACTAATATAGAATACAAGGTATCAAGATGAAATTAACCGAAAATAAATTTTCGAATAATTACATTCCTCGTATTTTTTGTAAGAAAATGTAATAGTAATTCCTAAAGATTAATAAGAAGGGTGATGAAATTTTTCATGCTTATAAATCAAATTTTACAATGCTTGACATGTACTCTTTGGGTACTATCTATCAACTTGAAATCAAAATTGATCAATTCATTGGGGGTTTGAAACCTTTCCTTCAAAGTTGTTTTCCTGAAGAGACTTTATCATCTACGAAAAATTTATTAGATTTTCTATAATGGTTGAAATGGTGGTTGGATTTATGTATCAATCTCATAGAATTTTCCAATAAAAGAAACTTTTATGTCAAAGGAAAATCTAAAAACCACGGTGAAATGAAAATGTGACTTCTGTTGTGAAAAAATATGGAAGATACATAAATGGAATTGTCAAAAGGGAGTTACTATTTGTTTTTAGTCTATAAGGGAACTCCATTGAGTGTATGGATATTGATGTGATGGGAGGAATTTAGATGATTTTGTAAATATTGGATAAATCACAATAGAATGAACCTCCCACATTTGAGTGTTTCAATTTCATGGATTTTGCACATTTCGCTAACATATGACCAAATCCAATGAGTAATGAAATTGATAATTCACAAGTACCATTGAAATCAATGGATAGAGGGAAAACTTATGCGATTATAATTGATGAATCTTACTATTATAATTATTAAATACTTATCCTTTCATCTTTATATGAGAATTCTATGTTTGATTCTGTATAAATAATCCCTATAAAAGTCTTATTGTTCATTCTTTGGGGAAATTTTATGTGATTATCATTTTATACGTGGATAATGGAATAATAAAATTAAATTTGTTATTGTATCATTATAAGGATAGATAAAATTAGTATGCTGAATATTTTTTGGTTTAAGATTATTTTTTATTTAAGGAATAAAGGTTGGATTATATTTAGTAAGGGTTGTAACGTTCAAATTTTATGAAAATTATATGTTAGTATTTGGAGGAAGTTTTTATGTACTGAGTTAGTAAAAAAATCATTGGTTAAAAGGATATTTAGTGATTAACATTTTTTCAAGTATTTTGATCGTAGATCTTTTAGAAATTATATTATTGTGGTTCTATAAAAGAATATCATGTATATCAGGTGACAACCAATCATGTCCAGCCTAGGTGTAGGTCTTGGACCCATGGCTGAAAAATTATAAGGGTTCCCTGATTACAATTGACCAATGTGATGTCCACGTCAATGTGTAATTATTTAAGTTGAATAATTTGTTATGAAGTTGTATAGTTTTTTTGGGTTTATATGTTAATGTACATATCATATTGAGTTACAGTTATAGAAAAATTGTCATACATTTCAATATTTAATGGGACCTAAGATCTACTAAAATTGAATTACAACTCTTCGGGAATTAATGACAGTTTATGGACATCCATTTCATGTATAATGTATGAATTTATAAAAGCTAAAATCACAAAAAATGCAATTTTTATTTTAGAAACACAAAAATAAATTGAATTTCATTACATTATTGTTCCGATAAATAATTACACAAATATAGGATAATTTCCAAAAAAAATTGTTGTTATAAAAGCTTAATTTTTTGAAATCGATTCCCATTTAAATCATCACACATTTATGACATTGGATTCCTGAACAATTTAGTTATCATTAAATTATTTTTTACTTATCACCTTAATCACTCCGTACGAATATATACATTTTTACTACAATTACCTGATTTCCCTCTCCACCTATGTTCTCATCTGCAGAACCCTAATTATATGTTACTTGGGTAACTATTATGTTTCCAACATTACATGTCTAATGGATGTTTTAGGATTTAGTTTAAGATGTGGTTTCAATGAAAATAACTTCCATGAATAAATCATTTGAATACCCACAAAAAAATAATGTCAAATTTATTTTAAGGGGGGCATAATGTACCCCCCCTAGGATTTTGTGAATATTTTTTAAAATAATTTAATCATTTTCAAAATATTCAATTTACAAAACACTAATTACAAATTTTTTTAATAACGATATAGTTTTTTCATGCCTTACATGAAAAAATAACTTTATCGTGCACTACATGCAAAATAAATTTCTACTTTTTCTACATGGAACTCCAATGATATATTATATTAATGTAGGACTAACCTTCATTGATGTCTTTTGTATCACCAAAGAATGAGTGATGCTGAGAAATAATTCATTATTAAAATAATAATTAATAGATTATAACAAGGGAACAAAATTGATGACCATAGAATTTACTAAATTATGAATATGTGTATTTTAATTAATTGTTTACCTATTAATTATAAAATAATATGGAAACCAAATTAATATAAAGGGACTGATTTTACAAAAGTATATTTTTATCTCAAAAAAATGTTTATATTAATAAGATAAACGAATTTCAAATAATGAAGAAGGATAAATACATTTATATGTTATAAATTAAAACAATTTTTTAATCATCCCTTATATTTTATAAATATAAGATAAAAATTAACCCAATTTTAGGCGTAAAAACTAATATTTTTGTAAATGATGTTTAAACAACATTGAATATACAACCCATTTATAAATATATTATTTGTATGTTTTGTAAATTAAATAGAAAAAAATAATATTTATTGTTGAATGAGGATCATAAAATTATGTTAGGATAAATTTTTGGTATCTTTCATTAATGTTTTATTAATTAATGAATAGTTATAATGATGAATTTTAATTCAAGAAAAACATTTTCATATAGTTTATTTAAAATTATAAATTATATATTAAATTGGTTGTAAATTTTATTTTGATTACAATTTTATAAATTTATAATATTTAGGTCATTAGTATAAATTTAACATTTAAATTGGTTTTAAAAACACAACAAACTTTTAGAAGTTTTTACATTAAAAACTCGAATTCTCTTCCCATATATGAGATTATTTTTAAAATTAAATTTTGATACTTATGTGATTAAAATTAAGAAAAATTTATTCTGTATCTGTAATCCTAATAATATATAATTTATAACAAGGACAACATTTTTACAAAAAATATTATTAAATGTGACTAAAATTAATTACAATTATTAAGAGAAAATTTTGGATAAATAATTACTCACTCTAAATTTTAAGATATTAAATTTCCTAGAAACATATACAAAACAAATTTTCTAGACATTTTTTATCAATGAAAATTCCATTATTTAGTTAAATATATTATTATGACAAATTTGCGATAATTTTTTGAAACACATAAATTGTTTTAAGAAATTCGATGTGTTTTCTTTCCCTTCGCAATAAAAGGCCACAAACTATACCATTTCATCACAAATCTCAATAAATGTAGGATAGATGAAGATAGAACCGATAAAAGTCACAACATCCATTCAGTTATCCTATAAACCTCCCATTGGGTGGAAAGAAATCCATCTAAGCCTTTTGGCACCATCCAAATGTAGTAATCCAATTAAGAGGTAACTTCTTCTTTTAAGCCTTTTATATTTTATATTTATTATCCAAAATTAAACTTTATTAATTCCATGATATTTTTAAAAAATGAATTATCATAATTATACTATTTATTATGAGTGTTCTACCTACACATATAGACACCTCTAATGGTTAACAATGATACAATTTATGTTTATATCGAACTACCGCCTCACAAAATGATGATTGTTCATTTTACCTACCACCTATCATAATAGAAATTATGATGAAAAATATATTTATATATTTTTTATATTATATCTATAATTTCATTAATCTTATTTAATTGTTTTAGAAAACATATCTTTATACATTTTATTTGCTGTAATTATGATATTTTAATATGAGGAAGTGTGGACTACCACCCCCGCAATGCTATTTGATTCATCCACACAATACATGGAATGTATTAAGAATTGGTTTTTTAAACATATATGATATATATGATATAATAATGATATTGTAATTATAATATATACATATTTATACATATATATACATATATTTCTTTTAATTTATTTTGTTAAACTGGAAAATAAAAACAGGGAAAACGTTCCTGTGTATTTATGACAAACTGTCTCTATCAATTTTTTTTTCCACTTCATATGTACACACTATATAGATTATTATAATACACATATAATGAATATAAATTATATTTATATCATGTTTTAAATTTCTGGAATCATTATATAATTATAAAGACCAAATATATAAAAAATTAAGACACGTGGAAAAACAAATAGAATATTAACCGTAGAATAACTATATTATAGAATTTTTAACAAGTTTGTAATATAAAGTCAGAAAACAAATATATGGATGTAAGTATAAAAATATAGTGATGTTGTTTTGTTAATAATATATTTATAATTATTTTACATGTGGTTTCACAGAGTAATAATATATCCAAGACATAATGTAAGAGAATATCAACTCTCTTTTTAATTCATTAAGATATATGTTTTATTAACTACCCAATCCATTTGTGTGGTGTGTATAATTAACATGGATGTACTATATTATTCTTATTCAAAAATTTATGTGTATATACATATCCATTTTATGATTTTCCTATCATGGAATTTATGTTTTTAATGTTACCAAATAGGAAAAGTATGTTTGTCTCAATTTTCATTCTTTGAGACACAAGCTATGTTATGCAAAAACATTTTTCAAATAGTTGTATATAGTTCTATTTAAATATTACATGATGAATCTTTTGCAGTTAATTATAATTTAGGCTACATTGAATATAATTTTCTTGCATGGTTATTATGGTTGAATGTTATCATGTGGTATGCATTTATTGGAACAATCTTATCACTTTTTGAGATTGTTTTTGTTTATGATTCCTATATTGAAATAATATGATCTATATCTCAAAAAAACTCATGAATTGTCATATATTCTTTTCATTCATGGAATATTTATGTATTGGTACCATTTTCAAGTCTTTTATACAAAATATAGTAAAGGAAGTATATTTTGGAAATCCTGATATTACCAATCTCTTCCGTCAAAAATCTGTAATATTTTAATACACCATTTTATAAAAAAGTTTTAATTTTTTTAAATCATATATAATATTCTTTTTCTTAAAAAATAGAAGATTTAAAATAATTTTAATATAATTTTATTTGTTTTGAATAAAAATTATTTGAAAATGATTTCAAGAGTTGTTTATAATTATGAAATTTTCTTTCAATGAAATTGATTTAAAAAATATTTTCCAGCATCATTTTTGTAAATAAATGATTTCTAAAATTTTATTAAGATTATTTAATATTTTTTAAGGAAAATTAATTGAAAAATGTTTTTATGCTTTATTTATAAGTCTTTAATGATGTAAAATTCAAAAATATTTCAAGTGTTATTTATATTTTTTCAAATCAATTTAAAAGAAAATTGTTTTCTAATGGGATCATGTTTTAAAAAATCCTTTTCAAACTAGAATGTAGATTTTCCTCAAGAAATATATTAAAAATAACTATAAAAGTTATTTTCCATCTATGATGCCATATATTGGTGTTACTCATTCTATTCTAGGAGAGGTTCTGAAGGTTCCATTCACATTATTTCTTTGAATGTTATATGTTATTAGTGAATGATATTTAGGAAGCTCGTTCCACTTTCATGGGTTATATTTATTCAAAAACCATTCTGATCTCATGGGTTTAATGCTTTTGATACCTTCTTCATTCCATGTGTTATGATTTAATTATGTAATTATGAAACCGATTTGTTTTTATAGGTTATGATGTGTTGAAATGTTAATGATTCCCATTTCATTTCAGGGTTTATAGTTTGATGTTTTTATTTTTAATCATTTTCTATGGGTCATGATATGATGTATGATTTATTTTCTGGAACATATATTATTTATTTTATCATGAGATAAGTGGGACCTAAATATCCCTCCAATAAATTGGGTATTGATAAATTTTTTATTATCTCAATGGGTATACAGTTGGGAATCCCAATCCCAAAAGATTAGGGTTCACTAGAGGACATACCATACTTGAAACAAGAGTGTACATGTCAGGGCATACCAAGTCCAAAAAAAGTGGGTACCTTAGAGGGAATCCAAATCCAGAAGTAGGTACACAGATGATGAACCCAAGCGTAACATGTTTCGAAGTCCTTTCTATGTCGTCGTAAAATATGGTTTTTATATTCTTATGTGTCTTCTACAATTCAAAGCATTATTGTTATACTATAATTTCATGGAACATTCTATTAATTTAATTAGGATTAATGTTATATGAAATAAAAATATTTATTTCGTGTTTCATGATTATGATTTTTGATTTGTAGTGTATGATATTATAATGATCATGATCATGTTTTCATACCATTTTGTTTATGATATTCATACTCATTACATTTATTTACCCTTAATAAGCATTTTATCTCATCTATTATATTTGTATCATCTCCCAAGTTCTTGAAGAAACGGTTTTATTAGAAAAACTATGTAGGATATCCTTTTGGGAATAAATGATTACATTTAACTGAGCATGAAGATTTTTGTTCCATGATTCTTTAATCTCTAGACTAATACTATCATTAAGAATATTTTGGGTACTTTCATATGTATTTTGTAAATGTGTTGTAATATTAATGTTTGAAAAGAGAGGTTCTATATACTACAATCCTAATACGATCAATAATTTCAGACGGACCAATATATCTATGGATTTTTTTCCCTTTTTCCTTGAATTTCACTACATTCTTGCATAGAGAAATTCTTGTAAACAAATTGTCAACAAATTCATATTATAGATCACATCATCGATTTTCAGCATAACATTTAGGCAGAATTTTATATGGATTCATGGATTATTGAATGGAATTTCCCATCCATTGCTTTTCATCCTATATCTCATGTCATTATAGATTTCATTATCAAATATTATTCCAACAAATTGGAGCTCTAAATTTCATTCCACAGAGGGATTCATAATGATCCATAGTAATTTTTTGTTTTAATATATTATGTAATAAAATACAACTATTTGATGTTTTTTCCCCAAAACACATTACATCATTAAAATAAGATCTAAACATATCATCTATGGTTTGAATTATTATTTCAAACTATCGATCTATTTTTTAATGATACATAATTCTGAAAAAAAGTTTATTTCAAGAGTATACTAAATAATATTCTTGAACATTGAGTTAAACCTATTATCATGATTAGAAACAATGGAATTTTATACTCCTTTAATACATAAGACATCATTAATTAATATAATAGAAATATGATCTAATTAGAAGTATTCAATGATATTGATGAAATGTGGGGATTAGTAAGGTGATCGACTACATCCCATATAGAATTATATCATTTATATGTTTGGGAGAGTCCAACAACAAATTCAATGGTTTTGTTTTCCCATCATTATTAATTTATGTGTAATGGATGTTACAACCCCTTATAATTTTTATTTTTACCCTTATATTTGAAACATAACAAGAATCAATACAAAAACTCTATGATATGTCTCTTAAACCTATACCAATATATGTACTCTTTCAAATCACTATTCATATTCGTACATCCCATATGAATACTGAATGAAGTAATTTGTTCTTTTAATAACAAATAACTCTTAAAATATTATATCGATGGAAGACATAAGTTGATCCAGATTATTATCATTCAACTTCGATAAAGGATGAACTGAAAAAAATTTCTGACCTTCTTTTACATCTCGACATATTCATTGAGGACCACTTTATATTTCACATGAATATATGGTTAAAAATTCATCTATGAAATATAAGATTTTTCCTCATCCTTCACGATTTCTAGCTCTATTGTTTGAAAATACAGAAATATTGGATCTTTGGTAATCCCTATCACTAATATTCTATCATGATCCATTGGACTCAATGTATCAACCACCTTCTTCATTTTCCAAGGGTTGTAATTCATTGACCATTTATAATATTAATTATATCTAACAATATGATAAGGTTCATGTTCATAACCATATGTGTGGATGTATAATTTATACTTTAGTATTGATATATATATATATCACACTATTCTACATAAAGATAAATCCCCAATATATTTAATTCCAAAATTACGATAATTAACTCTAACTACTATTATTGGTAATTTAACTCACGAATCATTAAATTTCACGAGGCATATAGAGTAATCGTGTAATTTATTGTAATAACATATCCCAATAACATATTGGTTTCCTCACTAAATATTCCAAACCATTATCCAAGATTAGGTAATGTAATAATATGTGTGCTGACCAAACATCTCTTTAGTTTGTTGAAATATTACTCACATTCATCTATCGAGAGGAACTTGGATTCCTTCCAAGTAACATGGTAAATGGATTATGTGGTCATTAAAATTTTACAACCAATATTTGGTAATAATTAGATAAATTTTAAAACATACATTTCACAACCACCATTTTTATTCTGGTCCAGCATTCAATTGCCTTTATATTATATAGATCTAACAATATACTATATCTTGTGATAATATGACATAAAAATGAATCTTTTTACTAAAAAAATTGACAAATTTTAAATTCTGTAAATATTTTATACTTTTTTATGATCTTTTGTAAAATTAAAATGTGGATTTAATTGTCCTCTCTAATATTGAAATTGATTTGAATATCATCTATAATTTCATAAACTATCTAATCTAGGTAATATCTAAATAATATATTAATTAAATCAATAGAGATAACATGGGAATTATTTTAACACAATTTTATAACAATATATTCATTGATACCATACCATTTATAGAATTTTATCTTTTGTATAACCTCTTTAATGAACTATAATTGATGATATCCATAATTAAGGTTAATCATAAAGAATTAATGTTCTCTGTGTAGTTGATGAAACAAGTCATTAATAGATGGTAGAAGATACTTGTTCATGACAGTGATATTTTCAGACAACAAATAATAAATGTTGATTTTTATGGATCAATATTTTTTCAGAAAAGTTTTTAGGTTCACCCCATTTTGATAGACATGGATGAATGAACATATGAAATAGTTAAATTAATGAAAGCGTGTTCACAACGGGGTAATACAGTAATATAAGAAAATAATATATGATATTATAAACATGATTTTGGTTCTAGTATAAGATATTAACATATTTTAAACTATTAAATAGGATGATAAAGACCATAAAGACAATTTATAGTTATGTTAAGGATATTTTGTCTCAATTTACATTCCATTGATTATTATTTGTTATTATGCACTAATTTACTTTTATTTGGGACATATAGTAATTTTTCATATTATATCATGAATTCCCTTTTTCTCAAGATATTATATTTATTCATTTAATGTCATAATATTACGGAGACTGTGATTTAAATGTTTCTACGTGGTATGTGACACATTTTAATTTTGGATGATTGTTCTCCTCAAGATTGTTCATAAGTAATATATTTTCAATATCTTTTCAATTTATTATTGTAAAAATTATAATGAAAAAAATCAATATATTGTAATCATTTTTCATGGGAAATTTTCTTGAATATGAATTTTCTCATACAATGTATATTATTGTTTCTCAAACCATATACCATTTTACATATGGTGTCCACATTGAAAAATCTTTGATTATTTTGGAGGAATATTAATAATTTTGTATTCTTTTTTAAATATGGATATTTGATAAGGAATATTTTTATTTTTTATTATTTGTATGTGAGTATTGTTTGGAACTAGAAATTTAGGGTGGATCCTTGACATTTTATATCTCCTCAATGCGTAAATAGGTTCTCATGAGATGAATAAGTTGACGAAATTAATGAGGTTTCTATCCGTGGTTATAAACAGTCTTGTGATTATTCATGAAGGTATAAATTTTAATGTCCCTTAAACATGATTTCCATTAAGAAATAATTTCCCTCTTTGAGTTTTAATTATTTTTTGTCTTTGATATTTTTCATCGATATATCTATGGATGTAATTAATTCTCAATTAATTGATTTATAGTAATAATTTAAGTTTTTTAAAATCCCATATTAATTATTCCTTATCTATTTGTGTAAGCAGAAATTGTGTTATGTTATTTATATTTCAATACATATTTTTTCATTATTGATTCTATTATATTGATCCTTACAGAGAATTTATTCTCACCCTTATTAGGTTTCATTACCCATGTAATGTAAAAGGGATGTGTGAATAATATTTCAAGGATGCAGAAAAGTTTAGTTTACTGTGTACAATGTTTTTTTAGTTTCCCTTGGTATTATGGGTGTAATGTATGTAGTCAGGCTTCCCAAGACTAATAAACTAATTGTTCCTTTGGGGTTTGATTCCTTGTATTCATTCTAATTTAATAAAATAATACACCTGATCATGGATTATGAGGTTGGGTTATTATAGTTGGTATCAATGAAATTTTAGCAATAACATTGGAAACTAGAGTTAGAAAACATAGATTAAAGAACCTAAACATATGATAGGCTTTGATTATGAGTATAAAAGATAATAATTTATTTTTGTTCTGTAAGGTATTATGTGAGTATTCTAAGAAATACATTCGTGTATGGATAATACAACTGGATGTAGATCAGGCATAGATGTAACTATGATTAATAACTCTAACCAGGTGTTTCGAGTATAACTAGAGTTAACTTCTTATATGAAAATGATCCTTACTATGAACATGCATTAACACTTTTTAGGGATATGCTTATGATAATTCACATTTTATTATCCTAACATTATAATGTATTTAAATTAAATGATGCCCTCAATGTAGTTAATGTTTCTGATTCTATGTTTCAAAAAGCATAAATTTATGTTAAATGCTATACGATATTTAGTTTCATAAATTTTTTTTAATTTTAGGAGCTAATCCATCATATTTTGTCATTTATAAATTTCAATTGGAAGGAATAAAATTATCAATACATCTGGCCAATGTAGAGGTATTCATATTGATAATGTAAATGATGATAGTATTATACCAAATCATGATTTGGATATATTATGGAATATTTGGTGGTTTATAACAAATTACCATTCTTGAATCGAGAAACCAATTCTATAGAGGGAATACCCTAGACTAGATCACATAATGTAGAAGATGTCATCATTTTATAGTGGGGATACTAATACAATTATTAATTAGTAATGTATTGTGTCTCCCGAGATGATATTTAATGCCTTAGAATTGAGTGAAATGGAAAAGGTTACCCTTGTGGTTTATTATATACAAGGTGATAATGATCAATGGTGGTCTCTAATCCAGAATACATGGGAGGAAGGAGAAATTTAAATGATGGAATGAATAACTTTTATGGATACATTCTTTAATAAATACATCCTTCATGATCAACAAACCGAGATGATGAGGAAGTTAATTAGAATAAAATAGAAGGAATATAAATGTGTTGAATATTATAAATCTATCATTACATGGATAACTAGGTATGATAAAGATTATATAAAAAATCACATGTGCATTATTGACCACTTTTATGAAGGTCTTAAGCCATGTCTCTAACGGGAACTGGTCTACAATAATTTATCTTCATATGGAGAGATTGTTTTATGTGATGTAATATAAGTGAAGAATTTTTCAAGAATCAGTATATTCAATGTAAATCCATAAAAGAAGAGGCTATTTGATCACCATGATAACAGGGAATAATAAGAAGTGGAATATGATTGATATATTTTTATATTGTGAAAATTGTGGGGAAAACACCCAGGTAAATTTTTAAAAGGACTGGGTGTTTTACAGAAATGTGAATATAGGGGTCACTAAGCTCATGAATATAAGTTAAAGAATCCAATAAATTATGTCAATTTCTATATTTCTAAGGTGATGGGACATTTTTCTTATGATTTCCCCAAGAGTCAGGGAATGTACCACATAAGTAGCCAAGAGGAAATGGCCAAGATTATCTAATCACTATAGCGGAGGTTGAAGTACCAAATGATGTGGTAATACGTATAGAAATCCTATCATCAAATTTATACAATCTGTTATTTTAATCTTGATCTTTACACTCTTTTATATCATCCCATCTTTCCTTGAAAATAAAAAAGTTCCATTTTGATTTAATATGAGAGTTGTTAGTCAGGACACCATAGGGAAGTGTCATTGCAACAATAATGTGTCGGTCAGTCCCAATTATAACATATAAACATTCTTTATGTACTGATTTTATAATCATACATGTGTTCTAATTATATATTATACTTGGAATGGAATTCACTTGAAATATGATAAAAATATTTATTGGAAGATGATGAAAATTAATATTTGTGAGGAAAATGTTGAATACCTAATCTTTATAGAATATGATTCTTCACATGATTCATATCTAGATCCACCCTCAGTAGATCTTCTAAATTAAAATATTGGGGAATAAGGGAAAATAAATCTAGTTACAAAAAAATTAATCTTAAAATTGAGTAAGTACCATTTGTGCAGGAATACATTGACATATTTCCTATGGATTAACCTTGACATCCCCCTGATAGTGAGGTTGAATTATCTATTAAAATAATATAATATGAAAGGCCATTTTCAATGATTCATTATAGGATGGAAACATTAGAATTTTTAGAGTTAGTGAAACCACTATAGTATATAGGTTATAAGGGATTTGTTAACCCTAGTGATTCACCCTGGGGAGCCCTTGCCCTCTTTGTTAAGCAGAAGGATGGATCCATTAGGATGTGTGTTGTTTATAGTGAAATCTTGTCCATTATGATAAATAAGAAGTATCCTCTACCTCATATTGATTTATTTTTTATCAACATCATAGAGCCCAATAATTTTCCCGGATTGATATTATTTTTTGGTATCACTAGTCGTGAGTAAAGAAGGAATACATTCAAAAGATATATTTTCCAACAAGGTGTAGCCATTAAAATCTTACATTAATTCAATTTTGATTTTCTAATAATCCATCTATTTTTTAGAATTAATGAATATGTTATTCAAGTAATATCTAGATGATTTTGTTTTTGTATTCATTTATGTTATTCTGCTATATTCTACGAGCTACGTTGACCATAAAAATCATGTTTAGATTGTTCTTATTTCTCTTAGAAGGGAAGATTTATATGCTAAATTAATAAATGGTATTTTTGGATTCACGATGTATCTTTTAATGTCCATATTTTACCCAAGGAAGGGATATCAGTTGACACTATCAAAATAATGAGATTTAAAGAATTATCAACACCAGCAAACATATCAGATTATGTATTTTCATTGGATTGGTAGGTTACTATCAATGATTCATTCATAATTTTTCTATATTGGATAACCCCTTAACCATGAATACATTTAAAGGTTTTATGTATTTTTTGTACAATGTAATGTGAATAATTCATTGATTTGATAATGAAAATAGTGGTTAATGATCATATTTTAACTCGACTGTATGGTAGTGATAGCCTTGTTACATAGAGTGATCATTGAAAAATAGACGTGGTTATTTTCTAATGTATTGTCATTTCATATGAATAAAACCAATTGGAAACTCATATAATGAAAAATATAACCCATTGTCTCGAGTTTTCTATTGTAATACATTCGTTGAAGATATCAGAAAATTATTCATATCTAGAGATATGATTGATATAGAAAAATCATAAAATCTTGATATATATATTCTCATAGAAAGAGATAAACATGAGACAAAGGCAATGACTCGAGCTACAAAATGATTATTATTGACTAATACCCTACAACCGATTTTAAAAATAACGTAGTGAATGCATTGAGTAAGAATGATAATTATGTTCTAACCTGAATGATGATTGAGAAGAATCAATTATATAGGCATCTAGTAAAGATAAATATGGTAACATATAAAGAATAGGAGACATAAATAATCATTCTAATTATTCAAAATACTTCTTTATTAGAGATGATAGGGAATTATAAATATGATGATGAGGACATTTAGAAAAAAATTAATTGCATGAATGATTGGAAATTAGTAGAACCTGTCTTTGAATACTGTGTTATAAAATTTGGAATGTTTTTAAGTGTTCCATCTATAATTGAGCTAGAAAAATAGTTTTTGGATGATTCCCATAGATTTAATTTATTCTTAAACTATGGTAGAATAATTAAGTATAGGGACATAAAGGAACACTTTTGGTGGGATAACATGAAGTGGGAAATTTATAATTATGGGTCCATATCATTTATTTATCCACAAGTGAATGATAAAAGGTTACATCCTAAAATAAGTCTTTAAACCTTTTCATATTCTTTTAAAGAAATGGGAACAAATTACATTGGACATTTTTACTAGAATTCAAATTATTCCTTGAAAAAATAATTAAATATATGTTATCATTGACTGACCAATCAAATTTACTCAATTTCCATTCCATAAGATAAGATCTTACTCTAGAGCTCTACATAAGGATCTATATTAATTATATCGTAAGCCTTTATGGTGCATGTGTATAATTGTTTTCTTGATCGAGATCCACACTTAAAATTAAAATTCTAGAAATGTTTTCGAAAGTATTTTGAAACTGAACTTCATTAAAGAACCACGTTCCATACTCAAACAGGTGGAATATTATAATGAATAATTAAAAAATGGAAGACATGTCTATGTCATGATCACTATATTTTCAAGGTATATTGGATCAGTACATACCTAAGGTAGTGTTTAACTATAAAAATATTTTCCATTAATGTTTTAAAATTTCTCTATATAGAGAAATATATAAGAATAAATATCATACTCCACCATCATGGGATAATGTTGGTAAAAATAAACTCAAAGTCCCAGACCATTTTGAGGAGATTGTGACAAATGAAAAAACTATTCAATCTCATATTAATTCAGCTCAAAGTAGGAAAACAATTTATGCTGATAATTAGAGAAAACTATTGGAATTCAATGTTATAGATTATATTTTCCTGAATTTATCTCCATTGAAGAGTGTCATTAAGTTTGGTATAATGTGGAAATTGAGTACCAAAAAAATCATACACTTCAAACATGTTGAATGTGTTGGCGTCATTGTTTGTCATTTATATTTCTGTTAAATATCCCAAAGTTACACGATGTTTTTCATATTTCTATTATATGAAATTACATGCTAGAACTATTAAATGCGATCCTATATGGTGAAATATAGCAGGAACCTGAAATTTCATAATTTAAAGATCCCATCAATATTCTTGATGATAGATATAACATACTAAGAAGTCAGACAACTCATCATGTAAAGGTACTATGGAGAAATCATAAAATGGAGGAAACAACATGGGAACCAGGGGATATTATGAAGGATAACTAAAAAAATATTTTTAAATGTAATTGGAGTGAAATTTTGAGGATGAATCTTTTACCTAAGGATATAATTTAGAACACCATGACTTTAATATATTTACCATTGGATTTTGATTATATCATTGCAATGAACACAACACTTGATTTAAACAAAAAATTATTTACTGATGTTTGACTTGTCTATTAATTTATATAACTTTTAAAAAGTATATATAGTAAATTTATATATTATACATCAATCCACATATTTTTACACTCATATAACATAGTTTATATATGCATATTATATAAAGAAACCCAATAATACACGTAAAATACTATATATTTATTTAAAGTAGTTTTGCAACATTTTAAAGGGGAATCATTTTAAAACAAAATTTGGTTCCTTGTAAAAATTAAATATGAAAAAATAAACTTTGTTTTTTGAAGAAGAACATATGAATTATCTAAGGGGGGATTTTTTTTCCTAGTGAATATTTATTTTTTAATGAATAGTTAAAAATAATGAAATTAAATTTAAAACTCATTTGACATCTATATTATTTATAGAGTTAAATTATATTTTTCATTTTTTTGATGTTTAATTATATTGTTTTTTATAAATTAATACAACTTTGGTAATAGGGATCAATTTCACATTGAAATTGAATATAAAAACATATCAATCTCTTTGAAACTCATATATTAAAAACACACATTGTCTTCTAGCCTGCATGATAAATTTTAAATTTTTTTCCATTTATGTGATATAAATTTGGAAACATTCATTAAATATTTAGAATTATAATAATTTATAATGTCTAATATGACTAAATTATTTTTTACCAAATATATTATTGAATGTAAAAAAAGTATTTACAATTATTCGGTTAAAATTGTCCTTAATAAAGGCCTAATATTTTTAAGGGACCAAAAAAACTATCTAATTGTACCAAAAAAATTGGGTGGAAATTTTTAGCCATAATACATTGATTAATGAGTTTATTTGGTTTTATGACTTATATTAGTTAAGAACATGAGTACCATAACTTGTTTGAAAAAATTACATGGGGGTCCTTTTACTTTTATATAAAAGCAAACCTCATCTCCCACATCATCACACCTCTAAAAAAACATAGGTTCATAAAATATATTCCCAAATTGATTTACAAATTATCTACCCTCATCATGGAAGCCTCAGTTTTGGTAGGAAGACATCCAAGTAATTCGTTTGGTACATACCTAAAGAAGTTCCCTAATTACGAGGCATCCTATTCTCTCAAGCTCTCTAGTTTCTTTTAAAATCTCCTCCCAAACAAATATATTTATTTATTTATTATATAATAGAAAATTTATCCTAAATAAAAATATATAACATAGAATTTTCATTTTGTTAATAGAAAAATTAAATGGAAGTAACATTCATGTGTACGTGTGTCCTACCATCTCCATGAATAGAGCAGTAAATTTATAATATCCAAATATAATCGAATATTGTCAATACAAATATAATGATTATATATCATAATTAATATATTGTTTAAATTTTTGAAATGTTGAAACCATGATATAATTAATGATAACAACAAATAACATGGTAAAACATACTCGTGAAATCTAGGCAATTAACACCCAAAATAGTGAAATTAAGGAAACACTATTCAAAAAAAAATTAATAAAATATTATGAGGAATTTATATATGATTTTATAAACATAATTATTGTTATGGTATAATTTAGTAACAGATTTTGAACCTCTATACAAGTGGATAAAGAGAACATAACCAAACTGAGGTTATGGTTAAGGGAATTTCATCACAATTTACATTCCATTTAGACTTTTATTATTATTGTGAACCAATTCACTATTATTTGGGGTATATGCAACCTTAATCATGTTATATAAGTTATTAAATTATTATAACAATATGATACATTTTAATTAATGTATCACTTTTTTGGAGGTTATGATTTATATGTTTTAATGTTGTATGGGACACTTTGAAATGCTTAAAGATTATTTATCCAAAGATTGTTCGGAATGATTATATTTGAAATGTCACTTCATTTTTCGATTTTTATCCTTAAACATGAAACAATCACAATATTTTAATCATTTCTTAATGTAAATTTAATTTAATATCTATATTATAATTCAATGTAATTTAGTATTCACTAAACTGTATACCATTTTACATAAAGTATATAATATGAATATTATTTTATTATTTTTGGAAAATTTTGATAATTACATACTATTTAATTAGTATATATATTTTATAAGAAATCATATTTATTTTAATTATATTATATGAGTAATTTTTTTAGACTATCATGGAAGGGCATAACCTAAACATTATATTTTCTCAATGCATCGACCAGTTCTCATGAGATGAATAAGTTGGCCTAATTAAATGTGTTTCTAACCATGATTTTAGCACTTATTTTGAATAGTAATGAAGATATATGTTTTCAGGTTTCCTATAAATGATGTACATTAATAAAAAATTACCCTCATTTAGTTTTAGTTTTTACTTGTCTGTGAGTTTTTTCATTGAAATATCTAATGATGTAATTCATTTTTAGGTTATTGATTTATGGGATGTAATTCAGTTTCTAACCATGATATATTAATTATGACTTATCTAGTTGCATAAATGAAAAGTGTGACTAGTTACGTACATTTCCATATATATTGATTAGTTATTAAATAAATTTTATTTTTCCTTATAAGAGTTTGGGTTCACCCTTATTATGTTTTCTTCCCCAGGTTATGAAGAAGATAACATTGAATAAAATTTATAGGAAACATATTATGTAGTTTTAATTGTTTACAATTGTTTATTTTTTTTCACAATTTACTATGGGTATCATTGTTGACCCTCCTTTTCGTCACATTATTTAAAGGAATGGAAAGGGAAATGACTTAGCACAAATTGTTTCAGCCTTTGAAGAAAACATCAAAAATAGACAAAGGAATGAAAAATGTGTCAATGGTCCTTGCACCGCGCAAGTTCTATTACTGCCGAACAAGTACACTTGTGTGCCGCCTAATGGTCACGCAAGTGACTTGTGCGCCCTATTTAAAAACTGCCTAGGGTCTTCAGAAGCCTATAAATAGACCCTGTGGGCCCCCCATTTTGGGAGGAATTTTTCCAGAATTCAGATATAGAGCTCTAAATGACCAGGTCTCTTCTTCAAGACTTCCGAACACATCTAAGGTAATTATTTACCTAGAATGGAATGTATTAAAAAGAGGAATAAGGTCTAAGTGTAAGAAATAACAAACACTTGTGCACCTAAATGTTTTTCCCTGAAGTGAAATGCACACACTTGTGCGTCTCCTTACCTATTCATTGAATCTTGCGCGCCACTCTTCTGGATGTTCCTCAGGATGATTCTATAGGCTTGGTCAAGAATTGCCCTTGTATTACTCTATAGGGCAAGTATTGCGCAAGTACCCATGTGTCGCGTTGGTATACCTTCGCGACCAACACTTGCGCACCCACCCAGCACCTGCGCACCAGCCAGGACTTGCGCGCCCCTCTCTTTTTGGGTGCCTTTCCTACCCATTTAACCCCTCTTATGCCATTCCACCTCTCCTATTCAAGATTCAGTCTTCAATACACTGTTCAAAGACATTTATGCATGTTTTGTTTATTTAATTCCTTATCTGAAAGGAGCTTCGTGGAACATCTCTCAAAACATAGTGATTTTCACATCTTTATGTCACTAAAGATAGAGAGTTCATTCATTCAACCAAATCCTTTAAGATGAGATAATCCTTAACCTGAGCATCCTTTTCAGGAGTATGCCCCAGTCCAAATCCTCATTAATTTGGGCATCCTCTTTAGGAGTAATCCCCAAGTCCCCTAACATGGGCCTCCTTTTCAGGAATAAGCACTAGTCATAATTCCCCAAACTTGGGCATCCTCCTCAGGAGTAATCCCCAGACCTTATTTCCTATAACCTGGGCCTCCTTTTTAGGAATAATCCCCAGTCTCAAATATGGGAATACTCTTTAGGAGTAAGCCCCAAGTGCCTTAATTTTCAAATCCCTTTAACCTGGGCCTCCTCCTTAAGAATAAGCCACAGTATTAATTTCTCTTAACGAGTAATAATTCCTTTTGATCTGGGCTTCCTTCTTAGGAGTAAAACCCAATCATAAGTCTCCTCTTAACTTGGGAATCTTCTTTAAGAGTAAGCCCCAAGATTTGAGTATCCAAATATCCATGAAGAAAATATAAATTTATGGACCCTGTTCATGGATTTCTTCCCTGAAGTAAATCTTAATCCGCATCTATTTCGGCAGTCATACATACATATGCCCCACATCATTGCATGGAACAATTGTTTGGTTTCACCAATACCTATTGTTTCTCACACCGAGAATGACTCATGTGAGCTTAGAGTGTAAAAGTAATCATGACATATTTATTTGATACATCAATCATACATAATCATCATACTACCTTACTCAAACTACGTGGGTTCTGATTCCTTTTCCAAAAAAAGGATACGTAGGTAGGCCATCATCGGGTATGATCCCAACTCTGAAATAATCCATGTCCTCCGGAATGAGAATAAAATTGAAGTGCCCCACTGAGTGGATTTAAAACCAGTATGGTCATCATAATGACTAAGAGACTTTTATGTATTTAAGAATACCATCAACTAAGAATCTCTAACAAATATAGTTGATTCTCTATCGATGAAGAACCTCAAATACATATAAAAGATACTCTAAATTTCTTTAATATCAATCACTGATTGTTAGATCAAAATTAAAGCGCATTTTATACTTGGTTATGTAATAAGTATTCACGAACATAACATAAATCTATAGAGTCTCAGAGTAGACAATAATTCCCCTAAAAAGGTGTGATGAGTCTGACCTCCCATCCTTTCGAAAAATGAAAATTCCTAAGCCTCATCAGTCCACAACTAATGATCACCTACCGTTGGAAAGTAGGTCCAAATGGATATGGAATAATTTGATGTTTCCAGTTCTACGAACAAACCTGTTAGAAACCGATTGGAATGTTTGAACCTTCAATCAACGAGGTCATCCCCAATTCCAGAGGAAACAAAAAATGGTGAACCTGGCGTGAATCCTTATCCATGTTAAAAGGATGCTTTGCTTATTTGTTAGGCCCGTATTTAAACTCAATAAGAGGGCCAACAAATCAATCAATGACAAATTTTCTCATCCAAAAGATGTAGTGGTTGGAATTATCTTGATTATGTCTGTTATATCAAACAAGTACTCTTTTCCATGATTTTCTTAATTTCCATAATGGATTATCTTAAGTTCACATCTGTGAATACGTCTTCCATGAAAACCTCTACTGCGAATGCCACTGATGTTACTTCTACTAGATCATCGTCCGCTCTGAGGATGACATCACCTACTCAGCGTCTTCAACGCTGGGTAAAAAATGCACTGGTTAAGGAGTACTATCAAAATGGTACTATTCCGACTCTAGTGGCCACTCGACAAGCCTTCCAAGTTAATAATTCAACCTGGTCATACATACATCGATGAACAATGATCATGAAGCAGGCGGTGCTAACCACTGTCTCCAACCATTTCGGGTCGTTATCCTTAGAACACAATCACCATTCACTCCCATATTCTGAGGAGGTGAATGAGCAGGTCCCTCGAGGCCTTAATTCAAGGAATCAGGAGTCCTTCCTGAGGGATCCCATCAACAATCGCCACCAGACTCGTGCAGCAGTGCGCCCAAAACATGATGAGGGTATCAAATCCAGGAGTTCGACTCAGGTTCCTCGAACCCGAGCAGGAAAGACGAATCACCAGAGGGGAAATCCGGTAAACAGTGATTAGGTTCTCAACTCTGATATCTCCGGAGAATTCCACCAACCTAACTTGGTGGAAAGAAACGAGTGGGCACATACACCCGTCCGTTTTAATTCCGCTGTCTAGCAGACTCATCTGGCAGCATCATGCCGATCCTGCCAGGCAATTCCGGCGGAGTACTATAGGCAGGAACATACAAATGTTTATACGTCATCATCTAGTCAGCAGGCTCGTCTGACTACATATGATGGATCTCATCAACCATGTTTGGCGAAGTAAAATAATAAGGCACATACACCTGCTAGTATTAATCAAGCCTACCAACAGTCTCACTTGGTAGCACTCGGAGAAGTCAGTCAGAATGCTCCAATGACTAATAGGAGGCATACTCAAATCTCTACCACCACACTTGAGTACTGTCAGGATTCACTGACAGGAAAAAGAGAACAAGATTAGGCACACACACCTATTCAATGCACGATTTGGAAATATATCCCCGTTCTGGCAGCTGAAGTCACCAAGCATATTCTATCATAGGTGAATAAGTATAAAAAAAATCCATGCTCATATTCTGGATGCTTTCCAAGATATTATAACTCCTTCAGCATCATCTCAGGGAAAGACACATAAATCTATCCCTACCAGTGGAGTGACAAATCAATAGTTCACTCTGAAACAGACACACACATCTGTTTCTGTCCAAGAGGGTTGTGGGGTGTATTCCCACATATCATACAGACAACCAAGTGAGGAACATACACATGATTTGAGTAGAGATTATCAGCCTAACCAGGCCATATATCCTGATCAGGCACATAAACCTGCTCAGAGTATTCACTTTCATTAACAAGTGGTTTCTAAGGTGAGAAAGAAGGCATCTTAGAAGAAGACACGCCCAGCATAGTCAAGATATCTAGATCCAATCTGTAACAAGGCCTTGCTCAATGCTAGTGTTATTGAAGCCCTCAGAAAATTATCTGTTGGAATCCAAGATTCTACTCCCTCATTTCCCAATAGTGGGAACATTAATTCAAAAGGTATTCAACATAAACATACTCATGAAGTCTTGCTTCATGACAGTTTGGTCATTCTTGAAGTTTCATATTCAGATGAGAGCTACAATAAACCTCTCTATGGCCAGAAGTCCAAGGAGCAAGAGATCTCATCTTTGGTTGTAACCCACCATGGTGGGTCTCCCCATGATGATGAATTTTTCTACGAAATTCCTCTCCAGAGTAGTGATGCACATTTCCTGGAAAATGCTCCAGTGGACAATGTAGTGCCGAGAAAGCCCTCATATCTTGAGGCACTTGAAAATGCAAAACCAATCATGTTTGATGCTTCGTCGCTAGAAGGTAAAATACTTTATCAACAAGAAGATAGCCTAGGGTGTAGGTAGTTCTCCGAACCACCCCTAAGTCATGCATCTTCTAGTTTGATTAGTGATTTTCCTACCAATCTTGTTGAATCCGACGAAACAACAAAGAAACACAAGCTCTAATAAAATCTGGTAGAAGAATCTTCATTGAATGATAAAGAGGAAATGTTGAACATGAGAAAACAACTGGCGAAGGGTGAAGTGCCAGTTATGTTTTGGCCTCTGGCTGACTCTCAGTATGACATTCTAGAGATGTTGACAGAAGATGTAATTCATGATATTCGTCTTCACATATGGAAAACTCTTTGTCAGTTGAAAAATAAAGTATTATCATATGATTAATATGAAAATCATCTTAAGATAATATAAGGGTTATAACGTCATATTGATTTGGAATCTCTATCATTCTCTCGATATCCAAAGGCTAAAAAGAAACAGAGTGTTCTTCAACATTCATGTCGTGGCACACTAAGAATACTGTGCCAATTAATTTCCAATGCCCCATCTGATATTTATGTTAGAGGATGGGGTGTTCAGGGAGTGCTACATTTCACTGTACTCCCCAGTCAGAAAAGACCGCCAAAAATGGTCTCATGAAATGTTATTTCCCGTGGCCGGTCAGAGTCAATGGGTTTGGTTTATAATCAAAAGATTTCCCAAGAACATTCCTCAAATAGTTCTTCTCAAAATCAAGAACACAGAGAACAAGTTGTTGAATTACTCCTACATCAAGCAGACAAGAATATTGAACATTCTTTCTGTATGGAGCAAGCACATCATCAAGTGACAGAAGTTTTAGAAATCATGAAACAGTCTTTTGAGCAGGGTGATAAATGTGGATATCGATTGATGCATCCAGCTAATTTCTGGACTAAGGTCTGTAGGATCAAGAGTGCTTTTAAGAAAGTCTCAGACATAGCATGTCAAGAGCCACCCCAGCTTGCCAGACTGGGGACTCTTTTAACCCAACCCTCGGAACCAACAAATAGGATTTGAGGAGTTGAGAAAAGGCAGCAGGAACAGCCCCTATCCACCGGACTGGGGGCTTTTTCAAATCATCAATCCCCTCCTCAGCAAAATTCGGTCTTTTCTCGACTAGGCAAGAAGCCAAAAGAGGAACAAAAAGCCACATTATCAGGAGATTCTCTCCAAATTGTAGTTTTCCAAGATGTTCCTGAGGGATCATATCAACAAAAGGTAATGTATCATCAGGGGCATGGCAGTAGAAAATATCACAGAAATACTGATAGAAGGAATATGATGCGTTTTTCATCAATTAATGTCATTAATGTCATTGTTGCTGATCCTATAGAACATTAGGATCACTCAGGGGACTCAGATGAAGAGGTTCCAACTCTATATGTTGTACACAAAGACACAAATAAAGAAGGTGTTCATACACGAAATCAAAGGATTACCCAGAATCTAGGTAATCCTTCAAGTAACCCACTTCCCCCTCTCCGAAAGGGAGCTAACAAGGGGAAATGAAAGAATCAAGTTAGATACCCTTCCTATAGTGAAGGCCAATCACTCTCACCAGAGTAATGATTTGTACAAGAGGAGGAATAAATGAAACAACTGAGGAGGATGAATATAGAATTACTTTAGGGTAGTCTTCT
Source organism: Viscum album (assembly GCA_963277665.1). NCBI lineage: Eukaryota > Viridiplantae > Streptophyta > Magnoliopsida > Santalales > Viscaceae > Viscum > Viscum album. The sequence goes on along the minus strand of OY728132.1, from coordinate 2,013,844,434 downwards.
TCCTATGCGTTCTAGAGTCATCCAGTCAAAGGAATTTGTTATGGCTACTGAAATGAATCAAGAATATCCTCTTTTATCAGTACACCCTCACAGGTCTAATCCTACTGGACAAGTACAACAACAATTGGCAGTGCTACCATCAGTTTCAGAATGAGCCACCACATCTGTACTAGCTCCAGTCATTGCACCTGCCCAAGTCTAAGTTCAACCAGATGTTTCTCAAAAGTTAATAACTACCATTGAGTCATTAACAACTCAGTTAGAGACCATGTAAGGGAAGCATGCATAGGTTCAACTAGAAAAGAGATATTACCCTGAATGGGTAGATTAAATCCTTCCCCCATCACGTTTTGGGAACAATGTATTCCCAATTTTCAATGGATCAGGCGATCCTGAACAGCATTTGACGCATTATGTGTCTTGTTGTGATCCTATTATGGGATCTCCGAAACAACAAGAAGCAGTGAAACTCAGATTCGTCGTGCGAACCTTTCAAGGACCATCTTTTGCTATGTACACAAGCTTGCAATCTCAGTCAATTACCGAGTGGGAAGATATTCTCCAAAAATTCCTTCTTCAGTTCAGCACAACGTTGCCAAAGACAATAGTTTTTGATCTCACAAAGTGTAAGAAAAGGGAGAATGAAAGGGTCTCAGATTTCATTGCTCACTGGAAGGGATTAACATATTCCCTAAGCTTAGCACTCCCTCAGGAGAAACTGTTGCCAATCTGTGTGGCAAATATGCGTGACAAATTATGAATGTCGTTGATCCCTGAGAAATATACAGGAGGGTTTCGAGACCTTACTTCAATCGCTCAACAAATTGAAGATTCCCTTACAATGACTAAGGATAAGGCTTGTATAATTCCATCAGCTCCATGAAGGAGAATGGGTAAAGTGGATACAGCTACAGTTATGCTTAAACAAGAACCTGTACCTGCTTCTACTTCAAAACCTTCATCTTCTCGAGGGGATCCACCTCCTGAGTGCCAAAAAAGGCAGTTTCATCAGGATGATCAAAGAGATCATAGATGAAAAAAATTTTAGGATCTGAAGAGAAAAACATACTCTTTCCGAAATAAACAAGTTCCTGGTTACTTCATTTCGGCTCTGAAAAATAATTTGGTTCAGTTTCCAAGGCCCAAAAGGGAAAACATGGAAGGAGAGAAGGCCATCTCAATTATTTCCCCTTTTAAAAAATGTTGGGGAATCCCATCCAAGAGTGTTTTGTCTTCAAAGACCTCCTGCAAAAGATGGTCGACTCGGGCGGATCCAAATTAAAAGGTTGTTCAGCTCAAGTAGCATGTGTTATTGCTAAAGTTCCATAGAAGGAAGGCGAATGGAAATAAGTCAAAATAAAAAATTTGGAAAAATATGATTATTGGATGGTCAGAAAAATGATCAACCAAACTCATGCCATTTTATGAACGCAATTGAAGAAACCAATTGTGGCTTCTGCCATGAATGCTGCAGCAAAACCCTCTTCATCAGAGGGAAAATACTCAATGAAACAACATGATTCAAAGAAAGAAAGAGAATCGGAAGAAGATGAGTATGTGTCAAAGCCTAAGTTGTCTTTGACTCTGTCATACTTCATTGCATCTACTTCAAATTCATGAGCACCACCCCACCAAACGGCACTTCCCAAACATGCTAATCAGGCAGAGTCTTCATCGGATGAAGAGTTGATTTTCGGTTATGTTAATATGATTCAACTAACATATCCATATGCCAGTCGTAATTTTGATTTTGATGAACCCGAATTCCCTATATCAAATAGAGGAACCAGAGGAAGTTCCAGAGGATCAGGATACAAGGGAATATGTGGATCTTTTAGAGGCCACTATTCCAATTCTAACCATGCTCGAACTGTGTATGCAGTAGAAACTCGTGGTAATGCCCTTTAACAAGATCAACAAGAACAAGCATGCTCTTACACACAAGGCACACTCATCCCTTGCACAATTATTCTAGAAGATCAGTTGAAAGTTCCATATTCTTCCTCTTAGCATGTAAATAGACCTAATAGGTCTAATCTTCCAAAGCTAGGAGTATTTCCACCTCCTATGCCAGTACAAGATGCATCAAATTCCAAAGAATCAACATTCAAGTCACCTGCTAAACCACATGTTCCTGTTGGGAAACACAGACCTTTGTATCAAAATTATGATATATTGAAACACCTAGCCCATGTACCAGCCAAATTATCAATTCTGGATGCCTTGAATTTATCAAACGATTTTCGGGAGGCACTCATTGAGGCTTTTTCAAGTCCTCAAGAGTTTGAGACTGAAATTGCTGAGCTGAAGTCTACCATGTAGAGAATAATCCTGAAAAATGCCATGCAGTAATATCTTTTATTGATGAAGATGAAGATGATGTCGTGCATGGACATATTAGACCTTTTTACTTGTCTGTCAAGGTCAATGGCGTAGAAATATGAAGAGTTTTCATTGATAATGGTTCAGAAGTCATCCTCATGCCCATTCGTACACTTCATCGATTGGGCCTCAGAGAATATGATTTATCTCATTCTACTTTGATGTTACAAGGATATGATAAAAATGAACAAGAACCACTGGGAGAGATTACACTCAGAACACAGTTTAGAGATCTTGTGTCCAATTCAGATTTCATGGTTGCTGATCAAGACTAGACATTCAACATCTTTCTTGGAAGACCCTGGCTACATCGGCATGTGGATATCCCTTCGTCATACCATCAATGTCTCAGGTTTTGTTTCGATGGTCAAGTTGGGACATTATATGGTGATAAGGCCCCATTCAAGACATGTGAATCTCAATACATTGAGGTAGAATTCTACCGCATGAAGGGAAATGAGGAATCCACAACAAATGATATTACCAATGTTAATGCTCCGTATGGTTTGGAAAAGATTCCAGTAAACCCATTATCACATGTGAGTACAAATTATGTGTTTCCTATCAGTCAAATTTACAGGATACACCCAAATCAAAATACTCTTATGGAAAGATCCATAATGTCAATTACGACTATCGAGGCAGACAACATGGGAGAAATTGGTGATCCACTAAGCAATGATAAAATCTCAAATGGAGATGTCTTCATTTCATATGCTGAAATTCAGAAAGTCTATACTTCGCCAATCAGGCCAGAGCATGTTATAGAAACGTCAGAGGAAAATGATGATGTCTATTATCAATCCATCATCTCCTCTTTATTACCCAAAGAAGACCCTTCATCATCAATCGGGTCAGAAATGGATGCTTCTTCTTCAGGATGTGAAAATTTTAACATCTCTTCTGATCATGAAAATTATGCTACATCATCTACTATGAAAGTGGAAACAGAGGAAATAAAACATGTTGAAGAATAAGAGGAAGATCTCAGGGATGCTCCTCCATAATTTGAAGAGGGTATCTCTACCACTGTGGATGAACTCAGAGAAATCAATCCGGGTACAAAAGAAGATCCACGCCCCACTTTAATCAGTGAGGCTATGAATCATAAAGAGAAAGAGATGTATATTTCTTTTTTAATGAAAAATCGAGATATATTTTCTTGGAACTATACAGAGATTCCAGGGCTTGATCCTGATGTTTCCACTCATTGTTTTGGTTTTCCAGAAGAACATCGAGGATTCAAACAAGCTGCTAAAAGAACACACCCAACCTATGCTTCCAAAATTGAGGTTGAAGTGGATAAGATCATCAAAGATTACTTTTTAAGAGAAGTTCAATATCCCAAGTGGTTGGATAATATTGTCCCAGTGAAAAAAAGAATGAGAAAATTAGATTTTTCAATGATTTTAGAGATCTTAATCGGCATTTTCCTAAGGATGATTTTCCAGTTTCGATTACAGAACTCTTGATTGATGGGACAGCTGGCTGTGAAGCGCTTTCCTTCATGGATGGATATTCTGGATATGATCAAATCTGGAAGGTTCCAGAATATGAATAATCTATAGCCTTCAGAGCCCCTCAGGGTGTGTTTTTCTATCAGGTAATGCCCTTCGGCCTAAAGAATGCAGGCACAACATATCAGCGTGCCACACATCGTATCATCAAACCATTTCTGGGAAAGTTTGTTGAATGTTATGTGGACGATTTGGTGGTAAAATCCAAAAAAAATTCAAATCAAATAGCTAATTTAGAATTCATATTACTCAAGCTTCAATAACATAATTTGAATATAAACCCCTTAAAATGTTCTTTTGGGGTAACCTTGGAGAAATTTCATGGCTTCGTCGTAAGCCATCATGGTATCGAGGTCGTTTCGGAGAAGACATAGTCAATCCTTTGCATGTCACCTCCTCTAAATTTAAGAGAATTAAGAGGGCTTCAAGGACACATAGAATATATTCGGCGTTTCATCGCCAATTTGGCAGGAAAAAGCTTACCCTTCACCAAATTTATGAAGAATGCAGTCACTTACCAGTGGACTGAAGAATGTCAAGAAGCATTCGATATTCTCAGGAAATATCTATTGAGTTCACCGGAATTTATGCCTAATGTTGAGGGAAGACCACATATCCTCTATGTGACAGCTCTAGAGTGATCATTGAGTGCCTTTCTTGCTCAGAATAATGATTCTGGGAATGAAAATAGCCTCTACTATCTCAGTCAGACTATGCTTGAAGAAGAAACCTGATATTCAAGTATTGTGAAGTGTCTTATGGCATTAATCATTATAGTTCAAAAGTTGAGACACTAACTGCAACATCACGAGGTCCAATTGGTATCTCGCAATATCCTGATCAAATTCATCATTAGTCGTCCAATGATTACAGGACGTCTGGAAAGGTGAGAAGTTATCTTGTAGCAATTTGATATTCAATATGTGTCTCAAAAGGAAATAAAGGACCAAGCTCTGGCTGATTTCCTTACTAAACACCCTTCAGTGGAACACACATCTTCAGATATTGAACTCCCTAATGAGGAAGTTTTCTCTATTCAAGAAAGCAATCAAACATGGGAAATTTACTTTAATGGTGCTTCCAGAAGTCTAACAGGGAGGAAAATGGAAAATCCTAAATTCAACAAATATGGCTTAGGAATTATACTCATTTATCTAGAAAAGGAAGTGTTACCTAATTCCTTCTTATTGTGGGAAGGTGGTACAAATAATGAAGCTGAATACCATGATCTCATTACAGGATTTTAGTTGGTGCTTCAAGCACAAGTGAATCACTTAAAGGTTAATGGTGATTCAGACGTGTTAATTAAACAAGTCAATGGGGATTATGAAATCAGAAAAGAAGAACTAATCCCTTTGTATGATTACGTCAGAGAGTTAATGGAGGATCTTCCTTTGGAACCGACATTTTCTTATGTCCCAAGATCACAAAATGCCCAAGCTGATGCACTGGCTAATATAGCCATAGCTCTGGAAGATCCAAATCGGGATGAGACAACCATCAGTATTGCCCGCCGTCATACAATTTCACCTTTTGTTTGAATCAGAATAGAGGAAATTAATGAAATTAGTACCATCTCTGAATCATATGGTCACACTACGGGATGGATGTCACCTATTAGGTAATACCTTCAAAATGGAAAACTTCCACCTGATAGAGCCGGGAAAGAACAAATCCGGTGACATATGGTCAACTTTACTCTTTTTGATGGCCCAGATCACCTAGAGAAAATTCTATAAAAGAGTGGTTTTTATGGAGTTCTATTTAGATGCATTGATGGTGAATAGACAATGGATGTCATGAAAGAAGTGCATTCATGAGTCTGTGGAGCCCACCTGTCTGGAAATAGACTATCTGATCAGATTCGAAGGCTTGGATACTTTTGGCCTTCAATGATACAAGATTGTGTTGATTTCACGAACAAGTGTCATTCATGCCATGTACAATCCAACTTAATTAATCAACCTCTAGAGTTGATTCATACAACTAAATACTCGTGGACATTTTCCACATGGGGAATGGGTGTGGTGGGACCTTACCCTTCAGCTACGACCAAGAAGCTTAAGTATATTCTTACTGCTACTAACTTCTTTTCCAAATGGGCAGAGGGAATACCTCTCAAAGAAGTTAGTTCTAAAGGAATTGTTAGCTTCATCAAGTCTAACATCATTACTAGATTTGGTGTCCCTCATACCATATTGACGGAAAATGGCACCAACTTCTGTTCATCCAAGGTGAAGAAGTTGTATCAAGAACACAACATCAAATCCAATCATTAATCTCAGTATCATGGAGTGACCAATGGCCAAATTGATTCTTTCAACAAGACTCTATGAAATATATTGGAAAAGGTAGTGGATAAATATAAGAAGCCATGTCCTCATAAAATCTTTCATGCTTTATGGGCTTATCGGACCAACACCCGCACTGTAATGCAGTCAACTCCATATTCATTGGTATATGGAACAGAAGTAGTCTTGCCCATTTAATTTCAATTACCTTCGCTCAGAGTATCCATTTTTGATCAATAATCTATAGATGAACAATCTCAAAATATATTGGATGAATTGGAACAGTTAGATGAGAAAAGATTGTGCACTCTTCACCACTGGGAAGTCTATTAGAATCAAATAGCATGAGATTTCAATAAAAAATATCATCGTAATTCATTTGTTCAGGGATAATTAGTATTAGTTCTCATATCTGCAATGATACCCGGAAAGAGACCTCCCAAGCTTGAGCCAAAATGGGAAGGGCCTTATTCAATACATAAGGTCTACTCTAAGGGAGATTACTCTTTAATCTCAATGGATGGAGAACTCATCACTACTCCGCCCAATGCTAGATTTCTGGAGAATTATTTTGTATAAACACAAAATAAATCATACACATTCCACACATATGACCTTAAACTATTTGTATTACTTTTGTCGCACACAACATGAAACTGTGATGTCCTAAATACATGACGCAAAACTGTATAAAAGTCCCTTACATCCATTACGACATTAAACTGCGTCATCCACGGTCCATACATATGACCTTAAAATATTTGTATTACTTTCGTCCCACATGACATTAAATTGTGACGTCCTAAATACATGGAACTAAACTGTTTAAAAGTCCCTTATGTCCAGCACGACGTTAAAATACATCATCCACAGTCCATACATATGACCTTATGCTATTTGTATTACTTTCGTCCTACACGACGTTAAACTATGAAAAAGTTCCCTAATTCATCCAACATGATGTTAAACTGTGTCCCCTTCATCGTCTTTTCTATATGACGTTAAACTATACAGTAATGGTCCATAAATATGACCTAAAACTATTTGTACTTTTGTCCAACATGACATTAAACTTTGAAAAAGTACTTAATATGTTTAACATGATGTTTAAATGTGTCCTCTTTTGTCCTTTCTACATGACATTAAACAGCACAGTCCCCTTTTTGTCCAACATGATGTTAAACTGTGTTGTCCTCATCATCCTAACTACATGACGCTAAACTGTACAGAATGTCCTTTGACACGTCCTACATGACATTAAACTGTACTTTGTCCCCACTACATGACACTAAACTGTGCAGCACCAATAGTCCTAACTACGTGACTTTAAACTCCATAGTCCCTTTATATGTCCTACATGACATTAAACTATGCATCATTAAGGTTGTTGTTACCTCTTGTTTCTCACACTGAGTATGAATCACGTGAGTTTAGAGAAAATTTCAACCATAACACCCTCTCTGGGATGCTAACCATGCGTATGTCCCAACATCATTTTTAGGTCGTTGTCCCCAAGAAAAACATGATAATTAAATCATTGTTTAATTGAACTACACAGACTTTGATCCTTGCCATCCAGGATGGGTACGTAGGCAACCTCCCAATGTTCAAGCCCAAAACCAATCTCTTCACATCGGTTCACCTCCATCTCATTTGATGTTGATTCATGAAAATGTCCCAAGAATCAATACCTTAACATTGGTTCACTTTCGTCCATGCTATATGACGTTAAACTGTACAACATTTTTTGTCATGTACAATAATAAAATACAATATTCATTGATACCCTCACCTGAGAGGTAGTCATTATTTACATTTATTTTTCAATCATGTTTCATTCCAAAAACTACGTGCATACATGGCAATGCCCAAACCTTTTATCTTGGGTTAATCCATCATTACACTAAATTCCCCTTTCACCCTTCACATGTTTGAACCAAATTTGTACAGAGGGTATTTCTAGAACTACATGGGCTTGATTCCCATCCTTATTGGATACATAGGAACGTTCGAGTGTCCCTCAAATCTAGCCCCAAGTCTTTTGGGCCTAACCCCAAATTCCACTTTCATGACCTTGGCTAAAAAGTCCCCATGAAAACACATACAGTGTATTTCATATAAATGGTCCATGCTCTATAACCCTAAACTAAGATATCCTATATTTTCATCTCGCACAACATTAAACTGTAGTTTAAGAACTACGTATAGATTGATTCCCAGCCTTATGGGATACGTAGGGAAGTCCAACATTTCAATTAAGGATCTAGCCACAACATGATTATAGTTATCATTGATGCATGTATCTCTTCATACATTGGACAATACCCATATTTATGTGTCATAATTTTAATATTGAATACTTCTAGAGCTTCATAACCATTTTCTTGGCTTCTGGTCACAAAATGTCCAATTTATGAGAATTATTTTTCTTGACCATGCAGCACGTTCCCTTAGGCGGCCTTGCATAAACAGTCTACATAACAGATGTGTCAGCCAAAAGATGCTATTATTTTACTATGCGGCCAATGCCCTTAGGCGGCCCTGCATAATTCAACCCCTAACGGGTTTTTCAGATACTGGTACCTTCACTCTTGGGAAGAAAACCCATTTTTTCCTTATTGGTCTTATCAAAAAAAGATATGTAAGGATCCCCAAAAAAAATATAGTTATCCTTAACATATTTATTTCATGTTCTTTATCTTTGATCTGAAAGTATTCATGTCTATGGTATATATTTTACTTCCCTACATTTGGGTCAGACCTTTGTAGGAGTAACATTCATTTAATTCTTAAACAAACCTATTAGGAAATATCTTCTCCATATTCAAGTACCTCTCTCCATCCAGCGCGCTCCAGCCCTACATGACTCTCACCTGTGCGATGACAGTTGTGCAATGAACACCTGCGTGCCTATTTCCCTTTGGTTTCTCTTCTTTTCCTCAGATTCACATTATTATTCTTCCAGATCCAACTCTGAGGGGGAAATTTTTTTGACACTCCTTTTTGTCACATTGTTTAAAGGAATGGGAAGGGAAATGACATAGCAAAAATTATTTCAGCCTTTGAAGAAAACATCAAAAATCAACAAAGGAATAAAAAATGAGTCAAAGGACCTTGCACCATGCAAGTTCCCTTACTATCACGCATGTACACTTGCGCTCCGCCTAATGGTCTTGCAAGTGACTTGCGTGCCCTATTTGGAAACTGCCCAGGGTCTTCAGAAGCCTATAAATAGACTCTGTGGGCCCCCCATTTCGGGTGGAAATTTTCCAGAATTCAGATATAGAGATCTGAACTCCCACGTCTCTTCTTCAAGTCTTCCAAACACTTACAAGGTAATTATATTCCTATAATGGAAGGTCTAAACAAGAGTAATAAGGTATAAGTGTTAGAAATCACTAACACATGCGCGCCAAAATGTTTTTCCCTTATGGGAAATGAACACACTTGCGTGCCTCCTTACCTATTCATTGAAACTTGAGCGCCACTCTTCTGGAAGTTCCTCTAGATGATTATAAAGGCTTTGGTCAAGAAATGCCCAAGTATTACTCTACAGGTCAAGGATCGCGCAAGTACCCATGTGTCGCGCATGTATACCTGTGCGACCAATACTTGCGTGCCCACGCAGTACCTGCGCACTTCCCAGGACTTGAGCGCCCCTCTCTTTTTGGATTCCTTTCCTTCCCATTTGTCCCCTCTAATGCCATTCCACCTCTCATATTCAAGATTCAGTCTTCAAGACACTCTTAAAATACATTTATGGCATGTTTTCTCAATTACATTCTTTATTTGAAAGGAGCTCTATGGAACATCTCTTAAAGCATAGTGATTTTCACATCTTTATGTCACTATTGTTAGAGTGTTCATTCATTCAACCTCATCCTTTAAGATGATAGAATCCTTAACCTGGTCCTCCTTTTCACGAGTAAGCCCCAGTTCAAATCCTCATTAATTTGGGCATCTTCTTTAGGATTAAGCCCTATGTCCCCTAACCCGGGCCTCCTTTTCATGAATAACCCCTAGTCATAATTCCTCAAATTTGGGCATCCTCCTCAAGAGTAATCCACAACCCTTAATACCTTTAACCTGTGCCTCCGTTTCAGGAATAATCCTAAGTCTCAAATATGGGACTCCTCTATAGGAGTAAGCCTCATGTCCCTTAATTTTCAAATCCCTTTAACCTGGGCCACCTCCTTAGGAATAAGCCCCAGTCTTAATTTCTCTTAACCAGTCATAATATCTTTGGATGTAGGATTCCTTCTTAGGGGTAAAACCCAATAATAAGTCTTCTCCTAACTTGGAAATCATTCTTAGGAGTAAGCCCTGAGATTATAGTATCCAAATCTCGATGAAGCACATATACCTTTATGGACCATGTTCACGGATTTCTTCCCTGAAGTAAATCTCAATCCTCATCTATTTGGGCAGTCATACATACAAAATCCCCACATCATTTCATGGAACAATTGTCTAGTTTCACCAATACTGCTTGTTTATCACACCGCGCATGACTCACGCGAGATTAGAGTGTAAAATTAATCATTAAATCTTTCTTTGATCCAGCAATCATGCATAAACATTATATTCCGTTACTTTAAATACGTGGGTTATGATTCCTTTTCCAAAACAAAGGATATGTAGGTAGCCCATCAGCGGGTATGATCCCAACTCTGAAATAATCCATGTCCTCTTGAATGACAATAAACTTCAAGTGCCCCACTAAGTGGCTTTAAAACTAGTATGGTCATAATAATGACCAAGAGACTTTTCTTTATTTAAGGAAACCATCAGCTAAGAATCTCTAACAAATACATATGATTCTCTATCGATGAAGAACATCGAATACATATAAAAGATTCTCTAAATTTTCTTCATATCAATCATTGATTGTCAGATCTAAAGGAAATCACATCTTATTCTTGGTAATGTAATGAGGATACACGAACATAACGTAATTATACAAAGAGAGTCCCAGAGTAGACTATAATTCCCCTCAAAAAGGTGTGATGAGTCAGAACTCCCATCCTCTCGACAAATGCAAATTACTAATCCTCATTAGTCCACAACTAAGGAGAACCTACCAATGGAAAGTAGGTCCAAATGGATATGGAATCATTGGATGTTTCTGGTTCTACGAAAAAACCTGTGAGAAACCGATTGGAATGTTTTAACCTTCATTCAATGAGGTCATCCCCAATTCCAAAGGATACAATCTTGTATGTTATATAAATTTACAAGACTATTATATTGATCAGTCCATTAGTATTTTTTTCCTTGTAATTATTTCAATGTAATAAAATAATGAATCGACTTCCATTTTATTGAGTCGGTGCATTACATTGGTTATTAAAGAGCTAAAAAATTAGTTTATTTCAATAAAAAATTACATAGAGAAGTATTCTACCCAATTTAATTGATAAAAATTAATAAATCCATTTTTGGGTTAATTGTTCTTTATCATGTTATTATTTAGATTATAGTAAAAAATACAAAGGCACATATACGCATAATTATTCATGTATAAGAGGAATGGTATACACCATGGTGAAGTACATTGGAATATGAATCCTTTATCCAGATTCTTCTATAATTTTTTTTAAGATCCCCGTGTTCTAATACAATCATTCAATATGGAGAATTTTATATTAGTAACACCCCATGTATATGCACTATTTCAAATATAATATCTTAGTTAGGAGGAAGAAAATAAAATCATGGGGAAACACATAAGTATATTATATCATAATGGAAATGTTTTCAAGGATTATTATTTTTTTATACAAAAAAAATTTGTGATAAATAATATTTTTAATATCAAAATAAAATCTATGATTGAGATTTTTGTGAAAAATAAGATCAATCTCCCTCCTTAAAGTAATAACAAATAGGTCGTTGATTTAAAATATGGATATTCATTTCCTTATCGTGAAAATTTATGTCATCTCTATATGGGGAAATCCAATCATTTCCATAATTGCATAAAATTACACCAAAGGTTGTATGAAAAGGTTCATTATGATGTGAAAATTACAAATTGTGACATAGGGGATGTTATATAGTTGGGATGCTAAAATTTCCAATTTTCCATTTTCACTATCATCTCTACCTTCATGATTTGTGGTGGTGTTTGAATAGTTCTAATAAACATTCATTTTTTGATATAAATCATTTAACCAAAATAAAAAAAAATGTTTTATATTCATGATTGAATAACTAGAGTACATTTCACCTTATTGTTTTAGGGATCAACCTCAGCGATATTGATGGTATATTATTACCCTTGTTAACTTGTAGGTTATCAGTTTTCTCTGAATCCCCTTTTCTTAGGGAATTGGTTTGAAAAATGTATTTCTTTCTTATATTTTATGTTATAGATAATGTGATTAGTTTTTACTAGATAATTCCATTCATATATCCATTAGTGGGTTTCTAAAATTTGTAATTCCATTCTAGGATTCCTCCCTTCCGACTCCTAAATAATTTCTTCCTTCCCCGTAAAAAAATTCATTGGTTCTTCCTTCAACACATAAAAAAGTTAGATTTTAAAACTTTTTGGAAACATTATATATATAATAAATACAGAAATTAAATTACACATACCAATTTTTATCCCCATGAAACCCTTAGAATTCATGAATATCCATATTTTAATTGAGGGTACATCATTCAATTTAATCATAGCTATCAATCCATAAATTGTAAGGGATTGTCGTAAACATGTTATTTTCCAACTAAAGAAGTAATCAACCTTGTATTCGGGGGTAATGACAAAGGAAGATTCGTACCATGAAATTATTGTGATGTTTTTCACATACAACCTGATAGATTCATCATATTATTTCCTGAGGTCAAGGAAATACCATTTTATTTAACATAAGAGAGTGTGAGGAAAATATTTATCAAAAAAATGTTTCTGGAATTTCTTCCACTCCATCTATTCCATATCTACCTTAAGAATCTAATTTTTTAATTAACGCCCACTACTGATCAACTTCTACCAATATATGACAAATAGATAGTAGAAACTTTTCATTCTCAGAACATTGAAGGATGTAGAATATATTATTAATGCAGATGATATTTTGTTCCATTATTTATCATTGGAGGATTTGTTGATCATAAAAGGCCTTGTCGCATAAATATCTCAACCACATATTGTTTAATCACAGGGGTTTGGACACTTCTCTTGGACTAGGATACTATTCAGAACCAGAGTTATCTAAGATAATATTTTTGTAAAGTTCATGATTCCTTTTCGTATCGGGTTTGGGATTTTTTTGTACATTCACCACATTTCCCACTACATTGATTGTTTAACCAATTCCTCATATTTTAAAAAATTGGCTTTTATTAATGGAAAATTAGGAATGACTATTATAAATTATTATGGTCAAAAATGGGAATACAATGACATTAAATTAATATAAAATAAAGTATATCTATTTTTATAACTTATTAATTTATATGATTCAACTTGTGTTATCCAATATATATTTAATAATATTTATTATTATTGGATTTCTATTTAATTAATAATGGTTTTCAATGAGATTATGAATTTACCAATGAACATTCCCTATGTGTGTCAAACGAGGGGCACATAAAGGAATGTTGTTGTGTACCATGTTACCTCGATTCAAGAACCAGACACCCTTCCAAAGTTGTAACACCTAGGTAGACTTGTTTCATAACCACATACACATATATTATCAAGACATTGATTTATTTTTTCAATAAACCACTTACTATATAATAATCAAAATTATGGGATGCTTTTTTACATAGTCTTATCTCTATGTATTTTGCTAGATTTTTCTAATCTTAATACCAAAAGTAAATTAAAATTTCATCTAATACTGACTATTACAACCTTCCTGTTTATTTCATATTATTACATTATTTGTTACATAAAATTACTCATAATACAACCCAATATATTTATAATTATATTATCATTGGGAATTATGTACATAGCATAATATCATGAACATGGGATACAACAACATTAATAAAAACTTCATTAACCCGATTCTAAAATTACATGTCTTTTAAAACTGCATGAGATAACCTAGGGAGAAACATAACAATGGGTTGATCGATAAATAGTAGTAAGGGAATAAATATCGAATAATTAACATGTAATATGTGTCATACAAGTAGTATAATTTACATGTAATATGAGTCATGATATAACATGATCACCATACATGTAGTATAGTAAATGAGAAAACTACTAAAAACAATGCTTCATAAACATAGAACAATGCTAAAATGTCAATGAAATCATGGTGGATGATGTCTTATAAATGAATTAGGATCATACTATATCTCAATCTGATGCATCACTGTATTATCCATTACAATAACAACCCGGGTACTTGTAGAATAATTTATTTTTATTCTAGAATTAAATATTTACATTTATTATACATTTTAATGAAATAATTGGAATTTATAAAAAAAAAGAATTTATAATAATGGAATATATACTTGACATTAAGAATAGTAACATGAAAAATAAGAATAGTATTGTAGAAAATATAATAGTAACCTCACCTAATAAAGTACATATAAAATTTATAAATCGTATAATTGAAGATATGATATCTTTATATCATTGACCAAGTAAAAAAAAATTTAAAAATTAAAAATATATTTTCGGTCATATAGTGAATAATAAATATTTAATTATAATTATATAACCAATTTAATGTTTTAAAAGAAAATATATTTTCATAAAATAGATTAAAAATTTATTTTTTCCCTTATGTTTATAAGATAATTTCATGAGATCATGATTACATTTTTATGGTGTAATATAATATGTTATAGTTTTAAAATTGTAATATTTTGAATAAATTTTATTTATATTTAAAACTAAAATTTATTAGATTTTGAAAATTAGTTTTATAAAATTGGGTACACTCTTGAATTCATCCCGATGAAAAATAGTTGGGATGAATTTTTAGGATATTTTCGAAATAAATGAATTTTTGTTGAATAGTGAAATACATTAATTTATTATATATATACATTATAAGTTAAATACAGTATTACTAGGATCATTAATGATGTAAGAAGAATAATTTCATAGAAAACATTATTTTTTTAATATATTTTATGATATAGATCACTCTATTCATTTTCTGATGCAAAATTAATAATATAATGAATTAAATTTTAAAAAATATCCACCTATACTCTAATATATATAACACCCATCATTCCTCTTCTACTAAAAAAATCCATTGATATTTTTCAAATTCTAAAAAAATATATCCCATATCTTCTACCCCATGTCCATGACCAACTGGTCTCACCAAATGGCCAAAACTGATTATCGTAATGAGGCTCTCAAAGAGGATAATTCAAGAGAAAAAATTCATCTTTTTTTCTTTTGAATTATTATTATTTTCTTATAATCACTTCACCTCCAATTATCTAGGAAACATGAAAACTAAAAATTATTTTATATATGGAATTTTTTCTGGTTTGTGGAAAAAATTCATCATAATACTTCATTTCATGTACCATTTATTCTAAATAGAAAAACATCATTCATGATGTGTCCATTTACAAATATCATGGACTATGTTTTTTAATTTCAATTACCCCTTAGTTGATTGTAATACAACCAGTTTAATGAATGAAAATGGTTTTATGGTGTATTATATAACCACTTTTATGTTTTCTATTTAACATATATTCATAATATTGAAATATAAAAAGAATGTAGTTCGTAATGATCATAGAATAACCAAAATAATCAAAACGAATATCATTAATGTTTTATCAAATAAATCATCATCATATATGAAACAAAAAGTGATATATAGTATAATATAATGTTATTGAAACATGTTAATACCATATTACTCCACTTATAGATTTTTACATTCAATCAACATGACAATCCACAATGAATTATCCATGGTAACCCTGTAATAAACTCCCCCAAAACAACACAAATAACAAAATATTATAAATAAACATGAGGTAATATTTTATAAAATATCATATAGTGAATTATAAAAAAAATATGGTTCTTTAATATACAAATAAAACATCTTTAACCATTCTAGAGTAGGTTTTGGCATGTTTAATGTACCACAAACCTAAGGAATGGTAATTCTTATACAAATTTCCCTTCTTTTGGTAAACATTATACTTCAATGATTTTTTCAAGTTATGAATATTTTTTAAATAGAATTTTATTTTATTAAAATTTTGTATTTGTTTTACATTTATTATACATATTCCATTAATTTTATCAATCCTAACTTCAATGATATGGTATTTTTAAGGGATATTCCATTTAAAATCCTTATAAATGTCTCTTTTATGAAAATCAAAAAATGAATATTTATTATACATCATGTGTGATTTCTTTTAATATAATGATTATTTATTTCAATAATGTTTAAATTTCATGTGTGCATGTTTTTTCTTGAATAATATTATCTCATTACTATTTTCATGTTTTCTAATTTTTTAAATGTTTTTTACAAAAACGTTATTTTGAAATAATAATGTGTTTTTCTAAAGGGTTTAAAAGAGTGATGAAGATATTTATTTTAGGATATGATCCTTGGAAATTGATTATCTTTGGTTGATCCCATTATATCATATGATATGATGGCTTACATTCCAATATAGCTCATGATATATTGGGTTGAACCCAATATATCTCAAGATATATCAGATGTTCCCCATTATAGCTTTCCAATGCATTGGGTACTCCATATATTGATGTTGACCGAAAGGTTATTCCATGTGTAAAATTGAATGTATGTGTGATATCTTAAACTTGTTCTAATGACACTAGATTATTTTTCAATGCATGCTATATAGTTTTTATGAAATGGGTCTTATTAGTTTTCTTGTAATCATTTGACTAAAATTTCATTCAATAGATACCTTACTATGATTTTTGTGACCATACCATGTTTTTAAATTTTTTTGATATGTTATACGTATGTATATGAGAAATAAGGCCGTCGATTTAAATGTTATAAATATTTCTAAAATAAGTCAGGTTTTATTTAAAAAATTTATATTTAGGAATAATGTTATTTTATTTTTATATAATCCACTATTTATACATATTAAATTATAGGTATTCAATATTTCATAATTCCTAAATATTTAAAACTGAAATGATCTTCAATGTGAAAAAATGTAAATATTGACTAAAAAATCTATTATGTAATTTTTTAAGGGTGATTCCTTATATTTGGTATTAGAGGATAGATTAAATACCATTAGGGATAAGATGATGGTAATAGAATAACCTAATTTTTTTACATTTTATATCATTTGAGATGGTATATCATTTTATTATTTCAATATATATATGTTTCTAAGATATTTATATTCAGAATGAATTTCAATTGATGAAATAGAGAAGTTAAAGCATAAGGCACCAAGTTGTTGATCGTTGTATAAAACTACATCTTGGAATATTGGGAATTTGAGTCAAATTGTTTTTGAGAGTAATGGATTAGTTGACTGAGTATATAAATGGAGTGGTGTTCATGATTGAAATGAACATTATCTACCAAAATGAAACATTTATTTTTTGGATAATTTCTTAAGGAATAATTCCTCGTCACTTTGTGGATAATCTGATTTAGGGGTCGTAGAAGGTTGGATGAATGATTTTCTATAGCAATGTTTTCCTAAAACTAATCAACTCAGAATGGGGAAAATGTCTTGGAAATGAAAAAAAAACATATTTATTTTGATGCTTCATATAAAGAAAACATCAGAATATTTCCATGTATGTCACATTTTATTGGGACAAAGATATCAATATTAGTAAATTTTATTCTACATTGAAACCATGTATTCCAAGAGTGTTGGATGAATGAGAATTTAAAAACAATGGGAAATTTGTTCATTTTTGAAAAAAATGGTTAAATAGAGTTTTCATATACATATGTGTCTCGTGATAAAAATATTAAGAAGGATTTAGGCTGTAATTGTTTGCGAAATAAATAATCATATAAACATATATGTATGAAATTAAAATTCCTTTATTTTTAAATGTGTGGTAAAAATAATTCTAGGGATTTTCTAATAAATTTGAAGATGTTTTATCAATGTGGAATGATTGGACCCATGAATACTGATTTCAAGAAAAATGATTAAAACAATTTTCAGAAGCCTATAAAAACATTTTTTTAACTGTTAAGAGTTCGAACTTTTTTCTAATGTTTGTCAAAATCTAAACACTCAGGAGAGAATCATCATGATTAAGAACAGAAGGGAGGTTAATTTTTTTTTCAACTACATCAGTAGATGTTGAGCCATCAAATGATGTTGTATCATGTACATTTCTTGTTTTTACCAAATATACCAATATATTTATTGATTCAGGGTCTACAGAATCCTTCATTTCATTGAAGTTAGCTACTAAATTAGAAATTCCACAAATAATAAATGAATCTAGAAACATGATAAAACCCCTAAAAGAAATATTAAGGACGAATGAAATTATGAGAATATATTATCTTTGTATGTGGAATGATTTTAACTATAATTCTTGTTTAATTTCCTTTAGTAGTGTTTTATTTTATTCTGGTTATGAACTTGTTTTTTTATCACAATGATATTGATTATAGATCTAATAAAGATGTATTTTTAGAAAGTGTTTCATTTTGAGTACTATAATGAACCCATATCATTGATAGCATATCATGAATCACATAAATTGTTAAATTATGTAAATGAATGTAATATTGATGATATAATTTTAAAAATCAATTTTTTAGATAAATGATGTGCATTTGGTAAATGAGTATCTTGATGTTTTTCATGATGATTCTTCTAGTGTTATTCATGACCGAGAGGTTGAGTTTACCCTCTACTTACTTCCCGATGCAATGAAAATTTATAAACACCTTTTTTTAATGTCTCAAATGGAACGTATAGGGTTAAAATATTATTTACAAGAATTATTAGATAAATGCTTCATCTGACCTAGCACTTCACCATGGGGTGGTCCTCTCTAATTTGTTAAAATAAATGATTTATTAGTTAGAAATTGAATTGATTTTATTGATTTGAATACAATCAATGTTAGGAAAAAGTATCATTTTTTTAATATTGATGATTTGTTTGATTAGACATATGGTGGACATTCTATTTTGAATGCTAGCCTAATGTCAGGGTACGATTAGTTGAATGTAATGGAAAAATACAATCTGAATATTGTGTTCAAAATTTGATATGATCATATTGAAATTGTTGATACACCATTTGGGATAACAGATTTACCTGATTTATTCATGGATCTTTGGAAAATAATATTTCATGAGTTCTTGTATAAGTTTGTGGTGGTGTTTAGTGATAAAATTGTGTTATATTATGAAAGAAAAGTGGAGCATGGAAGACATTTATTGGGTTTTTTAAAAACCTTAAAAGAAAATTAATTGTATGGAATTTTTAGCATGTGTGATTTTTGGCTACAACTAATTTCATTACTTGGTCACATTGGTCCTAAAGGGATAATAACTAATGATATTTCTAAAAGAAAAGTTGTTGAATAATGGTCATGTACTAGAAATAAAAATCATATTCATTTTTTCAAGGGGTCGGCATGCCATTACAAGAGGTTTTTTGAAAACATTTATTTGTTATCATTCACACTAACAACGATAAATCAAAAAGGATTTATGTGTATCCAGAAAAAAGGATGCGATAATTGTTTTTAGTTATTGAAAAGAGGATTGCTGAAATCTCTAGTTTTGGCCATTCCATTGAGTGATGGTGATTTTTTCATCTACAGTGATGCATTATAGAAAGGATGTGGTGGTGTCCTAATGGAGAATGATCAAGCAATTGATTATTCTTCACATAATTTTATTCCACTTGAGTAAAATTACCTTAAAAATTATTTGGAATTAGTTTTTGTTGATTTGGAATTAAAAATTTAGTGGCATCATTTTTATGGTGTAAAATGTAAAATATATTCTCACCCTAAAATTTGATGTATATATTTATATAGAAGGACATTAAAATAGGAATGTGAAGATGGTTAGAACAAATATAGGATTATTATTGCATGATTCATTATAATATTGGAAAAGAAAACATTGTGGTAGATTCTTGAGTTGGTAAAATAATGCTACATTAACAATTATATGTTTCAAAAATGTCCCATTGGTTATTTAGTTGATAATTTTTTTACATAGAATATGTTAGTGTATGAAATTTTTCTACATTGTTTTACCTATCAATGCAGTCTCCTCTCATCGAAAAAATTAAGCAAGTGAAGAAGGATGATGGTTAGTAATAGAACGATTTATAATTGGTAATAAATGGTATGTTTTTTGAATTTAATTTTGATAATGATTTTGTTTTTAGATTTTGGAAGATTGTATGTGTTCTTTTTGATCCATTGTTGAAGAATGAATTATTATGTGAAGCTAATATTTCTCCATTTTCAGTTCATCCTGGCAACACTATGATGTAAATGGGTCATCGAGAGTAATGTAGGTGGGATGAAATGAAAAGATATATTTCTTTTTTTTAATCCTTAAATGTTTGAAATATCAATATGTTAATTATGAATGATCGTTACCGAAGGGGGTGATTCATCCTTTTTTAGTGCCAAAGTGGAAATGGGAAAATATATCCACGGATTTCTTGGTGGGACTACAAAATAATTCTTCAAGTAATAATCCGATTTGGGTTACTACTGATCGATTGACTAGATCTGCATATTTTTTACATAGATGAGACAACCAATCTATAGAACAACATCCTCAGTTGTTTCTAAAGTATATTATCTAGTTACA
This sequence comes from Viscum album, assembly GCA_963277665.1. Taxonomy (NCBI): domain Eukaryota; kingdom Viridiplantae; phylum Streptophyta; class Magnoliopsida; order Santalales; family Viscaceae; genus Viscum; species Viscum album. The sequence continues at coordinate 2,013,823,443 of OY728132.1, read as the reverse complement.
TGGATTTACTATCTCTACTTTATTATATCATTATTCTAGATTCACTTATATCTTTTAGATAGGCCCTAAAAAGACCTTGAGAACTAAATTAACTTTTTACACATCCATTCTTCCCCAATATTATGGATAGATTGAGAGAACAATTTTGACATTGGAGGATTTACTTCGATCCTGTTCAATAAATTATCTCGGATGTTTTGATCAAAATATTTTGTTAGTTATTATTTCTTACAATAATAGTTTATATTGTAATATAAGAATGGAATATTCTGAAGAATTGTATGAAAATTTGTGTCGAACTCCATATTTTTGGGATAAATCTATAGAATGAAATTTGATGGGACCAAAATTAATAGAGATGGTAGCTGATATTGTGAACATGATTCAATGACACATGATGAAATCATAGAGAAGGTAGAAAGGTTATGTAGATAATCTGAGGAAAGAAATGTCATTTGAGGTAGATGATAATGTTTCCCTTAGAATATCTTTTTGGAAAAATGTTATGTTTTTTAGAGATAATGGTTCACTTTTTTAACGATTAATCAAACAATTTGAAATCATAATGAACGTTGGACCAGTTGGATACCAATTAGTTTTTCACTGAGTTTATCGTAGGTGCACAATGTTATTCATGTTTCAATGTTGAGAAAATATATTCCATATTTATATCATGTATTGAACCCAAAATTAGTTCAATTGGAATAAAAAATTTTCTTATGAAAAAATTCATACTCAGATTTTGGATCATAGAGAGAATGTATTGTGAAATAATGTAATCCACCTGGTTATGGTTTTGTGGAGAACCCAAATTGTTGAAGAAGAAACCTGGGATTCTAAAAATTAAATGAGGGAAAAAAATCTTCACTTATTTAATAAGTGAATAAAATTTTGAGGGTGCACTTTCAGTAAGGTGTCAAGAATCTTAAAATGTGGGTACTTATAAAATAATTTTCTTAATTGTATAATTATATATTTAAATTCATTAAATATGGTAAGAAATTATTTTTATTTATTGAAATTAATAAATTAATATGGATGGAATGGTAAAAAAAATTTAAGAATAGTAACATAACCATTAGAAATAGTAATCTATCAATTAGAACATAAATCACACCATATAATGTATAAAAACATTATTCATCTTATATGTGAAAATATGATATATTTATTTCCTTAAACATGTAAATAATTTCTCTTAATTTTATAAATTATGTGTTTGTATTTTTGTGAGTTATAAATATTTAATTAAAATTTTATAATTAATTTAATTACTTAAATGAAAATATATATGAAAAAATTTGATTAATTTTTTTTATTTTTTCTTCTTATGGTTATAAGATAATTTTATGAGACTATGATTATTTTTTCGAGGTGTTATAAAAGCAGTTATAGTTTTTAAATTTCTAATTTTTGAATAAATTATTATTTTATTTAAAAATTGAATTTATAATATTTTGAAAGTTATTTTCAAAAAATGTTGTCCATTTCCAAATTATACACATAGGAAAATTTCTGGAGTAAATTTCTGGGATTTTCTAAAATACATGAATTTTTTTGAAAATAGTGACATATGGTAAAATATGGTATATATAAATAATATTTTAAATACATTGTTATAAAAATAATTATTGAAGTAAGAACCATAATATGAAACTTCCCTTAATAATTTTAATATATTTAATAATAATTATCAATCTATTAATAATCTTGAAAAAAATTAAAAAAATAATGAATAAAAAAATCAAAAAAACCTCCTCTCTTCCACTATAAATAACACCCTTACCCTTTCTTCAATTCACACATAATTGAATAGTATCCTGTTATAATTATTCCAAAATCACTTCTCAACCCACTTCCACACATCTAAGACCTCATGATTCAACTAAAAGGCAAAAACCAAAGCTCTTAATGAGGTTATCAAGGAGGATATTTCTATAGGTAAAAATCCCATTTCTTATTTTATTTCAATTCTTCTTATTTTCTAATAATCTATTAACATACCCTGATATAAGAGAAATGAAAAACCGGGAATCTTATATATATATATAGTGTATTTATATCATGTTTATGGATTAATTCATCATAATACTTCATATCTGATACCTACTAGTCTAAAAATAAAAACATCGCCTATGATGGGTTGAATTACCGATGTTACAGATGATGTGTTATCAATTTATAGTACCTCATTAACTCATGGTAATAAATCATTTTATTAGTATAAATAGGGTTTAAATTTTAAGATGTAAACACTGCTATGTTATTGATTTAACATATGTTGTACCCTCGTTTTATGGTATGTAACCCTTTCTTGATGATTATCATGGTTTTAAAGTTAAGGGTGTTGAATGGGAGAGTAAGGTGAACTTTGAGTGATGTTTGGAGGCAATGGGGAAGTCGCACAGTTTGTCTAACTATGCGGCCAAACTGTGTGTGGTGGGCCTTAGAGGTAGTGGCTTCCGCACAGTCGGCGCACAGTTTTTTTAACCGTGCGGCCAAACCATGCATGAAGGATGGTCGAGGCAAAAGCTAACGCATGCTTAGTGCACGGTTTGTCAAACTGTGCGGACTAACCCTGTGGTCACTTAAAGTTAGATCCTAAAATTGTGGATCTAACTCATTTTGCCTTTAATTTCCTTGTTTAAACCCCCTATGTAGCCTTAACTCGGGATTACTCTCCCTTGATGGTTGGAAGACTTCTCCCAAGCGTTCCGGAGGTGATCCGATGTAATGTCACGGATCTGGGTACCACTCCACGGGTGCCCCGAACCCGGTTCTCCATGTGACCTCAAGCACATTTCCCCAAACGCCAGAGGTTGCCGACTAGTAGCGAGGGCCTAGGTCTGATAGTGGGGAAACTATTCCCTCATTTGTTAAAGTTTAGCGCAGTGGAATACAGAATAAAACATACATCAACAACAGAAGCAGTAAACCATACACAACAAAAATAAACAACTACAGTATATATAACCAACCAGATAAATAGATATGATGCAACATGCCTCAAGTTTAAGAAAACAGTAAGAACATGTTATACATCAATACATTACAACCAAAAGAAGAGTACAGAAAAACAAAGCAAAACAGCTGGCAGCGACATCGCGAGCCTAAGCCCGGTCCCATGCCCTCCTACTCCTCAACATCAATCATGTACCTGTTTAGGGACTCTTTCCCCTATCCATACCTGAAGAAAAGTAATTTGTTTGGGCTGAAAAGCGTGACCCAAATAGTGTGTGAGAAATAAATCTCAGTAGGCACCCACCAAAGGCCCGTGTCCAACTGCGTGTAAGCATGCAACAACATTGCAATAGTAAAATGAAAATAACTAAGCAGTACTCACAAGTAACCAACTTAACAGTTAAATTGTAATTTTAAATATTCATTTTAATCATTTAATTTTAAAATATCACCACAGTGAATATTCTATATAAACAGCCAAATGTCCATAGACACGTAAAACCCTATCCTCATGTAAAGAGTATCCAACACAAGAATCTTCCCTCAGGCACACGGATATTGCCCACATGAATATTTAGTGTCGCCCATAGGCACAGAAGATGTTGCCCACATGCTATATAGAACAACGCCCACAGGCTAATCACAAAACTGCCGTCAGGATAACAGGTAAACGGGAAATGTCCAACATGTAAATATACAGTAAATAAGCAATTGCTCTCGAGGCCATTCTACAATTACTACTTTTATGGCATACCCTCAGGTATCCCGGCCAAACAGCTAAATAGTGGAACACACCCCTGGGGTGGTTCCAGATCCAAGATACAATCCCAAAAAATAGTTTTACAAATTATTCAATTACCTATATAGTTCTAGGTAGTTACTATTGCCACGAGCTCTGCCACATGACACCCCAACATGGGTTTGTGGCACAAAAATTCCCAAAACACACAACAGTTGGAAAACTAAACACCAAGCCACCTACCTTATTTGCCAATGAACGGTATAACCGAACGTCGACTCCAGAAACGCCTACGAACGACGTAGATATGACGAAGAACAAAACTCTCTTAACCTCAAATAACTCCTGCTAGAGAAATAATTGGTAAGAAACGCTCTAGGAGAAGAGAGGGCTTACCCGTGTGTTTTCAATGAGATCGTCCGAAGCGGAATCAGATTCCAGATGAACACCCAGCAGATCTTCAAAGGTTTGATGGACCCTCCCAAGCTCCCTCTTCCGTTTTAAGCCTTCCTTGTGAACAAGGGAGGCTACTGCCCGATTTATTCCAAAAAAAAACAAAGTACACGACATGTACTTCCAAGTACACAGCGTGTTCTCCCTTCATTTAACTATTCCCCTGGCAGCGCCACCATACTGTTCACCCGTCGACATGAGTACACGACATGTACTCTTGAGTACACGGAGTGTACTGTTGCCCAGCTGGCGGATACTCCACCGCCTTACTATTTGGCATGGCAACTACCTACACGGCGTGTACAGAACCACTACACGGCATGTAGTCGGTTCCTACACCCTTTGTTGCCTTCAGGGCTACAAGCCTAGTGTACTCATCCCTACACGTCCAGAATTACACGACGTGTGGATAAAGTACATGGCGTGTACTTCCAAAATTTAAGATTTTTCCCTATTTTTCATATTTTATTAAAAAAACTTAATGAAAAGAGAAAAAAAGATGCATGTACCTCAAAGATAACAATCGGGTTCTTACAAACTTCCCCCCTTATAGAAATTTGTCTATGAATTTCCCTTCCTAGGGTGGTGAAGATATAGCCATGAAAAACTCTTTCCACTGAGCACGTACATCGGTATCCCACTCCAAGGTTTCATCATGTGCTCGACCATGCTGCCATAGAACCCATACGAGAGGAACTGACCGACCTCAGAGAACCTTCATGCTCCTGTCAACGATACGAATCAGATGCTCCTCAAAGGACGCATCAGCCTCCAGCTCAACCTCCTTGGGCTGAAAGACATGAGACGTGTCTGAATAATAGGAACACAACTGAGATACGTGGAAGACGTCATGCATGGCTCGGTACCACTGCGGTAACAACAACTGGTAAGCAACTAGCCCGACTCTATCCAGAATCACCAATGGCCCCACTTACCGTGGTGAATGTTTACCTTGTCTCCTGCTCCACTTGTGTCCCAGCCTCGGCAAAACACGCAAGGAAACATAATCCCTAACCATGAATGCCAAACGTCGTCTGCGGCAATCAACATAAGACTTCTGACAAGACTGTGTGATAGCCATCCGCTTCGGAATCAACTGGACCTGCACATAAGTCTCCTGCATGAGCTGTGGCCCCAGTAAAGCTGCCTCACCGGCCCCTATACACAACAAGGGTGAACCGCATAGACTACCATACAAATCCTCGTATTGTTTCATATAAATAGTCGCATGGAAGCTATTATTATAGGCAAACTCGAATAATGGGATATGTTTCTCCCAAGAGCCCCCAATTTCTAGGACGCGTGCACATAACATGTCCTCTATCACCTGTATCGTACGCTCTGACTGGCCATCAGTCTGAGGGTGGTAAGTTGTTCTTAGAAGCACCTGTGTACCCATTGCCCTCTGAAAACTTTTCCAAAAACGTTACGTAAAGCGGGCTTCACTATCTAAAACGATAGAACGAGGGACCCCATGAAGACGTACGATCTATCAGATATATATCCGTTATGCTCATCAACACAAAAGGTCTCCTTGATCAGCAAGAAGTGTGATACCTTCGTGAGTCTGTCCACAACTACCCACATGACATCATTGCCATGAGGTGACCTCAGCAAACCAGTCACGAAATCCATCGCGACATCATCCCATTTCCACTCCGGAATGGGTAACTACTGTAATAGCCTAGCTGGTCTCTGATGCTCCGCCTTCACCAGCTGACAGGTGGAACACCTCGTAACAAAACCAACTACATCTCTTTTCATACCAGGCCACCAGTACTAATGTCTCAAATCACAGTACATCTTGGTAACCCTGGGATGAACTGCCCAAGATGAATCATGAAACTCTCAGATCAGCTCCTCGCGTATATCCCCTAGAACCCATACTCATCCATGGAAACAAAAAACCGCATCTTCGCCTATCGTCCAACCAGGAGAAGGGTCCTCACTTTCCACCGACTCCTACAGAACCATGCCTTCTGAATCAGATAGCTACCTCATCCTCACTCTATCCAGTAGGGTAGAAGGCACAACTAAAGAGGAATGATAAATCTGCCCCTGACAGTCACGCACCTCCAAATGCATCTCAGACAACAAAGTTATGAGCTGCCACTCACCACTGGCCTCCTGCACTACCTGAATTTGAGTCTTCCTGCTCAGTGCTTCAGCTACTGCATTACCTTTACAAGGTGTATAGACAAGCTCAAAATCGAACGACTATAGGTACTCGACCAACCTACTCTTCCTCAGATTCAAGTCACACTGAGCAAAGATATAATTGAGGCTTTTGTGGTCGGTGAAAACCACAAAATTATCCCCCAATAGATAATGTCTCCAACAACGCAATGCATGAAAAACTGCAGATAACTCGAGATCATGTGTCAGGTAATTCCTATAATGTGGCCTCCACTGCCGAGACTCGTACGCCACAACTTGATCGCCCTGAATCAAAACTGATCCCATCCCAATACCTGATGCATCACATTAAACTGTATAGCTCTTCCCCTGCTCTGGGAGTATCAGGATCGGTGCTGATGTAAACCTTCTTTTCCGGTCCTGAAAGGCTGCCTCACAAGCTTCCGGCCAAACGAACTTCACACCCTTCTTAGTCAGACCCGTCGACGACACTACTAAGCAGGAGAACTTCTGTATGAAAAGTTTGTAGTAACTAGCTAGCTCTAAGAAACATTGTATCTCGAACACGTTCTTAGGCTGCTCCCAAGAAACTACTGCTCTCACCTTCTTTAGGTCTACTGAAACTCCTTCCTCTGAGATGATATGACCCAGGAAGTGAATATAGTCCATCCAAAAGTGGAACTTTGAGAGCTTAGCATATAGTTGATTCTCTCTCAGTGTACTCAATATGATCTCAAGATGGGTGGCATGGTTATGTCGAGTGTGAGAGTATACCAAGATGCCGTCCATGAATACTACCACAAAAGAATCAAGATATGGATGGAATACACAATTAATCAAAGCCATGAAAACTGCTAGCACGTTTGTGAGTCCGAACGGCATAACCGTATAGTCATATAGACCATACCTACTCCTGAAAGCCCTGAGAGGTATATCAGATGGTCTCACGTGCAGCTGATGATATCCTGATCTCAGGTTAATCTTTGAGAACACTCATCCTCCACGAAGTTGATCAAAAATATCATCAATCCTTGGTAAGGGATATCAGTTATTAACCGTCAACTGGTTCAACTTCCGATAATCCCCACAAAGTCTGAGGGTACCGTCTGCATTTTTCGCAAAAAGTACTGGAGAACCCCAAAGAGAAGTACTGGGTCGGATAAAGCCCTTTGCCTGCAACTCTTTCAAATTCTTCTTGAGCTCCTGCAACTAAGGTGTAGCCATCCCATAAGGATGAATGTACACTGATGCTGATCTTGGCACAATATCAATGGAGAAATCCACCTCTCACTCCAGAGGAAGACCTGAAAAGTCATCTGTGAAGACATCCATGAAACCATCAACCACCGGAGGTAAATTCTTCTGACAAGTCCCCTGGTCATCTATATATAAGTTTGCAATCTGGGCTGTGACTCCACCTCGCCCACTATGCTCTGGTCCAGCTCGACTTGACTGAACATCCCATTCGCCCTTGTATAAAAACTCTCCACCCTTTGGTGATGTGAAACTAACCCTACGATGATAGGAGTCTACAAAGGCTTGAAAGGGAACCAACCAGTCCATCCTGAGAATGACGTCATAGATCTTCATCTCCAGGACATAGAGGTCCCAAAGGAAGTGACACCCACCAACCTCATGGGGGCACTCCTTGCACTGATGCACACCAGCCGTCCTAGTACCCAAGAGAGTGTCTAGCGTCATTATATAGGAAGAAGTAGAAACACATATCCCAATTCTCTCCACAATGGGTAAAGATATAAAACTATGCATAAAACCCATATCAAAAAGTAATGAAGATAAGATAGAAGCTACTAAGATAGTACCTCTGACTATAGAAGGTCTAGATTCCTGCTTCTGCTGAGTTTGTTGCACTGCATATGTCTGCCTAGTGTCGCAGTCCTGCGACACAGCCTGACTACCCTGAGCTGTCCCACCCTGTTTCCTCTGAGATCCTGGTGTCTGGCTACCATGACCACGACCACCATCTCTGCCTGTACGCCATGGCGTATTCCAATTCCATGACTGGTAAGAAGCCATTGGTCATGCTCCCACTCACAAAGTCTGCACAGAACCCCTCTGACTAGCCATCAGTGGAAACACCCTACAAAAGCGCTACAGATGACCCATCCTGCCTCAATCTCGACACTCCACTGGGTCTCGTGGACATTGTGGCCTCTTATTCCCCTCTCTACCACACTGGTAGCACATAACCTGGCCACCTGAAGCATTTTTTTGACTGGTAATGCCGCCCTGAGAAAAGTACGCCTATCTCTTCCTCTTGCTAGCAGAAATAGTACCAGTAACTGGTGCTGAATCGCCCTGGCCCACACCACTAGATTCTAGAAGGTTCCACTATGTAATTAGCACCTGGTTCACAATAGCGTGTACAATAGGCAACCTGAAGACATTCACCAGTGCTCAAATGTCATACCGAAGACCATCCTCAAAACGTCTGGCTCTTAGTGTCTCATCACTCCCAACACGGGTGCAAAGCGCTGAGGCTCGGTGAAACGAGAAGAATAGTCCATCACTGACATAGCGCCCTGCTGCAGATTCATGAACTCCCGAGAACTATCTGCTCTCCGTGTCTCCGAGAAGAAAAATTCATAGAATCCCGCCTAAAATTCTTCCCATGCAATGTCCCTATGATTCTCTGACTGGGTGGTAACATCCCACCACCTCTTGACGGACTCACGCAGAATATATGTTGCGAGCTTGACCATCCGCCCTGGAGGCATCTCAAGGTGCTCGAAAATAGTCTTCATCGACCCTTTCCACAACTCCACAGCCTATGGTCTGCCATCCCTTGAAAACGTAGGTGGATGCTGCTGCTAGAAGATACGTGTCTGCTCAGCCATAGTTGTGGTAGCCTGCGATGCTCCCTGAAAGGTCTGAACGAACTGCATAAAGCCTTCATGGAACTACGCCTCCGCGCCTGTGTCCAGTATAGCAGCTGGTGCTACATCTGGCTCTGCTGGCGGATCAACTGGTAGCCCATGGCCCACCATCTCTGGAGTATACTCGTTGTCGCTCTTCTGGAAAACAATGCATGGTCGTCTAGGCGACATGACAATACAAGGTCAAAACACGCCTTAGAACAATATTTATCAAAGACTGAATGTGAAGGAATTGCAAAGGGAAAAATAAGAATAAGGTATTTCAATATTTACAAAACAAGACTACATGGTGTGTATACTGACTACACGGAGTGTACATGACTTCCCTTCGCCTGACGGGGTCCTTCTGCATGGATAAGCCACACGACTCCCGTCTGAACAAAACTACACGACGTGTATATAATCTATAGGGCATGTATGGTGTTATTTTCCAACTGCTCATGTTGTTTGTGACACTGAAGACTACTAGGCTTGAAACTACACAACGTGTTACACCTGCACACAGCGTGTACACCACCCCGTTTCCCAGCCACACAGCTAAGTCCACACGGTCTGTCCTTAGACAAGACTACATGGTGTGTCCTAAAAGGTACACAACGTGTTCAAGGAACGGTGACATCGAACCGTGTTGTAAGATACACAGTCGAGTCCCCGGGTCACACTACACAGCGTGTTCATACTTTACACGACGTGTTCTGTGAAGGAGTTCACTGACCCGTGTTGTTAGCTACATGCCAGAATCCAGGTCCACACAACACGGCATGCTATCCCCATGCCTTTCCCTACCCTGTGTCTCCGCCCACATGGTTTGTGTCACGGGAAGAGACTACATGGCGTGTAATCAGAGTACACAGCGTGTAGTTAAAAAGTTTATTTTTCTTCCCGAACATAAGGTCATACACTACGTGTGTAAAAAGACTACATGTTGTGTATACTGTGTTTCTAGACAATATGCCTCAAAAACGTCCACAGAACCCAAAAAACACTAAAAAAAAACATATAAGTGTCAAATTCCGACCCTTGAGGGCCCATACTCCCCATGAATCAATTTTTGACATCTTATCTATGTTATAACTAATAAACAGTCAATGATCCACCAAATTACGGTCAATGGGGGCCCATACTCCCCAAAAACCAATGTTTGGCGTCCATTCTATGAACAACTCACACAACAATTACCCAATCAAATAATAGGTATTTTATCAATGCAACTATCACAATAGCAAGCTTTTCTAGCACAACAACTGTCACAACAACATGAAATTTTCTAATGCTCCTACATGGCATAGAACCTATGAAAGGAATGTGATTCTAGAATGTGCCTATATTATGCATGATATGGCATACCATCATCTCATTGGGTTGCAACTGAATAGAACTACCAGATAAAATCTCATAGCACAATCACAAGTGCGTCACCCAACGGTGAAAACATATCAACTGTAAAATTTGCAATATCAGAAAAATTTGAAAATACGAGGTAGACTAGCTTTTCCTTGTACATGGGTTATCTACGCCCGGTCATAGCTTATTACCAACTACCGTTTGTCCTATCTATGACTACAACTCCAAATACTATGTCAAAGAAATTAACTCCTCTGATACCACTATGTAACGTCCCGGATCTAGGTACCACTCCATAGGTGCCCCGAACCCAGTTCGCCACGTGACCTCAAGTGCATTTACCCAAATGCCAGAGGCAACCGACTAGCAGCGAGGGCTCATGTATGATAGTGGGGAAACTATGCCCTCATTTGTCAAAGTGTAGCGTAGCGAAATACAGAATAAAACATACATCAATAGCGGAAGAAGTAAACCATACACAACTGAAATAAACAACTACAATATATTTATCCAACTACATAAATAGATATGATGCAACATGCCTCATGTTCTAAGTAAACAGCTAGAACATGTTATACATCAATACATTAACACTAAAAGCATAGTATAGAAAAACAAAGAAAAAATGTTGGCAGCGGCATCACAAGTCTATGCCCGGTCCCATGCCCTCCTACTCCTTAGCAGAAATCATGTACATGTATAGGAACTCCTACCCCTATCCATACCTGCAGAAACGTAATATGTTTGGGCCAAAAAGCATGACTGAAATAGGGTGTGAGAAATATATCTCAGTAGGCTCCCACCAAAGGCTCGTGCCCAACTGCATATAAGTATGCAACAACAGTACAATAGTAAAATGCAAATAAGTAAGAAGTACTCACAAGTAACCAAACAGTTAAATTTCAATTTTAAATATTCATTTTAATCATTTAATTTTAAAATATCACCATGGTTAACATTCTAATTAAATAGCCAAATGTCAACAGACACGTAAACCACTATCCTTAGGTAAAGAGTATCCAACACAAGAATCTTCCCTCAGGCACATGGATATTTTCCACAGGCGTATTTAGTGTCTCCCACAGGCATAGAATCATCTGCCCACAGGCACGGAAGAAGTTTCCCACAGGCTAAGTAGAACAATGCCCACATGCTAATCACAACACTTCCCTCAGGCTAACATGTAAACGGGCCATGCCCATCATGTAAATATGAAGTAAACAAGTAATTCCTCTCGAGGCCATTATACAATTACTAATTTTAAGGCATACCCTCGGGTATCCCGGCCAAATGGCTAAACAGTGGAAAAAAACCCCGGGGTGGTTCTGGATCCAAGAAATGATCCCAAACAGAAGTTTAACAAATTATTCAATTACCTTTATAGTTCTAGGTAATTAGTATAGCCACGACATCAGCCACACGACACCCCAACATGGGTTCGTGGCATAAAAACGCACAAAACACACGACAGTTGGAAAACTAAACACCAATCCACCTACATCATACGCCAACGAGTGGTATACCTAAATGTCGACTCCAGAAAATCCTACGAATGACGTAGATCTGACAAAGAACACAACTCGCTTAACCTCAAATAACTCTTTCTAGGGAATGAATTGGAATGATATGCTCCAGGAGAAGAGAGGTCTTACACGTGTGGTTCCAATGAGTTCGTCCAAAGCAGAATCAGATTCCAGACAAACACCCAGTAGATCTTCAAAGGTTCAGCTGACCCTCTTGAGCTCCGTCTTCCATTTGAAGCCTTCCCTGTGAACATGGGAGGCTACTTCCCGATTTAAGAAAAAAAAACAAAGTACACGACGTGTACTTAAAAGTACATGGTGTGTACTCCCTTCATTTAATTGTTCCTTTGGTGGCACTACCCTACTATTCCCCCATCGACAAGAGTACACGACATGTATTCTTGAGTACACGGCGTGTACTGTCGCTCAGCTGGCGGCTACTCCAACGCCTTACTGTTTGGCATGCCGACTGACTACACGGCGTGTACAGGACCACCACACAGCGTGTAGTTGGTTCCTACACCCTTTGTCACTGGAATGACTACATGCCACGTGTACTCATCCCTACACACCCATAAGTACACGGCCTGTGGATAAAGTACACAACGTGTACTTCCAAAATTTATGATTTTCTCCATTTTCCATATTTTATTAAAAACACTTAAGGAAGAGTGAAAATAAGAATCCTATACCTCATAGATAAGAACCAATTTCTTACATCTGAAGGATTCTCTTGGCGAATCGAAGTCGGATTCTTAAGGTATGTGATCGTTCTTGATTGGTTTCATAGATCTACATAGATCTACTTCTCATCTTCTCTCATTTTCATAGATCTATTCCCATTATGGGTAGATATAATTGTGTGGATGCCAAATATGTCAATATTTGGTCTTTGATGTGTAGGAGAAGAGATCTAAAGAGAGTTTTGTAGTTTTAACCTGGTGTTCTTGAGCATTCTTCGATCGTGGCTTGGTTTCGCCCAATTATTGAGGTAGGTGGCTTCACTCTCGATTCCTCTTTCTTATAACTAGAAGGCTTAGTTCAATTTGATTTAATCGCTTGGTTTGTATTGTGAACATGTGGTGAATAACATGTTATAAATATTCTTTAGTGATGATTTATGGGTTTTGATGAAATTGTGGAAATTGAAAGAATGGTTGTGCAAAGTGTTTTGTGGTCTTGATTTGAAAATAGTGATTTTAAAATATGGTTTTTCTGGATTTGTAAAATGGGTTGTGGGGAAAAAGGGGGTTTAAAATAAAAGTGGAAAGCTTTATTGAAAGGTTTTGAACACATTTGGTTTTTGGGCATGGATTGCATGGGTTATGGTGTGTGTTCATATGCATTGGGATGGGTAAGGTCGAGAAGTCCCCACATCAATAGGTTGGTACGGATAAGGTCGTGAAGTACCCCCGTCAAGGTAGTCCACTAAGTGATAGCTTAATGGAAGGATAGCTCACCACTCGTGAGTATAGGGAGGGCCAGGATGCATGCATGGATGGTTGTGTGAATTGGTGAAATGAAACGAATGTTCTAGATGGAAATGTGAATAGAATTGGGAACTTTTCTTGGTTTCTTTTCTTGAGAAAGATGGTTTTATTGGATAATGGTTGTGACATTGAACTTGTTATATTGTGAACTATTTTTGGAATTGTTTTGTATAAATTGTTTTATATAAATGTGCTAACATGTTTTATACTGGAGGCATGGGTTGAGAAGTCATCAGGGAAAACCTACTGAGTTTTATTACTCACATCATGCTTTGGCACATTGGTGCTTTTGCAGATGTCATATACCAGGACGTTGGAAAAGGTAAAGTGTCACATGTTTAGAGCACTGCTTTAGGATACCTGGGCTGGTTCGTGATGTTGGAGCTTGGAGCTTGTGGAACATCGAGTTGGGTTTTTATATTGTAGTCTTTGATTTTGTCTTTATGTTGTTCACTCTAATATTTTAGTGTTTGTTTCCACTGTGGTACTCTTGGCTGGTTCTTGATAAACAAATGGTTGAGTTTTATGAGTTTTTATAATGCATCATTTAGTTGTTTTGTTTGGCTATGGTTTTTTGTTTTGTGGAATGTTCAAAAAGGGTAAATCGTCCCCCACTTGTTTGAAACCCTTCAGCATTTATTGTCAGCCTTTGGAACCTTGGGGATGTCGCTTAAGGCCTAGTAATGTCTCTTTGAGATTTCAAGACAATGAGAATTGGCTGGTCATTACAACATATATTCATGATATTGAATTATATAAAGAAACTCATTTGTGATGACCAAATAATCTCAAGAATAATCTAAATGAATATCCTCAATGATTTATCTAATAGATCATACTTATATCTGTAAAAAATTATATATGGTATAATTTAGTTTTATAAAAACATAAAATACCATTTTATTCTGCTTCTATATTCTCTCTTCCATTTGACACGATAATCCATAAGGAACAAGCCATGGAAAATATCCAAACAAAGGCATCAGAAACAGTGGAAATCACAAACTATTATTAATAAATGGGTGAAAAGATGTTAGAAATGATCACATAAAGCAATCTAAATATGAATAATGTTATTTAATATATTAATAACACTATTTGAACAATTATACAGTTATTTTGGACCTGATTAAATTAAGAAGAACCCGTGGTAAGGGAATTCATTTCCCACAGTCCATTCACTGGGTTATCCTTTTACATTAGTTTATTTTTTCATTCTACGTTTATTTATGAAATTATATTTTATTATATTATTTGGTATTATGTGCATTTATAGTGATTATTGACGTTTCTTTCATTTTATCAATAATCTCTTCAATGATATGGTATTTTATGGGACATTCCTTTTAAAATCATTTTAATATATAGAATTTAATAAAAATCCATTTTTATATTGTGTGAGTGGTTTTTCTGGATTTCTTGATGTTCTATTTATTTATTTATTTTATTATATGTTTTAATATTTTTTTCTCTAATAATATTATTTCATTAATTTTTAGATGATTTTTATTTTTTAAAAGTGATGTTTTTATGAAATAAATGTGTTTTGAAATATGTTGTGTTTTGTACGAGGGTTTAAATGAGTGATAAAGTGTTTTATTACATGATATATTCTTAAAAAATCTGTTATCATAGGTTTATCCCATTATAGCTCAAGATATTATGGGTTGATCCCCATTACAACTCACAATATGTTGAGTTAAGACCAATATTTCTCAAGATATGATGGGTGAGCACCATTATAGCTCTACAATGCATTGTGTACTCAAAAAATTAAAGGTGACCAAATATTTATTCAATGTGTAAGGTTGAATGTACGAGTTATATGGTAAATGTAATTTTATATAAACTACATGATGTTTCCATTCATGCTAATGAGTTTTTATGTAATGGGTTTTATTAGTTTTTATGTTATCATTTGATTAACTATATATTTATTTATATCCCTTACTGAACTTTTTGTTCAATCCCATTTTTTTAAATATTCTTCACTGTTTATAGGTATGATTATGATTAATAATAAATTCATGTTAAATTCTCTGAATATTATTCAAATAAATCATCTTTAATTTAAGATTTTTTTTTGATGAAACAGGTAATGTTTTTGTATTATCCACTTTGTATAGATCTGAAATGTATGTATGTATTATGTCCTAATTATCTAAATCTCTATACCTAAATAGATCATCAATGAAAAAGAAAATAATTTTGGACTAAAAATCATGATTATGTAATATTTTAAGCCTGGTTAATTATATTTAAACAATGTATTGGAGTTCTATATGGGGGCATTCATCATATTAATTTCATGCCCATGTGTTCCACATGGATCATACCACATGGTCTCATTCATCATCATAATCTATTTCATAATCATGAAGATTAGAACACATATATGTATGTTCTAAATCAAATTCTATATTTCCTTAAAGGTGAACATCCTATATAGTAAATGAGAATGGTATTCACTATACAATTGTTATGACATGAAGAATCACGATTAAATTTTGGCAGCATAATGACATCACATCATGATTCATAAAAATGGGGCGATGAGAGAGAAATGGGTCTATATTCAAATAGAAATCAAATAGTAAATAATAGGGACATGGTAATTTATATCCCAACAATATACATTTACAAATTTAATTCATAAGGTTATAATGAATCTTTAATAAATAAACTTATCAAAACTATATTCCAACATAGTAATGGGAGTACATAAATAAAAATTGGAGGCATAATGATATGGAAAGTGGTTATAATCATATATAAATTCATTGGATTGTCAGGCGAATACGAAATAACATATTCCAAATAAATAAAAAGGATTTTAAGAGACATAACATCAATTACGTTATTGAATATAAACGTTATTAAATAAAACCCCAAAAAAATGTTCACGGAAACAGTGATATATAAAATATAATGGGTGGATTAATGATAGTGAATTCATGGTCTCATCATTTGGACATGAGATAATAGTATTTTGGATATGGGAGAACATATCCCAACCTGAATAAATTTTAAATAATAATATTAACATATAATAATTTACTGAATTAAAAAGTGAGTGGAATATCCATTACATGAGTGTGTGATTCCAAATTATTATAAGGGGATTATTGAGAGATTGGGGGAAGCATTGGAGGAATATAATGAGTTGAATCAGGAGTATGGAAATTCTACAAGGAGTTCATGTAAGGTGAAAGGGATATTTGTTGTGTTTGTATTGGAAACAATTGGGATTTCTATATTAGTATTATTTTGGACACAAAAGAATAAAATATACAAAACTACAAAACATACATGGTATCTACCGCATTTTATATTCCAAATGGGAGTGGATGTTTTTATTTTATGAGAAAAAGGTCCCAAAATAAAAAAAATAACTCCTCATATTATGTGGAGGAGAGTCACATTATAAAAGAAATGATTTTAAAACCTTAAAATATATTATTTGATTTTATAGGATTCATAATGGATTTAGAAAATAAATAACATAAACATAAAATCACATTATTTTAAAGATAAAGCCTTAATTTGGAAATGAATCAAATTTATAGTAATTATTAAAAAACATTACCGTCATTTGGATGTCATAAAGCACAAATTATATTTTTACGATATATAATTTTTAGCCTAGAAATTATAAAAAATTATCCATAGGATAGTTTTCATGTTATGAATCCAAAACTACAATTAACATCATATAAATAATTTTATCAATTTATAAATTTTTACCTTTAAATTAACATTGAGATATATTATGGAATGTCGTGTTTTTTTGAAAATAAATTTTTTTGAACTATTTTAAAAATTAAAGACGACTTCATAAAAATTATATGATCATTTATATTTAACTAAAATAAAAAAATATTATTTATTTCAAAAATAAATTAATTAATAAATTCCCAAATTGAATTTTAATAGTTACCAAAAATAAAATTTTGGCTTAATTGTATGTAAATTAATATCATTTGCAAAGTGAAATTAATTTGATGAAAATCTATTCATTATTCAATAAAAAATGATGCACATATAAATATTTCTTGGGTGTTGAGTCATATTCATTTAATGCACTATAAAACTCCCTAAGTGTAAGGTCCATGATGGTTGTAGCATCATGGGATTGTTAAGAAAACAAGGTTTTGGTTGTGAACATGATGAGCTTGAACTTCTCCCATTAAATATTTCTCCCATGCTTATATAGTTAGATCTCATTATGGTAATAGTGAAGGTAAATTCATAGAATTGTTATCTACCATCAAATATCTAATAAATAGGCATCATAGTGTAAGATCATACTAGTTGAGTTCATTACTTCATTTGTCATTCTCAATTATATTTATTAAACACCTATATTTTTACTAATCCGGTGATCCCTGTTTGATGACAATATTATAAATGGTTATGAAACACAACATTAATTTATGTCCAAATGAATAAAATAAAATAATATAACTGTGAGATTTTTGTACAACCGTATTATAGAAAGATAATTATAATTAAATTAGAATGGTTTTTTAATAATAGTCTTGGTCATTTCATTGATACATTTTTCCATCACTAGCTTCGAAGGTTGCACTAAAACATATCCTCAAATCCCATGATTCATCATCCATCATCTATACCTACATCACATTACAATACAATTCTATGATTATATCAATTTTAATCATACTAAGAAGAATAAAAAAATAGATCCAATAAGAAATATTGGAACTAAAAACCAAGGATTATAGACATCATAATGAAATATATTTTTTGGAGAAAAAAACTTTTCTATGTAAAAAATTGATTCATTATTATGATGGATCAACCATATAATTTATCCTTGGTGCCTAATAAGAGAAACATAACAAAACATATAATCAGATATAGGAATTATTTAAACATGTTTCATAAAATAACATTATATTTCATTATTGTTAAAGATGACCTCTTCAATACAAAACATGCTACATTATGATTCCATCAATAACCAAACCAACTTCGTGTTCTTCTACCAATTAAATTAAAATAAGAATAAAAAACTTCACATAAAATTTCATGGAGCGTCAAATTTATTTACATCAAATCATATAATGAACTGGACCATTTAGAATATTTATATTTAACTCATTATCTAATAAAAATTACTTAACCTATGTTAATTTACTATTATTACAAGTTACAATATGGTAAACAATGGATGAAATATAAATAACACACTATCATTCTAAAGAAGTTGAAAACCATCAACACGGTTGAAATACATGAATTCTCTAAAACGAACAGCAAGGTTCAATATTTAATCAAATTAATTATTAATTATGGATTATTCCATCATCAAAAAAAGATGTGATGCATTAATACATTTCAATGTAGTATAAAAAATTTTTAGAGTCATTGAATATCATAAATGAATGATTTATATATTCTTTGAATTAGAATGTAATAATAATGATGATCTATGATCACCCCTCCCATAAGAAAACCAAAATCCCATAAGTATAGTGTAAAAAACATGTCCAAAAAAATAAATATAACTCCATAAAAACAAAGGGGATCAAAATATGTATAATTTAAGGATAACATATGTGAAATAATAAATAAATAGATATAACCCCACAATAAAAATATGAAAAATATGCCTTGAATTTCCATGTATCAATGATAGAATAATGGGGATCAACCCCTTTAAAATGACAATTGAAAATATAATGAATCAATTCTATCCACCTAGTGTTTTTCATATTATTTTCATGTTTTTGGTAAATCATGAGTTAAATTGTATTTAATAGATTACATATAAATTAAATTTCAAAATATGAATGGTTTATTCACATTATGAACATACTATTTTTTTTTATCACTAGAAATTAGTAACCACAAATAAAATAAACCAGGAATATTTTAAATTGTGAAATTAATGATCACGTATTATGTTTTCAGGGACTTATTTAGAAAATATGACACCACATTCTATCCATAAGTAATATTCATGTACTCATCACGAATTAGGCCATATGAATATCATTTACTCAATCTGTGAATTACCATTATAGTCATGCATGTCTCTCTCACAAAAGGAAAATATATTCACAATGTGAATTAATCATGAAACCATATTTCATCTTCCAAACACCAGGAAACATATATCAATAGTCCACAAAAAACCAAGTATATTGGAAAAAATCATAGGAATGGCTTAATTTTATCCATTCCCATACAATTATGACCTATCATTCAATTATCACCCATAATAATTGAAAACTATCCATGGAGAGAAGAAAAAGATAATTAGATATCTCATCTTCTACACCTTGAGATAGATTTCAATAATATATCTATCATAGGGGAACAATAATCTCACATTGATTAATAAGGAACCAAACCATGATATAATTTTTGTGTGTTTTGATACAGTTTAAACAAGAGTGAATACATATTTAAGGATTTTCATAAAATAGAACTATCTCATAGGCTAGATAATGTCCAAACACAATAATGAAGAATCATTAAAAAATATGAACTAAACATTAGTAAACTTGTGATACAGTGAAAATATATATGGATCACATTCATAGGTTCTATATGAGCATCCCCTTGTTGGTAAAACACCATGTTAATAGAATTATTATGGAAAAAAATTCATAGAATTCTTAGATATCCAAAACATCCTCTTGAATCATCTCAACATCATTAGCATTCATATCATCCAATTCAATGACATTAGATTAATTATGAAAATAATTATGAATATGTTATAATTGATATAAATCATGAATCTTACTAATATGGGGGATGCTCTATCCGTTATGTGATAACTTTGTTATGATCCTCCTCCTCAAATCTCTAAAAAAATATGGGACAAATATTACAATCTTGGCCAGACCTTTACTGCCCAAGGTGAGAAGTCATCTTCTAGAACACATGATCTCCATTTTACAACACCATAAGTATCCCAATATGATTTATATAAGTCCTCGAACATTGTATCATTACCTTCATCCTCTAACACATCCCATGAAACATCATTGTTATGATTTTCACTTGTTCCACCCCATGAGATAACCAATCTCGTACCCAAATCCAACACAAAAGAGAATTGTACGGTTTGTTTTATAATGAATAAAAAATTAAATACCTACGTGGGAGATTAAACTATTACTGAAATAAAAATTGACCCAAGGTAGTTGTCTCACCCACAAACCTCCAAAATTTATGACACAAGTACACAATATATCTTAAATATATCATATTTTCATATATGTCATACGATCCATATATGAAGGAGAAGTTATAAAGAAAAAATAATACCTTAAAATATTTCTAGAGACCTCTTTAAGACCATCAAGTGAAACAAATATTATGAACACAGATAATCATCCTCGGGACTCAGTGGAGGATCACAACAACCTCAAAATACTACCTCAAAAATTGATCTACTATACTTAACACCTTGATCTCTATGATGTGAGAATATTTAATCAAGTTATCCACTATCAACTATAAATCATCAAAAACTACCTACAGACAAAGAACTCTAGGGATGAAGTCCATAACAATCCATACCGATTATTTAAGGGTTGTCTAATGGTAGGAGAAACATAGTGGGAATATAATTTTCCTCCTTCACTTTATGGTAGAAAAAATGTAGACAAAAACTCTAAAACAATAAACATAAATCTAGGAAAAAATTGACTTTCAATGCATTTTAAACATTTTTCATGAAATTATTTAGCTTTAAGGGTGTTAATTAGAACTTATGGATAACCCCCTTACACATCACTAGAAGAAGGGAATGTCCCTGAGGAACAGAATCATTAGTTTTTTATCAACAGAGTAACTATTATGGGATTAACGTTAGAAGTCTCTATCACTTTAGGCCACCACCTGTAGAATCCCGTAATTGTAATCCACCACATGCGACACCAAATATGAAAAGACACAAATCTAAATAGGGAAACATGGTGCAAAAACCTATCACTTATCATGATTCACCATAATGAGTTCTTCCATAACTCTTAGTGAGTATGAGGACTCCCGCATAACATCAGATAATGGATTACGACTCTTAACATAATATAGAAAATAAAATTCTCCCATTTTTTATGAAATATATATTATTGTCCTATTATAATTCTATCAAATAACATCGATGGAAGAATATGTCACATTTTAATAATACACACATAAGGTTATCTTGATTTTTGAAAACAAATAAACTATCCCAGATGAGGTATTGTTTCCAAAAAAATCAATGAAAACTCAACAACCTCCCACTCAATATTATGGGTGGATTTGTTACTCTTATGTGGACATAAATGTTACATTCTATAAAAAACTACCCCCTCCCACATCAAGGAACTAACCATGAAAAGAATAAAATCATTACATAAAACAATTATATAAAATCCACCTTTAGGAAGACAAAGAACTAGGGAGTTGATCAAATTTCCATTTAAACACTAGGAAAATGACTAACACCAGTTATTCCATAAGAACACCTGATCCTTTATGGTTATTAGTGTTAGATGAGTTATAATATATGATAAATCTCCTAAAATGCCCATATACATGCTTGTAAGACCTAGGAATATCTTCACCAGCTCTAGATTCTTCAGGGAATACCATATATAAATTTGCAATATATTTAATGGTATATTCCTACTATATGTTGGGAAATGATATAACAAATGTATCAAAAATAACTATCCAAAATGTAATACTTTAACAGCTTACAAAATAGATATTGATGATATTGAACTCCCAAAAATGCCTATGGATTCTTTTTGTGTTCTTCCAGAGTCATAGACTAAACAATGATTTCATTGATGAAAAAAATCCCATTTCAGAAAATATCAAAAAATTGTGTTCATTAAGACAATGAAATCTACAATATTACTCATAAAACCAAAAAAATAACATACGAAACTCACAATTCTCATAATGACATCTGATATAGTTCTTCATTATATCTTAAGCCTTCACCAAAATCTATAGATATCCCAAAAAAAATCAATCATCAACAACTACCTACAACATTTTAGCTGATCAAATAAACCATAAATTCTATGATGATGATAGTGGTTCTTTATAGTCAACAAATTCATGTAAAAGTAATTGAAATAATAGATCATACATCCATTATCCATATTTATGAATATGAACGTAACACCCCTTGGTGACACACTATGTTGAACCAAACACCACTAATAATATTATTTATCTATACCATAAGATTCTACAACTCATAAGGTTCCATACAATATAGATACAAAATTATAATATATGAACCATGATATTGGTCTATCCTAATCTAGGTATCATATTGAGTGGGTAATACCACATCCTCTTTAGGAATTGCTATTTTTTTACTCTTCCAAAACACAAGGAAACACTTTTGGCTGATCCAATGATGGTCTTCTTATCAATTAATCCATTAATAAATACATGTATAGAACACACATATGGCATATCAAAGCAAATAATTCACTAATGAACATAGAGGAATCCCCTTCAACATCAACACAATATACTTCCCAAATAAATCCATAATATCCTACATCGAATATAGATATTACATGACATGGATGACGTTGTATTGTTATATCTATAAACATATGATGTCTCTTAAATAGTTTTGTGGCACAAGAACTATCTTAGTGTCCCAATATAATTCATAGTAATTATATATTCTTCTAATTAACATATTCAACAGAAATATAATTAGAGGATTCTCCTCCTCAATTTCTATAGTGTGGACTAAGGCATGGGATTTGAAGGAGTGTGTTACATCTAAATAAAACTAAAAATGAACCCATATATATGAAATGAATAATATATGCCGAATAATTTATGTCATGCATATTTTTAGAAACTATAAATAATGAGACTAGACACAACCATCTCTAGGACCTCTTTAAATCTAAGGATAAAAACTTCTCTTGACATACATTGATATTTGATGATAAGGAGAATCATTGGGATGAAATCTTCTACATTTCCCCCCTATACTAATAAAAGAAATTTCCCATTAATTATACTGCTACATTGGATGAAACATTATTAATATTGGAAGCAGATGTGGGACTCCTATTGTACCATTCATCGTAAAAATATTCTGTAACCCTTGAAACTAAATGCTCTATACTCTATAAGAATGATAAGAATCAATTCTCTTTATGGTGGAACAAGATATCCCACCATAAAATATATGAGATAATGAGAACTGTGATCTATATCTATATTAGAGAAAATCATAATTCTAAGAAAATCAAGAAACCTAGATTTCGACATTACTATATGAGGAATCCTTACAACTACCATATCATAGATATCCAATCAATTATAGTGTTCTCTCAAATGATATCATTTCTTTCTAGAACCATGATATTCATCAATGTCATAATTGGTGTGACAAATCACATGATATCTATAATAAAATCCATATTAAAGAGATTCTTCCGGAAATCCTCATTTGGAAGCTGGTCCAAAGCATATAAGAGAAGTGTCTTGAAATACATCTCAGACTCCCACTTGATAAATATTTATTTTCGAATGGAAAGATACATTCATAGGATAGATGCCTTCATATTTGTAGAAATAATACCAGCATAATACTTTTCATAAAACATATTCTGGGAGTCAATTAAATATTTTGAATCCTTAAGAAATAAGAACTAACTCTCGCTAGACCCCCATGAAATATCTTTAACTCCATTGAAACCTAGTACCCCTTGTGAGCGTGGATTGAAATGATGGATACATCCACCACCTCTATCCTAACTCATTTCATTGTCTCAAAAATGGATACTTCATATGGTTAAAACAATTTGATTTACATTCTAAGAGTGATCTCTTCCATGGGTCAGCATTATCGACGTCAATCCAAAAGAGATAATCTACTAGATCTGAAGGAACATTTTCAGAACCAACCTAACATGAAAATTGACATAGACATATACCTTGAAAAAAGGTTTGAAACTCTTAAACCAAGAATATGTAATATTTATGATTAATTAATAATTTATTTAATGTGATAAATAATCCCATGTTCTACCCATTTTATACAAATTCACAACAAATAATTGTGTGTGATCCCTTACTAAGGGTATGCCCCAAAAATAATATCAGATAACATTGTGGGATCAGTAAAAAAGTCATATGAATTCAATAATGGGACCAACTAAATAACTATTTTCAAAATTTTATCCCATGTTAACCTAAATTTCATAGCTTAGTCAACAAGACTAACCTACCAACCCATGTAGTCCTTATTAATTCCTAAATTTGTACACTATCGTATCCCATAACCATAACAATTTGATACAATTGTTTTGACCCCCATCCCATATATTTAACCCTCCAAGGTAACTACTGATGTATGGGAGATAATGAAACTCAAAACCAACATCAAATTGGACATGGGATAGGGAGAAGAACCTATGGTATTTCAAACACAATGATTGGAGAAATTAACATCTATGGAGAACATGTGGAATGAGAGATAATATTGAATCACACAAGGACTCATTATCAGGAATAATGTGATGATATATTCAATTAAATTTATATTTCCATGACCCACTCCCTAAAACTCTTTTTTCTAAAATGAGTAGAGACAGATAATCAGCATTCAATGCCTAAATCCAATAAGACTATGGTTGCTGACAAACACCCATGGTGTATCACACATTCAAATGGGATGGATTAACATCTACATGAACATGATGAAGAGAGTGGTAATAGGATAAAACCAATAAAATAAATCTCATATATGGTCAATGAAAATCCAATTATATACTAGTTATGACATATAGATAAAAAATGGAATGTAAAAATACATGTACAAAAAATTTAAACTCCTTTGAGACCATAATGTCCAAAAATATCACGAACAACCATGATTTAGTAATATCCATCCCAATATCCAATCATATAATACAAACATGAATAATAGTTTACTTAAATGTGGGGTGATCAAAAATGATTTACTATGCAGGATCCTTTTTAGAGGTTCTCATGGAAATGATAATGAAATCTCACTAAAGAACAATAAATTAAAGTTAAATTAAATAATAATAAAAAATTGTAATTTTTTTTAAGAATCACTATATTTATCTCCCACCATGTATCAAATATATTGGATTATATATTACAGTAATACAAGTTTACCATTCTAACAATTTCCCTCTAGTCTTCCACTATACCACAACATGAAACAACATTATCCATTACACAGAAATAGATTTCCACCATAACACTAATAGGATATGTATCATTTATTGTATCTTATGAATCACACCATCCCATATATGATTCTATAAAATAACCAAGATGTTTTCAAGAGCCACCACCACCCAAATATGTTGTATTATACACCAGGAATTATATCTCAAATCATCATAGACCATACACTAAGTATGTACCTTGATCCATCATAACCCATACATGTTGAACTAATTATAATCCTTATCAATCTATAACAAAAGGTATATTTTGGAGAAACAACCACAATACATTAAATACCTCTACAATAATATATGGGGAACAAAACACTATTCATATTAGTACAAAAACCTATATAGAGAATAGAGAAAGGCCATATGGGGAATTTATCCATCTCTCTCTTTCTATGTACCACATGTGTGGTAAAATAAACTTCGAGTTACCACAGGGTTTGTGTAACCCTACCAAAAAGCGAACAAAGATTTCAAAATCACAAAACATAAGGGATATTTTATATCTCACAACCACACAATGAAAAATAAACATGTACTAGGTTCAAAAGAACCAATCATCCCATAGACACCGCGCTTCTACCACCAAGAGACATATATCCCTTATAAATAAAAGTAGTTGCATATAATTTCATTAAATAATTTTTTTCATTTTTATCTTTCCTTCCAAATTAATTAATTCATTATCCATTAATTAATATTATTAAAAACTACATTTTATTAACCATCATAGTGAATATCCATGAACTAAACTCATAATACATCCTAGGCCATAATTGGCACGATTAAAAAAAATTCATGAAAAAAATTAAACTAATTTATTACACATTCATTATTTTTTATCATTCAATATTTTTTAGTTTCTGGCCAGGAAAAATATTATGAATACATAAAATATATGCATACTCCAGAATATACTGATGTATCAAGATGTAAGGAAATGAATGAAATAAGATACGAAACACATTTATCCATCACCTAAATAGATTAGACACCGATGAATTTGGGATTTCAGAACAACACCAACAATGTCCAGTTCAACCCATTTTAATAACATACGTTACATCTCTTTCAGCCTCATGTATATCAACATGAATCTATCATTCAAAAGCATTAAATTCTTCCACAAATTGGGGTTCACTACCAATATATCATCATCTATACTAAGAAAAATCAATTTATTTTGGATGAAAAAAATATATGAATTCATATAAATAAAAAATAATTATAATTGAAAACTGATATATAACAGCCTAAAACAAGGCATTCACAATTTTCACATAAACATGTTATCAAAACCCCAATAAAAAGAATTAATATTTTATTAGAAAATTGGCTTATATAAACCCAAAAAATTTTCATTATCAAATAACCAATGTAATTACTTATTGAAGTAATAGATTTAATTTTCAAGGAAAACTACTATAGTTGAACTAGTCAACCAACTATAAAAATATATTTTCTGAAACATGATTTGTAATATTGATTATTGTATAAATAAACTAGGGGAAGAAAAATTATTGTTAAAAATTACTCTTAAAATTATCAACAACAATAATTACTAACATAGGTTCTTCATCCAATTACACTACCTCTTAGATGAGTAACATCAATTAAATAATCGTCCAGAATATATTTTATTACCATAAAATTTAAAAAATATGATAAATTATTAAACATGACTTTTTATTTATTTATCATGATAAAAATAATATATTTACATTCATTAACCATTTGTTAAAAATTACACAAGCTATCCCAATATTATACAACTAGATAATAAAATAATGTCATTGATAGTAGAATATATTGAGAATAAATAGGAAAACTATATTAATGATGGAAAAACATTTTCAATCACTAACCATAATGCATCCTTTCCATAGTCTGTTTTCTCCTTTTTTATGAATAATTCTGCCACCACATCACCATTATTTTATTATTACATGTAAATAATGAGTATGAAAATTCCCATAATGTAATATTTTATTGTTCATTAAAAAGAAAATGGAATTAAATTTTGATATATAAAAAATATATGATAATGAAACTCTTTTCTCCATATATCATTACACTATAAATAACACAGAATACAAAATAAACTTCAATGTGTTGATGGGGATCAATCTAAATTACATGTAGAGATAAATAGGGAATAAACAATATCAAAATAATAATAAACCATAATAAAATAGAAATAATTCTCTTAAAATAACCACATATTGAACAACATAAGAAATTTATTGACTCTTTTGAAATGTGACTTCATTGGATATCGAAAATCTCACTTAAATACATACGTATCAATAGAAAATGGAATTTGAAAAGTGGGTTGAAAGAGGTTTATTAATTAATTAAATAACTGAATATTAGAATAACACAATGCATCCACCTAGATAACACTATATAATAGACTGAAACATGGAGGAATACAAAACACCATATAGAACACACCAAAAATGTCATGGCGAAATCAATTTTTTAGTAAAAATATACATATATGATAATTATCCGATAAAATGGGGGGTATCTATAGAAAATATAAAAAAACTAAACTGTAGAACCCACATTCTATGAAGGATGCAAGAGAGAAGCTAAACCCCCATGTTTTAGCAATGCCAACGTTAGTTGAACACTCACAAACTGTTAAAACCTAGAAATAACCTCTATACCATAGCCACCGGACCACTATGAATGGTTATATAATGTCGTAAATATTGATGAAATGTGTATTCTAAAATAGGATAGAGCTCCAAAAACCATTATTAAGGCCCTATTCCCCTTACAACGAAAATAACCAATAGTGGCCACCCTTACAACACAAAATATGGATCTATATTAATGAATCAATTATACTCAACATTTTCCACACAAAACACATTGGATCATTCCTGGAAACATCCAAAACCCGAAATTGAAAATAAAATATTTTCTGGGGTTTGATTCATTAAATCAGATCCTTATAAAACAATTTTCATCCAAAATAAATTAAAATAAACCCTAAGGGGAATGACTGGGAAGGGGATTTCCGAACAACTGCCTGATGAGATACCCTGTAAAATTCACACCATTAAAATATATTCACCATGTCATTAGCAGAACCAATGAAAATATTCACATTAAAATATATCCCCAAAACACTATCCTGAATGAGGTACGTTTAATACAAGTGAAATTTCATCACGAAACGTCAATGAACAAGAAACCATATCATAATAAAAAATGTTAATCATTACTAAAACAATAAACAATACATGATAATTGATGAACATAAAATAAAATCAGTCTACAGAGAATGTATCAAAGATTAATATTCATAGATATTGTCCTCTAATCCACTATGTCTCCAAAGTACATTATTCAAGGGAAAATAATTTTCATTCAACATATTCTCCTATAATTTTTTTATGTTTGCATGCCACTATTCAAAGGACGCATCATCATCAACATTGATCTCACCCATATAAATGACTTTAAAACCGTCATGATGGAAACATATGAGATGTGGTGCATGGAATACGTCATGTACCCGTCTTATATGTAGTGGATTTTTTCATTGATACATCAAGATTCCAACCCAAAAAAACACATATAAAGGAAAAAATTGATAGAAATTCATACTCAGAAGAACTTTTAAAATTTCATCATGTGATGAGGTGTCGCCTTTTGGAACCCATGATCTAAACATTAAATCATGAATTGTCTCCTCATATGATTGGTGTATGTATATTATTGATCCTTTAAAACTTTTACCCTTCTTGAAATCACATGGACAACCAATGTAATTTTTTAAAAAAATTTCCACATAGGTAATTAGTCTCTATCTTTAGTCTAGAATAATAATGAATGGAATGGTTGACTATAAAACATATCAAATGGATCCATACCAATTTTATGGAAATAAAAATAATCGTCTAAACTCAATTATTTGTTGTATACATGTACAAGAGCCTCCAAAATGAAGGATGCATGAATTATACATTTCTTCAATTTGATGAATAATCAAATGAATCTAATCATACATTTATGGATGGAATGTAGTGTAAAGAAGTAATAAAGTTCCAAATGAATTAGGATTGAAAATACACACATTTATGGTAAAACATGGATCACAATTAGATATTTTCATCCTCAGGACACCAAAGAGCCTCTCCATATTCTCTATGTACCACCTCAATAAAACATCCCCAAACATGTACACATAGATTTCAATGTCGTGTAATGATTTAAAAAACAATCCATTCTGAATCTTATAATAATATATCCCTCCTTATATCAAAGTAATTGGGTTATATTTTCCATTAACAGTTTCTTTTACATACTCTAAGAAAAATATAATGGATAGAGATACCCACATGGGACATGCTCCATAGCATTCACAATCACGAAGTCCAAACATTGAGACATATAATCTAAAATTAAATGTCTCAATAGATTCCACCCTAACATCCCTATAAAATATGAGTACATCATATTCATTCCAAGATGTAGTGCCATGGCTGTGAAATGAGACTCATGGAGAACCATGTAACACATCATTATATGGATGAAAATACTTAATTGGGATAACACCAGGTGTATTTCTTCATTAGAACAATTATTAGGGGAATAAAAAAACTCTATCTCCCTAGGAATCCACCTTAGAACCCCCTATAAGAAATACTTGAACTACTATAACAATGATCATTGTACCATCATATAGGAATGAAAAAACATTTTATTAACCAATCCAATTTTATGATGAATCCCTTGGAGTTCTTAAATCATTCTATAGTACTATTCAAATTCATGAAAAAATAATTGTTTGACATCCATATTAGGGAATCATCTATAAAATTTCCCTTCATTAGTGAATATGAAATTTCAAATACTGATTTCTATTTGAACATAATCTAATATCTATTCCATAAGACCAATTCAATCTGGAAAAGAATATTCCCCATTCAATAATAATTTTGAAAATCTAAAAAATAGAATTCATTGAAATAATGACTCCAAAAATCAGTGGAAAAATTAACTGCTAGAAAGAAAAGATCATGGGTGGTGTATTTTTGGAAATAATTGTTGAAATAAATTAATAAAATCTTATATATTCTTAATCAATTCATATCTCAACCCAATATTTAAAGAAACAAAAAATTCCAAATATAACTCCACTTATTAGAATCAAAGCATAGATCATTGAGAAATAATTCTTTTAGCTACTTAGATGATTTCTAAGAATAAGTATCCATAAAAATTTACATTATAGTATATTTAATCCTTTCATCAGATTATAAACCCAAGATAACAGTATTATGAACTAGTAATAATAATCAATAATTCCATTGAATCTCCACACCAATGAAACTATATTGAATGATACTAGTGTAATGACTACATTGATCATCAAATAATAATCATATACTCTGAATTTTGTGACTCCATTCCCAAAAAAACATATTTTATGATCTATATTCCCACACTATAAAAACATTTTGAACAAATTTTTATAATGATGAACTCCCAAAATTGAATGTTTGTTCAATTTATTCTCTTTCTCATATTTGGAATCCCCAAGAATTTCAGTGATAAAAAATGATGAATTGATCATTAAACTCCCAAAAACCCATATTCATCAATCCCGCGTACATGTATGTAGAATTATTCACATGTAATGGTATCATAATAAAATAATAATCCGCATAATGAAATGAGAATTTTGATTCATAACATCCAAACTTTTCACCAACATCTATTAATATCCTCAGAAAAAATTTGATATTTGAGAATGAACTTGATCTTTTATAATTATAGAATAAATCATTTATCAGTGTAACATGAGAGTTTTTCTTCATCTTTTGTTGATTAAATTAATTTTTGTCAATAAAACATCCGAAATTTTCCCTATCCATATTTTTAAACTCAACTCATGCACCCCACTATGATACACTCGGATGAACAAAACCTCCGTAAATAGGATTATGAAACTATAGTATTAAATATAATAAATCATATTTTATTAACCTATATTGATATATCATGATCAGATAAAAAATATATTACTTTATCCCAAACATGATCTCCAATCAAGGGGGTCACTATGAAATATCCTTTGGCAAAACATCATGTTATAATTAAATAAAAATTGGAAACACCAATTATAGAACCAATGATGAACTCATAATCCACTCATCCATTGAAATTGATTTAATACACCTCTAACACATATGAGGTTCTCCGTCACCAAAAAACACTGTTGGATATCTATCCTTATAATAGAACATATAATTCATCCGGAATAAATATATTATATATGAAAAAATACAAAACATATATATGAATGATAATGTTTTATGGCTATATATATATATTAACAGAAGTTGTATTCCCAAGATCATACCTACCCGCATAATGGCTCACATTATGTACATACATGAAATATATTTGCTTGATCAGTAAAATGTTTCTTCAACATCATGGGAAATAGAAGTATATTCATGTCAATTAACAAATTTTTTACTTGATAAGGTGTTATAAAGTTCTATGTAGCACCTAAATTAAAAAAAGGAATATTAATTTGTAAAAAAAAGTAGTGGTAACCTTAATGATTCTTGGATCTCATAGATCTCCCAAATCTAGTGTTTGTTGTTGAGATTGAAAAAATCTATAACAAATCTTTCCCGGATTTTAACCACTTACATGGAAACACAATGCTCAATAATTATGAGAAATATCTCAGTGAATTACTCTTCCCACATTGTCTTCCCTCTAATGATTCAAATATATAAAATCATACCATTGTTTCTTCAATTAAAATGAATTCAATGGATAAACCAAATTTGGAAAATCTAGTGCACAATGACATCCAATAAAAAATGGTCACTCATGTCACTGTTGACCTTATAATTTATACATAAAACACACTTTTATTCCCTCATATATGGTTTTTATGTAACCCCCCTTGAGAAAATATTTTATGAGGAATGTTACCAACCCTGATTATTCTAAATCTCTCCATTCTATGATAATTGGAACCCTAGAACACAAAATTAACTTATGATATATTTTGAAAACTCAAATATCATGAAAAATTGGGTTCTGGAAAATGTCATCTCTATACCCTATTATATTATATTCCCTAGATAATTTTCAACATAAATGGGGTGACATGGTGCTAATTATCTATATTTAAATCCAACATGAAGATCCAATAAATAGCCCTAGTTATGGTAACATTATTGAACAATATCATAAAAAGGTACTAAAGTGGATTGTAAACTCCAAATTTATAGAAATCCCATTTATATTGTTATATTAATTATTGAGACCAGCCACCTTTATAGACAATTTATGAAACAATTCTCGGAACTGGTCTATGAACTTCTCCCATGAGACCAGAAACTCCTCATGATCCATGATGACCAATATTCACTACTACTTTTCTACTCAGTGATGTTGGTCATAGCCATGTAAACCAATTACACATTGAAAACTCTAATTGTAATAAATGCTATATCAAAATTCTCAAGCATGTGTTCTTTCATTGTGATAGAAATTGATCCCTCATACATTTTAGGTTGTTTCATTTAAACAGTCATAGTTTCCCCCTCTATGGGTAATTTTCGTCAAACTATAATCTACAGTGGTTCATTGGCACATCATTCACAATACATTCATTGTGGACAAGATTAAGACATCATCAAGGATCTATATATAAATAATATAAAATGTATAAAGACTCAAACT
The DNA here is from genome assembly GCA_963277665.1 of Viscum album. Classification (NCBI taxonomy): domain Eukaryota; kingdom Viridiplantae; phylum Streptophyta; class Magnoliopsida; order Santalales; family Viscaceae; genus Viscum; species Viscum album. Next base: position 2,013,789,942 of record OY728132.1, on the reverse strand, counting down.
CCAGAAAAATGAAATATTCTATATTTATTATTTTATTAATTACACTGATTTTTGTATTCTAACTAAATCCCATATACTACAAATTTTATTGATAAAAACAAGGAAGAATGATTCATGTTCATTTCCATGATATCAACCAAAAAAATAATTATGATTTTACATAACATTCTTATAGAACATAAATGGTCAATGCATCAAATCTCATTGGGCCCTAAATTTCTCTATATTATCCATGCTTACTCATTTAAATTTCATAATATGTTTATCTGGCCTTCATTCTCTATCGAACCCTATATTCCTCACATGTTCCTAACAAAAACATTTATCATATACCTCATCATGAACCATTGATGCCACTCAATCATAATTCCTACACATAATGGTATCCCTCTTGGGATCACAATGAGTGGAGGTATGTGGTTACCGTCTAATTCCCACCTCCAATGCACCATTTTTTGGTGAAAAGAGTTGAGGTTGTATGGTACAAACAAATGAAAGGAATTAACCTCTAATATAACATGAATAATTGAGATACATGATAAGAAAAATAATAATATCATTCTTAGATATAGTGAAATAAAACACACTAATATATATTTAATGCCTTATTGATAAAAATCATGAAATTAAATATCAATGTACTAAAAAGGAAAACCCATAGGTGACATTGATGTCCAAAAAGATCATGAAAATCCACAAGAATATAATAGAAATGGTGTTCCACAATGAGCCCCTATTGTCTTGAAAATATTTTATTTTATCACTAGTTTAGAATAATATGTAATCATAGTAGGAACCTCCATATAACCCCCTAAAGACAATTTAAATAAAAAAATACTAATGTACAATGACCTAAAATTTAAAATAAGTGATCGACTAAACATGTATATTAGGTTCCTAGATTTACTAGGGAAGTATCTCAATAATTATGGAATAACATGGAATTTATATTATAATAATATGAAAATGTGTCCCTATTATCACTTCCCCATAGGTTTACCCTAATTTTTTTCCATCATCAATTACATCTCTCTAATAAAATACGACACAATGAATCCTAGGATAAGTATCAAAATATCCATCCCAGGCATCACATCGTCATATAATTTCTTCATAATTTCTATATAATAAAAAAATAGTTTCTAGAAGACACCATAGCCCATATTTCACGTATCAAATATGATGTATTATACCTTGGTCTATCATAACTTATACATTGGATATGAACCTTGAGCAATCATTTCCCACAAATTACAAAACAATATTAATCCTTATTGTTGTATATATGAAGACACTTGTGTTTAAGATGACCAAAATCCATTACAACATTGTACACACAAATATTGACAACAAACCACCCAGTATACATTCATATAATACAACAATAAAAAGAGAAAGGGGCCAAAGTGTCATACATCCTTTCAACTATCAGTATCCACGAAGTTGTTTAAACACCATCCTAGATTCCAGTTGGTGTCCGTTACCATAAAAAAATTTTAAAGTTGCATATGAAATTATGTGATATAGAATACATATTATATCCAACAATAGAATTATAAGAATTGAAATATAATATAGATCATCTATAGTTATAATCTCAATGACCTATAACCACAACTATTAATTACTAAATATCTTATATATGTACAAGAATTAATGGATAATTTCATGAAATAAATTCATCCCTTTTTTCATTCTAGATGTTTTTAGTTAATTCACTATTCGCTAACTAATATTATTTTAAATGAAATATTATAGAATATAAATGTGAAGATCCATTCCCCCATTCACAAAACAATAAATTCTATTTCTCTCGTGATTGACATCATTTTATTGACAGCCACCAACACCCATGGTTTAAAAAATAATTTTTCTTTAACAATCTCAGATATTACATGGTCTCTTGGAAAAATCCAATGATACCATAATAGATAATCACAATGAAGTGCATCCAGCTAACTCAAGAAATAAGGAATATAATATTGGTAAATAAGAAAACCATACAACCATCATTTAATGAAAATTTACAAGAAAACATCCAATCATTATGTATACTAATGGGTTATCCTAGAAATAACATACTAAATCAACTCAAACACCATCCTTGATACCCCCATTAATATCACCATGTACCTCACAATCACTGAAGTCAACTATGTTAATAATCCTAGGCCTCCACACCCATAACTCAATATCCATCCCTTGATCACATAACATAATATAGAAAGGATCACATTATAGGCCATATATAAGGTTGGAAAAAATATCATGGTAAATAAATAAAATAGTTCCCAAACCATGGAATTGAGAAATTACAAGATATCCAGGTCTCACAACCCCAAACACAATAAATTAAATTTTCATAAGAAAATAGTGTCACTTAGTCCACAAAATTTATCTTTTTCAATCAACTTGTTTTATTAAATATTTAAATATGTAGTCAAATTTTCATAAGTTACTACTTCTAAATGAATTAGAGAAAAATATATTAAACTGTTTGAAAATGATCCCAATAATCATCCCCATTTTCATTAAACCATGATAATAACATTTCCCAATTAACATTCATGGTATTATTATCTAGAAAACGAATTAATAGTATTGGTTCAATATCAAATTCTATTAGAAAATTGAAAATAAAATTCTTATAAACATGAAACAAACATTTTTTTAACATTAAATTTTAAAATTATAATGATACATTAAACACAAAATTTTATAGTCATTAGAGAACCAAATAATCTACCAGATTTACAGTTTTTTAACGATTATAATCATATTATACAAGAAAAACAAGTCATAACTCACACATATTACAAATGAAATCATAGATAACAAAATATATTGATAATTAAGAGGAGAATCATAATCATTGTGGGTGTACATATTAAATCAATATCTATTGAACATTATTTTATTTGTCTAGTTTATACTTTAATAGGATTAATTACACCATAACCTGGAAATATATAAAATTACAACAATATGAATATATAAAAATAAGAGGAAAACCATATAAATGAATTATTTTATGTACATTAAACAAAAATATGACATACACGTTAATCTCCAACAACCTATACCATAAAGAAATTATGATATTTCTAGGTTTTTGTTCCGCATAAGCACCAAAAACAAAATAATGATACTCTAATATAATTTTATTTATAAAAAATAAAAAAAACATAGAAAGGAAAAATCATGAGGAAAAAATGTTGAATAGAGGATAAATCAAAATAAAAAAGATAATAATTTCTTCATATCACTGCATATTCATCATTAGTATTCATGGATCAAATCTAATCAAAAGTCACTTTATAAAACTTTTGAAATATCTCTTCATATTATAGGTTTAGAGAGAATATTAATAGAGAGAAGTGGGTCTAGGATTATATACTACACTAAATATTAGAAGACTATGACATAATCCCCCAATACATGAGGTAGAACTCAGTAACATTAAAAGGACTATGATGCATCACAGTGGACAATACCACAAAAATCATAGTCAAACTCATATTTTAGGAACACAGGTCCTTCCATTGTGATTATATTATAAAATTATTGGTGAATAATGGGAAAAATAATACTACAACACTATAGAACCCATTCAACATGAATGTGGAAAAATTTGAGCCAAGTCCCTTTAATAAAGAAACCCCATAATTCGTAGAACACTTCCCAAATGATACACCATAACCAGGACCTCAATACCACAACCACTAGACTTCCGAGGAAGGTCAAAACACAAATATTTACTCCAGGATCTAGCTATATATTTAATGAATATAGATTTTAAATTCCATTCATAATCCCCTATTCCACATCAAGCTGCAATTTTCCACAATAACTAACCATACAACAGAACCATGGTCTCCATGACATATAATATTATTGATTCTCTAATTTCCATTCAAAAAACATTATAACCTTATCCGAAAAAATATTAGTCACTAATCTCAATGAAATTTTTTTTGAGGAATTTATTCTACATATGTGTAATATAATACAATTGATAAAATGTAAAAGAAACATAAATCGGTAAAACCAAAACCCTCAGTAGCAACAATCAAGCCGAAAATAATACTGAACAACTCAAAATTTTATTAATGTATATACCAATCATATAAAAAACAACCATGGTTAAAAAATATTAATATATATAATTAGGGCGATTATAACATTTTACATAAAAGGATGATTCATGAATCTTGTCTAGGAAAAGGTAAAGAAAGAATACTAATACCCCAGGAAAAATCTTAATCTAACTCATCACCCAAACTTGTATTTGATATTCCCAATATTACCATTGATCTAATAATAATTATAAATTATAAAAGTAATGTAATGTAAAAAATATAACCAATGGATGGATTATAGTTCATCTTCCCCAATGGTTTCCTTCTTAACCCCAACATCTCATGTATTAAGACATGTCTCTCCAATGGAATTAATCATTAATGTCACCTAGAAGGTTGTATAATACCATGAATCTAATGCATAATATCATCTCATCATTACCACACATCATGCACCCCGCACATCACATCGTGAACATCTCGAGATAATTACTGATTTGTTTTGTGTAGCCAATATAGTTTGTATATCATGTAATATATCTCAATCAGTCATAAACCATAGAAATGTACATATAATAATACCTTAGAAACTATATCAACAAAAAAAAAATTTTCAAATTAATAAAATATATTAAATCCCACTATAGACAAACAAATAAGAATGATAACAACTATGTAAAAGAGAACACAAAACACCTTTTATAAGTGAGCAGTTTAAGATGGGTTAGTTATCCTTAGATTTTTTCTAACATGGAATTTTAAAAAAACACCCTACTTGTGTCCAATGAATATTTGAATACTTACTGAAATGGATAGGGATACATATAAAATCACATTACATAGTAATATACATAGTGATTATAACTAAACTATTGGAAACATTCTAAAAATAACCATAACATCAAATATAGTCTTTTAGAGAACCGAGTTCAACTATTATGGAATTGGAAAATAATTAGAACACTTGGATTACAAAATAAATTCACTAAACTATTTCCCTTAAAAATAAAATTGTTAAATTAAATCATTCTATGAAGTAGTAAACATTATCTCGAAAAGCTTATCAGGTGACTCACATGCCCTATAGGAAATAACTAACTATTCTAATGGTTTTTTAATATTATAGTTATTATCAATCCAACAAATATCCAATTTCATGTGTCAAAAAACCATGACTATCTATCTTTCCATACATTTCGATACACTAGGACTCATCCAAATGTAATATAAAATGTATGAAAATCTATTCTAAACATTTTTCCTCAAGAAGTATAGAACTAAATTTATACACAACCAACATGGTTAATATCCTTTTCAATAGATTTATTAACATATAATAATTCAATATATCATAAAACATAATGGGGAATCATGTATCCAACCCATTTTATCATTCGTAGCTGCATTCTTGACACCACTATACACTATATATTCATTCTTACCTCACTAGAACAATCTATTATTGTAAACCCACACATCTGTCACTTGTTTCATCTACCATCAACCATCCCATTCTCACATCACATTAAATCCCAAGACTCACATCCTGATAAATCATACAAGGGATTTAGAAATAAATACATAGTCAGAAGTTCATGTATGATCTAGAAACCATTGATTCCATCCTTCAATGGATGGTGCGTTCACTTGACCCCAATGATTTTTTCATGACAAAAAAATAGTTCATTACACAATAAGATTAACTGATTAATTTATAACATGTTACATCTATAATAAACCAAAGGCATTAGGTAATTAATTATGTGAATTATTTAAACATGAGTCCGGTCATTATGCCATGCTTCATTAAACATAAAGAAAAAATTAATTTATAAATTATTTATATTATTTCATGAAAATTCATACAACTTATATGTTCATTCTGAAATTAAATTAACATAATAATGAATAGTTATATTTAAATATTCCTCGATCATTATATTTAATTTCATAAAATTATATTAAAAAATGTTTCACTAAAAATAGAAATCATTAATCATTAAAAAATAAAAAATATTATCTATAATTCACTATCCATTTTCCTTATATCAATCATATTAAGCCATACAATATACATATATAACAGACTATCTATAAAAAAATTGGGAAAATTATTATCATGGTTAAACCAATGGCGATCACTAAAACCAAAACCAAGGATAATTATTCAATCCAATTAAATATTTACTATAATTAATTCCCTAGTCACCCAAAGTGAGAAATCATGACAACATTATGATTACTAAAAAATAATTGGAGACAAAATGTATCCAATTATTCAAGGATTTTAAAATATATCATATGATTTTGTAATAATAGTATAGATCCTTTATCGGCTCTTTAACATGGAATCTCAAACCCTATAAGAATACTGCAACACATCTATATCAAAGTAAATAACAAAAATGGAATGAATATAATAGATTTAAATATAAGGAAATGATAACTCATGATGAAAAAAGACCATTTAGAAAAAAAAAATGTATATAATGTGACACACCATAGATCATTGTCAATAAAACATGAGATCCATGGGATCAACCCATTTTGAATGATATTTGAAACAATCTATATAAGAATCACTATATTACAGAAGTTTGGAGATAATACGATGTTTTTTAGTGAAAATATAAGAAAAATATATTTTATATTATTATTCCATATGTACATTCATGATGTAAATTCCAAATTCACATCATGAATGGATTGAATTTCAGGGACCACTATGTAAATAATTTACTATGTCAAATAATTAAAAAAATCATATCAACAAATTAATGTTTACATCATTATCATTCTTATGATGATCCAAAAAATATACGAATCATACATTCAATTCGTAAATCTATATGTATATCATGAATTTAACCATACGAACTACCAATACATAGGTCAGTAATTATCATTTGGGATTTTAATTTCACCCACTTATTATGCCTATAATTCAAGACATTAATGCCTGATATTAATATATTTTAGATCCAAAACACCACAAGAAAAATACACCAAGATTCCTACAAACATAACATACATCATAAGAATAATAAGGAATAGCCTAAGAGGAAAAAATATATTAAAGGTTCATATATTATTATATAATTTATAATAATAATGACACAATAAATGTTAATAATATTTATCTTTATCATAATATAATGTAATTTTATTTCATTATTGAATAGAATGTAATTTATTTTATTATATTTTTTTAGATGTAATGAATGTGTTTCAAATAAAATGTCATGATAATTGATATATATCCGTTTATCTCCCTCAAGAAACACATTAATAAAATTTCATTTCATTTTGTCCAAAATAATTTCATGGATTTATAAAAAATTTGGAGCTAAAATTAACCATGATAGCAATGATTATTGAATAATACACGGTTTTATTGAAATTTAAGACTAAATGGACTAGGATCTAGTTTGAATACATATATAGTAATTACTACACCACTATAATTAGTTATGAATAAAAATATAAACCTAGGAGATATCATTTGGACACTATATATGAGATAAACAGTGCTTGGTGGAAGTTCATGTAATAATGATCATAGAGGAATGAATATTCAATTTCAAGATTTTTAAAAATGGTGGAATATGAAACCTATGTAATGATGGAATGGAAAGAAAAAAATATTTTATTTGTGGAATGAGAGTGAATAAGGAAATAGATATCCATGATATTATGTGGGGTTTTATTAATTTAAAGAAGGGTAATATTTATTTTCTTATGGTACTTGTTGAATAATTTAAATTTTTTCATTATGGGAATTATAAATTTTGATTCCCTATATGTAAATATCATGAAGGTTTCCAACAAGATCATATGAGTTATTATTTAAAAATGTCATATCACGTACATCAAATGAAAATGAAAAATTGAATAACTTAAAGAATGATTTAACTATTTTAATAGTTCTACATGAATTTAAGGTCATAGAATCGATTAGATAGTTATTGATAAATCATAGAACATGATTTATAGTTTTGTCTATATGAAGTAATTTTTATTATATATTTATATTTTATAAATAAAACCAATTGATTTATGTTTTAATGTATTATTGTTCAAAAGTTATGATATAGTTTTGTTCTGTTTAATGATTGATAAGTTTTTATATAGAAAACATGATAAAACATAGATAATCTTTTGAGGTATTATGTAGGTGTTTTCAAATGTTACAAATGATATTTTTTGGAATGTGTTTTTGATTTAGTAAAGGATTGAAGTATACAGTACACCTATTATTTTTCTATGATTTATTATGATGGAAATTTTGGAATAATGTTGTTATGTAGAGGAAAAAATATAAATGCTATATATAAATTTTTTTGTTATGGTGATTTGTAACATTAATAGGATTTGGGTTGATGTTTATAAAGGGTTGATTTTTAAGGAATATTTTTTCCCTTGTATGGTTAACAAAAGAAAAAAGTGACTTGGTGATCATATGTGTAATATTATTTGGTTTAAATTTCACATTTAATTATGAATATTATTTTGATTAGGATATATTAAATATTTTTTAATTTTATGGGATTCCAAATCCAATTGGTTAATATTAATTGAGGATTAAATATTGAGTTTTATTTTGGAAGAATATTAAAATATATAATTATTTTATGGATATTCAAGGTATATAGTTTTTGAATTTGAATATTTTGAAAATCATTCAATTAGGACATATAAATTTTTACTATATAAATATAAATGATTTATAAATTTTAGATATTAATGATAGGTTGATTTTGGATGAATATATTATAAAATCATACTAATATTTAGATTATTGTTTTATCTAGTATACATTGTAATGTTTATTAGATTAATTATTAATAATATTATATATGTTGAATTTGTGTTGATAATATAGGGGAATTAGGTATTTCTATATAATATAATTATATAAGGGTTTATTCATATTTTCCATTAGAATTATATTTTTCTATGTTCATAAATTTCTGTTTCAGTAATTCAATTATGGTTTGTGAAATATTATTTTATCAATTTGGAGGATCTAATGACCCATTAAATGTAAATTTTTGTTGTTTATGTAAGAAATATTTTACCTTCTTATTTATTTTTTGTAATATAATATGAATGAGGGATGTAATTCTACTCAAAAAATAATCATGGATTAAATTATTTTTATTGAATTATTGGAAATCGTGTATATATAGTAGTATTCTTTGCCTTGATTGTAAAACAATTAAAAATCATAAATAGGAGGAAAATAAATCTATGTATTATTATGTGTAAAATAGAATCCAACTATCAATCTATTCTTTCAAAAACATTTTAACAAGTAAAAATAATATAATCATACAAGAAAGCATGTAGAAATAGTTATGATATTCAGAGTTTAATTATTGTAACAAAAAAAATTCTTTTTAATGGTAATATGTACATATATGATTATACAAATGTTATTTAACATTCATTTTGGTGACAATAAATGCAAATTGTGTGAATTAAATTTCGATAACAGGGAGATATTTACACATATCAATATTTTAATATGTACTCATCCTTCATGTAATTAATGTTCAAGGACACACTATAAAAATATAAATAAACAATATTTATTATATTTATATCTTATTAAAACAATATAAATAAAATGATAATAATCAATTATGAAACATAAATTCAATTATTATATTTTATCTAATGAATATCAATTACTATAAAATCAATAATTAATTCTTTATTTCTAAAATAATTCAATTTTAAAAAGGGATATTTTATAATGAATTTTAGTTCATGTGTTGTTAATTATAAAAAATTGTACTAATTTTAATTAATATAATTTATTATAATCATATAATGTATAAATTAATTGTAAGTTGTCTATAAAAATATTATGAACACCTTATCTGTAAAATGTCAATTTTCTACAGAAGTGAGTTTTCCTTATATTTTTTATTTTCAATAATATTATATATTTATGAATTTTTGAAACTAAATTTTATTTAATTCAAATAATATTTGTGTTCATCACATAAATATTTTATTAGGGAAAATATTTATTATTTTACAAAAATAATTATTTTTTGGTTGAATAGGGAAAACATGATTTTTACAAATACTATCAATTTAATGACATTATAATGACATAATAATGACATGAAATTGGATGAAAATTATTTTATTCACAAAATAAATATTATATAATTAATATAACAATTTTAAAATGTATTTTTCATTATATAAATATATTTTCTAAATTTTTTGAATCAATGTAATGTTTTTCTTCAAATAAAAAGTAGTTTTAGAATATGTTTTTTAATTAATTATACAAACTATTAATTTTATTTTTTTCTTTGTTTTAATGTAAAATATGTTCTATTTTGTTATATATCATCTAATTAATATTATGATAATAATTATTATAAATTTCTTCGGTTTAAAACAATTTTATTATTTTAATTATCATTTCTCTATACGAAATATTGTTGGATTTTGCCATCTTATATGAAATTTATATTTTCCCCAAAATAAAATGAATCATATAAATTTAATTAATTTCTTATTATAATATTATATATTGGTAACTATTTATATATGAGTTTTATTTATATTTAATATATATCATGTGGAATTTTTCTCACCACAGTAAACGTTAAATGGCTTCATGAGGGGTTAAACCAATAGACAAGAATTGAAATATATATAATATTTGTAACTATTATTTTTTTAGTATATTTATCCCCTAAAATTTTAAATCATTAAAATTGAAAAGGTTTGATCCAAATTCTATGACAGAGGCATTTATTATATTTTAATGATTTTAATATTTAAAAATGATCTTCTCTACTCAGTAATTAATGGGAACTCCCACTCCTCCCTTACAAATGCACCAAAATAACTGTTATCTATTTGAATATATGTGATAATAAAATCATAACACCATAAAAATGAGATATAGGTTTTTTTTCATTAATAACAATCTTATATGGCTTATATTCTAATCCAACTTATTATTTCCAAAAAAGTGGTATGATATTTAACCAAAATATTTTTAAATTGATTTGGTTTTATAACATCTTGAAATATATTTTAAACATCCATTTATGGTAAAATCAATATCATTACTATAACTAAATTTTTTATATTAATGGAATAACTATTTTTTATCCCATTTCAATCTGATGTGAAATATTAAAATCAGGTATGCCTTCATAGAGAGTGTCATCACAATGAAACGATATATATCATTTTTCAATAATAACTCACAAGTATATTAATAAATTTTGTTTTAACAAATATACAAAAAATTTAGTAAATAATTTTGTTTCTATAAATATAACATATTATATAACTTCTGACCCTCTAATCCAATGGAAAATGGAATCATTGTTTATGTGTGTGTAGAAATACATCATCCAAAATGAGATGTAATTCATTTATCATATCTACCACACATTGTTGGTAATAATAATTAATTCTACAAATAAATATTTTCTTGGTTATAATCTTATTATTCATTAATGTTTATCATTTATAAAAAAGCTACCTCATTTTATATTATAATAATGTAAATTCCCTCACGAATATGTTCAAAATACACACATAATGAATGAAGTACATAATTTTCTAAGAACTAAAAAATATGGATTGTTTAATGTTTTTTAATGATTAAATATGATAGATATTAAATGATTAAAATTTTATATATGATAAAATCAAGAACATGTATCTGGTATTAAAACCCATGAATCAAAAAATCAACATGAAATAGAATAGTAATCACATAAATAATTACAGTTATAATGAATAATGATATATTGGGTTAAAATAACATTTAAATAAACAATATCTACAAATAAATTTATCAATATATACCTTATATATATGAATAATAAACATGTGTTCATTATGCATGAGGATAAAATGCATCAAACTATGATGAAATCCCAGGTAAGTGTTTCCTATATCAAATAGTCACTATTGGGACCTACATTTTTTTATGAATATATTTTATTTTTACACATAATATTATACCTATATGAAATATTATATCATGATAAAATATATTATCATTGTACTTAATTTACAATTTCATTTTATCCATTTCAAGATGATCGTATTAAAGTGATATAATGTTTGTATGAGTTTATAGTACAATAATACTATCATTATAAAATGGTAAGGTTTCAAGATACATTGAAATGATTTTTTGTTCATAATCATATAATCCCAATATATTTTCATTTCTTCTTACAATTTATTCATTCCAAATGTATTCTTTTAGTATTCGACTAATTGGAACTCTAATCCGTGAAAATTTTTTGTATAAGAATTGATTTCATTATTTAACATTTATCGTTGGAAGTCAATTTTATCATTGTCTATATTAATAAAATTACATAATGAATGATCCTTCAAATACCTATTTTACTTTTTATGGTCAATTTCTATTGACTTTTACTTTCAATTAAAATATTTTAAAAGGAATATTTTCATTATTCTTTTTACATGTAATTTATTAATTTTAATTACAAAATTGTGATAAGATTATATTTTTATTCATTTTATATATATAAATAATTATTCAAACATAAAATATATTCTTCATGATATATATTTCCTTTTTTTGTGATTATTTCAATTTAATATTTTTCCTATTATTGTATGAAATATGTTTTTTTATTAAAGAGATATGATTATCTCACAATCATTCTAAAAGTGATTTCATACTTTAGGTACATTTTGATCATCCCATCCATATTATCTTACATAAAGATAGATTATTTTAATGATACTATAATTTGTTTAACTAATATTTTAATTATCTTAATGATACATTTACAACATGTTTTTGGATGTGAATCATAACATTGTATTTACCAAAAAATTATAATGTTTTAGGAAATATGAATCTTAATTTTTCAATTATATATTCTTATATTAGTATAATAAGTATCTCCTTTTATGTAAAACCACAATTATTAAGAATTTACTGTCTAATTTATTTCATTAAAATGTATGTTTTCTACCCTATTTTGTTCACATGTAATATTTATATATCTTGATGTTTCACAATATATTTAACATTATTATTTTTAGAAATAATATCCATATTATTTTTTATCTTGTATATATTTATCATTTAAATAATTTTTAACCATATACGATTAAAACCTACCATTTTTATTAAATGAAACATATAGATGATATTTATTAACTGATGAATTCATTCATTTTATATACCTATTTCAATAAATTTATATATTTATTATATTGTTATATTTATTTTTCATTGTATTCATAATTCAATAGAGTTATATAATTCATTATAAAAGTGTTGGTGTTTGGTGGGTCTCATAGTTATATATCTTCTTGATGCATCTACATGTCTCATGAGATAAATATTCTAGAATGCCTTTTTTTTAATATGTCAATTTCATACCCAATTGTGGAATATATATGTCCACAATGGAAGAATTTAAATGATATAAAATATGAATTCCATTATTATGAATTTAGATGTTATTTTACACATTATTAATACATTGATATAATTCATGGATAAATATTTTGTTTATGTTGTTTATTAAATGGTAAAAACATTGATTACACACTCATCCATAATAATTATGACTTATATATTGATGATATATTTGACTATATTATTTATCTAAAAGACTATTCAATCTCATAATTTATTTTATTTTATTTCCTTGAGATAAGAATATTTTCTGTATATATGATATATATATATATAAATAATAATATCCACAAGATAAAATTGTTTAGGAATGATATATTTCTTGTTATGGAATAAAAAAACATTTGTGTAACAGAAAAATTTCTATTATATGGAAAAGACATGAGTCTTATTAATAGATATATGTTCTAATATACTATTTATATTAACATAAAAAGTTACTGTGTATGTATGTGACTCAATAATTTCAATAATTTTGTAATTATGTATTGTCATAATTCGGAAAATTTAGTTGGTATCAAAGACACTATTTAAATAGTTTTATTTTAACACATGATTTGGTCATACATGTCAAGGATATACGACTTATGATTTCATAATGTGTCCATAATTGTATAAAATTATACACCACCAGGTTCATCAGTCATATAATGTGTCTTCATAGATCTTTATCATCATTTCAACCAGTATCCTATTAATTATTCCACTTGGTTAAACTTAAATTATAAAAACTGTTTTATTTTTATAGGATGTATATGACGTGATGGCATGAATTTGTTTAAAAAAAGCTCTTTTTTTATTTTTTCCATAACATTAGTTGATAAAAACAGTGGTGTTTCATCCAATTTAAAGGATAATAGATAAAATAAATTTTAAATGAAGGTATAAATAATCATAAAGTGGAAGGAGGAAGCAACACCATTTTATAATAATAAATGATGATATTGTTTGGGTATATATTTTATTATATTACTCCATCAATTATGAAATAAAAAAAATATATAGTGATTAATAAGATACAAAAATATTTGGAGGCATATAGATTATATTGTAGAGATTATTTGGATAATGTTCTTAATAAACATTAAAAATAAATTCAAATTTTATTGACATACAAATTATTATTAAATCAATTCATGAAAAGGAAGTCGATTCCAAGGAATGTGAATTGGTTAAACAAGTTATAATATGAATCATACTCTAAAATTTCGAGAAAGTTAAATTGAGTAAATGTTTCACATCTCACTGATAATATTTCATTGATATCAATTATTGATGAAAAATTTCACAGAAAATTTTGTGAGAAGGAAATATTTAATGCCATAATTATTCGACATCATGAACCAAGAAAGGATTCCATCCATCCTGATATTCTACCTGATCCATGGAATAAATAGAACGGAGTTTCTAATCCCCATGGATTGGAAATTAGTCCCATAGTGTAAATAATATTCATTAGGGATGATTTTACCCATTTTTTGACATAAAAACAAATAGAAATAAACAAAAAAACAAATGTTAAAGATAAAAAAATGAGAATCATTACTTTTTTTAATTAAATATTTATAATTTTATCAGAAAAATATGTTTCCACAACAAAAAATGAACATCTTCAAAATCTCAAAAACCTAAATTCAATAGGATGATATGGATCCCCATGTCACCACCACCAACACCTACAAGAAGTGTAGATCTAGCAATTGGATCCACCGTCACTATGAAACATATTGCCTTTACATGGGTTATACATAACAAATCAACATACTACCAAATAAATATATAGGATGTGATCCAATTCTAGTATGATTCCACCCAAATCGAAATATTCTATTATATAACATTTGAAAATAAATCAATATTGAAATTTAATTTATCACTTTTGAATCATTTATATTAAGAAAATCTTATGAAAACTTCTCAAGAAGAATGTTCTAAAGATAACACCATGTTCACATATAGTATTTCATACATAAAAAGATATGAAAATCCTACATTATACTGATGGATATCACAAAAACCTATAAGCATTGTTTCACAAGTGATAAGCATGGGAAAATTTTATAGGTAACTAACTCTAGCAGGTCCAAAGAAAGACCATACATCAGTGACCAAAATTATCAAATTCAACTATAAAAAATGTTTTTAGGAATGATCCACTATAGAGTATGTCATATAATGGTATAGTGATCCTACAAAATTCTCATGAACAATCCATCCAACTGGATCAGATAGAATGTTCTAGTGGTCTCCAATCATATCACAAGCTATGTTAGTGTTGGAATCGTCCATCCTGGTAGAATAAAATAGATATTATCCACTTCCGAATCAACTAGTGTACTAGTTTTAGTTCACCCATCCATGATAACTGAGAATCCTATTGTGACCCTTATTGAGTTCACATATCACAAAGATAAAAAAATTATCAAATACCTTCCTAGTATCATATAAACCCAATAAAATCACCACATTACTAACAAAACCATTTGGAAATTCATTTCACACTACTTTTAAAATTTGTGAAATCTATTTTTGAAACACAATATTAAGAACAAATGTTCTTGCCTATAAATTTTCAGGATAAAATACACATTAAAAATCATATTGAAATCAATAACCATTATTATAACATGTTTTACAATTTTAGTGGCACATTTAAGGTGTATGAAATTTAAGGCAGTATACACAAAATGCATTTCACATTAATATTCCACTTTTATAACATTTCACCGCGAAATCCCATTTATAACACACTTTACCCATTTTAATACAAGGTATTGATGAAAAAAAACAAACTCTACAACAAATCAGATAAGAACTATTACCAAATTTCTTTTAGAAAACCAAATTTCTTCACATGTTCATCATAAAACCATTATAAATCATGTTTCAAAACATATAAACAATTTATATAACATATTGAGCAATTCATGAAATAATGATAAACTCACCCAATAATGTGAAATCATTGAACCGCCTACATCACAGTCGAAATCATCCAGAAATTGGTGTGAACCCACAATCGCACCACTATAAGACCCTATAAAGGAAACATCGAACATTAATAATCAATATTTTCACCAAAAACTAAAGATAAAACCCATCCCAGGTCAAACAATCCACTTTAAAAGAAGAACCCAATATAGTGGGAAAATAATAGAATAATGGATTAATAAATACGAAGAGGGATTAACTAATGTTTAATTGAATAATTGGGTTAAAAAACTGTAAGTATTTGGGTTTTGAGACATCAAGAATGCCTGTACTAAGCTTATATGGATAAAAATACAAAATGAGGTGAATTTTAGGTGAATTATAGTTAATATTGAAGAGGGAAATGGGAATCCTACAAATTTTTAATGAACTAGACATGTCAAATATTTGGACTAATCATGCCCATTCGTATGGTTCTCCACTATATAAAAGTGAAATTGATTATAGATTTTCCTATGAAATTTTGAATAGTTTCCCTAACCATATGATAAATATAATATACCTTATTTAAAGCACTAATTTTAAATAATTTACCATAAAGTAAATAAAACCCATGAGATAAACTCTATACAATTTAACTACAAGAAATACCTCAAAAAAATCATGAATATGAAATTCACTCCCAATTCTCTTGAACCTCATTTACATTTTTCAATGAAGTTAGAACAATAAAATAGATTTCCCACTAATCACTTTCTCAGGAGAATCCAGAATATGAAATGGTCTCTCCAACATAGATAAATCATGCTCTAATTCCAACTCTTAACAATTCATTACAGAAGACAGATTTGTGTTGTACATTATCAACTATGAAACATGAAACATGTCATAAATTTTTGTCAAATGAGGATTGAAATTTGATATATAAGACACTATACCTATTCGATCAATAATATATAATGGTCTAACATACCTTGGTGTTATCATTCATTACATAACTAAATGAAGATAACATATGGCGAGAACCACAATAAGATAACACTATATCACTTAAAAAAATCTCCAATCCTTGGAGCCTAAAGTCATAATAAGATTTCGGAAGTCTCTATGCTATTGACATGAAATCTATTATCAAATTAAAATTATCATATATCTCTTACACAATTCTTATACTCAACAATGATGTCCCATAAACTCATCCAAACACAATGTGACAGACATGGCCGACTATACAAGACCCCAAATAGGGCCATTGGGATAGATAATTAGTAACTACTGTTATATGAAAACTCAATAAAAAAAAATTGGATATTGCACAAACCTCTAAAACTAAATACATATGGTTGGATCTTGTCTTACAAAATCTTATTTTGCCGCTCCATCAGACCATCATATTGAGGAGGTTATGTCATGGTCAACATGACTTATGACCCCATAACCTTTTGAATGAATTCATAAAATGATGAAGTAAAATGAGAGACTCTGATAGAAATATATTTCCAAAAAATCCCACGGAGATTTATAACCTCCAAAATAAACATCTGGCCCAACTCATAAACCTTAATTGAATATATTATTGGAAATAAATGGTAATATTTGGTCCGAAAAACTATAAATACCTAATTTTAATTCCTTCCCCATGGTTTATGTGGATTTAGGAAAATAATGTTCATATTTATCTCATCAAACTTCTATCAAGGAATGTGTATCATCTCATGTATACCAGAGGAGCCTTTGGTTCTATACTTTACCTTTATGACACGTATAACACTGCGATGCAATGTCATCTTAATATCATCTCATACCCGACAACAAGAACTACTGATACACATCATATGAGATCATGGTAGCCCTAGGTTTAATGAACCTCTTATACTAGGGTTTATCTGGTATCAACACCATCCTCAATGAAAACAAAACCACAAAGTAAACCTTAATGAAAAATAACAACAAGTAATAATGACCATTTTATAAGAATTTCTCCACCAAGAATGAATTCCATATATTTCTGGAATAACTCAACGCTCAAATTTCTATCCCAAAGAAACTATATAATATAATGTTATATGTGCATGATGGACAATAATCCACATCCACTATGATCCCAGTCCTCCTTGTGTACCTAAGTTAAAAGACCCATGAATTTCCACTCATCACTAGACATATTAAATGATTTCACAAGAACATTTCTACTCAATGATTTTTCAAGGAAGTTACCATTACTCATGGTTTACAAAATATCAAAATCAAACTCTTGAATATAATCATCCTAGATATATTGCACAAAATTTAGTTCCATTTTAGAGAACTTGTATTCCATGATATTTTGATCGGAATAAACTATAAATTTCTCACCAAAAAGATAATAATTTCTTTTCATTAATGAATTAATCACTTCTTCTAGATTTAGTTCAATAGTTGGGTAATCATTCACATATGGTTAGTGGTTGTATGAACCAAAAACAGCCACATGAGCATCATGAATAATCACATAACCATGACCCAGACCTGAGGCATCACAATATACCACAAATCCTTTTCTCGATTCAGGCAATATAAAGACATGGGAAGTGTTAAATCACTGCATAACCTCCTAAAAGACACTTGAAACTCTTTTATCCATATTATAATTACCCATTGTTTGGTAAGCACTGCTGTATATGAAGAAATCAGAAAATATATCATAATAACAATCTTTAATACCTCCCGAGGACTAAAAATCGTAAGATTTCAGAAACATTATTTGGATGGTCCAAGGAAATTACTACACTGATATTTATGTGATCAACCAAAACTAAACATTATGAGATCAGATGACCCATAAGTGTCACCTATTTAGTCGATAAGGTGAACATAGAAAATCTACAATAGTTATGATGATCCCGAAGAGTTCCCAACATAATCTACAAATATCGTTCTTAGTCCTCCACAAATCCGATGTAGAGAAGGATGTCGTCCAAAAATACCATTATAAAGGAATTGTGATACTGATTTAACACCCTAGTCATGTGTTCCATGAATATTGATAGATCCTTTTTTAAATTTTAATGGATTGAGAAAAATACACAATATTCCATTCCAATTATGAAAGGAAGTTTTTAAAAAACTTGTGTCTTTAACTCAGACATGATGATACAAGAAATTTAAATCAATATAGAAGAACTACCATTCCACAATTAATGATCAAAATGTAATAAGTACAAGGAAAATGGTACTTTTTATTGATCATTACATTATTTATATTTGAAAAATAAATGAACAATATGATAGATCCATCATAATTCTGATTAAATAAGTCTAGAGAGGCCCCATGACATATGCATAGGAGAATGCATAATTTGGATTCCAAATCTCATTTAATTACCTTTAAATCAATCAACGCAGTTGGAATCACATGGTATAAGGGTAGTGATATCGACTTTTATCTTGGTAAAAAATCAATGCTGAACTCCACATCTTTCTCCAGAAGAGAGCCTGAGAAATTCATTGGAAAAACTCTAGGAACTAATCAACCATTAGAGGAAATATACTATTGGGACCACCACCATCATCCTCTAATGTGTTCCATGAGTTCTAAAAGGAAATGTTTCCTATAGTTTGAATTTGAGGTCTAGCATTTCCTGACCAAGGGTCCAATTCTATATGAAAAACATGAGTACCTCCATTAGGGGACAGAAAACTCACTCACCACCTATAACAATAAACATATGCCTAAAAATGCGCCATCTAATCCATAATGAGGATCACGGCCAAAAGATCCATCTCTAAAATCTGAAAATACCATTTCAACATGACCCTTAATAAGATGATTTAAAAACAATAACATATAAAACTGTACTCTCTCTTCTTACCAAGAAGTGTTTCCAACTCTAGCTCATACGACATAAGATTAATTGGTAACATTAACACAACAAAAATAAGGGTAAAAACAAATGAAACTAAATTATGTATATCAAACATAATAACATCAGATGAAGATACTATAAGAACACCACCTAGAACACTAGTAGGACAAGCATTTGATTTCATTGGCACTAGATCCACCACATGAATTTGCTTCGTCTTAGGATAAGAATGAGAACAACTAATGACATACAACTCTTCCATGAACTGAATCTTCTAAGAAGATAATCCATCCTTACCCCCATAACCACCAAACCGAGAACATGGTGTCTATGATATTTTTTACCAGACTAACTTCTCTATGTAGGTCACTAACCATGAACCACTCTGACATGGGAACACCATTATAAAAAACCACCAATACTTCCTTATAATTGTGCATCAGTTAATTGGTTTGGGTGGAGATGATCTGGTAATTTCTGTGTAAAATTCTTTCCCAAAATGATGGAACATGACTGACCTAATGTTGGGTTCCATAAATGATGAATAAAGAGAATAATAGTGTAATGTAACACCTACCATCCTTCCTTGCATGTCTTTTTTCTTCTTCTACATAGATGAATTTTCACTACCACTACTGATTATGCTCTATAATAACCCATTATTTTTTTATAAACAATTTCAACAATCACTACATGATCATGCATATCAACATAAGTTTTTAGGTTGAATAAAAAAAATTTGGATCAAATTCACAGCTGAACCCCCTTCTCAAAATAATGAACAATCGACTTCTTATTAGAAATGAAATCTATTGAATACAAGAATAATTCAATAAATAGGTTAGAATATTCCATCACTGACCGATCAAAAATGATAAGATCCATAAACTCTCAACATTAGGTGAAGTCCAAGATATCAGAAAAATAACACTCATTTAAGACATCTTTGAAATATTTCGTATTCATTTGCATGTTCTTGCCTTCATTCACCACTAAGTCCAACCAAATTCGATATTGATGTTACAAAATAAATGGAACATATTTCACCCTTACCAACATAGGATTTTTCAGAAACTATAACATCACCTATATTTTTTCAATCCTTTCCTCTACATCATGAGGGATAGTTCTACAATTGAATGAATGTGTCTGGACTTGAAGAAGTCATAATCATTATCCATACGAGGACCTATTTAACCATCTTTAACCATAGTATCACTAGAGTTGAATCCATGGCCAAATTCATGGATATCCCAAAACTTGGTTTCCACTATCCTTAGAAAATTTCATGAGAGTGAACACTCTCCATCTTCTTCCCATGACTGTGTAGGAGCTCATTAAGGTCGAGTTTTACTACAACAAGAAATAACCATAATTAAAACCACCAATATAATAATTATTTATTTTGTCTAAAATGATAACAATTTTCAAACACTTACAAAAATCAATTTTGTTCCAAATCCATCAAAAGCACAAAGAAGACCGAACTAATCCACCAAGCAAGTTATCCATATATAGTTTTTGGATTATATTTCTCACCTATATGAGACATAAAACCAATTTCCAACATCCTATAGTAACTTGAGTCCTCTCATGAGGTGTGATGGCCTGGTACCCAATTCACTACCAAATCATCATGCCCCTATAATCATAGTTCTATTATATAAAAAATCAACCTATGAGAAGTTACCCAAAATGAGAGTAATCCCCTCTAATAAATTTTTTTCATGAATGATGTCGAGATTCCATCAGACCAAACACCTGATCTAATCAATGTGATAAATTGAAGGGTGTAACTGATCCCCAGAAGCTAGAAAAATGTACTTTGGTGACCAAAAATAGTTTTTGGAATTATTTTATACATATTTATAATCATAAATAGAGAATATAAATTTACATCACAACTAATGATATGAATAGCCAAACAAGGTGCAATAGTTTTCAGGATTCAAAGTTTAAACATATAACAAAAAATGAGGTTCCACAACCAAAAAGGGGTAAGAATCATAATACCAAAATCACCATGAAAAAAATATAATTATCTTCAAGTCACCACCACCAACATCATCAAGGAGTGAAACTCTATTAAAAGGATCCACCGTCACCCTAACACATATTTCCTTTAACTGGGTCCTACATAAAGAATTATATATACATAAAATAGAATATACATGGTGTGAGAAAAATACCAAAATGATTCTACCCAAATGAAAAGATTAAATGCTATAACATTAGCATATAAATAAATGAGAACATTTCCATTAAAACATTTAAAAAATTCACAGAATAAAATTTCAAGGAAACCTATCTAGTCACACTTTTTAAATAAATTCCCTTATTGAAAAATTATAATTCTAGAAATAAAAAGAAACACAAGGCCTGTTATATATCAACAACTAGTGCCACAACTCATAAGAGTCATGTCACAACTAAGCAATGTGAAAAAATCCATATAGGTAACTCACTCAGCTGGGTCCCTATAAACCTCATACCACAATGATCAAAAGGCTAAAATTATATCATCAACAAAATTTACATGCAGGATCCAGTAGAGAGAATCTCATCCAATGTTTTATTGGTCTAATAACGTTCTCACACATGCTCCACAACATAGGATATGATCTAAAGGTATAATGGTCTCCAATCAGTTCATATTTGTATATGGTGTTCCAATAGAAAATCCTTCTAGAAAAATCTAGGCATCAACCACATCCAAATAAACTCTCATACCCCTACTAATTCTCCCCCACTAGATACCTAGGATTCCCTTTTTTCACATGCTTGATTCCAAATATGACATAGATAAGCATACTGCCATATAAAATCCAAGAATGATAAGTAAAGAAGGAAATCTCCACATTCTATAACAAAATAATTTTAAAATACATTTCACACTATTTTCTCTCTTTATGAAAGAAATTTCTTAAAACAAAATTAGAGTTAAAATGCTAATCTATATCACATTACATGGGAAAAGTTCCTTTATAAATCTTATTGAGATTAAAAATGATTTCAATAACAAGGACTATAATTTTAAAGGAACATTTATGTTGGTTGAAAAACTACTAAATATAAAAAGATCAATATTCACATGGAAAATATAAATTTATCATTCTTACACCATTAAAACCATATAGAAACACATTTCCCACCATTTACATAAGGTTGTATAACATAATAAAGAAACACCTTAATAAAACATACAAATAATAAAACTACTTTCTATTTGAAAACAAATTTTCAACAAATGTTCATCATAAATCCTTTCAAAACCATGTTTGGAAACATTAAAAAAATTCAATGAACATAGTTATCAATTCAAGAAAGCAATATAAACTCATAAAATTTTGTGATATCATAGAACCACTAACCTTAAACATGAATAAATATGTATATCCATGTGAAACCACAACTACCCCACTAGATGAACTTATAATTTAAATATGAAACATTAATCTTCAATATTGTATCTAACAAGAAATTACAGAACCCTCTCTAGTTCATGAATCCATTTGGAAAATAATAACCCACGAGTGATGGAAGAGAATTCATAAAAAATGGATAAATCAAGAGGATGAAGGATTACATGATTTTTCCTTCAATAATAATGGTACATAGTACCCATGTATTAGGGTTCCAACACTTCATGAAATCATAGTGGATGATATTGGGGATGAAATTGACGAATATAGTGGATTGGAGGTGTTTCATGGCCAAAATCAATGATGGAAAAATTGTAAATTCTAAACATTTAATGGGATAGGAATGTTGCATGGTTTTCCTTCTCGGTTTTCCAAACTATATGGAAACCATGAGCCACCCAATATTTATGTGGAACAAGATGCAGAATTTTTCCATCATGGTTTCCGAAAATGAGCACCAATGTAGTGGTTCAACACTATCCAAAAATGAAATTCACAGCATAACATACTAGGAAATGGTGAACGGTTTCCCCTAACAGTGAGACAACCATGCACCAGATGACGTAAAGTCAAAATTTACCATCATTCTCTAAATACTATTGGTAAACACAAGGGATAAGTGATAAGAAAAATTTAAATAGAATAAATACCTCAAAATAATAATCGTGGATGTGACATTTAATTTTCCATTTTTTAGAATACAATAATAAATTCATTATGAATTTAATGGATACATACGTAGATTTGATATGAGAATGAGTTAAAGTAAATAGAAAACACCCAAAGTTATTACCAAGATAAATTATAAAATTTTAGGACTTATTGTGTAATAGGATTAAATTGTTGGATATGGGAAAATATTCCCTCAATATTATGTTCATATATTATAGAGTAATGTTGGGAAATGTTGAATGTATTGAATATAAAATCTAAAAACATTATATAAGAGTTTTTTGGGAAATTTTATTTCAAGTAATTGTTTTTCCTCTAATAGAAATCATATTGGTTGCTAAGAGAGAGATAAAACCTATGAAAAATAATCCCCGTCACACTCATAATGAATGGAATACTGATTCTATAGAATTCTTTATGCAAGAAATATTTATCGATTACCAATTATTTGTTAAAGTCAAATGATAAAAACACTTAAAAGAAATTGAATATAAATTTTATAGTTTATTAATTATGAATGTGTGTAATTATAAGAAATTTAGTCCTAAAAAAGGTAATGAAAAATTATATTTTAATGAAAAATAATTTAAATAGATATAGAAAAAGGTATTTCATAAACCAAGTTTTATAGGAAATAGATTTATATCCAATTAATTGTTTTTTGAGATGTCTGGTTATATTACAAAATAATTTTTGAAAAACACATCAACTTATAAAATTTATAGAACAAAAAAATGGTGTTTTAGTTTATGAACATTAGTGAAACAAGGTTTTTGGAGAAAAAAAGATATATAGAAAACAAAAAATTTTCTATAAGAATTTATATATTTTTTATGATCACATATGTGAGAATCAAAAATAGTATATAAATTATTGTTTGAATATTTTCATGTACAATATCATGATGAATTATATGTTTTATAAATAAAATGACATTATTATGGATCTAGGAATGAAATAAGGGAAATTCAAAAATGGGAATGATTACATTGATGAAATCTACTAGTAATATAAATCCAGAGAAGTAAATTATCAATGATCTTATTTATTTTTCACCAAAAAAGGGAAAATTCTTATATTATGATCAGAATTTCTATATCATGTATTATATTAAAATGAACATTAATATTTACTAAAAATAGGTAATCCAAGAATCATAATGAGACAAAATAAAATAAAATAACTTTATTACTAACATTATGGAATAATTAAATGAATATTACATTAAGTGGATACCAAAAAAGATATTCATAATAGATAAAAAATATATATATATAGATACTGAAATAATGAATGTGACATTTTAAATGAAATCTTAACATGAATTACATATCATTAGAAGGCATAAATTATCAAGAGAAAATAATTATTAATTCAATTCCCTAAATTAGTTTCTATAAATAAGCCGTCAACACCTATGATGAAATTTAATAATGAGAAAAATTAATGTTTATTCTATATAACAATCAACATTAAACATAATTATGAAAAAAGTAATTTTAAATTAATAATATTGAACTTTATAATAATTTAAATACTTTATTTATATCAAATAACTAATATTGACTACAAGTGGACTCCTTTTTTTGTATGTGATAATATATTTTGAAATCCAAAGAAATTGAAATATTAAACTAATGATTACATTGGATAATCCCAATTAATAGATTTAAAATGTTTAGAAATAACTCTCAATTTTTTTTATATAAAAACAATAGTGAAATCATATTTAGTATAACATTTTAGAAAGTGTAAATTGAAAGAGGGGATTAATGGGGATGAATTAGAAGATGACAATGAAGGTAATCTTGTCAATAAAAATAATGAAATATTTTGTGAATGATATTGAACTTAGTTATACTATAATCCAAAATAAATATAATAGTATAGATTTTAATGTTTTCATAGAGGTTATTTATTGGTAAAATTAATATGATAATGTAGTATAAAAAAAATAAATTAATGTAGATATACTTAATTGAAGGGCATACTAAAAGTGTTTTTTCATTAATATAGAATATTGACAAACACTATAATCTATAATGTTAGAGGTACGATATTAACTCTCATAACATTATAATAGTTTATGATTATTACATAATCTAGGCTGAGTAAATAAAACAATTTATAGTGAATTAAGAATCTCTCAATCATTATGATATTCCTTAAGATATTAGCTTCTGGAAGGTAACATTTCTTGTAAATATGTTTTTAATTTCACAAGTGAAGTGAATGTAAATTTGGAACCACATTGATATATGTAAATATAATGTTATCATCATATCTAAAACTCTCTCTTATTTTATACACTGGGTAAACCATTTTAGATTTTGAGATGAATAATTAAAGCTCATTTCTCATTAATTTGTGATAAACAACATCTCTAACGATAATGTAATGTTTTATTAAGAGAATATGTTATTCACGTTCTTATAATTTTTTTTACGAATCTGTCCCTTATATCTATCCAATGAATAATATGAATAGGAATATATTTCCCCATTTCTATTTTTTATCTTAGGGTGGAGATGTAAATAAAAATTTCAATGTGATGTTGGCATGAATCACATTTATTTGGATGTTTACTACATTGAAAACATATAAATATAAGATATTGATGTATCTATTGATTTTTATATTATTTTTTAACAATGAAACATGACAATATTTTAATCGGATACCTTGTGTGATGTATTGAGTATACACCCAATCAAGGAAAATGAATATAACATATTGTAAAAATGAATTTTCATATGCTTGAATAATTATAGAAATATTTAGAGGTTTTTGATATTCAATTTAAGAGTGAAAAAATTTCGTGACATTTGATGAATATAACATATTGTAATATTTCTATTGACTTCTATTTATTATTTTTACATAACATGGATGATTCTATTCAAATGATTATTTTCTAAGTTTTAATTTCTTAATGTAATGAAGAATCCATCAATGAGTTAATGTAAATGTGGGCATTAAATCAGGAATTGATTTAACATTTCATTGTTCTTTATGATATTTATTAGTTGATTAACAAGGTTCATATAATTTTTGAATATATACATATATTTTTAACAC
Source organism: Viscum album (assembly GCA_963277665.1). NCBI lineage: Eukaryota > Viridiplantae > Streptophyta > Magnoliopsida > Santalales > Viscaceae > Viscum > Viscum album. Next base: position 2,013,762,455 of record OY728132.1, on the reverse strand, counting down.
AAAATATGCATTTTAAATTATATGGATGAAATTTAATTTTGTATAGAATTTGGATAAGTCCTCACATTATAGACATATTTCAAAAAAAAATTGATTTAGTTTTGTGTAGGGATTGAAGGACTATACTATCTTATTTAAATGAATAATTCATCTTATACATAAGCATAAATCCAAAACTATATAATAATCACCCATCATTCATGTCAGTGGCATTAACCATTTATAATTACAAATATACTATTAATAACCATCAATTTGTGTTATGTAAGAGTCTATGTTGGAAAATTGTATCTAGGTAAGAATAGATTTTTTCCATACATAAAAATTACTATAGAATAAAATCATATAATTCTACCTAGATGTCATTTTATTTATAAAATTATAGATTTTTATTATATGAAAAATTTAGACACTTATATACTATTTGATGAAAAAAATTAATTGGATAATTCTATTTTGAATATATTGTGTTAAGAATAAAAATGTTATAAAATCACTAAATATTTTATAAGTTGAAATTCAATTTTTTTATTTATATTAAATCTATATGTAATTTCAGAGATATTTTCAAATCTAAAAAATGTTGTTTATAGAATATTTTATTTTATTTTAAAATGTTTTCTATTGATTTTGATGATTAAATTAATTTATCAAGAATAATAAAAGGAGTGTGAAATATGAATGGGTGACAATAAAATTAAATTCATTGATAATATATATATTAGAGTTTAAATGAATATAAAAATGGTGCACTTTCAGATTATACAAATTGAGATGATGAAACAAATCTATGAATTCGTTAGTATCATATAAATGTTTTGATAATATGAAGTAATGTTGAGCCACAACCTGATTTTATTTTGACATTAATTTAATTTATCTAAGACAAAACAAATAAATTTTCATTCACATTTGATTATTAATGAAAATAATTTGATAATCAATATAGTTAATGAAAAATAGGTACAAACCGAAAATATGCTTATGTTTTCAATATTGAATTTAATAAAAAAAATTAAATTATCAATATAGTATTACAATATGATTATATGAGTTTAGTTTTTATTTATAATGTGTTTTTTCATTTATGGAAGATTACATTTTTTGAACATATCAGATGAAACTTATATTGGAACCAATGATTTGTTAATAATTATTTTTTTTCCAGTTTTTGTGATTAATTTTATTGATTTCAAAGATTTTATTTTGAAAATATGATTAGAATAGTTTGATCGTCCCATGTATGATGGAACATCCAAGATGTACTTCATTCTGATACAATAAACAAGAGATATAAAATAAGAATCATACTCTTATTAGTTACAAGGAGAAAATAATTGGAAAAGAAAATAGTTTAGGATCATGAGAGCTTTCCCATATATGGAAATGATATGGATTAATGAAGAATAAACTATGGGAACTGATTGAAATTTACATTTATTTATATAAAAATAGTGAAAATAATATTTTTTTAACGGTGTATAAAAAATGTGGAAGGGATATTGTTTAAAATTAATCAAGATATATTGATAAATGTTAAGAGCATGAGAACTTCTGAAAAAAGATGAATATTTATAGCCAGTAATGGGATGTTTGTTCATCAACATATCAATTATAAATAATGAAATTAGATCAATCCACAATTATATTATCTGATATGGTGTGTTGAAGTAATTTGTAAAATTAATATTAATAAGGGAAGAGAAAAACCTATTTTTAATATTCTAATCATTGGTTATGATAATATTAGTGTTTAAGGAGGTCATAGTTATTTTAAGAACATGCAATATCAGATTGAAATGATATAACACGGTTAAAATATTAAGTGAGGTTATGAAAGATTTATTTATGACTAATAATTTATATATGGATATGAATCCATGAGTTAGATGTTGTAGATGAAGAAACTATTTACCTAACACCTCAAAATTTTATGAGAAATATTCTTTTTAATATCATTAATTTCTTGTGATGTACACTACACCAAGATTATCTTTCTCTATATCAACACCGTATTAGCTTGTAGTATACACAACACTATTTTTGGCTTGTGTTACACACAATTTCATGTTTTTTTCAAATAAAATTCATTTTACACAACACCGAGTATAGATTTTTATCAATGTATAAATGAACTATGTTTTTATTAGGTTATATGCAACACCAAAAGAATATTTCACTACACGCAACCTTGACTTGGCTTGCATTACACGCAAGAGCAACTTTCCTCGATAGCGTGTGTTGTACACAATACCGGGTTTCAGTAAACAATGATATATTATGAACTAGAAGGTATGAATAGTATTAACCGCATATTTAATTTTATAACAATATCATTCATCATACATATAATCAAGAACATGGTATGAGAATAATATACATTTTTTAGGTAAAATAAGTATTAAAAAAATACAGTTTTTCTTCCGTTAGAGGGTGCAGCCACATTAAATCTAGTTTTTTACATGTTTATGAGTTCAATTTGAAAAAATAATTTTATTCATTTCAATTACTATATAAATATTTACTTTGGATAATTTTTTGATATTTTTTATTTAACTTTCATATTTTGATGAACAGTAAAAATAAAATAAATTTTAATTTAAAAAACTGTTTTCATCAAGATAATTTATATGGTGAAATTATAATATTTAATGGTTTTAAAGCATAAATAGAATATATTTTTACAATTTAATATAATATAATTCCTTATATTTAATTTTACACTGAATTCATAGGTAAAAACATTTCAATCTTTTGCAATGTTTTAACTTTTAAAACCCCTTTTCTTAAAAATGGGATTAATTTTAAAATAAATAATGCAACTTCTATTTTTTGAATTTATCAAAATAGAATCCATATTTTTAATCATTAGGTGAAATTATATTAATATGATACTTTTTATTTTTACACAATGTGAATAGTAACTATGGTAAATTTTATTTACTACAATTAATGGTAAATTAGTTAATTAAGGGTAAAAATACGATTATAAAATTACCCTAACACCTACCAAAAATATATTGGATGAATGTAATTCAACCCATATCATATAAGGGTCGGAATAGATTCATTTCATGTACTTTATTCCATGAAGATGATGTAATTATTATTAAAACCAAAGAAAGTGACAACATCTCACTCTCTTATATCTTATAAGTATAATAATTTTAATATAGAGATACAGTTCATAAAACATCGAACATAAATAGTATCCAGAAAGCTAATAAAATCTTCTACATCATTGAAATTTACTTAGAATTTATGAGGATTAAATAATTATCATTAATGATGACACAATAGTGATGTATAAATTATTTTATTGATTTAAATATCAAATAAATGGTTTTAAAAATATTAAAATAAATAATATATTAACTATTTAATGTGCTCCATGAATTTTCAAGAAAAAAATGACATGTTTTAAATCCATTAATTTGGTTTTTTGAATGTATCCTCTGTGTGGATATTATTTAAATTCAAATAATTTAATAGTGACAACATTGACGATATTGTTATTTTATGAAAATAATGTATTATTAAATAGTTTAAAAATCAAAAAAATATATTTAAAAATTATAAATTGAAATTTATATGGTCTAAAATATTATAAAGTATCCAACTATGGGAAATTCACAACACATAAGTAATTATTTATAAAAATTTAAAATTTAGAATATTATTACCACAAATAAAATTAAATAGATTATATAATGATAAATTAAGTTGATAAGGTTTAAAATAAATTTCCAAGATGTATAAATTTTATTGGATGATAATATTACAACTATATATTATCTCATATTTACTTTTGAGACATTTTGGAGGATTTTTGGTGGGGTGAGAGTTTATTATAAATTAATATTTTAGAGGTTTCCAAAAGTGACCCTCTCTTCTCTTATAAAAGGGCACCTCCTCCCTCTCTTATTAACAACATTTTGAGCCTTAAAACTCAGAAAAAAACTATCCATTTCTCTTATCCACATCCCAGGAGACATACTAGGGGTCTTGGTTTTTTTTTCTATGACTATTTTTAGTACCCTTAGAGGATGTTTAGAAGTGGCGCGTTGAAGAAGAGGTAATCTCTTCTACCAATTCATTCAAGTTTCATTATTCTTATAATTACCCTTCATTAGTTTTTCCATTATAAAGTAATAACATAAGTGTCAATAATATATTGATATGATATTATAAATATTAAATAACCCTATTTCACCTTCTAGACATCCTATAAAAAACAAAATCATTGTGCTTGCGTACGTATGAAATATCGTCTTCACATCATAGTGTAATCTGTTTTTCCACCACCACCTTACATGGATGGGTATAATGGTGTAAATAATAACAATATAGGACTATTATAACATAATACTAATTTTTAGATATTATATCATCAACTCCAGTTCGATTCAATAATTATGGGAACGATATCATCGCTCCTGCGTAAGTACAGATTACTGTCTCCATGATGCGATGAGATTCATTCTCCAAATTAACAATTCAAGAATGATTATAAAGTATATATAATATGTAATAATAAAATATATGACATAATAATTCCACTGGATTTATTAATATATATATATATATTTTATTTACTTGCATTCAATATAATAAAGAAATGAAAAGAGCGTTCATGCGTACGTACGGCCTACTGTCTCCATAAACGGTGTATTTCATTCCATTTAAAGATCTATTATATATATATATATTATGAATATAAATTATATATAAATAATTTTTTACATTATGGAAGTAATTAATCATGATCGAATTAATCATCTGAATAATTACAAGTCAACAGTTGTACGATAAATGAAACGATTTTACCCAAAATGCTGCTTTAACATGGAATTGACAAATGAAAGGATAATATAACGACTAAAGTGAATCATATATGATATCATAAATATTATTATGGTACTATTAAAAGTTAATAATATGTATAAACATACTATATAAGAGTTTCAAACACTTAAGGATAAAATTGGACCTACGGTAAGGGATAATTATTTCAATCTCATTCTTATCCGAGATTGATTATACGTAAGTATTTACTGGGGTCATATTTGTCATCAATGTCCATGTCTTATAAAAATGTTCTCATAAAATGTTTACTATTATTCGATGAATGTTTAAAGTCATTTTTACCCTTTTTTGACTTTTATCACAAGGTATGGAAGGAATCATTCTTTTGTTTACCAAACAAGGTACATCTTGACTTTCTAGAAAAAGTAAATGAAAATGATTATTTAACTTATATGGAATGAATGGATTTTTATAGTTTGATAACGACTTATTTACATGAATCATTCATTATAGTATGTCATGATTATTTTCAGTGAAATTTTTTTATTTTAAAATTTCATGGCATTTGGAGAATAGAAAATGAATTTGAAGAATAAAGGATATTTTCCTCAAGAATTCATTTCAATTGTTTATTCAAAACTATTTTCCATCTAAGATTACATTAGTTAATATTGTTATGTTTCATGTATAATGTTCTTATTACTTACATGGTTTTATTTTGTTTTTAATGAAATTATATCCATTATTTTCCATGGATTATGTTATGATGGGATGATGTTTATGAAACCCATTTTATTCATTGGGTTATAATGACTGATTTATGTTTATTTTGTGTCACACGAAAGAATTATTTCATTATGAGATGGGTGGGACCAATATCTCCCTTAAATGCTTTGGGTAAAGATTTATATATCACGATATAGACATGGATGATATGACAAGTAAATCGGGTTCAGTAATACAGGGCTGGAACGGCAAGCAAACCCAGTTCAGTAATGGACATCATCCACAATGATGGTCTTAGCAGCAATTCCTTGGATACTATTGAAATAATATCATGTGCATAATGTTTTTCCATAATTACATGTTTTATTCCCATTCTATTTTATTATGATTGATGTTCTTTTATGATCTTTTCCTAATGTACTGTCAAGATTTATTTTACAACTCATGATATAGATTTTTAAACATTATGTTCTTGTTTTTAAGTTAAAATTTATTTGTTTTGTTTTATTTTATCCATGATTACCCTTAATAAGCATTTGGCCTCACACTTTATATGTTTTCTTTTCTCGAAAATATTAATAAAGGTTCAAGGTTTGAAAAAAGGGAAAGATCTTTATGGGAGATGTTGAAGATCATTCACCATTATTAGAAGATTATATTCCATGTTTCCAAAGACACTAAACTACTACGGTCCTTCGGTGTCTATTTTTGTTATGTATTAAGTATTCCGCAAAAGTAATGTAACGTCCATGTATGTCAAGATTAAGGTCTCTACAGTTGGTATCAGAGGAAAGGTTTAGTAAAACTTTGGAAACTAGGATGCAAAAACATTGGTGAGATCCCTAGAGATATTTTTAAGGTATGTCTAGAAATGTCCCTAAGGTTAAGTATAAGTACACGTTACAGTTCTAGAATTATGATAAAGATCATGATTAACCTAGTTTTAAAACAAATATGTTAGAGATTTAATGTAATCCCCTTGATTATGTTGTTTTCCTAGTATGATTTTTTCCTCTCACACTATTCTTTTTGGGTTTTAGAAAATGGATAGAAACATGAAGATTCCTAATAATGGAGGATATAATGAAAAATGGAATGATATTATTTATGAGAAACCAAATTAAATGGGATTTTGAAGTCCAAACATCATTATTAATCCTAATCAGTAATCTCATAATGTATCAATAATATCAACTTTGATAAATTTTCAAACTCAGCTAATAAGCGAATGATGGAGTTTCATGATGATCACAGAGGAAAGAAAGTTCACATTCCATCATGTAAATCTTGTGGTAAGAGGCATCAGGGGGAATGTTTCAAAGGAACTGGAAGATGATTTTGGTGTAGAAAGGAAGAACACAAAGCCTGTAATTGCAAAGGAAAATTTTCAGTTAACATCATTGACAAGGATAATGGTATTGCTACGACATCAACATCGATTAAATGTTTTAAATGGGGAAAGTAAGAGCATTATGAAAACCAAAGCCCTACGGTAAAATCACATGAAGAGAATCACTATGATCATATGAGTATTATTTATGTCGATGATAATGAAGAGACTACATATGATATAAGAGATGAAAGATGTGTTGAGGAATAAAATGATGAATCTCAGTGAATGGTTTAAGAAGGTAGTGGAATGATTGTATGTTTATCAATAGTTATGTTTTCTAGGTAATTTAATGGTACTATGGAATAATGAAACATCTAAATGTTGTTACACTATTGTTTTTTCTTACGTATTTGAATATTTATGTTAAATGCTAATGGTAACCATGATATTTTTTTCATATATTTTTGGAACATAGATTATATGCGCATAATGAAGATATAAGGAGATAATGAGATGTTTGATAGTATTAATGAGTTGATGAATGGTATAATCACAAAGTGATATCATTATTTGAGTATATAGATTTTTTTTGGGATTTTGGTATGCATAAATAGTTATCTTTTGACATCATTCATGTTTGCAATACAGTTTTATGGTAATTCATGTTTCAAGAGAATACATGATTAAGGTATTCACATGTTTGGAATGTGACCAAAAAGATATATCATATGATATATGGGGGATAAATTAAGGTATTCACATGCTTGGTAATGACCTCTCTGTCAATCTATTTATTTATACTGTGAGTTTGGACACCAGTATTTTGGATAATCCAAGAGATTTGAATGGATTAAGTTGGACCTCATATAGTATTTTTTAGGGCTAGAACATTTTGATATTATGATATTATAGTTATAGAAAAAGGACAACCCGTAGGATGGGAGACAACCCGTCGTGTCAGACTAGGATCTGGGAATCAAAACCACAACTAAAGTACGACTGGCCTTTATCGCCTACCACTGGCCTACAAGAAGTCCCTAGTTAGTAGAAATTATTATTATTTTATTTAGCGGTATGATAGTGGAAGTATAAGCCCATTTTTTGAACCATATACGATTAATATCACCATATATAGACTAAGGTATATTTTATAACTTTTGATAGCCTTTTGTTTGAGACATATGGAATAACCCATCATTCCATCACATGATCTGCTAACACTTCAAGAATGAAAAATTCAACTTCATTTCATTAAATTAGAGATGAAGTGGAAATTGTTCATGGAATGACCAATGATGATATTACACAAAAATCTAGTAAGTATTTCACTTTATGAAAAATTTTATCAAATTTTGGGAAATGATCTCAAAAAACAAAAATGCTTTCCTAGTACCCTCATATTTTATGAATTAGATGGTACCTGAGATCATCACATATTTATGGATTTTTTATTGTTGTCTTTTTTATAGTCATGTCCTCTACCACTCTCTATCAGAACACAATGGTTAGATTTATCTTTCTTATCCATATTTTCACATATGTTCTCCTATGTGGAAACCCAGTGATGAGTTAATTGGGTAAAGGTTATGTTTTATACATTAGTTTTTAAAATTAAGTTTTAGTATTCCTTTTTACGATGTGGGTTTCTATGAAAGAAACTTTCATGTAGTAAATCATTTAAAACCCTGACGAATTTCTACGGAGAAATTCATTTTAAGGTTTGTAGAATGTAACATCCCAAGATTTTATGAGAAATATTATTTTTAATTTCATTGATGTCTCATGTTGAATGTTTACCAATATTAGCTTGCGCTATATGCAACACCATATTATCTTATAGTATACTCAATGCTATTCATGGCTTGTGTTGCACACAATTTCATGTTTTTTTCAAATAAATTTCATTTTACACAACACCGAGTATAGATTTTTATCAATTTATAAATGAACTATGTTTTGATTATGTTATACGCAACACCAAAGGAATCTTTCACTACACGCAACCCTGATTTGGATTGCGTTACATGCAAGAGTGACCTTTACCAATAGCTTGTATCGTATACAATACTGGGATTCACTAAACAACGATATATTATGAACTAACAATTATGAATTGTATTAAACACATTTTTTATTTTATAACTATATCATTTATTATACACATATTATAGAACATGGTATCAGAACAAAATAAATTATTCGGGCAATATAAGTATATTTTAAAAAATACAATTTTTCCACCTTTTGATGGCGCACCCACTTCAAATTTAGTTTTTGACACGTTTATGAGTTTAATATGAAAAAATAAAGTTATTTATTACAATAAATATATAAAAAATTAATTTGGATAATTTTTTAATACTTTTCTATTAACTTTCATATTTTGATGAATAGTAAAAATATGCTGAATTTTAATTAAAAACATCTTTTTTCATCAAGATAATTTGTATAGTTAAATTATAATATTGAATGGTTTTTTTGTATAAATATAATATATTTTTAAAATTTCATTTAATTTAATCCATTAGATATAATTTTACATGGCATTCATATGTGAAAACATTTCAATCATTTGCAAAGGTTTTATCTTTTAAAACCCGTTTTCACAAAAGTGTGATTGATTTGAAATAATATACATCAAGTTATGTGTATTGAATTATTAAAATTTTATACCATATTTAAAATTAGTAGGTCCAAATTCTGTTAATATGATACCTTTTATTTTTAAACATTATGAATAGTAACTACGGTAAATTTTATTTACTATTGTTAAAGGTAAATCGGGTAATTAATGGTAAAATCAGATTATAAAATTACCCTACCACCTTCCAAAATATTATTGGATGGACAAAATTAGACCAAAATCACCTAAGGGTTGGAATAGATTTATTTTATCTACTTTTGACCATGAAAATGATGTAATTATTATAAAATCAAAGAAAGTGACGACATGTCACTCTCTTATATATTATATGTTTATTAATTTTAATTTAGTGATAAACTTCATAAAATAGAGAATATGAATAGTCTATAAAAATATAATAAAATTATATACATCATATAAATTTACTTAAAATATTTAGGGATTAAATAATTATCATTAATGATGATACAATAGTGATGTATAAATTATTTTATTGATTGAAATATCGAATAAATAGTTTTAAAAATATTAAAAGAAATATTATATGAACTATTTAATGTTATCCACGAATTTTATAGATAAATATGGAATGTTATAAAGATATTAAATATTTTGGTTCGAATATATCCTCTGTGTGTATTTTATTTAAATTCAAATATTTGAATAGTGACAAAATTGACACTATTGTTATATTTTAAAAATAACATATTATTAAATTATTTGAAAATCACAAAATTATTTACAAATTATAAATTAAAATTTATATGATCTAAAATGTCATAATGTATCAATTATGGAATATTCCCAACACACAAGTAACTATTTATAACAATTTATTATTTAGAATATTATTACTACAAATAAAATTAAATAGATTAAATAAGGATAAATAAAGTTGATAAGGATTAAAATAAATTCCCAACATGTCTAAATATTATTTTCCAATGTGATTACTACCCTATATAATTCCATATTATAATTTGAGTCATATTGGAGGTTTTTAGTTGGGTTATGAGTTTATTATAGATTAATATTTTAGAGGTTTCCAAAAGTGTCCCTCTCCACTCTTATAAATGGTCACCTCCTCCCTCTCCTCTTCACAACATTTTGAGCCATCATGATCGAAAAAAACCAGTTAATTTCCCTTATCCGCTTACCTATAAACATACTACAGGTCCTGGTTTTCTTCAATGAACATATTTAGTGACCTAAAAGGAGGCTTAAAAGAGGCGCGTTCAAGAAGAGGTAATCTCTTCTACAGATTATTTAAAGTTTATTTATTATTCAACTTCCTCTTCTTTAGTTTTTTCATTATAAAGTAATAAAATAAGTATAATTAATATAATGATATGTTATTCTAAATATGAAAAAAAACCTATTTCACTTTCTACCCTTCTTACAAAAAAACAAAATCACCACCCGTGCGTACGTACGGAATACCGTCTCAACGCCGTGGTGTAATCTGTTTTTCCACCACCATCTTACATGGATGGGTATAATGGTGGAAATGATTACTATATATGATTATTATAACATAATACTAATTCTGAGGTATTATATTTTCCTCTACAATTCCATTCAATAATTATGGGAATGATATCATCACTCGTGCGTACGTACTGATTACCGTCTCCACGAAGCGATGATATTCATTCTCCATGTTAACCATTCAAGAATTATTATAAGGCATATATAATAAGTAATCATGAAATATATGACATAATAATTCGTCTAAATTTATGTATATATATACATATATATATTTCATTTACATCAATTAAAATTAATAAGGAAATGAAAACAGCGTTCATGCGTTCGTACGACCTACCATCTCTACGAACAGTGTATTTCATTCCATTTATCAATGTATTATATATATATTATGAATATTATATATATATATATATCATGTTTTACATTATGGAAGTATCTAATCATGATCTAAGTAATCATATGAATAATTACAAGTCAAAATACGTACGATAAATGAAATGATTTTAACAAAAATGTTGCATTAACATAGAATTGACAAATGAATGGGTAATATAAATTCCTAAGTAAATCATATATGATGTCATAAATATTATTATGGTTCTATTACAAATTTATAATATGTTAATACCCACTATACATATGTTTTAGACACATAATAATGAAATGGGACCTACAGTAAGGGATAATTATTACAATCTTGTTCTTATCTGAGATTTTTTATACGTAAGTATTTAGTGTGGTTATATTAATCATTCATGTCCATGATTTAAAAAAAAAAATCATAAAATGTTTACTATTATTCCATGAATGTTTACAGTAATTTTTACCCTTTTTTACTTTTACTACAAGGTATGGAAGGGATCTTTTTTTGTTTACCAAACAAGGTACTTTTTGACTTTCAGGAAAAACTACAAGGAGAATGTTTTTTAACTTATACGGCATGGACAGATTTTTACAGTTTCATAATGCCTTATTTACATGAAGATTTTTTACATGATTTCATGATTATTTTCAACGAAATTATTATCTTTTAAAATTGCACTAAATTTTGAGAATATAAAATGATTTTGAAGAAGAAGTGATATTTTCCTCAATAATTTATATTAAGTATTTATGCAAAACAATTTTCCATCTATGATTACATTATTTAATATGGTTATGTTTCAAGTATTATGTTCTTATTATTTAAATGGTTTGAATTTGTTTATGATGAAATTATATCCATTGTTTTATATGGATTATGTTATGATGGGATGATATTTATGAAACCCATTTTATTTATTGGGTTATGATGAGTGATTTATTTTTTTGTGGAAGATGAAAGAATGATTTCATTATTAAATGGGTGGGACCTATATCTACTTCTAATGAACTGGGTAATGATTTATATATCATGAGTTAGACATGGTAGTAATGGAAAGTAAATTTGAATTGGTAATACTGGGCTTGAACGACATGTAAACCTGGTTCAGTAATGGACTTCATCTACTATAATGGTCTTGCCAGCAATACCTTGGATACTATAGAAATCATATCATGTTCTTAATGGTTTGACATAATTACATGTTTTATTACCATGATATTTTATCATTATTGATGTTCTTTTATGATCTATGCCTAGAGTACTGTCATGATTTATTTCACAACTCATGATTTTGATGTTTAAACTTTATGTTCATGTTTTTAAGTTCAAATTTATATGGATTGTTTTATTTTCCCCATGCTTATCCTTATTGAGAATTTGAGATCACCCTTAATATTTTTTCCTTTCCCCAGGATATAAAGAATTGTTTTAGGTAAGAAAAAGGGGAAGATCTTTATAGGAGATGTTGAAGATCATTCACCATGATTAGATGTTTATGTTCTGAGTTTCAAAAGACATTAAACTATTAAGGTCCTTGGGTGTCTATCTTTGTTATGTATTATGTATTCCAAAACAGTAATGTAACCTCCATGTATGTCAAGCTTTGGGCCTCTACAGTTTCTTAGAGTATAGTGATTTACATATTTATTAGATGTTGGAACATCGTGATTTTGTATGGAGGTTATATTTGTGATGTTTTATAAAATAATAACTTACATATAAAATTTAAAAAACCACACAAACCATTAGATTAATTGTATGTAGGGAAACTATTGTGAAGCTCTACATCTATAAAGTGATGTAATTGGAATATTTTCAATATGGAGCTAACAAGAGAATTCATATAAGAATTAAGCATTATATGTGGGTGGAGATGAAAATTGTAGTTAGTGATTTATTTTAGATTATAAAAATTGATTTTTATATGTGACATATCACATAATGTTTTATTCCAATGATCTAAACACTCTATTGATATATCATTACCTATGTAACACCGAATTGTTTCATAGTATGTTATCTCTTTTAAGTAATTCAATAGCTTGTGCAACATGCAACACCGAGTTCAAGATCATCATGACCTATCAGAGATGCCGTTCCAAAAATGTTAGGAATAGTATTAACCAAATTTTGAATTTTTTATATGTCCTATAAAATTTTATCTTTCATCTTTTGTGTTACTTATACTTAATATAATGAAAATTTTAATATGTCAAATAAAACAAGTATTATCCAAAAAAATTGGTTATTTTTCCTTTTAATGGAGAACCATTTTTAAATAAAATATTTGACTATTTTATATATTAAATTTAATGAAATTAAATTCTTATTTAGAATAAGTACATAAAAATTTATTTTGGATAAATTTTTGGTGCTTTACTTGATAACTTTTATATTTTGATGATTATTGAAAAATAATAAATTTTAATTGAATTTTTTTTATAAAAATAATTAATAGTGTTAAATTATATATTTGAATTGTTTTGAAGTATAATTAGATTATATATTTTTTTCATTTAATCCAATTTTGATCATTAGAAATAATTTTACATTTAAATTGGACATAAACACATATCAATCTTTTGATAGTTTTTATTTCTCAAAAATCAGAATTATAGTTTTGACAATGGGAATATTTTTTTAAAAATAATTAGTACTACTCATATAATTTTAATTTTATAAAATATACATCTTTTTTGAATTTGTAATATCAAAATTAACTTTTGGTAAATTTTTGGAATTTTTCTAAAAATTTTCTATTTTTGAAAAATAGTGAAAAAATATGCATTATTGATTGAAGCCGACATGTTATTTAAATAATTAGTTTTTATTTAAAAGTATTTTAAATTAAAAATATATAAATAATACATACATTAGTGCAATTTAATTCACCGAAGTCATTTTATAATAAAATTTCATATATAAAATTTTATTGAACTTTTTGACGTCTTTTACCCTCCTTTTAGGCACATTTGCAAATTGGCATAAAACGTAATTTTTTTTCTTATGTGAATTGAATCTCAAATATATGAGAGACATAGTTGATATCAATATGTAATATATGGTTCTATTAGATGAAAATAAATTTTGATGAATAGTATCTTTTGAATTTTATTCACCACGGCTAAAAGTAAATAGGACAAATAAAGGACAAAATGATATTATAATTACCCGAAAACATGTCCAAATTATATTGGATTAGATTATTTAGAAAAAAATAAATTTTAGGAAAGAATATGTTTTTTTAATCCACATGGATTAGATTAATCCATTTATTATATTTTATTTAAAGATGTGTTTAAAGTGTTAAATTTAAAATTTAAAAACTAAACCATTTTTAATATTGGATTATGAAAAAGATAAATTCTAATATAAATAGTAATTAGGAATATAAAAAGATTTATAACATTATGGTATTTTATTTATTATTTTAGATATTATATAATTAAATTTATTTTTGACACAATGATGATATATTGAATTATTTATTAATGAATGATTAAAATATTTTATATTATAAATATCAAAATAAACGCGAATTTAGATTTTTGATTAATTAAACAAATTTTAATGGTTACTATTACATTTTAGGGGTGATTCAATGATTTTTCTCTATGTAATTATGTTTTTATGACTTAAAAAAAACATAATACTAAATACTGTCTAAATTGAAATATATGAGTTTTTAAAACAAATAATATTTTATTAAGTTATATAATAGTCATAAAAATTCAAGGATCTAACAAAGAACTTTAATAAATATACATATGTAATTAATTAACCTCTTTAGGTTCTCTTGGAATTTTATAGTATGTTTATTAACCATGTATTATAATAATAAAAGAAGACATGGTAAAAGGTAAACAATTTAACTTAGGGTTAAACCTAAAAGATAAAATTAATATGGTGACCTAAACTTGTCTGAAACATATTTTTTTAGTGTATTTATCCACATACCCATATTATACTCTAAATAATAAATTTTTAGCTATTAAAAACCGAAAATGATTTTATAATAAATTAATATTTCAATGGTTCCTAAGGTGCCCCTCAACTCTCATTTAAAAGTGTACTTATCCTTCTCATAACTTCACACACCCAAAGACATTTGTATCTTCCAACCCATTCACAAATATCCTCCCATCTACAATCACCTAATCTTATAGGCTTTAATTTGATAATAAATTCAACCTATGGTGACATTTTCATCAAATAAAAAGGAAGAACCCGAAAAGAGGTAATTATTTCATCACCACTTTCAAAGTTATTTTCATCTTCTACTTAAAAATTCATTTTTATTTCTATAACAAAATATTAAATAAAGAATCTTCTAAATATTGATATGTTAAAAAAATATGGTACAACCATAATCATTATTCTATCCGCCCTATTAATGACAAAGTCACCACACATGCATATGTATAGCCTACCATCTCCACGTCATGGGGTAGTTTTTATTCAACACAACATTATTTGGATCCGTATAATAATGAGTATGATTAATTTAAATAATTAATTTAATGTGATAATGATTCTGTATATATAATATAACATCTTATTATTAACATGTTTACCATCGATTGAATGATTATGTTTCTCATGCGTACGTACGAATTACGGTCTCCACGACATGATATGATTGATCTTCAACTATCACAATTTTTTATTTTTTTAAAAAATATATATATTGATTAAGTTTTAGATATATTAAATAATATTGATACTATAATAATATGTGTTTATGTGAAAAAATATATGTTGTTTACTTACTTCCATACTATATGATAAGAAAATTGAAACAACGTTCTTGCGTACGTACAGACTAACGTCTCTATGTATGGTATTTCGATTTCATATATCTTTCTATTATAAATTTTTATATTTATAATATATATGATACATAAATCATTTTTTATATTCTTGATGTTTTTATATCATGATCTATGTGATACGATCCTGAATAAAAAGTTAATACAAGTACGATAAAGAAACTATTATTACCAAAATATTACTTTTACATGGAAATTATTATTAAATGGTAATATAAAGTCATAAATGAATCATATGTGATATAATAAATTTTAATATTGTTCTGGTATAACTCAATAACCTAATATGGTCATTATACATGAGGTTAAACATACCCTCGACCAAAGAAAAGAACACAGTAAGGGTTGTTTCTTCAATATCATTATTATCTGAGGTCGTTTATTTGTAAGTATATACTAGGACATATTTATAATATATGTACATGTTTCATTAAATTATTTTAAAAAGTAATCTTTTATGGTATTATTGAAGGGAGACGTTAACTATATCATCATTTTATACATTTTAATGATATATTTTTCAAAATCATTATAATTAATGACTATGTTTTAAAAATGATTTGAAGGATTTATTTACATACACATTACTGTTTTAAATTGTTAATATATTCCCAAAGATTCAAAGTGGTATGCGACACTTTTTAAAAAAAATATCTTTTAAATGACTTCCTTTATAAATTTTGCGACTTTTAAATGATTTTAGGAAAAGGGGCATTGTAGAGACAAACTGCATGATGTACATGAACATTACATTACTTTAGAGAAATAATTAATACATAACAAAAATAGACACCCAAGGACTGTAATAGTTTAGTGTCTTTGGAAACATAGAACATAATCTTCTAATCATGGTGAAATATCTTCAACATCTCCCATAATGATCTTAAACTGCTGTTTTTTTACCTAATACCTTTTTATATCCATGGGAAAAGAAAACATATAATGGGTAAGCTCAAATGCTCAGTAAGGGTAATCATTGAGAAAAGAAAACAAACCATATACATTTTAACATAAAAACAAGAACATAATGTTTAAACATCAAAAATCTTGAGCAATGAAAAAAAACATGGCAGTACGTAAGGCATATATCATAATTTAACACCAATCATGATAAAATAGCATGGGAATAAAACATTTAATTGTTGCAAAAAATTAAGCAAATGATATTATTTCCATAGTAGCTAAGGAATTGCTGCCAAGACCATCATAGTGGACAAAGTCCATTACTGAACCAGGTTTACGTGCCATTCCAGCCTTGTATTACCGAAATAGATTTACTTATCATTCTAGAAATGTTTATCTAATGAGATATAAATCATTACCCAATGACTTTGAGGGAGATATAGGTCCCACCCATCTCATTATTAAATCATTATTATGTGTTCCACAAAATAAACATAAATCATTAATGATAATGCAAAGAATAAAATGGGTTTCACAAACATCATCCCATCATAAAATAATCCATATAAAACAAATGGATATCATTTCATCATAAGAAAAATCAAACCATGTAAATAATATAGGCATTATACTTGAATCATAATCATACTAAATAATGTCATCTTATATGGGAAATAGTTTTGATAAAACACTTGAATTGAATTCTTAAAGAAAATATCTTTTCTTCTTCAAAATCATTTTCTTTTCACAAAATTCCATGTTATTTTAAATGAAAATGATTTTGTTGAAAATAATCATGAAATCTTGTAGAGGAAGCTTCAGGAAAATTAGACATTATGAAACCGTAAAAATCTGTTCATACTGTGTATTTTAAAAAAAATTCTTCTCGTACCTTTGCTGGAAAAGTCAAAAAGTATATCGTATGGTAAAAAAAAGAAAGATTCCTTCCATAATACATAGTAAAAGTCAAAACGGTGTCAGCATGACTTTAAAAATACATGGAAGAATAGTAAAGACTTTATGAAAACATTTTTATAAGACAAAGACATGGAAGATAATTCTAACCCCAAAAAATACATAAGAATAAACAATCTCAGATAAGAATGAGATTGGAATAATTATCCCTTACCTTAGGTCCAATTTCTTCTTTACGTAACTGAAACTTCTGTATAGTGGTTTAAAACATATTAATAACTTGTAACAGAACCATAATAATATTTATGATATCATATATGATTCACTTATGACTTTATATTACCCGTTCTTTTGACAATTCCATGTTAAAGTAGCATTTTAGGAAAAATCACCTCCTTTATCGTATGTGTTTGGACTTTTTTTCTTTATATTATTACTTATGTACTAATTTAATTAATTCAAAAATGTAGAAAGTGATTTATATATAATATATATTCAGTATATAAATATATATTATATATCGATAAATTAAATAAAATACACTGTTCATGGAGACAGTAGGTCGTACGTACGCATGAATGGTGTTTTTGTTTCCTTATTGAATTGAATGGAAGTAAATGAAAAATATATATATAAGTAAATCCAGTAAAATTATTACGTAATACATTTCATGATTTATTATTATATATACTTAGTAATCATTCTTTGAATGGTTAACATGCAGAATGAATCTAATCGCATTGTGGAGACGGTAATCTGTAAGCATGCACGAGTGATGACAGCATTCCCATAATTATTTAATGAAATTGGATTGAATTATGTAATATATCATAATTTATATAATGTTATAATAAGCATATATATTTATTATTTCTGCCATTATACTCATCCAAGAAAGGTGGTTGTGAAAAAACAGATTACACCACAGCATGGAGACGATATTCTGTACGTACGCATGCACAATGATTTTGTTTTCCGTAGGATGGATAGAAGGTGAAATATTGTTGTTTAATATTTATAATAACAAATCAGTATATTATTTATAATTATTTTATTTCGTTATAATGAAACAAAAAAAGAATATCAAGTAGAAGAAGAAATAAATTTGAAAGAATCGGTAAAGGATATTACCTCTTCTTCAACGCGCCTCTTCTAAACCTCCTCTTAGGGAACTAAGGATGGTATTTGAAGAAAAACAGGACCTATTTTTTTGTCAAAAGGGAAGTGGAGAAGAGAAATGGATAGGGTTTGGACGAGCATGAAGGTCTAAAATGTTGGGAAGAGGAGAGAGAGGAGGTTCTCTTTTATAAGAGAGGAGAGGGGCACATTTGGAAGCCACTAAAATTTTAATTTATAATAAACTCTTACACCACCTAAAAACCCCCAAAATGACTCTAATTTGAATATGAGATAATATATGGTTGTAATCTCATCATCCAATAAAATTTAGATAGGTTGGGAATTTATTTTAAACTTATCAACTTGATTTATCTTTATTTAATCAATTTAATTTTATTTGTGGTCATAATATTCTAAATTTTAAATTGTTAAAAATAATTATTTATGTGTTGTGAATTGTCCCTCATTGGATATTTTAGGACATTTTAAACCATATAAATTTCAAATTATAATTTTTTAATTTTTTTTGATTTTTAAAAATTTATTAATTTGTTATTTTTATAAAATAACAAGTGTCAATTTTGACACTAGTTATTTATTGGAATTTAAATAAAATCAAAATAGAGGATATATTAGAACAATAATATTTAATAGATTCATAACATGTTATATTTATCTATAAAATTCGTGTATCACATTAAATAGATCATATAATATTTATTTTAATATTTTTAAAACCATTAAGTTGATATTTCAATGAATAAAATAATTTTTACATCACTATTATATCACCATTAATGTTAATTATTTAATCCCTAAAATTTTTAAATAAATTAAAATGATGTATATAATGTTATTAAATTTATGGAGACTATTTATATTCAATGTTTTATGAAGTTTATCACTAAATTAAAAGTATTACACTTATAAGATATGAGAGAGTGACATGTTGTCACTTTCTTTGGTTTTAATAATAATTAGATCATATTCATGTTCCAAAGTCCATTAAATGAATCTATTCATACCCTTAGGTGATATGGGTTTACATATATTCATATAATAGATTTTTGGTAGGTGTTAGGGTAATTAAATACTCTTATTTTTACCCTTAATTACCTAATTTACCTTTAACTATAATACATAAAATTTACCATAATGACTATTCATAATGTCTCAAAATAAAAGTATCATATTAGCATAATTTAGACATACTAATTCAAAGTATGGAATCCATTTTTTCAAATTCAAAACATAGAAGTTGCAATATTTAATTTAAAATAAATCATGCTGTAGAGAAAACGGGTTTTAAAAGTTAAGACACTGCAAAAGATTGAAATGTTTTTACCAATGAATTCAATGTAAAATTAATGGTATTGAATTGAATTATATTAAATGTTAAAAATATATTCTATTTATACTCTAAATTTATTCAATATTATTATTTAACCATATAAATTATTTTGATGAAAAATGTTGTTTTTAATAAAATTTAACCATATTTTTACTATTCATCAAAATATGAAAGTTAACAGAAAAGTATTAAAAAATCATAAAAAGTTAATTTTTATATCCTTATTGAAATTAATAAGGTTACTTTATCAAATTGAAATTATAAATCTGTGAAAAACTAAATTTGATGTGGGTTCTCCATTAAAATGTTGAAAAACTGCATTTTTTTTAAAAAACTTATTTTACCTGAGAAATTTATTCTCTCTCATACAATGTTATATAATGTTAGAAAGATGAATTATTATTTAATAAAATTCAAAATGTAGTTAATACTATTCATAACAGCTATTTCATAATAATATAGCGTTGTTTAGTGAAACTCGGTATTGCATACAACACACGCTATCGAGTAAGGTCACTCTTGAGTGCAACACAAGCCAAGAATAGATTTTCTGTATACTACAAGCTAATAATGTGTTGCGTACATCAAAATATAATCTTGGTGTAGTGTACAAAAAATGACTTCAACAAAAATAAAAATAAAATTTCTCATAAAATCTTGGGGTGTTACATTCTACCGCCATAAAATGAATTTCTCCCTCAAAATTCATTGGGTTTATAAATTGTTTACTACAGGAAGGTTTCATTCATAAAAACCCACATCATTAAATATAATACTGAAAATTATTTTTAAAAAGTAATGTATGAAATGTAATGGTTACCCAAATTAACACATCACTAGGGTTCCACATAGGATAACATAGTTGAAAACATGGATATGGAAGTGAAATCTATCCATCAAGTTCTGATGGAGAGTGTTAGAGAACATGGCTATGAAAAATCTAACAATCTCAAAGCCATACATTTTTTATGATCTAAGGAACCATTTAATTCATCAGATATGAGGGTTCTAGGAAAATGTTTTTGGTTTTCAAGAACATTTACCTAAAGTTGATGAATTTTTGCGTAATGATAAATACTTACTTGATTTTAGTGTAATATCATCGTTGGTCATACCATGAATAGTTTCCACATCATCTCTTATTTAAAAAAATTAAGTTGAATTTTTCTTTCCTGAAATGTTAGCAGATCAGGCGATAGAATGATAAGTTATTCCATCTGTCTCAAAAAAAAAGTTAGCAAAAGTTATTAAATATAAAAAGTCTATCAATGTTGAGATTAACCGTATATGATTTGAAAAATGGACTTATACTTCAAAAATCACGCCACATAATAAAATTAAACAAATCTCTACAAACCAGAGACTTCATATAGGCCATTGGTATGTGAAAAAGGCATGTCACAATTCGGTTATGGGTTCGATTCCCACATCCTTGTCTGACACGATGGGTTATTGCTCGTCCTACGCATTGTCCTTTTTTTAAACAATACTATTATAACATTTCAGAAATAATATCATAAAGTTATATCATTAAACAATAATATATGATGTATAATTTAATCCTTTCCAATCTTTAGTCTTATCCAAAATACTTCTCTCCAATCTCATAGTATGAAGAAAAATATTACAAGGGAGATCATATACAAAGGATGTGGTTACCATCATTTATACCCCATAAGATATATCTTGTTGGAAACATTCCAAACATGTGAATACCTTAATCATGAATTCTCTTGAAACATGAATTACCATAGAACCTTAGTAAAATCCTGAATTATGTCAAAAGTTAATTATTTCCACAAACAAAAATCCCATATTTTTTATTTACTCAAACCATGATGTCACATTTTCCTTATATCAATCAAGAGCTCATTAATACTATGAAACATATTATTTTCCGTGTATCCCTTCATTTTGAACATATAATCTAGTTTCCAAAAATACCAGAATAACCGTTCATGGTTATCGATACAATTCACCATATACATTCAAATAATTAAAAAAAAAATAGGGTAACAATCCTTAGATTTTTCTTTATTCCATAGTACCATTAAATTTCCTATACAACATGACTCTTGATAAACATAAAATCATTCAACTACATTCTTAAACCATTTACCGAGCTTCATCATTTTATTCCTTAACACTTCTTTCATATCATATATCATTTGTAGTGTCTTCATCATCATCAATATAAATACTACCCATAAGACCATGATAATTCTCTTCATGAGATTTTCCCTTAGGGAATTGGTTTGCATAATGCCAGTTCATTTCAAATGTACAAAATTTAACTATTTTTCATTTCTTAGAAATACCATTATCCTTGTCCATGGTGTTAACCGAAAATTTTCGATTGCAATTACTAAATTTATGTCCTTTTTTCCAGACCCAAAGAATCTTCCAGTTCCTTTGAAACATTCTTCCTAATGCATCTTACCACATGAATTACATGATAAAAATTGATATTTTTTTCCTCTATGATCATTATGAAACTCCATTATTAGCTGAGTAAGGATACATACCAAATTTGAGATTATTTATCATTTTATGATATTGCTAATTATGCATAATAACACTTATTGGACTTCAAAATACCGTTTAATTTGGTTCCCCAAGAATAATATCATTCCATTGTCCATTATATCCTCCATTATCATGAATCTTCCTGTTTCCAGCCATTTTCTATAACCCAAAAAGAACAGTGTGAGAGGAAAAAATCATACTAGGAAAGCAACATAATAAAGGGGATTACTTTCAATCTCTAACATCTTAGGTTTAATCCTAGGTTATTCATGATCATTATCTTAATTATATGATTCTAACCTATACTTTATACCTAACTATACAGACATCCCTAGACATACCATAGAAATATCTCTAAGGATCTCACAAAAGTTTTCACATCCTAGTTTCCAAAGGGTAATAAAACCTCCCGTTGATACCTACTGTAGAGAACCAAAGCTTGATGTACATGGACATTACATTAAATTTACTGAATACTTAATAAATAACAAAAAAGGCACCCAAGGACCGTAATAGTTTAGTGTCTTTGGAAACACTGAACATAATCATCTAATCATGGTGAAATATCTTCATCATCTCCCATAAAGATCCTCCACTTTGGTTTTCATACCTAAACACTTTATTTATATCCTGGGGAAAAGAAAACATATAAAGGGTGAGATAAAATTCTTAGTAAGGGTAATCATGGAGAAAATAAAACAAACCTTATACATTTGAACTTAAATACATGAACGTAAAGATTAAACATCAAAATCATGATCAATGACATAAAACATGGCAGTACGTAAGGCATAGATCATAATGGAACATCAATCATGATAAAATAGCATGGGAATAAAACATGTAATTGAGGAAAACCATTAAAAACATGTTATAATATCGATAGTAGCCAAGGCATTGCTGCTATGACCATCATAGTATACAAAGTCCATTACTGAACCGGGTTTACATGTTGTTCCAGACCTATATTACAAAAACATGTTTATTTCTATTCCAGCCATGTTTATCTCATGAGATGTAAATAATTAACCAATGAATTAGAGAGAGAGAGAGGTACCACCCATCTCATAATGAAATCACTCTTACGTGTACCACAAAAATAAACATAAATCATTCATCATAACAAAATGAATAAAATGGGTTTCATAAACATCATCCCATCATAACATAATCTATATAAAACAGATGGATATCATTTCATCAAAATAAAAATACAACCATGTAAATAATAGATACATTATACAAGAAACATAATCATAATAAATAATGTCATCTTATATGGGTAATATTTTTGATAAAACACTTGAAATGAATTTCTGAGGAAAATATCCTTTCTTCTTCAAAATCATTTTCTTTTCAAAAAAATCCATGTAATTTTAAAATAAAAAGATTTTTCTGAAAATAATTCTGAAATCATGTAGGGGAAGCTTCATGAATATAACACGTTATGAAACCGTAAAAATATGTTCATGCCGTATAAGATAAAAATACATGTTGTTTCTATTTATCCTGAAAAAGTCAAAAAGTACCTCGTATGATAAACAAAAGAATGATTTCATCCATACAACACATTAAAAGTCAAAGAGAGGTAAAAATGTATTTAAACATACATGGAATAATATTAAACACTTTCTGAAAACATTTTTATAAAACACAGACATAGATGATAAAAATAACACTAGTAAATACATACGAATAAACAATCTCGGATAAGAACGAGACTGGAATAATTATCCCTTAAATTAGGTCCAATTTCTTTCGTACATGTCTGAAACTCTTATATAGTGTGTTTAAACATATTATTAACTTGTAAAAACATCATAATAATATTTATGATAGCATATATGATTCACATATAACTTTATATTACCCGTTCTTATGTCAATTCCATGTTAAAGCAACATTTTGTGTAAAATCATTTCATTTATCGTACATGTTTAGACTTTTTATTATTGATATTATTACTAATATCCGGATTTATAAAATTCCAGAATGTAAAATATTATTTATATATTATATATATTCAGAATAAAAATATATATGATACATCGATAAATGGAATTAAATACACATGTCATTAAGACGGTAGGCCGTACATACGCATAAAGGCTATTTTCATTTCCTTATTGAATCGAATGGAAGTAAATTACATATATATATATACATACAGAAATGCAGTAGCATTATAATGTAATATATTTCATGAATACATATTTTTTATTCTTTATAATCATTCTGGAATGGTTAACATAGGGAATGAATCTCATCGCATCTGGAGACGGTAATCTATATGTACGCACGAGCGATGATATCATTCCCATAAATATTGAATGGAATTGGAGCGGATGATATAATATCTAATAATTAGAACAATGTTATAATAAGGATATATAGTTATTATTTACACCATTATACCCATCCAAGTAAGGTGGGGGTGGGAAAATAGATCACACCACAGCGTGGAGACGATATTCCATACATTCTCATGCGCGGTGATTTCATATTCCGTAGGATGGATAGAAGGTTAAATAGGGTTGTTTCATATTTATAATAACATATAATTATATTAGTTATACTTATGTTATTACTTTATAATGAAACAACAAAATAATAGGAAGTAGAAGAAGAAATAAATTTGATTGAATTGGTTAGGGATATTACGTCTTCTTCAACGCGCCTCTCCTAAACCTCCACTTAGGGCACTAATGATGGTCATTGAAGAAAACCATGACCTCTATTATATTTATAGGGAAGTGGATAAGATATATATACAGGGATTTCCTGATAATGATGGATCAAAATTTTGTGAAGAGGAGAGGGAGGAGATTCCCTTTTATAATAGAATAGAGGGACACTTTTGAAATCCTCTAAAATATTAATTTATAATAAACTCAAACCCCACCTAAACACCATAAAAATGACTCAAATACGAAAATGAGATGATATAGGTGTTTAATCTCATTAGTAAATAAAATTTAGACATGTTGGCAATTTATTTTAAACCTCATCAACTTGATTATCCTTATTTAATCTATTTAATTTTATTTGTGGTAATAATATTATAAATTTTAAATTGTTATAAATAATTAGTATGTGTTGTCAATTTTCCATAATTGGATACTTATAACATTTTAGACCATATAAATTTCAATTTATAATATTTAAATATTTATTTGATTTTTAAACAATTTAATAATATGTTATTTTTATAAAATAACAACAGTGTTAATTGTGTCCCTAGTCATTTATTTGAATTTAAATAAAATCCACACCGAGGATATATTAGAACAAAAATATTTAATAGATTTATAACATTTCATATTTTTCTATAAAATTCATGGAGCACATTAAATAGTTCATATAATTTTTATTTTAATATTTTTAGAACATTATATTTGATATTTCAATCAATAAAATAATTTCTACATCATTATTCTGTCACCATTAATGATAATTATTTAATCCCTAAAAATTATAAATAAATTCACATGATGTTTATAACATTATTAGATTTCTGGAGACTATTTATTTTTTATGTTTCTAAATTAAAATTATTACACTTATAAGATATAAGAGAGTGACATGTTGTCACTTTATTTGGTTTTAATAATTATTACATCATTTTCATGGTAAAAAGTCCATGAAATGAATACATTTTGACAAATAGGTGATACGGGTCGACTTTTATTCATCCAATAGATTTTTGGCAGGTGTTAGGTTAATTTTATAATCCTATTTTTACCCTTAATTACCAGATTTACCATTAACTATAGTAAATAAAATCTACCGTAGTTACTATTCATAATTTCTGAAAATAAAAAGTAGCCTATTAACATATTTTGGACCTAATGATTCCAAATATGTAATTCATTTTTACAAATTCAAACCACAAAAGTTTCTGTATTTAATTTAAAATTAATCCCACTATTGAAAAATGAGTTTTAAAAGTTAAAACATTGCAAATGATTGAAATGTTTTACCTATGAATTCAATGTAAAATTAATGATAATGAATTAAATTATATTAAATGGTAAAAATTTATTCTTCTTATACATTTATACCATTAAATATTATAATTTATCCTTATAAATTATCTGGATTTAAAAAATTTGTTTTTAATTAAAATTAAGCATATTTTTACTATTAATCAAAATATGAAGGTTAATAGAACAATATTAAAAAAATATCGAAAGTTAATTTTTGTATCCTTATTGGTATAAATATTTTTATTTTTTCATATTTAACTTTTAAACGTGAATGAATTACTTTTAAAGTGGGTGTGCCATCAAAAGGCCACGAAACTGCATTTAAAAAAAATTATTTTACCCGAAAAATTGATTTTGTTCTCATACCATGTTCTAGAATATGTGTAAGATTAATTATTATGTAAAAAATTTAAATTTCCATTAATACTATTCATAACATCTAGTTCATAGCGAATTTTCATTGTTTAATTAAACTCGGTATAGCATACAACACACGATATCGAGGAAGGTCTCTCTTGCATGCAACACAAGCCATGAATAGTGTTTGTGTATAATGCAAGCTAATATTGTGTTTCGTACAACATAAGAAAATATTGTTGTATTATTAACACAATAAATCAATGAAATTAAAATGAATATTTCTCATAAAATATTAGGGTGTTACAGTAATTTCTGTCAAAGTGTTTAATTGTTTATTTTCAACTATGCCAGCTTTTTTTGGATATTATTTTTGAATTAGGATGATTTAATATTTTTTTTGGTTAATGTAATGAAAATTTGTATGCTAGTTTTAGTAAGTATTTTTATGTTATGTCTGACATTTTTTATATGAGGAAGGTATAAAACATAATAAGTGATGGGCAAGGCATAATATATCCCCTCGATGTATCAGTAGGTATCATTAGAAGAATTAGTGTCATGGCATAAGGCCTTGAGACAATTTAGTAATTTTTAGCATTAGCATGATTCCTTGATTATGTGATCATGATTTATGGCATTTTACATTCCCTCATTATGAAATTAGTTATTAAAAGTGATTATTGGACTAGTAGAATATCCATTTTTATGTTCATATGGTAATGTTTTATTTATTTGTTCCATATTATGTTCATTCTTATGTTTAAAAACATGTTTTTTTCTTAAACATCTTGTCTTATAGTTTTATAGATTCCGTTAAATTATTTACCCTTACTAAGCATATGAGCTAACCCATTTTTTATGTTTTTTTCCAAGATTCCATGAAGTGTATTGTGATTGATATGTTGGGTTAATAAAGGGGAATAATGGAGTTCTAAAAGGATTTTTTATGTTTGGTTTTATAATTGAATGTATAATGTATCATTAATGTATGGAATTTATTTTTCAGTACTTCTAAAATGGTCAGTTTTTCAGAACATTATTCCTTGTAATCATGGCAATGTATTAAAATAATGCACCGACTCTCGGTAACTTGGGTTGGTGCATTACAGTTGGTATCAAAGGAAGTTTAGTAAAAATCCTGGAAATAGATTAAGATAAACTCTGATTAAGAATCATTACCCAAATACTGACATTGATAATTAGTATATAAGAACATCCAAAAAATTGATAATGTAGATATTATTTGTATTTTCCATGAAATACATCCCTATCTAGATACTACAAGTGGATGTAGTTTTAAAATATATATACCTAGGAGTGAAAACTTTGATAAGGTGTTTCTGGCATGGCCTAGGGTATCCTGGTACATGACATCGGGCCATACTATTCACCTAGTTTGACACTACTCTGGGATATACATAGGATAACTTACATTTTCTTGACAAACCACTACGAATGATTTATAAGTAAATATATATGGAAAGTAACCATTTTAATGATAATGATACTAGATGTATGAAAATCATCAGTTAATGTTGATAATTTTTCTATTTTTTATGTTATCAATTATGATATGATTTAATCTAGTGTATTTCATCATTTAGAAATGGAGTAGTATAACAACCTAGACCTGAACAGCTACCTAAAAAGTGAGATACAGGTTGGGTGTTACTACCATAGGAACACCTCCCTGAACTCCAAGGGATGTCAGCTAACAGTGAGGGTATGATAGGTATAGTGGGGAGGCTATACCCTCTCAGAGGAAAATAATTGTACTTGTTTGAGAATTAATTTATAACATGTAACTCATATAAACGACTCAGTAGATTTAAACAAGACCCCCATAATAGAATCATATCTAATATCAACTAATAGAGGAAGAACTATAAAAACAAGTGGAGTGAAAGGGTAATATAAAAACATGTTGATCACCACCTGTAACTAATAAATAAACCAAACATGCATCTGTAACATGTAAATATGTAAAATGGGTCCAATTGATAACTAACATTTTATATAATAAACTAAGTGATCACATTGATATATTAAAGAATTAAAAACATGGTAAAATCCATATATGAACGATATCATGGTCCATTCCATCTCTATTCACCATCAAATGCAGTCCAACACCTAAAGATGTCACTTTTTCTGCACGTAAATCCACAAAGTCTACACATTCCCCAAAGGGCCCATGAAGGGTATGAAATGACTCACAGTAGGTTACCCCCCAACGGTTCATAGTTAATATAAGTGTTTAATTAGGAATTCATTTTAAAGGAAAAAAGTAAACAACAAGATGCAGAAATAAACATAAACTCCATTAGTGCTTTAAATCCACCAGGAAGTGTCACATGCTTCAGAAAAGCTGGAATATCTGTCACGTAACATAGCACCGTGTGCCTCATAACACATCATTTTATAATTACCATCGTCCCGAAGAAATTCCCAAATGGTTGTAACCCAGATAAATTTCTATGTATGTCTTCAATAAGTAACCAATGATACAATGATTTTTACCCTCAAATAATGTAACCAGAGGGCAATGATGTCTACCCTCAAATAACGGCGAGCCTCTTCAGAAAACCCGATAGCCTCAAATATATCGCATGAAGTCTCCTCACCTTCCACGTGGCTACCTAAGGCATGAAACCCCAAAACCAATAGTACCAAAACCATAACTAACTGGTGGAATCTACCCACATGAGTGTCCAATACCACCACATCACAGATTCTATCCTTGTTCACACTACTCAATGTTCCAGGTGAGCGGTAACAACCAAAATAAGTTCCCAAGGAAAAACATATCTGACACCATGTTCCCATGAAACCATGTTGCTCCTGGATAATGGCCTGACCATCCTAGTAACCTAGAAAATGCCCAAACTATTAGTCACATTTCCTCAAAATTATGTCTATGATGCCAAATTCCGTGGTCAGAACCACACAATATTACCCAGAACAAGACCAACCTGTGATCAGTTTAACACAACAATACCCAGGCCATGCCCGACATAACTTGATGGTTCCAGAATATGCAACATCACACATCACAAATATATAATAAAAAGAATTATTTTAAACAGGCAATACAAAATAAATTGTTGAATTTCACTAGCTATGTGTTGTCTCAAACCGACACAATTGTCTTGGTAGCCTCTAACAATTCATATCACCAATTAACAAATTAAACCTATAAGATTAATCAAAACAAATAATTTTAACTCATTTTTGCATACCTAAAAAAATTCCCCAATTGTGAAACAGGCCATTACCTATCCCTTGTAAATCAAAAAAGGTAAAAGGTCATAATAAAAGGCATCCCATAGGTCTAATAAGCTATGTAATATGCCATAACAGATAAAACATGGTCTTGCTCAGTACCTGATATTTTTCTAAAAAGACGCACCCCCTAATTTTCCATGAAAACAAAAAACTATATATTTACCACCTTCATGAGACTCGTAGATGTAGTCACGTCTGCTATCAAACTCCAATTTGAATCCCATCATCATAGATCTATGTTTCTGTCAAATCCCAGCAATTCTGATTGGATGGAATCTGTAGCATGTGAGGCAAGGATACAAGAATGATATAGAGTGTGCGGGATTATAATTTCTTATGTGATCCTGAATCAACTAAAAGATTGAAGAATAGAATTTTTATAGAGAATATAGGGTAAGGTATGTAGTTATGTATTTTAGAATGAGATTTTTCCGAAGTTGGGAAGTAAGAAGATCTTTTATTAAATAATATGTGACACTATTTCATTTATGTGAATAAAAATAATAACACACGATGTGTATAAGGTAAAAAACATCATGTAATGGCCATGTCAATTCCCAGACTTAAATGGAGTTAGCCACATTGCTTGGATGCGCCAAATGGGTCAGCACACGGCTATAACTAAGACAATATGTGGTAAATAAAAATACACGGCGTGTCCTGCAACCCTACATACACTGTAGTAGAAAATTCACACACAATCATCGCATGAAATGCAATTTGTTAGCCCATGGATAATACATTCATAACCCATACACTATGTTTACTTGGGAGTACACGGAATATAATCCGGAAATTTTCTGAACATCCCAGATTCTCTCAATTTTCTAGGAAACAATTCAAAAATTAAAATAGAGTATGGATTTTGAATCATTGTAAAAACTCGGGTTCTTACAATCTCTCCACCTTATCATAGCTCATTCCCAAGCTATCAAATGAAACCCGAATATGGCACCGAACATACCACTCCAACCAATTTAACATGTACTACCCAAATCTTAAGGGTTCTGGCTAAAATCTTCAAGGGGATCCCCATCATGGGAATTTTCTAACTCGGTCTCAACCCTACAAAACTAAAATCTAGAAAAGGATCACTAGACTTTTTCTGAACCCATGGTCTTCTCGTGACACAAAATCATGCATGTTCCTCATTGGTGCTCCCATTTCATTTCTGACACCCAAACGTATCCCGCACTGAAATGGTTTCCACCTCGATGAAGTCCTTCATCCCTTGGATGCTCAAAACGAAACTTGTTCCTAGCACATCATGTTACTGGAATCCTTGATGCCCCAATTCCCACGACACATCAAATAACACATATCCCGGATTCCCACAAGTCCACACATCTCATATATATATATATATATATATATATATATATATATATATATATCCCACACCTGATATGGAGACATTCCCATTGACCAACATCTAGTCAGTCCACATAAATCTTGTGCCCCTTGTGCACTCAAAGCCTACATGCTCCAACAAAAAATTCCAAAACAGGTTAAAACAAATATATCTCTAACATACTTGTGTTTTACCTCTAAAAAACATCGGCTCACCAGCCTTATCATCCTCTGGTAGCTCTATGACATGCACCTGGCCTGAAATACGACTTCATAATGCATGAATGCACTACAGTGCTGCTCCAGACACCAGCCATAGACCCCTCAGTTGGGAGCAACTGTCTCTATAGTGTCCTCCATGGTTAGTTGAAACTCAGCTACCCTATCCTGGTACTTGACCTAAACCAACTTCAGATTCCATGGTTTTTCCTTGTCTCAGATTACTGACTATCTAAGAAGGTCTTCTCCTAAACCAGTCAATATTCCTAACCTGTCCACATTTCTAGAACTCCTTTGGTGGAGTATCACAGTGAGTCCTAGAAATCCCTTTCTATCCATACTGAATGAAAGTCAATAAATAACTTCTACGGGGTGGTCTAGATGTGTCCTTCACCTAAATGTTGTGTAGGAAGTCATCAAGTCCACACCTCCTGATATCCAAACCATCACCTGATATTGTCGCCCGACCAACATGGGGCATATCCATTTGGTTTCCTTCCCCTATGAGTACCTGATTCACCACCTCTGAGAATGATCCCAGCCTAGCGATATTTACCTAGATATAAATGGCATGTTGTAATCTTTCCCCAAATCACCTTACTCACGTTGATTCATCGCTTACCATACCAGGTGCAAGGCGAGACAACTTAGTAAACATAGTTCCATAGTCTATGACGAACATGTCTCGCTGCTGAAGGCTTAAGAAATCCTCATCTCTCTCTACGCTTATTGTATATGGGTAAAATTGCTTAATGAACCATTCATATAATTCAACTCAAGCCATTACTTTGTGCCTATGAGCCTGAACGTGCACATACCACCAATGCATATCGAGTCCTCCCAGCATGTACGTCCCCGACTTGACCCTCCGCCCTGGAGGCTTCTCGAGCTGATCTAAGATCATATGCATGATCCATAATGAGTTATTTGCTTCTTGTGGACCACCCTCACCCTAAAAAAGTGGTGGGTGCTACGATTTGAACTCCAACTTCAGATACACCCTAGATGTCCCTTTACCATGTGCACCTCAGTCGATCCCTAGAAATACACATACTTGGGTAGTCTGGAGTTTATCGACAAAACATGGCCCGAACGCTGCCAAAACCATATGACGCCCTGCCTGCACTTTATCAAGAACCTGATCATGTTTATGAGTTGGTACCTTCAGCTGATGCTCTACCTTCCCTTTAGGATTCTAAACCTAATCATAATCCTGCGGCACCGTACCATCTCCAACCTGATGGTCCATCTATGTCATCTAAGAGAAACCCGTTGTAGGATCAAAATAACAATGTAGATGCTCAATAAATAAGGGGGGGGGGTGAATTGTACACTTTAAAATTTTACTTAAACAAGGAAATATATAAGTTTAAAAAATTCAAACTAAGAAAATTCATAACACCTCTAACTCCAATTGAAATATTTAGACAATGTATGATGTTACAAACATCTAGTTCTATACACTTGCTTAAATCTAGAAATTAATTCTGAAAAACAGATTCCAGAAATATGGATCCAGAAAATGAATCTTTACCAATGTTTACAATATGAGATTCTACCATAAAGTGTATAGAATCTGACTAAGTCAGAGTACAAGTGTATGGAAATATATGAAGGTTATACTTTCCTTACAATACAAAATGAAGTGGAAAAATTTTAAATAAGATCAAGTAACAAGATATAAATCTTTTAACCCAAAGAGAAGGGTATCCAACAACCTTGGATAAAGGTCCCTTTATTTATACTTTCATGCATTTCTGTCTTACCCACACCAGGGTAAGCCCTCGATACGAAGATCAGAGTCTCTTTCTTGTTATCCCCTCAAGACCTCAACATCAAGGTAGTTGTAACCTCTGTCTTCCACAGCAAGGAAGACCTTGAACATCAAGGTAGTTGGCACCTCTATCTTCCTATCCTTGGAATCCCTTGAATGTAATCACCGAAATTCGGAGTCACATGTAGAAATTTGAAAAATTAGTTCATTAAGCACAAGGAATGAGAATATTCTCTCTCTAGAAATCACCTTAACAGTGTGTGGTCTCTAGAGTGATCAACTTGTTGTAGATGTGTGTGTAGAGTTATTTCAAATGAGATACTATTTATAGGCTCAGTTGGAACAGTTGGATCGCTCCTCCAATGGTCATATTTTCCTTAAATTTCAGAGGGACACGTACACGTGTCACAAAACCAACGGTTAGTTAGAAACAGAATGGATGACATCATTTTATAACAAAAAATGTGTAACTAAAAGCATGTCATCATTTTTAAATGAAACAATTATAAGTATAATCAAGCCTGAAGTTATTAAAGTAAGAAAATAAATATTCAGAGTGTAACCAAAATGGAATTTGGAGTCTCCAATAAAGAGATATTCAGATTCTGTTTTGTAGGAATTCGGAACCTAAATTCTATAGAAATCTGGAGTCTGAATTTCTATAGTAATTCGGAGGCTGGTTTCACTAGAATTCAGAACCTGAACATATAGGGTTTGAAGAAAAACTCGTAGAAGTTCAGAGTCGAACTATTACAAGTTTGGAGTCGAAATTGGTAAAATTTCAGAGTCTAACTTAGTAAAAGTTAGGAGTCATACTCATTGAACTTTGGAGTCAAACTCATAGATGTTTGGAGTTCAGACTTTGGAGTAGAACTATATGAGAGTTCGTATCCAAAAGTCATATTTGAACTATATGAGATTTCATATCCAGAATTCGGAATGGAACATCATTAGAGTACATATCCAGAATTAGGAATGGAACTTCATTGGAGTTCATATCCAGAATTCTAAATAGAACTTCATTACAGTTCCTATCCATAATTCGGAATGGAACTTCATTACAGTTTATATCCATAATTCAGATCCTTAGTCAAAATTCATTATATCTAAGTATTATATGATTCCAAGGTTTTAGGTATGAATCCAATTTTTATATTTAAGGGAAATATTGATATGTATAATAAAATATAGGTTTGGGTAAATTTACTTATGGAAAGAAATTTTCCATAGAGATGTAAAATAAAATATTGATTTGCTTATGTATAAGGTGTTTGTGATTTTCAAAACAAGTAGTAATAGAATAGTCATAATGGAAACCTTATTGACCCTACAATCTCCCCCTATTTGGAAAGCACAAACATCCTTACAAAAAAATAAATACAAGAACTTTGAAAAATTTTATTAGTCTTTAAAATTAAAACTTATCTCCCTTTATTCATGGATGATAGTGAATACAACTAACTCCCCCTTAGTCATAGGAACTATAATGATTGTATTCTATATTTTCGTAGTGGATTTTTCATTATCATGGAAATGAAAAACCTCGTGATGAGGAACTCCCCTTAATTTAAGGATATCTTCACATAGAAAATTTTCCTTCTCCATTATAAATTTTCCTTATCCCCCTTTGAGTAGTTCTTTTTCCTTCTCCCCCTTTGTGAATTTCAAAAAGAATTTATGGGAATGGAAAAGAAATTAATTACCTGAAACACTAGTATATAATAGCTCAAGATACAACCAACCAGAAATTTCATTAGATTTAAAATGATTTTTTACATGGGAAATCAAAAGAAACAAAAGATTGGATTTGACTATTTGTCATACTTTTCCTTAGTAATAAGCTTCTTCAACAAGAGTTTCAGGTTCTTCAAGTCTTTTTGATCCTCCTCAGCTTGTTTCTCCAAAGATGTGATCCTATCTTATTGAGCTTTCAACACCTCGGCCTGAGCCTTCATGGCCTCTTCCACCATCTTCACTAACTAATCCTGCTTTACATGTTTTTCATGGAGTTCAATCCATAGATCTCTATCCCTTTTAAAATTTTGAGCACGACAATTAACCTTATCATTCAATTCCTTAACTTGTGGATTCCGAGAACTTTGATCAATGATCAAATCTTATTGAAGATTCTTACGCTTGGTATCCATGGTATCAAAATCATCTTTAACGTCATTCTGAAAATAATCAAACTCATCCATGTATTCTTCAACTTTATTCGACCACAATGTGATTTTGCTACAAGATTTCTTATGGACATCGCAATTGATAAGGAAATTTATATGATCTGCTCAATCTTCACACACTTATCCATCATCATAGATAAGGATTATGACTTCTGATTCAGACTATGTTGCATCTTCTAGCATCTGGAGTCTATGGTGGGAAATATCGAAATTGTATCCAACAACTTCTTCAATGATTCAACAACAAAGTCATGTACCTATGCTGATGATTCTAAATCAGTGTCCTTGCATGGAGATTGTTCTTCTTCAATTTGCACCAGCTTCCTTTTATAAGAACCACAAACCTCCTTCTTTCTTATAACTGCTTTTTTTGGGGTATCCAAAAGCACTTGCTTCCCCTTATCAGCCTTCAGAATGGGTTCCTCATTAGGATATTCTTCCTTGGATTCAGAAATTTGAAGAATCTTATCTTCATCTGGTTTATCCTTTTGTACTCCTTCTTCAAGAAAATTATTCACATAGCTTTCTTCCTCATCATATAATTCATTATCTTCTCCCGAATATCATCTACTTTTTCTTCTTCCTCAACTCCCTTTCTCGGAGTGACTAACTTTGATGATTAAGAATTTTCTTGATAATCTTGCACTTGTTTGATTGTGTCATTTAGATCAGCACTTCCTTCTTCTTATTCTTCTTCTTCCTCTAATACTTATTCTTCCACTTCTTCATCATCGGTTTTTTCTACTTCCTCAACAACCTCTTTACCCACAGACTTTTCCGGAGTGGACTACCTCTTCCCGGGAGTCTCTGGTAATGTTTGAATATCAAAAGTTTCCGGAATAGGAATTTTTTAGAGGCTACTTAAGTATATCTCAATAGAGATTGTACAAGATCAGCTTCAAACAAATTTTTCATCATCTTTTTCCCTTTTTCTTGTTTTTCTAACTCATCACCTGCTCTCTCTCTTTTAAGGCTTTTGCCTCAGTAGGGTCCATTTTGAACTGTGGATCCCCTTATTTTATCATCTCCTTGACTTTCCTCCACTTAGCAGCCACCTCATCCGGATATGCATTCTATTTTTCAGTTTGGGTGGTGCGGATTGAGTTTCCTTAGATTTGGGGGTATTGTCTTCAGCAATCACTTCCATAAACTTGCTCTTCTTAGTAACTTTCTTCACTGGCTCATATTTTTCCACATTTTCTGGAATGATTTCAACCTCTTCCTATGGAAAACTATAAAACACTCATCTTTCCTTAGAAAAATCCATATTCATTCTTTTCAACGTATCATCACTGACAAGCATAAGATTGCAATTCTAAGCATTAGACTTGTATGCAATATTGAAATAATCTAGACACCGAACTATCAGATTTGATATTAAGGCAGGATATATGATGATATGAGCTCTTGAATATCCTTCCTTTATATTCTTGATTTTCATAATGTCATGCCTCATCAGATTTATTTTTCATAGATTCACAAAGAATTCTAAAAAATATATATCATTTTTCTTCAGTGTATCTTTATCACCCTTTCTCGGAACCAAGAAGCCTTTTACCCAAAGCTGAATAATAATATTATTTGGAGATAGGTGGGAAATTGTTGCTGTCTTGACATCAGCATATCCAAGACATTGTAAGGCCTTAACCTTAACAAAACTACCTTGAGCATCTGGGAGTTTGTGTGAACAAAATTAAGCTTCTCTTTCGTAAGCCATCCCTACTAAGCTTCCTTCCTTGGTGTAAGTATGTTTGTAGGTCTTTCTATAAGACTTGAAAGAAAACTATTATCTTCCATATTCCTAAAATAAAACATATCGATTCATAGAATTCGACATGTAACTCCAGATAGACCAGATCTTGATCACTTGTCTGGGAAACACATGCATCTTCCCAACCATTCCACATGATGTTCTTGGAGATGATAGAATCATACATGTAAAAATTAGGATGGACCAATATTTCTATGTACACATTCCATTTTGAAATTGTCTTTGAGGTATACATATCTTGATAAGTAGCTTCAACATACATTCAGAATGAAGAGATCATGAAGAATTCGGAATGACCTTTATCAAGTGATGTAGAGCTTCGACACGCTGGAGCTTGAAATCGATGTGGGACAACAAAAGGGGGTTCCCTTTATATAGGTGAAGGAGCTGACCTTTGAACTTCAAAAAACAATCTACCAGTTGAGAATTTTTATAATCCGATCTGACTGTTGAAATCAAATCCGTAAGGAAATCTTGAGTCTGATATTTTGAGGGTTTAAGAAAAACAATCAGATTTGAGAAGAAATGAAAAAAAAATTATATGGTGAACAAAAAAATTACTAGTAACTAAAGAAATTACTACGAAAACTTGAGTTTGGAAAACATACCTTTCAGATTAGCTAGGATTTGTATTCGTAATAGGTAAAATTCTTCTTGAAGAACATCTAACTACAAAAAACTCATTATGAAAAACTCACTATGAAAAATATGTGTATGAACATTCCCA
Source organism: Viscum album (assembly GCA_963277665.1). Classification (NCBI taxonomy): domain Eukaryota; kingdom Viridiplantae; phylum Streptophyta; class Magnoliopsida; order Santalales; family Viscaceae; genus Viscum; species Viscum album. The sequence goes on along the minus strand of OY728132.1, from coordinate 2,013,723,790 downwards.
TTAAGAAAATTCTCATTATGAAAATTATCATTACGAAAATTATCATTACCAAAATTTTCACTACAAAAACATCATTACAAAAAAAAATTATAAAAATTTGAAAAATTGACTACTAAAATTTTGGTTTCAAATATTTGAAAAACCAACTACGAAAATTTTGGTTATGCTAACAAGAAAACTAACTCCCCCTATGAAAAAGTGTTTATTTCTATAAGGAGAATTGTTCAACAAATTGATAATGATGAAGAATTACCTCACGGTTATCATTCCTAACTTTTGTTTAATGTATTCAAATCTATCGAAGGGTAATGATTTTGTGAAAATATCAGCAAGTTGATCTCGCATTCCGAGAAACTGAAGAATGTTATCTCCTTTTAGTGTGTGATCCCTTTGAAAATGATGCCTAATATCTATGTGTATTGAACGAGAGTGATGTGAAGGGTTTTTAATAAGGTAAATGGAACTTGTGTTGTCACACAAAATTTGAGTCTTAGTAAAACTGAAGCCATAATATGTGAGTGTGTTTGGTATCCACAAAACATGAGAACAACAACTTCCAGCTGCTACATATTCAGATTTAGTAGTGGAGAGTGCTACTGAGTGTTGCTTAAAGCAAGACCAAGAAACTAATGAATCACATAAGAAATGACAATTCCGGATCTACTTTTTCTATCCATTTTACACCCACCAAAGTCATCATCTGAAAAACATTTTATGATAAAATCATTTCCAGAAGTATAGAATAGTCATAAATACATGGTTCCCTTTAAGTAGCGAAAAATTATTTTCAATGCCTTTAAATGAGATTCCTTATGATTGGGTTTATATCTTGCACATAAGCATACCGAAAACATTAATTCTGGTCAACTAGCTGTCAAGTATAGTAGGATTCCTATCATACCTCTAAATGATGTTTGATCTACTTGTTTCCCAGCATCATCACGATCAAGTGTGTTTGAGGTACCAATGGGAGTACTTATACTCTTAGTGTTTTCATACCCATTTATTTTAAGAAGATCATTAATATACTTATGTTGGGATATGTATATTTTTTCTGGTTTTTGAGAAATTTGGAAACCAAGGAAAAATGTTAACTCACCAATCATACTTATTTCAAAATCAGATTTCATTAGATCTGCAAAGGTATCTGTTAGTGATTGATAATTTGAAACAAATACGATGTCATCAATATATATTTAAACAATCAAACCATTTTTCTTATCTTTCTTTATAAGAATGGTTGGAACTACATTTCCCTTAAAATAGTTATATTGAAGCAAAAATCATGTAAGTCTATTATACCAGGTTTGTGGGGCTTGTTTAAGACTACACAATGCTTTGGTAAGTCTAAAAACACGATCGGGATGTTTTGTATCTTCAATTCCAGGAGGTTGTTCAAAAATACTTCCTCTTAGACATAACCATTATGAAAATAACATTTCACATCCATTTGAAAAAGTTTAAAATTGACGAATGCTGCAATGGAAAGTAAGATACTAATAGATTCAAGTCAAGCTACTGAAGCATAGGTTTATTTATAGTCTATTCCCTCTGGATAATTATATCCTTTAGAAACTAGTTAATATTTATTTCTAACATTCACTCCATTTTCATCACACTTATTTCTAAAGACTCACTTTACTCAAATAACAGATGTTTCTTTAGGTATTTCAACCAAGGTCCATGCATGATTCATTTAGAATTCATTTAGTTCATCTTGCAATGCTTTTATCCAATCATTATCACCTAAAGCTTTATCAGTGCTTTTTGGTTCCAATTCGGAAAGGAATGCTAGATGTTCTAATTCTTTTCTTAAGGACCATTCTAGTCCTTACAAGTTTATTGAAATCACCAATGATACTATCACTGGGATGATTCTTTAGAAACACCTGACTTGGGTTTTGTAAAACTTTTTCATTAACATATGGTAGGAAATCATCTGGGGTAAATGTCTCAGAAGAAGCTTCTTGAACATCTGCCTTATCAGAAGGATCTTCTATAGAAGTTTGATAATCAGTTTTTGAAAACACATCTGAGGATGCAGGTTGGGATTGTTTAATAACAAAAGGATCAGTTTCATAAAATTTTACATGTACTATTTCTTCAATATTACAAGTGTTTTTTTGAAAAATCTATAAGCCTTAGAAGTTTTGGAATAACCCAAAAAATTCCTTCATCATATTTTGGTGTGATTTTTTGTAAGTTATCTTTAGTATTAAGGATGAATACTTTGCAACCAAAAACCATGAAGTAGGAATGTCTTGGTTTTCTACCATTCCAAAACTCGTAATGAGTTTTATTAATAAAATGTCTAATCAAAACACAATTTATAGTATACCAAGAATTACATACAGCTTCAGCAGAAAAATGTTTTCGTATAGAATATTCACTCAACATGCTTCTAGTTATCTCTTGCAGAAATCTGTTTCTTCTTTCAACAACACCATTTTTTAGGTGTTCTGGGTGCTGAAAAGTTGTGAGTAATACGTTTTCTACTACAAAAGCTTCAAAATCAGAATTTTGAAATTCTCCTCCATGATCTATATGAATAGTTTTCAAAGGATGGTTTTTATCATTTTTAACTTGGGCTATAAAGCTTTTGAAATAAGAAAAAGTATCAGACTTTTTTTTATAGAAAATAGACCCATGTAAATCTAGTGTAATCAGAAACTAGAAAAAACAAATGATATTTTCCTCATATTCTTCCAGTTTGTGTTGGACCAAAAAGATCCATGTGAACCAACTGTAATTCATCTATTGTTGAGACTTCCCAGATTGATTTAAAACTAGATTTATGTTTCTTTCCATATTTACAAGGATCACATACTTTTGAAGAATCAAATCTACGCTTCGGTAGATCCTTAACTAGTTTCTTTATAGAGAGTTTACATATGTTTCTAAGGTTACAATGACCTAGCCTTCTATACCATAACCAAGAATGATCTTCCATTGCACTTATTCAAGGTATGATTGGATCTTATGGTCTTCTAAGTTCAAAGTGTAAACATTCTCTTGCATGTGGGCAGAAATAATAAACTCTTCCTTGGAATTGTGTACTAAGCACTTATCATTCGTAAAGTTCACAAGGGATCCTTTATCACATAATTGACTTATGCTAATGTGGTTGTTCTTATGAACCTTAAAAAATAAAACATTTGAAATCAATGTTTTACCAAGAAGAACAACCTATACCAACAATTTCTCCCTGAGAATTATCTTTGAAAGTTACTTTTCATCCTTTCATTTTGATAATATTTTAAAAATAGATTTTCTTAATAGTAATGTGTCGGGAACATCCACTATCCATGTACCATGTATTTCTGTTGGTACTTCCTTTATCTTCATGAAAATAAGAAAAAAATTAGACTTTCGGAATCCAAAGTTGTTTGGATCTGAGATTTTCAGATAACAATATTTTGGATACCCACATCTTTTTAGAAAAATAAGCCTTATGAAATCCTAAAGATTTGGTTTTTTTAAGGACCAATTATTTTCCCAGTGACCACCAAATTGACACTTGGTACAAAATGGGGCACTTCTAGGAACAAAATAATTGTTACTAAAAGTTGGATTTCCATGGGTATAACAAAATCCAGATTTGTTTCTTAATGGTTTTATTTGTGAATACATCTTATTAAAATTTTCTTTACCTAAGGTAAAGTTCGACAAACACTTATTTAAGGAAAATATTTCAGATTTGTGTTTTATAACCAAGTTTTTATCGTCAAAATCATTAGATTTGGAACTAGATCTTTGCTCGAAAAAACTTTTCATAGAAAGTACTTTTTCTAGATATTTAGAATGTTTATTCTTCTCATAATTTACTTCCTCGAGATTTTTTGAAATACTTATTAAATACGCATTTTTCTTATCAAGATCATTAGAAAGATCAGATATTTATTTAATAAGAATACTATTCCTAGAGTTTTCCTTATCATGATTTTATTGAGTTTTGAATTTTCAATCTCAAAAAAGTCAGAAAACCTAGAAACTTTTTCCTAGGTAGGTAAAGTATTTTCTTCATCATAAGAAGATTCTTCATACGAAGAGTTATAATATTTACTATCATTAGAATTTAAAGAAATATTTGTCAATGATTCATCATTGTGTACCTTAGCCATAAAGCAATGATTTTTAATGGGTAATCTGGCTATGAGACCATGATTATTGTTTCTTGAGGATTCATAATCAGAAGATCAATTTGAAGAGTCACCACCACTGGCACTCCATGTGTTGTTTGATTTCAAAACATTCTTAGCTTTGGACTTGTAATACTTCATCCAGTTCCTTTTAGAATGACTCTCTTTTCTTTCTTTGTTCTTGATCATAGAGAAATGAGGTCTTATGTGTCCACTTCTCTTGAATTCATCAAATGTGACTTATGAATATTTCATATCATACCTATCCTTCTCTGAATACATGGATTGGAAATTTCTTTGACCAGCTATCTTGTTCATCATTCGAGCAAGATTAGATAACTCAATCTCTGAGACTTCACCCTCACCAGATTCGGATTGGATAATATCTTTCTTAGACTTGGATCTAGTTACTCCCTAAGGAGTCTTATCTTTCATGTGATTTGATGCTGTAGTAAAAGCAACAGTACCATTCTCATTCTTCTTCATGATGTTGTCAGCAGCTCTCTTCATCCTTATTTCATGTTGGAGAAGAGTTTCGAACAGATCATCTAAGGAAATTTGAGTAACCTTCCAATTCTCATCAATAGTTATTTTCTTTGATTCCCACTCATTGGGAATAATATCAATAATTTTTTTGACTAGAGATTCATCATCCAGACCTTTCTCTCCCATATATTGTAGACTATTCATGATAGTCCTAAACCTTTGTTGTACATTACATATGGGTTCTCTATATGGAAAATTGAAACCATGATAATCAGCTCTAAGCAAAGCTCTTCTTGTCTCAATCACTTTAGATGTACCAAAATGCGTAACTTCATGTTTCTTCTATATTCAGTTAGCTGTTTCCTAAGAGGAAATTTGTATATATATATTCCTAGTCATTGAACATAGTAGAATATTGCGTACCTTATAGTTTAATTGATAATCATGCATATCTTGGTTGGTGAAAGCACTAACTTCCTTATCATGAATTTGATAACCTCTAGTAAGCATAAAAAAAATTTCAACTCTAGTATTGATAACGAAAGTCTTCATTCGATCTCTAAAATACTCATAATCATTTCCATAAAAAATTGGTGGTCTTGTAGGATTTATGTTGTCGATAGAACCAACACTGATTCTTGACATCATAAAAAATAATTCTACACAAAGACATGTTAATAACAAAAGTTCAGATTCGAGGGACTAAGCAATAAAAATATAGAACAATGAAAAATTGATAATGGAAAACTTATATGTGAGTATAAGTATTTCAGAAACCTTCTCTAATACCAATTGTAGGATCAAAATAACAATTTAGATTCTCAATAAACAAGAGGGGTGGGGGGGTGAATTGTACACTTTAAAAATTTTCTTAAACAAGGAAATATCTACGTTTAACAATGTTAAACTAAGAAAATTCACAACACCTCTAACTCCAATTGAAATATTTAGACAAAGTATGAAGTTACAAACATATAGTTCTATTCACTTTCTTAAATCTGGAATGTAATTATGAAAAACAGATTCCAGAAATATGGACCCGGAAAATGAAACTTAACCAATGTTTACAATATGAGATTCTACCTTAAAGAGTATAGAATCTATCTATGTCAGAGTACAAGTGTAAGGAAACATAACTAAGGGTATACATTCCGTACAACACAAAATGTAGTGGAAAAATTTGTATCAAGAACAGGTAACAAGATATAAATCTTTTAACGCAAAGAGAAGGGTATCCAGCAACCTTGGATAAAGGTACCTTGATTTATACTTTCAATCATGTCTATCTTACCCACACACGGGTAATCCCTCGATACGAATATCAGAGTCTCGGTCTTGCTATCCCCTCGAGACCCCAACATAAAGGTAGTTGGAACCACTGTCTTCTACAGCAAGGAAACCCTCGAACTTCAAGGTAGTTGGCATCTCTATCTTCCTATCCTTGGAATCCATCAAATGTAATCACCAACATTCGTAGTCGCACGAAGAAATATGAACAAGTAGTTCATTACGCACAAGGAATGAAAATATTCTCTCTCTAGAAATCACTTTAAAAATGTGTGGTATCTAGAGTGATCAACTTGTTGTAGATGTGTGTGTAGAGCTCTTCCAGATGAGATCCTATTTATAGGCTCGGTTGGAACGGTCGGCTCCCTCCTCCAACTGTCATATTTTCCGTAAATTTCGGAGGGACCTGTACACATGTCACTGAACCAACGGTTAGTTAGAAACATAATAGACGACATCGTTTTATAACAAAACATGTTTAACTGAAATCACGACATCATTTTTTAATGAAACAAGTATAAGTATAAGAAAACCTGAAGTTTGGAATGTAACCAAATAAAAATTCAGAGTCTAACCAAAATAGAATTCAAAGTTTATAATAAAGAGATATTCGGATTTTGTTTTGTAGGAATTCAGAACCTGAACTCTATAGAAATATGGAGTCTGAATTTCTAAGGAAATTCAGAGCATGGTTTCACTAGAATTCAGAACCTAAACTTACAGAGTTTGGAGTCAAACTCGTAGAAGTTCGGAGACTAACTAGTACAAGTTCAGAGTCGAACATGGTAAAAGTTCGAAGTCGAACTTATTAAAAGTTCAGAGTCAAACTCATATAAGTTCGAAGTCTTACTCTTAGAAGTTTAGTGTTAAAAATTTAGAGTAGAACTATATGAGAGTTCATATCCAGAATTCGAAGTCGAACTATATGAGAGTTCGTATCCATAATTCGGAATGGAACATCATTAGAGTTTGTATCAAGAATTTGAAATGGATCTTCATTGGAGTTCGTATACAAAATTCGGAATAAAACATCATTATAGTTCCTATCCAGAATTTGGAATGGAACTTCATTATAGTTCATATATAGAATTCAGACCCTAAAACAAAAATCTTCATATCTTAGTATTATATTATTCTGAGGATTTTGGTATGAATCCGATTTTTATATTTATGAGAAATATTGATATGTATAAGGTAATATATGTTAGTGTAAATTTCCTTAAGGAAAGAAATTTTCCTTGGAGAAGTAAAATAAAATATTGATTTTCTTAAATATAAGGTGTTTGAGATTTTCAAAACAAGAAGGAATGGAAAAGTCATAAGGAAATCCTTATTGACTCAGCACCTATTGAATACCATAAATTGTCAGAAAACCCACATACATAACAATAAATAAATATATAATGCTGATAAGGTATAAAGTAAAAGGAATAACATAAATAGTACCCTTACTCTACCCCACTGCAACCATACCCCATGACATCCAAGACTCATTTCCTCCTTGACCTTCCTTAATAGAGAGAAGTATCAAAAGTACCACAGGCCATGCCCATCCTGACAACCAACATTGCCTCAAACTGATGACATAGTCGCCCAATGAAAGGCATGATAACTCTATCAATATGCATGATCTAATGAGTAATAAGGACCATATGTTTCAGTATCTAAATCCAAATTTTAGAAGGGAAATATTCTCACACATATTCTAATAATATGATGAAATAGTATCATGTGTTAATAAGATATGAAAGGAATTATATATGTCCTATGTAATTGAAGGGAATAAAGAAAAGAAGTGGATGGAAGTGAAAAATTTGGATAATTGGATGAAGGGAATGTAATATGTTTTTTACATGTGATACCCATGGAATGAATCACCTTGGGAAGTGCTTGAAAGCAATGAGTGTTTTTTATATGTGTGGAGAAAAAGGACAGCAATTTTGGGATTTAAATGGTAAGAAAAAGGTTTCAAATTTAAAGTGTTTCATCTGCAAGGAGTTGAGAAAATAGGCAAATCAATTTCCCAATCATTAGAGTATAACTCAAATGATGCTATTGTATAATAATAAGGTTATGATTCTACCATAGATGAATAGGAATTATTTGTGTTCTTATGTTTTTATTAAATAATTGTGTCATTTTAGTATTGTATAAATGCTGTACAAGTTTTAAGAATTATAATGTAAATAAGGATTGTACTACAGTACTATTTTTTTGAGGATTTGATAAAATATGGCTCTATGAAAAGTGACTCAATAGAAATTTCCACTTTTTGGAAAATAAATGGTTGAAGGAAAGATAAACCTTAATATGGTTTTGATAACATGGTAGTGATTTTGGAATAAGATATGATTGATTTTGATAAATTATATTATATATTCTTGACTACCATTAAACTATTTAATGGGTTGTTTATTAAATCATTGTTAAAGATTACTACAGTTTTGGATTTAAAGAGTATATCTAGTATTCAGTGTTTTATAAAAGGAATAATGAAGTGAATACCTATTCAAATAAGGTTTTATTGTCACGACACGCCTTCACCAAAAGGAGGGAAGGATCGGCAGATTTCCAGGACCTTCCTTCTTTAAGTTGAAGGAGAGATAATGACCCTCGAAACTCGCCTTCAATAGGTCCTGGAGTGGTGACTAGCACCAAGGGTATAGAAATTTCTCACAAATGGAAGGCATTACCCTTTTTATTTTATAGGATCGAGAGATAAGGAGAAGAAAACCCAACAACACCAATGTAGAAAGAAAAGTAAAGCCAAAAGTAAACCATTTCCACATGCATGTTTCAAAAGTAAAAGCCACAAAGTGAAAAAGGTGACTACAAGGATAGTACCAAAGAGGAAAAGAAAACAACAACTGTAATTGCTCCAAAGGTCCGAGCTAGTAAGGTCATGCGTGATCCCCGAAGTCCTCCTGGAAACCTGAGTGCAGTTTTATATATGTAGGGTGAGCATACAAGTACACTCAGTAGGGAAAACCAAAGACTCTCGTGCACAAGTGGGGGAATGTACTAAAGTCCCGTGAGAAAAGGAGTAAACCAAACACCTATCAAGGTAAACTAACCACCCCAGGCCTCACCAAGGCACACTACCCAAATAACGCAAGTCAATTAATATATATATAATAAGATCACATCGATGTTTGGGTACCCCGCGCCACTTTCCCACTGGTTATTGAGACATCCTACGCATCAGACCAATCCCGCCATTCTCACCGCAGTCCCACTGCCACACCCACCCGCACACACGTGGGACACAACCACACGCAGTCCCACTGCCAAAATCCCTCTCGCACACACCTGGGCCACAACCGTCACACGTAACCACGCCTGCAAACATCTAGGCCAAAACAACCACCACCATGCCCGAAGACACCTGGGCTAGAAAATACACTACCATGCCCGAAAACACCTGGGCCTCATCCCGAAGACACTTGGGAAACCACCTGCCGCACACACCTGGCCAACCACCTCACTACCCAGCCCAAAGGTTCTTGGGCTAATAATGGACTTTATGCCATCATAGCCTGCCTGGAGATACTTGGGCTATCCGGGAATGGGAGCAGAAAAGGAGCTAATAACCAGCCACTAAGAATAGTGTTGGGAAAAACACCCTCCCCCATGAAATGGGGTTGTTCGGAACTAAGTGATCCACTTGGGTGGGGCGCGAATAAGAAACACAAATCTACAGATATATATATATATATATATATATATATATATGTGTGTGTGTAACAAGCACTCACCCAAAGCTAGGTTTTTCTTCAGATAGCCTACAGATCACAACAACACTCAAGTCTGAGTCACGACTCACGCTAACAACCAATTTGTCCCCTTTCTTATTTCACGTTCAGTAATAATGTTTACGTTTAAGCACTACTGGGTAACTAGTAAGCATAGGCATAATTCCAGGAAAGTAAACAGTCAAACAACAACCAAAACGTCCACACCCGGTTCTCAACAACAGAGGATTCCCTCCCAATTCGTGATATAAACAAGTAACCACCCAGATTTAAAACTCATAACCAACGAATCCATAACAACAGGATATCACATCCCCACTATCACACGACCATCGAGGGTATAAATGAACAGGGGATCCCATCCCCTCCCACATTTCCAGCAATCGGCCCGAAAGGAAAACAACCAACTACCACAACCAACACAAGCAGGGCCTTGCAGGTATTTTCAGATTTAAATGACTTAACACACTCCATGATTCAAATTCCGTGTGTTCCAACCGGGAGTTATCGCAGAAGGGTTGATCCTGGTGATTTCAATTTATTCAGCCGGATATACATGATTATCCAATTCACTTTTCACAGCAGGAGTTTACAACCACAAACAAGCCATTTAAAACATCAGCAGGGTTCATTAGTGCACAAACAACGACCACCAACGATCTCGATTTTTAGGAGGCATAAGCCATCACAACTCAACAAGATGGTCATAGAAGAAAAAAAATCAAAATATAAAACACCATCAATGATCACATCCCCCCCTCTTTCTTTATAGAATTCGTTCATTATCTTTAATTAGGTCTGGTTAACCCAATCCTTCAGTATCAAAAGCACACCCACCCCCGCATGATACACAAAAGAGAAAGGAAAGTGAGAAATTCCATACCTATTGATATATGATCGACGTTTAGGCCGGGCCGCGGAACATTACGGGTAATGATGCGCCCGATGCAGCAGAAGCTGTTTGTGAAAACCACGATTGAGAAAAGAGAAACCACGGTTAACCCTTAGTTTATAAGAGCCGGGGATGGTTGAGGTGAAAACACAAAACCGCGTAAGGCACGGGGGGGGGGGGGGGTCGTGGGTTGACCACCCGGCTCCACTCGTCACAAATAGGGGTCGGGTGGTTTAAGCCGACTCATGAATTGATTAAGTATTTAATTAAAGCTCTTATGCGCGTTACGGGTCTTAAAAACATGCTTAAATGAGTCAGAATATGGTTTAAAACCCTATTTGCGCAAAGTAGAGCTACTGGAAACAACTTGACAGGGCCGGGTGTCACCGATCGGTCTCACCGATCGGTCGTGTCGATTGGTCACACCGATCGGTCCTACCGATTGGTCTCACCGATCGGTCCCTCCGATCGGTCCTTCCGATCGGTCTCACCGATCAGTCTCACCAAGACGCCACTCCTTTAGAACCTGGATTTTGGAAAACGGAAGGACCAAGAGAGTCTGGGTTATCACATCAGATACCTATCAAACTATTCTCATCCTCTAGAATTTAAACAACCCAGAAGGGAAGGGTGGGTCCAAGCAACCACCGCGAAAGATACCTCTCAATAGTGAACCTCATCGTTAACTAAGAACACCTTCCTGTCACGAACCAAGCAACATACCATGCCGAACCGCCCTGGCATGTGGGTTAGGGAGTCTCCTCCCCCATGTCAAGATATTATCCGCTTTGGGCGGCACTGACTCGCCCGCACGGGTTTAATCGCATCCACCTTAATGCGTCTTGATTAGGGGTTGGGTTCTCTCTTTCCCCATAGCCGGGGCTTTTCACACACAAGCAGAGGAAGAAAACCAGTACATTTCATACCCAAAAGACAAAACATTCTATCAGAATAGGTACAACAAGGAACAAAACTTAAAACAAATCTGGGTACTGGGTACACATCTGTGCTTCCCTCTCCCACGTACTCTCCTCAAGCCCAACATGTCTCCACAACACGCGAACCAAGGGAATGGTTCGCCCGCGAAGTACCTTTTCCTTGCGATCCTCGATCACCAGTAGTCTCTCCATAATGGTCACGTCATCCTCGATGTCCAGCTCACCCCAATCAAGGATGTTTGAATCGTCGTGGAGATACCGATGGAGCTGGGACACATGAAAGACATCATGTATCCTTAGTAGCGGCAGTGGCAACGCTAGCTGGTAAGCCACTTCGCCGACCCGCCGCAACACTTGAAAGGGTCCTATGAATCCGGGAGAAAGCTTACTCCCTTTGCCGAACCTCCGCTACCCACGCTGAGGGGAGACCTTTAAGAACACGTGGTCCCCATCCTCAAACTCCAAGGGCCTCCTCCTGGTATCAGCATACGACTTCTGTCGGTCCTGGGCCGCCTTCATCCTTTCCCGTATGAGCTGAACCTTCTCTGTCGTGTTATGCACCACCTGCGGACCAAGGATGCCTGCCTCTCCTACTTCGGTCCAACACATAGGCGAACGACATGGCCTCCCATACAAAGCTTCAAACGGGGCCATTCCAATGGTACAGTGGTAGCTATTGTTGTAGGAAAACTCTACCAGAGGCAAGTATTGCACCCACGATCCTCCTGAGTCCAGAACACATGCTCACAGCATATCCTCCAAGGTCTGGATGGTGCGCTCTATTTGTCCATCCATCTGGGGATGGAAAGCAGTGCTAAGGTGTAACTGGGTGCCAAACGCATTCTGAAATCCTCTCCAGACTCGTGAGGTAAACCGTGCATCCCTATCAGAGACTATAGACCTTGGGACTCCATGCAACCACACCATCTCATCCACATACTTTCATTCCAAAGCATCCATAGCACTCGACTACCTGATCTCCAGAAAGTGAGACGATTTCGTCAACCTGTCCATTACCACCCAGATGGCGTCGTACCCTCCTTGGGCCTTGGGTAGTCCCATGACGAAATCCATTGAGATGTCATCCCACTTCCACTCAGGGACATCTAGGGGCTATAGTAGGTCGCCTGGAACTCCGTGTTCAACCTTCACTTGCTGACACACTAGGCACTTGGCCACAAACTCTACCACTGCTCGCTTAACTCCGGGCCACCAAAACTGCCTCTTCAAACCCTGGTACATCTTGGAAACTCCTGGGTGTACCTCTAGGGGTGAGTTTTGGAACTCACTGAGAACCTTGCCGCGCATCGCCCCCGGGAAAAACAACCTTTTGTGGAAAAGCATCCGGTTATGACCATCCTCTGTCCATCCTTCTGGAGCATTGCCCTGGTCATCTTGGTCATGAATCACTTCACACTCTAGGTCTCCCCACTGAGACTCCTCCACTTGCTGAAACAGGGATGAATGCATTGTCATATGATATAGGCAGCCTCTGCTGCTATCCATATTTGCATCTAGGTGTAAGACAGCCAACTCTTCCATTTCCTTCCAGGCGTCCGCCGACTCTCGAACCGCATCCTTCTGTGTCCTCCTACTCAAGGGATCGGTCACCACATTGACCTTGCCCTCAGTATAAGAGATCTCAAAGTCGTAATCCTGGAGGAACTCCACCCATCTCCGCTATCGCAAGTTTAAGTCTCGCTGGGAGAAGATATACCTCAAGCTTTTGTGATCCATGAAGACCACAAAGCGTTCCCCGATGAGGTAGTTCCGCTATAACTTTAGTGCAAAAACGACCGCTGCGAGCTCTAGGTCGTGAGTGGTTTAATTACGCTCATGGGAACATAGCTGCCTGGACCCATAAGAGATCACCCCTTGTCGCTACATCAACACGCATCCCAGGCCCTGTCCCAAAGCATCACATAATACTTCATAGGCCACCCCTTCTTCTGGTAATCTCATCACTGGGGCACTGACCAACTTCTACTTCAGATAGCTGAAGGCTCACTGGCACTACTCACTCCATACGAAAGCCTGGTCCTTCTTGGTCAGAGCCGTCAAACGAGCTACTACTCGGGAGATGTTGGGTACGAATATCCGGTAGTAACCCGCCAGCCTGAGGAAACATCGGACTTCTGCCACATTATTGGGTGTTGCCCAAGAAACAACTGCCTCAACCATTGATGGGTCAACCGCTACCCCCTTCTCAGACACCATGTGCCCGAGGAAGTGCACTTCTCGTGTCCAGAACTTGCATTTTGACAACTTCCCATAGAGCTGGTGCTGTTAGAGGACCTCCAAAACTGTCCTCAGGTGCTCTGCATGGTCCTCCTCTGATCTAGAGTTGACCATGATGTCGTCGATGAACACAACCATGAACCGACCCGGGTACTCCCGGAAGATGGAGTTCATAATCCCAATGAACACAGCCGGGGCGTTCGTAACACCGAAGGGAATGACTACAAACTCGAAGTGTCCTTACCTGCACCTGAATGCTGTCTTCAGGATGTCGCTCTCTTTCACCCTCAGCTGGTGGTACCTAGACCGCATGTCGATCTTATAGAACCATCCTGCCCCTTTTCGCTGGTCAAAAAGATCATCTATTCTTGGAAGAGGGTAGCGATTCTTGTTCGTCACCTGATTCAACCTCCTGTAGTCTATGCACAACCTAAGACCACCATCTGACTTCTTTGCAAAGAAGACCGGAGCACCCCACGATGATGAACTCAGACGAACATAATCCCTCTTCATCAGATCGTCAATCTATATCTGTAACTCTCGCAGCTCCGAAGGTGCCATCCGGAAAGAAGCCATCGAGATTGGACGAGCGTCGGGCTTCAGGTCTATCCCAAACTCGATATCACGTCGAGGGGGTAGAGTCGTCACCTCCTAATAAAAGATGTCCATAAACTCACAGAAGATCTTTGGCACATCCACCAATTCAACATCTACTGATTCCACTATCAGCTCGGTCAACAAGGAGAGGAGAGGTTCCTCTCTCCTGTTTCCCTTCGGAGATCTCCGCTCGCCAGTGAAGGTAACACGCCGGCTGTCCAAGTCTGAGAACACCACCCTTCTTAAAAAATATTCAATGACGGCGCACACCGAAAATAGCCAATCGATGCCTAGGATGACATCGTATGGATGAATCTGTAGCCGAAGAAGATCCCTAACCGACTGATGCGGCCCTATCATCAGTCTACATCCCCGAAAAACGAACAACAAGTCAGTCTGACTTCCAACTGGTGTTCTCAACACCAGGGGCACTGGAAGTCTCTCGGCATCTAGACCCAAGGCATGGGATAGACTAGGTGCAACGAAGGGGTGTGAAGCTCTGGTATCGAACAAAGAATAAGCAAGAGAGCTAAACAGACTGATCGTACCTCGAACAACCTCTGGCCCTGCTAGAACTGCTGCCTCTGCAGCATGCAACTATCCACGCCCAGCTCCCCTGACCCTCAGCTGTCGGCCACCTCCCAGACCACACCCTAGTCAAGGTCCCTGTGGAGCGCCCTGTGGTCGCCCTCCTCCTACGTCTGCCCCCGGAGGAGTGGGAGCTCGCTGTCCATGCTGGTGCTGCTGGAAAGGTTTGGCTGGAAGCTGCTGCTGGGGCGGGTGCTGGAGATGACTTCCACTACTGTACTACACCCGGTCGGGGCACTGACTCCGGAGATGCCCAGGGCTCCCACAGATGAAGCACCGCGGTCCTGGGCCCATAGGAAAAGGGCGAGGTCCAGGGGATCGAAACTGAAACTGATGCGGCCTGCTCCCTGCGGGTCAAAACCTAGAGGGTCCTGACGCTGGAGGCCTGGTGCTGACGGCTTTCCCCTTTGATGGTCCCAGCTGGATCCCCCCTCACGACACTCCCCCTAGAGCATGCATCCGCGCCACCACATCGGCCTTCTTTTGGACCTCCAAGTACATCGGTAGGGTAAAGGGGGTAACAACATACTGTAGGGAGGGTCGGAGTGCCTCCTCTAAACGTCTTGCCCGAGAGTCCTCGTCGGGAATGTGGTCCGGAGCAAAATGTAGGAGTTCCTTGAACTTGATCCCTAGCTCTCTCACGGACATACTCCCCTGCTGGAGGCAGAGTAGTTCCTGCCTCTTTTCTGCCTTCATCGTTGAGGAGAGGAATTCCGCCCGGAAATCCTTCTCGAAATCCACCCAAGCCACCTCAGACTCTCTCCTGTCCCCCAGGTAAAGCATCCACCACCGACGTGCCGCTCCCCGCATCTGGCTAACGGCCAGAAGAACCCAGTACTCGGTCGGGGCCCGAATCAGGCCAATGGCTATAACTAGCTCCTCTAGCCAGCCTTACATATTCATGTCGGAGGTGTTGCCCTCATACTTATCGAGGGCATGTCGCTGGAAGGCTCGAAGAGTCTTCTTCCACTGGTATTCCTCTTCCTCTCCATCAGCTCTCTACCGATTGGCCAAAGTAGTCTCCGGGGCCTCGATCGCCTGTACCACACGTGGTCTCCTTCCAGGTTCCATAGCTGCAAGGTAAACAAGGAATGACAAAGCTCAAGTAGTGCATAATATCGTCCTTAAAACTTCTTAAAATTTAATTTATTCTTAATTCCAAAGACATCCCAGAAACACAAGAACACAAGTCATTATAATGTATGTACCTTTCCTAGGGTCTCTACCCTGCAATCAGTGTTTCCTCACTTGGTCGTTCGGTAGGTCCAGAGTCCTTGCATCGGATCACGGGGCCCCTAAAATCCCGGGTCATAGCCGGTCTTCCCTGGCCTAATTCACGCTCCAAGGTCACCCAACACTGTTGACTTACCATCCCATGCAATACTCACTATGCCTAACTCTAGACTCTATCCTATCTCTCAACCATCTCCTCTGATAAAATTCTATGACGACCCGCCTTCACCAAAAGGAGGTAAGGGTCAGCAAATTTCCAGGACCTTCCTTCTTTAAGTTGAAGGAGAGATAATGACCCCCGAATCCCGCCTTCAATAGGTCCCGAAGTGGCGACTAGCACCAAGGGTATAGAAATTTCTCACCAATGAAAGTAATTACCATTTTTATTTTATAGGATCGAGAGATAAGGAGAAGAAAACCCAAAAACACCAAGGCAGAAATAAAAGTAAAGCCAAAAGTAAACCATTTCCACATGCATGTTTCAAAAGTAAAATCCACAAAGTGCAAAAGGTTACTACAATGTAAGTACCAAAGAGGAAAAGAAAACAACAACTGCAACTGCTCCAAAGGTCCGAGCTAGTAAGGTCCTGCGTGATCCCCGAAGTCCTCCTGAAAACCTGAGAGTAGTTTTATATACGTAGGGTGAGCATACAAGTACACTCAGTAGGGAAAACCAAAGATTCTCATGCACAAGTGGGGGAACGTACTAAAGTCCCGTGAGAAAAGGATTAAACCAAACACCTATCAAGGTAAACTATCCACCGCAGGCCTCACCAAGGCACACTCACCAAATAACGCAAGTCAAGTAATATATATATAATAAGAGAACATCGATGTTTGGGTACCCCACGCCACATTCCCACTGGTTATTGAGACATCCTACGCATCGGACCAATCCCGCAATTCTCACCGCAATCCCACTACCACACCCGCCCGCACACACCTAGGCCAAAACCACACGCAGTCCCACTGCCGAAATCCCGCCCGCACACACCTGGGCCAAAACTGTCACATGTAACCACACCTGTAAACACCTTGGCCAAAACAACCACCACCACGCCTGAAGACACCTGGGCTAGAAAATACACTGCCATGCCTGAAAACACCTGGGCCTCATCCCGATGACACTTGGGAAACCACCTGCCGCACACACCTGGCCAACCACCACACTACCCAGCCCGAAGGTTCTTGGGCTAATAATGGACTTCAGGCCATCACAGCCTGCCCGAAGATACTTGGGATCTCTGGGAAAGGGAGCATAAAAGGAGCTAATAACCAGCCACTAAGAATAGTGTTGGAAAAAACACTCTCCCCCATGAAATGGGGGTGTTCGGCACTAAGTGCTCAACTTGGGTGGGACGCGAATAAGAAACACAAAACTACAGATATATATATAGGTAACAAGAACTCACCCAAAGCTAGGTTTTTCTTCAGACAGCCTACAGATCACAAGAACACTCGAGTCCGAGTCACGACTCACGCTAACAACCCATTTGTCCCCTTTCTTATTTCACGTTCAGTAATAATGTTTATGTTTAAGCACTAATGGGCAACTAGTAGGCATAGGCATAAGTCCAGGAAAGTAAACAGTCAGACAACAACCAAAACGTCCACAACCGGTTCTCAACAACAGAGGATTCCACCCCAATTCGTGATATAAACAAGTAACCGCCCACATTTAAAACTCACAACCAACGAATCCATACCAACATGAGATCCCATCCCCACTTTCACACGACCACCGAGGGTATAAAATAACAGGGGATCCCATCCCCTCCCACATTTCCAGCAATCGGTTCGAAAGGAAAACAACCAACTACCACCACCAACACAAGCAGGGCCTTGCAGGTATTTTCAGATTTAAACGACTTAACACACTCCATGATTCAAATTCCATGTGTTCTAACCGGGAGTTATCATAGAAGGGTTGATCCTTGTGCTTTAAATTTATTCAGCCAGATATACGTGATTAACCAATTCACTTTTCACAGAAGGAGTTTACAACCACAAACAAGCCATTTAAAACAACAGCAGGGTTCATTAGTGCACAAAAAACGACCACAAATGGCCTTGATTTTCAGGAGGCATAAGCCAGCCCAAATTAGCATGATGTTCATAGAAGAAACAACATCAAAATATATAACACCATCAACGATCACATCCCCCCCTCCTTCTTTATAGAATTCGTTCATTATCTTTAATTAGGTCTGGTTTACCCAATCCTTCAGAATCAAAAGCACGCCCACCCCGCATGATACACAAAAGATAGAGGCAAAGGAGAAATTCCCTACCTGTTGATAGATGATCGACGTTTTGGACGGGGCGCAGAACTTTACGGATAACGATTCGCCCGATGCACCAGAAGCTGTTTGTGAAAATCCACAATCGAGAAAAGAGAAACCATGGCTAACCCTTAGTTTATAAGAGTCAGGGACGGTTGAGGTGAAAATGCGAAACCGCGTAAGGTGCGGGGGGGGGGGGGGTCATGGGTTGACCACGCGGCTCCACTCGTTACAAAAAGGGGTCAAGTGGTTTAAGACGACTCATGAATTGATTAAGTATTTAATTAAAGCTCTTATGCACGTTACGGGTCTTAAAAACACCCTTAAACGAGTCAGAATAGGGTTTAAAACCCTATTTGCGCAAAGGAGTGCTACTAGAAACAACTTGACAAGGTCAGGTGTCGCCGATCGGTTTCACCGATCGGTCTCCCCGATCGGTCTCACTGATCGGTCCCGTCGATCGGTCTCACCGATTGGTACCTCTGACCGGTCTCACTGATTGGTCCCTCCGATCGGTCTCACCGATCGGTCTCGCCGATCGGTCTCACCGACGGGTCTCACCGATCGGTCTCACCGAGACACCACTCCTTTAGAACCCAGATTTTGGCAAAGGGAAGGACCAAGAGAGTCTGGGTCATCACATTTATGGTGATTCATATTTTTACCATGTTTTAATAGAATAGATGATAAAGGTACTCACATGTTCTTATGTGATAAAATATATCTTCATTATTTTATGTTGACCTTCCTAATATATTTATGGACTGTGAGTTTGGAAAAATGTATTTTTGATAAGTCTAAAGGTTGGAATTTATTAAGTAGAACAATTGATATTTTGTTTGAGGTTAATGTGAAATATATTTATTACATTGACCTAACCTTTTGGTTTTCAGTAAATATTTAGAGGATTAAGGGAATACCTGTGTTGTTTTTGAATTATCAAATCTGCAATAAGTATAGAAAATTCATATTTGAACGTTCATTTCCTAGTGTATGGGTTGAAGTGAAAATTCATTGAAACACTACCAAATAATGAGAATATGATTATGAAATGTAATGAAATCAAATTTATTTAATTCAGTTTTTATCATGATTGTAAATTAATCCCTACACTTAAAAAAATAAAGTATATAAAAAACAGTGTTATCCTAATACCACGTGTTTTGTTGAATCGATGATACATTAAATCATTATAGTTTGATGGCTTTGAGGAGCTCAATTTAAATTTTACTATTCAATTGTTTGTGATTGATGACCTCAATAACTCCGTATATAAATTTACCTTTTACCTTTAATTATGATTCTCAAATTACCTCCAATGTTCTCCTATTCTAAATAATAATTAGTTGGTCACTTTTTCATTTCTCATTCCCTTTTATTAATACTAAATTTTATTAACCCTATTTCTGATGTCAGTTTTCCACAAAGGTATTTTATATTTTCAAAATTATATTTTAAAATACTAATTTCAAATTGGAAGGACACAATTTATGGAAATTGGAGAGAATGTAACACCCAATGAATTAATAGTATGTTTTCTCTTTAAAATAATTCAATAGATTGCGCTACACGCAACAATAAGTGCATGTGTATCACCACCTATCAAACTAGCCATTTAGAAAGAGGTTATGAGTAGTATTAACAACACTTTTAATTATATATATATATATATATTATAATCTATACATTCATCTTTCATGTTTCTTAGACATAATTTAATGACGAATTCAATTTTTCATATAAAACCAGTAATTTTCAAAAAATGTTGTTTTCACCTTTTAATGGAGAACCCTTTTTAAATACATTATTTGACTATTTTATATATTAAATTTAATTTAATTAACTTTTTTATTAGATGGGGGATGTAAAAAATTATTTTGGATAAATTTTCAATGCTTTTATGATAACTTTCTTATTTTGAGAAATAATATAAAATATTAAACTTTAATTGAAAATATATTTTTAAATAAAAATATTTTATAGTGTTAAATTATATATTTAAATGGTTTTTAAGTGTAATTAGATTATATTATTTCCAATAAATCCAATTTTGGTCATTGAAAGTAATTTTACAACTATATTGGACTTAAACACATATCGATCTTTTGATAGTTTTTAATTCAAAAAACATTCTTTCTAGTTTTGATAATTAGAGTTTTTTTAAATTTATTTATAAAAATTCTATGGTATTAATTTTGGAAAATAGACACCATTTTTGAATTTGGAATATCAAAATTATGTTTGGATTTATTTTTGTTACATTTCAGAAAACATTCAATTTTTTATGAATAGTGAAGAACACTATGTAATTATTTGAAATAGAATTTTTATTTAAAGAAATATTTTTAATTTAAATTTATTTTAAAGTGAGAATAGATATATAATACAAATATTTTTCCAATTTAATTTATTAAAGTCATTTTATAATAATATTAGATGTATAAAATTTTGATGAACTTTTTACCGCCTTTTACCCAGATTCTAGTTACATTTACTAATTTGCATAAAACATAATTTTACAACTTTTGTGAAATGATTTTAAAAAATCTGAGAGACGCGGTTGACATTAGTAAGTAAAATTAGGTTCAAAAGGATGAAAATTATTTTTGGTGAAAGGTAACTTTTGAATTTTATTTTCCATGGTTGAAAGTAAATAAGGTTATTAAAGGTACAAATGATATTAAAATTACCCTAACACATGTCCTAATTTTATTGGATAAGTGTATATAGACCAAAATCATCGTGAGGGAAAAAAATGTTTTTTTTGATACACTTAGATTAGATTAGTTCATTTCTTATATTTTGTTTAATGAAGAGTTAAAAGTGTTAAATTCTAATTTTAATAACAAATGAATTTTTTATATAGGGTTATACATAGGATAAATTAGACTATAAATAATCATTATAAGGATAACGAAATTTCATACATCACGGTTATTTATTTATAATTGTTACACATTAAATAATTAAATATATTTATGACACAATGATTATTAAATAATTACCTTATTAATGAATGAATAAAATGACTGATATTATAAATATTAAAATAAATTTAAATTGAGACTTTTGAGGAATTACACTAATATTATAAGTTAATATGACATGTTAGTGTTTATTAAATGAGTTTTATTTGAATTATAAATGTTTTTAGTACTTCAAAAAAACCATACACTAAATAGCGTCAATGTTGACCTAAATGAGTTTTAAAAACATACTATTTAATTAAATTATATAATAGTCCTAAAAATAAAAAGATAAAAAAATGACTTATATAGTGATTTATATGTCATTAATGAACATATTTAGGTTCTATTGGATTTTTACAGTAATTTCATTAACCATGTGTTATAATAATACATTAAGACATGGTAAAAGTTAAACTATTTAACAAAGGGTTAAACCTAAAATATAAGGTTAATATGGTGACATAAAGTTATCTAAAACAAAAATTTTAAGGGTATATAGAAACATAACATCTTTATCCTTGAAATAAATTTATTTAGAGCTATTATAATCCGAAGATGAATTTATAATAAATTAATATTTCAAGGATTTAATAAAGTGCCCCTTACCTCTATTATAAAAGGATGCTTCCCCATCTCTTAACTTCACACCTCCAATTCCACTTGGCTCGGCCAATTCCTGCTTAAATATAATCCAAAATACCCTCATTTAAACTTATAGGCCTTAATTTGATTATAAATTCAATCTATATAGTCTTTTTGGTTAAATCAAAAGTAAGCTCCCAAAGAAGAGGTAATTATTACATCACCTATCTCAATGTTTCATTCTTCTTATACATCCAATTTATTTGTTAATTCTTTACTAAAATAATATTTACAGTATATTATACCTACTTAAATATTAATATTAATATGGTATAACTATATTAATTATTCATTCCATCCTATGAATGAGAATGTCACCATACGTGCGTATGTATGGATTACCGTCTCCACGTCGTGGTGTAGTTTTTTATTCAACACTACATTACACGTATGGGTATACTAATGGGTATAATTAATGTAAATAATGAATTTGAAAAGATAATTATTCTGTATTTTTAATATAACATCCAATTAAATAATATTTTACCAATGATAGAATGATATTATTGCTCGTGCATACGTACGAATTACCCTCTACACAACGAGATGAGACTCATCTTCAAAAATCACCATTCAAGATTTTTTAAAAAAATACATATATTAATTATGTATGAGATATATGAAATAATATTTCAACAGAAATAATATATATTTATGTAGATAAATATATTTCGTTTACTTACATTCATTCTATACGATAAGAGACCTGAAACAATGTTCAAGTGTTTGTACGGACTGTCGTCTCCATGAACGATGGTTCCATTTCATATATCCATCTAGTGTAAATATTTATATTCTGAATATATATGATATATAAATCATGTATTATATTGTAGATGTATTTAAATAATAATCTATGTGATATGATCAAAAATAACATGTTAAAACATGTACGACAAAGAAAGCGATTATTTCATGAAATGATACATTAACATGGAAATTATTATTAAATGGGTTGTATAAAATAAAAAATAAAAAATAAATAATATCATAAATATTAATATGGTTATATTATACTTTAATAACATACTATGGTCAATATACACGAGGTTAAACGTACAATTGACTAAAGGAATGTTCAAGGTACAAGTTATTTCCTCAATCTCATTATTACCCTAGATTGTTTATATGGAAGTATCTACTAGGACAGATTTATCATATATGAACATGATTCATTAATATGATTTAAAAATGAATATTTTATTGTTTTATAGAAGGTAATCTTTCACTAGATCATCATTTTAAATGTTTTTAATGATTTATTTTTCTAAATACTTTTAGTTAATGTCCATGCTTTCAAAATGATTTTAAGGATTTATTTATGTGGACATGATATTTTTAATGTTTTAATTTAATTCAAAAGTTTAAAAGTGTTTCGGTACACATTGATTCAAAAATATCTTTTATATTAATTCATTTATAAATTGGGTGTCATTTAATTGCTTTCATGAAAAGAGATGTTTCTCTTAAATAGTTTTGTTGATTATTTTCAGCTATATCACGATTATATATTTGATATTGTACTTGATTGAGGTTGATTTAATATAATATAATATTATATATTGTATTTAATTATTTAAGATATTCTTGACTACAAATATGTTATTTTTATACCATTCATGGTTTATGGTGATAGTATTAGCATTTTGTATTCTATTTTTAGTATGAGTGTTTATGTTATGTTTCACCCTATTTTATATGAGTAATTAATTGGACTTAATAAGTGATGGGTGGGGTCCTATATTTCCCCTAGATGCATAGAAAGGTCTCAGGACACAAATTAGCTTCTTGGAAGAAGGCCTTGAAATTTATTTATTGGTAGTCTTGGAATGAGTCCTCGACTACGTGGTTATGTTGTTCGGTATTATGCATTCCCTCATTATGAAATTAGTTATTACATGGTATTATTTGAATATTAGAATATCCATGTTCATTTTTATATAGTAGTGATTGAATTATTTTTCCCATTTTGTGATCATGATTATTTTTAAAATGCTTTTTTTATTACACATCATGCCTTAAAAGTTTATAGCTTCCACTAAATTATTTACCCATACTGAGCATCAAAGTTCACCCATTTCTTATGTTTTGTATTCCCCAAATTCTAATAAGTGTATTGTTATTGGTATTCACAGTTAATCTAGGGTAATAATGGAATTATTAATGGATTTTTATGTTTGAATGATTAATATGACGTTCGTTTATATATTCTATTTTGAAGGACTGCTAAATTGATCAGTCCTTAGGGACATGATTCCTCGTAATCATGATAATGTATTTAAATAATGCACCAAATTTTTGTAACTATGGTCAGGACGTTACACCCTATTTGGTTGTTTTTCATTCATTTTATTTAGTAAGATTTGATGGTTAATCATAAAATAGTTTTAACTCTCTTTAACAAATAAAATATTCATAACCAATGAGGCATAAAGATGTTAGGATGTTTCGTTAATTAATAACAATTTATATAAAACCTAACTAACAACCACTCTATAATGATGTAAACATAATTAATTTAGAATTCAACCTCGATTATGGTAAATTTTATCCTTTGAGATTCAATTGAATTTTACCGACCCTGATATTTTTAACAGAATATTTTGAACAGTAGATTTTAGGTTTTTTATAATTATTTATAGTTTAATTCTTTTTTTAGCTCTTATAAAATGATAAATTGTATTTTCTCCCCCGCACATAAAAAATTCTAAAAGAGTATCATAATTAAAAAATAATAAATTTCAGAAATTATGAGGAGGAATCAGAATAATATGATGGTAATATAAATCGTATTTTTCATATAAATATATTAATATTGATTACATTTATGAAGAAATAATTATCAATATATATTAGAGTGATATCATAATATTTTCACAAAAATACTCTAATGTTTTAGAGTATTCGAATATTTTACATATAAAATTTACATAATATATATATATATATAATTTCAGCATATAAATATTTTATAATTAATTTCCTTATTAAAGGTAATGTAAGCCTATATAAGTGTAATATTTTAAACATTATTTTAGATGCAAAACATTTTAAAAACATGTGGATGATCTGTGAGAAATAGATTCATATTTTATTTATAATAATTGACTAACAAATGTAAATTTGAAAAGAATGATTGTTTCGAAATAAATTTGTAAGGAAGTTGTTACAAATTATATAATAAATTATACATGATTAAAAAAGTATATTTCAATATCCAACATGATCAACTATATATGAATTAAAAAAGATTGATATTCAATAATAGCTAACTAAGATAATTAAAAAGGAAAGGAATAATAAAAGTAGAATATGAGTAATATTAGGGAAAGTATGATGATATTAAATGAGGTTAAAAATTATTCCACTATATAAATTTCCTAAAATATTGAGAAAAGGTGAAAACCCAATATTATGTTAACCATGGATCCATTAAATTTCATAAATGAATATTTTCTTCTGAATAGGTTTTATAAAATCATTTTCACTATAAAATAACTCATAAGGTTGGATAAGGGAGTATTTTAATTGTGTGAATTCATCCACCTCATACTAAATGAGAATGCTATAATAAAGTCTTGAGAAATGTTTCTACAACAATTCATTCTTAGTTACTAGTTTATCATTAAAATCAAAATATAATCATAATTTTATGAATAAAAATTATAAGTCCCCAAATAATTAATCAAGTACGAATTTGAAAAATTATATGAAATGTAACCATAAAATTTTAAAACAAAATATTGATATTTTAACCCAAAAAAAGAATGTCCAAAAAATATATATATACAACCTATACCATGAGTGAAAAGAAAACGATTCAAAGAATATCATTTATTTTTTAGTGTATTGGGTATATGTTCCTAGAATGTTTTTAGAATATATAAACTAATATATCTTGTAGAAATCTATTAAAAGGATCACCAATAAAATTGTAAAGAAATTAATTACTCAATATACTCTTTAAAAAAG
This sequence comes from Viscum album, assembly GCA_963277665.1. Classification (NCBI taxonomy): domain Eukaryota; kingdom Viridiplantae; phylum Streptophyta; class Magnoliopsida; order Santalales; family Viscaceae; genus Viscum; species Viscum album. The sequence goes on along the minus strand of OY728132.1, from coordinate 2,013,697,775 downwards.
ATTAATAATTAGTTCAACAAGAATATATATGATTATAATGAAAATTTATGTGAGTTTTTAAATATGTAGTTCCATAGTAATGTTAAAAATTGTTATGTAAAAAATAAAAGTATATCAAAAATTAATATTAATAAGAGTCCACCACTGATGAAGTGGGTAATAATAAATACATGAACATATTGCAAATGAATGTAGTGAAGAAATATTATGAGAATAGTATTCCCAAGATGTTAGTTATGAAGTACATAAATATGTCACAACTAAGAAGAGAAATTGATTTGGATATGTAGATAATTTATTATTTTGAATCATTAATTTTTATATTAATAAAATTGTTTAAAGAAGTATTCTATAATTAATAATATAGTAAAAAATTAGAAAATATCCATCTGTTAGAAGACATCTCTGATGATGACATTGAGAGGAAAATAGAAATGGTTACATAAGAGATAGAGAATATATGTTTTTATGGTGTAAAAAGAAATTCTGCATAGTTAATGACATAATGATAAATTTACATAGTCTAAATAAGGTTAAAATTTATATAGAAAAATAATAAATGACTCCATGTTCTAAACAAGTATCTAATAAGAGGGGATCCACAACAATAATTATGGTTAAATAATAAAATAATAAATCATTGACCATATATCCAATTCCATTAGAAATTACAAAAAAGGTCATATATGAAATTCATTAGAAATATTTAGCTGCTAATATAAATAATTCATTTCCATATATATTGAGAAACAAAAACATAAAATAGAGCAATAGATTCATTATATATAACATATCATGAAGGCTAAAAAATAGATATCTCAATCAAATATAAATATTATTCCATATTAAAAGAGTTATTGGGATGAAAAGAATTCTCAATTCGATATTCCAATTAAATAATTGTACATTTTTCTCATTCTAAATTTGTGTATTTTATAATTTAAAATATGATATTGAATTTAATTAATGAAATAAAGTCGATGAGGGTATTATTATCTTTATGGATAAAAAATAATCACTCAAATAAATTATTTTATGGGGTACACATTTCCAATTTTCGTAAAAAATTATCTATATTAATGTTTTATTACATATTATTTTTGTATTAGAATTCCCATCATGAAGGGGTATGATGTATATACACTCATGAGGTACAGATTCCAAATGAAGTGTAATATAGACAAGAGTATTGTTGTTTTCTTATTTTAGAATCTAAATATCCAATTGAATATATATTTTTAAGGGTTTTACAATCACTCTAAATAAACTATGTTAGTTTAGGTTGACTATGTTATTCATGGAATAAAATCTAACAAAATGTAAAGAATAATAACTTTCAAATGAATATTATGACATACCTTGTTATTTTGGGTGTAGGGTTTTGTTATTTCTTCTAAGTATCATTATAAAGTAATTATATAAGATAATTTCAATTAGTTAAAACATTAAAAAAATTAATATATATGACAAATGATTTTTTAAACTCACTCATTTTTTCTCCAGTGGGGCAGCCCATAAAGTCATTGATATGATAATAATTAAGATCATTTATATGAAATATATGGTTTTAAAAATTTCTAATGGATGTTTGAATTTTCTACAGAAGAATAGGTAAGTAATATGTCTCAAATATTGAGTGGAATACTTCCCTTGAATAAAATGTTTCATGAATTTGGAGGGAAATTATTTTCTATCTTTTTAATTAAATACATTATGGCGAGTTTTAAAAAACACCTAATATTATATTGATATTCATAACTTTTATTTGTAAATTCAATGTATATTTTACAAGTGATTGTGGGAGAGTGAGTTGACAATTTTATTATTATTGCATTTTTTTCATTTTAACATGTCAATATATTATGTGGATACTATAAGAGTTGATTTTTGTATCAACCAAATTGAGAAAATGAGAAAAAGTCATTTATTTGGGTATTGGAAAGAGTATGACTTATTTTTCAAATTGAATTTCAAAAGTATAATCATATATCGTAAATCGAGTTTTTATGTGATGGACCGATAATATTTTATCTCTCACAATTTAATACTAAATTTGAGATTCTTAATGTTTATGAATTATACTGAATATTTTAGTGTTCTCAACTATAAAACAATATTTATTCCAAGTTATTCGGGTTTGTTACAAACCTATAATTTATTTATGAAATTATATCTGAATTTTTAATTATGATATTATAGTGTTCAATTTATATTTAATTATAATATAAATTTTTAACATCACATGTATAGAGGACATTGGAATATTATATGAGAGTTTAAAGATCCATAGGTGATAAAGAATCCATATAATTAGTGTTTTACTACTAATCTATATAACTGGTAGTATAAATTGCTTTGGATGTGTTTTTTTGATACATTAATCAATTAATAGAGAAATATTACTGATGCTGTAAAGAGATAATGAGATGAATAAGTAAAAAAATTGATTATTATGTTTTGGGATGATATTTTAAAACATCTACAATTATACATATAAATTATATTAGAGAAAATTTATTCTAATAAAGAATATCTAGTGTTGTAAGAAGTATTCTAATCCATTCGAGGATTTAAATATGAAATTTTTAAACTCATTGTTTTCACGAACTCGATTTCGAGTATGCATCACCAATGAATTTGGTAAAAATTTAGAACTTTATTAGATATAATACTCTTTGAATAAACATAATGAAATCAATTGTCATATTCATTATAAGAATGTGATATCTATATAATAATGAACTATACCTTTGTAAACCGCATATGATGTATTGTAGACATCATTTATTCTATATAGTCATTGATAAAAATGTCTAAATATGGTATTTCTTCTAGATTCTGAATGATTTCATTACAGAAAATATTTTATGGGATAATTTCATTAGGAAATTGAAAGGAATGATTTTAATAGGAAAAAAAAATAAAATTATATATTTTATAAGAAAATAATTTTGGGGGAAATTATGTTTATGTTCTAATGAAGATGATTAATTCTAAACATAATTGGAGTAGAATTTTCATGTCATAAAAATGGAGATTCAAAAATTTATTATTTCTGATGAGAAAATAATATGATGCTATTAATTCTAATATTCCCTAATCAATAATCTCATGATAATATGTAATTCAATATTTTTCGCTTTGAAAATTAATATCCAAGATAGTTTGAATTAGAGACACTATATAAATATCAATATTATTTTATTTCATTTAAAAAGAAATTTAAGTAATGGATTAAATCAATAGATTCTTGATTATTTTATTCATGATTAATATGTAATGATGTCAATTATATTCATTATAAAATCTGTATCTATTACTTATTGATATAATATGACTTATAGAAGAATAATATTCTACTAAAATTACATTTATATTAGATAATTTAAAAATTAACATTACTAGTCCAATTTTAATATTTAATTTAAATAATTTAACTCTTTTCATGGTTGGATTTAATATCTCTTTTTATTAAAAACGGTGAATATGTTTATATGAGTTCGATGGGATTTTTGACAGTGTATATTCATATAGAATAATTTAATATTATTCAAAAAATAATTCACATTAAACATATATAATAGAAAAATTAATTTTTTTGTAAGATTTGAATATATATGTTATTTGTGTTAATTTTGGTTTTCAATGGATTATTTTTTTCAAAAGGACATAAATCTCTCTAACATCCTAGAACATACATTTAAGGTTCCATTCCATTGAAAAATATAATAAATATCAAAATAAAAAAGTACACATTCTTTTTATATGGAGATATATTTCAATGAGGAGGAAGTAGTATAAGATCATGAGATGTAAACCATATAATAATATATTTTATAAATAGTATGAATGTATCCTGGTAAATAAATAAATTTAATATTTTATATATTATAAATATTGAAACAAAATCTTGTTACATGTGAATAAAAATAAAATAAATAATTTTTAGTTTTTTTTCATATAAGAACTTATATATGTGTTTTAGTGTAATTTACAATGAAACTATAAAATGAACATGGTGATTTAGATACAGTAATTATATTATGGTTCATCCATGAATCAAGGATAATGGAATACGATAAATCCAGACATAATTATATGATGAGATAAGATGTTAAGATTAATTGAGATGAATAAAAAATTTGAAATGTAGTGACCAAACTATTGGGGATATCATTATAATTCTGGATTAGTATTTTGATGTTTTTGGTGATAAAATAATAGACATGAATTTAGAGACACATATTTAATTTATATAACCATGTTATCAGATTTAGTGATGTTGTATGAAGATTATTGGTGAGGTGATAATAATATATAAGTAGGTATTCCTGAATCACAAGTGGTTGTCAATGAAAATGTTGTTGCTAGAAGGAGATAAATCTATTTTGAAGATATCAGTACATCCCTTATAATAGTAGTGATTTAATTAAAGAAGAATATATGATGAAAATCTTTCACATAAATTGTTTGAATTTATAGACCGTGTGTGACTTAGGCTATGTGGGGATATCCCTATGAAACTCTCTTAATATAGTGTGAATCTATTGTAAGAAGTGTTTTTTGGAGATGGATAATGATTCGATGTTAGAATCTATTATTTAGGGTTTTTGAATAAATGAACCCATTGCAGTTAGTGATGGCTTATTCTCAATAATAGAGGATTGGGGAATATAACTAATGAAAATAATTATAAGGCATTAGATGTAACACCCCAAGCTTCCACGGTACGTTTCCCTTCGAATAATGCAATAGCGTGTGTTGTATGCAACCTCGAGCTCTAACACACACCACAACTAATTAAACTAGCCGTTGTGAATACTAATACCTACTTTTTGAAATTTTATAAATTTTATTTATCAAAATAGGCTTCATCTTTGGATTCGGAATATCGAAATTAGCCTATGTTGAATTTTTGGTATTTTTCTGAGAACTTCGAATTTTTTATGAATAGTGAAAAATACTTAAAAACAACTTTTTAAATCAAAATAATTTATAGTAAAAAATTATACTATTTAGTGGTTTTAAAGTATAATTAGAATATATTTTTACCATTTTATCCAATGGTGGTCATTAGAATTAATTTAACATTGAAATCAGACATAAACAATTGTCAATCTTTTGATATAAATTGTTTCTTAGAAACACGCCATTTTTTGTAACAGCGGTAATTAATTATAAAATTAATTAATGCAACTTATATGTTTGGAATTTTGTAAAATAGACATCATTTTTGAATTCGGAATATCAATTATATCTTAGGGTGAAATTTTGGCTTTGTTCTGAAAAACTTCAATTTTTGATGAATAGTGAAACCACTAAGTGGTAGTTAAATAACTGATTTTTCATTTAAATGAAATATTACCACTTCTGTGATTTGATTTTCAAAAATCCGACATACATGGTTGTCATTAAGAAGTAAAATGTGGTTCAATGAGATTAAAATAAATTTTTGGTGAATAGTAACTTTTATGTTCTTAATCGCGATTAGAGGTAATTAGTGTAGTTTAAGGTACAAATAATGTTTTAATAATATGAGATGAGCATGACACTTGTCCTAATCCTATTGGATGAGTCATGGACGACCAAGAAAACCCATGGGTCAACCTGGGGACCCCATGGAGCCACTTTAGTTGGAAGATGACATTAATATATATTTATTTAATGTTAAAATTAAATTGACACAAACATGAGTTGTCTTACTAAAACAGTTTTTAATTGGGGATAAACAAGTCCAAATTTTGATTATAAATATTCATTAGAAATCTAAAAATATTTCCTACATCATTGTATTTTTTTATAATTTTTAGACATTAAATAAATTAAATTATTTATGACATCATTATGATGTGGTGATGACCTCATTATTCAACGAATTAAATAAAATGAGAAGATAATGCAAAATCCAAGGCTTACACTTGTCCAAAGCCTATTAGATGAAGATATTTCGAACCCTTATCACCTTAGCCACGACTTATATATGTGTGGGACCTTTAGAATCTGAAAAGCATTGTATAATAATGTAACATTTCAATCTTTCCAAAAGAGCCCCTCCTCTCCTCTTATAAAAGGCCCCCACCTCTCCCACCTCATTCACACTTTCAAGCCTTTTGGTTCGGCCAACCTCTGCCCAAATACTCTCCCAACTTCTCTCCCTTCATCCTAGAAGCTTTACTTTAGTCAGAAAGCCATCTTAAGGATTCCTTTTGATCAAATCTAAAGGAAGAACCTGAAGAAGAGGTAACATTTTCATCACCCTCTTTCATGTTTCTTTCTTCTTCCACTCCCTCTTTGTTTATTATTTAAATTCTAAAATTATAACTCCAGTATCTTCTATATACTGTGATGTTATTATAAATATGGAACAACCATATTCAGTATTCTACCCATCATTTGAATGACATGTCACCATACGTGCGTACGTACGGACTACCGTCTCCACGAACGCGATGAGATTCATTCTCCGTCGTATCCATTCAAGTATAATTATCATTTGATGATTTAAAAATAATGTTTAAGGACATTATATCATTCTGGATATGAATAAGATACAACCTATCCATGAAAAACATGACTTACGTAACAAAACATATAAGAAAACGAGTAAGTTAACACCCGAAACAACGATAAATCTAAGATATTGTTAACAATGAAATGTTAAAAGATCATATATGATATCATATGAATGTATATGATTCTTATATAATTTAATAACAATTATTTCACGATTATATAGGAGGTTAACCTACCCCAACCAAGGAAAAGTACAAGGTAAGGGTTTACTTCACAACCTCTTCATTATCCAAGGTTGTTTATACATAATTATCTACTGGGACCTCGTTATTATCCACATCCATGTTTCTTAAAAATGTATTTCAAAAAAATTTTATTATTTACAAGAATATGGGTTAAAGTCATTTATACCCTTTTTGACTTTTTATAAGAGGAATCTTTCCGTCGTTTTCAAAATAAGGTCCTTTTTAACCTTTTCGACAGAATTGAGGTAAGAATGTTTTTTTTAACTTATACGGTGGGTGTGGTTATTTTCCACCGTTATAAAATCTTCAAAGATTTCCTTACAAGATTATAAGAATATTTTCAAGAAAATGTTTTGTTATATATGGCTCTTAAATGATTTCATAAATAGAAAGAGATATTTCTCTAAAAAGTGTTTTGATTTCATCTATGTCAACATCCTTTGATGGATTTTACGCTTATTTGAAGTTGATTTATTATAATACAAAACTTCTATATTGTATTGAAGGTTTTGTGATATGTTTGACTGTGGATGTGCTATTTTATACCATTCATAGTTTATGGTGAAATTATTGACATTTCGTATGCTAGATTTAATACGAATGTTTATGTTATGTTTAAACCGTTTCATATGGGAATGAATTGGACTTAATATGTGACGGGTGGAGCCCGCTATAGCTCCTCGATGCATCGGTAGGTATCATGAGACAAACTAGTGTCTTGGCACAAGGCCTTGACAAAATCTTATTTGTGGTCTTGGCATGAGGCCTTGACTACGTGGTTATGATAGTCTGGCATTATGCATTCCAACATTATGAAAGTGGTTAGTGATTTTGCATGTGATTATTCGATTAGTAGAATATCCATGTGAATGAGTAAATGGCATTATTTCATTTTAATTTTTCCATATTATGTTGATGTTCAAGTTTAAAAGGCTTTTGTTTTAGTTATACATCACCTTAAATGTTTATTATTATTTATGAAAGATTCCGCTATATTGATATCCTTAATGGGTATTTGAGCTCACCCCTTTTCTATGTTTTATTTTTCCCAGGAAGTGAAGAAGTAAATTATGAATGACCTGCAGGGATATTATGAATGGATAATAGTGTGGACTGTGGAGACATTATGTTGTTGTAGTAGTTTTTCATTTTATGATGTAATGTAATACTTATGAATATATCTAGTGTTTCCAAGGCTACAAAACTAATCGGTCTTTCGAGACTTGATCTTTTGTGATCATGCCAATGTTATGAAGTATTGCACCGACTCTGGGTAGCTGGGGTCGGGGCGTTACAGTTGGTATCAGAGGAAGTTTAGTACAAACCTTGGAAGCTAGATTTAGATAAACTCTGATTAGAGCACATAGACCTAAGATGAACTTTGAGGATTAGTACAGAAGAACTTCCTAGAATTTTGGTATTGTAGAGATTTTGTGAGTTTTCCGAGCAATACATCCCTGTCTGGATACGGGCAGGTAGAGGCGGCTCTGGCACAGATGTTCCTAGGGGTAAAACCCGAAAACACCGCTTTGATCTAGACTCGAACGGGAACTGGTGCACGACAACGGGCCTTGCTGCACTCTTGGTTACGACACTCCCGGGGGATATGCTTAGGATAACTCTCTTTTTCTCTACAAATCATTATGAAGGGTTCATGAGTATATACTTCCTCAAATAAAACATTTTTATGATTATGGATTATATCCATAAATAGTTCAATTTATGTTAAGTGTTTTATAAGTATGGGATTATGTATTTTGATTCATAAACTGATCTAGTTTATGCCATTGTTTAGAAATGGCACCTAGTGGAAGAAATGGAAACCGTATCAATGCACGCACTCCATGTAGGGATTGCCCTCCTGCTCAAGATAATTATAGTGGGGATGGTGATGCAACTGGTGCCGATCAGCTAATCACCATACTGGGAGAACTTACTTAGGTTATGAATAATAACCTTACCCCATATGGAGCACCCTGATCCACAGCGTGGAGGATCAATGTTAGATCGATTCATGAGGCAACAACCACCAACGTTCAATGGGAGTACAAATCCCTTAGTAGCCGAGCAATGGATAAATTCCCTAGAGAAAATATTTCAGGCTTTGGGGAGCAGTGAAAGGGAAAAAGTTATCATGGCAGTTTACCGCCTCACTGGAGATTCCGATCAATGGTGGTCACTAATTCAAAACACAAAGGAAGATGATGAATTAACAAACATGGAATGGCAAGAGTTCAAAGAGCTGTTCTTAGAAAAATACTTTCCTCGAGACCATCGAGCGGATATGGAAAGGCAATTTCTGAGTCTGAGGCAGAAGGAGGATGAGAATGTCGCAAAGTATGCGGCTAACTTTACAAGGTTAGCAAGGTATGCTGCAGATTACATACGTAACCCAAGAAGTAAGACTGATCGTTTCTTTGATGGGTTGAAATCATTTCTCCGTCGAGCTTTAGTATCACAAACCATCTCTTCATACGAAGGTATTGTCTCGTGCGCTATCAAGACGGAAAAGGAATTCTCTAAGTCTTATGACTTTAAAGTGAAGCAAGAGAAGAAGAGACCTGCTGATCAATCTGGGAATGGAAATAAAGGGAATAAGGGAAAGGTTGAATATCCATCTTGTGGTAAATGCGGGAAGAAACATCCTGGTACTTGTTTGAAGGGAATGAGAGTCTGTTACAAGTGTGGTGAAAAAGGCCACCAAGGTCATGATTGCAAGGGGAAGAAGGAAGCTACCAACGTTCGGTGCTACAATTGCAGGGATATGGGGCATTATCCAAATGAATGTCCTAAGTTTCAGGAGAACTTACCTCAAAAAAGGCCAAGGGATAAAGGCCAGGCTTATGCTATCACTACTGCTGAGGTAGAAGCTCCGAAAGACGTGGTGGCAGGTAATTTAATGGTTTCCTCAAGATTAGCGAATGCATTATTTGATTCCGGATCATCGCATTGTTTCATATCTTCCCAGTTTGCTAATAAAATTAGATATTTTCAATTTGATTTAACAAGGGAGTTGTCGGTCAAAACCCCTAAGGGAAGTATTATTGCAACAAAGTTTTGTCGATTAGTTTCCATTAGAGCACCTAAATGTTCTTTACCTGCTGATCTCATCGTCATACCCATGATTGAATTTGATATAATCCTTGGTATGGATTGGCTTTCAGACCATGATGCAAAAATTTATTGTAAGAGGAAAGAGGTAACGATTCTTGATGATGATGATAAGGAACACCTTATCTTTAGAGCCGAATCGTCGCCACATAATTCTTATCTAGATCCACCCCCAGTAGCTCAACTAAATTCAATTATTGGGGAGGAAGAGAAGGAAATTACTGAGGGTGAGGAAAGGAATATTCAAATAGAGGATGTACCTATTGTGAGAGAATATGTTGATGTGTTTCCGGAAGATTTACCTGGACATCCTCCAGAATGAGAAGTTGAGTTTTCCATTGATTTAATTCCTGGATCAAGGCCCATATCGAAGACCCCTTATAGAATGACCATTGTGGAATTAGTTGAACTAATGAAACAACTAGAGGAATTGAGTAATAAGGGATTTATTCGCCCTAGTGTTTCTCCTTGGGGAGCCCCTGTTCTTTTTGTTAAAAATAAAGATGGATCTATGAGGTTGTGCATTGACTATAGGGAGATCAATGATATAACAATAAAGAACAAGTATCCCCTACCTCGCATTGATGATTTGTTTGACCAACTGCATGGAGCTCAATACTTTTCAATGATTGACCTTCGGTCTGGATACCATCAGTTGTGTGTGAAGAAGGAAGACGTTCCAAAGACAGCATTTCAAACAAGGTACGGGCATTACGAGTTTACAGTAATGCCTTTTGGATTGACTAATGCACCCTCTGTTTTCATGGATCTAATGAATAGAGTTTTCAAGGAATATCTTGATGACTTTGTAGTGGTATTTATTGATGATATCTTGGTATACTCCAAAAGCCACGAAGATCATGAAAATCACTTACGCATTATCCTGAACACTCTTAGAAGACATGAATTATATGGGAAATTTAGCAAGTGTGAATTCTGGCTTCATGAGATTTATTTTCTTGGCCATATTGTCTCTAAGGATGGAATTTCCGTTGATCCTTCTAAAACCAAGGCAATCCAAGAATGGCCAGCACCGACAAGTATAACTGAGGTACACAGTTTTATTGGTTTAGCAGGTTATTATCGACGTTTCGTCCAGAATTTTGCCAGATTGGCTAACCCATTGACAAAGCTCACACGTAAAGGGGTTAAATTTGTCTGGAAAAAAGAGTGTGAAGAATGTTTTGAAGAACTAAAGAGAAGATTAGTCAATGCCCCTGTATTGACTCTACCATCGGGGAATGATGGGTTTGTTATTTATAGTGATGCATCGAAGAAAGGACTTGGTTGTGTCCTTATGCAGAATGATAAGGTCATTGCCTATGCATCACGACAGCTAAAAATTCATGAGAAAAACTATCCTACTCATGATCTTGAGTTAGCAGCTGTGATCTTTGCTTTAAATATATGGAGACATTACCTCTATGGTGAAAAATGTGAGATTTATACTGATCACAAGAGTTTGAAGTATATTTTCACACAAAAAGAACTCAACATGAGGCAAAGGCGATGGCTTGAACTACTCAAGGATTATGATTGCACGATACATTACCACCTAGGGAAGGCAAACAAGGTGGCATATGCTTTGAGTAAGAAATACCATGGAGTTTTGAATGTGATGAGAATTGAAAGGGATCCAATTTTCTTGGATCTAGTGAAGATGGACATGGGAATAACTTGGGAAGGTGAAACATCAATGCTTTTTCAAATGGTTGCCAAACCATCATTACTAGAAAGTATTAAGAGTTCTCAGACCAATGATGAAGAATTCCAGACGAAGATTAAAGATGTGAATGATGGAAGATTGAGGGACTTTGTGTATAAGGATAGAATTTTGAAATTCAGGAAGAGACTTTGTGTTCCCGATATAACTGATCTAAAAAGGGAATTGCTGGAAGATGCTCATAGTTCCAATTTCTCTATACACCCTGGGAGCACCAAAATGTATAGAGATTTGAAAGAACATTTTTGGTGGGACAATATGAAGAGGGAGATTGCTGATTTTGTGTTGAGGTGTATGGTTTGTCAACAAGTGAAAGCTGGAAGGCAACATCCTGGTGGAGTATTGCAACCTCTTCCCATACCTGAGTGGAAATGGGATAATATTACGATGGACTTTGTCATGGGACTACCAAAGACTCCCAGAAGGAATGATGCAATATGGTTCATTGTTGATCGTCTTACTAAGTCAGCACATTTTCTGGCTATACGGGAGGATCTACCACTTGAACGTCTAGCAAGATTATATATTAATGAAGTTGTAAGACTTCATGGAGTACCCCTATCAAATGTTTCTGATCGTGATCCTCGTTTTACTTCAAGATTATGGAAAAGTCTTCAAAAGGCCTTGGATACTGAACTTTGTTTGAGCACTGCCTATCACCCTCAAACAGATGGACAATCAGAACAAACTATTCAAACCTTAGAAGACATGTTGATATCATACTCTCTTGACTTTCAGGGTATGTGGGATCAATAATTACCACTGGTAGAATTTTCCTATAACAATAGCTTCCATTCAAGCATTCAGATGGCACCTTATGAAGCGTTATACGGAAAGAGATGTCGTACACCAACCTGTTGGGATGACGTTGGTGAAAGAAAAATTGTGGGACCAGAACTGGTGGAAGAAACAATGGAAAAGGTTAAGGTAATCCAAAACCACACCAAATCAGCTCAATGTAGGCGGAAGAGCTATGCCGATAACAGAAGAAAGGTTTTGGAATTTCAGGTGGGAGATCATGTTTTCCTAAAGGTATCTCCATGGAAGGGAGTCATACGTTTTGGTAAGAAGGGTAAGTTGAGTCCCAGGTACATAGGACCTTTCGAAATTCTAGATCGTATTGGGGGTGTAGCTTATCGTTTGGCGATGCCGCCAAATCTCTCCAAAGATCACGATGTTTTCCACGTATCTCTATTGAGGAAATACATGCCTGACCCAACGCATGTACTCACCTATGAGGAATTAGAACTGGAACCCGATCTTTCCTATTGTGAAGAGCCTATCAGGATTCTTGATGTGAGGGAGAAGGTGCTGAGAAACCGGACGACTCGTCTGGTAAAGGTTTTGTGGAGAAATCATAAAATGGAAGAGGCAACGTGGGAACCTGAGGAACATATGATGAAGAACCACCCGAGTCTTTTTATAACCTAGAAATTGCGAGGACGCAATTATTTGAAGGAGGGGAGAATGTAACACCCCAAGCTTCCATGATACGTTTCCCTTCGAATAATGCAATAGCGTGTGTTGTACGCAACCTCGAGCTCTAACACACACCACAACTAATTAAACTAGCCGTTGTGAATAGTAATACCTACTTTTTGAAATTTTATAAATTTTATTTATCAAAATAGACTTCATCTTTGGATTCGGAATATCAAAATTAGCCTATGTTGAATTTTTGGTATTTTTCTGAGAACTTCGAAATTTTTATGAATAGTGAAAAATACTTAAAAACAAATTTTTAAATCAAAATAATTTATAGTGAAAAATTATACTATTTAGTGGTTTTAAAGTATAATTATAATATATTTTTAACATTTTATCCAATGGTGGTCATTATAATCAATTTAACATTGAAATCAGACATAAACAATTGTCAATCTTTTGATATAAATTGTTTCTTAGAAACACACCATTTTTTGTAACAGCGGGAATTAATTATAAAATTAATTAATGCAACTTATATTTTTGGAATTTTTTAAAATAGACATCATTTTTGAATTCGGAATATCAATTATATCTTAGGGTGAAATTTTGGCTTTGTTCTGAAAAACTTCAATTTTTGATGAATAGTGAAACCACTAAGTGGTAGTTAAATAACTGATTTTTCATTTAAATGAAATATTACCACTTCTGTGATTTGATTTTCAAAAATCCGACATACATGGTTGTCATTAAGAAGTAAAATTTGGTTCAATGAGATTAAAATAAATTTTTGGTGAATAGTAACTTTTATGTTCTTAATCGCGATTAGAGGTAATTAGTGTAGTTTAAGGTACAAATAATGTTTTAATAATATGAGATGAGCATGAAACTTGTACTAATCCTATTTTATGAGTCATGTCCGACCAAGAAAACCCATGGGTCAACTTGGGGACCCCATGGAGCCACTTTAGTTGGAAAATGACATTAATATATATTTATTTAATGTTAAAATTAAATTGAAACAAACATGAGTTGTCTCACTAAAACAGTTTTTAAGTGGGGTTAAACAAGTCCAAATTTTGATTATAAATATTATTTAGAAAGATAAAAAGATTTCCTACATCATAGTATTTTGTTTATAATTTTTAGACATTAAATAAATTAAATTATTTATGACATCATTATGATGTGGCGATGACCTCATTATTTAACGATTTAAATAAAATGAGAAGATAATGCAAAATCCAAGGCTTACACTTGTCCAAAGCCTATTGGATGAAGATATTTCGAACCCTTATCACCTTATCCACGAATTATATAAGTGTGGGACCTTTAGAATCCGAAAATCATTGTATAATAATGTAACATTTCAATCATTCCAAAAGAGCCCCTCCTCTCCTCTTATAAAAGGCCCCCACCTCTCCCACCTCATTCACACTTTCAAGCCTTTTGGATCGGCCAACCTCTGCCCAAATACTCTCCCAACTTCTCTCCCTTCATCCTAGAAGCTTAACTTTAGTCAGAAAGCCATCCTACGGAGTCCTTTTGATCAAATCTAAAGGAAGAACCTGAAGAAGAGGTAACATTTTCATCACCCTCTTTCACGTTTCTTTCTTCTTCCACTCCCTCTTTGTTTATTATTTCAATTCTAAAATTATAACTCCAGTATCTTCTATATACTGTGATGTTATTATAAATATGGAACAACCATATTCAGTATTCTACCCATCATTTGAATGACATGTCACCATACGTGCGTACGTACGGACTACCGTCTCCACGAACACGATGAGATTCATTCTCCGTCGTATCCATTCAAGTATAATTATCATTTGATGATTTAAAAATAATGTTTAAGGACATGATATAATTCTGGATATGAATAAGATACAACCTATCCATGAAAAACATGACTTACGTAACAAAACATATAAGAAAACGAGTAAGTTAACACCCGAAACAACGATAAATCTAAGATATTGTTAACAAAGCAATGTTAAAAGATCATATATGATATCATATGAATGTATATGATTCTTGTATAATTTAATAACAATTATTTCACCATTATATAGGAGGTTAACCTACCCCAACCAAGGAAAAGTACAAGGTAAGGGTTTACTTCACAACCTCTTCATTATCCAAGGTTGTTTATACATAATTATCTACTGGGACCTCGTTATTATCCACATCCATGTTTCTTCAAAATGTATTTCAAAACATTTTTATTATTTACAAGAATATGGGTTAAAGTCATTTATACCCTTTTTGACTTTTTATAAGAGGAATCTTTCCGTCGTTTTCAAAACAAGGTCCTTTTTAACCTTTTCGACAGAATTGAGGTAAGAATGTTTTTTTTAACTTATACGGTGGGTGCGGTTATTTTCCACCGTTATAAAATCTTCAAAGCTTTCCTTACAAGCTTATAAGAATATTTTCAAGAAAATGTTTTGTTATATATGGCTCTTAAATGATTTCAAAAATAGAAAGAGATATTTCTCTAAAAAAGTGTTTTGATTTCATCTATGTCAACATCCTTTGATGGATTTTACGCTTATTTGAAGTTGATTTATTATAATACAAAACTTCTATATTGTATTGAAGGTTTTGTGATATGTTTGACTGTGGATGTGCTATTTTATACCATTCATAGTTTATGGTGAAATTATTGACATTTCGTATGCTAGTTTTAATACGAATGTTTATGTTATGTTTAAACCGTTTCATATGGGAATGCATTGGACTTAATATGTGACGGGTGGAGCCCGCTATAGCTCCTCGATGCATCAGTAGGTATCATGAGACAAACTAGTGTCTTGGCACAAGGCCTTGACAAAATCTTATTTGTGGTCTTGGCACGAGGCCTTGACTACGTGGTTATGATAGTCTGGCATTATGCATTCCAACATTATGAAAGTGGTTAGTGATTTTGCATGTGATTATTCGATTAGTAGAATATCCATGTGAATGAGTAAATGGAATTATTTCGTTTTACTTTTCCCATATTATGTTGATGTTCAAGTTTAAAAGGCTTTTGTTTTAGTTATACATCGCCTTAAATGTTTATTATTATTTATGAAATTTTCTGCTATATTGATATCCTTACTGGGCATTTGAGCTCACCCCTTTTCTATGTTTTATTTTTCCCAGGAAGTGAAGAAGTAAATTATGAATGACCTGAAGGGATATTATGAGGGGATAATAGTGTGGACTATAGAGACATTATGTTTTTGTAGTAGTTTTTCATTTTATGATGTAATGTAATACTTATGAATATATCTAGTGTTTCCAATGCTACTAAACTAATCGGTCTTTCGAGACTTGATCTTTTGTGATCATGCCAATGTTACGAAGTATTGCACCGACTCTGGGTAGCTGGGGTCGGAGCGTTACATTAGAGATGAACCATATCGAAATAAAACATAAAACATTTATTTTTTTATTTATTTTAATGATGTATGACTAATTAGTTAAAAATTATGTATATTAAATTTTATTAATTGAAAATCAAGTATTATAATAAAAGGAATTTAATTATTCTAATATGTTTTCGAAATTATTAAAATATAGATGATAGATAAATATCTCCCTCCATAAGGTGTAAATATTTGGAATTACAGCTGCCAATGATGTTGATGAAAACCTATAAATGATTCCATTACAACATCTATCTTGTCAATTATTGAGTAATTTCATAATAGTCTAATAGTATTATTCATAAAATATTGTTAGAGATTTCAATTATAATATTGGACACTATAAAACTATTATATTCATTTTATATTAATACTACTATAAAGATAATCTATATTGGTTTCATGTTTTTACAAATTTTTATATTTACTATAACAAAATCCAAATTTTATGAGAACCACTATTTGGAAATGATGTTATAAAAAAGTGATATGGAAAATTATTATGTTTTTTGTGTACATACACTATTAATTATTCAATGTATTTTAATACATAAATGATACTAATGGTTACTTGTTCGTGACATCAGGACATTTAAATGACATTCATACATTTATATATACATATTAAAATAACAATTCAATAGAACAACATATCGTATAATGGGTGAGGCTATGTTTTAGCTCTGTAGTTTCATGATGACTTGATATATTTGATATGTGATGTGTGTTACTCATTTTTATATTATATTCCCCCATCATTGATGTATATTCTAGATTATTTGTGGCTTCCCATTTCTTGTTTCTAAACATTTTAAACACTAAAATATATCTTTTTTAACAAGGTGTGCATGAAAACCAAATTTTTTATATGTTAGATATGTACATGCAACTAGAAAAAACAACAATATTTCATAGATAAATATAAATATTGATGAAATATTAATGTGGGGGATTTGTATTAGGGTTTTTTTATATTTTTTATGTTTTAAATTTGACTAACCCATTATGGACAACCATTATTGGTATATGTTTTATTTTTAATTATATGATTTTTTAATATTGTATAATTAGGTATATTATTAGACAATGTTTTTTATTCATTGTAAATCCAATAATATATATATATAACTATTAGTTAAATAATTATTCATAAATATTATATTTATAATTATATATGTATAGATATATATTCCACAGTATATAGACAAGAACCTAAAAAAATAGTCACCATTATTTAATATATAGGTAGGATCAGCTAATGAATGGTGTTTTATTATTTAAATGACGTATATGAAATAATGTCAAGAAATCATATAAGATAATTCCAAGCTTAGTACCAAATGATGAACTGATTAATATTATAACACACAACAAATACTAATATATAAATATGTAAAAAAATATGGTAGTAGGATTTTTTTTGATATTATTATGCTATTAATGTATTTTTAGGAATATTTTCAAGAAAGGTTAACCAAGAATATAACTCTACCAAAGTCTCTCCCGCGTGAGAGTTTATCCTCCTAGGGTTTTCTAGGGTTCGAGTTTCTCGTCCGATCGGCTTCGGCGGCGCCGTCTTCGCCGGTTCAGTTTCTTTTTCTTCTTCCTCATCGTCTTCGGTTCCAGGGATAGGGGCTCGGGATCCCCTATTCCATGCCGTTCCCCGTGCCTCTTTCCTCTGATTCTCCTTGCCAGCTACCGGACTCCGTTACCGGCGATCCGTAGGTATCGGGCTTCATCCCCTCGAATTCATCTTCAGACGCAAATCCAGGACTTCAACGCTGCCCAGAAGCTTTACCTGTCCCCCTGCCTCCACATCTGTGCCAGATCTGGGAAAGGGAAGGCAGATCCGAATCCCAAATCCTTAACCTCCTTCCAGCAATTTGATTCGAGCTTTCATCACCCTGAAACGACCACGAGAGTTTCGCGGATTGACAGTTCCGTAACCGTTTACCTTTCCTGTTCCGTGAAGGTTGGCGGTGACCTTCAGGTGCTGTGGAAAATCCACGGTTTCGAAGCTCTCACTGCAACGCGGTGATCCGCGAAGCACCATCCGCGAAGGGTTCCACGATCTTCGAAGGTGCGGTGATTCCCCGGGGCGCGGAGGGCGTGGACGTGAAGAAGAGTCCTCCGGCGCGCAAGTGGAAGCGCCTCACAGCCTGGCCGTTTCTCGAAGCGCGAGGGGACTTGCGCGAGACCTGACGGTGTTACCAGCGCGAAGGAAATTACCTGCGCAGGGCTGGTTGGCCGCGCAGGTCTTGGCGGCCGCGCAGGGCTGGTTGGTCGCGCAGGGCTGGTTGGCCGCGCAGGGCTGGTTGGCCACACCTGATTGGAGGATTTTTTTCGGGCTTTGCCTGAACTGAGAAATCATTGGGTTGGGCCTGACCTGCGTGAGTTGTTGTTCAAATCCGGCCTGTGAATCTTTTTATAGATTCCTGGAGGTTTGTTTAAATTTGTGATTCTCCTGGACGCGAAGCTTCGGTTGTGAAGAACTAGCTTGCGCTGGTTCGGATTGGGCCGGAGTCCCTGGGTCGGGGACCCCCTTTGGGCTTGACACCCCTTGGATAGGGGACCTCTGTGTGGCCAATCCCTCCCTAGGAGATTTCGTGGCTCTCAACATGGAGACGGATCTACTGAACCAATGGAAGAACCTCACATTGACAGACAAAGAAAAAGAGCCACTTGCAACCCGTAGAAACGAAGACAACACTTTGACAAAACGTATGGCTTTATTGGTTGTCGGAAGACTGGTGACTGAGACACCATTTAATCTAAAGGCCCTCAGGACCACCCTTCAAAATCTTTGGAAATTGGAAGCGGGAGTAGCCATCCGGGAAATTGAGAACAAACTCCTTGTTTTTGAGTTCTTCAGTGATGAAGACAAAGATAAAGTCCTCAGAGGACGACCTTGGTCCTTTGACAATCATCTCATTCTAATGGAGGAATTCAACGGGGGAGACAAGATTCAGAATTGCACACTTACCCGATCCCCGTTCTGGATAAGAATTAAAGGAATATCGTTCCATGGGAGATCAACACATGTGATGAAAGAAATTGGTGACCGGATCGGTCACTTCCTAGAGTGGGATTGCTCGGACCCAATACAATGGGGCCCCTGGGTTTGAATAAAGACTGAGATCGATGTGTCTGAACCCTTAATGCAAGGTATGTTCCTGAAAATTGATGATTCCAACAACTGGATCTCATTCGAATTTGAAAAACTACCAATCTTCTGCATCCTGTGCGGACGTATCGGCCACATTGAGAAAGCGTGCGGGGAAAAGCCAGAGAATTCCGCCGAAAATATTACCCTTCAATATGGTCCGTGGATCCAGGACAAAGCACACAGAGAGGCATATATCCCTGAGGCGGAGAGACAAATAGATCGGGACCGTCTCATTGCAGCCCATCTAAGGCGACCGGAATCTGGACAACCTTCTATTGTAAGGATGGGACCACCTGTCTTCCCTAAAGAATCTCCAGCTGAGATTAGGGGAAAGGGAAACGCTTCCCAAGAGATTATCGTCAGATGCAATGATGGGGCTCAGCAAGACAGTCACCTGATTCAGGGTATCACAAAATCCGACTTCGCTTCAACTGCACCGAATTTAACGTCCCTCACTTCAACTGGGCCGCTACCTAAACCAAAAGAACCTCCAGAGAAAATTCCGAGGCAGATACATGTTTCCTTGGATCCGTCTGAAGCTGAGAAGAGCCCAAATCGGATCCCAACTGATGCCCTACTGCAAGCTGATTATGGGATGACTGAAGCCTCACCTTCAAGACATGTTAATCGTAGAACCTGGCGAAGGGCACGCGGCGGTGGTAAAGGCGATTGCCCAGGGAATCCCAAACCAGGAGATCTGAAACGGCTAAGCGAGTCCAGTGATATGCACACCAGTCCTCCCAAAAGGAGGAAAGCATCAGGTACGCCATTAACCCCACAAGAGACAAAGGCGGAGGCGGGTCAGGCCCGGCCCCGCCTAGAGCAATGATTGCATTATGCTGGAACTGCCGTGGGCTTGGCAACCCACGAACGGTTCGCATGTTCCAGCGCCATTGCACTCAAAGTCGCCCTGATATGGTTTTCCTGTCCGAAACCATATTGGAAAACAAGGACATCACAAATCATGCTCTAAAATGCGGCTTCCAGGGTTGTTTTCTGGTTCCCCGACAGGGTCATTCAGGGGGATTATGTCTTCTCTGGAAGGATAATGTCGATGTTAGACTCCTTTCTTTTTCCCAGCACCACATGGCTGCATCCATTTGTGAACCCCACAACCCCACCTGGACGTTTGTGGGCTTCTATGGCTGGCCCTCCCAGTCTGAAAAGTGGAAATCTTGGGATCTTCTTTGCAAACTCCGTCGTGATCTGCCAAGCCCCATTATGTTTGGTGGGGACTTTAACAAGATCCTTTTCCAGAAGAAGAAAAAAGGTGGAGCTATGCGCTCCTACACGTCTTTGTCTGATTTTAATGATGCTATCCTTAAGGCAGAGCTGATGGACCTGGGTTACACGGGTAACCCCTTCACTTGGTTCCGAGGCAGTTCTTATGGAAATAGAATCGGTGAACGTTTGGATAGATTCTTTGGCTCAATGGACTGGATGAGCCTCTTCAAAATGTACCATATCAGACATCTCACGTTCAACTGCTCGGATCACTGCCCAATTGTCATTAACTGCACCCATAATGAGCAAGTTACTTGTTCCAGGAAACCATTCAGATTCGAAAGCTTATGGTCAAAAGATCCCGAGTGTGAGGCGATTATCCGTTCAGGCTGGAAGAATGGGCAAGTTGATCTGAGAACCAACCTTCTCCGAGTGGCATCTGATCTGAAGACATGGAGCTACTCTAAATTCAGTCATCTGGACCGACAATGCAATTTTTTTGAAAGGAAGATTGGCTATCTTCTTAGCAAACCCCCGTATAGCAGCATTCTCTCCAAAATAAGTGAAACCCAACGAGATCTGGATGTTTCCCTGCGCAATAAGGAAGGTTTTTGGGCTATGTGAGCGCGTGATATTCATATAGCAGAAGGGGACGCTAATACCCGTTATTTCCACCAGAAGGCTTCAGCAAGACGCCGAAAAAACTTTATTTCTGGCATTCTTAAATCAGATGGTAGTAAAGTATCTGACACAGGGGGAATCCAAGAAGATTTCCTGAGCTACTTTCAGAAACTCTTCTCTGCAGGCCATTCCA
Organism: Viscum album; assembly: GCA_963277665.1. Taxonomy (NCBI): domain Eukaryota; kingdom Viridiplantae; phylum Streptophyta; class Magnoliopsida; order Santalales; family Viscaceae; genus Viscum; species Viscum album. Next base: position 2,013,676,138 of record OY728132.1, on the reverse strand, counting down.
ACATTTCTCCTAAGATTGAGGACTGCATCAAACCTGTGATTTCTGACGATATGAATAGACAGATTTCGAAAGATGTGACGAATGACGAGACTCTTAAGGCCTTAAAGCAAATCCACTCTACGAAAGCCCCGGGACCAGACGGATTCCACGCCCTCTTTTTCAAGAATTACTGGCACATCATTGGTCCAGACATATGCAATCTGATGTGGGATATCTGGGCAGGGAAAACGGACCTGTCTTCTCTTAATGAAACTATTCTTACCCTCATTCCCAAGATGAAAAATCCACAAGGGGTTTCGGATTTTCGACCTATCAGTCTGTTCAATGTTTCGTATAAGATCTTTTCGAAGATCCTGGCGAATCGGTTGCATCCTTGGCTACCCGATGTCATTTCAGAGAACCAAAGCGCCTTTTTGGAAAAATGGTTAATCACGGATAATTCCATTATTGCTCATAAAATTTTCCATTCCATGAAAACACATACACGAGCAAAGAGAGGGATCATGGTGTGGAAATTGGATATGGCTAAGGCCTATGATAGAGTGGAATGGAACTTCCTCAAATTTGTGATGCTCAAGATGGGTTTCTGCACCAAATGGATTGTCATGATCATGCAATGCGTCTCGTCAGTATCCTTCTGTATTAATGTCAACAGGGTGCTCACCCGAGGCTTTTCCCCATCCCGTGGGCTTCGCCAGGGAGACCCTCTTTCACCCTTCCTCTTTATTTTAGTGGCTGATGTGTTTTCTAACCTCCTTTCCAGGGCAGCCTCGCTTTCCATTATTCATGGGGCGAAAGCGTGTCGCAAGGACCCTCCGATATCCCACCTCTTCTTCGCTGATGATTGCCTTCTATTTTCTCGAGCTACCCCTAATGAGTGTACTGCAATCTGCCAGGCGATTCAACAGTACGAACGGGCTGCTGGACAAATGATCAATCAGAGTAAATCAGAAATTTCTTTCAGCTCTGGAGTTCCCCAGCCGAAAAGAGAAGATCTCTGCTCTTTAGCACGCATCCCTGGGGTCGATAAGCACCAGAAGTACCTTGGGCTCCCGACGGTGGTCGGACGGTCAAAGAAAGAAATCTGCTCAGCTATTGTGGATCGAATCGAAAGAAAAATACAAGGTTGGACCCCTAAAAAAATCTCCAAGGCCGGGAAGGAAATCCTCATCAAGGCGGCACTTCAACTTGTCCCCAGCTATTTGATGTCTATTTTTAAACTTCCTGACGTGGTGCTTTCAAAGATTCAATCCAGTACATCTAACTTCTGGTGGGGTTGAAAGGACGGAAAAAATAAAGTCCATTGGCTCGCCTGGTCTGCTCTCTGTCAACCAAAATCTGAAGGCGGAATGGGCTTCCAGGACCTTTCTCTTTTTAATGATGCTTTGCTGGCTAAACAAGGTTGGCGAATGATTAATAACCCATCATCCCTACGCACGCGAGTCCTCCGGGCTAAATATTTTCCACATAAGGATTTCTTGGATTCCCATCTTGGCTATCGACCCAGTTTTCTCTGGAGAAGCATTTGGGGTGGTCGTAATCTGCTGAGGAAAGGACTAGGCTGGAGGATTGGGAATGGTCTGACGGCCAAGATTTGGAATGATCCTTGTCTTGTTGATCAGACAGGCATGAAGGCATCATCTCCTATTTATCCAGGATCCGAACATGCCACAGTCTGTTGTCTTTTCGATGATCAAGGGGCGGGATGGTGTCTGGAAAGACTCTTCTCCTGGTTTAATGAGAGGGATAGGAGAATTATTATGAGTATTCCCTGTGTGCCAGACACAGGGCCAGATCATCTCTACTGGACAAACGACAGCTCAGGTGAGTATACGGTGAAAGCTGGCTACCGGCGAGCTCTTACTGCTCAAATGACAGAAGGAGATGCGAGGCCCTGGACATCAATTTGGAAGCATAATGTTCCCCCTAAAGTTCACTTTTTCTGGTGGCAGGTGTGTTCCGGTATCCTTCCGACCAAGAGCCTCCTTGTCTACAGACACTTTTCAAACGACAACTCATGCCCTTTCTGTCCTTCTGTGACTGAATCCCCTCTCCATGCTCTTATTCAATGCCCCGGGGCTCAGGAGGTTTGAGTTGTCCTACTAAAATAGTTTTTAAGTGGGGTTAAACAAGTCCAAATTTTGATTATAAATATTCATTAGAAAGCTAAAAAGATTTCCTACATCATAGTATTTTTTTTATAATTTTTAGACATTAAATAAATTAAATTATTTAAGACATCATTATGATGTGGCGATGACCTCATTATTTAACGATTTAAACAAAATGAAAAGATAATGAAAAATCCAAGGCTTACACTTGTCCAAAGCCTATTGGATGAAGATATTTAGAACCCTTATCACCTTATCCACGAATTATATAAGTGTGGGACCTTTAGAATCCGAAAATCATTGTATAATAATGTAACATTTCAATCTTTCCAAAAGAGCCCCTCCTCTCCTCTTATAAAAGGCCCCCACCTCTCCCACCTCATTCACAATTTTAAGCCTTTTGGATCGGCCAACCTCTGCCCAAATACTCTCCCAACTTCTCTCCCTTCATCCTAGAATCTTTAATTTAGTCAGATAGCCATTCTAAGAGGTCCTTTTGATCAAATCTAAAGGAAGAACCTGAAGAAGAGGTAACATTTTCATCACCCTCTTTCATGTTTCTTTCTTCTTCCACTCCCTCTTTGTTTATTATTTCAATTCTAAAATTATAACTCCAGTATCTTCTATATACTGTGATGTTATTATAAATATGGAACAACCATATTCAGTATTCTACCCATCATTTGAATAAAATGTCACCATACGTGCGTACGTACGGACTACCGTCTCCACGAATGCGATGAGATTCATTCTCCGTCGTATCCATTCAAGTATAATTATCATTTGATGATTTAAAAATAATTTTTAAGGACATGATATCATTCTGGATATGAATAAGATACAACCTATAAATGAAAAACATGACTTACGTAACAAAACATATAAGAAAACGAGTAAGTTAACACCCGAAACAACGATAAATCTAAGATATTGTTAACAAAGCAATGTTAAAAGATCATATATGATATCATATGAATGTATATGATTCTTGTATAATTTAATAACAATTATTTCACCATTATACAGGAGGTTAACCTACCCCAACCAAGGAAAAGTACAAGGTAAGGGTTTACTTCACAACCTCTTCATTATCCAAGGTTGTTTATACATAATTATCTACTGGGACCTCGTTATTATCCACATCCATGTTTCTTCAAAATGTATTTCAAAACATTTTTATTATTTACATGAATATGGGTTAAAGTCATTTATACCCTTTTTGACTTTTTATAAGAGGAATATTTCCGTCGTTTTCAAAACAAGGTCCTTTTTAACCTTTTCGACAGAATTGAGGTAAGAATGTTTTTTTTAACTTATACCGTGGGTGCGGTTATTTTCCACCGTTATAAAATCTTCAAAGCTTTCCTTACAAGATTATAAGAATATTTTCAAGATAATGTTTTGTTATATATGGCTCTTAAATGATTTCAAAAATAGAAAGAGATATTTCTCTAAAAAGTGTTTTGATTTCATCTATGTCAACATCCTTTGATGGATTTTACGCTTATTTGAAGTTGATTTATTATAATACAAAACTTCTATATTGTATTGAAGGTTTTGTGATCTGTTTGACTGTGGATGTGCTATTTTATACCATTCATAGTTTATGGTGAAATTATTGACATTTTGTATGCTAGTTTTAATACGAATGTTTATGTTATGTTTAAACCGTTTCATATGGGAATGCATTGGACTTAATATGTGACGGGTGGAGCCCGCTATAGCTCCTCGAGGCATCAGTAGGTATCATGAGACAAACTAGTGTCTTGGGACAAGGCCTTGAAAAAATCTTATTTGTGGTCGTGGCACGAGGCCTTGAGTACGTGGTTATGATAGTCTAGCATTATGCATTCCAACATTATGAAAGTGGTTAGTGATTTTGCATGTGATTATTCGATTAGTAGAATATCCATGTGAATGAGTAAATGGCATTATTTCATTTTACATTTCCCATATTATGTTGATGTTCAAGTTTAAAAGGCTTTTGTTTTAGTTATACATCGCCTTAAATGTTTATTATTATTTATGAAAGTTTCTGCTATATTGATATCCTTACTGGGCATTTGAGCTCACCCCTTTTCTATGTTTTATTTTTCCCAGGAAGTGACGAAGTAAATTATGAATGACCTGCAGGGATATTATGAGGGGATAATAGTGTGGACTATGGAGACATTATTTTGTTGTAGTAGTTTTTCATTTTATGATGTAATGTAATACTTATGAATATATCTAGTGTTTCCAAGGCTACTAAACTAATCGGTCTTTCGAGACTTGATCTTTTGTGATTATGCCAATGTTACGAAGTATTGAACCGACTCTGGGTAGCTGGGGTCGGGGCGTTACATTAGAGATGAACCATATCAAAATAAAACATAAAACATTTATTTTTTTATTTATTTTAATGATGTATGACTAATTAGTTAAAAATTATGTATATTAAATTTTATTAATTGAAAATCAAGTATTATAATAAAAGAAATTTAATTATTCTAATATGTTTTCGAAATTATTAAAAGATAGATGATAGATAAATATCTCCCTCCATAAGGTGTAAATATTTGGAATTACAGCTGCCAATGATGTTGATGAAAACCTATAAATGATTCCATTACAACATCTATCTTGTCAATTATTGAGTAATTTCTTAATAGTCTAATAGTATTATTCATAAAATATTGTTAGAGATTTCAATTATAATATTGGACACTATAAAACTATTATATTCATTTTATATTAATACTACTATAAAGATAATCTATATTGGTTTCATGTTTTTACAAATTTATATATTTACTATAACAAAATCCAAATTTTATGAGTACCACTATTGGGAAATGATGTTATAAAAAAGTGATATGGAAAATTATTATGTTTTTTGTGTACATACACTATTAATTATTCAATGAATTTTAATACATAAATGATACTAATGGTTACTTGTTCGTGACATCAGGACATTTAAATGACATTCATACATTTATATATACATATTAAAATAACAATTCAATAGAACAACATATCGTATAATGGGTGAGGCTATGTTTTAGCTCTGTAGTTTCATGATGACTTGATATATTTGATATGTGATGTGTGTTACTCATTTTTATATTATATTCCCCCATAATTAAAGTATATTCTAGATTATTTGTGGCTTCCCATTTCTTGTTTCTAAACATTTTAAACACTAAAATATTTCTTTTTTAACAAGGTGTGCATGAAAACCAAATTTTTTATATGTTAGATATGTACATGCAACTAGAAAAAACAACAATATTTCATAGATAAATATAAATATTGATGAAATATTAATGTGGGGGATTTGTATTTGGGTTTTTTTATTTTTTTTATGTTTTAAATTTGACTAACCCATTATGGACAACCTTTATTGGTATATGTTTTATTTTTAATTATATGATTTTTTAATATTGTATAATTAGGTATATTATTAGACATTGTTTTTTATTCATTGTAAATCCAATAATATATATATATAACTATTAGTTAAATAATTATTCATAAATATTATATTTATAATTATATATGTATAGATATATATTCCACAGTATATAGACAAGAACCTAAAAAAAATAGTCACCATTATTTAATATATAGGTAGGATCAGCTAAAGAATGGTGTTTTATTATTTAAATGACGTATATGAAATAATGTCAAGAAATCATATAAGATAATTCCAAGCTTAGTACCAAATGATGAACTGATTAATATTATAACACACAACAAATACTAATATATAAATATGTAAAAAAATATGGTAGTAGGATTTGTTTTTGATATTATTATGCTATTAATGTATTTTTAGGATTTAGAGGTCCATATTTTGGTGACTTTTTCAGGTTTATAATAAAATCTTTCTTTAATGGAGAAGATAATTCCAAAATATGGGATATTTTATTGTGGAATGGGATTCATAAGTTTAAAATGTTATATTGGATGATTTCTCATGCCACAATAAAAAAATTACACTTTTATATTGTGAGGTGGGAGATAATGAGATTTCAAAAAGATCTCATCCATTCAATAGTAGGAGTTAATGATTTTCAGGTCTTCCATGTTAATAAAGTGTTATTTCATTATGAAGAGTTTTACACTATGATGTGATATTGTTGTGTGGTCTCATTGAATTCATAATCTACCATGTATCTATACATCAAAAAATAAGTAACATATACACACTATAATGATTCACATTTGATATCATTATGTTTACAATTAATGGATAGTATAAATATGATTCATGAGGTAAAACTACAATAAAAAGTTATCTAGTTTTCATGATTCCCAGGGTAAGGGTGTTGCATCAGGATATTGGAGGTAACACCAAAATGTTTATTTTTTTAATATGGGATTATAATTTGAAACACCCTTACTTTTCATTGACTAAATGATCAGGATGAAAAGGGTATGTTATTTATCATATTCTATGTTCGTCCATCTAACAAATTTTCAAATGGGGTTATTAGAAATGTAGACCTCATAAAGGGTATGTGGTATTACATCTCCCTCTAACCCTTGGATCATGCTTCCACTATAATATTTTAGTGGCTATTAATTTTTATTCTTTAATTTTATCAAGGAATTGTGTAATTATATTTAATTTTATGGGATTTTATTTTGGGTTGATGTATTTAATGTCCCAGAAACTAGTATCCAAGATTCAGTGGTTACATAATTTCAAAGCCATAAAATATATTGAATCAAATAGAGATGGAAAAATATTTTAGTATATTTTTTAATCAATATATTTAGATAAAAATCACATTATAATTAAATAAATAAAATTAAAAATTGTTTTCACTATATAGAAATCATTATTTTTTATAATATAACCGTTTATATCAATCATAATAATCATTTTACTACCGCATGGAGAGAAAGAAAATAAATGGGGAGCTCAAATAATCATATAGGGTATGAGTATAGTAGAATATATGAATAAATAAATTTTAATCTATATAGAATAATAAAAAAATTAAAAAAATTCATTTAATTAATATTTTTTTTCATTATATAGAAGGAATAAATAATTTTCTAATAATTATGTACACATAACCACATGATCTTGATGAAATTCCATGGATAATCTAGATAATTGTTTAATCATAAGGTTATTAATGACTTATTTCATATTGATTAAATTCATCATTTTTCAAAATCATTTCCATACCCTCAAGGCCACATGCGAGGGGAAAATAAAAAAATGGTCATGGCCTCATCAACAAACCCCAATATAATATGTCTACAGACACCTACCAATGCACTATGGTTCTATTGTTGGAACAATAATTAATATATTATATAAAAATCATTATTCATATAAGATGGGTATTACATAATCAACATAAATACCAAAAATGAATAAATGGTAAAAAAAATGGTGACAAATACCATAATAAAGAATCATTTTTACAAACTATTCAGTTTATTAATAATGGAGTTAAATTGGAAGAACCTCACTCAAAATAATAATAAATAGTCTGATTAAATAAGAATTGTTATATCATTATAATAGATATCAATTGGATTATATTTACAATAAAGGGTGTTTTTATCATTATTTAATGGGAATCCCATTAAAATATTTTCAAAACATTATTCTGGGAAAAAAACATATTTACATTGGAAAAAATATAGAACTAAAAGTTAAAAATATATTTTAAAAATAATTCTATTTGGAAATAATCTTTGAAACATATAAATGAATATTTTAATCATTTCATGTTCATGATGGAAGAAATTTTATAGATGTTGTAAAAGATAAAATAATGACTCACATAATGTATTCATTAAAATCCTCTCATGACTTATTTGGAAAACAACACGATGTTTCATTTGAAAAAATTTGTAAAAAAATTCACATAATTGAATTATTTAATATATCATTTCTATAATTTCACTATTTTTTTGATTTTTTTGAAACATCGTTTTGGTGAAAAATCATTTTCGAATAAAGAGAGAAATAATTTCAATATTTAATAAAAATTATAAATTGGAATTATGTATAAAATAGATTAAAATATTTTTAATTAGATTAAATATTTATTTAATAAAATTATTACATAATAATATATTTAGTTTAAGAAATATCAAATAATTACACAACTGGTATACATTATTAGTCCAGAATAATGATGATATTTTAAGATACACCATTACAATTTTAGTAATGATTGAATCATAAAAAACATGAATAATGTAACCTGAAATGGAAAATTAAATACCATGAATATAACAAAATTCATTATTTAATATGACAATGAAGATTTGTATACATCATATAAAAGAGACAATTGGGGATTGTATTATATGAATCAATAAAGTAAATGTGAGACAAGAAACAGTTACAACCAATTTGATTTCCATTATATGTGTATGTATATATAATATAATAAAAATATATTTGTTATAAATAAATTAAAATACCATTATAATATATTTCATATAATATATTATTTACCAATATCCTATTACGAGATATTTATTAACTATTTTTAAAAAATACTTAAATTGAATGAAAATTGATTCATTTTCATGTATGCTTTTTTTGAAATTTAATTCCATTTACATTGATCATAATTCCATAAACACCATAAATTTACCTAGGATATAAATATAATATTTATTCAATAAAAATTTATTTTTAGTATTCTATAAAATATAGAGACAAATAATTGATATCACCATTTATCGAGATGGTAGGACATACGTACTAATGGATGACATTTCAATTTTTCACGATTGTTGGAGAAATGAAAAATTTATATTAATTGACATTAAATAATCATTACTGTTGTATATGTTGTATTTATATTAAATCAATAAATCCTTACTAACATTCATGTAATTATAAAATGAAAAATATTTCACATCGATACGTGGTTGTTATATTCCATACGTACACAAATATGACATTATTGTTTTCTAATGAAATTGTACGATAATAATAAATACGTGATATTTAATTACCAAAATTATCTAAAGGTATTAAATATTATATATATTATTTAATTAAAACCATACTACATTCTATATAAATCATACGATAAAAAAAATCACATCCCATCATGATGTGGTAGTCCACTGAACACACAAGCATCTTTATTGTATCCCCCATAGAATATGAATTAATAAGGTACATGAAATATTATAAATAAATACATTAATTAATTACATAAAAATAATATATGAAAAATTTAAATCTATAATTAAATCCACCATTTAATGGTTGGGATGGACTACAAATTCCATCAGTTCACAAGGTGTTAGTCCAATATACACATGATTGACTGTTTCACTTAATATTTTGAGGTAGTGGAGGTTGATATAGGTTATGGAGTAAATATTATAATATCTCAGTATATAATATTTTCTATTGAATTTATATTATCCAATTAGGAATTGATTTTAATGAATTGTGAAAATAAATAATACCAATACACATATTTAATAATATTACCTCTTCTTCAGAGAGCCCCATTTGCTTTATACAAAAAACCATCATGAGAAGATTTTATAATAAAAATGGGGCCACAATGATGTGGGTAGGGAATTAAATATTTTATTTTGGTTGTTTATTTTTGGGAAAATATTTATTTAGTATTGTTAATATGGTAGGATTAGTGGTGTCCCATTATAAGTGAGGGAGAGGACAAGCCTGTATGTTTTAATGATAATAATGTGTTAACACATTTTCAACATTGTAAAAATGAATAAAAAAGGTTCATTTTCAAAACATATATTTATTAATGTTAAAATATGGATAGAAATCAAGTATTGGCCTTATTTTATTTCATTTTAGTATTTATCTTCTTATTTTAACCCATAAAAACATATAATTAATTTCACTATTCTGATCAACTTTATCAGTTTTTACTGTTAATTATATTAAAAAATTTAGATTTCCATAATATATAACATTAATTATTATAATTATAATTATTGAAAAAATGTTTCCATGTTATTTTTAATGTAGTGGAATAATTAATTTATAAATTAAACCCACAGTCTTGACAAAGAAATATGGTTTTAATGATAATCATTTAAAAGAATAAAATTTTTACTTCACAATTGAATAGGAATTTTTTTACAATGATATAAATTAGTAAAATATTAATATAATTTATCTAATTATACATTAATATACACAAATAATATAATGGATCAATGATAATAATTCTAATGAAGATAATGATTTTAAATAAATAAGTATTTTCCACTATTCCTCAAAAAATAATATTTTCATAAATATTAAAAAAATATTTCAATAGTTATTTATGATATCTAGATTTATAAAATAAATTTTATATTTAAGTTATTATTAAAAGTGGTAAAATGAAATCTTAAATTGGGTATGAAAAATTCAACTAAACTTCATTTTAAAAATTATAGTTTTTTCAAAAACATTTCGTTTTCATAAAAATGTTTATGATTTTATTTTTAACAAATAAATTACCATTGAATTTATTTTATACATGTTTATAAAATATAATACAAATAATTTAGTTAGACATGATATTTACCCCTACATAATGGCTAGCTTATAATGGTCATGTTTAAATAATAATATTTTATTATATTATAAGGTTTCCTTCAATGAAGTATTTGTAGTATCACATGATAGGGAAGATATGAAATATATCTAAAAAATAAATAAATAATATTTTAATGGGATGTTATATAATATTAAACAATTTGTTTTCTGTTTCAAACAAGCCATTAAACGTTTTGAACCGTTATTAAATTCTCAAGTCTACAAATTATTCAGCTATTAAATAAAATTTTCATCCGAATTTAAGTTTCATCACAAAATATATTGGCCTTATAATTGTTAATAAAAATTTTATATTCTAATAACAAAATTATAGATAATAAAATATCCTATTAGTAAGTGGGAAATAAGATTAATAGTTTTGTCTGGAATAACAAAAAACTATGTTTCAAAGTTGTAGGACAATGGTGGGATTCGAAGAGTTATACATTGAAGAAAATCATAAATAACTAAAGTGAGTGACTGAGACAATTAATAAGAAGAATGTGAATGATCAATTGAAATTTAGGTACCTCAAAATAGATGATAATTATAATGGCCATATGATTCATTATATATGATGGTAATATTATATCATTTTTTAAGATCATTTTCATCATTATGAGTAATTATTTTACTGTCTATGAATATATATGAATATACATACTTTATATCTTTTATATTTCCAAAAAACAAATCATAAATTGTTTTTGATTTGATAAATTTCCACCTAAATTTATTCTCCATGAAATTAATATCAAAAAAATTATTTTTTCTTGATTCATTGACTTGATATTTAATAATTTATAAGATCTATAAAAATTCAAAAGCATTTCCTCCTATCTCTAAAAATGTACCCAAACAAAAATAGTTTTATTGATTTATATAATATTATATATTAATTTAAAAATATAAATTATGACACTCAAAGTTCAACATAATCAATTTTACAAATAATTACCATTCCAAAATATTTCCCATGAAATGTAATGTCCAGAAAAATTAGAAGGCATGTAGAAAATTTTTCAAAATAAAAATAAAATTATATTTTGAAAGCAATATAATGTAGCAGTTTAATTTAAAATACAAAATATGTGAATACATTTATCACCATCGAAACATAATGAATATAGTAATTCTATAAAAAATACAATCTAATTTTTTTTCCAAATATAATCTATAAATCCAAAGATGTGTAAAAATCTAGTTAATATAACATAAACCATTCAATAATTAACTACATTTTTTAATACCAATAATATTATATAAACATATCTTTTATCATTATTATATATATTGTGAAAACATTAAGTGTTATCTTTCCCTAATCATGTTTTTGAAAAAAAGTCAACATTCCATTGAATCACTTTTCTTATTACCATTCAATACATGTCATCAAATTCTTATAGAAAGTTTAGTACAATACAATCGTTATAAATTATATGATTATTATTATTATAATATCATTGATAAGATAATTCTATAGAAAAATTCATGATTCTAAATAAAAAATAATATTGATCATTCCACTATATATATTTATATATTAATGAAATATTATTTTCCATCATACCCAAGATTATTTTGAGGTATACTCCCCTAACATATGGGACATTCATTTGTATAGAAACCCAAATTATTACAGCTGAAGCATTTCACAATTGAATATTGATTGATTCCATTAAAATCCATAGTATGGTGGAATTTATTGCAAAAATGGTATCAAACTCCCATTTCATATAAGAAATTACTAGAGAATTATAGTCAAAACTAATTACATGTTGTAAAATTATTCATTATTTTATTCTATTTATTGTCTTTTATGTCTACCATACTCATATAATCATGATTACTTTAAAATCAATAATATGTGGATAACACTTTCTATCTATATAACACATGTTTGAATAACCTCGATTGATGAGAATTTTTAGAGATTAGTTCCCTTCAATGAATTTTCTTTAACACCATCAATGAAGATTTATAACATTATCTTTTTATTATGTATATCAACCATAAAATGATTTTCAATCATTTTAATGTTAGATTTATTTATAAAGAACATTTTTATTTACCTTTTTTCTTAGACTATGTAATTATTTATCCATATCTTCTCATTTATCATGGGTAAAATACATTTTGATGAAGAGTGCCTTAAATATATACCATTTAATGGTTTCTATTTATTCTTCATGATTACTAAACTTTTTTACAATTGAAAAAAATATTATGAGTGATGAAATAATTCCATGAAGATTTTCTCACTATCAGTTCCTTCTAGATAAAAATAATATTATCTAAGGAACATATATATTAATTAGATACAAATGGACTTTTAATCTCATTGAATGATTGGGGATTAAAAAACATAATGTGGTCTAACATTGTTTCAACATGTGGTAAAACATTTGGATTTTATAACAATGACACATTATCGCACATAAACTACATTAGTTTCCCTAATATTGTTTATATTTGATCATAGATCCATCCATCCAACGTCATATTTTTTATTAAAAACAAGCCATACAAGAGAACCTCATCAAGATTATGGGGGCCTATAATAGTGAAGACCAAGGGATTACCCTCTAATCAGATTAGCCCCCTCAGCCTTGAAAGGATGAGTATGCTGGAAAATATTCAAAAAAGGTCCTATCATGGAGGCCATGTAATCTGCAACCCTATATCCATCCCTCTATGTATGGGTCACCTTTATCTTGTTGTTGAGGATGTTTTTACACTTTATGACTGTATAGGAAATGGACCAAGGGATATCACATTTTCTATGCAGGGCCTCTTAAAGGATCAAAGAATCTATCTCTGCTTGGGTAATCTCTAGGTTCTTCCAGTTGTAGAGGGATGACCCGGTTAGCACAGCTCTTGCTTCTGCCTGAAGGGGGCCTCTAGTGCCATGAATCTCAGAGAAGGACATAATTACAGTCCCTATCATGTCTCACACCACACACCCTCCTCTCATATTTCCCATAATATAGTACCCATCTGTGTTACGATTGTAGCCTATTGTTGGGGGTTCCCAACATACCCAATGCCCCCATGGTTTATTCGTGGAGACCTGGACATGAACGTGCCATCTGTTATGTAAGTACAGAAGAGGTGACTCACACCAATCTCTGAAGAGGGAGGACTTGTTGAGAAGTAGGTTGTTTGTGCGCTCTATGATAGCCATTGGAGTTGAGTTGGTTCCCTCAAACCTAGCATGGTTTCAGGCCTGCCATAGACACCAGCAGGCGGTGCTGAAAATGATGGACCTTGACATTCTGGAAGGGACCTCCTCATTGTTTCCATTGAACCATCTTTCCTGGAATGAGTTCTCCTCGTGTATATGGTCAGTTATCATAGCGTTGCCACAAAAAAAACATGACTACCTGCACCCACTCTCCTTCAAAGAACAGATGGTTTGTGCTTTCCTCCCAGGGGTGGCTACAACATTGGCATCGTGAGTCCATTTTAATCCCCAGTTGCCTAATATTCTCATTAGTTTCCATATCCTGTCCTCTTATTCTACAAGTAAAAAAATTATACATTGATGGAATCCTTGTAAAACATATCTTTCCATTCAAAATATCAGAGTGATCCTGCTCGTACTGAAGCCGCCGAAATCCCCTGGTGGTAAAAGCTCATAAGGCTGAAGGCGTGAATATGCATTTTTCAGCCTCTGAGAATAGGGCTATAGAGTTGAAGATTTCGTAATGCTTCTCATTTAGACAAGCTTTGGTGTACAGTGTTCCAAGGAGTGCTTTAGGTATACCCAACAATTTTTTTTTGAATTTTGGACTTATAAATAAATCTATTCTAGAATATCATTCACTTATAGTATATAGACTTTCAATTATTGTAAGGAAAACCCTTATAATATCCAACTTATTAAAACATTTATAATTTCTATATAATTACCCAGACATCCAATCATTGAATTAAAATCCACAATCTATGTTTTCCTAAATCTTGTTCAAAAAGTTTATAAAACTTTTCCTTTGATAACAACTGTAATAATCATGAATCTTGTATCCTATAGTTGATGGTTGCATTATTAAATTGGAATATCATACAAGTAAAATCATCTCAATGTACTGAATAGATTAGTTTTCCAGGTTAATAGTAAAAATACTTTAAAATAACATTATAATTGAAAGTATAAAATTAAACAATGTCTTTTCTATTGTTGAATCATTATTTCCTGTTGAAAAAACCCATATATCAATCATAATACTCATTATGGAATATTAGTGAATGAATAATATAAAATGGTTAATCATAAATTATCATTAATAGTAATGGTATAATCGATTTTTTGAAGAAATAATGTATAATACATATATAATGCTAAATAATTGAAACCTGTGATATTTAATCAACAATTACAGAATAATATAGAAGGATTAAATATTGATAAAAATTTCCATATACATAATCAAATGAGGTTGAAATATTTCCATAGATATTCTATCATATTTAATAATCACATGGAAATTAATGAGTAATATAAGAAGTATAGGATGCATAATTTCATAGATCATATCCATAGCATAAAATCCTAATTCCATGAAATCATATATAAATGGGTATGTGATCAGAAAATAATAGTAATCTTATTTTTTTCATGAGACCCACTAATGACTTCATGGGTTACAATGAGCTCTAATCATCCACTATTAAGGAAAATTCATTATTTATATGAATGGAGTAAAACATATTCATTACAAACATTCTTATTCAACATCTAGCATAATAAATGATATCAATTACACCAACCCATTATCATAATCATAAACCATCCAGATTCTTATGAATATAATCTAAATTGTAAATCCCCAATAAAATATATATCCAATGATTTTTAGAAATAATAATGGATTTATCATTATAATGTATCCTTCGTTTCAAATATGTACAATAATGGATTTATGTCGTTGATGAGTATAAAAACCCTACAAATGTCATTAAAAACATTAATGTGGTGAAGAACTAATTTTTTCAGAAAAAAATTATAAAAATAAATGTTAAAAAAATTAAATATCATTTTTAATATAAATAAACATTCAATCATGTAAAAGACGTTTTAGAACATATACTACTCATGATATTAGAAATTCAATACATGACAAACATGTTAGAAGAAACAATACATTCAGTTTTTCATAAAAATAAAATTGACCCTTGTATGGAAAATGAAAGGATGATTATGTTGATTTTTTTATTAAAAAAATAAAACATCGGTCAAAATTAATTTTATATTTAATTTTTATAACATAATAATTAGTCAAAAATATTTTAATTTGTGTGAAATATAATTTTTGAACTAAAAGGGATATAAAGTTGGATTTTCATAAAAAAAATTCAATCATTGTAAATACAAATGATATATAAACTGGTACAGTTAGTGGAAAAATGTCATTAATAACTAGATGAGATGATGATATATATTTTTTAGATATTCCAAATAAATCTTTCAACGAGGTCATAATAAAAACAATCCTAAATAATGATAACATTGTGATATAAAACATTACCATATCAGTAACATTTCACTCAAATACTACATTATTAACTAAAATAAAATGAATCATTAAATAACACGAAGATAAAGGTATTAATTATATATAAAACCAAATGGGACTTTTTTTGCAACACTAAGAAATACTATGTGATAAATATGACATTCATCTCCGAAATGCAAAATTTTGACAAGACAACCTTACCTTGGATCATATTTTCATAATATATTTTCATAATTCTTGTCTAATGAATAATGATTTTTTATGAATCTATTAAATTACCATAAACTCTTATTTTATACCATATATGATTTACTTTTTACCTTTCATGACCCCATTATAAAATATTCTATGTAAAAGTCACAGTTTAGGTGGTACTTGCATCATTTTTAATGTTTAATTTGATTTTGTAATTTATATCCTCTAAATATTATCAATGTTACAACAAATAGAGAATATAAACCATGATATAATTATAATTTATATTCACTATATATGTATTGGCCGTATTCAATTAATTTCTAGAATGAAAATGGATATGAACATTCTTAGAGATGGTTGGCCAGATGTACGCATGGACATTGTTTAAATTTTTATGAATGGATGGAGAAAATTAAAAATTAATTTTTATTCTCAATTAAAAAATAATTATTATGATTAATATTTCATGTGTATAAATTAAATTTATTTTATTATCACTTATGTAAATAAAAAATGAAAAATATTTGACATCTCCTCGTGGAGGAGGAAGTCCACACTTTCAAACGAGTGATGTTAATGTTTTCCATATACTTTGTGTGGTAAGAATTTAGATGGGATATTATATTTTATAATGTATTTCTAGTTCAGAAATATCACATATATTTATTGTTTTTATCTTTATTACGTTTTATTTTAAGCGCAAGTGAAAATCAATCACACTTCTTCATGAGGATGTATTCTAACATACACACGAGCGATATCATCATGTCCCTTAAAGATTTGAAAGTGATAATATATATATTTTATAATTTATATATGACAATAATAATTACATAATTATCATACAAAAAGTGGAATCCTTCATTATATGAATCCTGTAATGTTAGTTATAGAAAATGAATTACATCAGCATGGGAGGAGGTAGCCTGTTGTACAAACGATCAATGGTACTGATAAAAATTTTATTAATGTGTATATTTATATTGTTTATTCAATTAATTTAGTAACTTAATAGTATATATTATATATTTTTTGTTATATTATCATTATTTATGATGAATTTAAAGTGGAATGATAAGAAAAAATAAATATACATGTTTAATAATTCTACCTCTTATTCAGGGATCCACTTTTGGATTATCTCTAAATAATCCTAATGGGGAATTCATATATTAAATAATTCATTTATGATAAGGGGATTCAATTTTTTATCTATTATATGATATTACGGATTATGTATTTATTAAGAGTTGATGAGATTTTGTGGGCTATTATAAGTATGGGAGTGGAAATAATTAATTTTTATAAATACAATATAGCGTACTCACAATTTTTATATGCCCAAAGATAAAAAAATTGGAAATTAAAGAATGAAAAAACATTTAATTTCATTGTATGATCATATATGGAATGTTTTCCATGTTTTATGTCATTTATACCCTTATCTTCCTACAATATCATGATAATAATTCCCTTTTACCTTAACCATAATATTTAGTTTTCACAGTTATTATTATTTTTTTATGGTCAACTTTTATGTTAAAGTATTACATAATAATAAAAATTCAACATCCTATTATAGAAGCCATTTTTAGAAAACCAGTTCACAGATATATCAGAAAAAAATCTAAATTAGACCCAAAACAAATTTTAAAAAAAATCATGAATACCTAATTTAAAAGATTAAAAAGTGTTTGTATCCTAATTTAATACTAAATTTATTATACTGAATATATTAGTATGAATTTATTATAATTTAACTAATGATACATTGACACCAAAATAAAAAATAATATATCATTGTAAATAATTTATAAATACAGTTTGTTTTAAAAAAAATCATTAATTTTCATTATGAATTAGAAAATTTATATTTTTAGATAATTATTAATAATTTATCCAAAACCAATTTGGACATGATGATTTAAGAAATAAAGATTATTATTTAGATACATTTTATAAAATTAATAATAATTAATTTGATATTACATGTAAATTGTGAATCTAAATAAACATTTAAATAAAATATTATTTTCTAGAAATCATTTCTATTTCACTCAAATAGGTTTTAATTTATATATATTCCTATATATATCAATTGAACTTTTTAAATACATTTTTAAAGCATTAAATTATCATAACACTTCAATTTATATTCATAATTTGTATCTCAATGACTATATTATAATCGATATAAAAAATTAAAATATTGTTATTGAGTATTACATATTTTGAAATCTGTGTTGCATAGAACTAACACCATTTTTGATATTAAACTTATTTTACAAATAAATATATCATAATGTCTTGTGGTGTTATATTGTATTATATGTATGGAGTTATGTAGCATATACTATATCAGACATGATATTTCTTTTTAGAATCTCCAAGCATAACAATATATGAGGCATTGTGATTTTTAATACACATGGTTATATATAACTATGATAGAGGTAAGAATTTCCCTATTGATTTCATGGTTTCGAAATTAATTGAAATCAAGGAGGTGTTGAGATAATAATTTTTCATTTATAATTTCATAGTTTATAAATGGTTTATGAACCTATGAATCGGTCTTACACACCTGGTCTATATTTTTTGTTGATATGTATATGATTTTAGTTATTAGTAATTTAATAATGCTTCCTATATTGTGAAGATATAAAATTAACATTTTTTATAAAATTTGTGTTATATCATTCAATATATTAATGTTCTTAATTTTAAGTCATCATCCCAAGTTATATATTCTGTGATAATCCATTCAGAGCATACGATAACAGATTATGCTTAATTCATCTTGTAATGCTTCACTGAATTCATTTTTTGAAGTGCACTATCATTATCAAGGTGACACATCATTCTATATACATATGATATGTATAATGATATATTTTTCAATAAGAGAATGATAAATATCTTGTCCTTTTGTTTTAAGACATCATTAAACATGAAAAAAACAATCTATCCATTATGAGTATGGTTATACATCATTCAACTGGTTAAATATTGATATTTTTTGGATGATACATCATTAAATTACATATACATTTTATACTGAGTGTTTTTTACCTTTGTAGAAATATTGTTGGTATGATTATTTGGGTAAAAATTTCCTATATGTGTGATATGACTCATAGATAAGTTTTGAAATACTATTATTGGTGTTTCTAACTTGAAATAGTGGAGAGTTGAGTATTATACATCTTGTTGGGAAATTTCCACGCATTTTTTCAATATTTACATGAGTTAATGAGGGTAGTAATGTGTGAGATGTGAACCTAGGTGTAAAACCATGTTTTTTCTAAAAGGATTATATTTTTTATTTTAGGCCAAAATTCCATAGTGTGGAAACAACAATAGAATAGAATGGAGTGATAGAGGTTACAATCATTTTTGGGGCTTATTCATAGCCCATAATAATAGAATTTGGAGAATTAGTTTGGGAGAAACCATTTTAAGAAACCATGCAACCTAGCATAAATTATTTCCCTAAAATATGATGGAATTTTAGAGGGCAGTAAGGATCCCCAAATCTTCCTTCTATTAAGTGAGGTGAGGTGGATGCCCCTACATATTCTAGGGGGGTTGGGATTATAGATTAAAATAGTAATTGAATATTATCTACAAAACCATGCACTTACCCATTCTAGGTCCATCCACAAGTGTATCATGGAGCACTGCGGATGTTTGGTTTCGTTAACCATGTGTCCAAACCATGATCCCATGTATTTATTTGTAAAACTACTTTTTTAGAATGAAATTTTTTAAAGATAAAATCTTCTTCCACCCTTAAATTTCCAACATATAATATTTCATTCCTCTCTCATTAATCTCACCCTAGGCATATTTTAGGGATCATGAGTGATCCTCCATCTAGGCTCAAACGTGAACACCGTTATAAGAGTTGTGTTGCCAGAGGTATGCTCCTTGACCAAATTTCATCCATTATAAGTTTCTCTCCCCATCATTCGCACTATTTTTTGAGGTATTATTCAACCAATTTTCAGGTTATTGTAATATTAATCATATTTCATCCATTATACATCAAATATGAATCCAATAATGGAAAAAAATTAATTTATAGAGATTTTTTCAGTGGTCTAGTTATATATCATAAAAGTTATGATGTTTTCATAGCCCCTATATTTTTCCTCACATTGGCCAGTGTTGCACATCCCCCGAAAAAGAGATCCCTTTTCTAATAAATTATATGAATGTTTTTATACAAAAGTGGACTCGTTTTCTGTTACCATAGGATAGTCAAAATATTCATTACCAACACGTTTAATGTTTGAATATAATTTATATCTATTATGTAATTTATTAAAAAGGTCAACCACCTTCTATGTCTACCTCTTATCTTGTATATCGAATTTCACCTTATGTAAAATTTCCTAGTTGATTAAAGAATCTTATATGATCTGAATTACACTTTTACAAACTTTTAAATGCCATAATTATGTAATTAGCATGTTTATAATCTATGATAATTGGAGGTCAAGCTACACCACATGACAAACACTTATATATAGGATTATAATAATTGTGACACATTATTTATTATACTTGTTGTATATAATTATTTTAAAGGTGATCAATTGAAATTAATTTCATAATCATTATTAATTTAACATTGGAATTAGAATAATAGTTAAAGGACAATTTGTGCATGATGTTTCTCACACATTTAGATCATGTGTTTATCATGATCTCACAAACATATATGATTTTATCTAGGTGATGGGCATTATGTTCTTTGATCTCTAATTTTAGGTGTAGGGAATGTCATATAACCCCACCTATCATGATTTTTGAGCATGAAATCTCATATTCATTATGATATTTTGGTATTGTACACTTTGATTAAGCATATAAGATTGTTATACTAGTTATGAATGCTTGAGATATTCATCCAGTCTATAGAGCATTTTGTATCCATGTATATTCTTAATTATGTCGACATATTGTTAGAGCATAAACATGTATATAATATAATATAAATATATATATAATTAGTTATATATATATGGTGACTGATCATATTCTTGTACCAACCCATTACAAATGTGTATAGCTGGCCATATGTCCTATATAAAAATTATTTGGACAGTATTCATTAATAGTTATTGTTTATATTTATTTTAAAAACACACATGTTTAAGACTGTATATTTTATAGATTATATGTAGACATCATCAGGGGTGGCCTAAAAATATTATCACATAGCCTAATTAGGACTCCATTAGCACTCAAGTATATTACATGTCTTCGGTTAGAGAAAATAGTTAAAACCCATCTAATGAATCATCGTTCCATATATTAATAACTCAAAGAAAGGGAGAAGACCATCGAGCATATTGTCATTATGCTAAGGGAATTGTCTTCTAACATTTTTTTATTTTTTATATACTTGTTTCCACGTATCCCTTGTTTCCCATTGTAAGAACATGCATTCTAAGACCGGATAAAATACAAGTTTTTTTAGAATTTTTATTTATCGGTGGGTTAGTTTTAATACCGCGCTTCAGAAACGAGGTTTCGAGTGCGCGACCCGGTTCAAGCAGTGACAACGGGCTACACATGGGCATTTAGACCATGCGGGTCAAGTCAAGCAGTTGACCGATTGTCAAAACATGTTATCTAATTAATTCGAATTAATGGATGTTTTAATAATAATAATAGTGAGAGATTATTATGATTAAATATTGTGAAAATGCGTTTAATAAAATGATGGTCAAATGAGATTAAATGTGGATGTTTTAATAATAATAATTTTGGAAGATTATTATTTTTAAATATTAGGCAGACATGTTTATTTATGTTGCGGTCAAACACCATTAAATTTGGCGATGCAGTTTGACAAAAGACTGTCAAATTAAAAACATGGTAAACAGATTTTAATTGATGTTGAATTTTAATTAAAGTGAGCATTATTTTATATGCATTATCTTAATTGGGGAGACTTTCCAAAGAATCATTTAATTAAATGATGATCATTTAATTAAAATGGTAAGTTATAATTATTGTAATATACATTATTATTATTATAGATAATAAAAATAAAGGGTAATTAAATGTGGAGCTTTGAATTAATAAAAATCTAGTGGTAATAATAATAATAGGCATTTGACTCTTATTATTATTACTGTAGTTAATTACTCTATTATTACCACTTATTGGGTAAGCTTTAAATGAAGAATTTCAATTTATTAATGATGTGTTATTTTGATGACACCTTGTTTAATTGATGGTCTTGAATTTTATTCGTAGTTGAATAATAATAATGAAATTATTATTATGGGTTCATAAGTAAAATAATTACCATTATTTAGAGTTATTATTGTTATAAAGAATAATAATCGTGGTAATTAATGTGGTTAAATATTTTACTTAATACAATCAATGATCCACAAAATATAATTGACTATATATATATATATATTGTGATATATATATATATATATGTGAGTAAGAAAAAAAATATAATATATATATATATATATCTTTTAGGCACTGGGAAAGGGGGGTGTGATTTTCCCTTTCCCCTTTTTGGTTCTTCAATCACGTGAAGTCACCACGTTTTCCCCCATTTTTTTATTTTATTTTTTATTTTTTTTCTTTCTTCTTTCTTTTTTCCTTCTTATCTTTCAATTCACGCTTGGCATCTTTTGAAAAACCATAACTGCATGAGGGTCCAGCCCTTCTCCCTCTCTACACGGTGCGACTCCCTGCTGTGCGACCATACCCCCTCGGCTTCTCTTCCTCCATAGAGCACAGATCATCTGGGTCTCCTCCCTTCGGACAGCTCCTCCTGGCGCGACGGACCTGTTGTGGCGCGACCTCGGATCACGGATTCTCTGCAGTGCGATCCCGATCAACTGACTCTTGCATGGACAACGCCTGTAGCATGATACCCTGCTTCAGCTCCTCCCCACAGTGTGAGTCCTATCTTCCCCAGTTCTCTTTCTCCCTCGACCCAAACAGGTCCCCATTGCGGACACTTTCTGCAGTAGTACAACGGTCAGGCAGACCTGTTGCGCGTGACCAACCCCTTCCTGGCTTCTCCTTCGCGAAACGATTTACCCATATTTATTCTTTGGTTTGGGTCGATTAATCAAGGTATATAATTCCTTGATGTTTCTTATTATCACTATTACGGTTTGGGGTTGTCTCGATGCCCGGTTGGTTTTACTTGAAACTCTTTATTAGGGTTTTATAGACTCTTTTGTTCTTCTGTATTAAAGGTTGTTGCACTATCCTTGTTATAGGGTATGGGCTGTTTTATCAGGACCCATTGGTCCGTGTTCTGGCGACCGCCGCAGAAGGCGATGTGGTCCGAGTTGATCTTTCCATGCCGCCATTGTTTCGGGTGAGTTTCTAAAACCCGCATTTTTGGTTTGCACCGATTAAATTAAAGGTTGATTAATTTATCTGAGTGTGATGGTTTTTTCTGCACTAATCATTGGGTGAAACTACTATTTTTAGGTTGTGCGTCAGACTTTTAGTGGGTGCGCCCTTGTGTCGAAGCGCGTGTGCGCGAACTAATTCTTTGAGTTAGAAAGCTTGGCTCGACCAATTTATTGAGGTTGTGTGGGTAGGGTGTCAGGACTGTTGGACCACGCTCCAAAAACCGCAGGTGACCGCAACTACGTTTATCAACGACTTTTGGGTAAGAATATATATATACATAATTGTTGTATATCTTGCGCCAATTTAAATATGATTTTGAGTCTTCGAACCCTGGCGGCCTTATCTGGTCCTACGTTGGTTTCGATGTTTTAGAAATATGTTGATGTTTACATTGAAGGTTATATATTAGAATCAATTATATGTGTATAAGTATATATATATATGCATATATATATATATATATATATATGCACATAAAAGTCGAGTATGTGCGACTACGTGACCGGAAAAGAAATGCGTGTTTACTTGAGTCCACTCCGAGGGAAAACTGGAAGCCAACATCCGAGCATATCGTCCTTATCACCTCGAGGTAGGTGGTTTTTTCCTTTCTGTAGAAAGTAGATGAATATTTTTTTGAAAATTCCACAAATTCCCTTGAACGGTGTATTGCATGTTTCTGTTTTGCCTTTGTTGTATTTCCTACTTTGCTTGATTGCAAGAGTAGATATTTCGCCTGTGATTATGGTAGCATTAATGTACTTTGGATGTTTTCTATCCTTCTTCTTCCTGTTTGGAGTTTTTTCCAATTTCCATACTAAGTCGTAGAAAAGTGGAACTGCTACATTGTTATGTTGTTGAGCCTTAGTTGATAGCCAAGTAGTTCATGAGGTTTACGTGAATGATGTACACATGCACTGAGCATGTATTACCTTTCAATCAGGCCTGTGAGAACCTAGAGTAGTAGACCAATGAGGGAATTGACGGAAGGGATTTTCCAGAGTGTCTTTTAATTACGATGCGAGACCACATGGGGAATTGACGTTGAGTGCTTCCTCAGAGAGTCTGTAGATCCTCGACACGGGCCACAGTGGGAATTGACGTTGAGTGCTTCCCCAGAGAGCTTTTAGCACGATAAGAGACTATATGGGGAATTGAAGGTGAGTGCTTCCCTAGAGAGTATATTAATTTCATAGCTGAACCAGAGGGGTGAGACTGTGTGTGCCTCCTAGAGGGTTGCTAGTACTTATAATTTGAACCATAGGGTTTAGGCTGTGAGAGCTACCCAGAGGGTTACCTGTTTTCTTCTTTTTTCTTGGCCATTTACTTGTGTACATTATTTGTTAGAACTGTGGATTGTAGCTGTTGTGTGCTTTTCTGTTTACTAATTATTTCACTTTTACTTACCTTCTATTCATTGACTGTTAGGAACAAATCTTTGGGTTATTTCCTACTGGGATTGTATCTCACACCCTGTTTGGGCCATGCTTTGGTCCGAAGCAGACTATGTTGCTAGAGGTATAGATATGGGCAAGCACCCTTCTACTTCATGTACCTGACAGGCTGTGGAGCTAGAGAGCATGTGACCAAGCTAAGGCTTGCGATGCTGAGGAGACTTTTGGATGCTTTGTTTTTTTTCCTTTTCATTGTTACTATATTGCTTCCAGCCTGTTGTTTGGTTTGGATATTTTATTAGACCTATAACATTCCATGCATCATATCTTCAGTTCCAGTTAATTATTATTTTATAAAGTCTTCCACTATTAAATTATGATGAGAATGTTGTTTACTACTTCTGTTATTATATATTTTTTCCTTCCTTTTATTTCCATTACCTATGAGGGCATAGATCCCCCAACTACCTAACCCAAGGCCCTCGCTTCTAGTCTACAACCACTCGTGTTTGGGGGAATGTGCTTGAGGTCATGTGGCATACCGGATATGGGGCACCAGTTGAGTGGCTTCGGATTTGGGTCTTTACAACCATGTTTACATTAGAATTCCATGAAATAATTGTATATGAATCATCCAATGGGATTATGATTATTTATATAGGTGTTGGTAATTTACACATTTTTTATTTAGTATTGTTCTGTTTCTGATGTGCCAAATTTTTATTATATCTTTCGTTATTGTCTGTTATTTTCTATATCAATTAGGAAACTATGGTATATAGGTATAGTTTCACCATTTAACACCTTATACCCTCTCTGTGAGTCAACTCCCTATATTATATTAGGAGGCATCATTGAGCTCATCTGGCTCAGGAACAAGTTTAGTAGACCCTAGGATAGGATCTTACAAAATCATATCAGATGAGATTATTTTCTTTTATAATAGTATTTGGGTATTAAGAATGAATCTAGGAAGAAATAAATTTTGATACAAATCTTTTTTCTGGGAGTAGCATACTCACATATAGGGGAAAACATACATGGGATGGGTTATTAATGTTAAGGAATTCACCCATTATATTGAATATGACATCACCATTAGGTGACACCCAATATTATCATACTATTATGATTGGTGTTATTATAATAAAATTTAAATTTTTTTCTCGGTGAATTGATGGTGTTAATTAATGAATCATTATAAGAACATTATGAAATATATGACATGAAATTTTCCATTTAATGTTTTCACTCTTCATGAATTTCCTTATTGTATAGAGTTTGATCCTAGATTATAATATTTTCAACATTTCTATCTTTTCATGAGAGGATAATATAATGGTTTTAATTATAGGTCACACATCAATTTAAACAGGTTTCCCTCTTATAGTGATGATGAAAAAATAATTATCCCTTTATAATATATTATGGGATGTAGTCCTAATTGTTATGGATCATGATATATATTCATATAAATTATAAAAATTGAATAAAATATAAACATTTAAATTATATATGTTACCGATATATGTGATTTCAATTTCCACGTTTCTGTGTCTTCCTCCATAGGTTGCAATTGACACTACATATAACAGACCCCATTATTGTGATGTGAGACCTATACTGAAACCCATCCATAGAAGTGGCTAGATTGGAGACTCACTATTGCTCTTATGGGAAAATATTTTTTTATAATAAATTGAATATGATCTTTGGGAAGGTATAGTGGTGTGATCTTTTCTATAATAATTTTTTGTGCCATTATTGTTATCTATCATTATTCCTTATACACTACTATCTTCTCTGATTAGTAATGTGTATGGAATTATTGAATAATAACTACAGGACATCCTCATGTCATATTTAAATAAATTAGTGATTTCTATGAACTGGTGGAGGTGGACATTGAGCCACTAGTGATTCTTATTATAGGGAAAACTATGTAACCACCTATTGTTCCTAAGATGGAAAACGATACCTAGTTTCAAAAATTCTATTTATATTTTATGTAGTCTATGAAACTTGTTGCTCAACAAGCCCCGAGTATGGTAGATTTTATTTAGATGGTAAAATAATATCATTCCTTATCATTTTCAGTGTATATAATACATCATTCTACAGATTCATGACTAGAGGTTGTGGTTTCAACATTCAATAATTTGAAAAAACCACCTGAATAAAGGATGTATATCAATGCCTATATGTTACATGATTCCTAAAACTGATAGTGGGATGTGATTATTGGGGAATATTAACTATGATATATCATCTGGGAGGACATTTAGATGATCATCAGTTATACTTTTTTCTATATATGCTAAGGGATGGCCGAGTTAGAGTGATTATGATATTGCAATTGGAACCCATTTCTGTTATGGAATAAACTTCTCATGTTACTGACATTTATCATTTCATAAAAACTCTTTCTAATGATGATCTTATAAGCATCAGATGAATCGAGGATGTACTAGTATATGTAATCTGATTATAGGAAAATGTTTTTACTACGAAGACTATTTCCAATATAGTGAAACATACCCTCATTAAAAATAGTTATATGAGTAATGATGAAGGTGAAATACAATGAGGTTTAATCACTAGGATAGTTTTTGTTTCTTCGAGACAGTGAATGAATCATTGAGACATATATCATAGGGGTTGAAGTTGTCAACTGACTTATATTGACAGCTTCATGATATGTCTCCAGTGAAAGAATACCAAAAACATGGGGAATGTGTGATCCATTGGAATTTAGAGGGCATTGTGGAATGGGGAATTTCTTGATCTACTATAGGACATTTACATTATTTCCTAGTAAGGGTATCTGAACATTCTCCACAATCTAGAGTAGGTCTTGTAGTATCACTCCCTGAAGGTAGACAAAACACCACAACCCATACAATCCAAGATGTCAGTCAAGGCTGATAAAATCAGACTCATAACATTCATTCCCAGTGTATAGGAATTTCTTAGGGATGTTATGTTGTGATGAAGGACCATATTACTATCCAATTAATTATAGTACAAACATTTTTAGAGGATTAGTGAGACAAACCTTAAACTATTTGAGGTTTTATTCTATTATCACCATTATAATATTTTCCATTATTTTACAATGGTAATGCAAAATATTTTATATCTAAGTAAATTATTGAGATTATGGTCCTTGAGGATGAGTTTTACTATGGAGATATTACACTTGATACCCTATTAGGTATCTGATCAAGTAGAATCCTCTATTTTATGGATATTCTCCTTTAGATAAGAGGATATATCTTCAAGTGAAACCTTTTCATCCTTGATATGATACGACATAATGTAATTATCAATATAGACTGGTCAATTCCCCATTGAGAAAATATTGATTAACATTTCTATAGGGTGATGTTTAAATATCTAATGTGTAGTAGCCATATTTTCAAAGGAAAAGGAATGTTCATGAGTCTCAAGATGGACCTATAAATTAGTGCATGAGAATTTTGACATACTATATTGCTTGTATTTTCATAAATTATTTGGGTTTAGAACCTACTATTTCCACCCATACAGTGAATTGATTTATGGATTAATTACATGATATGTATTTGGGCTACATAATAAACAAATGTAAAACTCACCATTTAGCTACTGTTAGAAGAAAAAACAATATCCATTTATCCATATTGAAAGAAACTTATGGATCTTCTAAAAGTAAAGATTCATATGTTAGATTAGGAGGATACATGATTTTTCATTCATAAGACTGCTCCATGGGGTTAAAAAAACATTTTTCCCTGAAGGAAGACTTTACCCTTAGGCTTTTCAAGGATTACTGGCAGTTGATCTAGATTACTATAAAGAACAAGTCTCTACATCCTTGAATAGATGGCCTGTTTTATAATATCCAAGGATAAGGGGTGTTTTTAAGGATTTATTTGAGTTTGTTCTGTCATTATGTGCATGTAATTTCATTATAGAAACCTCACACAACATTTAATAGTAGTTATTGTCTTTATAATTAAATTGTATTGTTTTTATATCTCCCAAACATGCTAGATTTTATCACAGACATGATGATTTCGTGAATCAACTCATGTATATATTGATTAATGGAAATTATTGTAGTAAATATCTTAGTTATTATGAATCTAGGAATGACGTTTTCAACTATGATAAGATCATGATGAATACTGAAAGGGAGAACCATTTTTATACTAAACTCCACAGATGATTCATTTGGACTGAAAAATTAAACATCATTGGTTATTTAATCTTGATGTATGTGGTATCAGTAGACCATGAAATGGTGAGAAATGTAGTTTAGTATGAAAAAACCAAGGATTTTATCCTATAAACAACATTTCTTGAGGATAGTAGTGTATTATTTCCACTTCATATTGGATAAGCACTCCTAGTATTTCCTTATACAGGCTTAACAAAGAAGGGTATGAAATTGATTTGATCATAAACATATAAAGTGGATGTTTAGGATATAATTTTTATAGTGACTTTCAAATCATTCCAAATTCATTATTAATCCATGTTTGAGTTACAATGTTTACTATGAAACATCTGGTATTGGGTTTGGAGTGTTTTTGATGCATGAGGTGTGATTCATCACATACAAATCATGTCAATGGATGCCTCATGAGTGGAATTATCATACTCATGATAATGAGCTAGCTATTTTTGATAATCAATTATATTTTTGGAGATAATAAATTCATAGAGATAATTTCATAGTATTCACGGATAAAAAAATCCTCAAGTACGTCTTTACAGAAGATAGTCCAAATATCATGTATCATAAAATGGTTGAGAATTAAAAATCTTTTGAATTAAAGATAAAAAATATTCTATGAAAAGGAAATGTTGCTTCCAATATTCTTTGCTGGAAGTCTCAAATGTGAGCCATTCAAATTGCAAGTTGTGGGTCACTGTTTTTGACTCTTTCGCCAGGGCGTGCATCCATCTTCAATTTGGGGGAGTAACCACAATTTTTGCCTCAAATTCCTGCTTTCCATGGGATGGAATCGCCCATCACATATTCTGGGACATTTTCCTATTCATAAAAATAGGATTATGGTTTGTCAGTTTCTCAATCCAAGGATTCCTCCTCAAAACTCTTTACCTAGTCAGGGTCTCCCACATAGATTTAAGTCGTGGTTCGTGAATCTCGTCCCTAGTTCCATATCTTTGTGGATGCTGGTTAATTACACTACTTCCATAAAGACATTCCATGGGGTCCAAACATGTTAGTGACCTTTGGTTTGAGTAAATAAAAACATTAGGCATGTTGGGGAATCAATCGATCCATGGACATTAGGGAACTTGTGTTCTTCCTCATAAGAGGTCATATGATGGGTGCAGAACTTGAGGCATACCACATTATGTGCATGTAAATATATTCCATAAGGATGTATCAGAGATTTTCCTTAGGTTCTTATGTTTAACAAATGGTATGACACGACTTTAACATCATGTGGAGATGGTTACACCTAAGGCATGTCTTCTAGGGTTTTCCTCAGGCATCTCATATTTAACAAAAGATAAGCCATAAGAATAACATCTTGCGGATATGGAATGAGAATGATAAAAATTCCTCTTGGAGGTGGATCATATTAGTACATCCCTATGAGGGAACAACATGGAGGTTTACTAGATTGATGGATCAGAACACCCAATGAGGATAGATCTGAGGTTGTGCCTCCCATAGAGGGAAGATATCACACCCTGAAGGGTGATCTTGAAACCACTAAGGGTGGATCAGAAAGAGTGCACCCTTGAATGGGTGACACCTGATGGATAGGTCAGAATTCCCAATGAGAGAAGATGCAGGTTGGTGTGTTCCATAATGTAGAGATTTATCACCATGAAGGTTGATCTCGACAAAACTGATGGCAGATCATGGAGTGTTCACCCCAGAATGGGGGACACCATGGGTTTCCATTGGATGGGATTGAACCTCGTGGAGGTTTCCTACATACCCTATATAGATCATTGGCATCAAAACCCATGTAGTTTGAAGGGGTGATGAATCAAGGTGTACACCATGGAAAATGACCCGAAGACATGCCAGGACTTATGCCTGGTTAGCGGCATATCACAAGAGGGATAGTTTTGGTTGAACGATTATGGATTGTGTGTGGATTAATCATTTTCAGCTGCTAGATTATACTAGGTGTAGTCGGGATGTGGGTGACATATCTCACTGGCATGTGGTGGCCCGGGTAAGAATCATGATGGATGGTGGAGAGTTGAATAAAGTGGAGGGGGATGAGATGGAACTGACGAGAAGGTGATGATGATGTTGGTATTGAGCTTAGAAGGGACTTCCTATGTATCCATGTGGTAGGAAATCAATGTATGTGTAGTTCAAGATGGTGGTATTGTATGAGGGTTTGTACAGAGGACATTGACTTGATGATATATTAGGGATTAGTTGTGGATAGTAGCTCAGGGTTCGTATGACACTGGAGGGGAAGACCAGAGATATGATCCCCAACAAAGGGGACTACAGCGGAATACCATCAATTGAAGACTACAACAACTTTCCACTAGATGAGGTTACAATGTCTTACCAAAAGTTGGTGTTGAAAATGGATTACCGTCGATTGTGGTACAACAGATTGCCGTCGATTATGGATCACAATATCTTACCATCAATCAATGATCAAAACGACTTACCATTGATCGGGGATCATAATGTCATACTTTCAATCAGGGATCACAATGTCTTACTGTCGATCCGGGATCACAACAACTTACCATCAATAGGGGATCACAATGGCTTACAATCAATCGAGCATCTCAACGGCTTACTGTTGATCAAAGATTGCAATGACATACCGTCTTTTGAGAATCACAATGGCTTACTATCGATCGGGAAACACTATGACTTATATTAAATCGGGGATCACAACGACTTCCCATTTATTAGGATTGGAACTCAGGTAGGCTACCTACATACCCTGTCTAGGAGACAAGGATCAAAGACCACAATGTTCGGGTGGGCTCAGTTCAACATCTTGTAGGAGGAAAAGGGATGTACAGTTTAATGCCATGCGAGATGAATGTGGACAGACATGAAATGGTCAATACCAATAGGTGTTTGGTTTGAACATCAGGGAGGCTTCACAGGTACCTTGCCTAGGAGACCAAGATAAAAGTCCACGTTGTTCAAGAGTTGTGTTGGTGAACCGATGTGATGTGGGATGAGACCAAAAGGTGTTGATATTTATCCTTAGAGAGGCTTCCGACGTACATTTCCATGGAACAGATCTATTTCCATGTAATTTGGGATGGATTGGTAAACCGATGTGAAAGGTGTCGGGACTGGTAGGTTTTGGTCTTGAACCTCTGGGAGGATTCATGCAAACCAAGCCATGGTAAGGATCAATGTCCCAGTAGTTTAGAATGGTTTATTGGTGAACCTAAATGAAGGGGTTCAGGACCAATAGCGGTTGGGATTGAACTTTTTTTAGGCTTCTTAAATACATTTCCTTAGTAAGGATAAAAGGCATCATAGTTCAGAATGGTTTGGGGGTTACACCCAATGTCGGTCGAGTAAATATTCCATGGTCAATGCATTCTCTATGACCACATGATTCAAGCTCAGTATGAGAAACAAAAAAATTACAGACCTAATGATTGTGTCATGAAAGACATGTCTGTGATAAGTGAAATGGGGATTACACATTTTTAGCGGCCCAAAAAGGAAATATGGGCTTACACGTTCATAGCCCGAGTACCGCTATGGAGAAGCAATGGTGGATGGGGAATAGGAATGTAAGTTTCTCGGGTGCTGCTAATGAGTGAAAATAATGGATGGGGCTTACACATGAATGCTTCATGTGGTTCCATTAAAGTGATGCAATGGTTAATGAGACTTACACCTAAAAGTTGTCCGTGGTTTTGTTAGAAAGTATAAGTTGTGAATGGGGATTATGAATGAATGCTTTTCGAGTTCCACTATGGAGTGACAATGGTAGATAAGGATTACAAATGTATGATTCTCGATGCGGCTATGGAGAGGAAACAATTTATGGGGGTTATGCGTGGAAGCTGTCTGGGTGTTGCGGTGGAGCGGTAACTGTGAATGTGACTTATGTACAAAAGCTTCACAGGATCTGCTATAGAGAGACAATGGTGAATAGGTCTTACACACAGAACCAGCCGGAGTTCCATTAAGGAGAGACAATGGTGGATGGGGTCTTACGCATAGAATCTTCCTGGGTTCCACTTAAAAGTGATGTTAATGGATGGGGCTTATGAATGGAAGTTTCATGTGGTTCCCTTAAGAAACGACAATGCTGAATGGGGCTTACACATGGATTCTTCATGTGAGCCACTATAGAGTGACAATGGTAGATGGGTCTTACACATGGATACTGGTCAAGTGATGCTAAGAAGCGATAGTGGTTAATGGGGCTTACACATATATGCTTCTTGTGATCCTCTATAGAGCACTAACAGAAGATGGGGATTACTTATTGAAGCTACAAAGGTGCCGCTAATGAGGGTTAATGATGAATGGGGCTTATGGATGGACATTTCCCATGAACTACCATAGAGAGGAAATAATAGATGGGGATTATTCATGGAAGCTGATCAAGTGCCTCAATGGAGAGACAATAGTGAATGGGGCTAGTGCATATACATTGGCTGTAATTTCATCCTCATATTTGGCCATGTATGCATCCTGACTCACTGGTGGGTTGAGGCATATGATTCAATCATAAACCTATGCTCTAGTTCACAAGCGGGATAAAATAAAAGGAATTATAATTAGTCTGAAAAAAGGGAGGTGGAAAGTGTTAATCAAATTCCCACCATTTTGAATGCAGTGAAGGTGGTATAGCGAAGGAGGATAACTGTTGACCGTGTTTGAAAAAATAGAATCCATAACATGTTAGCTTGAAATGAGGACAGACAAATGAGGGTCAACTGCTGACTGGGTTTGAAACACAAGACCTGACATGATTTTTTGTCTATAGTCTTCTTGGGAGTTGTCCCAGGACATTAGGTGAGCAGAGGCGGCATGGGACCAGGCCCTTTTGGGGTCCCTTCAGTTGTGAAAGAGGATAAAGATCCTAATGAGTGACATGCAAAGAATGAGGTGGACTGAATAAAAGTTTGGACTGATTCCAATTCTAATAAAACTATGTCACTATAATTAGGGAATGAAGCATCTTATGCTTATCACATAAGGAATCTCTTATTTGGAACACGAGGCATCCTATTATTGAATGATAAAGCATGATAGAGTTTATAGTCATGTAATGAGGACTCTTGGCATCTTATTCTTGGAACATAATCATTCTCTTGTTTGTAATAAGAGGAATCTTATTCCTCGCACATAGTTTCTGCTACATTTTATATTCATGTAGAGAGGATTAGTGGCATTTTATGCTTTGTGCACAAGGAATCACTCATTTGGAGCAAGTGGCGTCTAATATTTGTCATATAGGGTGCATTACATTTTATAGTCTTGTGGATAAGATTGTTAGGCATAAGGGGCCTAGAAGTGGCTAGTGTTGGGACTTACATAGGAGAGACTCATTATAGTGGATCTTGACATATGAGTCAGGTAATGGGGTTTGGAGGAGTTGATTTAAGAATGGTTCGACTCAATGTACTCGTGGATGTAATGATTAGAATCACAACTCTGGACATGTGAAAGGGACCAAGAGGAATATGATGACTTAAGGAGTTTCATTGAGTGCAGAGGAGTATCTCAAATCATGGTACTCCATTGGTGGATGGTGTATGTGCACAAAGGCGCAATGGAAATTTTTGACATCCTGACCTGAAAAATTCACAATGAGACTCTCTATTATTCATGGGGTTCAGATAAAGAAGCAAATAGACCAGCCTAAAGGACAGGGGCCATAACCCAGCACTAATCCCGAATGGGGGTGTTGGGGATGATCCCCCATGAAATGGAATAGTGGCTGCAAAGGAAGTATCTTCTCAAAGGAAAGTCACTCGCAGAGCATGGACTCGTGGAGCATATAGGCTCATAGAAAAAAATGTCTCACGATATAAAGGGGCACGCGAAGCATGAGGTCTCGCAAAGCATGTGGGTGTAGTGGAGCACCCCCCCCCCCCCCGCGGTATAAACCCAATGAATTTTTTTATGCCTATCATGGTTGAGTTGGATATAGATGTTTCTTTTATGGATTATCTATTGAAAATTTTTGATCAGAGAATTATGAATCTTTGAGGAATTTATGTTTTTTTATAGTTAGTAAACTATGTGTCTAGCACATGTAGGGTCCCCCTTTGGTAGAAAATGGAAAATAGTTACATTATGGATTGTCCAACCATGCTTCCATATTGTATGACACATAAATTTTTAGGTTAAATTTCTATCTTCGCATTAACTATTTTAATCATAAAATATTATTCCTCTAGTTCCTTTCAAGTTAATGTGGTATTTCCCATCTCTTATCTATATCCCTATTTTCCATACATAGGGATATTGAGTGCTCAGAAATCGAGACTACATATTTAACACCTTAAAATGAGTTGGATAGCTATAGGTATTCATGTTAATCATATTTAATCAATTCCATGTTTCTCTTACCATCTATTGCTTTATTTGTTTGTGATCTCCTTCAATGTATATTAAGGCATTGGACAGTTCTTCTGATTTATTCAGTTTTATTTCAAATAAATTTCTATTATTAGATTATGAGACTTATAAAACCCCGATGTTGTTTTATTGTTGGTTAACCAAAATGTACTGATGATTTTATATCTCCTCCATTTTTCTAAAAGCCATATAATGTATTGAATCCCCATAAAAGTGTTGTTGGTTTCTAAAAAAATTATATTCATGTTTTTATACACTTTTAGACCATTTATATGTGATAAGAGGATGCTAACCAAGTTTTTTTACAGAAAATTGGGTGTGATAAATTTTTTCCTCTCAATTAGGTAGTTCATTATATTTGCGATTCACCATCATGGTTATTGGAATTCCATTAAAATGTAATTTACCCTTGTGTAAAATTACTTAGTAGATTAAAGAAACATAAATGTTATTGGATATAAATTTTTATAATTTTCCACCATTTGATGAATTAAATGCCTTATTTATAATGAATGAAAATTGTTGGAATGACCACACCATGTGATGGATTCAATTATATACAAATTATAAGAATTGTGACACCTTGATTGTATTGGGATTGATTGTTATAACCATTCGGAGGAGAAACCTTTTTATTATTATCATTAATATTATTCAATAAATATTTTTGTGTAATGACATTTAGGGGACTTGTTGAGAATGAAATTTCACTCTCCCTCACATCAGGTGTTGTGGATGGTGTATCTCACTATTATACTTGTATATGGAAGATGGGAATTACATTATACATTCCCTTGTTTCAATTTGATGCATCTCCCCAAATATATTAGGTGTTTACAAAGACATATCACATTCATTATGATATTGTAGTACATTTTTAATATATTATAGGAACATTATTCTAGTTTTGGATGTTTGAGTTATTTTATAGGTCTAGATAACACTTAGTGGACATGTATATGACGACTTGTGCCGAAAAATAGATATTACATATACATATATACAATATATAAGTATATATGTATATATAGAAAAAAACTATAAATTCTTTATATATATGGAAATAGATCAGATTCTTCTACCATCCTATACCGATGTTGGTAGATCTAGGTTGGATTATTATATGAACTTGAGCGGTATGGTGTTTATTATTCATCATTGTTTATATTATCATTACCTAT
The DNA here is from genome assembly GCA_963277665.1 of Viscum album. Lineage (NCBI taxonomy): Eukaryota > Viridiplantae > Streptophyta > Magnoliopsida > Santalales > Viscaceae > Viscum > Viscum album. Next base: position 2,013,639,204 of record OY728132.1, on the reverse strand, counting down.
ATTTTTTATACATTTTTTGTATTATTTATAGGCATTGTTGGTGGTTTTATAACGTTTTATCACAGTCCATACATGAGACACCTTTGGTACAGGACTATATTACATATCTGTAGGGAGGGATAAGTGAAATCACCCTTCAAAATGGCTTGATTAATTATATGTATATCTCATATCATAGGAACATTTGGATGAGCATATTCATGTGATTCTAGTGGACCAACATTATTTCATTTTTTTATTATTTTAAATTCATACTCACATATATCCCGGGTTTCCCATTTTTAACATTAACATTTCTTAAAATCATTGTACATGTCAAGACCTTTTTGAATTTTATTATTATTACAAATTTCATTTATTTATGAATCCAAATATTATTATCAATTTTCTCACCACTTGTATATATTTATTATTAATTCCACTATTTTATTTTATTTATCATATCCATTGTTGCACTCTAATACGAGGTTATATTCTCCCCTATGTAGAACTTTTGACTGATAGCAAGACTCGATAGACTTTGACATGTGGTTAGAAGAACTTGAGGCTTTGTGCCTTACCATGTCAAGGTATCAGTTTATTTGATCCCTAAACGTGATGTTATATTATAAACATGTATTCATATGAGATTGGAACGGTCGGTTTATCCATCAAATGATGGGATAATTTTTTATAAATTTTTATTGATAATATATCTTTATCATGATCTTGATTGGTTAGAAATTTGAAAATGATGTCGTAGTTGATACTTTATGAATCAATGTTTTTTATTTTAAATGTTATTCATGGTATGTTATTTGATTTTTTCCCAAATTTTCACTAATGGTACTTGACCAATGATTTCATGATTCATGTGTTATAGAGAGGGTACACAACAGTGTACACAATTATGGTAATATTATTATATAAAAAGGTTGTTATAACTAAAAATTATGACTAGATTCATGGATGTTCCCTATAATTGGGAAAACATGTGTAGTTATTAGATGATACAAAAGGTACCCATGATAGTGTAACTTTATATTGATCACAAATCAATGGGGATAGTTAATTGTTTTGGTTTTTTCACAATATAATTATATTTGGGGTGGGACCACGTGTGGATTTATGGTAAATATCTCTGATTGTGTCATTTTTTTTAGGTTATGTGACCTATAAAAAATTAAATATAATTGTTTGTGATTGAAGGTTATTGAGTATTTTAACTTCTTTAAAAATACAATAATAATATGGGGCATGTTTGGTCCAAGGAATGATATATTTTATAGGGCCTTATGTAGTTACTATATGTAGTGGTGAGGTCTTTAATTGGTTAATTATTATATAAATCATATATATTTTGTTCCTATAAAATTAAATAAATTATCTAACCAATATTTTGAAAAATAAAATATTCATTAGATGGAATATGAATAAATATATGAATATTAATTTTTAGATTTAAAGGTTACACCAAATACACAATGTCATGATTTGAGAATTAGACTTGGTTTATACAATTCCATGTTAATATAACTTAGTGTTCCTATAAAATTTTGATATAATGAAAGAATAAAACTCATGAGTGATGATATATTATCTTTTTTGGATATGAAATTATTTTAGAACTATTTTCTCATTACATTTTTAAAGGTTGAGTGGATCAATTACATTTTTGAGGAATTATGTGTGCATCAATACTATATGATTAATTTTGAAATGGTGTTATCTCAAATCTCAAGGTTGATCAATATTTTGTCTAAAATAGTATAATGAAATACTAACAAAGTGCTGATCCATTCAATAATTTTCTATAGAATTATCTCATCATTGAATATTTTAAATAATGGAATGATTTATAATAATGTCATGGAAATTAGAGTCATTATCATGTTTTTTTCTTATAAAGAAATAATGAGTGGGAATTACGAGTTAAAGTTCTCAACTAATAGAGTATTTCACCCATAATCATTAATATCCATTAAAATAATATAAATTTTATAGTGGGATTCACACCATAAATGATATAATGTTTTGGTGACTATATTGAGTGAATCATGAAGAACATTTAGGGGGATGATGGTACACTCATCATAATGGTTGTAAGATATTTAAATAGTACATGTATATAAGAATTCATTTAGTGGATGGTTGATGGGAAATACCATGGTACATGTATTGATTGATGATGATTGAGATAAAATTCAATATTTTATGTCTAATAAATTTTTCATTTGATTTAATTTACTCTAGGATGATTGTGTATATGATTTAGGATAATTAATGGTAGGATGACCATGTTTATGGAATATATATACTTCATGGAATGTAGGGGTGCTTCTATATCTGTGTGAATAATCATGTCATTTAAACAATATTAGGTGTGGTGGAAATCTAAAGAGGACCTAGATTTTAATAGTGTATTTATCCATTACTGTATAAAATTTTATAATTTTATAATTATAAAGTCTTATATAACTATGTTATTTGTAGAGAGTTATATAAATTAATCAAATAGGTGGTGATTTTTTTTTCAATTTTAGATAGAGATACTTAGTATAGTGGGGTAATGTATATCGTATATTATACTAAATCAATCGTGAAAACTCGATGAAATTTAAATTCATTCCATTGAATAGATGAATATTATTAATAAGGTATTTTTTGAGAAAATTAGTTTTTGGGATATTTTAGTGTATTTGGTGTGTTTAAGGAATGACAATGATGTGTAGGTGGAAAAAGATATTGTTAAATTGCAACATCAGTCCATGCCCCAATATTCAAAAATCCAAAAAATGAGATAAACATTGTTTGGGTTGGTATTTATTTGTCTTGGACGTGGTTTAAGAATAAATACATTAATTTATAATATTTTAATGTTGAAACTATTGGATTTATGGAATGTGAAAAATGTGAATGATTAAACTTTTAGAGAATGACGATAGTCACAAAACCAATAAGGTTATTAAATAATCTAGACATGGTCAGGGAGTGTGACCACATATAACATAATATTGCAACACTATAATAGGCATCCTTTATTTCATATAATTATCCTATAAGGGATCATTATTATGTGATAATGGGGTCACGATGATATTTTTCCCTAGGATGGGGTGTTCATGGGATTCCATTTCAACCCACAAATAATGTGTCACACTATGAGGAACATGATAATTATTTAATTATTGCATTCATTTTTTTCTATTTTAAATGTAAAGATGTGTTTCTCCATGGTGAATGAGTTATTTTTCTGAAATTAAATTATATTGTGGTCATGATACTCATAGTTTCATAAATTTTTCATTACACAGGGGATAATTCATAATTTTTTTTCGGTTATATGATTAAAAAGAGTTGTTCGTTTTCAGAACTGTATGGAGTTTTGGATATATCATGTTGAGAGAGGTATAAATGGTAGGTTATTCCTCTTTTAACCACCTTCCACATTATAACGAGTTAACAAAAAATGTGTTTTGTTTTTGGGATTAACTAGTGGAGTTGAAACTTTATTTTCTCCTTCTCCAACATCATCAAACTCTTCTTCCCTAACTGATTTTAGTGACCCTATTTTAGTGCTTCACATCTAATTCCACCAATGAAATCCAAAATAAGGTTAGTCAGAATGTCATTTTTTAGATTTATATACTTGTTTTCTATAGGATTACCACCATATTTTTGTAGGTTTAATGTTCACCCATTATCATTAAATGGTTATTTTTAAAAATGAAATAAATTTTTAGTATATATGATGATGGTGTTTGGGAATTTTGTTGGTAGTGGACATAAGACTGTGTCAGGGGTAATATGAAATGTTTTTATTTTGTTTTGAAAAGATTAATTAATTTATTTTTTTTATATCTAATTTATTTATATCACAATAATAATGTGTTAATATGTTATATTAATTATAATTTTGTTATAATTAATTTGGGTGTAATCATGGATGAGTTAGGGACTCATGGAGTGTTATAATACATGGTGACTTGTTGTTTATGGATGGACTGGGCTTATTTTATGTGGATAACTCAAAATTTTGCTTTCAGTGTTTATTATTAATAAAATTCAATTATTGTTTATCATATTGGAAGGATAGTAATATAGATTCTGTTGGCACAAGTGCCTTGAGATATGTCCATGATATTGTTTAATTATAAGATAATTTTCATGGGAAATGGTTTCGATCTCATCAAGATATATGGTTTTGTAAAATTATTATTTATCCAATTATAACAATTTTTCATATTCTAGATGATTAATTAGGGTGTGATATAAAAATGAGGGGTGTCCAATATTTGAGATGTATCCCTCAAAACCTATGAAAAAAATTTATTTCAATGCGGTACTCACAAATAGTGTATGTTAATGATTTATCTATTTAAATACTATAATATTATTCATAAGAAATATGGTTATAAGTATATATATAATAATGATTCTTTTTTGAACAATACAATATTCCCTTTTTTCTTGAATGTTTAGTTCTGATACATAGATCCTAATAAGTCTTAATGTTTAGAAGTTGTCCAGAAATGGCCATACAGCCTATCGATGTGACATTATAATTAAAGAATGGAATTTTGAAGGACTTCCTAGCCCCAAATAGGTTTTATAGGTATTTTTTATCTTTCTTGGGCATTATTTTCTAATGGGGATCATTAATTGAATATAATAATTGGAATGATATCATTTTTTAAAATACATTACTATAATGAGTGTCATTATGGATGAAAAATCAATGATGGGTAATTGTATTAGATCTAAGTCCTTCATAGGGATTGATGGGTTTTAGGAATATTATCTAGGATGTAAATCATAGATATGTGTATCATTATTGGAAATTATATTTTTGGGAATAATTCCTAGTGTGACAATTTATTAAAAAAATCTATGATATGAGGTGTATTTTTTTATTTTTAATGATTATATGTTCCACTAAATTTTCATTAATTAGGTGATGGAACATTTATCCTATTGTTTGTGATGATGATATTTTTTTCAATCTATTTATGATTTGGTGGTAAATCATCCACCCAATTTAGTAAATTATTAATTTTTCCGAATCTACTAATTTTTATCTAAAACGCTCGATTCAACCCATAATATATCATTTTCCCCATTTTTTGTGGTGTTACATATTTCTCATGAACATATTTCATTCATCTATAATATTTGGAGTATGGTGATACATCATTAACATTCTGATATATCATTCAATTATTTATTATGATAAAAATCCATGAATTCCTAAATACATTGTTATCATTTAGTATGTTGAGTATGGTGATGAATAATTTACTAGCTGATATTTCATTTTCATGATATTTTGGGGTCATACTACATTCCTTTAGTGTTACATTGTTAACCTTGAATGATATGAGTATAATGATATATCATTTATCATGTTATAAATCATTCTACTATCTTCCAAAGGAGGTAAATTTTTTATTTAGTGATACATCACTCACCCATGATGTGATGAGTGTGAGGATATACCTTTCACTATGAGATAAATAATTATCTATATGATAGTATAGTGATATATCATTAACAAGGAGATACCAAATTGAAATTGACATGTTTTTTTAGTTTATAGAGACCCTTTTTATGAATATTGTGAAATATTTATCAGTATATATATGATTAATATATATATATAATTAACCATTCTTGATAGATTTATAATAATTCATTACCCTCAATCCATGTTTCAGTTATAAGATAATCATCTAATTATAAAACTTTGTAATTTATGATTCATTTAAATAATTGGGGGACAATAAGTACATAATGGGGTTAACACATTGTTCATGTGCTTTAGTTTATGTTTATACCATTTGAATAATGTGACTATTTAATAGTTGATATAGTTTAGGTGGATTAAATACTAGATCTTTATCAATTTTTTGAGATTAGTATAGGGTGTGTATGGGTATATATTTGATATAACCTGTTTATATAAAGTTTTATCATTATTATATTAACAATCAACAAATTGGGTATCTGACCTTGCTGTATGAATTGACGCTTCCATGTGAATTTTTTTATAACATTACAATGTAACAATTTTGTTTTGATATAAAATGAAATTACAAATTCTATGTAATTATTTAATTCATGATATATATTATTCTATGATTTTACATTATTTGTAATAATGAATTTAGATGATATAGGTTCCCCCATGTCTTTGTATACCATTGATTGTAGATCGTTTCCTATTTCATATATGGTGTCATTCATAATGTTATGTTTCATAATAATTGTTCTAAATTTTTGGATGTGTTGGATGGGAAAATGAAATATGATCCTTAAATAGAAATTCCATGGATAGTATAATTCATTATACAATAGTTCAAATAATAAATACACCACCATCCATGAAGAATCACCAACTCTTTTGAAACTAGAAAATACAAATATTGACCCATTATTGATTCAAACATTTTTTAAATTGTTCTATTATTTCCATAATTCTATGTGAATTATACTAATTGGATAAACCTGATACATAAGGGAAAATACATGTATAATAGATATAAAAATCCATATAATAAAAAAACCACACATTAGGACAATTCAAATCCATAATAATTTTATTTTTATAGAAATAGAAATATCATAATGTTGGTCATTTTTAGTGCTATCATTGAAATTATTATTTTTTAAATAACACCCGAAATATTCTATGGATGATTATCCTAAAAATATAAATTATATCATTCCTATAAACATTAACTATATTCCCCAAATATGATACAATATTAGGTTCATTTGATAATAATGAATCATATTGGTGTTTCAAAACATATCATAGGGTGATATGAATTTTATAATATCATATTATATATATTGTAAACAGGTAAAATAATTATTATTGGAATCAAAACAACACATGACCGCATCATTTGTCTTCATAAAAAATAATAATTTTTAATAATGTTTAGTAGCCTTTATGACCAATATTTTAGTTATTAACATCAATTTTCATTACCATGGAAGTTAAAGTATAATGATTATAATAATTTTCTAGTGAAAATTTATCATCCTTACAGTTATTCAATTATAAATATAAAAAATAGTTTTTTATGGGTTATATACAATTATACTCATAAATAAATAATTATTGGGTTTATATGTTTTCAATTAGAACATATTACCCCAATAACAAATATAAAAATATTTAATATAATATTGGAATCCTAATAGATATGTCATGCACCCACATATGTCACTATTTTGATGAATTGTATCCTAATATATGTACAATATTATTAATATGTCTAAATTTCATGATCATGATTTTGGTAATCATATATCACACAATAAATATTTTCTAATGTATTATGTTCTGATGATATATATAAAGGAAACATATGGATATGATTGTGAATCATTTCATAATTATTATTCAAGCATTTTTTCCTGGAATTAGCATCATCAATGAAACCATTTTGTAAATATTATAGCATTTATGGTATTGATATTTACAATTTTTATTCTCATTAAATAATTCATATATAATTTTATTTTCATATTAGATGAAGTTATATAGAATAAATATTTAATGAATCGATATTTTTATAGTTATTGCTAACAAAATTTTGGTGGTGTATTCGGAAGTTCTGGATGATGAATCCCTAATCATTAAGGTCATTCTTATTAAGTTGTGAATTGATTATGTGTAATAAATGTTATATGATTGTGACTATATTTTACAATTTGTTTGTGAAAATATCAATATAATATTTCAATTAATGTGGAATATTTCTTTAACGTAATACATTTTGATTCTAAAGATCTGAAATTGGTTTGGATGTTTTTATGTGAGTGGAAGAAATTGAATTTTACAAGACTATATTTTGCATATGTTTTAGAGTAGTAAATGAAATAACGTGCCAAATTTATAAATTTCACAGAACTAAATATTTATTAATATCAAAATCATGATGAATAATATTAAATACATATTAGAAAATGTTATAATCTATAAGAATGTGAGTAAATATTTCAGAATCATATGGGTTCACACCCTGATTGATGTGTAAATATTATTATCTTTTGAAGTAAAATTATATTAAATTTATGTCATAATCCATAAAAAATTTATTTATTAATATTATCACATTTAGATATTTGGTTCTATGGTGAAACACCTCATATGTTTCTTTCAAGATGAAATTCATCTAGAAGAGTATTTCAATTTGATAGTGTAGAAAAAAGGCTATTCAATGATGGACATGACACTGACATATAAGCTAAATTAAATGAGAATAAATACAGTATATATGAAGAAAATAGAGTTCATGCTGTACATATCATCAAGAGGGGTGTTACCAAGCGTCATCAGATCTTCTGTAAGAGTATATAAAATGGTTTGTAAGAGTAACATCAAATGAATCATTCCATAGTGCCAAATAACAGAGAATTTATTATATATGTGTTATTGAAGGAGAATATTATAATAATATGAATGATATTTCAAAAAATAATTTTAGTTGTATGTTTTTAATGGTTAAATTTATACTTATTTGTCCAACATTAAATTATAAATTAATCCATGAATATGAGAATCAGACTAAAATATTAAGAGTTAGATTATGAGAAATAAAAAATAGAGAAATTATGTTTTCATAATTTATCCAAATTAGAACATTAATAGATAACAATGAATAAAAATTTATGTCAATCAAATATTTTCTATGGGTTTGTAGATTTTCTTGGTAAATACTATAGATTTGAAATTCAAGGTAATTTGTAAGGTGGATATTCCCACGTAAAATCTTATGATAATACTTTTTTTATCTATGATCATTAATGTGTTGAAAACATACTATTATCAAGTGTTTAATATAGAAATAGAAGAAAATAGTTTTCACTATTGTGGATGTATATATAATTAGATAAGAATGAATATGAAAAATTAAAATATGTTTAGGATGAACACAAATACTATGAGGTATTGATTGAAGTATAATTACAAAATGATAGAGTTATATGCATTATGATGGATTTCAGGTTATTTATATTTAAGATTAACTATATTTATTTATACAAGGGAATTTAACAAAAGTATCATTAAAACTATTTATAATGGAATTAGTATAATCAAATCTTGTTTTTAATCCATATGACGATTCTAGGGGAATGTTTTGTTATGGGTGTTATTGGATGATAACATGGTTGCATATTATAATTTTGAATATGACCCCATGTAAAAATTTATTATATTTTTTTTTCATTTTCCATTTTTTCTAGTGTGTCTAAATTTATATTGTTATATATCATAACTGTTGTTGGTGGTTTTTTGAAGATTGAATATTAAAAGTGTTAAATTTCACGATTGAACACCCTACTATGCGAATTATCATGATTAGAATTTGACCATTTTCAAGTAGGTTCAAAAATTATTTGAATAATTCAAATATTATATTTTTCATTTTTTTAAAAGATATTGATTATAGCGACATAATTTTTTATTTTTAATAACTATATATATATTAATATTTTTGAAGTTGTGCGCTAAGATGATGTGTGATTACGAGGCCTGATGTGCACAACATAACTTTTTTAAAATCCTTATGTACATTTTATGCCATACACCCATAGATTAGTAATGAAAATTTGATAACCCTAAATTGGATTTTTGGAAAAAAAAAATATGGGTCCATGGTTGAATATGGAATGCATGATTTATCCATGTTGGGAATTAAATGGGCATAAGTGGGGGATTCAATTTACCCGTCTCTTGGATGTGTGATTATTGATTCAACTAAATAATTAATTTGATTACATTATTAATTTAACTAATATGAAATTTAATACGTGAACAACATTATGAAAGATCTCTATTATTATCTTCATATCACTATGACCATTGAGATGTGTTTCATCCACCCCCTCATTGGTGAATTAATGTTAGATGATGATGAACCTAAGGACCTTTCCAAATCGTGGTTTGGGGAATAGAATGTCTTATATCATTTCGTTTTGGTCACTATCTTCATAAAAAATGATCCAATTCTATTTCATACTCATCAATTTATTAATTATACTTGTATTTTTCAAATAGATTGATCAAGATCAAGTTTATATCATAATTTTCATCATTTTAAATACATTCCATGAGCATCTGAACTGATTTTAATTTTTTTTTATTTAGTTTTCCTTACAATGGTCATCCCAATATGAATTAGTTGGCCAGGAATGATTTTGAAACAATCATCTCCTATCAAATTATTATTCTTTTATTCCTTTATTATTCACGTTACTCAGCATTGGACTACAATGTTCTAAATTTAAATTGCTCTAATAGTGTGATAATGATGAGATCCCTAGATTTGGGGATGAATTATATATAATGAATGTTTTGGAAAATCATGTTTGTAATGAAAGGTTTGGTTTTCTTTGATGATTTATTCATAGATTTTTTATTTGAATATGGATTTTTTGTAATATTGTTGATAAATGTGAAGCATATGTAATTTACCATGTGAGTTGAAATCCGATATATGGCCACCAGATGGAAGAAAATGGTAGTCATAGGAATTATCCACTAATTTCAGGTGGCCGAGAGGTGATATCTATGGTTGATGAGAGATATCTATAATTCCCATGAAAAAATATTTAGTTATTCTAAAAAACAGATCGTATGCATTATAATCTGTATGAACACATAAAATATAGTTCCCTATCTATGAAAACTATCTCTTCTGCTAATAAAAGAATCAAAAGACCTACTAGATCCCATTATGTTGGGTGACTAGTGTGCATGTGACCTAGTGTGTGCTACTGAAGTATAGTTAGATGAGAATGGGTAGGAAAATTACGGATATTAGAAAACTTCTTCAGTACATGCAAAAAACCTAAAGGACATGGTACGAAAACTGTGTGGGAAGACATTTCTTGAACCAATGTACACGGAATGAGCATGCATACATGAAAATATCTATGATCATGGGAATCTCCCCATGTAGATAAGCCACATTATGTAGTATCTCTAGACACTATGTAGTGATATATGTAAAATTATCTTTGTAAATGCATAGAATCAACCATGATGAGGAGAAGGGCCACATACCAGGTGGGTCCCTTTACAAGTCATGCACCCCTTATTCGTTTTTTGGAATGTTCTATCTCTTCAATATCCACTGTTTAGTCTTGGATTTTGGCCTATTTGTTGAATATCCTCGTGGTTATTTCATGTAGAATGAAATGGTGTTATTATTTGTTGATCTAGATATATGATACAATATGTTTCATGTGTGTTGATTCTATAGGTGACACCTGAAAATGGTAGTGACCAGGAAGGATCATTTGTGTGGTACCACCTGACAGACAAGGGTGTGGTTCATCTATCTATTGAGTGGTAGGCTCCAATCCATTCCACATAGTTGGGGTTCCTATATCTACTAATTCATAAAACCCTATGTCAATGGAGTCTAGGACTTCTATATCCAGTGTGGTACCCCCAAATGCCATTATAATGTTGGTCCATGATCTACTCACTGGTACATCCCATATGGATTTAGGGTATTGGTCCCATACATATTTAGTGGTACCATCAGTATCATTATGGTATTGGACCTTTATCTATAGAGTGGTACTCCCCTATTTTTTGGGTTGTGAGCCTTGTATTACACATGTGGTACATACCCCCATTGAGTTAGTGTGACGTTAAACTAACTACCGAGTCATTAAAAACCTATTAGATAGGATTCTCATCCTCAATACACTTTGTGTCACAAAACTAACACATTAGAGATTAGATCCAATAATTTTTGAAAATTTCCCCGTGACTATGTGGAATACTGGTGACGCATAGACCTCTACATATTTACATTTAAGGAAAGTAATGTGAGAAGATGGGAAATGTTGATGGACCCTATAGAACTGATGACACCATTTTTTGGGTTGTGTTGTGTGATAGATATCCCTTTTAAATATTAATTTTTCTTATTTTGTAGAGAATATATATATATATATATATATATCCTAGTAATTGGATTTTGATACTCTCTAACTTTTGCCCATGGTTTCTATTTCAATCAAGCCACACACATGAACCCTTCATATTTTGGGGAATCTTACCAGGAATAATTATACTCACACCTACAAAGAATATTAATTCATGTTCTTTTTCATATTCATAATAATGTAATTTTATCCTTGATTATATAGGGTCTTATAGATATACCATTTAATTATACTATGTATGGATATTGTGTCTTGTAGATCTAGAGATATGATCACTTAGAAATTTATGTTTCCAACATTCACATATTAGAACAAATTTCAAGTTGGGAATGTATTTTTTCCATTCATATGTTTTAGATTTTATAATCATCTTTTTATTCTCCCTATATGTTTTACATGAATTATTATTCTCAGGATGTTGAATATTTTATTATTAATTATATTAATATTTTCATTGTAATGGTGGTGTGTGTGAATGTCTATACATTATAGAAAATCATTGAATATTAGTTATGTCGTTCAACCATTATCTTTAACCCCTAACATATGGAGTATGGATTAGTGTATTTTTTGCTCATGTCCACTTGGGTTTGGTCATGACATACTATTATCATTGGTGGTTCTTTTATCTAGTTGATTTTGGAGTATTCTGATTTTAACGATTTTTATGGGTTTTAGGGAAATAATGTACATGTTTTTTAGTATAACTTTCAGGATACAGATTTAGTTGTTGGATCAGAGGCTGACATATACATTAAACAAGACAATGACTATAATATTTTCCCCATATAATTATGATACATTTTTTGAAAGGATCCATGGTACATGAATCGTATTGGAACTACTTTTTTAATGTTCTTATGGAGTCATCTCTTCATTGAATATATATTCTCATCTAACCATGGAATTTATTGATTATATTTGTATGATGATTAATCAATGATAGCCAACTTGGTTAGTGTTTACCAATCATGATGAAGATACAATGAGTGGTAGTGCCTTATTTTAGGGTCCATCGTGTGATTTTATTCCAATAAGTTTAAAGATAACAGTACCATGCAATTCAGTTAGTAGATCATGGTAATATGTCATATTGAGTATGTAATCGGCCTTAACGCACACTACAATCTCCAACCCCAAAGAACACTGAGGTTCCATAGTGAGTTGGTTCCCCAGGTGGTGGTGGATTGAAAATAGTTAGTGTTATGTGTCTTCAGGAATATTCAGACTCAGACTGATTAGGTGGTTTCACTATTATATAACCTTTTCCACAGATTAGTTGGGTGATTGAGGGTTTTAATTACCTAGATCCATGATGAGTGTACACTCCCATAGATTGAATTCTATTAGTTAGTCCATGAGGAGCATTACACCTCCTTCTTGTGCTTAATTCATGTTCAAGATCTTATATAGATGAAACATGGAGTGAAGATTATGGAAAAGTATGGTACAAGGTTCATAATACCTATATTGTTATTTGTCAACATGTTTTGGGATGGCCACATATGGGCATGGATGTTTGAACAAGGTATTCAAAAATATATCATTTCCACTTCGGTTTCCTTCTCCATTCCAACATATGCTGAAGTGTTGTAGACTTATCTGGTGATTCAGAAATTAATTTCAGAGGGGTGATGGGTATATGTAGATGGTAGTGGGAATAATAGGGATATGTCATCTGTAGTATCTATCTAGAGCTAATCAGCACGCTCCTAGTGCAAGAAACATCCCCAAAATAATATACGAAATTATAATAATGTAGCATAGAGACCACATAGAATAACAATACAATTTTTGATCATGTTGGTTCTATGCATGTGATTGTTGAGGTCACATGGAATGTTATTTCCCAATTAAACATAATTAGGTGTGAATGATGATATCAGTTAGACTAACATGGAAGAGTGAGGTCCATGATTTGAGATATCCAAATAGAGGGAAGGGCAGTCCCCAAGGAGTCAGAGATGGACGAGGAGTTGGTAGACCTCCAAGAGCAGGAGTTGTCCATGGTGGTAGATTCTATTAGATCATTTATATAACTAAATTATATTTCCCACATCAGGATCATGAATTAGGATGTTTAGGATACATACCTTTGTATACTATATAGTCATATGGACAAATGAAAAAAATATGGTTTCTGGTATGACATGTGTTTATTATAAACATGTTTCAGTATTAATAGTAATTGTTGAGAGTGATTTATTCCCCTTTTTACTCCTTCATCGAGATCTAGAACTCCAAATTGTTGAATGTTCCCATCAACTTTGTATTATGGTTCCCACAAGAAATGAGTTCCTCTATATGATTTATTTGCTGGTTGTGTGATATATCACTTAGTGGAGAGAAGTTCATTAGGGAATTTTTGGTTTTCTATATGTATGCATTTGACATCTCGTTGGGTAAGGATTGTTTATCTATGGTTTAATATCAGATATTATTTTACTAAATATGATTTAGAATCCTTCACAATAATGGGAAAAGATTATACCTTTTGGGAAAATGAGATATCATAGAGGGATTAGTGGTTTGTGTGAGAAGGATGATTTATCCCATTACTCAACAGATGCTGGGTGAAGTGATTAGTAGATCAGGATATTCAAACATTTGGATTCCTTAAGTCAGGGAGGATTTTATGGAAATCGTCCTAGATAATGTTCTTGAATTACCTCTAATGTAGGATATGGGGTTTTTCATCAACATACATCATATGAGAGAATCTACATCTTCTGTAGAATATCAATTGTCCCATGGTGAGGTCAAAAATTACAGTTTCAGTTGTAGAGCCATTGAGAGAATGTTATTATATAATCCAATGGGTCACCATGGGTTGATTCAGCATTTTTTCAAAAAAGGATGATTAGAGAATCATTCTTTTTTTTGAATTAACATCGCCTAAACCGGACAAAGATAATGAAAATATGTCCCTTTCTAAGGATTGATGACATCATTGACCAGTTTTGAGGAACAATATGATTCTAAAATACCATTTATAGGTCTATCTAACATCATTTTATACTTATGAATGAATATATTTTGAGTACATCAATATGATTCCTATATAATAACTCAGAGTTCCTAGAGATGCATTTCAGTGTGAACAATTCCCCCACTATGTTTATGTATTTAATTATCTGCATCGTGCAGCCATACATGGATGGATTTTTTTTATATTCACCAAGGACATACTCAAATAATCTGTGTTAGATGACTATTAATAAATCATGATTATGACCCTAGATTTTATTTTGCAGAACCATATTTATGGTAAACTATCAATGTCAGTTGTATTGATACATGAGGACCATTTCCTAGAGTATGCCACATCTGATCATTTATTAGATGTGAACATTTCAATGATCTATACGCTTCATTCATTTGGTCCACCACATGGAGTGACATTGGTAAACAGTTTCCATGTATTTTTAGGGTACAACACATAGTTTTTAGTAGACATATATAGGATTGATACACCATTGAATACCTAGATATGGAATGGGAGGTTCTTGACCTATGTTGAGAAATTGTAGATATCCTTTAAGGATTTAAGGAATAGGTTGATGGGTTCTCATATTTTGAGATTACCAAAGGAGGATGTTAAGTATTTAGTGTGTTTAAATGCCTGAAGATATGGGATTGGATGCGTTTCGATAAAGATACATGATGTTATTGAATATTGGTTGAGGTAGTTGCAACAACTTGAGAGGAACTGCAAAACTCGCGAGATTGAGATGATAGTGGTATTCATCGATCTGAGGATGTTGGGGGACTATATTTTGTGAGAGTTAATTTTTTATTACTCCTAAGATTATATTCTTAGGTATGCCTTTATAAAGATTGATATTAAAATGAGGTAGAAGAAGTGGTGGGATTATTACAGGACAATGCCTTTGAGATAGAATATAATCTAGGTTGGAGAAAGTTGGTTTTATAATTACATAACAGGATGTACAATTCTCATTTGATAAATTTGATATATAAGATAATGGACTTTGTAATGCTAACACATGTACTGAAGGAGGGTATTTATTTTCATCAATCAGTGGTGATGAAACCTCTGTCTCTCCGGTTTGTGAGGGAGTACCTATTCGTAGACATCTACTATGATGTTTTATGTGACCAGTTATCCATATGAGATTGATCAAATTGATTTTATGAATGTAGTAATCAGATCATCATTTTCTATGGATGGATACGGGACCCGGTCACAATGTGGGAGGAGGTGATGATAGAATTTCAAACATATCATTTGTCTATGAGTCTCAAGGTGGGGATGATGTATATAGACCACCAATGGATGATTTGGTGGGATTCTATGGGATATAGCTTGGTTGAGTTCCCCTAATGGTGCTTCAATTGTCATTATGAAAAGGATGAGATCCATGTTTTGGAAGGTTTGTTTCAACCCATTGAGATACTAGAGTGGATATGGGATCGCATATCCATGATATTTTTTATAGGGCTTCCACATATTATGAGAGTCCCTTATTCCATCCCGGTGATAGTTTTCCAATATATGAATTAAGTGAATAGACATTCTATTATTGATCAATTTTAGTTTGTGAACATGGGGTTAGTTGTATGTGTGGGAGATTGTTATTATTTTAGGGGTTCCCTATAATATCTTATTATACTATGATTTGATCTTCACTTTATGATTGTGGAGAATCCTACAAGAGGAATTATCATCCTAGAAAAGGATTAGTAAATCCTTCCACTCCCAGATAAATGGGTATACCAATTTTAAAATCCAAATTATTGAAGTAATGTTGTGAGATTTCATGTTATAATAATTTTTCAAAATCAGGGTGGATAAAATTATATAAATAAGGATTGTTTAAAATTATATATAACACTCGATCATCATTTTTATACCTTTTGAGACACTATATAGATGACTATACAAGTCAATATTATGCTGGATATGAGATTAGAGAGAAATATTTTCTTGGGCAAGAGGTTATGTAGTCGAGGATGGAGCATGTCTAGATCATCCACGAGTGGATGGGGAAAGCAAAAAGTAGTAAGAAATAAAATTAAGATCGATGTTATAGTCCCTTGATTTTTTGGTTGGGAGGCCAATTTTTACTGAGAGAATCTGCCTGATAATGATTTCGGTGATTCATCAATGGATGAAAGTTATTCATGATGTTATTCATGTCTTTATATATTTTAAGAGGGTTTGTGAGGTTACATACAACCTCACAATACCACAATAGTTTTATAGGGTGCACAAAATATTACAAGTGTCATAGATGAAGATATTGATGCATGAACCCAAACATATTATTGATTGGGTTGAGATGGTCATCAAGGATGGAGCCAATATTGTTGAGAACATAGTGGTGATAAATGATTGGTATGATATGATCATGTGTGTATGGACTATGTCTTTGGTTCATGTGTTATGCTAGTAAGGGAGCATGCCAAAAATCTCCTCAGATTCGGAAAGCCAAATGTTGGATCTGTATGTTTTGTTTTTTGTTTTTTTCATCATTCTGGTGAAAAAACATGAATTTGGAAATAATATAGAGACACCTTTCTCCCATGTATTCCATTTAAATATATATATGAATATTTATGTGGCTCCCCGCTGAGCCAAATTGTGATTCGAAGGCTAAGTGTTCATAGAATTAATTTTTTAAAAATATTAAAAATATTTCATATCATGTGTATGTGGTTTCATAATGAAAATAGTATAAATCATAAATGGTGTCTAGATAAAAATTTGAGATGGAAATTGAATTCAAAATTCCTAGATTGCCAATACTATGACCTAAAATGTGTCAACATGGGGCACTTCAATAAATAGGCCACTGGAGATTTATTCAACAGGTAGACTAAATAATTAATTTGATTAATTTTTTAATTGAAAAATTAAGAAATACCCTATAAGAAAGCCTTTATGATGAATCTACAAGGATAAATACGTAAACATGGGACCATTTATATGCATTTCTTATGCACTCTCATTGGAGAATCAAGATCTGATGATGAATAACCTCTAGATCTAGGTGAATCGAGGTTCAATGAACACAACAGCTTTTCTCCTCAATTTTCAGGATCATTTTTCTTCTAAGAATGATAAAATTTTCATAATGATTCATGAATAATTCGTTAAACTCATATTTATTAAATATATTAAGCATGATCAAATATATGTATTCACTTGTGACAAGTTCAATCCATTTTAGGAGCCCATGAATATATTTTAAATAGTTTATTCAACATTAATCAACTCTGCCATCCCAGTCTATATTTATTTGGAAATGATGCTTTAACAACAACCATTTCATTTATATTATTTATTCCATTCAACCTCCACTTTTAACATTGATCATTATTGGACCATGGAGTTACGATTTCACATTCTAGGGTTTGAATGAGTGTGTTTGTCCCCCAGATTCACTGTGGAATTCTATCTGATGAACGGTTTAGAGAATAAGGGATGGAAGAGAAGTATTTGTGGGTTTTTTTATTTTTTCATGGATCAAGTGTCCAAGAAAATATTTTTCAGGTATCTGGTAATGAATGTTGATCATATGACATTTAATAGGCGAATCAGAATATGAGTTTTGGCCACCATATGTCTTGAAACAAAGTCTGGAGGAATTAACCACATATATAAAGAGGTCTAGACGAAATATCCACAATTTAGGAGATTGATATACAACATTATGAAATATACCTAAAATTATGTAAAAATGCAGAATATGAACTGTGTATATAGGAATATATGTTGGAACCTAGTTGAATCATCTAAAGATTCCATAAATAAACGTATCACATGCCATGTGGATCCCTTACACAAAATCTGGTTCATGTGTAGGAAACCTGGTGTGTACACCTAGATTAAATAGGAATGGTCATGTCCATGCACATTCTATGTATCAGAACATTTCTAGGGTACACGGACATGTCAAAATAAAAATTTTAAGAACCCCTTGAGGGAGGAGAAATAGTGTACTAACGTACGTGGACATAGACATGAAATCATGGACATAACATAGGGAATGAGTTAGAATCCAAGTGGATGAGGCATGAATTATAGTCCATCTGGATGAAGTGTATGGAAACTCTTGTAGTTAGCTATGTAATGGTAGGGACATGACCCGGTAGTAGAGTGGGGCCACACACCATGGGGTTTACATTACATATCGTGTACCCCTATTATCTTTTTTATTAAATTTATACATATTGTATATCCTTTTTTTAGTCGGAATTTATTCCATGAGTATTTGACCCTATGTGTCATTCTATATAGAAAAAGATGCCGATATTTTTGGTGGATTTAAGGATAGGATGATTGATGATTGGATCGTGACACTATATTAGGGTGTATGCGATAAAAATAGTGATAAGGTTGAAACATTACAGGTGTTCCCCCTAATGTAAATGTGTGTGGGTCCTGTATCTACAGAGTTTTATCCACTATGGAATTAGGTATTGTTTCTTCTATCTATATAGTGGTACCTCATATTTAATTAGGGTGTGTCTCATTTATCTACTATGTGGTACCCCCAATGGTATTATGTTTTGGGTCCATGATCTACATAGAAGAACTTCACTATAGAATTACGGTGAAAGAACTCAATCTACTAAATTTTACGCACCTAATATATTAGGAGTGGGGTCCTATACCTCTATAGTGGTCTCATACATTTCCATTAGGGTGATATTGCACTATTACTATGTGGTGACCTCAACACTATGGTGTTAGGGTGTGAGTCCACTATCTACTAATTGTTACCACAATTTGATATTGATAGGGTCCTCCTAACACTAAGTGAAACCCCCATGTAACATTAGGACCCTGTTCCAATTCATAGTGATTTTTTCCTCATGACTTTGTGCCATAGTGGTGAGTCATGGTCCCTCAACTCAAATATATCTATATGCATACACCTGATAGATTGGGCACCATTTATGGACCCATTGGATGTGACGACACTATTTTCTAGGATGTTATATGATATGGAGACCCCCTTTCAATAGATTTTGTTGCTCTTTGATTTTGGATTGAGTTTTCTATTTCATTCATGACTGTTACCTATGTACATTGTATTTTGGGGAATCATAGTAGGAATTTATATACTCTATCTTATATAAGAATTTCGTACTTGTATCACATCTAATAAAATTGTGGGATTCGACGATTGTGATTAAAAAATATCAGAAAGATAACCTAGTGCATTATACTGTATATTTTGGTTGGGGATTATAGATCTGGAAAAGATATGTCATAGTACATTACATTTCTAGTTCTATCAAATTGGTTAATATATCGAGTTTTGCATGTATTTTTTTCATTTTTGTACATTTCAGATTCTGAAATCATACACATCTTCTACAAAGATGATTTATATGTATTGTGATTCTCTATATGTTGAATCATTTATTAGTATTTCGATAACATTTCCTATTTAGATGGTTGGGGTTTTCCATGAAGGGACATTAGTAAAAGGCCTACGATATTAGTTTTTCATTAGGTGCTTGTCACATTACCCTGTCCTATATAAGGGAGATTCGAGTACTTTATTATCAAGCCCCACTAAGTCGGGTTGTGACATATTGTTTCTATTTTATTTCAATATATTTTTATTTCTTATTTGGATATTGAAAAAATATATTATTATACAATATAGAAATTATCACATAATATCAGATAAATTTTATATATGGAATTATTTTATTATCCACATCTTATTTCTATCTGTCTATGTGTTTTTGGATCAATTATATATAAGAATAAAACATATATTAATGTTGTCGTGTTGAATGTATTTGAAATTCAAAATTTTGAGATTGATGTCAATTCCCAAAATTTCATTATAAAAAATATTTTAAAAAATATGTTTCTAATAATTAAATTTCTTACGATAGTAATATAAATTCATGATAAATATGAAATTGTAAATAATAAATATTTAAATGTGATAAAACAGAAGATATATGTTTCGATTCTGAAATATAATGATACTTTGATTAACGATGATAAAATAGTTTATGAATTCTTTTTAGGAGTCTATTACTCTATATGAACCATTAGGGGTTTAGCTTAGAAGATGGGGGTATCTGTGGTTTTCAAAAAGATATTATACATACTTATATATTTATTAGATTAATTGGTTTCTTCAGAATTTTTTTGGGATATGGTAACAATTCCAAAGTTTATGTTTATAGAATATTTAACACATCTAAAATGATAAATGATATTATTTCAAGATAAATAGAAAATATGACAATGGAATTTCTTTACATAAATTAAATATTATATTATAATATAATATATTATATTATATTAGAGAAACAGTATTATAAAAACTCAGTGTTATTTGAAAAAAAATTGATCCAGTAATGTCATTCAATTAATGTATTGTTCGAAAAGGAACATGAATTAATCAATGAATTATATATCTAATGTTATTTAATATTGGTGTTATATGATTTTTTTAAAAAATCCTATATTTTAATTTTATATGAATTTATTTATTATTATAATGAGATTCCATGAATTTCTTAAAACAATTAATATGTATAAAACCACATACAAATGAATCAAAAAATTTGTAAATAGAAGAAATTTTCAAACAAAAAATAGATAATTTTCATACCTATGAATAAATATGATGATAGTAGTGATGAATAATTGGATGTTGGGACTTCATGTTATGTGATGAAAATTTATTGATTATTGAAGTTAATGAAGAAGTTATTAACAATATTAAGGTAAATAAACAAGAAATTGAATATGAAACTCAAATACGGTTTACTGTAAACTGTGTGATGATGGAATTGATTTAAAATGTTTTAAAATAGTTGGTGGAGAACTAAATTATGAAGAAATATGGTAAATAATAAATAATAAATTTATCCCAAACTATTGTATTGATTTTATAATTTATGAGTTTTTTGAAATAATGATGAAATATCTTGTTCAATGGAACATGTTAAATGTTTTATTAGAATATTAGAATAAACTATGAAGATGTATTTTTAACTATAGAAATTAAATTGATGGAATTTAAATTAATTTTCAAATATAAGAGATGAAACATTTCAATACTAGTATATTTTTTTATTGAATTATTATAGAATAAATTGTCTAAAAATCATTATTTCATTATATGGGTGGAGAAACATTATATTGTGGGAAACTAGAATCCTATAACATATATAAAAAAAGTGTGAATGTTAATGAAAATGAAAATTTTTCTACAAATTTAAATTCAAAGATAAAATAGAATAACAAGAAGATATAGAAGTGAATAATACTAATGAAAAAGTTTTTCCAATAAATGAGAAAATGATGATTTTTATAATATGTAATAAATTTATATTTTTACTTCTATACATAATTATTTGTTCAATATGTAGTGATTTTTTTTTCTATGATAACATTACAATGTTATATTATACATCAAGATGAATTTTGTAAATTATCTATATTTTAACGAGTCTATAGACATTAGAGGATGTGTTTTAGAGGGATTCAATCCATTTTATGATGTACATATTTAAAGCATTATAAAAATATTTGAAGGATGGTTGAAATGTTTTAAATATTCAGTTTTAGATAATGGAACATGTCACTAAAATCAATATTATGTTGATTATTATCTAAATATACCTACTATACAAGTAATTTATGAATCATAATTATTGATAAATAAAAAATGAATAATAAAGTACATTATAGTGCCTTAAATTTTGATGTGTTACTCATGGAATCCAAAATGAAATGTCCCTAGATTATATATAGTGGATACTCTTCACAAAAGAAATGCAGTTTGAGCCTCCTGAAAAATGATTAAAAGTGAGAGGAAGGATAGATGACCAATGGAAATGGATAATCAGTATTGATAAAATGCATGAAATTTCTTATCATTAAAAAAGATAAGATAATGTCAATGAATACTATATTATAATATATTTTATAACATAACTTATTATGTGTTTCTATATTATAAAACACAATTTAAATCATATTTATATAAATAAAATAAAATTATAGTTTTTTAAAAATGGATGTGTTTTTATGAAATGAAAATAGAAATTGGATATGTTGTTCTAGTTTTGTGTTTCCAAATATTCTTGTTATTTAATATTGGATGAAAAAAATAAGTTTCCACATTGATGACATAGCAAAATTGGTCATTCGATTTTGAGATGTCATTCTGATGTATGTAATTTTATGGATGTGATAATGGTGAATTGAGAATGCCATTATCTTTAATGATAAAAAAATATAGTGAGGATTTTTATTTCAATTTACTTTAATGTGATGATTCAACCATCTCACACGTGTGAAATTATTCATTCAGATACCATTGTTCTAAGAGGATGTAATACAAAAATAAATTTAATTATTTTATTTATATAATTTGACACATAAATTATATTTCATGTATTTTATACCATAATAATTAGATAAAGTCATATATTATTTTTATGAGTATTAAATTCATAGATAATAATGTATAATCATTCACCTTGTATAAGATTTGAGAAGAAAGTCATACTGAAAAAAACTAATTTTTTACATATTCTTGAATGATATATTATATCAATGTTATTAATACACAATATAACCAAAAATGAATGTTGTTTTTGAATGTATTAATGAGTTGATAGTGGAAATATATCATTATATTTTAAAATTGTGTGATCCATCACAAATATTTTGGATGAATGCTTACATCATTGTGGTTGTTGTTCAATTTTTTTAAAAAACAAATCATGTATTAATCCATATGACATTTATATTATTTTATGAATATTAACTTTAATGGTTTTAGGTTTTTTGAATCATTGTAATTTTAATAGTAATATGTGGTAATTTAAATAAGTTAATAATAGTTAATAAAAAACTCTTTCTACCCCAATTATATTAGAATTGAAAAATCAACTGGTGATGATTGAATGAAATTTGATTTCATTGAGTTAAAATAATATATTAGTAGTATATGATAAATGAATTATAGGTGAAGAGTTTACTTTTATTATTTTATACATTTTGATATATTTCATTTTTTGACACTCTATTTTTTGAATTCATCTTTTTTCCGAGTTCAGAGCGGGTTCTCGATTGTTTTCCTAGGAATCGGGTTTGATAGTTTTGAATTTTTGAGGTATTAATTCCTTTTATCTTATGAATTATCATTTTTGGGGGGAAGGTATGAGAATTATGGGGTTTTCAAGATGAATTTTTAACAATATTAGTGGATCCTTTTTGGGGGTATGACTGTTGGATGGTTTACCCCATTGATTTAGACGAGTTTGGGGTGAAAGGGTATTTTTTTTGAGACATTCTATAGGTCGCATGGCTAATGTATAGTGTTTTTTAACCTTGAAGTATGTTTTCAAGGGGTATCTTAGTTTTCATATGATTTAACTAACCCTATCTCTAATCTTTTTAGCCTATATAGCACTAGACAGTGTCTAATTTCATGGTTTTCACACGGGTTGTACATGATTTGTTAAACCATGAGAGCTAACCTTGAAAACTGCTCGAGAAAGGGATGTTTCAAATTTTATACTTATTTATAACTGGTGTTTCTTCCTTTATCATCCCATATAAAAACCATATGACCAAAACAGATCCCATAGTGTTTTTTGGATCCTCCAATCCACCAAAGTTTGATTCAAGGTGGTTTCTTGGAGACTGTTCACCCGAATCAAATTGTTTGGGCTCCTCGCTTTTTATCCATTGATATTTATCAATTTTAAATTTCTCCTATAATAATAGTGTCCATGTTTGGACGATTTTGGAATTTAGGGTTGTGCGAAATTTGGGGTGGGGGGGTCATTAAGGGTTCCACTTGATAGATTATGTGTCTTGGAATCTTAGTGGTTTGATTTTGGGAGTGCATCGTCGATGCCCCATGGATTTGAGGTATGTTTCTGAAGAAAATACCCTTTTCATTTAAGAATACATAATTTCATGATATTCACACATTTTATGTCTTCTGAATATATAAGTATGATATTTGGATCAATTGTTTTGTTTGAAAATGGTGTTTTATACATTGTTTTGCCATAAATATAATTTTTCTGGTAAATTGCACAAACCAAGTGTTTTATTAAATGCCCAATTAGAATTTATGGGTGATTTGTTATATGAAATATATTGTTTAGATTTTAAAATATTTTATTAATTTATTAAATGATATCTTGGGCGAATTTTATGTGTTTTCCATGTTATTTGGGATTTTTAAAGAAAATGGTGTTAGGTTTTCTCATTTTTGGCAAGTATTGCTGTTGAAAGGACTATTTTCAATTTTTATAAGAATGATCATGATTTTAATGTGTGATGGAAATGATTTATGTAATTTTTTTAAATAAATATTATATGTAAAATGGGGTGTTATTCACTTAATTTTTGAAAGATGAATTGTATGTTTGATAAGTTTTTGTTTTTGTGAAATCATTAAAGGCCCATTTGGAAACATTTTGAAATTGATGAAAATTGTATGGTATAAAAATTATTTCTTGATTTTTTCCATGGCTTGTCTATGTGTAATGGTTATAATACCTTCACTTTGGAGTCCTCAAGACCCATTATTAGGATTTATCGGTTGGAACCCTTTGTGATCAATTTATTTAAAAGAGTGTGATTTGTTCTTGGGGTGGCTCAGGGTAAGAACTATTGTAGATTATTGGAATATATATGTTGTGTTTGGATTATCGACTGGAATCAATTGGATCATCACCATTATATACTTGAGACATGGGAACCTAATATATTGATACTATTTTTTATGATTGATTGATGCACTACTAGGTCACAGTACTAACTAAAGGCCCATAGTAGGTGGATATATTTGGTTTATCACTACGCAGTTTCCATTAGTCTTTCATGATAAAGGGTCACTGAGTGTATTGAGCATTCTAATTTCATTATATGTGGCATGCTACTTAGTATGGGGTCTTAGTTATTGGTGTCTCCTATGTTATTCATGATCACCTGGGTTCTCTTATACATGTTAGCTTTTAACTATTCACAATAATGAAATGAATTATTTTATGATTATTTCCATTTGCCTTTTTCTATGATTGAATTAGTGACTTATTTAATAGTTTTTTCTTGGAAAATTGTGTGTTTGATTCAAAATGGTTTCTAAAAAAATTAAAATAAAATGGGTACTTATACCATTTTTGTGAATTTTAAAATACAAGTGTAAATTTCCCCATTAAAAAGATTTTTCATCACGAAGAGAATGAACCTATTTATGTAAATGATAAATGAAAATGTGTTATACTTTTATAAGTAAAACATATAGAAAATCATAATATTATATATTGTATCTCAAACATGAGATTGATGTTTCTTTTATTATATATGAAGTGCATTGGAAAAAGATTATCAGTCTAGCCTACTAGCTTTTAATACTCAATCCTATAGTTCTTTTTTTTATCCCATGAGTAGGTTTTAGATTGAGTTTGGTTTCCATGGGAAATGGAAATTCTGTAATAGAGAGTGACTTGAAGGGTGACAAGGAGAAGTTGTTTCCTTCAGGTATGGTTGGTTATATTTTGTTTTTTTTAATTTTCAGTTTGATGTATAAATGATGTTTCATTCGGTTAAATTTATAAATTGAACTGTAGTACATATTCTATTATATAATTTCTTGTTTATTTTTTGGGAGAAACCATTCCTTTATGTACATTCATGACGCATGACACTAGTTTCCAAGACATGGTAATTGGGAATTCTCTTCGTTCCATTCTACAGATCAACTCGATTGACCGGTTCATGATTGAACTGATCTAGTTCATGACAAAATGTTATCAAAGTATGTCGGATCTTAGCAGACCTTGATTTTTCATGAGTTCCCTTTTTTATTTATAATGTCAAGGTAGATGGATTTGGACTTTTGGGACATGGGAGGTAGTTACATGAAGATAATATTGAAATCATGATCATTTTGATCCTTGTGTTTACATGGGACGTCCATTATTATAGTTTCATTGATTTTTTAGAATTTTTTTGTGATTAATAAATGACAAGGTGAGTTGGGCCTGTCACACCTAGTTTTTTTTCATATATTGTTTGTTATCTAGTTTGATGGAAATAACGATCCTTTTATTGGGATTTGAGTGATATTAATGTTTGGTTTTTAATTACCATCCATGTCTAATATACTTACCATGGGTGCCTCGTAGCTTGTTTGGGAGTTTTGGTGAAAAGGGTGGTTACATCAAGATTTGGCCTTCTATGAGCCCATTTCCAGATAAAAAAAATTATTTCATTTATAACTACATTGTTTCTTAACATTTTTTACTCATTTCACATCCCAAAGTTCCTCACATTTACTATTAAATCAACTAGATACTTTTGGACCCCATTGGATATTAATAATAATGGTGGATTTTGGTTATTTATTCATGTATTGGGCCAACATGTGAGCCGATTTTAGGTTTTAAAAGAATATATCTTTGTTCGTTATTTTTTTATTTTTATTTTTTTTTTAAATATTTCAGTTATTACACCTCTCACTCAGGATTAAGAAACCCACGCACACCCCCATGTTCAATTTCCTATCTTTTGAGCTCATTTTAGTCGCGTATTAGGGAAAAATGTCTCAAGGCTTCTCAAATTGTCCATATTTGGTAAACTAATTTTAATCTTTATGGAATCAATAATTTTTTTTATATTCCCCCATAAATATTGTTTCCTTGTTTTTTCATCACCAAATATGAATATAAAATATTTTCCAAGACATTTCCTTTCCACTGTCAATGTAGATCTAAGGGAAGATGAAGAGTACTCTAGTTTCCAAAGTGAGATCCCTTCTCCTTTTTCAATTCAAATCCTTCTCCTTCCACTTTATTTTTTATTCCTTTTCTCATATAGTCATTGAAGACATATGGTTATGTTATTCCATGATTTTTATGGGTGTTTTGTTCATTTATGGCAGGAATTCATAGATCTAGAGTGTTAAAACCAACATTGGGGAATATCGGGTGTGCGGTTCCTTTTCACCATTGTTTTGAGGTATGATATACCATTAACATGCATTTATCTTTTAATTTTAACCATTTAATTGTAGTTAAAACCTGATATATTTGGTTTTATTGATTTTTGTATATTGGATAATTTTCTTGTTGTGAAGAAACGGTTTTTTAAGCCTTGTTTTCTAAAAAGTATTGTTGTGTTGTTACAAACATATACACTGATTGATTACATAAATTTTATGCTAGCTTCTTCACCTTGTTTATTTTATTTTGAGCATGTTTCAATATATTAGATAAATATATGGCCTTAAATTGATATTTTATCCCTTTTCTTGTTCTTAATATAAACTGTTTTTTAATAGTTCATTCCTTGTATTTGGTAAATTGATCGGTTTTGTTTTCTGTGATTAGTGTGATTTAAAATTATTTGTTTTTATTTATAAATATATATATATATATATATTTATTTAAAATTAGTATTTTGGTGCCCTCTAATGTTTTTCCAATTTATTTTTTTATAAAAAATTTGTTTTTGAGGGTAAACATGTTTTGGCCCGAGTTGCTAAGAAATAGCCCATCTGGAATCTTGTAAAAAATGTTTTTCTTTAGATGTGTAACCAGATTATTTTAAGTAATTTCTAAAATTGATTTTCATCTATAAAAACTGTATATAAACCTATATATTAATAGTGAAATTTCATCCTTTTGAAAAGTTTAGTTTTAAAAAATGAATAAATGCTCATTTGGAATTTTTCTTTTAAAAATTGAGTCCATGTGTATTTCAGATAGAATCATTTGGTTAAATTTTATGGTCAATGAAATTGATTGATTAAATAGTTTGGGGATGAAAAATCAGGTTTGATATGGTATTAGAGGGTTTTTTTCTTATCAGAATGTTATTTAATAAATTTTATGTGCATGTCATCATTACCCTACTTGAAATCATTTAATGATAAATTCATTTATTTATTGATCCATGAAACAAATGTGAGAAATGTGTGTATAATTCTTGATGTGTGTATAAATATTAAATGTAATATTCTTGAAATAATTGTTTTTTATTTAATTCTAACTTATATGAGCACATAATGGAAAAACCTAGGTATCTTGGAGGGTCGACTTGTACTAGTCTGCTAGTGATTCGGAGGGATTTTCTCCATGTTTCACGTAGCAAGATTGACGATGACAACAATAACTAAAAAAAGACGGTGATGATGTTGAGGGAAACTTGGTTATATATTATTTTACAACTATTGTATCTGGTGTATGAGAACTAGTATTTGTTTTGAGTTATTTTTCACAGAGATATGTGGTACATGGGTCCCACAATAAGCTAGTGCCTACGAGTGTTCCCATGACTTGTCCTCATTGGATATTTTGTACTCACTGTCGGAATATAGAATGTTTAGTTGGAAAATTTTGTAGTTTGTCTATATTATTTAATAGTTTAAATTGTTTAAATATGTCCTCCTAAAAATTATTTTCATTTTGAAGTTGATCAACTTTGAAAAATAGATACTTGCATTCCTATTTATAAAATTTGAATGTTTTTGTTTGGTATTTTTATATCATGGAACCTCATTTGGAAAAAATATTTTTATATATTGTAGCTAAAACATGAAATTTATGTTATATATGTTTTAAATTATGTGAATTGGGAATTGATTATCCGGGTACCCTATTGATTTTTAACACTCATGCATATAGTTTTGTTCTATTTTTACCCCTTTTGATTGATTCATCATGAGTTTGGTTGCTATAGGTGATGAGTACATGTTGTGTTGTAGAGTGACCATTAGAGTCCCATGGTGTCAGTTGTTCTTTAGGTTTGGTAGGTTGGTTGAATTGTTTAGTAGTACATTGGGTTTCCAATATTAATTTTGTTCAGTTTAAATTTATATAAATGTTTGTTGGGATGTCTATTTAATTACAATTCTTATTTCCTGATTATATTTTGGAATAATCATTCCCTTTAGTACTATTTTTATTCCCTCATGATTTTAACCATCCTGGGTGGATCAGGAATGCCTCTTGGGACATGTCGCAGAGCAGACCGGGTCACCATTTAAGGGGTCGACCCAAAGTGGTTCATAACAAAATGGTATCAGAAGAGGGTGGAACCTAGCAGACCATTCTATTTAGATAACCTATTATTATTTGGGGATGTCCGGGTATATTGAGTTGGATTTTACAGACATGAGGGGTAGGTTCTGTAGTAGCATCATGAACTCGTTCTCGTTCCGACCCTCAGGTGTTTGTGGGAAGTCGAATTTTATTAGTGTCCATTGTTTTTATTGATTGTTTGGTGTTGGGATATTACAAGGTGTTGTGGGATAATTGTCTATATGGTCTCATAGGTCATGGGATTCTACGTGGAGCCATTTCATGATCCTAGGAAAGATCTCTATATTAGTGGTGTGTTTAATATATGGCTTCCAACCATATGGTCAAGTCACACAATAACATTATTTCTTTTTTGTGGGTCTCTTTGATTTTTCATACATTTCGAATTCTATTTTGAAAATCATTGGGTGATAATGTTTGAAATGGTAATTAAAGAAATTAATGGTTATTGAAATGTGGAAAATGATTTTCCAAAATATATTATGAGAAATGTTTGGAATGTTGGGTATTGAGGAGAAAATCCTAAAAATATATAAGAAATGATTTAACGGGATTGAATTTCCATAATCTAAATGTATTTTTTATTGAAATAAAATTTTGGAAATATGGATTAATTTATCTGATTCTAAATGTTGTTTTAAATGGCGGTTTTTGCGTAGTTCACAATATTTTGAATCTAATGAATTGGTTTTAGAAATTAGATTTTGGGTGGCTAGTGTTTTTCTCTAAAGGATTTTCAGACATTGTGGTCATCAAATTGTAAAAATCTTTCTTGCTTCTTTTTTTAAAATGGTAAAGGTATATTTCAAATATAATGGATGTTTTAGGATGTTTTGATAAATTAAATGTATTGGGTTTTTAATCAAATGGTTCATTATGAAATGTGGGTTTTTAGGGAAATATGAAAATGGTTTTATATTTGGTGGTTAATGTTATGTTGGAAGGTTCATGATTCTTTTTGAAGTAATGATTTTTTTATTTTAGCCTTGGTGTTTTCATTGGTTCTAACATGCATGATTTTTATTGATATATGGACGAATGGCTAGTATGGCATGTCAGTTGGGAGACTGTGGTGTCATAGAAAAATGCATATGAGTGAGACATGATAAAACACCATTGGTAATTTTGAAAATCCACCATAGGTGTTTATTTGGAAAAAATTGTTTAAGATGAAAACTTAATGTGTTTTATATAAAACAATTCTTATTCGGATGGTTTTTCCTATATTGTAGAATTGTTGTTTATACTGTATGGTTCTTTGAGACAGGGAAGTTATAATATTGTTGTGTCTTGATATGCGATCTCATTGGTGTCTTGTATTAGGAGAAATGTTCAGTTGGTTTCTAAATATGTGTTTGATGTTGTGATGTGGCCACAAATGATTTTCTATTGGCAATATTTCAATGTGATCATCATAAGGTTTCATTTAAAATGTTAAATACACCACTTTGACTGATTACTCAGCCTATTTGTTGAAATTGAGATATTTTCATGCATGATTTAATGTTCCTTTCTATTATGGTGCCCCTCTCAGTTGGGGGTACTTGTGATCAGTGACGTTGATGGGTTTTTCATTGTTCCTTGTCTATTTTTCTCTTAATTTAAAGAGAGATAAAATAGTTTTTTGTATCTCCATGTTCAGGTTTTGTTAAAAGTGTATTTATTGAGGAATATAGTTTCATGGTGTCCCTTGATATGTTGTTTCCTCCTGGGAGTGTTATGTGTTACATTGTGAAAGTAAAGGGAAGAGTTCAGGATGGGGATTATCGATGTCTACCTTCGAGGCAAGAGATGCTTCATCCATCAGATCTCTAAACATATGTCTTAGGGTGAATCTGGCATGTAGTCATGTGTTCCAATACTGTGGTTACTATTACAAAGATCATGCCTCTACCATTGGTGTGAGGTATTTTCTATATTTTTTTTGTGGTTGCAATTTCACAATGATTGGATCCCCTTCCATCCATGCCAAAAGTGGTGTGGGATTGGATCCGTGATGAGAGTGACGACCCAATTCATGTCCCCTCTATTCCAGAGTGGTGGGTATAACTGTTCATTTTTTGTTCCCCTTAACATTTTTTGGTTGGTTGTTGTGGTAGAGTTTCAATGGGATGGTGAGGGAGAGACCCATTTATTGTTCATGTGGAATTATCATTTGTTCATTGATCATTGGTTCTTAGTGGAGGGGAGAACCAACATGGGTCTCATAGAGTTGTATCTTAAGAATTTGTGGAGTGATAGTTATTCATTAAAGGTGGGAAGACCATTTCAAACTCCCCTGTAATAATTGGTTTTCGTTAGTTATATTTGGTTTGGGTTATCATTGGGTTCCTTGGGAGAAGTCCCAAGTATTGGGTTCTTGTTTTGGTGTTAGTTGTAGCGACATGATCGTTCAGTTTATTCTTAGGTAGAAGTAGGGAGTTCGTGTTTTTGTTGAGGTAAGAGGACTAAGTTCTGTTAATGGTTAATGTAGTGTTATTGTATTCATTGTATGGACCATAATGATAAAGAATCCTTAGGTTTTGATCAATCAGCTGGAATGTGTGGTGGATTTCCACGAGCGGAAAACATTAATGGCGGGGATAATCGATACACATAGTTTTTTACATCTATTGGTTTTGATCAAGTTTTTTTGATATACATATCCAATTATTAGGTTATGGGTGAGTTTATTTTTAAGTTTTCATCTCCCATAGAGGTACAATTAACAGACCATGGGTTCCCCACAGCTTGTTTGGGATTTTTTTGGGAGAATAGGGTGGTTACATCAAGATTTGGGCCAACTGTGAGCCCATTTCCAGATTTAAAAAAAAAATTGTTTATATTATAACTCCCTTTGTTTTAAATTTTTCACTCATCCCACATCTCACATGGCCTCCCGTGAACTATTGAAGCCACCATATCCTTTTGGACTCCCTTAAGAATTCATAATCACACTAGATTTGGGTTATTTATTTAGGTATTGGGTGAGCCCATGATACCATTTCTAGTTTAAAAAAAATAATTTTTTTATTTTATATTTTATACATTTATTAATATTTTTTGTAATTCAACCTCTCACTCGAGTAGAAGAATCCTAGAAGAACCCCCATACTCCATTTTTATTCTTTAGAGTTCATCTTATTTGAGGATTAGGATGATATTTTTCAAGGATCATCAAATCATCTAAGTATTTTAAGGTAATTTGTTTATCTCATAAATCATTCTTTTTTTCTCTTTTCACAACTAGTATTCATTACCTGGTTCTTAAATACCTAAGGAGACTCTCCAATAAGTTACAATCCATTAAATTACATCAATGCGTGTGGATCAATTGGAAGATAAAGAGTTCTGTAGTTTCTAAGGAGAGATTCTTTCTCTTTTATCCTCCCACTTCCTTATACCTCCACTTTATATTGGTATTATAATCTCTACAGTTCATTCATGCCCTAGGGTTATGTTATTCTATTATATTTATGTGGTTTTGGTTCTTTTTGGGATGGTATTCATCGACCTAGAGTGTTGGGAACCACGTTGGGTGATATCGGGGGTGTGGTTCCCTTCTGTCTTGATTTTGAGGGAGGATATCAATCTCTCATTCCTTTATAATTTATGTTTTAACATTTTATTTATGTCGTCAAATCATATATATTATTAGTATTGTTTTTCAGCCTTTAGATGATTTTCATTGTGTAAAAATGGTTATTTAAGACTTGTTTTGTAAAAAGTAGTGTTGTTTTTCAATAAACGTGTACACCACGTGCTAACATAAATGATATGTTAGCATAGAAACCTAATTAACAATATTTTGAACATGTCTCGTCAGCTTGAATAAATTTATGTAATGAAATTTTAATTTTATCCCTTTTCATGTTCCTAAAATAAGTTGTTTGTTTACAAGTTCATTCCATGTGTTTAGTAAATTGACCGATTGGATTTTATGTGCATCGTGTAGTTTAAACTAGTTTTTTAGATTTATAAATACATTTTAGTAAGAAAAATGGTATTATGGTTCCCTTTTATAGTTGTCCAATGTAGTTGTTTTTTTATAAAAAAAGGGTTTTTTAGGGTGAACATGCGTTGGCCTGAGTTTCCAGAATATTGCCTGTTTCAAATCATTATAAAAATGGACATACGTTAGATCTGTAACATGAATGTTTTAATTGATTTATTAAATTGGTATTCTTATGAAAATTGTGCACATACACCTCTTTATTAAAAGTTATGTTGTACCTTTGTAAAATGATAGTTATGATAAATTCTTGATGGCTCATCTTGAATTTTCCTTGTAAAAATTGTTTCAATGTGTAATTCAAGTAGTATCATCTCTGAACATTTTATGGTCAATAAAATTGATTTATATAATGGTGTTTGGGATGAAAAATCTTCTTTTACATGGTATTTTTGAGTATTTTGACTTAATATATTATTTTTTAATTGATTTTATGATCAAGGAATCATTATAATTCTTGATGTTGATTTATGAAAAATTATGTTTTTTATTTATCCAAGAAATAAATTTGAGAAATGTGTGTAGGATGATTTATATGGGTATGATTATTAAATGGAATATTCATTAGAAGATTGTATTTTATTGATGTGTAACTTGATCTAGCACAAAAGGGGAAACCCAGGTATCTAAGTGGGAGGATGTGTACTAGTATGCTAATGATATGGAGGGGGTTTCTGTATGTTTGACATATCACTTTTGATGTTGACAATAGGATTATAACTACGATGATTATGTTTTTGGGGACAAATAGGTTATGAATTATTATCCTACTAGTGTATCAAGTGAATGAGAAGAGATTTTTTAAAGTTACTTTTACACAGAGATATAAAGTAACTTTGTCCCACAACGATCTAGTTCCTCGAGGTGTTCATGTGACTTGTGCTCACTAGCTATTTTGTACTCACCATCAGCATATGGTGTGTTTAGTAGGTAAATTAATTAGCATGTGTTTTTTTAAATTTTAAATTTTTTAAAGCATTAATATTGAAAACTAATTTCATTTTGAAGTTTCACCTCTTCGAAAAAGTTTTACTTTCATTCTTGTTTATAAATTTTTCAAGTTTTGGTCTGGTAATTCTTATAGTATCAAACCTCATTTGGAAGAAATATTTTTCTATATTATATCTCAAACATGAAATTTATGTTTATTTTATTTTAATGTTTGTGATTTTCTAATAGAATATCAGGCTAACCTACTTTGTTTTAATAATCACGCATATAGTTTTCTTCAATTTTTATTCCTTGAATATGTTTCAGGTTGAGATCAGTCGATTTGTGGGATGAGTATTTGTTTTATTGGAGACTAACTAGTGGGTCACATTGTGTTAGTTTGGTCGTCCAGTTTGGGCACATGGTTGTATTGTTTAGTTAAAATTTCAGTTTCTTGTATAAATAATGTTCAGTTAAATTTTCTATAAATGTATGTTGTGCTATCTGTGTCATTCCACAACTGATTTCTTGTTTATATTTTGGAAAAATAGTTCCCTTGAGTTCTATTTTTGTTCCATCAGTTCATTTCACCATCATGGGTGGATCTTGAAATACTCTAGGGACTTTTCATGGAGAGGCATGGGTGACTGATTCATGGTCAACTCGGAATGTTTCATGATAGAGACAATGGTATCCATGATCTCACAGGACCTAAAAATCCATGTGGAGCCGAGTGGATGTCCTAGAAGGATCTCTATTCCTGTGGTGTGTTTGGAATATGGCCACCATCTATATGTACAAGTTTCCAATAGACACTAGTTCCCTCTATTGGGTCTCCCTGAATCTTATTGCATTTTAGAAATTTATTTCAAAATCATGATTTATATTAATAAAGTATTTTTAAATATGGGTTTCTGAAAATAAAATATAAAGTTAATGGGGACTAAGAAAATAGTCTTTGGTTCTTTCTTGAAAATGGAACATTATGGTTTGTAAGTGCATGATTGATTTGTAATTTGTTTTGAATGAAAAGGGAAAGTTATTTGATCTAATGGTATTAATGAAATGTGATTTGTGGAATTATTGGAAAATATTTTGAATGAAATGAAAAGACTTTTTTGATGGAAATATATTGGATTTCATTTTAATGTATGATAAAATTGTTTATTGTTTAGAATCTGAAAAAAGAAATTTTTACATGGTGGGTTTTGAACCTTTATAAGGTTCGTGATTTTTTGAATGGGTTAATTGAATTAGTTTATAAAAGGATTTTGTCTTGTTTTTTCCATTGGTGTTTTCATCAGTGCTCACATGCATGGTTTTATATATAAATGTGGATGGATGCCTGATATGACATGGTGGATGGGTGACCTAGGTGGAATATAAATTTTCATTTGAGTGAGACTCAATGAAACACCATTGGTGAGTGTGATAATATACCATGTCTAATTTCATCCATTTTTCAAAAAAAAATTAATATGGAAATTGTGGTGATATTTGAAATTGATTGTTTTGTTGTTTGTTTTCCTATGTATCAGAAGTATTGTTTATTCATTATTAATCCTCATGAACTAGAAGTGATAAACCTTTTATATAGTGATATGGGATCTTGTGGGCGACTTAGTTTTGGATTAATGTTTAGTGGATTTATAAATATTTCATGGTATATTTGACCCATCTTTCCTCACTATTGGGGTTTGTTCTATCTTTTGTTTTGGGATCATGAGTTTGTTTTTATAAGGCTATTGGTTTTTCTATTGCCTCATGTATTCCCCCATAAAGATGTGAGGGATGTTTTAGGGTGGCATTAGGTAGTCCTCTATTGGAAATCATTCCAGTTGATCAACCGAAGGATTTTGTTTATGTGTTTTATAAGGAAAACCCACCACATTGAAGGATTCCCCAATTAATCTTTAGGAACAGTGAGTTGTTTGTGATCTCTGTACGATTCATTCTTATTGGAGTGAATCCCTCAGTTGTGGTAGTAGTTCTTAGTAGTGTTTGGTAGATTTCATGGAATTATTTTTCCTTCTCCTCCTCATTCAATGTGAGAAAGAATGGTGTTGTATATCTCTATGTTTCTATTTGGGTGAAGGGTGTGTTGCTTAAGTAAGTGAGTTACGTGGGGTTTTATAATCATTTTTCTCTACATAAGAGTGTTTTGAGGCTTCATGTTGAACTAAAATATTGATTATTATATAATATATTAATATGTCCGAACTGCAAGGTAGTATATGCTTAATATATCAATGCTGCAGCCATAGGTCTCTGAGTGAAGCTAGTGCATTGTCAGGATGCTCATGGGATTATAGATTTTGGCTACGATCATGAAATTATCATGGTAGTGGGGGAATTTCTAGTGTATTTATTTTTATTTCTTATCACAATGATATTCCTCTTATAGAAAAGAGTATTGTAGACGTACCCCTCTGAAAGGATATATGGTTATTTCTTCTTGGATTCGAGTTACTAGTTAATGTTCATATGTGGAAAACCAATGTGAATCATGTGTGTTATTGGAGTTTATCCATCTTTACGTGTAGAGTGTTGCATGGTTTCTGAATGTGGATTCATCGGTCCCTTCCATCCCCTCCCTAGGTGGTGGGGGTTTTTGGTTAGTGTGAGATGTTTTGGCTCAATTCATATATCCTCAATTTGGGAGTGGGTAGTTTAAATGATCATGATATACTATTCATATATGGTGTCTTTATTAGCTTGGGTATGACATGGTAGAAGAGTTTAAGGATGAACTATGTGGAAAAGGCCCATTTCTAAATGAAGTTGATTTTTTTAGACATTATTAGATGGTCATTAATGGTTTGGAGACACACCAAGGTACTCATTGAGGTTTTTCGTATGAATTCATCGGGTGATAGATGAAATCTAATGGAGGTGAGACCGTTTAGGACTCCCCACTTCTGGTGATCTATTTTTGGGTTAGTTTCAGTTTAATCTAGTTGATGTATATTACTTTAATGGTTTTAGGGTCCTTGATTTTTTTATTAGTAGAGTGACTATTGGTATTCTTGGTGTAAGACCCAATGGTTTCATTTTTAGAAGGGTTATAGATTGGGTGTATTGATTTTTTTGTTGTTTCTGGGAGGTTTTTGGGGTTTATAATTTCTTTTCTGCAGGAGGCATATGTTTTATTTGTAGTGAGTGATGTGCTCATAGTTTAAGAGGTTGAATCATATTAATATGGATCCCTATTATTTTATCAATCAATTATAATGTGTGTATTGGTTTCTAGGAGTGTAAATCATTATGTTTGGGATAATTTTCACACTCAGGATTTTGGATTCATCTTTGGTCCCAATTCGGGGTGGCTTCACAATTAATTTCTTGGGAAATAGTTGTGACCTGTTTGAGCTTTTAAGGCATTCTTATCCTTTTATTTATGGACTTTTCTTTTATTGGAGGGAGGATATGAGAAGTATTGGGATTGTAAAATGATTTTTTATCACTCATATTGGATCCTTTTTATGGCGTATATTCCTTGGATGATTTATTCCTTTGTGTTGGATATTTTTTTTCTAAAAATGGTAATTTTTGTTGAAATATTTTAGGTCTTGTAGTTAAGGTGCACGGTAAGTCTAACCATGTAGTAAGTGTGTAGGG
Organism: Viscum album; assembly: GCA_963277665.1. Classification (NCBI taxonomy): domain Eukaryota; kingdom Viridiplantae; phylum Streptophyta; class Magnoliopsida; order Santalales; family Viscaceae; genus Viscum; species Viscum album. The sequence goes on along the minus strand of OY728132.1, from coordinate 2,013,600,629 downwards.
GGTCTCATGGATTGTAAATGGTTTAACTATACATGTATCAAAATTGGGAAAACAATCCAATACTAAACAATGGCTAATTGTACAATTTTGCATGGTTTGGTAAATTGTGTGAGCTAGCCATGAAAACGACATAGGAATTGGTATTTTCATCCTTTCTTTATTTTATTTTATGTTTCTTCTCTCAGCCTCCCACATTCATACCCTACAACAAAATGCATCATATGGTGTTTTTTGTCTCTTCCAAGACCCTCCATGTGCGATTCAAGGTATATTCATGGGGATTCATCACTCAGGTCGAAGGGTTAGGTATCACCTCTCTTTCTCAATTGATATTCCTGTATATCCCTTTCTTTTATTACCCTAGTGGCCATGTTTGGAATATTTTGGTATCTAGGGTGGTGATTTTTTTTGTTTTTTTCCATTGAGTTTTCTACTTGATTGACCTTGTATATTAAAAAACCAGTGGTCCATTTTCTGGTGTGTGTTGTTGATGAGCTATGGATTTGAGGTTGGTTTCCCAAGAAAGTGAACTTTTTAATTTATTCATCATTAGTTTCATTATTTTTTAACCTTATATGATTTTTAAATATAGATACTTTTTATTTAGACTAATTGTTTGGTGTGAAAATAGTGTTTTAAGCATTATTTTTTTATAACTATAATTTTGTTGGAAAATTATGCGGACCAATTGTTTTATTAGATGCCATGTTGGATTTTGTTGGTGATTTTTTATATGAAATGCATGGTTTAAATTATAAAATTAATTTTTAATTTTAAAATGATTATTTGGGTTCCTTTTATTGGATTTCCAAGTGATTTTGGGGTTTATAAAGATATTTATATTGTTTTTTTTTGAATGTTTTGGCATGTATTGTAGGGGAAAAGTTTGTTTAAAAATTTTATTAAAAAATAAATCATTTTAAAGTTTTATAGAAATGTTTTAAAGATATTTTTTAATTGACTTCACATGGAAAATGGGGTACCTTTCACCTTTTTTGTAATACGGATTGTATGTTTCATAATTGTTGGTTCATGTGAAATGAGTAAAAAAGAGTATGGAGAAATTGTGAAATTAATGAAAATTGTTTATTATAAAAACCTCAGTTGGATTTTTTTTCATGACTTTCCTAGTTATAATGGATGGGTTTTCCATGCTATTGAATCCTCAGGATCTATTATCTAGTTTTCGTGGTTAGAACACTCTGTAATATAATTATAATAATGCATGATATTATTCCTTATGGAGACTCAGGGTTAGGACTACTAGGGATTATTATTATATATGTCTTGTGATTGGATTCTTAGATGGTATCTGTTATCTCACCCCCATTAATTACGTGTCGGAAGAGAACCAAGCATATTGAGGGAATTTTGAAGGAATAATTGCTTCATTGGTATGTCACGGTACTGAGTAGTGTCTCATATTATGGGGATATATTTTAATTATTGCTATGTGAGATTCCCACAGTCTCTCAAGAGAAAGTTCGATTGAATGTATTGAGCATTTTTATTTCATCATGTGTGGAATGCAACCACATATGGGTTCTCATGTATTAGTTTTTTCTAGATTATTCTGGATCTATTATGTTCTTATATGAATTCTGGCATTCAGATGCTCACAATAATAATTGGGATACTTGTATGACAATTTTCTTTTCCTTTGTTGTGTAATTTCAGTAGTTCCTTCATGTGTTTTGTTTTCTTTGAAATCGATGTATTGGTATCAAAAACATTTATGAAAATTATATTTAAAAGAAAATTTTGTTTTATCTACTTTTGCGAAAGTTAAAAATATAAGCATCACTATCCCCTGGAAAATGATTTAGCGTCACTAATGTAATGAACATAGTATTGAAAATGCTTTAGGGAAATGATTTGTATGCTTTTTTAAGTAAAATTAAATGAAAATCAAACTTTTATTTATTATATCTCAAAGATGAGATCGATTTATCTTTTATTTTAATGGATGTCCATTGATAATAGATTATTAGGATAAAATACTGAGTATTAATACTCCCTCCTATAATTATTTCCTCTTCTTCAACCTTTTATATGTTTGAGCATGAATTTGGTCGCTATGGACGATGGTCAATATTTTGTTGAAGAGTTACCCATGGGGCCCTAATAAGATGGTGTTGTTTTATTGTCATATTGGTTGTATTATCTGGTTTGGTCTTATTTTTAGTTTCTATTATAAATAAAGTCTTGTTCAGTTTCATTTATATGTCGAACTATTGTAAATATTATCCTATTTGGTTTCTTGTTTATATATTAGGTGAAATCATTCCCTTGGGTGCTCTATTTATTCTCAACACTAGTTTCCAGCCTCTGGGGATTGGAAATACCCATCCAAAAATGCCACAGATCAACATTGATGACTATTTTAGTGTTGAACTGGGCTTGTTCATGACATTGTTAGATTAAAAGAAATAACTTTATACGGTTAACAATAGAATTTTCAAATTTATCAAATGCTGAAATATTTATGGGTAAAAAAGTAGACTACTGATATATAAATGTATTTGGATCTATATGTATGTATTGACTTGTAAATATGGTTTATATAATATGAAATTAATATATTGTTTTTTTCTTCAAGATTGGTGTGTGTTATTTCATTCAATGAAAAAAATTATATGCTTCAGTATTTTTAGGGAAGTCTACATTGTGAAAAAAAACTATAACCCAATAGAATAAAATAAAAACTACAAGAAAATAGATATAGGTGGGTATGAATTTTATTGTTGTAATGGGATGTGATACTCAAGGTACCTTTAATTTATAAAAAACTCTAATGAATCATTCTCAATTTTTTCACATCAAAATCCGGTTAAAATTCATTAAAAATTTAGTAGAAAAATTAATGGTTATATCATATATTTTTCTAACCAAGTAAAAATTATTTAATCTATTAATTAAAAAACTATTAAAACAATAATTTTAATTAATATATTTTATGATATTAAATAAACAATAATAAATTAATAGAAAATATATTCTGACTCTTCCTCTTTTGATATTTTCTTTGTTTTCTAATTTTTGATTTAGAAAATAAATAATGTATTTTATATCAATATTATTTTCTATAAAGGAGATAAAATTGTTGGGTATATTTTTAATAATGGAATAACGTAATGTTAATTTTATATTTGAGTTTTTAAGGTGTGTTTACTTTTATTTATATCTTTTATGTAAGAATTTTTTAGGGAAGAAATGAGTTTTAATAAGATAAAAGGTGAATTATTATTTGAAATTATGGAAGAATATTTTGGAAGAAAAATTATGTTACTCAAATGGAAAGATTTATTAATTTTATTCGTTATTATTTTTCATTATAATGAGTTATATCATAGAGTATTAATATTCTTTCATGAATAATCAAAAATATTTTAAAACAGAGATCTTCTTTAACTTGTGGGAAAGAATAAAAACATGAATTCTATGGATGGTTTGTTGAAAGAAATTTAAAAAAAGGATTTTTTACATCAATGTTAAGCTGTTTTTGGAGTTGATATTATCAATTATGTATTCTAGGGTAGATAAATATGATCCTATAATAATTTTTTCTATTTTCTCAAACGATAAATTTGATGAAATATAGTAATATGATGTTGATGTGATATATTTTTCTATTTTTATCAACATATTAACAAACCTGGTAAAAAAAATCATCAAATTAAAATTAAATTGAATAATATTTATTCATGTGAATTAGGGTTTTTCTTGTATTTTGGAAGTATAGGGAGTATGATTTAATGTATTATAACAGTGTTTTTTAGATTTTGTAATAGTAAATATTACTTTATACAAAAATTTATTTGGTTCAACTAGAAATCATAATCCATCATATTTATTTAATTTTGAATATAAATAAATTAATAATGGATAATATTAAATTAATCAGTAATATAAGTAAATAATTCTACAACCAAATTTTGGCTGTCATGATTGATGTTAAAATACAAGTATATTATTGTCAGGTCATCAACTCCTAAAAATATTTGTGAATAATCCATCCATGATAAATTGTTTCTCTTCTTGATTATATATTTATGGGAGTCTTGTCATACATATTTATCTCATCACACAGTGCACTAGGAAGGGGAGTTTATGAGGAATAAACATAATGAGGTGACCATATAATAACTTGTCATGAATAAAAGGAGACATATAGTATATATTTATAATATAGAGTAATTGAAATTGAGTACTCTATAATAATGGGAATTAAATAACAACTGGTGTTACATAGGTAATGTATTTAGTATATGAATGTGTAAAATATGGAAAAATAATGAACTATTATTTGGATGATATAGTTATGTTTGTCATATTAATTAGTAGAGGATATGCTAATTGAATAATGTATATTTCCACAAATATATAGAAGGAAATTTGCAGTCACATGTATGAATACTAGTTGTTCAAACCAAGAATCATATGAATGAACAATGACAAGTTAACTTATCACTAAAATAATAATAATAATCCCATGATAAAGAGAAGAATCATATTTTATTTTTTATATTATAGGAAACATGCTTATTCATGGGGATATATAAGGAAAAAATTTAATCCCTTATATCATACGGAAGGATGACATGATTTTTTAGTTAGATTTGATAGTTATAAGTGATGTATAAATTGTGGTATTGGATGTTCTCAAATAGATTTCAATTCAAATTATGTTTTTTACAAGTGATTATTTAGAAGAATAAAATATTATGTTAATGTGTATAAGAAATAGAAGAAGAGTTTCTTGGATGATTATGATAAAAATGTATTAAATTTCAAGTGAATGTATAGGACATAAATGATTAAATGTAAGATTAAACAGAATACGAAGAATAATACGAATGTGATGAAATATAAAAAGCAGGATAGATACTTATGATTTGTGATGAAAATCATGTTCTTAAGTATAAAATTTTATTTACTTGATTCCATATTATCAAGATACACATTTCATGTGAAACTTTTAATATTTTTATTTCTAGGATTAACCCTATTGATTTACATTATATATATTTAATATAGTGTAATGTGTGATAATAAAATTTACTAATTCATATGATGAATAGAGATTATTTTAGTAAGAATGTAACCCTTCAAAAATATGTTTGGTCTTTTAGGTGATGGTATTGAGGAACTCATGCAGTTTTCCAAGAACAAATGTTGGCATCCTAATATGGATAACACATCTCATAGTTATATCATAGTTAGGATTAAGTATTTTTTATTAAGTGGAAACATATGTGTATTATTATAGTCTATAATTATAATTTTAATCAATCATTCTATTATATAATACAGAACAATGAAATAAGGTTTGGTTGTCAAGACAGTATATAACCATGATCAAGAGCCTTTATATTTAATTAATCAATTACTGGGTATTTCTATACCAGAAAAATTTTATTATTATAGTTTTTACATAAAAAATTATTTAGATTCAAATATTTATTTCATATTTTCGAGGGTTTTTGATTAATAGATTACAAGGGTGAACTATGAGATATATAATTATTATATCCATATAACTAGGGGAAATTGTGGTAAATCTATATATTTTTTATTTATTTTGATCTCTCTTTATTTTTTTGTTATTTAATTAGAGAAAAAATTGTAACACCCAAAATTCTCACAAAGAGGGTTTCATCTTATGAGGTAACATTATAAAAATATATAAATCTATAGTTATGAGAAAAATTATTCACTATATAAAAAACAATTTTAATATATCTATCTCATGTGATTATTTTCATATAAATTTGACTTTTACATAAGAATTTCGATAGTGTATTATGATAATTTTAAATAAAAATAAATATATCCAATTAATATTATGTAAACCTGATTATATTTCATCAGTATACATAAAATAACATAGTTTAGTATAATTTTTAACTATTTGAACCAAGTATGTCATGAGATGTATATGTTATAATATTTTTTATAATATATTTATTTGTCATTTAATGAACAAGTTGATTACCATGAGTCATATTGATTAGTTATCATAGAAAAATGTTCATGAGTTTTCTAGAAGATTCACCTATTCACACTCATATATTACCTCTCCCAAGTAATCTCGTTTATCTGATATTCTGTTTCAAAAGTACTCAATATTAATTCATAATGTTTATATGAAATATGTACCAATGAAATGAACCCCCCATAGTAAATTTTATATCATGGATCCATAATCATACCTATGTTTTTAATGAAATATCAATCCTCTTTAACATTCAAGAGACTCTTATTAACCATATTGTGTCAATCAGGACTACCCTCCCAGAAATGAGACACATGGATGGAATTTTAAATACTCTCTAATAAAACATTCATAATAAATAAAAAATATATCTCATTAAATTGATAATGAACATAAAATTTTATAATAAATATATATAAATTCATATTTTCTATTTTATAAAAATTACTAATAGATTGAAGTGAAATACTAAATTGTACATTATTAATAACATAAAATATGAATTCTAGTACCCTTGTATTGTTTAGATGAATTTCCATAACATAAAATTGTATATATATAATAATTTATTAATAAATTACTCAACATAATTGATTAAAAAATATTTGGAGTGCCAAAATATTACTACATGATAAAAAATATATAAATTTATAAATAAAAATATTAGTCATACAATGCCTCCCATTACATCATTCCAGTCAAAAATCAATATATTTTCTATTATTTATACAATATCAATTGTAAATTCCCTTCCCATAACCCACTAATTAATGTAATTAAATATATCATTCAATCATCCTTAATTTAGACTATTGACATAGTTTTACTATATCAATGTCGATTGAATGTCGCTGTTGAAGGAAAATAAAATTAAAAATCCAACATGAATTCTCAATATATAGGAAGAAATTTTAGAATGGAAATTAGAAATAATAATCATGGGATCTTTTGAAAACCATATAATATAATCAATATAAAATCATTCCAAAAATTTATTCAAGTATTTCCCATTGACTTCAAATAAATGATATAATTTCATTTAATTGTATATAATAGTCTAAATATCATAGAAAAATATGTTATAATGATTTAAAATAATATAAATTATATATAAATGTCCTCACAAATTCACAATGGAATACAAAGTGATTTTTAAAAATATATATAATATTAATTACTAATTATAAAATTATTTATGGAAATGGATGATCTGTTTGTATTTGAAAGAACTCATAACTCTATATTTTAGTAACATAAAAATATCATTGGAATAAAATATAAGTAATACTATGATCATGAAACAAAAATAAAATGTTTTATTGAGGAAAATAATATCACCCTACCTTAGAATCATGATCTTAAAATTGAAAATTGGACACATATTATACTATGATTAAATCAACCACCACCAGATGTAATCATAATCTATAATATACTGCTTCAATATCTATATGATTAATTACAAATTCATATAGTTTTCATAAATCCTTTTTTAATTCCCTTGGATGTATTATATTTAAATTTAATATCTTATTATCATAAAAAATGTGGGAAAGCAGTTTGATAATATAAATTAACCGAAGTTTTTAGAAATATACTATGAACAAACTTATTACACATTCCAACACATTAATAGAATTTTTATACTTTTGGTAAAATATTTTATGTAACTCATAAGGAATGTTAACTTAATAATTCATTAAATTACATCCACATCAATTATTCAATGTGTCAAAATATTACACATTGGTAAATGTTTCTTATATCACTGGAATAATTGTTTGAATATATATTTTATTAATTAAATATCTAAAAATTTATATTCATTATTCATAAAGTAATATTCATGACATATCATCATCAAATTTAATAAAAGACTCTTAATCAATGAAAATCATATAAAAAATATATTATAATTCTATAATCTGATAATAATTAATGAGACTATAATAAATTCAAAGGAGGATAACATGAAATAAATTTTATAATATTTATTTGATATTTTTGATGTACCCATTTTAATATAACAAGTCGTTGTAAAAAAATTATTTTTTACAAAACTAAAACATTTTAATCTTCATAAATGATGAAATATTTATACATAATTTATAGAATATCTAATGATTTTTTAAAATTTTATAAACATTATCTAAATAAAACATACATCATGAATGAATATCAAAGTGAAAATATCATGTTATATAATAAATATGTTTTGAAGTTAATATAGAAACACAATATTTTTATTTCTAAATCCATGTCACATCCCCATGAATTTAAATTTTAAATATTGACTTTAAAAACAGTTCATGAAATTTTCATCATAAATAAATATCATGTAAGGATATCTAGATGGCAATTAAAACATTTAAAATACTATCATTCATATAAAAGGTATTAATATATCATCAATCATCATATGATTTTGTGGGTTATTTTCATTCCTGAGAATTTATCATTGGTAATTAATATATATAATAACCTATTTAAACTTATAGATATTAAATAAATATTAGGAAACTTCTTATGATATAATATATTAAATAAATGATGTATATAATATATCGTTAATTTTATTTATTAACTCCTTAATTTCTATAGGCCCTTTATGATATTCATTAAATTAATTATAAGAAAAAACTAGGAATAAATATATATTTAATTTAATATAATTTTTTGTTCGTCAATTAAGGATATTTTATTTCAAATAATAAAAAATTATGTTACAAGTAAAAGAAATATTTAAACTTTCTCCCCCATAAAAAATAATAAAACTGTCTATATATAATTTTAAACAACATCATAAAAACATTTAATGATTCATTAAATCATTTATACATCCTAATATTGAAAAATGAATAAACCCATCTGTGCCATAAAAAGTAATGTCATTGATGATAATAGTAAATAATAAATAAAATTTACTAATTTAGTAATTAAATATACCTTGATGATTTTTTATATCCCATATCCTATTAGTATTAATGACATTCCTCAATTATAATTGATTGGAAACCTACCAATATTGATTTTTGGAACCACCATTAATTTTTTTATTCTCAATGTTTTATTTAACATGCAAGGGAATGTGAGAATATTTAATATCATAGAAAAACATAAATCAAACTGTAATCTATAGGGATGAAAAAATTTATCATAAAAAACCCATATTATTTACATCGACGCTGTAACACCCGAGATTTTTATGAGTAATATTTTGTTTTTATATATATCATCAAAGGAATCTTTCACTACATACTAGCTTGGCTTACTTTACACGCAACCGCGACCTTCCTCGACAGCTTGCGTCGAACGCAATACTGAGTTTCACTAAACAACGATATGCTATTAAAATATTATTAAAACTAGCCGTTATGAATAGTAATAACCACTTTTTGAAATTTTATAAATTTTATCTTTCAAAATGGACTTCATTTTTGGATTCGGAATACCGAAATTAGCCTAGGGTGAAATTTTGGTATTTTTCAGAAAACTTTCAATTTTTGATGAATAGTGAAACCATTTAGTGGTAGGTTAAAAATTGAATTTTGCATAAAACATAATTTTACCGCTTATGTGAATGGAATTTCAAAAATCCGAGAGACACAGTTATTATCAAGGACTAAAATGTGGTTCAATGAGATGAAAATAATTTTTTGGTGAATAGTAACTTTTTACTTTTTTTTACCACGGTTAAAAGTAAATAGGGTAAAAATGATATTATTATTACCCTAACACATGTCATAATTCTATTGGACAAGTGTAATTCGACCAAAAACAAACTTAGGAATAAAATATTACCATTTAGGTCCACTTGGATTAGATTAGGACATTTATTATTAATTTATTTAAAGAAGGGTTAAAATAGTTAAAATCAAAGTTTAATAAGTAAATCATTTTTAATATGGGGTTATACATAAGACAAATTCGACTATAAATATTCATTAGAAATCTAAAAAGATTTCCTACATAATGATATTTTATTTATAATTTTTAGACTTTAAATAAATTAATTTATTTATGACACAACAATGATGCAGTAATTACCCTTTTAAGGAAATGTTAACATAATTGATGTTATAAATGCTCAAATAAATGTAATTTGAGACTTTTTATGAATTCCACTAATTTTCTAGGTTACTATGATATATTAGTGTTGATTTAATCTACTTGGTTTGAACATATAATTCTGTTATGACTTTCAAAAAAAATAATATATCAAATAATGTCAAAATTGACACAAAATAGTTTTTAAATCAAATATTATATTATTAATTGTTATTTTATTCCTAAAAATCTAAGGTTCGGCCAAATGACTTAGATAATGATATATATATTAATAATAAACAATTTGGGGTTCGTTTGTCATGTTATAGTAAGTGTATTAACCATATAGTGTAAGAAAACAAAAAGACACGGTAAAAGTTAAATTATTTAACTTAGAGTTAAATCTAATTGATAAGGTTAAAATAATAACCTAAACTTGTCTAAATACTATTGGATGATAGGATTTTGACCCATCCCCACTTTAGCTTCGAAATAAGACCCTTTGGAACCATTATAATCCGATTTTGTCTTTAATATAAAATAATATTTTGAGATATTCCTAAGGTGCCCCTCTCCTCCCTTATAAAAGGGCACCTCCTCCCCCTCCTCCTCACACAAATTTGAGCACTAAAGCTCGGCCAACCCCTGAAATTTTCTCCTATACACTTCCCTAGAATAATCCTAGAGGTCCTGGTCTTCTTCAAAGACCAAGCTTAGTTCCCTAAGTGGAAGATTCAAAGAAGCGTTCCAAAGAAGAGGTAATATCCATTACCGATCATTTAAATTTCATTCTTCTTCAACTTCTTCTTATTTAGTTGTTTCATGATAAAGTAATAACATCAGTATTACTTACATACTGGTATGTCATTATAAATATGAAACAACCCTAATTCACCTTCTATCCATCCTATGGAAAAATGAAATCACCGCGCGTGCGTACGTACGGAATACCGTCTCCACGCCGTGGTGTAATCTATTTTCCACCATCACCTTACAAGGATGGGTATAATGGTGTAATGAGTAACTATTTATGATTATTATAAAGTAATATTGATACTGAAATAATATACATATACTCCAATACAATTCCATGATCATATGAACGATATCATCACTCGTGCGTACGTACGGAATACCGTCTCCACGATGTGATGCGACTCGTTCTACATGATCATCATTACATAGTAATTATATAAATGAATTGAATGAATAAATATGATATATGTTACACTAATAACATTCTGGATATAAGGTATCTATAACCTTAAAAGAAGAATAAGAATTTGTTCGGCAAAACACGCATAAGAACAAAAGGCAATAAAGACCCGAGTAACAAGTAACAATGAAATATTACTAACAAGAATATAAGAATATGACCATATATGATATCATATCAATATGTATGATTCTGGAATAAGTCAATAACATTATTTAAACCATTATACAGGAGCTTCGGACACGTACAAAGCAAATCGGACCTAAGGTAAGAGAAATTTCACAATCTCACTTTTATCCGATATTGTTTTTACTTTGGTAATTACTGCGGTGTATTTTATCATCCACATCCATGTTCCCTCAATATGTAATATTATTTCCTTCCTTCTACAATAGTTTATATCCAATTTTACCCTTTTGTAAGTTTTTTGTAAAAGATATGAAAGGAATCTTTTATCATTTTTCGTACGAGGTACTTTTTGACTTTTCCGACAAAAGTACGAAGAATGATTTTTTTAACTTATACGACATGAATGGATTTTTAAAAAATTATTTCCAAGAAGCTTCCTTTACAAGTTTTCAAGTTTATTTTTAGTCAACTTCTTTTAGTTTATAATTGTATGACATGTTAAGGAAAGAAAAGTGTTTTTGAAGAAGAAAGGATATTTTCCTCAAGAATGGAGTTCAAGTGTTTTATCAAAATTATTTTCCATCTAAGATAATAAAGGGTTCTGTTTTTATCCCTTTAATTACATTGATTTGATTATGTTGTGAGGGAATTATTTTTATGAAGTCATTTGACTTATATGATTTGTTTTATGATGTCATGATGTTTCAAGAATCCCATTTTTGTTAAATGTGTTATGCGATGATGTATGATTTATGATTATGTGGCACACATATGAAAGGATTCATTATAAGATGGGTGGGAACTATATCTCCCTCCAATGCATTGGGTAAAGATTTATATCTCATTAGATAGACATGGCTGGAACGGAAGGTTATGTCGGTTCAGTGATACAGGACTGAAACGAGGAGTGAACTCGGTTCAGAAAGGGACTTTGTCCACTAAGATAGTCTTGGAAATGAGTCATGACTAACAAGAAATGATTTTCCATGATTATGTGTGCATGCCACAAAGTTTCAAGTTTCATATTATGATTATGGGGATCTCATTTTCACTTCTATGATTTATTCCATGTTAAGATATTATGATCTCTTTTGCAGGTTATAATTTTCAAAAAGATATGATATGATTTTTATTTCCTTTATTTGCCTTGCTGAGCATTTGAGCTCACCCTTTTATGTTTTCTTTTCCCCAGGTCAGGAAGATGGATATTAAGTAGAATGTGCTAAAAGGGACCCTATATATGATGAAATAAATGGGAGACACTGTAGAAGATTTATGAACCAGTTGTTTATGTTTCCCAGTTTCTAAAGACACTATACCTATACGGTCCTTTGTGGTTTTGTCATATGTTTTAATAAGTGTGCTTCAATTTTGAAGTATTAACAATGTATGTAAAGTATGGGTCGTTATAGTTTGTATCAGAGGCAAAGGAGGTAGGAATGTATCCGATCCTTGGGAACTCTCACATGTGAGCATTGGACGAAGCATGGCTCTCCACCCAAGGGCTTCATGAGGAAATGGCTGCCACTGGGGATGGTGGTGTGTCCCGGCCAGGGGGTGTAGCCACCCATGGAGTGCCCTGATAGGTATCAATTTTAGTCCACTGGAAGTAATTCCAGACCGTTATAGTTGGTATCAGAGGAAAGGTATAGTCAACCTTTGGAAACTAGGATATGAAAGCCTTAGTAAGAACCCTAAGGATAAGTCTAAGCATAAAACACAATCTTAGTGTTTTAGAAATGGATATGAAAAACCTAGGATAAGACCTTAAGAGTGAAAATTTTATTCTTGAATTATGTGGTTTTCCTATTATAATTAGTGTTTCTCACACTATTCTTTTTGGTTTTAGTCAATGGCTGGAACCCGAAGGAACCGTGTTAATGCGGAATGCGATGGGCAATGCAATGATTGTCCCCCTGAGCAATCAAATGATATGAGAGATGGAATGAAAAATCTTGTAGCCATGCTCACACAACTTTCTCAAGCTATGAATCATGCAGGACATCCAAAAGAGAAAAGGAAGGAGAAACATTCTGTTGAATCCTTCATGAGGCAACATCCCCCTTCTTTCAGCGGGTCTACTGATCCATTAGTTGCTGAACAATGGATTAGTACTACTGAAAAGATATTTTCAGTTCTTCAATGTTCTGAACATGATAAAGTCATCCTAGCAGTGTATCGTTTGGAAGGAGATGCTGATCAATGGTGGAATCTTATTAAGAATACGAGGAAAAGGGATGAAATTGATTCCATGGAATGGGACGATTTCAAGAACTTATTTTCCAATAAGTACTTCCCTCGTATTCTCCGAACAAAGATGGAGAAAGAGTTTCTTGAACTAAAGAAAACGGATGATGAATCTGTTGGTACCTATGAAGCAAATTTTACAAGACTTGCAAGGTACGCTTCTGGTGTTATTATCCAACATGAGAGTAAGATCGATCGATTCTTTAGTGGCTTAAAACCAAGTCTTCGAAGGGCTTTAGCCATAATGGACTTCAATAGCTATGAGGAATGTAACACCCCAAGATTTCATAGTGTGTTATTTCTTCAAAATAATTCAATAACATGCACTACACGCAACACCGAGTTCAAGCGCACCATGACTCACCAAACAAGCCGTTCAAAAAAGGTTATGAATAGTATTAACTAAATTTTAAACTTTATATAATCCTTATAATTTTAGAATCCATATTATGAGTTTCTTAGACATAATGTAAGAACAAATTCATCTTCAGTATTGTAGTTTTACCAAATTTTAATAGTGAACCCTTTTTAAATATATTATTTCAAACTTTTTGACTAAATGGGGACATCAAAAAATTTAAAATGAAACATCCCAAGCTTACACGGTACGCTTTCCTTTGAAGAAAACAGTAGCGTGTATGGATAGTAATACCTAAATTTTGAAATTATGTATATTTTATATTTTAAAATGGACTTCATTTTTGGATTCGGAATATCGAATTTAGCCTAAGGTGAAATTTTGGTACTTTTCGGATAACTTTCATATTTTGATGAATAGTGAAAATTACTAAATTTTAATTAAAAACAACTTTTTTAATCAAAATAATTAATAGTGATAAATTATGAATTTGAGTGGTTTTAAAGTATATTTAGAATATATTTTTACCATTTAATATAATTTTGGTCATTGGACATAATTTTACAATTAAACCGAACATAAACAAGTGTCAATCTTTTGATAGTTATTATCCCTTAAAAACAAGCTTTTTGTTTTGACAGCGGGAATTAATTTTAAATTAATTTCTGCCACTTCTGTGTATTGAATTTAGGAAAATGGATTCCATATTTGGAATCAGGATGTTCAAATTGTTTAAATAGGTAACTTTTATTTTTAGACATTTTGAATAGTTACTGTGGTAAATATTTTATTTACCATGGTTAAAGGGTAAATCCGGTAAATAAGGGTTAAAAAATAATATTATAATAATACAAAATTACCCTAAAATGTGTCCTAACCTTATTGGTGGACACATAACCGACCATGGGCATCCTTGGGTCAATTTGAGGACCCCTTGGAGCCACTTGTACGTGGTAGGGACACATTATATTAATAAAGTTAAAATAAAAATAAAAATTGAATAAGCTTACATCTTTTAGAAGACCAATTTTTACATAGGGTTATACATGTTGGATTTTCGATTATAAATATTCCTTAGAAAGCTAAAAATATTTCCTACATGATGATATTTTATTTATAATTTTTAGACATTAAATAATTTATTTTATTTATGACACAATGATGATGCAGTAATTACTATAATAGTGAAAAATTAAAATAATTGACATTATAAATACCCAAAAAAAATATAATATTAACCTTTTAATGAATTAAACTAATTTTATAGGATAATATGATATATTAGGATAGATTTAATTGAATTTTTTTGAAGTAATCAATCTGTTATGAGTTTCACAAAAATCAACTATTGAATAGTGTCAAAATTGACATAAAAGAGTTCTTAAAACAAATATTATATTATTAATTGATATTAAATTCCTAAAAATCTAAGGTTCGGCCAAAAGACTTATATCAGGATAGTTTCATCATTAATGGACCACTTGTGGGTCTCTTGGATGTATATAGTAAGTTTATTAACCATATTATATAAAAATACAAAGAGACATTGTAAAAGTGAAACTAATTAACTTAGAGTTAATACTTAATGATAAGGTTAATATAAGTACCCAAACCTGTCTAAATTCTATTGGTTGAGTGGTTTTCGACCTATCCCCACCTTAGTCTTTGAATAATCAACTTTGGAGCCATTGGAAACCGAATATGAATTTATTATAAATTAATATTTCTAGCTTTTCCAAAGGTGCCTCTCACCCCTCTTATAAAAGGGCACTCCTCCTTCTCATTTATTCACACCTCTCAAGCCACTTGGCTAGTCAAAACTCTGCCCAACTAAGCTCCCCACATCCCTCTCCTCCTCCTTGAAGATTCCCCTTAGGCAGAAAGCATTTCAACAAGTCCTTTGGTTCCAACCAAAGTGAGTTACCTAAATTAAAGGTAACGTTTTCTCTTAAATTATTTTCATTTATTTTCCTTCTCCAACCCCCAAACTCTTTTTATTTGCTTTCTTTTGTAACAAAACCAGTATCCTCAATATACTAGGATGTTGTTATAAGAATGATTCAAACTACACATACACACAACTCCATCTAATGGATGATGAACATAATGTTTCTGTGGATGGCAAACTAACGCCTCACGAAACGATGATTGTTCAAATACATCTTACCGCCTCTCATGGTGGACATTATGATGGCAATGTAATTAAATATGATTTTAATGATATATATTTTATATATAAGCTTCTTTAATTCCATTTTATTTCATACCATTATTCGTTTCATGTTATATATACATACGATAATTTCATTTGAGGAAGTGCGGACTACCGCCCCCTTTAAATGATATGACTCGTTCATACCACACATGGAACGTATAAAGGATGGTGTTAATGAACTTAAGTAACATATATAAAATATTATATTATACTGGAATAGTAATATACCTATGTATCATTTGGATTCGATTCTTTTAAAATAAAAATTAAATGGAAGTAGCATTCGTGCGTACGTACGGACTACCGTCTCCACGAACGCGATGAGATTCATTCTCCATCGTATCCATTCAAGTATAATTATCATTTGATGATTTAAAAATGATGTTTAAGTACATGATACCATTCTGGATATGAATAATATACATCCCATTAATAACGAATATGGATCACATAACAAAGAATATAAAGTAAAATGAACCCGTTAACACCCGAAATGACGATAATTCTAAGATATTATTAACAAATCAATGATAAAAGATCATATATGATATCATATTAAAGTAAATGATTATTTTATTATTCAATAACAATTATTTCACCATTATACAGGAGGTAAACCTACCATCGACCAAGGAAAAAGTACAATGTAAGGGTTTTCTTATCTCACTTTTAATTCCGTGAGAATTCTATTGATCACCACTTAATTATTGCATGTGTTGTATGTGTACTGCCCATGATCGTATTCATTGTGTAATATACTTTAATTTATGGGTATTTACATCATCATGGTATGATACTTCTTTCATGGGTGTATGTTTCGTAAGTTACCTAATCGATAAGGGAATTTGAGATTTCAATTTCCACTCATTTGGATTTACACAAATTTCATTGATTATATTACCCCAAGATTATGTGTGGAATCACTATTCATTTGATTATGTCATAATTTCCACTCCCCTTACTGTGGATATAAGTTTGATACACATAATCACTCCATTGGTAATTCTCAAGTCATTGATATGAATTTGATAAGAGTAATTTTAACTCATTCTCCATTTGTTGAGTTAAACATCCAATTCGTTGGTATTGTTTTTACAAGAATATGTGTGAATGTCCTTTGATTGTTTTACACTGAATATCCAATCATATTTAGTGTATTTATATTTGTCACACATAATTATGTCATTGATTTATCCTTAACCTAAGGATACAACCTTTATGAGAGATTTCATCTCAATTTACATTCCATTGAGACTTCTTTGATGATATACACCAAATCACTTTTATGTGGTGTATATATAATGTACTTTGACATAGTATATCATGATTCCCTTTATTCTCATGATATTACAAAGTTTTGATCGCCTCAATTATTTGTATTCAAGTGTCTCTTTTGGTAAGAATCTCTAACTAAAATACCATTTTTAAATGTTTTAAAGACTTATTCATCTAAACCTTTCTCATTAATGTCCATGTTTTAAAAATGGTTTAAAGGATTTATTTATATGGACATTAATGTTTATAAATCAAAACTCCTTTTAAAAAGTTTCAAAGTGGTATGGGACACTTTGATTCAAAAATCTATTTTTAAATGGCTTCTTGACAAATAGTGTGACTTTTAAATGTTTTCAAGAAAAGGGGGATATTTCTCTCAAATAGTTTTGATGATTATTTTCATCTTTGTCAACATCCTTCATTATTCATGATTGAGGTTAATGTGATACAATACAATCTTCCATATTGTATCAAATGAGTTATATTTGACTATGGATGTTCTATTTTTATACCATTCATGGTTTGTGGTTAAAGTATTGACATTTCGTATGCTAGTTTTAATACGAATGTTTATTTTATGCTTAAACCTATTCATATGAGGAATGCATTGGACTTAATAAGTGACGGGTGGAGCCCGCTATAGCTCCTCGATGCATCGGTTGGTCTCATGAGACAAACTAGTGTCTTGGAACAAGGCCTTGGCAAAATCTTATTTGTAGTCTTGGCACGAGGCCTTGGCTATGTGGTTATGATAGTCTGGCATTATGCATTCCATCATTATGAAAGTGGTTATTGATATTGCATGTGATCATTCGACTAGTAGAATATCCATGTGAGTAAGTAAATGCCATTATTTCATTTTACCTTTGCCATTTTATGCTGAAGTTCAAGTTTAAAAGGCTTTTGTTTTAGTTATAAATTGCCTTAAGTGTTTATGCTTATTTATGAAAGCTTCTGCTATAATGTTATCCTTACTGAGCATCCGAGCTCACCCCTTTCAATGTATTATTTTTTTTCCCAGGATTATGAAGAAGTAATTTATGAATGACCTGCAGGGATAGTATGAGGGGATATGAAGAGAAGATGTTTTTTTTATGATGTAATGTAAAAATTTATGGATGTATCTAGTTATTCCAAGGCTACTAAACTAATCGGTCTTTCGAGACTTGATCTTTCTCATGATCATGCCAATGTTGTGTAATAATGCACCGACTCTGGGTAACTAGGGTCGGGGCGTTACAGTTGGTATCAGAGGAAGTTTAGTACAAACCTTGGTAGCTAGATTTAGATAAACTCTGATTAGAGCACGTAGACCTAAGATGAACTTTGAGGATTAGTATAAAAGAACTTCCTAGAATTTTGGTATTGTAGAGATTTTGTGAGTTTTCTGAGCAATACATCCCTGTCTGGATACGAGCAGGTAGAGGCGGCTCTGGCACAGATGTACCTAGGGGTAAAACCCGAAAACACCGCTTTGAGCTAGACTCGAACGGGAACTGGTGCACGACAACGGGCCTTGCTTCACTCTTGGTTATGACACTCCCGGGGGATATGCTTAGGATAATTTACATTTTCTTTACAAACCGATTTAAGTAATATATACATAAGATGAGAGTAAATGACCTTGGTTAATCCTAATATGTTTCAAATTGAGAATATGGTGACATTTTAATCTCTAAATGATTTTACGACTACTATTACTCACACAATGCTTTCTGGTTTTAGTCAATGGCTGGATTCCAAGGAAGTCATAGTGAATTTGAGAATGATGTAAAAATTGGGAACAGTGGTGGCAATGAGCAACAAAATGGAATGTTGATAGGTGTAAAAGATATCGTCTTTATGCCAAATCAGTTTTCCAAAAATATGATCAACAACATATATATTAACCAACTCCCGGACTCAATAAGGAAGAGAAAGGTGATAAATGATAAGATCTCCAGCAATGGAGACCATGGAGAAAAGAAACCTCAATTTTCATCATGCAGGAATTGTGGAAAGAGACACCCAGGAAAGTGTCTCAATGGGACAACGAAATGTTTTACGTGCGGGAAGGAAGGACATAAAGTGAAGAATTGCCGAAGAAAAATGAAGAGTACTATGGAAGAAGATAAAAATGGTCCCAAGAGTCCATTTACAGTCATTTGTCGTAAATGTAGGGGACCTGGCCATTACCCGAGTGAATGTCCTATTCTATAGGATATTTTCTTTGTCAAAGAAGAAGATATGTGGAAATAAATGGTTGGATAAAAATTTAAAAAGTATTAGCACTCCTTGTTGATGGGTTTACTTTGGAATAATTTTCTCTTGTATTTGTAACCCCACAGTTTGCCATGTGAGAATGATATTTGAGGAAGAATTGTCTCTTCCCTTGTGGATATAGATATAAATAACCATTTGGTTTTATATGATCATTGGGGTATGAGAAAATGATAAGTTATTATAATTTGGGATGAAAATGCAAAGTATGATATAACATTTGTGGTTAAATTTTGTTATTTTGAGGAATTTATCTCATTTTGGTAATATTATAGAATATAGTTTTTGAAAAAGGACAACACGTAGACCGTGTGACAACCTGTCGCGTCGGACAAAGCTGTGGGAATCGAACCCACAACCAAAGTGTGATTGGGATTTATCGCCTACCACTGGACTACGTGAAGTCCCTGGTTAGTGTGACTATTTTTTTTGTTAAATGATTTTATTGATCAATAATAAGATGATTTGGGTTCTTATGTCTTATCAAATGAATACCCTTGGTATATGAAAATGATTTGGTGATTAAGTGATAAATGTTATTTTGGAAGATGTTCGTTTTGTTAGGAACACTATATGCCCAAGGAAAATAGAATACAATGAGGTTTCATTTGTAGAGTAATGGTGGATTTTTATCTACATTTTTACTGTTGATTTATAGTGATTTGGGTTATTTATGGAAATGATTAACCTATAACAGAGAATATGTGATGATGTTGATTACTTTTAAGTATGTGACTTTAAGAGTATTTGATGTAATTTGGAGATACAATGTAACATGGGAGACTACATAATCAAATTCTTCTATGTTTTGGGTTTCAATATTAGTTTGGATTATATTAAATGATTTTAAGGACAATTGGTTATTGAATGGTATCTATTTAACTTTGGGGTATTGTTGGTTTAATTTTAGAAATTAAGATTAGTGCATATTTATCTCAATGAATATCCTTTTGGGGGATCATTAAATCATTCACTAACCATTTTGGTTTTGATTAATCTTCAAAGACAATGTAAATATATGGTTTATCCTGCATGGATCATGTGATTCTATAGAAGTTTATTCTAGCACTTCCAGTGTGACCAAGTCTTCTTGAATACTCATCGTTAAAAAAAATTGAGTTAGTGGTGGAAATTTATTAAAGAATGAAAATCTACTTAAAATTTAAGTATATCTCATAATGTTCATAGTCAATATCATAAATGAATTCCTCTTCCTTATGTAATGTAACTTTGAAAAAAAATGTTTTCCTAGATGGTACCTTAAATCATCACTAATTTATGGCTTTGGGATTGTTGGCCTTTTCATAGCCATGTTCTCTACCACTCTCCATCAGATAATTGATGGTTAGATTTCTCCTCCGTATCCATATTTTCCTACATGGAACCCTAGTATGTGTTATTTTCGGTAATCTTCATACTTTCCACTCTTTATTTTAAATAGAGGCCTCATTAATTCATTTTTCGATGTGGGATTTCAACTATGATATTTTGAAATATCAAAAATGTGTGATCCCAATACCCTATATTTTGTTGAACCGATGGTACTTCAAATCATCATAGATTGATGAGTTTAAGGACCTCAATTTTATACTTGTTTGTGATTGATGACCTCAACCACTACCTATAAATATTTACGTTTTTCCTCCAATTATATGTCTCTAATTGCCACCAATGTTCTCCTAATCGAGATCATAATTTGGTGGTGACCCTTTCATTTCTCTTTTCCTCATATTAATACTAAATTTTAGTAAACCAATTTCCGATGTGGGTTTTCCCACAAATATATATTGCTATTTTCAACCTTTTATTTTCTAAGAACAATTTCAAATTGCGAGGACGCAATTTATTGAAGGAGGGGAGAATGTAACACCCCAAGATTTCATAGTGTGTTATTTCTTCAAAATAATTCAATAACATGCACTACACGCAACACCGAGTTCAAGCGCACCATGACTCACCAAACAAGCCGTTCAAAAAAGGTTATGAATAGTATTAACTAAATTTTAAACTTTATATAATCCTTATAATTTTAGAATCCATATTATGAGTTTCTTAGACATAATGTAAGAACAAAATCATCTTCAGTATTGTAGTTTTACCAACTTTTAATAGTGAACCCTTTTTAAATATATTATTTCAAACTTTTTGACTAAATGGGGACATCAAAAAATTTAAAATGAAACATCCCAAGCTTACACGGTACGCTTTCCTTTGAAGAAAACAGTAGCGTGTATGGATAGTAATACCTAAATTTTGAAATTATGTATATTTTATATTTTAAAATGGACTTCATTTTTGGATTCGGAATATCGAATTTAGCCTAAGGTGAAATTTTGGTACTTTTCGGATAACTTTCATATTTTGATGAATAGTGAAAATTACTAAATTTTAATTAAAAACAACTTTTTTAATCAAAATAATTAATAGTGATAAATTATGAATTTGAGTGGTTTTAAAGTATATTTAGAATATATTTTTACCATTTAATATAATTTTGGTCATTGGACATAATTTTACAATTAAACCGAACATAAACAAGTGTCAATCTTTTGATAGTTATTATCTCTTAAAAACACGCTTTTTGTTTTGACAGCGGGAATTAATTTTAAATTAATTTCTGCCACTTCTGTGTATTGAATTTAGGAAAATGGATTCCATATTTGGAATCAGGATGTTCAAATTGTTTAAATAGGTAACTTTTATTTTTAGACATTTTGAATAGTTACTGTGGTAAATATTTTATTTACCATGGTTAAAGGGTAAATCCGGTAAATAAGGGTTAAAAAATAATATTATAACAATACAAAATTACCCTAAAACGTGTCCTAACCTTATTGGTGGACACATAACCGACCATGGGCATCCTTGGGTCAATTTGGGGACCCCTTGGAGCCACTTGTACGTGGTAGGGACACATTATATTAATAAAGTTAAAATAAAAATAAAAATGGAATAAGCTTACATCTTTTAGAAGAACAATTTTTACATAGGGTTATACATGTTGGATTTTCGATTATAAATATTCATTAGAAAGCTAAAAATATTTCCTACATGATGATATTTTATTTATAATTTTTAGACATTAAATAATTAATTTTATTTATGACACAATGATGATGCAGTAATTACTATAATAGTGAAAAATTAAAATAATTGACATTATAAATACCCAAAAAAAATATAATATGAACCTTTTAATGAATTAAACTAATTTTCTAGGATAATAAGATATATTAGGATTGATTTAATCGACTTTTTTTGAAGTAATCAATCTGTTATGAGTTTCACAAAAATCAACTATTGAATAGTGTCAAAATTGACATAAAAGAGTTCTTAAAACAAATATTATATTATTAATTGATATTAAATTCCTAAAAATCTAAGGTTCGGCCAAAAGACTTATATCAGGATAGTTTCATCATTAATGGACCACTTGTGGGTCGCTTGGATGTATATAGTAAGTTTATTAACCATATTATATAAAAATACAAAGAGACATTGTAAAAGTGAAACTAATTAACTTAGAGTTAATACTTAAAGATAAGGTTAATATAAGTACCCAAACCTGTTTAAATTCTATTGGTTGAGTGTTTTTCTACCTATCCCCACCTTAGTCTTTGAATAATCAACTTTGGAGCCATTGGAAACCGAATATGAATTTATTATAAATTAATATTTCTAGATTTTCCAAAGGTGCCCCTCACCCCTCTTATAAAAGGGCACTCCTCCTTCTCATTTATTCACACCTCTCAAGCCACTTGGCTAGTCCAAACTCTGCCCAACTAAGCTCCCCACATCCCTCTCCTCCTCCTTGAAGCTTCCCCTTAGGCAGAAAGCATTTCAACAAGTCCTTTGGTTCCAACCAAAGTGAGTTACCTAAATTAAAGGTAACGTTTTCTCTTAAATTATTTTCATTTATTTTCCTTCTCCAACCCCCAAACTCTTTTTATTTGCTTTCTTTTGTAACAACACCAGTATCCTCAATATACTAGGATGTTGTTAGAAAAATGATTCAAACTACACATACACACAACTCCATCTAATGGATGATGAACATAATGTTTCTGTGGATGGCAAACTAACGCCTCACGAAACGATGATTGTTC
This sequence comes from Viscum album, assembly GCA_963277665.1. NCBI lineage: Eukaryota > Viridiplantae > Streptophyta > Magnoliopsida > Santalales > Viscaceae > Viscum > Viscum album. Next base: position 2,013,576,782 of record OY728132.1, on the reverse strand, counting down.
AAATACATCTTACCGCCTCTCATGGTGGACATTATGATGGAAATGTAATTAAATATGATGTTAATGATATATATTTTATATATAAGCTTATTTAATTCCATTTTATTTCATTCCATTATTCGTTTCATGTTATATATACATACGATAATTTCATTTGAGGAAGTGCGGACTACCGCCCCCTTAAAATGATATGACTCGTTCATACCACACATGGAACGTATAAAGGATGGTGTTAATGAACTTAAGTAACATATATAAAATATTATATTATACTGGAATAGTAATATACCTATGTATCATTTGGATTCGATTCTTTTAAAATAAAAATTAAATGGAAGTAGCGTTCGTGCGTACGTACGGACTACCGTCTCCACGAACGCGATGAGATTCATTCTCCATCGTATCCATTCAAGTATAATTATCATTTGATGATTTAAAAATGATGTTTAAGAACTTGATACCATTCTGGATATGAATAATATACATCCCATTAATAACTAATATGGATCACATAACAAAGAATATAAAGTAAAATGAACCCGTTAACACCCGAAATGACGATAATTCTAAGATATTATTAACAAATCAATGATAAAAGATAATATATGATATCATATTAAAGTAAATGATTATTTTATTATTCAATAACAATTATTTCACCATTATACAGGAGGTAAACCTACCATCGACCAAGGAAAAAGTACAATGTAAGGGTTTTCTTATCTCACTTTTAATTCCGTGAGAATTCTATTGATCACCACTTAATTATTGCATGTGGTGTATGTGTACTGCCCATGATCGTATTCATTGTGTAATATACTTTAATTTATGGGTGTTTACATCATCATGGTATGATACTTCTTTCATGGGTGTATGTTTCGTAAGTTACCTAATCGATAAGGGAATTTGAGATTTCAATTTCCACTCATTTGGATTTACACATATTTCATTGATTATATTACCCCAAGATTATGTGTGGAATCACTATTCATTTGATTATGTCATAATTTCCACTCCCCTTACTGTGGATATAAGTTTGATACACATAATCACTCCATTGGTAATTCTCAAGTCATTGATATGAATTTGATAAGAGTAATTTTAACTCATTCTCCATTTGTTGAGTTAAACATCCAATTCGTTGGTATTGTTTTTACAAGAATATGTGTGAATGTCCTTTGATTGTTTTACACTGAATATCCAATCATATTTAGTGTATTTATATTTGTCACACATAATTATGTCATTGATTTATCCTTAACCTAAGGATACAACCTTTATGAGAGATTTCATCTCAATTTACATTCCATTGAGACTTGTTTGATGATATACACCAAATCACTTTTATGTGGTGTATATATAATGTACTTTGACATAGTATATCATGATTCCCTTTATTCTCATGATATTACAAAGTTTTGATCGCCTCAATTATTTGTATTCAAGTGTCTCTTTTGGTAAGAATCTCTAACTAAAATACCATTTTTAAATGTTTTAAAGACTTATTCATCTAAACCTTTCTCATTAATGTCCATGTTTTAAAAATGGTTTAAAGGATTTATTTATATGGACATTAATGTTTAGAAATCAAAACTCCTTTTAAAAAGTTTCAAAGTGGTATGGGACACTTTGATTCAAAAATCTACTTTTAAATGGCTTCTTGACAAATAGTGTGACTTTTAAATGATTTCAAGAAAAGGGGGATATTTCTCTCAAATAGTTTTGATGATTATTTTCATCTTTGTCAACATCCTTCATTATTAATGATTGAGGTTAATGTGATACAATACAATCTTCCATATTGTATCAAATGAGTTATATTTGACTATGGATGTTCTATTTTTATACCATTCATGGTTTGTGGTTAAAGTATTGACATTTCGTATGCTAGTTTTAATACGAATGTTTATTTTATGCTTAAACCTATTCATATGAGGAATGCATTGGACTTAATAAGTGACGGGTGGAGCCCGCTATAGCTCCTCGATGCATTGGTAGGTCTCATGAGACAAACTAGTGTCTTGGCACAAGGCCTTGGCAAAATCTTATTTGTAGTCTTGGCACAAGGCCTTGGATATGTGGTTATGATAGTCTGGCATTATGAATTCCATCATTATGAAAGTGGTTATTGATATTGCATGTGATCATTCGACTAGTAGAATATCCATGTGAGTAAGTAAATGGCATTATTTCATTTTACCTTTGCCATTTTATGCTGAAGTTCATGTTTAAAAGGCTTTTGTTTTAGTTATAAATTGCCTTAAGTGTTTATGCTTATTTATGAAAGCTTCTGCTATAATGTTATCCTTACTGAGCATCCGAGCTCACCCCTTTCAATGTTTTATTTTTTTTTTCCCAGGATTATGAAGAAGTAATTTATGAATGACCTGCAGGGATAGTATGAGGGGATATGAAGAGAAGATGTTTTTTTATGATGTAATGTAAAAATTTATGGATGTATCTAGTTATTCCAAGGCTACTAAACTAATCGGTCTTTCGAGACTTGATCTTTCTCATGATCATGCCAATGTTATGTAATAAGGCACCGACTCTGGGTAACTAGGGTCGGGGCGTTACAAGGAAATCGTTCGATGTGCTCTCAAAGTCGAGATGGAGATTGGAGTAACCCATCAGTCATATGGGTTTGATAAGAAGAGGAAAATGGAATTCAATGGAAAATCTAAAGAGCACACTGAAAAGAAGATGAGCTTTCCCTTATGCTCAAAGTGTGGAAAGAAACATGGAGGGAGTTGTCATAAAGGGACAAGTAAATGTTTCAAATGTGGAAAGGAAGGTCATCGGGCATTTGAATGCCGTGATAATGGGAAGAAGATTTCTAATGATGCAAATAAAGGAATGGATACACAGAATGAACCTATTACACTTCAATGTTTCAAGTGCAAGGAGATGGGGCATTATGCCAATCAATGCCCAAATCCAAGGGTTGATGATGATGGTCGACTTCAACAAACTCTTAAGGCTAAAGACAAAGGAAAGTCACATGCAATTTCTATCAGCGATGTGGAGTACGATAACGATGTGGTGAAAGGTACAATTACCATCCACTCTAAAGTAGAAAATGTTTTACTTGATTCTGGATCCACCCACTCTTTTATTTCTGAAGAATTTTCTAAGGGTATCACCGTATTACCTCAACAATTAGATGTTGAGTTAGCTGTGACAACACCTTATGGCACATCAATCGCATCAAAAGTTTATAATTCTTCTCCGATCGAAGTTTGTGGGAAAGTGCTTCCTGCTAATCTTGTGATCCTTCCTTTAGTGGAATTCGATGTGATTCTTGGCATGGATTGGCTTTCTTTATACGGAGCTCATATCAATTGCCAAAGAGGGGAAGTCACATTTCATATTCCAGATCAATCTTTGATCGTTTATCAATGCAAGGATGAACATAACCTTCCAGTGGAAATTTCTTCCATTTTATGGGTATTGATTCCACTAAATGAAGGTTATTTATCTCAATTGGTTGGTGAGAAACTCACGATTAAAAATATTCCCATTGTACGGGAGTTTGATGATGTCTTTCCAGAGGAATTACTGGGTCTTCCACCAAATCGTGAAGTTGAGTTTTCAATAGAACTCGTACCGGGTGCTTTGCCTATTTCAAAGACACCTTATAGAATGGCCCCAATTGAGTTGCAGGAATTGAAGAAGCAACTCCAAGAGAATCTTGATAAGGGATTCATACGCCCTAGTGCGTCACCTTGGGGAGCACCTGTTCTATTTGTTAAGAAGAAAGATGGATCAATGAGACTCTGCATTGATTATCGAGAACTTAACAAGATCACTATCAAGAACAAATATCCTCTCCCACACATTGATGACTTATTTGACCAACTACACGGAGATCAATAATTTTCCAAGATTGATCTTCGTTCAGGGTATCATCAATTAAGGGTCAAAAGGGAGGATATACCAAAGATGGCTTTCCGTACAAGGTATGGACACTATGAATTTATAGTGATGCCATTTGGTCTTACTAATTCCCCTGCTATCTTCATGGATCTAATGAATAGAGTCTTTAGAGACTATCTTGATCAATTTTTGGTAGTCTTTATAGACGATATTCTTGTCTATTCGAAGAGCAAGGAAGAGCATGAAGATCACTTGAGAATTATATTGAAGACCCTGAGAAAGGAGAAGCTTTATGCCAAATTTACCAAGTGTGAATTTTGGCTTCAAAAAGTTGCATTTTTGGGTCACATAATCTCAAAAGTGGGGATATCTGTGGATCCAGCAAAAAAAGAGGTTATCGAAAGATGGTCGAGACCAACAACAGTAACTGAGATCCGAAGTTTTCTTGGTTTGGCTGGATATTATCGACGTTTTGTAAAAGATTCTTCACGATTATCTAATCCACTCACCAAGTTGACTCAGAAAGGAGTTAAGTTTGTTTGGACAGGGGGATGTGAAGAGAATTTCAAGGAGTTGAAAAGAAGGTTATCCAGTGCACCTGTGCTCACACTGCCTTGTAGTGGAGAAAGGTTTGTGATCTACAGTGATGCATCCAAGAAGGGATTGGGGTGTGTTCTTATGAAAAATGATATGGTGATAGCTTATGCCTCACGACAGTTGAAAATCCATGAGCAAAATTACCCAACCAATGATTTGGAGTTGGCTGCGGTAATCTTTACATTAAAGATTTGGAGGCATTACCTTTATGGTGAAAGGTGTGATATTTATACTGATCATAAAAGTTTAAATTATATTTTCACACAAAAGGAGTTGAATATTCGTCAAAGAAGATGGTTGGAGCTGATTAAGGATTATGACTGCTCAATCCATTACCACCCTGGGAAAGCAAACAAGGTGGTGGATGCATTAAGTCGACAAGACCATTCTAGTTTATCCATGATGAGGATCACAAAAGATCCAATATTTATGGATTTACAAAGGATGGATCTTGGAATTATAATGGAAGGGGATAAATCTTATCTTTCTCAAATGAATGATCAACCATCTATACATGTGAAGATTAAAGAGGCACAGAAAGAAGATGTCGAGTTACAAAAGAAGGTGAGAAATGTTCCTGAATTCAACCTTGATTGTGATGGGATAATAATGTTCAGGAATCAGGTTTGTGTTCCTCCCATCCCCGAATTAAAGGAGCTACTGGATGAGGCTCATAGTTCTTCATTCTCTATTCATCCTGGAAGCACGAAGATGTATAGGGACCTGAAAGAGTAATTCTGGTGGGATGACATGAAAAGAGATGTTGCTGAATATGTCTCTCGATGCTTGGTTTGTCAACAAGTTAAAGCTGAGAGACAAAAGTCTAAGGGGATGGTACAACCATTACCCATACCGGAATGGAAATGGGAAAACATTACTATGGACTTTGTCACAGGACTTCCTAAAACATCCAAAGGCAATAATGCTATCTGGGTCATAGTTGATCGTCTTACAAAGTCTGCACACTTCATTGCTATTAGAGAGGATTTCTCTCTAGATCAGCTTGCCCGGATATATGTAAAGGAAGTGGTAAGATTGCATGGAGTACCACTTTCTATTATATCTGATCGGGATCCGAGATTTACCTCGATGTTCTGGCGAAGTCTTCAGCATACTCTGGATACAGAGTTGAGTTTCAGCACTGCTTATCATCCCCAGATAGACGGTCAGTCTGAGAGAACAATTCAAACCCTAGAAGATATGTTGAGAGCTTGCTCTATGGATTTCAAAGGAGGTTGGGATCAACACCTACCTTTGGTGGAATTTTCTTATAACAATAGCTTTCACTCCAGTATTCAGATGGCTCCTTATGAATCTCTCTATGGAAAGAAATGCAGGACTCCAACTTGCTGGGATGAAGTTGGGGAAAGAAAGCTATTAGGACCTGATCTCGTTGATGAAATGGCAGAAAAGGTCAGATCTATTCAACAACACATAAGAGCAGCTCAGAGTCGACAGAAAAGTTATGCCGACAACCGAAGAAAAGACCTAGAGTTTGAAGTGGGTGATAAAGTGTTCTTACGAATATCTCCCTGGAAGAGGGTTATGAGATTTGGAAGGAAGGGGAAGTTGAGCCCTAGATATATCGGTCCTTTTGAAATACTGGATCGTGTTGGAAAGGTAGCTTACCGATTGGCGCTTCCACCGAATCTCTCTCAAGTTCACGATGTGTTCCATGTATCTCTCCTGAGAAAGTTCATACCTGATCCTTCACATGTACTCAGCTCAGAAGTTGTACCGCTGGAGCAAGATCTTTCTTATGATGAACAACCGATAGAGATTCTGGATCGTAGCGAAAAAGTCCTATGAAACAAGACCACTCGATTGGTGAAAGTTTTATGGAGGAACCACCAATTAGAAGAAGCTACATGGGAGCTTGAGGATATGATGAGGGAGAAGTATCCTCATCTGTTTGTTACAAAGTGACGAATTTCGAGGGCGAAATTATTTTTAAGGGGGGTAGAATGTAACACTCGAGATTTTTATGAGTAATATTTTGTTTTTATATATATCATCAAAGGAATCGTTCACTACATACTAGCTTGGCTTACTTTACACGCAACCGTGACCTTCCTCAACAGCTTGCGTCGTACGCAATACTGAGTTTCACTAAACAACGATATGCTATTAAAATATTATTAAAACTAGCCGTTATGAATAGTAATAACCACTTTTTGAAATTTTATAAATTTTAACTTTCAAAATGGACTTCATTTTTGGATTCGGAATACCGAAATTAGCCTAGGGTAAAATTTTGGTATATTTCTGAAAACATTCAATTTTTGATGAATAGTGAAACCACTAAGTGGTAGGTTAAAAACTGAATTTTGCATAAAACTTAATTTTACCGCTTCTGTGAATGGAATTTCGAAAATCCGAGAGACACGATTAATATCAAGGACTAAAATGTGGTTCAATGAGATGAAAATAATTTTTTGGTGAATAGTAACTTTTTACTTTTTTTTAGCACGGTTAAAAGTAAATAGGGTAAAAATGATATTATTATTACCCTAACACATGTCCTAATTCTATTGGACAAGTGTAATTCGACCAAAAACAAACTTAGGAATAAAATATGACCATTTAGGTCCACTTGGATTAGATTAAGACATTTATTATTAATTTATTTAAAGAAGGGTTAAAATAGTTAAAATCAAAGTTTAATAGGTAAATAATTTTTAATATGGGGTTATACATAAGATAAATTCGACTATAAATATTAATTATAAATTTAAAAAGATTTCCTACATAATGATATTTTATTTATAATTTTTAGACTTTAAATAAATTAATTTATTTATGACACAACGATGATGCAGTAATTACCCTTTTAAGGAAATGTTAACATAATTGATGTTATAAATGCTCAAATAAATGTAATTTGAGACTTTTTATGAATTCCACTAATTTTCTAGGTTACTATGATATATTAGTGTTGATTTAATCAACTTGGTTCGAACATATAATTCTGTTATGACTTTCACAAAAAAATCATATATCAAATAATGTAAAAATTGACACAAAATAGTTTTTAAATCAAATATTATATTATTAATTGTTATTTTATTCCTAAAAATCTAAGGTTCGGCCAAATGACTTAGATAAGGATATATATATTAATAATAAACAATTTGGGGTTCGTTTGGCATGTTATAGTAAGTGTATTAACCATATACTGTAAGAAAACTAAAAGACACGGTAAAAGTTAAATTATTTAACTTAGAGTTAAATCTAATTGATAAGGTTAAAATAATAACCTAAACTTGTCTAAATCCTATTGGTTGATAGGATTTCGACCCATCCCCACTTTAGCTTCGAAATAAGACCCTTTGGAACCATTATAAACCGATTTTGACTTTAATATAAAATAATATTTTGAGATATTCCTAAGGTGCCCCTCTCCTCCCTTATAAAAGGGCACCTCCTCCCCCTCCTCCTCACACCAATTTGACCACTCAAGCTCGGCCAACTGCTGCCATTTTCTCCTCTACACTTCCCTATAATAATCCTAGAGGTCCTGGTCTTCTTCAAAGACCAATCTTAGTTCCCTAAGTGGAAGATTCAAAGAAGCGTTCCAAAGAAGAGGTAATATCCATTACCGATATTTTCAATTTCTTTCTTCTTGAACTTCTTCTTATTTAGTTGTTTCATGATAAAGTAAAAACATCAATATTACTTACATACTGTTATGTTATTATAAATATCAAACAACTCTAATTCACCTTCTATCCATCCTATGGAAAAATGAAATCACCGCGCGTGCGTACGTACGGAATACCGTCTCCACGCTGTGGTGTAATCTATTTTCCAACATCACCTTACAAGGATGGGTATAATGGTGTAATGAGTAACTATTTATGATTATTATAAAGTGATATTGATACTGAAATAATATACATATACTCTAATACAATTCCTTGATCATAGGAACGATATCATCACTCGTGCGTACGTACGGAATACCGTCTCAACGATGTGATGCGACTCGTTCTACATGATCATCATTACATAGTAATTATATAAATGAATTGAATGAATAAATATGATATATGTTACACTAATACCATTCTGGATATAAGGTATCTATAACCTTAAAAGAAGAATAAGAATTTATTCAGCAAAACACGCATAAGAACAAAAGGCAATAAAGACCCGAGTAACAAGTAACAATGAAATATTACTAACAAGAAGCTAAGAATATGACCATATATGATATAATATCAATATGTATGATTCTGGAATAAGTCAATAACATTATTTAAACCATTATACAGGAGCTTCAGACATGTACAAAGAAAATCGGACCTAAGGTAAGGGAAATTTCACAATCTCACTTTTATCCGAGATTGTTTTTACTTTGGTAATTACTACGGTGTATTTTATCATCCACATCCATGTTCCCTAAATATGTAATATTATTTCCTTACTTCTACAATAGTTTACATCCAATTTTACCCTTTTGTATGTTTTTTGTAAAAGATATGAAAGGAATCTTTTATCGTTTTTCGTACAAGGTACTTTTTGACTTTTCCGACAAAAGTACGAAGAATGTTTTTTTAACTTATACAGCATGAATGGATTTTTAAAACATTATTTACAAGAAGCTTCCTTTACAAGTTTTCAATTTTATTTTTAATCAACTTATTTTAGTTTATAATTGTATGACATGTTAAGAAAAGAAAAGTGTTTTTGAAGAAGAAAGGATATTTTCCTCAAGAATGGAGTTCAAGTGTTTTATCATAATTATTTTCCATATAAGAAAATAAAGGGTTATGTTTTTATCCCTTTAATTACATTGATTTGATTATGTTGTGAGGGAATTAGTTTTATGAAGTCATTTGACATATATGATTTGTTTTATGATGTCATGATGTTTCAAGAATCCCATTTTTGTTACATGTGTTATGCGATGATGTATGATTTATGATTATGTGGCACACATAAGAAAGGATTCATTATAAGATGGGTGGGACATATATCTCCCTCCAATGCATTGGGTAAAGATTTATATCTCATGAGATAAACATGGCTGGAACGGAAGGTTATTTCAGTTCAGTGATACAGGACTGAAACGAGGAGTGAACTCGGTTCAGAAAGGGACTTTGTCCACTAAGATAGTCTTGGCAATGAGTCATGACTAAGAAGAAATGATTTTCCATGATTATGTGTGCATGCCACAAAGTTTCAAGTTTCATGTTATGATTTTGGGGATCTCATTTTCACTTCTATGATTTATTCCATGTTAATATATTATGATCTCTTTTGCAGGTTATGATTTTCAAAAAGATATGATATGATTTTTATTTCCTTTATTTGCCTTGTTGAGCATTTGAGCTCACCCTTTTATGTTTTCTTTTCCCCAGGTCAGGAAGATGGATATTAAGTAGAATGTGCTAAAAGGGACCCTAGATATGATGAAATAAATGGGAGACACTGTAGAAGATTTATGAACCAGTGGATTATGTTTCCTAGTTTCTAAAGACACTATACCTATACGGTACTTTGTGGTTTTGTCATATGTTGTAATAAGTGTGCTTCAATTTTGAAGTATTAACAATATATGTAAAGTATGGGTCGTTATAGACGCCATTTACCTATACCAGATTGTGTTTGACATTAATAATTTATTCTCTATCAAATTTTAATTTCAACAATCTACTTAACCATTAATAGAACGTATTATTTACTGATTTTAGAATTCCATAAACCAAAACTAGATGAAATAAAGGATTAAAAAGGAAATTTATCCACTTATTATGAAAATAAAAGTTATTCATATGGAATATTCTATTAATGAAGATAATAAAACAAATATAGTAATATGTTAACTAAAATAATTACTCTATGAAGAAAATAAAACATAAAATTTTGTTGGAAATCACAACGATAAGAGGAAATCAATTCTTTATATATCCTCTGGATGGTTATGATCATTTATATCATAAAAGGATAAGAAATTGTGGAATAATCATAAAATTTGGTGGTGAATTTTTAATTTTATTAAAAATCTAATGGTTCATCCACTATCTCATCTTTAGATAGTATGTATTTTGGTAAATTATTTAGAAAAAATCATGTGTTCTATTAATTTATTTACTTTATAAAATTTTCCAATGAACTCACCATTAGTAAATAAAGTCATAGTGTCAAATCTATGTTGAATTTTTTTATTAAACATAAATTAATATGATAAAATTAGGATTTTTATTTAATAAATTATTTTAAAAATATATTTATAATTGAAAACAAATATTCTCGAATCCAATTAGAGTATAATTTCCATTTTAAATTAACAATACTAATCATTATTATTTTACTAGATAAATAAATTAATATTTAGAATAAAATATATAATTACACTACAAAATAATAAATGAATTTTTTATGGAACAATTTTTATTTCTTAAGTTGGTAATCAGTAAAAAACTTTTTGAAGGTACATGATACATGTCATAAGGACTCACATTTTTATGATTATTATTTATTAATCATTCACAAGATATTATTTTTTTAACATATTCTAAAATAATATCCTCATACACTAATATTTTAAATATATGAATTCATATATAATATGTATTGATAGAATTACTAAATATTGGAATAATATTCATATTTTTAAAATTATATTACATTGTATTCACTGGTTCTTTCATTAAATTGGAAATTGATATTATTTTTATTTAATGGCTAATTGTTTATGTATTTGATTAATATTTTATATAAGGGATGAAATAAAAACTCACCCATCATTTATCATCATATTATGACGCCAAAAAATTGTGGATTTCCATTAGAAAAATCAAATTGATATGTAGAAAAATAATGTCAAATCCAGTTTAAACTCTTCATAATTTTCTCATTCCTTTTTTATAGTCCTCATATTAAACTTTTTATAAAAAAAATATTTTCATAAAATGAATTTACTAATAGAAATTATATTCTATTTAATGTAAATAGAAATAAAAATATCAAATTGTTGTTTTATTAGAGTGTATTTTTCACCTCTGATTACAAGTACTTCTGAATTTTTGATACAGTTATATTTAATTTATTTAAATTACACACACATGGATTGAATAATTTTATAGGAGTAAAATAATAAACAAATATTTCAGAAAATAAAAACTATTTTTTTATATTTTCTCAATAAAAAATGTGCAATGATTCATCAAATAAATTCTTCATCCATATGATTAGTTGGTGAGATACTCATGTAAAAAATGGGCCATGGAGTTTATATATTTTTAGTGGGATTATTTCATGATTATAAATATTTTTTTGTAAGGAAATTCAATACATTTTATGTTGATAAATATATTCTATTAGTATAAATCATACTCAGGGTTAATTCATTACAATATTAAACATTTGATAGCTATTGGAGTTAAAATAGACTCTAAAAAATTATAATTTGTCATAGTGTTAAATTTGTTTCATATGATGTTTTAGTTAAAAAAGGGAAATGACTGATTATGTGTCAATATCTATAGGTGCATGAAAAAAGGGCTTATATTTTTAAATTAATATCAATTACCGCACATTCCTCATTTTTAGGGACTCATCCACAGTTCACTATGAGAAACAAATTCGATGGTGTAAACATATTTATATATTCATATGAACACATACTAAAAAAATTTAGAGGCAAACCCAAAATAATTATTCATAACCTATAGGATCAGAATGATCCTAATATAAATAATGAAGTGATTAAATTTTGTTTCATATGTCATAATCATTGGATATCAATCCATAAGATTATATATTCAAATTTCATTATTATGCATATGGTTCCTGTAGATCCAAGGTCCAGTGAACATGAACATACAAATTTTTTATAAACCATAAATGATGGGGATATTAGATAATAGATTTTGAGTAATGTGTCTAACACATTATGAATTATGAATTCTATATGTTATAAATAATGAATTCCTCCTAAAAAAGATTACGTATATAAATGATTAAAATAAGGGTATTTTGGGATTATTTCGTAACTCTCATTTAATTTTATAATTATTCCATATATTCTACCAATTAGACTTGACAATGGGGAGATAAGTATCATGGGATCTCAAATACCTATGTATTCTACATACATGCGATGGTATATTTTTAGTTGTATCTTTATAGATTCTTTTACACTCTTAAGTTATTATATATAACTCAAACCCTTGAGTTTCAATTTTATTTCATGAAATAAGGTTAGTTTATTCCCTCAAATGAAATGAAAATAATAACTTCCTTCCTATTACACTCTAACATAATGGAGGTATCTTCTATTTAAAACCTCAAAATTCAATATGGGATATTTGTATCGGAATATTTTCAGAAACAAATAAAAAATTAGGGTTTGTACAATGTAGAACCACAATCACATATCTTAATTCAAAAATTACTTACAAAAGATTAATCATCTATCAATATATTACTCCTTCATTATTACACCAATTGTGAAAATAAGGTAATGGAAAATGGGCTATAATCCTGTAGTAAACATTCACACACTATAATCAATTTACCTAATTAATTGATATTCCATGGTTTTTATTTTGATGTAAAACCCATGTTCACTAATAAAATTCATAAAATGTCAAAATATTCATGTTACTCATGTAATTAAATTTTTTTACACCAAACCATTGGCCATTTATTAACATGATATAATATGTTCATAAAAAATGAATCCCAAAAAAACATCAGTATTAGTCGCACAGACGTTAAATTATCAATATTAATTATCCATGTCTATTTGTAAAATGCACAAATTTTTTCTTATGAAATTTAATATAGAAGAAATAAAATTGTTATATATTACAATAGAACAAACAGTAATGATATAATCATAGTATGTATTTAATTAGAAAATAAAATTTTCTTCCACCCTTTAAATGAAATTTTAATCATAATTCACATAGAGGAAGACCTTTTCACTTCATTGAAAAATATTTAATAAGAAAATATTTTTTTATACACCCATCCAAAATACATAAGAATCCATTTATTATATTGATCCTAACATTATGAAATGGTTTCCTTAAACCCAACCATTTATAAAATATAATGAATCTAACAGGAATACATACTCTCCAATTATATTTTAAATATTTATTTTTATATTATTATTTTACAAAAAATTCGTTTGAACCAATATAAAATTCAATTAAAAGGGTCACAAATTGTAAAAAACATCATCATTTAAATGAATTAAATTATAAATGTTTCAACTCCTCAATGATTCATTGAACAAACACCGCACAAATTCATAATCTACACCCCACAAAAATTATTGAAGAGTACCACATAATCCATTAGTGAGAAATGAAAATATATGAAACCAGGAATATTATAACCTGATTTCAGAGTTTAAAATACAACATTTTTATAAAATAAAAATAATATATTCAATAGGATAAAACAGTTTAGTAGTATAAAGATACTAAATAGGTACATGATTCAGAAATTATTAGATAATATTGTGATCCAATTTAAAATTCTTGGATATTAATCCATTTTAGATTAATATTTATCGCATTACAATAATACATGCTCTAGGACCTTAATATTGTATTGTGTTTTGTCACTTAGAAACAAAATAATCTATAATGGTGAATGATTTTCATTATCTCCCATAGAAGTCTGCACCTTTTAATATTCTACATAAATCTCTTTTTCCTATCCTAAGGAAATAAGCACAAGAAAGGGGTCAGCAGAAATGCTAAATAATGGTAATCAAGGATGATATGTACGCATATTCATGAGAATAATATTATGATAATGTGACCATGAAAATATAACATATGTTATGAGTCATAAGTTATCAATCATATGGAAATAATGAACATAAAACCTAGAAGCCTAATATGAGAATAAAAATGTAATCTATTAGACAAATAATCATATAAATATTTCTATAGTAGTCCAAGAATTTCTACTGAGACCATCTTAGTGGACAATGTCCTTTACTGAACAGAGTTCACACCCCATTATAGACCTATTTTAATGAATCTATTTCACACCGTATTACTGAATCATTTTCACCCCACATTCCATCCTGGTATTATTATTTTGTGTTCACCCCATGTTCTAGAACTGTATTACTGAAAAAATTTCATTTCCTATTCCAAACCTATAATGATACACTGATTCATTTCTTGTTCAAGCCCTGTAACACATTTTTGATCTCATTACTCATTTCAACCATGACTATCACAAGATATATAAATCACAACCCAATTAAATATAGAGGGTTATATTTCCCACCCATATCAAATTGAAATCATTTATAAATGTGACACAAAATAATAAATAATCATATCAAAACCCATGCGTTGAAACAGATATCATAAACATGTAAACATTTCTTAACTCGAGAAAAAGATAACGGATTCTCAACCATTTCATCTAATGCCAAACTTGTGAAAGAGAAACCAATTTTGTAACCAAAAAATTGATGAAATAGAAATGGATTTCATTAACCTATAACCTGTGAATGTGAAATGAATTTCATAATCATATAACCAGTGAGAGTGAAATATATTTTATAAATATATATTTCATGAAAGAGAAACTGTTTTGATAAAGAATGTGATATTAAACATAAACCATTCAAAGAAATAATATGAATTCATGCTTTTGATAATTTCCCATAATGGAATTACTAACATCAATGGATTTCCTCTTAGATGTATTTTTTTCATATAACTTTTCAAAAAATTTCTTTATGAAAATATCCTTTATTATTTAAAAAAAATTAATATATAAAACAATATAAAATAATTTTCATAGAAAATAACTTGAAAATTTATAAAGAACACATGAAATAATTTTAAAATATTTTTTCATTGAAAACAAAAAAAAATATTCTTGAAAAAAATTTAAAAACACCATTATTTGAAAATACATTGAAAAAATGTAATAAAATTGGAAATTTTTTGATATCATTTTTACCAGAAAACATGTGAATGAATATTGAATAGGTTTTGAAATCTATTTCATGAAAATACATTAATAATTTATAAATGAGGCTTGAAAAAATTCTTTAAAACATTTTCCATGAAAAGATATACAATAATCTTGAAAAAATTTGGAAAATAAATTTACATGAAAACATATAAAAGAATCATGAAATTTTTTTGAAATCATTTTTTATTGAATTCTTAATAAATAATATTGAAAAAAATTGAAACTTATTTTCATTTAAAACATAAAAAAGACGATTGAAAACATTTTGAAAATAATTTTTCCTCAGATGTAATAAAATAAGATTGCAAACATTATTATAACAATTTATTAGAAAATAAATTTTTAAATACAATATTTTTGGAATTAACCTATATCATGAAATAATTGTTTTAAAGGAATGATGATTGATAAATCTTTACAAGTCATATAAGGTAAATATAATATTACTTTTTCATATTAAAAGGTAATAAAAATTCATGGTTCAGAAAGAAACAAAAGATTCCTTTGAAAATTGTATTAAATGTAAAATTTTTAAAAATAAATTTTAATTATATCAGATATTAGTATAATATACTTTGGAACCCTTTTTGAGATCATGGTTTTCCATATGAATAGAGGGAAGTGTTGGGATTTATTAGTACAAATTTTTATAACTATTATATGTACAAAATAGTAGAAATATGGAAACAATACATGATTATAAAATGAATAATTTTCGGGTAGGAGAATTCATGAATGTCTTTAGAGATGTGTTTTAATATTTCATCAATGGAATCAAAAACATAAATAATCTTGAAAAGAGATGAGGCTATCTCAATAAAATCATATAAATTGGTATCTTGGTATCATAATCTATAATTTAGAAAAGTTAATTAAATTAATCTTATAATATCAATAAAATAAAAAAAGTCAAGTTATAACATATAAAAAGGATGTATATACACCTTGAAAGAGAGTTTTTATGAATAATAAAACATAGTGTCAAATAAAGGTTATTTAGGCAGAACTAATTTTCTAATTTGGTATCATTTGAAACGTAAACCTCATAAATGAAGGATCATAGAATGTATATGTGAATACCAATAAATTTATGTATAATATACATAGAATAAAATCATTGGTATTACAAACACCACACAAAAGAAAATAATGGTGAACATATCATGTCTATCATGGAATTAAAAAGTGATATAAAACCCCCAAGCATTGTGTCTTGAATCTCATTGTACTCATTCAATCCATATGTATAATAAATATACATATCATACAGTTTTTTTTAAAGACACAATTATTCTTTATAATACCATATATGTTTTGAATAGGATTCTTTGTTACACACATGTTAATCATAATATGTTAAGGATTCAGTTCTAGTAATATTTGCTTTGTTTTTTTGTATGTGACATACTTTGTTGTATTGTGGGAACTTATACTTATATCATGATTAAAAAATGTAAACCTTGACATAAATATCATTTTAATGCATTATATGCGTATTCCAATAAAATATACAATATATATTTATGAATTTTTGACCTTATCATATCCACTTGTAATGTTAATTTTTTTTTATGATATTTAATATTTTTAATAAAATAGTATGTTTATAAATTATCAATAGTTTCAATTTTGACACTTTTCATTTCATTAAATTTAGATAAAATGAAAACATATTAATTACATTGAAACAATCCATTGAATAGAATTTTAATATTTCATAGTCACCTGGAATATTCTTTGAGTACCATAATTAATTCAATGTAATTTAATTTAATATTTTTAATATAATTTATTTGATATTTCACTTAATAAAATAATAAATGTATCACTATTGCATCAGTATTTATGCTAATTATATAATATCTAAAAATTCTAAATCAATTCCTATTATGTAGATAATTTCATTAGATTTCTTTAATATATTGATTATCCAAAGACATTTCATATTTATCAATATATTAAAATTAATATACTTAGATTAATAATAGGGTGACGTGTTGTCCCTTTGTTTTGACATAATAATATTTATATCAACTTTATTGTCAAATGTATATTAAATGAGTCAATTTTGAACCTTATTTATTAAGGAACTACTTTTATTCATCCAATAAGAATTTTTCATTTGTTAGGTTAATTATATGATCCATATAATATTATTTTCTACTATATTTATCCTCATTTACATTTAATTGTGGTAAATAAATATTACTGAAGATACTATTCATAACATAAAAAATAAATGAAAGGAATCATTTATACATAACATGGACCAACTGGTTCCAAATATTGAATCCATTTGTCCAAATATAAAATAAATAAGTAGGAGTAATTAATTTAAAATTAATCCTCCTTTAAAAAATAGGGAAACATGTTTTTATAATGTAAAACCCATAAATATATTGACATGTTGTTATATCAAATATCATTGTATGATTACAATGAATGAAAAATAATCGATTAAATGATAAAATATAAAAATAAATGTACTTTAAAAAACCTTAAAATGAATGTTTAACAATATAAACAAATTAGATAGAAAAGAACTTCTGAATTAAATTGTAATATTTGTAATTTTTCATTTTAAAATGAAAGTTATCAAAAAATACAAACTGTTTATCCAAACTAATTTTTTATTTAAAAATTCCTTATAAGATGTTTATTTTTTCAAATAGAACATATAATATTTTAAGGAATTATAAATAAAATTGTTTATACATCAAAATGTGAAAAAATAGCATTTTCCATAAATATAATACTTTTATCCAAAAAATGAATTTGTTAGTATATTATGTCTTGAAAAAATGTATGATTTATTTTTTAAAAAAATTAATATATTACATATATATTTTCTTAGTAAAATCCATATTTTTTTCGAAGTGGAATTTTAAGAGGGGATGAATTAAGTTACTACTTAAAATTTTTGTTAAAATTTTTATTATAAATATCCTCTAATTTTGAAACGGTATAGTTAATTAATATAGTAGAGATATAGAAGTTTAGTGGGACATAATTTTTTTGAAATAGTTATTATTCTATAGTGGAATCTATTTAAAACACTTCTTCAACTTCTGAAATAGTTTTACTGAATTAAACACATACACACACTAACCAAAACTAACTATTAGAGATAAATGTAAAACAAATCTTTATTTTTGAAATTATATGCAGCCAAAAATAGAAAAAATAGAGTATTATTAAAATATAATATAGAGTAGATTTAAATAAAAGGTTCTGTCTCAAGATGAGACTTAATCCTATGCACTTGGTGATCTCTTTCCAGAAGGTAGTTTATATTAATGATAAACTTGATACATTGCCTATATCGGGTTTTACAACAGCTTTCACTAACTGTCCAAGTATCACACCCTCTTCGATAGTTCTTAATGGAAAAACAATCAGTACAGACCACACACGGTCTCCTCTACAGTTATACATGGGAAACAAAGAGTAAGTGATGTTTTAGGCAAGGACTTTTAGTATCCTCCAGTTCAGGCACAGGTGGCAGTGTTTGTAACAGACAAACACACACATATCAGAAATTTAAAAAAACAACACAATTGAGCTAATATTATAAGATTTATTTTAGAAACCTATAAGTTTTTTTAGTTCAAATGTTGACTCCATGGACTGAATAATTTGTAGTTCGAGTCTTCCTATGAAAGTTGTCCTTAAAACATAGTGTCACGACTCTAGGATCTGGCTTTCACAAACTGGGTGTTCAGTTTCTTGTGTTGATTGAGAGACGATTAAGCATAGAAGGTGGTCATTAATTTGATCTTCCGGAATAATATTATTGAGGCACATGGGTTCATTGTGTATGTTCTCTATGGTTTCTCCTTGTTCACTTTGATCAAGTGATGAAACTATTATCATGCATTCCTTTTTCATTTCACACACACACGTTTCTTGATCCACTGATTCTCTTTAGCCATTTTCTATTTTAAATTTGAGGTCTGAAAAAAGGAATAAGTAAAACACGTATAGTCCTCTTCATACATCGTACTGTCTCGAGTTGTGGTCTCTTGATATGTCTACAATCTACATAAATTAATGTCAAAATAATTACATTTTCTAAATATGACCGTTAGAATAATCATAAGAATTTGAAAAAGAATGGAGTAGAAGTGTAAGAATCAGCAAACTGGTAAAGGTATCCTTCTCAATAGTAGGCTTCAACATTAGTTGTGCATCAGTTCCCTTCTCTATGGTAGCCTTCAGCAGTAACCTTTTATTGGTGACCTTCAGTGGTAACCTTCTATCGGTGACCTTCACATTGGTGACATTTTCATCAGTGACCTTTTCATCGATGACATTTTCATCAGTGACCTTTGTATCAGTGACCATTTCATTGGTGACCATTTAATCAGAAACCTTTTTATATATATAAATTTTTCACTATAACCTTAAACAAGAGAGCATTGAGATTAAAATAGATGGTTATTATTTGATAAAAAATAGGAATATCAATGAAACACGATTATCATAGAACAAAAACATGATTATCACATAACTATAACATGATTTAAGAATATCAAATAGGTGAGTCCAAAAATCTCCCCCATTTGACAATCACAAATTATGTGAGTGATAATTTTGATTTTTGTATTATTGAATTAGGGTTTAGCACATTTTCTAATATCTTTAAAGGTGTGAATGATTAAAATTGTACATTTTTGATTGCAAAAAATATAGAGAATATATATATGAAAATATTCCAGCCAACATAAACCCCCCCCCCCTTTAAGAAACATAAAACATCTCCCCCTTTGTGATTAAATAAATGAAGATAAGACAAAAAGAGACAAAGGAGAAGGGGCTCCACAGACGGTGTGATGCCCTTGGAGCTGTGAGGGCGGTGCATTGGACGAGGGGCTGCGAGGGAGGCCTGAG
This sequence comes from Viscum album, assembly GCA_963277665.1. NCBI lineage: Eukaryota > Viridiplantae > Streptophyta > Magnoliopsida > Santalales > Viscaceae > Viscum > Viscum album. The sequence continues at coordinate 2,013,556,451 of OY728132.1, read as the reverse complement.
GCCGTGGGAGGCCGTGGGCGGCAGAGTTCCGCGTGGCGATAGTGGCCGAGGAGCGGTGAGGCTCCACGGGGCACAGAGGCTGGGGGGTGGCGAAGGCGGCGGGGCGCCGCGGTACTCGCGACCTCAGGACGGCATTGCCGCAAGGCAGCAGTGCCATGGGAAGGCATGGTCCGGGGTGTTGCGAGGCCACAAGGTGGCGAGGCTATGGGGAGGCGATGGTCGCGGGGTAGCGGTGGTCTTGGGGAGGCAGTGGCCACAGGGTGGCACTGTTGCTCCGTCTCCTTCGTCGTGACTAGCGGTGGCGCTGACCGCCGTTCCCATGCCCCTCTGAGGTTGGTATCCATATACCTCCATCGAGAAGAACATAGTAGTAATGAAGAACATTGGAGGAGTCATACCATGTTTGTTTGGACCACACCTTCTGAGTTAGGACTTTAGTAAGAGGCTCAACTAAATCTTGAATCAAGAACTTCAAACTCTACAATATCTTAATAATCATGGATCAACTCATTTTTGTTGATCATCGTTCCACATGATTTCCAAGAATGAGGAATTTAATTGAGAAATATAATGAATACAATAACAACCCCTACCTAATTTTCTTGTTGACATCGATGAGTGAAGTCAATGTTTTCAATGTTCTTCACGCCCGACAGACACCTCCGATCCCGATTTCGTTTGTCATATAAATTTTCTTCGATGAATATTGTTTTTCATTGTTGAATATGTCCCCCGTTGGAGGATGTCCCAAGGAAGTAGTAAAAGTCATGCATCGTCATTAATCATTGCAGGAGCTCTTCGTTGGATGATGTTTTCTTCCCAGGTATCCTCTTGCGAACCCTTTCCACTCAATTCCACCGATATTAAAATTAGCCCAAACAATAGAACAAGTTATCTATTATGTTTGTTGGAAACATCTTAAATTGGCTTAATTAATTAATTGGTGAGTTGGTGTAATTACATAAAGTGTGTGGAAGTATTAATGTCGGGGGAGTTTAAGAGGCTTCCCCACATTTAAGTGGGAGTTCAAGGGGGTTTTAGTCTCGGGTGGTCCCCACAACCATAACCCACATGGGAGGTTAGTTCTAGTGGTCCCCACCTCTATAACATCATTGGAGGTTTAGCTCTGTTGTTCCCCACATCTCAAAATCCACATGGGAGTTCCAAGGAAAATAAAATGTTATACAATTTTATTTTATATTATTCTTTCACAAAAACCCAAAATTGTAACTTTCACCCTCGATCAACTGCGGTCAACGTGAAGGTCCCTTTAAGAGAATATTGGTGCTGCGAGTTCAACGGTGCTATAAAATTTAAATTCTGAGGAGCAGTTCAAAAGTTACAAAAAACCCACTTGTGTGTTTACTGGATATACAAAAAAAAAGTTCAAAAATTCATTCTGGACACACCGGGCCTCGGAATCACGTGCCGTCAATTTTCAGGGACTCTTAAAATTCATATTTAATTAAAAAAATTCATGGAAAATATGAGTCTTTATAGTAAAAGAAACTTTCACCTTAAAAATACTTGGTCAACCCACTGACCAGAATCTTCACATCATCATCATGTCCACTCACATGTGTCTCCACAGACATCAAAATGTCCTCAAACACCATGACCATCTGTTGACCAAAACTTTTAAAATATCTAATATATCTATCCACTTGCACCCTTGAAGCCATATAATATTATAAAATAGCAATTGACTGATTCCCAAATTCCATATATTCTGCCAAATTTCTGATCTAATTCTGACAATCCTTCACTTCATGTAGAATATTTGAGTGAGATGTGTAAATAACTCTCTCTAAGAAATTTATCTACAACTTCTCTATTAAGGACGACTGTTCACTCTATCCCAACAGATCTCTCCTCAATGTATCTCTTCAAATCTGAATTCAAAGATTCTAAATCATCATTATTCACATAGTCTGAAGGATTTATCACTACTGGTTGTATAATGGTGGTTTATGAAACATTAGGAATTGGAGGGATTCTGTTAGGATTGTCTAAATCTGAGTCTCTATAGTCTAAACCCAATACCATGAATGCATGGTCTTATGACCAGTCTTCTATTCCAAGAGAATCAACATTTGAACATGTGGAAATAGGTTCCTCCCCCTCACTGGTAGAATTCTCTTGATTAACCATATACATTTCACCCAAACCTCCATGATCAACTACATCAAAAGCAGAGTCCAACACCACTTCCTCTACAGAATCAACAACTAATGTCAATGCAATTCTAGATTCAATTGAATCAGCAACCTCATCATCTAAGCTTTATAAATTTTTTTTATTACCTATTAGATGACTGATACATAGACATCCAACATCACTTTTATTAGCAGCTGTCTCAAAATCATTATGACTAGATTCAGTTTCATCTTCTTCCACTGAGGTCTCTCTAATGTCTCTGAAAAATTTAGATCTCCTTCTTCTTTAATGGTTTCCTTATCATCACTATCCCTTAGGACAATCTCTCTTCTTGGAAATATCATTGGTGGGATAGGCTCACCATAGGTTATAGTATTGGAATGAGTATTTGAGTGAAGGTCAGTATCCCTCTAATCATATATAAAAGAATCCTCTCTTATTAGCATAACATCAGTTTCCTCTTCCTCATCTGAGTATACTCGCTCCTCTTTTTGTGGCTTTAGACCAAGGTCAATTTTATTCATCGGCCTAGTAAGATGAGTAACCAGGTTTAATTCCTCATATAGCTTAGCCTCATCAGTGACCCATTTTATTTTCCACGAGTTCCATTTTATCTTTATCAACTTTCAAATCGTATAAGTAATGTAGAAGTTTTCCATTAAAACAGTTGTTTCCTCCTTCTTTCAAACATCTCCTTTTCTATTTCAACATCAAGGATATCAATCTGGCATGAAAAAAGCATTGGACATAGAAATTTTCTTTGTAATATCCTTTAATTTAATATTCAGCAACCTACACAAATTTATCTTCTGCTCTTTCTCCAATAGATACAAAATAAATATTTCTTAATATATCAAGGCAGTGATGTCCCTTCTTTTGGGACTCAATAAATGTTGAACAAAAATAAATTGTAACTTATCTTCTCCATTCATTTCAGCAACATTCACTTTCATAGGTATCCCATTCCCTGTTAGTTTATCTAAATCTTCTACATAATAGAAGAACAAAATAGTGGGAGGAACCACTCCAGATTGTTAATAAAAAATCCCATCATGAGGAACTATTCAACAGTAACACCATTCAACAGTAGAGAAGCTCACACTTATTCCACTTACCTTTAATGAAATGTGGTTTTTATTGTAAGACTTCTCGAATATTATAGATTCATAGAACACCCTCACTAGCTTTAAATAATAGGGTCCATTGTTATTTTCAAAGAACTCGACCCATCCCTAAGAATCAAGTGACTTTAGCAAAATAGAACTGCTCAACATCGGCCATTCCCAGATTAGTTCATTCTTAACCACAATATACCTCTTCGAAATGTGTGGTTTGATCATATTTTCCACAACCTGGATTCCACTACTAGACCCATCTCGAGGTCTCATAGGATTCAATGCTTTTCCTTCATCACTAACCATTGGTATCTTCAATCATTCAATTTCAATCTAGAGTGTTTCCAGGGTTTTGACAGAAGGGGACGTTCTTTGGTTATGTTACAAAAAGTTCAGGAGAGGTTTTAAGTGGATCAAAATGTGGTGTGTTTTTTATTTTTTATAATTTAGGTATTGAAAAATCAATCTATTAAAAAATATGTAATACTTAAAACGTTTCAGATTCTGACAAATAATCAAAATGTCCCAAAAGAGTCTACTATTGGTAAGGTTCCAATAGTGAGTTCTTTACAGTGAGGTGTAATAGTGAGGTCTTAACCGTGAGGTACAATGGTGAGTTGAAACTTTGAGGTTCTTAACAGTGATGTACAATGGTGAGGGGGAATAGTGAGGTTTCTATCGGTGACGTACAACTTTGAGGTTCCAAATGGTGAGGTGCAACTGTGAGGTCTTAACGGTGAGGTGAAACAGTGAGGCACAATGGTGAGGTGCAACATTGAGGTTCCTAACTTAACATTTTATCATACCTAACTCATCATTGATGTAATTTGACCTCTCAGAACTCAATGTCTTTGTGAATATATCATCCAATTGGTGTTCAGTTCCAATTAATTAAAGAGTGATATAACATATTTGATAATTATATCTCATGAAGTGTTGTATCACATCGATGTACATTGTCCAAGCATGAGATAATGTATTTTTAGATATGTTAATAGCACATGTATTATCACACATTATAGTGACATGTTTGAATTGATATCCATAGTCTAGTAATGTGTGTTTTGTCCAAAGAATTTGAGCACAACAACTACCAGTAGCAATATATTCAGCTTCGACATTTGATAACGAAACATAATTATATTTCGTACTACACCAAGATACTAGTGACTTTCCCAAAATGTGACTTGTTCTAGAGGGGATCTTTCAATCTAAATTGCAACCAAAAATTTCATCATCTGAATAATTTATTAAATGAAAATATTTTCCTCTGGGATAAAATAGTCCTATATTTTTAATATAAAAAAGATATTTAAACATTATTTTAACATTAGTTAAATGAGACTCTTTGGGATTATCTTGAAACTGTGTACACATGTATACAATAAATAAAATATTAGGCCTTCTAGGAGTATGATAGAGAAGAATCCCAATCATACCTCTGTAATTCGATTGACCCATTGATTTACTTATTTATCGGCATCCAATTTACAAGTTGTACTTATATGTGCCTCACTACTTTTATTTCCATCCAGGCTAAAACTTCTCTAAATATCATTATTATATTTACATTGATTAACATAATACAATTTTTATTTTGAAAAATTTGAAATCCAAGGAAAATTTTAATTTCCCCTATTAATATCTTTTCAAATTCATCTTGTATCATTTTTGAGAAATTAGTACATAACAAGTTTTTAGATGATCCAAAAATAATATCTTGTACATAATTTTTTACTATTAAAACATCATTAGAAATGGTTTTAAAAAATAGTAGGATTATCTATTCCTTTAGTTAACCCTTTTGATATAACTAAAGAACTATGTCTACCAAACCATGCTATTGGATCTTGTTATAGACCATATAGAGATTAATAATTCATAGAGAAATGATTTGAAAAATTGTGATTTGTAAAACTAGGGGATTGATCAACAAATAAATCCTCAACAATGTACCCATATAGAAATGAACTTTTGATATCCATTTGAAAAAGATTGAAATTTAGATGAGCTTCATAAGAAAGTAATATTATAATGGATTCTAGTCTAGATAAAGGTGAAATTTTTCCTTATATTATATTCCTTCTTTGAGTCTATATCATTGGGAAACTCGTCTTGAATTATTGCTTACTATATTTCCAGATTCATCAAATTTATTTCTACACACCCATTTAGTTCCTATGGTCACTGTGTCTTTAGGTTTATCTCATAATTCCCAAAAAAACATTATATCAAATTTATTTAATTCTAATTGAATGGCTATCACCAAAATCCATCACAGATAGAATCATTAATATTTTTGGGTTCAAGATGTGAAAAAAAGCAAGATGTTCAACTTGGTTTCTCAGGGAAGCTATTGCTTGTGTTCTTTTATTTAGATCACCTAATACAGAATCTAAATGATGAGTATTGAGAGTTGTAATACCTTTTTAAAGAGTTGAACTTGACTCCTCATGGTTTAATATTAGTTTAGATTCACCATGCTCAGATCATGGAAAAATTTTAGACCTGGTTTTTTTCAAGAAGCCTTCCCTTTCTTTGTCATTAAGGTCCAGAATTGACAAATGTTCCTTATTTTGCTCAATTATGGTTTTGGTATCATGTGGAATAATGGATTCAAATTTGATAAGAACTATTTATTCCTCACATGTGTTTATTTTATTGAATACTCTATAAGAATTTCTAGATATTGTGAAACTGAGGAAAATTTCATCATCACTTTTAGAATCAAACATGTCACGATTATCCTTAGTGTTAATAATAAATACTTTCCAACCAAAAACTCTAATTTATTTAACCACAGTCTTCCTATTATTCCATATCTCATAAGGGGTTTTGTTAATAACATGTTTAATTAAGACTCTATTGATTGTGTAACAATCTATATTAACAGCTTCGGACCAAAAAAAGATACATAGATTATACTCACTTACCATTGTCTGGGAAATCTCTTTAAGTGTCCTATTTCTTATTTCTATAACTCCATTTTGTTGAGGAGTTCTAAGAGAAGAGAAATTTTCATTATATCCATTTTGTAAGAAAAAATATTTAGATGCATAAAATTCAAACCCACGCCCATGATCACTTCTCAAGTTCTTATTTCTAAGTCAACTAAAATTTTCTATAGACATTGAATATTTAATGATGTGAGAACATGATTAAATTTTTTGAGCTAGAATGTATAACCAATTAAATCTTGAAAAATAATATATATTAACATAAATATAGTGCATCACTTTTAAACTTGAAACTCTTGATGGTCCAAAAAAATCCATGTGAACCAACTCAAGCAGTTGAGAAGTAGAAACTTATTTCTTTGGATTGAATGAAACATTGTCTTGTTTTCCTTTTTCACAGAAATTGAAAAATTTGTTATGTGGGAAATAAAATTTATGTAAGTCTCTAAAAAAGCCTTTCTTAGTCAGTTTTTTATGTATGGGCTCATTTTAGAGTCATAATATTTTGTTCTAGGACTAGGATACCATATGAACACATTTAAACAAGAAACATTTTGCTTGGATAATGAATTTAAATCAACAACATATAAATTATTATTTCTAAGACCACCATAAACATTAATCAGGAAATCCATTTTCCATGTACCATAGGATCTTGAAGCATGAATAGTATCCTATCATATGTCCTAAACATCTATTTTCCATGTACCATAGGGTTTTACTGGAGCTCTTTAGATAATTTTCCTACAAAACAAATTAATTGTAGGGTATGTTTGGTAGCCATATTTTTATGGGTCTAGAGAGGATAGAAATTAAAGATTTAGTATCCTGTATATGTTTTACATGTTCTCTATAATCAACAGATATGTTTTGAGACATAAAGACTTTTTTTTGTTCTTTAGAGGATTGTTTTTCAAAAGATGGTCCAGAACATGAAGTAGATATAAATTCGATTTTTTAAATTATATTCAATACATTTAAATGAATTTAAATTTATTTTCAAAAACCATATTACATTGAATTTGGGGCCTTGTGCTAGAAATTAGCGTTAGAATGAATTTGAGGAAAACCCAAAATTCCATTGAATTTGGTATTATTGAGGATTCAGATAGAAATTGATTAAGTTATATTATGGAATTTAATTATGGAATTTTAATTTAGAAAATGATTTTATGAAATTGATTTCAAATATCTATTTTATACAAATTGGTTGAAATTATTTTGGATATAACCCCATTTGTTTTATCAAGAAAATGAATGATTTAATTAAAATCACATTTTAGACTATGTTATGAAATTGGATAGAAATTGTTTTAATTATATTGTTGAATTTAATTTAAAATATTAATTTAGAATTTGATTTGATGAAATTGATTTAAAATTTATATTTGATAAATATTTCTCGAATTTGTTTTCATAGAAACACATTTATTTTATCGTAAAGAATTTGGATTTTATTAAAACCCTGTTTTGGTATTTCAATTGAAATTGGTATATTAATAATGGATAATTGGATGAATTGTATTTTATTATGTCTGAAAATAATCTTCCTGTCATTTATTTTATTAGAGAACATACATGCCTTGGAAGTTGGTGATTTATCGGGGGAAAACATGCTATATGAAATGTTCCCTAGTAGGATATTGAAACTTCAAAACATTAACAAAATTATTATTGTCATTTTTTATTAATCATTAGGATACTTATTATCCCTATGTGTAATGGTTGGAGGGTAATGTGTTCACATTTTTGTTCTTATCACATCATTGTGAGGGGATACCATAACCTGGAACTATCATACCACATCAAATATGAACATGTTTTTCATTTATTTATATTATATATATATACTATTATATATAAATTATTTTACCATGAAATTTGAATTTATATGAATGGTTTAATTTAAAAATATTGTTATGAAATTTGTTTAAGGTATTTCCATCATTTTAAATGTCATGCATTTATTTTAAAATATGATTTGAAATGAAATTTATGTCTATTTAAATATGAAATAATTATCTGACTACATAATGGTGAAATATTATTTTGGATTACTTAATGATACCTTATAAGGGGTTTATCTCATACCCAATCTGTACCTTTGGGTGTTTATAGATTATATTCTTCTTTGTTTGAGAAAGGGTAAGGTTCCACTTATAAGTGGAAGTAGCTGTTGATCCTTGGAACTGGAGTGATTTTTCCATAGGGAATTGGGTTGTTATCAAATTTTTAAGGTATCATGTGGTTGGAATTTTGATGTTTATCACAGTGTGACTGCGAATACAATTCTCATTATGCTATTTTACTTGTATTAATGTTAATTTATTTATCACGATTCTGTGTTATTTTTAGAGAATTTTTTCCCACTATCATATTATATGAGTCCAATAGATAGTCTAAAACCCTTGGGGATTTGTAAATTCAATTGGGTTATGTCAGGACCGTCTATGTGATCAGATAACAAAGGTATTTGAGCTATATTTTGACAATGCTATACTAGAGGGTACACGTTTTTCAACTTTCAATGTTTATAGTATTCATTTATGAAATATTATCCGCACATAGGTCATTGTTTCAGTTGAGTGCTGAAACATCACTCAGCAGAACAGTCCATAATTTACCAAGAGTGGTTTTAGGAAAGTCATTTTGCGGATTAGTTCTAGTCTTATCCATTTTTTATTTGGATAAAAGTAAATCCAAATAACTTTTTTCTATATAATCGGATGAATTTACCATGTTGATATATTTGAGTGTTAAACCGATGTCTAAAATGATATATGATGATGTTTTGTATCATCATGACTTTAAGAAGACCTTCCAATCAAATAATGGTAAAAAAATTTAACCACAATGAGAAAATCATCATGTCGACCTGAGTCCAGTTGAGGTGATCGTGTGTACTGTCTAAGCATTAGGACATGGACCACCAGCAATTCTCATTCGGGATCCATCTACAAAACCTCAATGTGATCTTTATATAATCATTCTAGGATTCGTGACTCCAAAATCCAACAATGTTCAATGGATCTAATGATCATCATGAGGCCTACTAATGTTTAAGAAGGATTGATATTTTGTTCGAATACATGGATAAACCTTATGAGATCGATGTGAAGTGTTCCACCTTCATTCTGGAGGGACCCTTAAGAAAATGGTGGGATATGATGGTGGTGGAGATTAAGTATATCGAATTTGAGTGGAAGGACGTAAAAAAATTTCATCAACCATTCCTTCCAAAGTTGATGATGCTGGAAAATTTTATTGAGACATTCAAACATAATCAATAGGACAATATCGTGACTGAGTTTAAATACTATTTATATGATGTTGTACATTATTTATTAGAGATAATGTCAAATTAGAAAATAAAATATAAACATTTCATGATGATTTTATTTATATTCATTCACATATATTCTTAAAATTATTCATCTTATATTGATGAGATGGATATATCGTAGATTGTCGAAATAGACTTCGCATGTATGTCAGGGTTGGAAGGATTTTTATTCTCTTAGAGTTGTTTGGTGAATTCCTTTAAACACAATTTCAAGTGTGATGATTCTATTTTTTAATATACATAGGAGTGTTTTTCTAAACATATAAAATTTCCTAGAAGTGAACATTTGATTTAATAATAGTGATGAAATCATGGGAATTCTATGCATGTTTTCACTGATGAACCAAGGATATGTAGTTCATACATATGATTAGGTGACGTAGAGATTTTATTCCATATATATATTTCACTACATGTAGTGTGAAATTATCATAAAAACATTATAAAACTATCAGTAAATCATATTACTCACGAAAAAAGGGGTTCCATCTACAATAATCTAGAACGAAGCTTCTACATGAAGAGAAAGTATCTCCAGATGATGAATATATAGCTCTATCGACCGTGAGAGGTACCATCACTATAATTTCATCTTTAGTGATTGTGTTTTTTGATACTAGGGAATCTCATTTGTTTATTTCATCATGTATTATTAATATAATAAATCCACATATAGAGATATTTTATTAGGTGATGGATATTTATACACCCCATGGGGCCAAGAGATAACATGGTTTCTGTAGTATCTCAGGTGCTTTCTCTTTATCAGATGCTGAGGTTGCTTTGAATATTATTGTTTTCAACATGAAACCAATTAATGTCATATTCAGGATGGATTGGACCATTAAGAATAAATCCATGAATTGTTTTTATATTCGATGGGTCTTATTTACTACACCCGATGTATATTTTGAAATCATTGTAGATGAAATGGTCCTGATGTCAATTAGATATAGGTCATTGTATCCATTATTTGGTATTGTGATACCTATGTTTTATTTATATATGGAATGTAAATCATTAACTAGTGATCTCCCTCCTATTTTTGATGAGTTTCTTGAAATTTTTTACTTCTGACATATAAGGATTTCAATGAGTATGAGAGGTAGAATTCTCTATCATTTTGGTTATAGTTGCTCCACCAGGTTATATTCTACCATACTTCATGGATGAAGTAGAAATTAATGTGTTGAAATATCAATTTTATAATTTTATAGGGGAAATAATCACACACCTGTGTATGTCACATTTAGAGTTTTAGATTCTATTTTTAGGAAAGATGATAGTTAACTAGGACTTTGTAGGGTTTATCGAATACTCAATTGAATCACATTAAATAAAAGATATCCATCCCACTAGATTAAATATTTTTTGATTAGTTAAAAGAGGAAAATAATTTCTCAAATATTGATCGTTGGTCCTCTTAACATCATTTGAATATAAATGAATCTATCATTCCAAAAACATAATTTTAGAAAATGTGAAAAAATTATGAGTTTCATTTCATGTCATTTGGTCTAACCAACTCTCATATAGTCTCCAGATTTTATGAACATGAATTTAAAAGAGTACAATGAATCTATCATGAGTCTATATGTGGAGGAAACCTTTGTCTACTCAATGTTTTGGGGGGATCATGTGCATCATCTAAGACCAATTCTAGAATTGTTGAGATATCACTAAATTTATACCAATATATCAAAACGTCTTTTATAGATTAGGGGAGTGAAATATTTGGTACATGTGGTGTCAAATGGAAGTATTTGTACTGATCCTAAAAACATTAAATATATTATAAAATTTCAGCAGCCACAAAATGTATTAGATTTTTAGTGTCACTATAGTCTACATGTGTATTATAACCAGTTAGTAAAGTAGTTATAAAAGTTGAATCATCATAATAATTCTATAACATGAAATGGATTAATGATTTATTTGGAAAAAAAATTCTTGTGTTCTTTTTTAGAAGAAATTCCACTTGATAATGACATCAATGTTGACTCTCCTAGAGGTATGGCTGGGTTGTGTGGTCTTATGCGATGCATCGAGTCGAGGTTTGGGACATATTATAATGTATGGTGATCATGTCATTTTTTATAGACCTCATAATCATAGGTTACAGTAGAAAAGTTATCTGACATATGAACATGAGCTCATAGCCCTGATTCATGCACATAAGAGTTGGAAGTATTAAATTATCAGAGAATGGTTTATAAGGTTTTTAGACCACAAGATATTGAGTTATAAATTTTTTACAGAATATTTTAATATCTTCAATAGGGTTTTTATGGAATAACATTAATGTTTCAACATTTAAATCCCATATAACCCATAAAATTTTAATTTTATCATAGATTATTATATAAAAAACATTTAACCCAATTATGGAAAGAATCGTCAGATGAGTGAAAAATAATATATCATTTTGAAATTATTCATATTAGTGAGTTGGAATCAATGGAAGTAGTTTCTCTAGAATTTTTTCAATTTATGTAATCTCATATCAAGGTGATTCTTCTTTAGAAGTAGCTAAATGATGAGTTCTATGGCCTTAGATACTATCTTTTGATAGAGGGAACTTACCTGACTGGTACATGTACACTTAGGGAATTTTATTTTATCAAAATAATTTTGTTGTTATGTTAGATATACAGAAACATATGATAGTTATTTCCATAACTCCAAGTGGGATGTATAGATAGTAACCTTAATGATTTTCAATGACATGTTTCATATATTCTGGTGGCTAGGTATAACATAGGGCATTAATGATTTTGGATCTCATTGTTATTCATTCCAAAACATCATAGTCGAGCACTAGAATCCTTTGGGTTTTCATTAGCCACATCTAGTTCTGACATTTAGTGGAATGAGAACATAATGTAATTTTTCATAGGGATACTACAAACCCATATAATGATTAATTATATATGGGTTTCTATCAAACAACTGACTAAAAAGGATCAATTATTACAAATTCAACATAAAAATAATGTTGATCAGTTGGGAAATATATATGTGAAAAAAATTGTTCATTTTCACATAATGTCATCTTCTATAGTCTCTGATAGGGTTCTATGATTCATATTTATTTTTTGGAGAGGCCATCAATTTTTTCTAGGATCTGATGTCCATTTGAGCATGGTATTCCATTCGTATGCGGATTTCCAAAAAAAAATTACAGATTCTTGAGAACATGAATTGTGAATACTTCCATGTCATCTTTGGGTCTTAGTATTACCATATGTGATATGATTAGTATTATTAAAACCATAGTTACTAGGTTTTGATCATAATGTTACAATTAAATTCCTTGTATTTACAGCCCAATAGATTTTTTTGTTTTTTTGGGAGATTAGTGAGAGTTCCCTGGTTGAAGAAAATCTTAATTGAAGAGACAACAAAAAATATTTAGTTGATTTTTTTGTAACCTTGGATTTTCTATACATGAATTACAGTATGGTTTGTGTTTGTTTTCAATCCACAGTGGATGTTCAGAATTTGTGCTTGTAAAGTGATCAAACAGTTGATGCAGACAACAATATTGAAGGTGGCGATGTTCTACAGTGTTTTCCAAATTTTTGGACATAAAAATCGGAAAATGAAGGCCAGGGATGTTGGAAAATGGAGGTTCACACAAAAGGGAATTGGTGCACAAAATAGGTGAGGTGTGTGTGAAACATAACGGGGTGTGTGGAAATTTAGCCTGGTGCGCAGAAAATAGTGTGGTGCGCGAAAAAAAGCGTAGTGCACGAAAAAAATCTAGGTGCGGGAAAAACAACGTGGTGCACAAAAAAAGGGAGTGAGGATTTTTGTGTAATAGATGTTTCGAAATCAGAATGTCAAAAAATAGAAAAGGCATGGGTTGTGTGAAAAACATTAGTGGCGACCGAAAAATTATTCCTGCATGAAAAGTATTGTGCTCCGAATGAGAGGTTTTTCGTACCAATATAGGTTCTGCACGCGGGGTGTGGTGACGCCTATAAATAAGAGGTGAACCCTTTCATTCCGTATGGATAAAGAATAAGAGAATATCAATGTGTTTATGCACGTAAAAGGCTCGCACAAAGGGAGTTGCATGAAAAATTTTGAGCAGCACGAAATATTCTATCTTGCACGAAGAATTCCGGTTTGCGTGAAAATCCCTGGCTGCGCAAAAACTGTAGAGCTATGCACAAAAATTGGGGCGACATGTAAATTATATAGTTTCTCGAAAAGGGTGTTGTTGCGCGAAATTTTTTTTGCGCAAAAAGGAAATATTACAAGAAATTGAATGGTCTTGTGCGCAAAGGGTTGGTGTTCCGTGCAATTGTCAGTGAAACATGTTTTCAAGTTCTGGTTATCTATATCAGTGGTTCAGTGCGTTTTAGTGCATCATTTCCAGACTTCGATGCAAGTAGATTCTCATGCGATGTAGAGGAAAAGGCTTCAATATAAATCTATTGAAGATACCTTCACATCTATAAACTGACTAGGACTTCACCAAAGGCAGTGAGCTAGGGGGAGTCAACGAGAGTGACTAGAGGGACGTGATGAGTTATCCATGAACATTTGTAAAAGCAGTGAGCTTAGGAAAGAGTGAATATTCCTTATCCTTTATTATCAACAACTTGTGAAGAATAGTGGAATTACGTACGGCTGACACACTGTTGGCATATGTGCCTTAGATGTATCCCTTTGTAGTGAACCAAGTAAAAGTGTTGTGTCATCTCATTTCTTTTAGTTGGCTGACAGAATTAAAAAGTTCCTACTAACATGGGAACAAGATCCACAACATTAAAAACATAAAGTTGACACCCTGATTCAACCCTCCCGTCTCAGGGTGTTACGGGGTCCATCATATTTGTTAGTGAATGATGACGACACAATGATTGAATAATTCATTGTTTGATCATAGCCACCGTCTTTTAGAATTTTTAGTTGGTTCCCACTTTCTATAGACTTTTTCACCTCATATGGTTGATTTAACTATTCAGAGGCATGGTAAGATTGCTTCTAATTTTGTAGGTCCTTTTGTGGTTGTTTATCATGACAACAATGTTACATTCCATTTGGAACTCATTCTATAGATGATGCCAACACATAACATGTTCCATTTTTCATACCTATGAATATTTCTATTTGATCCATCTCATCATCCAATATGGAGTCATTTTGAGTTAGATACCAGTTTATCTGTTATTGAGCATCTAGTAAGGATATTTGATTTTGATGCTAAGGTACAACATTGGGGTATGATTCATTTGGTTAAGGTTCAATGGAAAGAATGTTTTGATTCTAATGATTCATGGTATAGTGGTTCACTGATTAGAGAGTATTGGAATCAACATTTTGGCATGGAAGCTATTTTAGTACGCTTTCAAGGGACAGAAATTTATTATCGGTCGGAGTAAATAAAATCCCACAACTATTTTGAAGGATTTCTGAACAACTATTTTTATATTTCATTGGTTTTATTTCATATGGGGATACATGAGGTTAATATTTATAAAATATCAAATGTTTTGGGGACTATGAACGGTTGGAACATATTTTCCCATACTATATCCCTCTCATGGATAACCATTCAAACCAAGGTAATGAGAGTTTGAAAAACTGGCTTCTGGTTTGGAAAAATATGCACACAACATGGAGAAACTGTGAACCCCTTCAGAATGGGGTTCATGGTTAGGGTGCATAGCTTATCTACCCATGTGGCCTTACCCATCCAACAATGCATATGATAAATAAATATTATGAAAAATATCATAAAAATATAGAAACCAATATTTAAGCATATTGATGAAAATATTTTGGCCTATTATGATTTGTTCTTCCATATAGGCTCCCAAAAGGCGATTTTGGCCACTATACACCAATATAAATGCATATCAAATCTTGGAGAATGCTTTTAGATCATTACCTAGTAGGTTTCCTCTTCCAAATCTCATTCAACCACTATCTCTGCATTCCTCTAAAGGGTTTTTTAGATCTATGTGTTCTTGGATAATCTATTATCCACCATTTGATATCATGAATCTAGGGACGATTCTTCAATATTAATTCCCAATACTCTTCATTAGATTTTCCCGATTAGAATTTTTTTCTAGACATTGTGAATCTGAGATCGGTGGTTCCATTATGATGGAAATTTCTTATTAAAACAAAAAGTATATATTTAAAATAAACTATTTGATTGAAATTCAATTGCATGAAAATGATTTAAATTTTGTTATTAAATACCACATTCCATAAAATATGGGTCTTTGTATTTGAAATGGGATTGGAAATCCATTTAAGAGAACCCCAAATTTTATTGAATTTCGGAGTGTTTTGAAATTTAATTAAATTTTTTAAAATTAGATTGAGGAATTTAATTTTTTAATTTTAAATTTTAAATTAATATGATGATATTGATTTCACTTTTTTATTTGAAAAAAATGGTTTCAAATGAGTTTGATAGAAACTCAATGAATTTATCTAGAATTTATAAGATATGATTAAACAACGATTTTTCTTTCTAAATAGAAATTGGATATTTAAAATAAATAATGGGAGGAATGATATTTTATGCATTCCAAAAATAAATTTCTAATCAATGATTGTATTAGGGAACATTCAATCCTAGGTAGTTAATGAGTTATTTGGGACATACATAGTAGGTTTCAATTTTCCAAGAAATGGATGGAAGCTTTAAAAAAATTAAAAAATTATTAATGGAACCTTTAATTACTTAGTTGGATTTCAATGAACCCGCTCTAGAATCTTTTTAGGGAAATGTGTCAATATTGATCTTTTTATCACATGAGTGTGTGGGGATCCCATAATGTTTAACTATAGTACATATGGAAGATGAATATGTTTCTCATTTTTATATTTTAAATATAATTCGTAGTTTGTTAAATAATTTACCTCGCCTTTTGAATTCATATAATCATTTCTATATTTATGTTGTTTAATAATTTTTTTTTATTTTATAATGCCATTTGAAATTTAATTTATGATACATATAGATATTCATTGAAATTCCATGTCTTTTTATTTCAAAATGAAATTCTTATTTTGTTTTGATATTATCTCACACCCTACCTATGCATTCAGGTGTCTGTAGATTAAATTATTCTAGGTTAGAATAAGTGTATGGTTCTACTAGGGGGTGTTAGTAATTGTTGATCCATGGAGAGGAGATTCTTCGCGGTTAGAACATGGGTTGTTATCATTTTTTTCATATATTGTGATTTTTTACCTTGTGATGATTATGAATATTTAAAATCTTATACAATTCCACCTATAAAGTTCTTCTTTAATTCTGTAACACACCGAGCTTCCACGATACACTTCTCATTCAATAATGCAACAACTTGCATTGTACGCAACTTCGAGTTCTTACACATCACGACTAATCAAAGTAGCCGTTATGAATAGTAATACCCAATTTTTAAAATTATAGAAATTTTATATTTCAAACGGACATCATTTTTGTATTCGTAATATCGAAATTATCCAAAGTTGAATTTTTTGTAATTTTCGGAGAACATCCAATTTTTATGAATAGTGAAAAATACTTAAAACAACTTTTTAAATAAAAATAATATATAGTGATAAGTTATACTATTTAGTGGTTTTAAAGTATGATTAGAATATATTTTTACCATTTTATCCAATGGTGTTCATTAGAATTAATTTCACTTTGAAATTGGGCATGAACAATTGTCAATCTTTTGATATAAATTGTTTCTTAAAAACACGCTATTTGTTGTAACAGCGGGAATTAATTATAAAATTAATTAATGAAACTTATATTTTTGGACTTTTTTAAAATAGACATCATTTTTGAATTCAGAATATCAATTATAGATTAGGGTGAAATTTTGGCATTATTCTGAAAAACTTCAATTTTTGATGAATAGTGAAACCACTAAGTGGTTGTTAAAAAACTGATTTTTCGTTAAAATGAAACATTACCACTTCTGTGTTTTGAATTTCAAAAATCCGACATACATGGTTTTCATTAAGAAGTAAAATGTGGTTCAAAGAGATTAAAATAATTTTTTTGTTGAATAGTAACTTTTAAGTTCTTAATCGCGATTAGAGGTAATTCGTGTAGTTTAAGGTAAAAATAATGTTTTAATAATATGAGATGAGCTTGAAACATGTCCTACCCTCATTGGATGTGCCATGTCCGACCAATACCATCCATGGGTCAACTTGGGTACCCCATGGATCCACTTTAGTTGGAAAATGACATAAATAACTTTTATTTAATGTTAAAGTAAAAAAATGACACAAACATGAAATGTTTTACTAATACAATTTTTACATGGGGTTATACAAGTCATAATTTTGACTATAAATAGTCATTGGAAATCTAAAAATATTTCCTACATCATAGAATTTTTTTTATAATTTTTAGACATTAAATAAATTAAATTATTTATGACATAATGATGATGCAGCGATGACCTCATTATTTAACGATTTAAATAAAATAAAAAGATAATGTAAAATACAAGGCGTAAACATGTCAAAAACCTATTGTATGAGTAGATTTCGAACCCTTATCACTTTATCCTCGAATTATATAAGTGTGGGACCTATAAAATCTGAAACTCATTTTATAATAAAGTGACTTTTCTTTACTTTCCAAGAGTGCCCCTCCTCTCCACTTATAAAAGGCCCCCACCACTCCCACCTTATTCACACATTCAAGCCATTTGGCTCGGCCAAACTCTTCCCAAATACTCTCCCAACTTCCCTCCCTTACTCCTAGAAGCCTCACTTTGGGAATAATTCTTCCCAAGGAAGCCTTTGGCTCAAATCAAAAGAGTTACCCGATTTTAAGGTAATGTCTTCTCTAATGTTGTTTTGTTTTATTTTGCTTCTCCAACCCCTTAAACTCTTTTTATTACTTTCTTTTGTAACAACACCAGTATCCTCAATATACTAGAATGTTTTTATAATGAGTATTCGAGCTACACTTACACACACCTACATATAATGCTTAAAGAACATACGGTTTCTATGGATGGCGAATTTCTGCCTCACGAAACGATGATTATTCAACACTCATAAAACACCTTCAAAGGTGTCCATTAAGATGTCACTCTATTTATAAATGATATATAATATGTTTATGTTTTACTTAAGGTTATTTATTTTTCATTTATGGCATACCTTTATTGTTTCCGTTATGGGTAAACGCGATATTTTCATTTTAGGAAGTGCGGACTACCGCCTCCTCAAAGTGATTTGAATCGTTAATGCCATATGGAGGATGTATAAAGGATAGAGTAAATGATATTATATATGATTATATAATGGAATTATAATATACCTTTATATCATTATTATTTCATTAAATATGAAATAGAAATTAAAGTAGCGTTCATGCGTATGTACGGCTTACCATCTCCATGAACGGTGCATTTCATTTCTTACCTCCAAACGTTATGGAATATTATAAATGCATGTATATACAAGATATATATGAGATATATGATATCTATATCATGAATATAATTCTGGATATAATGGATATATCACCACATGAACAACTTGTAATTATAAGAATGTTATTTTTGACTCAAGTACCTATGATCGAAAAAATGACCGTTATAAACTTAAATAATTACATAATGTTCATAACATGGTAATAAGGGATATAAAAGGAATAATGAACATGAAAAAGGTTCTTAAGTAAATAGGAATTAACTCTATTTTATTATTCAGGAGGTTAAAGAACGGTCGTGTCAGGATAGGACGCAAGGTAAGGGAATTTCTTTACCCAACTTCCATTCTTTGGGTTAATCTCCTACTTTCAAATTATGTCATGATATTATTATGTCTTATTTATTATTTTTACTTTCTTTATGTGTACCTATATTGAAGACACATAATAGATCTATCTTATTTTAAAAATGATCTTTTAAGGACTTCGTCTCAATCTCCTTTAATTGAGGCATATTTGGCTTTATACACAACTTTCATTTATACGGTGTATAAACCCCTTTGAATTTTACGTTTATTCAAAAGGAATCTCTTTTATATGAAGCATTTACTAAATGACAAAAGGTAATGTTTTTGTTGTACGTATGCGGCGACAACGACTTCTCTGCCGCCGTGACCATTATTTGAGTTTCAGCTTCCTCTACAAGCCATACCTTTTTTTAAAATAAAAATAAATATCATGTTTTACTTTACTTTTATTTTGGTATTGAAAATGGTTTTGAAAGTCTTTTTATTATATCAATGTGTTGTATTTCTATCTTGTGATTGAAATGTGGAAATGTTATGTTTCCTTTATGCATACTTTATGTGATATGATTATGTTATGGTTTATGATATGTTTAAACCTATTCATATGAGGAATGCATTGGACTTAATAAGTGACGGGTGGAGCCCGCTATAGCTCCTCGATGCATCGGCAGGTCTCATTAGACAAACTAGTGTCTTGGCACGAGGCCTTGACAAAATCTTATTTGTGGTCTTGGCACGAGGCCTTGGCTACGTGGTTATGATAGTCTGGCATTATGCATTCATTCATTATGAAACTGGTTATTGATATTGCATGTGATTATTCGACCAGTAGAATATCCATGTGAATAAGTAAATGGCATTATCTCATTTTACGTTTTCTATATTATGTTGAATATCAAGTTTAAAAGGCTTTTGTTTTAGTTATACATTGCCTTAAATGTTTATGTTTATTTATGAAAGCTTCCTCTATATTGTTATCCTTACTGAGCATCTGAGCTCACCCCTTTCAATGTTTTAATATTTTCCAGGATGTGAAGAATTATTTTATGAATGACCTACAGGGATAGTCAGAAGAGGATATGAGTGTGGACTATGGAGACATTTTTTTATTGTAGTTTTTCACTTTATGATATAATGTAACGTTTATGAACGTATCTAGTGTTTCCAAGGCTACTAAACTAATCAGACTTTCGAGACTTGATCTTTTGTGATCATGCCAAAGTTACGAATTAGTGCACAGACTCTGGGTAGCTAGGGTCGGGGCGTTACAGTTGGTATCAGAGGCAGTTCAGTACTAACCTTGGAAACTAGATTTAGATAAACTCTAATTAGAGCACATAGCCCAAAGATAGACTTTGAGGATTAGTATAGAAGAACTTCGTAGAATTTTGGTATTATAGAGATTTTGTGAGTTTTCCGAGCAATACATCCCTGTCTGGATACGAGAAGGTAGAGGTGGCTCTGGCACAGATGTACCTAGGGGTAAAATCCGAAAACACTGCATTGTGGTAGACTCGAACGAGAACTGGTGCACGACAACGGGCCTTGCTGCACTATTGGTTACGACACTCCCGGGGGATATGCTTAGGATAATTCTCATTTCTTTACAAACCACTATGAAGGGTTATGAGTATATACTTCCTCAAAGATAACTTTTTTTTTTGTGATTATGGATTATATCCATAATTAGTTCAATTAGTGTTAAGGGTTTTACATGTATGGAATTATGTATTTTGATTCATAAACTAACCTATTTTATTCCATTGTATAGAAATGGTGCCCAGTGGAAGGAATGTGAACTCCAGCAATACGTATGATCCAAAGCGTAAGAAGGATCATCTCTTTCACGGTATTAATCCATAATTTAGAAGGGAAATAATATCCCATGTGTTCTCAACATATGAAGAAATAGTATCATGTTTTAATAAGATAAGTAAATAATTCTCTGAGTCTTATGGCTTTGAAGGGAAGAAAGAGAAGAAAAGGATGGAATAGAGAATGATGGAAAAAGGGACGTGGGAAAAGAAGAATTTTCCAATGTGTGATAACTGTGGGAGGAAACACCTTGGAACTTTCCTGAAGGGAATGGGAGTTTTTTATAAGTGTGGAGAAAAAGGACACAAAGTGCGTGACTGCAATGGTAAGAAAAAGGTTTCAAATGTACAATGCTTCATCTGCAAGGAGTGGGGACACTACGCAAAACAGTGTCCAAATCATCAGAGTATGCCCCAAATGATATTATTGGATAATAATCAAATTATCATACTACCACAGATGAGGAGGAATGATTAGAGTTCTAATGTTGTTATTAAAAAGTATTTTCATTTGAGTGTTGTATCAATGATGTACTGTTTATAATAATTATTGAGTATATAAGGATTGTACTGCAGTACTATTTCATCAAGGACTTGAGATTGTGTGGAACCAAGAAAAGTTACTCCACAACAGGTTAATGTTTTGGAAAATATATGGTTGAGAGAAAGATAAACCATAATATGGTTCAGATACCGAGATAGTGATTTTGGAATAATACATGATTGATTTGGATAAATTATATTGGATATTCTCAACTTCCTTGAAACTGATTAATGATTGTTGGATAGAAGGAGTATATCTAGTATTCTATAAGGAATAAGGGATCATTGGTAATTGCAGTGTTTTAAAAGAATACATGATGAAGGTGTTCACACGTTTTTACGTAGAAAAAAGGATTTTCATTATGTTTACCTTCCTTATAAAATTTGGACTGTGAGTTGGACAGAAGTATTTTGGATAACTATAATGGTTGTAATGGATTAAGTTGATCTTTGGATAGTATTGTTAAAGGTTAAAACATTTCTGAAGATTATTTTTGGAATATTATAATACTATAGTTTTAGGAAAAGGCCAACCTGCAGGGTGGGGCATAACCTGTCGCGTCGGACAAAGCTGCAGGAATCGAACCCACAACCATAGTGCGACTGGCCTTTATTACCTACCACTAGCCTACAGGAAGTCCCTGGTTATTACAAAATAGTTTTACTATTTTAAATGGTATGTGTTAATATTTTGAACCTCATACAACTAGGATAAATAGAATATTTTTGAGTTCTATTATCTTTTTGAGTGAAAGATGAGTTTGTGGTAGAAATTAGTTGAAGGTTGAAACTCTACATGTCAAGAGTAAATATATATATATATCTCTTATTCTATGAATAAATTAATTCTTAAACATTAGTAAAGGGATATTAAAAAAAAATGTGTTATCCTAATACCTTATGTCTTGTTGAACTGATAATATTTTAAATCATCAATGATTGAAGGCTTTGAGGCCCTCAATTTTACAATTGTTTGTGATGGATGACCTCAATCACTGCCTACAGATATTTACGTTTTTCCTCCAATTATATGTCTCTAATTGCCACCAATTTTCTCCTTATTGAAATCATAATTTGGTGGTGACTTTCTTATTTCCATTTCCCTCTTATTAAGGCTAAATTTTATTAACCTCATTTCTGATGTGGGTTTTCCACAAAGGTATTTTCTATTTTCAACCTTTTTTTTGAAGAACATTTTCAAATTGCGAGGACACAATTTATTGAAGGAGGGGAGAATGTAACACCCCAAGCTTCCACGATACACTTCTCATTCAATAATGCAACAGCTTGCATTGTACTCAACTTCGAGTTCTAACACACCACGACTAATCAATATAGCTGTTATGAATAGTAATACCAACTTTTTAAAATTATAGGAATTTTATATTTCAAATGGACTAAGTTTTTGTATTCGTAATATCAAAATTATCCAAAGTTGAATTTTTTGTAATTTTCTGAGAACATCCAATTTTTATGAATAGTGAAAAATACTTAAAACAAATTTTTTAATAAAAATAATTTATAGTGATAAGTTATACTATATAGTGGTTTTAAAGTATAAATATATTATATTTTTACCATTTTATCCATTGGTGTTCATTAGAATTAATTTCACTTTGAAATTGGGCATGAACAATTGTCAATCTTTTGATATAAATTATTTCTTAAAAACACGCTATTTGTTGTAATAGTGGGAATTAATTATAAAATTAATTAATGAAACTTATATGTTTGGAATTTTGTAAAATAGACATCATTTTTGAATTCGGAATATCAATTATAGCTTAGGGTGAAATTTTGGCATTATTCTGAAAAACTTCAATTTTTGATGAATAGTGAAACAACTAAGTGGTTGTTAAAAAACTTATTTTTCGTTAAAATGAAACATTACCACTTCTGTGTTTTGAATTTCAAAAATCCGATATAAATGGTTATCATTAATAAGTAAAATGTGGTTCAATGAGATTAAAATAATTTTTTTGGTGAATAGTAACTTTTAAGTTCTTAATCGCGATTAGAGGTAATTAGTGTAGTTTAAGGTAAAAATAATCTTTTAATAATATGAGATGAGCTTGACACATGTCCTACCATAATTGGATGTTCCATGTCCGACCAAGACAATCCATGGGTCAACTTGGGGACCCCATGGAGCCACTTTAGTTGTAAAATGACATAAATACCTTTTATTTAATGTTAAAGTAAAAAAATGACACAAACATGAAATTTTTTAATAAAACAATTTTTACATGGGGTTATACAAGTCATAATTTTGACTATAAATAGTAAATAGAAAGCTAAAAGGATTTCCTACATCGTAGTATTTTTTTTATAATTTTTAGACATTAAATAAATTAAATTATTTATGACATCATGATGATACAGCGATGACCTCATTATTTATCGATTTAAATAAAATAAAACGATAATGAAAAATACAAGGCTTAAACTTGTAAAAAACCTATTTTATGAGTATATTTCGAACCCTTATCACCTTATCCTCGAATTATATAAGTGTGGGACCACTAAAATCCGAAACTCATTTTATAATAAAGTGACTTTTCTTTACTTTCCAAGAATGCCCCTCCTCTCCACTTATAAAAGGCCCCCACCACTCCCACCTTATTCACATATTCAAGCCATTTGGCTCGGCCAAACTCTGCCCAAATACTCTCCAAACATCCCTCCCTTACTCCTAGAAGCCTCACTTTGGGAATAATTCTTCCCAAAGAAGCCTTTGGCTCAAATCAAAAGAGTTACCCGGTTTTAAGGTAATGTCTTCTCTAAGGTTGTTTTGTTTTATTTTGCTTCTCCAACCCCTTAAACTCTTTTTATTCCATTATTTTGTAACAAAAACAGTATCCTCAATATTCTAGGATGTTGTTATAATGAGTATTCGAGATACACTTACTCACACCTACATCTAATGGTTAAAGAACATACGGTTTCTGTGGATGGCGAATTGCTGCCTCACGAAACGATGATTGTTCAACACTCATAAAACACCTTCAAAGGTGGCCATTAAGATGTTACTCTATTTATAAATGATATATAATATTTTTATGTTTTAATTAAGGTTCTTTATGTTTCATTTATGGCATACCTTTATTGTTTCCATTGTGGGTAAACACGATATTTTCATTTTAGGAAGTGTGGACTACCGCCCCCTCAAAGTGATTTGAATCGTTAATGCCATATGTGGGATGTATAAGTGATGGAGTAAATGATATTATATATGATGATATAATAGAATTATAATATACCTTTATATCATTATTATTTCATTAAATATGAAATATAAATGAAAGTAGTGTTCATGTGTACGTACGGCTTACCGTCTCCATGAACGGTGCATTTCATTTCTTACCTCTAAACGTTATGGAATATTATAAATGCATGTATATACTGGATATATATGAGATATATGATATCTATATCGTGAATATAATTCTGGATATAATGGATATATCACCACATGAACAACCTGTAATTATAAGAATGTTATTTTTGACTCAAGTACCTAAGATCGACAAAATGACCGTTATAAACTTAAATAATTACATAATGTTCATAACATGGTAATAAGGGATATAAAAGGAATAATGAACATGAAAAAGGTTCTTAAGTAAATAGGAATTAACTCTAGTTTATTATTTAGGAGGGTAAATAACGGTCGTGTCAGGACAGGACGCAAGGTAAGGGAATTTCTTAACCCAACTTCCATTCATTGGGTTAATCTCCTACTTTCAAATTATCTCATGATATTATTATGTCTTATTTTGTATTTTTTTACCTTCTTTATGTGTACCTATAATGAATACACATAATAGATCTATCTTATTTTAAAAATGATCTTTTAAGGACTTCGTCTCAATCTCCTTTCATTGAGGCATATTTGGCTTTATACACAACTTTCTTTTATACGGTGTATAAACCCCTTTGACTTTTACGTTTATTCAAAAAGGAATATTTTTTATACGAAGCGTTTACTAAATGAAAAAAGGGAATGTATTTGTCGTACGTATGCGGTGACAATGACTTCTCCGCCACCGTGACCATTATTTGAGTTTTGGCTTCCTCTACAAGCCATACCTTGTTTTAAAAGAAAAAAAAATATCATGTTTTACTTTTCTTTTATTTTGGTATTGAAAATGGTTTTGAAAGTATTTTTATTATATCAATGTGTTGTATTTATATCTTGTGATTGAAATGTGGAAATGTTATGTTTCCTTTATGCATACTTTAGGTGATATGATTAAGTTATGGTTTATGATATGTTTAAACCTATTCATATGAGGAATGAATTGGACTTAATAAGTGATGGGTGGAGCCCGCTATAGCTCCTCGATGCATTGGCAGGTCTCATGAGACAAACTAGTGTCTTGGCACGAGGCCTTTACAAAATCTTATTTGTGGTCTTGGCACGAGGCCTTGGCTACGTGGTTATGATAGTCTGGCATTATGAATTCCATCATTATGAAAGTGGTTATTGATATTTCATGTGATTATTCGACCAGTAGAATATCCATGTGAATAAGTAAATGGCATTATCTCATTTAAATTTTTCCATATTATGTTGAAGACCAAGTTTAAAAGGCTTTTTCTTTAGTTATACATTGCCTTAAATGTTTTTGTTTATTTATGAAAGCTTCCGCTATATTGTTATCCTTACTGAGCATCTGAGCTCACCCCTTTCAATGTTTTAATATTTTCTAGGATGTGAAGAAGTATTTTATGAATGACCTACAGGGATAGTCAGAAGAGGATATGAGTGTGGACTATGGAGACTTTTTATTGTAGTTTTTCACTTTATGATGTAATGTAAAGTTTATGAACGTATCTAGTGTTTCCAAGGCTACTAAACTAATCGGTCTTTCGAGACTTGATCTTTTGTGATCATGCCAATGTTACGAAGTAATGCACCGACTCTGGGTAGCTGGGGTCGGGGCGTTACAATTCATTCTATCCTATTTATCATTACTATTTTATGTTTGTCGATAATTAGTTCCCACATTAATAATGTATGATTCTTGGTTCTAGTCACCAACTATTGGTGATCTAGAATACCCTTTGGGATATGTTATTATCGGATTATTTATTAGGCTACCATGTCATCTGGACAGGTTCATGATATCACATACATATTTATCATTATGGCTAATTAAATTACCTCAAATCCAATTATTAATTTCAAATAAACATTATGCATCTTCATATTAAATTTTTTAATGTTTTGTACATGAATTATATTATTTGATAATTTTATCAACATGTACTAAGGAGATCAAGAACCATGATGAAATGAGGTGGAAAACGCTCAAAAAATCCTTAAAATAAATATATAAAATCAAAAAATTCATTATCCCTAACAATTTGTAAATCCACTATTATATGATTCCTTTTAAACATATGCAATATCTGTGATAGTGATTTTAATGATAATTTAAATATCTACATTTTTCTAAAACTAAAAAATATCATCATATATATAGAGATAATCCAAAAAATGAAAATTACTTAGATATTATCATTGAAATTTTAACACATGTTCAACAATACAAGTTATATCTGAGGAAATCCCTCCCTAGGTGATAACAGACTATAACTCAATGTTTAACTAGTTTGATTTTTTACATTTCTGACCCTTGACATTAATTTCAGACTTTTATTGTATGGGGTTTTAAATTTATTCAGATGTTAGCTAGGGGTTTGATCATTAATTTAGGGGTTCCCTCGTAGCAAAAAAAATTACCCCTAATGGTTTTAGGTCATTGTAGTGGTCCACTAATTTATGTATCACAAATTAACATAGATGGTGAACTTATTTATAAAGAAGCGAATTTAATGGAATATATTCTATATAAAGAAATCAATCAACATCATGATTCTCCCCATAAAATCAACAATAACAAATATTAGGATCCATTATGTGTAAATGATACGGTTCTATAAATTGAGTTATAACGATTTATTTATCAACAATATCCTGATTTATTTGGGATTTTCATCAAATTGGATGAGATGAAACAATATATAAATGAATTCATAAATACACTTTTATTATGGTTAGAAACAAGGATTATGTTACAGATTACCAAAAGATTCAGACACTAGACAACTACTAAAAATTTATCATTACTATAACACAACCCATGTCATGAAAAACACATTGACTCACAATGATATCAAATTAATTCCATGTATAACATCATTAGATACCCCATTACCAGTTAATTGTAAATTTGTTAAAAATAAAACTAAAATATGAAATAATATACATTTATTCCCAGAATGAAATTTCTAAATAATGGTAAACCAAAATTCTCTTATTGTGTTTTGTACATTGTTAATAATGATCTTGGTAAACAACCTAAAAGGATAGAGAAAATATTTTGACAGCCCATAAAAATAAATCTAAAACAAACAATATATGAGATGAGTTTGATATAGTTAAAATTTTGGTGATTAACTTACCTCTCATTACCAGCCACAACATAGATATTTTATACCACATGATCCCAATTGAACCTACTCATTTATTGTGGGATGTATTTTTTCTTTTCCTTGGTGATTATAAACCCATATGATGTCAATATACATGCACCATTCAATGATCATCATTAGAACCCCATTAATTGTGAATAAAACTAACATTCAATGATTTTGATTGGGAATAGAGGATGAAGTCAGATATGATAAGGCCAAAAAAATATCATCCTATTGATCTCCTCTAATTTTTTCTATCTTATTTCATTGGAAGATGAAAATTATAGACATTGGGCGAATCGATCATGGTTTTCTTGGGATTATTACATGAATGTTTATAAATTGACCACAACATTCAACCCATTCTCTGAATCCCCTATATTTTATGATCTAGTTTGGATTCCCTTTAATACTACTCATTTTTTTCAATCAAACTACATCGTTTTTAATTTCCATGATCATTGATAATTTATTGAAGCTAGATTCTATAATGAAGAACATCTCAAGACAATTAGTTGCAAGAATGTGAATGGAAATAGATGTTTATCAGGATATCCCCAACCAAATCTAGATTTTGAATGATTATTATGGTTTAGATGAGGATGTATTTTAGGAAACTCCTCTTGATTACTATCAATATTTCCTTACACTTGGACATGATATGAAGGTTTGTGATTCTATGATTTCCATTCTGACCCTAAGAGAGTTTAATTTGTTAAAAAAATCAAGAAAAACCTAAACTAAATGACAATCCCAAATTCAAGGACTTCCCCTTTGATATTAAGGTTCCTACCGAGGGGCTATGAATTAATTTGAATTAAAACTCATGGTAAGAATGACCAGTCCCTTTAAGTTGTAATATGTTGAATTGAAACTCAAGAAATTTATGACTCTTCTCATGCTCCTTCCCCCCTCGTGGAAGAATAAAAGAAACACTTTAGATGACATGATACATGAAATAAATAAAAGTGTGACCTCCCAGAATATAGTGAATCTGTACCAGAGGTTGAAGATCATCCCAATAAAATTTATTAATCCTATTATAAATCAATATAAATGAAGGTAAAAACCCAGTGGTGTATATTGATGGCTACATTATACATAATCCAAACATATGATGATCTGTAATGATTAATCCCTTCTAGAATGAACTATCGTGACCATATAATTATATGCATATAAGAAGCAAAACACTGAACAAACAATAGTTCTAATTGAGCTTGATCACTCAACTTTTACCTATATATTAGACGATGAATAAGATAAATAAAATAATCATCCCACATACATAGATTTTTATTCCATTGAGGAGATAGTGGGGGTGATAATTAGGCCTAGATAAATGATCATGAAATTATTTCATTCTATAAGTTCCAGGACTGTGATATTACAACTGAGAAATACATTGAAATCATAAAACATAGGTTTATTGTGATGTCAATAGAATAAAAAAGAAAACTTAATTTCGAAATTAATCAAATACACTAGGAATGATTTTTTTACATTTTCATATTCCATGTTTGTTTGATAATTTAGTGATGTTTTTATTCTCAATTTTAGTGGACCCTAATTTTTATGTTCTTCTACACTTTTTTTCAGTTTTTATAGACTTGATGGCCATCTTTGGTTCCTGGATCTGTGTGTTGTGATGATACATTATCGACTCTACATGTTTTGTTAAACGCTGTGAGCATGATACCTGGTCTGGTTTTTTGTTTATGTTCTTGATCAATAACGCAACATGTCAAGGATTCCAGAATTTCAATCAAATAGGGTTTTTGAGAAAGCTACTAGGTTCCTTGATACCATTCATAGAGGAATTGGGATAAAACACTTAATTTCGATAGGTCTATATCTATGTGAAATTTTATTGGGTCTCCGAAGACATTGCAGGTTTTTAATAGTGCTTATTAGGAGATTATTTAACCTTATATGGATTAGTGGATGCTCTACACATGATATTATCGCATCAGCATACATGACTAGAATGGATTAATGACGGTAGTTCTTCGGCTACTACAAAGCATACACTATGAGACTCAGATCTCATCCATGAGCATAGATCTCCAGAAAGATTCTATATCGAATCTCTCTGAACTTTTTTTTTCATGACGATTAATCTAATTTTTTTATAATATTGGTCAAAATGAATATCATGCACAAGATTCTAGTGTGCTTATTAAATAATGTTTTTCCCTAGAATTAAATTTTACTTTTTTTATTTTATCCCTACTAGTGTAAGATAATTATACCTCATGTGATAACTATAAATATTACATTCGTGAACAAATTATGGTATTATGGGCTGGGAGACTAGCACATTTATCAGTCTTTCTTAACAAAAATAAACTAAATGACATATTATAAGTGGAACACTCAAATTTTTTATTCATACCCATGTCTAACCATTATGATATATACCCTCTTAATAATTATAATTGATATGTATCTTTTATATAATTGAAAACTATAATAACCAATTAATCATATGGTATTATCTAATATCATATTGGGTTAGTAAAATAGATATATCAACAATAATATACATGGAAAACCCATCATAAAAAATAGTTCATGCCATCAATTCCATGTAGAATTCATTTCATGAAATCATATGATAACATATTTTTTTGTTATATTATCATCTATATAGACACATTTTTTTAATTTTATTTTCCAAATAATTGAGTATCAAAATGCCACATACCTATAAATTTATTCAAATATCATATAATTTTGAATGGAATGTTCATTATATTATTAATTGGTTTTACATATTTAGCATGTGATTCCATATTATATATAGTCTAACATGACTGACCATGACATGGGTACTCATTCATATGAGCACCATTTCATTTTAAAAAATAGTCATTCTAAAAAGTAATTAAACATAAACCAAACTAGATGATTCTTCCAATCATGTCATGTATCTTCCCTTCTCTCCAAATGTCACTGATTATAGTTTTCATATACAATACCCTTGATTCCATTATTCCTGTTAAGAATATTTACATTAATTGAGAAAAATTATTATTAATAGTTTAAAATATATAATATAATCTAATATAAAAAATTTCATTACACACATATAACTTCACAATAGTCTTCTTGAATAATATAACAATATTTTATTCATGTTACCTAAATTGATTTAAGTCAATATAAATATCACCCTACTCTAGATAATTTGTTATTATGTTCTTGAAAGTATATGAAATCGAATATATGGTCAAGAAAGTCATTCCCTACTGACCATCCATTTATATAATAGTTGAATCAAAATATATTATTCTTTATTGGTCCAAACCACCTAAGCTATATTTTGGAAAACATATATCTCACTATTTTACTGTATAATATCCTTCAATGTTGATTCATTGAGGCATAAAACCACTTCCAATATCCCTATTTTGGTGTACATTTAGTAGTATAATGCAATCACTAGATCACATATCAAATTTTCTGTTGATTATTCTATATGTTAAGAAAATATTAATATACATTTGGCATTTTATTCTAATATCATATTCTTGAGTGATCTGGTCTTTATATGCTATTGGTTTTTGATATCACTAATCTGGACATGGATGTGTTATCCTATACGACCTCACCTTATATCCATGAACTATTCATTGATCTATTAAAAATTATCATTGTGTATTAAATATTGACTACTTATGTTATTATTTTCATGGACATCATTAACATTAAATTTCCCAAAAATCATTAAATACAAATATTTTGAGAAATATATTGCATTTTTTTAGTATCTATATCTACATTTGGTTTTACTAAATTTGATTGTTGGTTATATTATGATTTCAAATATTTATTTTCATTATATTATCTTTACCAGAGCAAATTAATTTGAATATAGAGAAATATAATTACCCGTTAGGGGAATCCATTAAATGGTCCCCTACTAACTGAATAATGTCATTAGCTTTATAATATTTATATGACATGCACTATTATTTTGTATAGGAATAAATATCATTATCAAAAAATTAGTTCTTTATTCGATTTTACATTTGGTATTCCAATCCCCTAGAACAATCAATGTACATGCCACATTCACCTATGGTAACAAAAATATTTTGAATCATGAATGATAAACATATATAATATGAATACACATAAATAATGTATATTAATATCTTATTAATCAATATGAAAAAAACCTAATACTAGAAGTCTCAGCCTTTCATACCAAATAATTAT
Organism: Viscum album; assembly: GCA_963277665.1. Classification (NCBI taxonomy): domain Eukaryota; kingdom Viridiplantae; phylum Streptophyta; class Magnoliopsida; order Santalales; family Viscaceae; genus Viscum; species Viscum album. The sequence goes on along the minus strand of OY728132.1, from coordinate 2,013,524,080 downwards.
GGGGTGAGGGGTAGGTGAGGTATAGTATTGAAAAAATCAAGTAGAACACCAATAAAGAAAAATTACCTTATAAAAATTGAAATCTACACTCATTGACCAATACTATGTCGATTTGGAATAAATTATAGTCCATGTTACATTATATTAAATTCCCAATGAAGAGGAAATCACTTATTAAATCAATGGTACCTTCTACAAAGATCTAGGGTCATGTGACCATGATATTGAGTGGATTAAACGTTCTAGATGATGGAAAATGATTATATTCATGAGTTTACTATTGGATGACTTGATAATCATAATTCCTTCATTAATAGAATTTGAAGAATTTATAACTAGATTTTTTTCTTGAATGACCTTATAGTAATTTTAGCTGAGGTTAACATAAAATAATTGAAGAAATGTTGAATTTTCACCATGATTAAATATTTATCTTCAAAAAGTGGACCAATTTAATAAACTGAATCTTTAACTATATTAATTTGGTCATTAAAAACAAAATATGCAACACCATTATGGGAAGAAATAGAATGAAGAGACACGAACATCCAACTATTGAACTTCTAAAATTACCCCATATTATAATTTAGAACGCTGGGAAGAGGAGGGTTTTGTAAAAAGGAATATGAAAACCTAATAATTATAATAAAATCAAGGTGAATCAAAGATATTAATGAACAAAAAATACATAGGTTTATTTGAAAATGGTTAGAAAAAAATCCATCAATCAATAATGTTAGGTCCAGGAAAAATCTAATTCATACTCTAATTTGAATCAATGATGAATGTTACAAGTTTATAATGAAGATTATATAACAAACACTATTTAACACTAATTTGAATTAATCAATAAATCAATGAATTATTTTTGTTAAATATATATCACAATCATTAATTAAGAGAAATATAATTTATTTTGAATTCCACAGAAAACATCAGGGGGGAAAGAGAGCGTTTTAGAACTCTCTAGTGAATAAAGTATTCTTATGGGATGTGGGATATGTGGTAAAGGTATATCAATAGTATAGTTTAGTTAGGATGTATAAATACAATTTTAAATTTAATAAGGAAGACATAATTACTCATCATCCATTGAAAGGTGGAGGGGTATGTGGATTGGTTTTCACGACCCTATAGGGTGTTTGTATATCTAAATCCAAGCTGAGGATAATATTCGAACCCACAATTCACTTCCAACACCTCTCTAACAAATAATATTTATCATTGAAATAATCATTAAATATTATTTATAATAATTTAACATTGTTTTTATATAATTAATAATGGTTATAACTATCTAATAAATTTCATTGAATTGAATAATCCTATTAGAAAAACAACTAATTGAATACTAAAAACCAATGGTGTTCTCTTAGTAATCTTGTATGTAAAATATCAATGGTTACCCTTTATAATTTATTTCAAATATTATGTTTTATATGGTGAACATCATTGGGAGACTATGAAAATGAATTAACTTAACCGAAATTGTGACAATAGGGTTGTGACCAATAATAAATTTTATCCTCATAATGTCAAACACAAACACCACAAGTAAAATGACGTATTTTAACTTTTTCTACTAAAATAAATCTTTTAAACCATAAATTATAATCTGAAAAATGGAATTTAAAGTAGTATAGGGGAAGGGTAAGATGTATGTGATGAATATTTACCTCAATGGATAGAAAAGTCATTCATAGTCATCTAAAGTTGATAAATAAAATATAGGACAAATGGAAGAGTAGATGGTTGGTTCTCCCTTTTGTTTAATCCTCAAAAGATGAAAACCCAAGTATAAATTTAATTAATAAACAAATAAATCCACCCAATTAATCTCCTATAGTACCATGTTTGTGACCCACATGGTATATGTTGGGTACCTTCCATGTAATTGGGGGTTATTAGCCACCAACTCTAGAGACATTGGATTGTTTATATAAAGACTTTTAGTTGATTCCACCTATAAACAATAATCACGGTCCATCTAATTTACCATACAAAACCATTGGTGTTCAATAAAATGTTATAGATATATCTATATTCTGATTGGGGTAATATTGTAATGATTTCATTAAAGTTCCTATAATTGAAAAAAAAACTCACAAGTATATAATAATTTTTTTATCTTTATTAGAATCTGAAAAAGTAATGCTCTCTCAACTCCCTATCATATATATTTTAGATTATATCTATATTAAACAACATCTAATATTTATGGTAAATAAAAATTTCATAAAAGTATCTTATTTTCTAAAAATTCATAATCAAAGTATTTCAATTAATTATACCATCAATAGGGTTCCAAAAAAATATATCACTCCTAGGATATTAGTTAATATAGTGCTCCAATTAAAATTCGAAACCTAATGAATTTCCCTGCTTTTTCTATGAATTGAATTAAATTTATAGCACTTATTCCAACTCAACATCTATATTCATATGTGAATATATCCCTTTTTAATACATTATTTTTTAAAATTTCTCAAAATCATGTCGTCCATCCCACTTATGAACTAATAACCACCACTTTGATAATCATCAATATCATTACCATTGTGATATCAATTGATGAATAATTCACCACAACCCAAAACAAAAATATATAAAACAATTTAATAAGCTGCATCCATTCTCTATTTTATCCGTATAAGTAAAATCACATATTGTCCATACAAGGATCATATTATATTATAAGAAGCTGAGCCTATTATATGAAATCCAAAATTAGAAATCACACCATAATTTTCTCCTTATAAATAACAATATCACATAGTCAAGATTCGAAACCTAACTTCCTGGAAAAACCATTCCCTCTTTGTTATTGTACACACATACTCTCATCATCAAATGTAATATTATTTATGTTTACTAATATTAAAAATATATATATCAAACAAAATATTTTTGTATCTATTATGACACATAATTTTTTAGATCATCAATATTCTTTATGATTACCCAAAACAATCATTAATGTGTATAGAAAATTATAATACCATGAATTCATAAAATAGATCATTTCATACTAAAATAACGTTCCTATTATTATCTATTAATGGAAACTCATAGATATTAAATTACTTCATAAGGAAATAATCCCACGAGTAACACTTTATAAAATTTATAAAAACAATTTTTCATGAAATAATCTAATGTTTGTAAATGTCTTGATTATCCTTGATTCCACTCACCTATATCATTATCATTCTATCCTAAAAATCTCATCCATAAATAAAAATATTTTTTTCTTCTCAAAAATACGAAACCAATAATAAAAGTCTTATATTATAAGAAGTCAATTATATAAAAATATTAATTTTGTATGTTTCTATAGATAGGTACCTATTCTATCAATCACTCTATTATAATATGGAAACAACATTATTAACAATAAAACTATAAATATTTCCAAAATCCAAAGATGTATCAACTCACTATATTTGATATATACCCTTTATTCCTTTTTTCTTAATTATTGTTCCTCTGCTACCCATGTCTCTCAACATAATATTTCCATACTATATCCATAATCATTATTTAGTCATCCATGAAATCAAAAAATCATGTGATTTTGAAATATTTATCTAATCTTTTAAATCCATAAATCCTCAAATATTTATTAAGAATATATGAAAATTTTATAAAAAAAATTAATTTATCATAAAATATTTTTTCATGAAAATTTTATTAAGGTTCGTGAAGTCTAACATTATGTTAACTAAATAGGGTATTTTAACTTGTAATTTTCAGTTGAAATGTTTTCATGATCCTTATTAATTAATTAATGGGGTAACTCTAACATGACCTATCCCTTTTATAAGATATTACATGTCCATAGATCATTTCCCAATATATTATTTTTTTCACCACCTATTACTTTAAATCACTGTTCTATTTCATATTAACATCAATCCCAAGGTACATTTGGAACTATATATCTAATGAAAATTATATTATAAACATTATCACTCTAAACACATAATTAATTTTGCACAATTTTATTCCCATGATTCTTGATTACTAAAAGGAACACATTTTCATTTCTTTAATTCAAATCATTCACAATTCCTTAGGATGTTTTATATCTATAATCCATAATAAATTACTCTTAAATATTTTTTGGAATCATGTAAATTTTTTTCCATGATACTATTCAAACAAAAAAAATTTAAATTATCTCAAAAGAAATATGAAAATATAATAGAATATTAGGTTATAAAAAAATAAATGTCATGAAATTAACTAACATCTAAATTTAATTTTTTTTGTGAAGTTACTCTCTATGACTCTTTGTGTTGAATATACCTACAAAAATAAAAGCATTACGGGTTATTAAATCTGACATTCACATTCGCAGATACATTTTTACCCTACTATCACACCAAAGTAATTATAAAATGGCTGTTATGTAAGAAACGTTTATATCACAATCATAATTAACAATGTAAAGATGTAAATAAATCCTCACATATTACATCTAGAGAATATGTTGTGATACTTAAATTTTCTCTAAATATTATTCACACTGATGGAATATTATAAGAAAATTTTAACATCTCTTGGGTTAGCAAAACTCCAAGTCAAGTCTTTCATATACCAATCAATACATGGTCAAAATTTTATATGTTAAACTATATACTAGGTATATCATAACTATCCCACCAATTCTTTATTTTTAATTACACTTTTTATAAGTCACTAGAATTATCATTTCGTGTATTAATAGAAAAAATATCAAAGGATATAATCAAGTAATGTTTTCCAAACAATTTATTAAAAAAATTAATATTTTATTGTAATTAAAAAAACCTTATTTACATATCTAGTATCAAAATTCATATTTATCTTCAAAATGATTATCTAGAAAATGTATCCTACAATTCATTTTAGGTTAAATTTTTGGTTGAGCCAGTTATGCGATATTAATAATAATGAATTTAAATATAATGACACAATATATTATCCTACACAAATAAGATTTAAATATATACTAATATAATATCATTACATTTTAAAAAGTATCAGTTGTAACAATAAAATTAAAAATACTGACATCCATCACACTAAAAATCCAAAAATTAATTAAAACGGGGTTTTAGAGAATATTAATTTATTATTTTTTGAGTTATAACTAACAAATCATGATATAAAATTTGATAAAATTATATTTCTAAAAAAAGTATGTGATATTATTTATAATGTTCCTTGAGAATTATAATAAAGATTTTAACCATATTTCTCACCGTGGAATTGGACCTCCAGTCTCGATATTAAAAATGTATTAGTCTAGTTGCGATGAAAAAATATATATAAAATATGGATAACATATCATTAGAATCATGATCATTCAATGGTTGTAATTATATTATGTTTTTAAATAAATTATAGATTAAAATTGTCAATTAAAATGGAGAAGAAACCATATACTTTATTTAACTATTTGGTAAAAAATCAACACCATAAAAAAGCCTAAAATAATCATATGTACATTATTTTTTTCATTGGGAAAATATCATTGTCATTGAAGAATTCATTTGATTATCTTTTCCACAAAATCCTTGAAAAAATCCTCATTCATAAAAGAAGGGGAGTTTGAAAAAAATCATATCCATTGTAACATCTGATGTTTTAAAAAGTAAATATTATATTCGATAGTGTATATTATACACAACATCAAGTTTAAAGAAACAATTAAATATTTTTATTTAAAAGTTATATTTATAACTGAGTTGTTGGAATGGTGAAAATGAATAATATAAAATAAATTATAAAATTTTTGTTTACCATGATATATATATAATTAATTATTTCCCCAAATAAATACAAATGAATGTATATCGCTTATTAAAATAAATAATATTTTTTCCGTAAATACTATGTTATTGTGCACAACTATGTTTTATACAAATTAATTAATAAATAACACTTCTTGGATTATATTAATTATATATATATAGTATTTAATTTAATTTTTAATATTAATATTTAGTGTGTTATAAACATGATAGTGGAATAAATTCAATGATATGAATAAAATCGGTATTTTGATAAAAAGGCAGTTTTCCCTCCTTTGGATGGAGAACCCACTTTAAGTTCAGTATTTTACATTTTTATAAAATATATTTGAAAATTTAGAGATATTGTTTATAATATTAGTATCAAAATTTACTTTGGAATCATTGGTGGTTATTCTCTGAAAACATTCATATTTTGATGAACAGTTAATAATAAAAAATATCAGTTCGAAGATGATTTTTTGAAAAGTATATTTGGATAATTAAATTATTATTTTAATTTTTTTATATATGATGAAGACAATTTATTATTGTTTAATAGAATTTAGGTCATTGGAATCAATGTCAAACATAAATCTGATAGAAAATATTTGTGACCTTTTGAGTGTTTTTACATTAAAAACCCATTTTCATGATCCATCAAAGAAATTAATCATAGAATATTTTAATAAACATCTATGTTTTTAATTATGAAAAAACATAAACATTTGTAATAAATATTATATTTATGATCTAATTAGATGGGAATTATTTTTTAAAATTTTGAATAGTAACTTTAATATATATTTTTATGACAACAGATAAGGGTAAATCAAGTAATTTATTTTAAAAATGATGTTATAAATATTATAAAATTTCTTTATATAAGTGATATATTCAAAAATAAATATTTTATAGAAATATAAAATTTTTTCCCACATGCTCATAGTTTATTTACAATTTTTTAGAAATAAATAATTATATTAAATAGTGACATAAATTGATTCAATTTATAACCTCCATGATTTTTTTCTGAACTATTTCACATGTAAGGGATTTGTTAACAGAGTTTTTTCAAATGTATTATGTTATTTTTATAATTTTAAAAATAAAAATATTGTATAGTGTCAAAATTTTCATTAATGAAATTTTTAAAAACTAATATTACATTATTGATATAAAATGAAAAAATATCAATCCTTAGGATATATATTTTTAATATGTTCTAAAATTCCCTAAATTACAATTTTATTAGTCATTTGGTACGTTACAGTAATTATATTAGCCCTCAAATTTTAAATTTCTTGATATTATGTTAAACATTAATAATGGTTCAAAAAGATAATGATTTAAAAATATTCAAAATATATCTAATATTCATTTGATGAAAGGGATTCACCCCAAAATACCCATGTATTTTATATAAATATTTTTGGATCCATTTATATAATAAAATTAATTTAAATTTATTTAATACTTTGAAGAATGTCAATAGTTCCCCTCACCTCTCTATTAAAAGGTCACAAATTATTATCATTTATTCACACATAAAAATAATTTTGATTCAAAAAAATATAGTCAAATCACTTAGGAAATTAGTTTCACATTTTAAAATTCTTTATCATAGTAATAAAAACCATTTTAGAGTTGTTATTGATTTATTAAATTGCTGGACCTCTAGAGAAGTGGTATCATTTTTAATAAAGTGCTTCAGTTTTATTTATTCTTCTACTTCCTACAAATTTAATTAATCCAGGATAATATAATAACTCAATTATCATAAATATACTGATATGTTATTATGTCAATATCAACAACTTAATCAATCCCCACATCCCTCAAATGGGGAATTAATTAATTGTTTCTCCGTACATGGGAACTATCAAATACACAAAATGATTTAATTCATTTTTATTACAATATCTCAAAAAAGTTTATAATAATGAAATTAATTATTATATATAATATTAAAGATATATTAGTCATTATAAATGAATAATATTTCAATTAGGTTTCTACTTTTCATGCACATGAAAATACTAATATCGTTCATGCATACATGTAAAATATCACCTCAATGAAGAGATGTGATTATTTTTCCATTACCACATAACATAAGAATATAAAAATTAATAATAAAATATTAATGATATTATTATCATTCTGCAATGACAATATATTACTTACCGTATTTCTATATTGATCATTGTTAAATGAAAATTGTACTCATAAATTCGTATAAACTACTGTCTCCATGATTATAAAATTGTTTATTTTTGATGAAACACTGGGTTGTATTTATATAAAATAATAATTTGTTGGTAAAGGTTTTTATTATGTATTTTATATTATTATAGAGATTGTGAACTAATTACCATGTTCACTATAGACATTATACCTAATTTATATTGGACTCTTATACCGAATAATATCAAAATTTCAGACCTGGACATACATAATTAAGTAAAAGTTATTACATGATATTAAAGGAATAATAATCATGACAAAATTTCTCATGAAATTAAAAAATTACTTTTTTATTATTTAAGAATATAAAGAAAATAAAGGATGAATCCGACCCAATGTAATGGAATTCTTCTCAATCGTTATTGATTAAAGCATTTCCTGGTGATATGAATAATTATTCTGTTATAAAGTTTATATACATCTAATGTGACATTTCATATGCGTATTTTATCAATAATAATGTTATTTAATGTATGGATAATTTTTTTTCTAGGACATTATGATTAAAATGTTTAATATTGTATGGAAAATCTTGAATTTTGAAATATTTGATTATCAACACTTTTTCCCTGTTTCAATTTTATTGATATTATTTTATATATTTATATAATGACATAAAATTAACATAAATAACGTTTTTTTATAAATTTAACTTCATCAAATAGTATTTAAAAGAAATTATTTCAAATTATTTATAAGGAATGTATTCATAAACAACAATAGGAATGTTAATAATATCTTATACCATAAAAATATTTTCATTGCCTCTATGACCGTTATTTGATATATGTATTATTATATAACCATTCATGATTATAAATTAAAATTGAAACCATTTGTTACATTTTTTGGTTATTTTGATATTGATAATAGTTTTTAAAATGGATTTATTATTTCAATATCATGAAATGATTTATTATGATTGCAAATGAATTTTTTTGTGGGAAATAATTAAAATCCAAATCATATTTGTGTAATGATTGTATATTGGTACATTGATCTTTTTCGGGTGGTTATGTGATAAAACAATGGAATGTGGTTACATGATGAAAACGATAGATTGTTGCATTATATCCTCAAATGAATTAGTAAAGAAGGCCACTATATGTATATTTTATTTTTAAGAGTGACATGTATGGAAGTAGGCAACATGGTTATTCAATTTATAAGAGTGACATGTATAATTATTCCCCAAGTTACCATACTATTTTTATATACATTCTATGGGTTCTATGGAAATATGTTGAATTTAAAAAATGTATTAAATGAGATTAATTATCAAAGAATGAATTCACTATTTATTAATGGTGAAATATATTACCTTATGATAATGCCTTTTGGGGATTTAATGTTTGTCAATATAATGATGATTTTTTTCTTTTTATACCATTTATTGTGATTTGTTTTGTCTTACAATGTTTTAAAATGTTTTCCACTGGTCCTAAGGATGGATATGAGAATAGAGGATGTCAATATGTATGTTATGAGGATTTTCATGAAAAATAAATCATGTTTTATTTTAAATTTATTATATTTTGGAAAAAAATCATACTATTTGAAAGTTCCCACTTTTTATTTTATAGTTTATTTATGTTTGAGATATAGATTAAATATCTAAAAATAAAAAACCGAGAAGATACTCAATGTAAATGTAATTAAATATTTTTCATAAGTCGAGAATATAAAATGTTTTATGTTTGGATACTTATATAATTTTCCAGAGAAATAAATAATGTGATTTGCAAGTATTGGAATACATTTATCACAATTAATGATGGAGGATATTAAAAAAATCCCAATATGGTGATGTGGTAGTGACTACCTCCATCATGGAGAAGGTTCTAGACATCACATATCACTAATAAAAAATAGAGTCAAAGACATAATATCCATATTAAATTGTATTATAGGAAGTGATCAACATAATGTGACAATCCCTATGTGATTTATTCTTTATAGGTAATGGAATATTTTACATCATTGGATTAAATATAAGTAGTTTATGAGAATAATAAACCTATGGATCAGAAGACAAGAAAATTCTATGTAGGGTTTCATTTAAACTATATTGAAAATAAATATTTTATGAAATTCTCCATAGAATGTTTCCTTAATCACATAATACATAAATCGTAATGCGAATCCTCTTTTTTATTTTGGATCATAGGTGGTAATTTATTTCCAATAACATAAATTTTTTATTTATTCATATAGAACATCAAATGTTTTGGGAATCCATTAATATTTAAAGAATAATGGTGATATGTTTTTGGAAAACATGTATAATTATTATATATTCATAGAACACTTAATTATGAATGTGATATAATTTTTATTTGGTGCTCAGTGGTGATAAATTTTCCCCCAACCGAGTATTTAAAATTATATAGTTAAAAAATACTTCACCATACAAACCTCTATTTATGTGGGAATTTAACAATCAGTTTCCTATAAATATTTTTAACACATGAAGGATGGGGAGTCATGTATGACATATAGAGGAACTTATGATAGGATTGTTCAATATAATGCTTTTGTAATTTTACATTATTTTATATTTGGGAAGTCCACTGTGAAGTAATATCATAATTTCTCTTTCATTAAGAAACAACATAAATGCTATAATAATTGTGATATATAGGAAATAAAACCCATGAAATTCTATGTGAATACCCCATATGATACATTTTCTATTCATGCACCCAAGCAATTATTATGTTGTAAAAACACCACCATTTTACATGTTCAATGTGTCCAACTCTTTGTGAGGATCTTATATAGGTAATATATTCAATCTATCCTACACATATATTCTTATAAGAATCACATAATCCTATACATTAGAGTTTAATACTATGAGAACCCTTTTACACATATAATTTATATGTTATTATTATATATGTTCTCTCCTACACATATCCCCCAAATAAAAGTATGTTATTGGAATTTTTTGGCCTAATCGCTAAACATCAATCATTGAACCATATAAAAAATCCAGAGTCACACCATGATAATTTTGGGTTGGGATGGGCATTTATTGAGATTCATTAATTTTATCCCTATGCATCATCCTAGAGAATTCCACCAGTTGATAAATTCTTCATGACTCCATATATGGAATTGAACTAATTTATTTCTCTTAGTTTTAGAAAACAAATTTAGTTGATATATTATTTTTTTCATCACACCATATATCCATACTCTTAGTTTTATTATCCTTCCTCTAAATACGGACACCTAAGTCCCTACCATTTCTCAGTACATTTGAGAAGCTCCTCTAATTATAAACCACACATTCACCGTGAGTCAATTTATTCCTCTTAGTTTCATCATTATAATGAATTGAAATAGGTTCTTGGTTATCACATTCATAGGGAGTTGATATTATTTATTCAATTCCATCATATCTATAGGAAGATTTAGTCTTCCATGTCATCACTTTCACTATGCGTCTATATACTCCTCAATGATCAATATTTACCTCAATTTTATATAATATTTATAGTTATCATCGTCAAACATATGTCTATATACTCTTTCCAGTTTCATTATAAAACTCATGTCTATTTACTCCCTGTGGTTACCATATTTGGGACTCCTCCATGCTATAAACCCAATTAAAAATTATATTCTTCTATGATTACTAATACGTAATATAAAAAAATATTTTTTTTCTCATAGGTGTAAGACCCAAAAAAAAATATATTCACTATAACTTATGTATTACCTTATAATATGAGGATAGTTCAGGAGTAATACCAACTCTATTCCATATTATCACCCATTTTATTATTCATGTGTAATTATATAGTCCCCTACATGGTGTAACCCATATCCATAATATATTCAAATGATTCATGTTTCGGTTTCTACCCAACAATGTTTAGCTCATTGTATGTCTCTATTGACATCAAATTTTCATCCTTTTATTCCATAGGAACCACACTATAAAGAATCATTGTGTAATTACCATTCAATCCCATTTTTTTTACTATAATGTAATATAGTTTATCATTTGTATATTTTTTATGAAAACAATCATGGATAATAAGGGCTTATAGGGTTATCTTATCATTATAGTATCAAATTTGAAATGCATCAAATGAAATATTTAGTAGTATATGTTACATGAAATTGAACTACCAAGAACACATCCTTAGGTAATGACATTGTACTTCATGGATTCATCCTTATCAAAATACCTTAGTAGGAATGACATATTATATTATGTGGCATTAAATTATTTGGGTTTAAACTCTATTCACAATGATTTATTGAGGGTCCAATTAATGGGTTTGATTAATACACCACAACACTGACCACCCCCTAGATGGTGATAATATATATAGGGATTAGATATTAATCAATAAACATATTAGAACATACTAATAAGTGAATTATGGAAATAATATTATATATATAATGGTTTATATCTCCATATGGATTTGATCAGATCAATGAAATATGGGTGCCCATCCCCACACTAGGATGATGGTATGACTTAAAAAATCCTGAAAATAATAATGATAATCTGAGAGTAAAAATGAATCCCTTAAATGGTGTTACATGCCCAACCTTGCTCCCTCTTCAACAAAATACATTCTGAATCATAACATAAAAAACAACATTATTTTGTTAATGCCTTTGGAATGTCAGACTTTAGTGACTTTCATGTCAAACCATTGTTGATAAAATATTTTATTAGAGTTTATTCTATAATAATTTATATTTTAAAAAATATAAAAAATGGATTAAGTAAACCACATGATACTTATCCCAACATAATATTTAAGAACCCATGGTACTGTATCCCATCAATGATTAACTATTTGGACAACATTTCATGATTTTGACACTTAGTAGTTGTATACAAATGATTCTTGAGGTATACACATCCATCAATATGAATGTTATTAGTTTTAATATGAAGCCTAAAACGTCATAATAAAATAAGAACAATAAAAACTAAACACACTATATATATATTTGTGTTCATGTGATTATATTTTAACGGGATTTAATAAATTCATCAAATTAGATGAAAAAACAAAGTCTATTCTAATTGTTAAACACATTAAACTATAATAATCAACCCTTTATACATCATCCAACGTCGGTGAATACTTAATGTCATTAAAAATTGTAAAAGTGATTACTGGATCACTCAAGAACAATGTTATTCAAATGATTAACATAAAGATCAAGAGAGTGATATATCTAAGCTGAATATTAAAGGGATGAATAACCCCTGATGGGTTACCATAACTAAATATTTTTTCCCAATGAATAACATATATATTTAAGGTGTATGGAAATAATTATATGTTTTTATCTTATATATATATCACTGGGAATGTATCAAACTTTACTATCCTATTAGATTTGACCCTGAGACCCTAAGAAAATAAGTCAATTAAGAGTAATCCAATTTGTAAGCACCATTGCACTAAGCATGGAGAATTATAAACCAAACCCATAAAAAATATTATGATATGGTACTAGATAAATATTACATTTTATCAATATAATTTAAAACCCATAACGAAACAAAAAATAAATAATATGAATAAAAACACCAAAACCATATTTTGTATATATAAAAACACCCATTTAGGGGCTCAAATTTTTATATACACTATATATGACCTAGTTAATATCCATGGAATTCTAGGAATCACACTATATTATCTACCCATGCGGAGATTAGAAATCAATGGTATATATCATTACACTCCAATTTCATATAAAAATGAATTCATATATCATTAGATAAAAGTATTATTCATAAACTGTTAAAAATTATAAATATTATATTTAATAAAAATTTATCCCATATTAATGTTTATATGTCATCCCAATCCATCATGAATGACCTCAATTGTTTCTCCTAGAATCCCTTCATTCACTATCAAGATGATAATTCAGAAATTTTGAATTATTTTTAAACCACCATTCATTAATTCAATTATGTGAACCATTCAACTTGAGTAATACTCATAGTCTACTCACTGTGGACTAGTAAAATTGTTTAATTAATAACCCCTTTAAAAAATGTTTTTTAATTCACACTACATAAGGAAAAATGAAAAACACCCATGGTTCAACCTAATCTATGATAACTAATATATCAAAATAAGAACTCCATCTTATTAGAATAAATCCATTAATCTATTACAAACCATAATTTTTCTGATTAATGCATCAACAAAACATTAATCATACAATATTTTCCATTTCAGAACCCTCTAATGATATTATATGTGAAAATATATGTTTGTTCATGTTTACCGTCCCATAAACACTTATAGGATGTCCTTATAAAAAATATAACTAGATTATAAATAGATATTATGATTAAAATGTGATTCATTAAATTCCCCATTATAAACAAAATGATTTTTGTACCTAATTGGATCATCATATTTATCAAACTCTCATTAATTCTCTTGGTTTCCTCATGATCCACCATTACTCGAGGGCTGACATTGTCATATTATATGTCATAAATACCACAACGATTACATGTTTCCCTAATTTTGGGGAAACATAGAATTCAAATAAATATAAAACTACATATAATATTAATCATCGATAATCCCACTTAGTCAAACCACAATAATTATACAAAAAAATATTTCTCAAACCAAGATAGCCCAATCAATAATTATAAAAATTGAAATTAATTTATAAATTATTAATCAAAGTAGATATAATATAATGAACTCACTAGACAATTCCATCTTATTAAAACCATAACCAATAGAAATAAAACATTTAATAATTTTTTATAGTATAAATACATAATTAATTCATATGATAAATATTATAAGTGATTTACTTTTTTAATGAGTTGTTGATAATGTACAAATAAATCTCACTAAACAATATTCCATTAAAAAAAATGGTGTTTCATAAATATTTTTTTATTTATATCTACTAAATGTAAAATATAATTGAAAATAGATTAATTTCTTTACAATATAGTGAAAATAATTATCCAATCTAAAAATAGTAATAGAAATAGAACAGGTAAATAATTAAATGATAATAGGTTGATTAATGGTACGACTGATTATGATGAAATCATAAAGAATCACTATTGAATAATCTCAAGACATGTGGAAAAGAGTTATATAGGAGGTCAGAGGAGAGGAGTTAATTTTATTATATATCTTTCTCCTCAAAAAAGAATCCTCAGGGAGTTTTAAGAATCTACTTTCACCACACATAATATACATAAATATTCTATTAAAATTATTTATACCACTACTGGTTAAATGGTGGGAAGATACCGTGTGGATCATTAATGTCGATAACATACTCTATAGCTACATCAAATAAAGAGTCTTACCATGTTAAAAATTCCACTATTTATAAACTAATTAGGAACACATTTATTTAAATGTTACACATATACCCTTATAATTTAATATTAGTTACATTGGATTCCACTAAAATATATCAAACGATATATAACTATAGTTTAGTTGATATATAAATTTAAAAAATTACACGATAGATGTGATCTTATTAAATGAATATTGTCCCTATATTTATCTATCTTAAAGGGGTTCGAACATTTATAGAATAATTTTACTAAGATTATAATGAACAAACATCCCTATTATAATCATTACATTATGATTATTTCAAAGGTTATTATCCCCTTATTTCCACATTACACTAGCTTTATTGTTTCATATAGGGAAAAAATTCTTATTGAGAATATATTAGACTAATAAAAAAGAATGTATTCAAAATATATATTATGTTATTATTTACATAAATTAATATGAATTTTAATTTTCTATTATAATCACATTAACCTCTAACCTTATTTTAATAACTGATTCCCAGTTAATTCCATCAATGAAACAGACTTGGTAATCTCCCTATGTTTCGATCTTCGATGATTATTCATTAACAAAATCATTAGTGAGATACTTTTGGATCAACTACAATCTTGATTTTTATATAGATCACCTATAATTATATATAATTTCAATGTAATGTATCATGAAATGTTTAATAATATTTCACTTTTTCATCAAACAATATTTTAAAATAACATTTAATCCCATTAATAGAGGTATAATATGTTTTCTTATAAAAGTGAAATGAAAAACTCGATTATCTTGAAATTATTTAATAAAAATTCTTTAAATAATATGATTAATAAAATATATATTTGAATATATATATATCATGAAAAAAAATAATTTGAGGAAAATTAGGTCAAGATTTATATATTTCAAATCATTTTTTGAACATTGGTTTAAAAAATTGTAAATTATATGTACGATAAATAATGAAGAGATTGATAATTTAATAATTTTCTAAACACTATAAAATAATTTAAAATGGAGTGTAAAAATATTTTTTATATATAATCACAATCTTTGATAATTTTTATGAACAAATATATGGAAGAAAATTTTGTTAAAAGAGTATATTAAAATGAGGTTTTAAAGAAAAATATAATTCTTTAAGTCTATTTTAGATTCAAATATTATCTAAGACCCGAGTAAAAAATTATATTAGTTATTGAAATTAATATAATGTTTTTTAACATTAATTATTTTAGGATTATTTTTTATTTCATTTATTACCTTGATTTATGAGTTAATAAAGCTAATATGTTCTTTTGAGTCCTATGGGGTCATTAAGATTATAAGGAATCGTTGGAAACATTATAATGGTCAAATATGGGAAAAGTCATAAAATTTATTTATATAGTATCTTTATAGGAAAATAAAAAAAAATTGACTAAAATTTTAAAGAAATTTATTTATTATTTTTACCCATCATATTTTATGGAGGTGAAAAATGATACACAATACTTAGTGGTGGTAGTAGTCCACACAACTGCATGAGTGATGTTTTCTTCTACCATGTTATGTTAAACAAATGAAAAGATTTTGTTCTACATGTATAATAAAATTTCAATATAATCATGATACTTATGTATTTATTTTAATGTGAGAAAAAATACATAACGAAGATATAAAAATAAATTAACCGGAAAACCCTCTGTTTTGAGTTATAGCACATCCTTTTGAATCCACAATCATCTTAAACCATAGTCTATCTTGTTTTAGTACTGTGGAGATATAAATACCTATTTTACGAGGGGATTGATGTTTGGAAGGTATTTTTCTTTGAATTTGTTGAGATAAAAGGATCAAATATTTTGAAAAATACTATTGTTGAGGTTTACATTAAGAATTAAGGGGATTGGGACTTTGGTTGTCATAAATGTTTTAGATTATTATTATTTTAATATTTTATAAGGTGATAAGTGGAAAAATAATTTCATACAATAAGACAAAAATGTATTATTTTTTACTTCCTCACTCATTTTAACGTTAATCAATATATTTTAGCTTTTGAATAGTGTGACACTATTATTACCAAGTTTAAAATTCATACTGGAAAAAATTTAAATTGAACAATGTAATAAATATGAACAACTAGATTCCAATTATTAAATTAATATTCAATAATATTATTTTTATAAATATTAAAAATCATTTTTAATATATCTTCACAAAACTCATTGAAAAATATCTTTTTAAAAATACTAAACTTTAAGAATATTAATGAAATTATAACTAAATAATATTTCATTTTGATTCATATTTATTTAATTTGATTGTGTTTAATATAAAAGATATTTTCCTATATTATAACCAAATCCATAATAGAGAGAGACTCCTAAATTAATTTATTTAATTAAATGAAATTACGATTTTTCGAAAGTAAACATTTTTTAGGATTCTATCAACAATCAACATCTTTATAAAAATATTAAATATACAATTTAACACATATATGATAAGAAAAAAAATTAATTCCATTAAAACTATTTAATTTCTAATAATTTAGTAATAATAATATATAATAAAATAATTTAATTAATTAAAAAAATTAGTTAGAACGATGTATATTAATTTTGGTAAAAAATGTTATTAAACATAGTTGTGTGAATATGGATCCATTTAATATATTATGGAATATTAAAAAACCAAAAATAATTAATTTTTTACATTACTTGGGATTTTCTAACACTCTATTAGAATATAAATAATTATGATATTTAAACAAAATGTTATCTAAATCATTTTTCTTAAATTATTGGAACTAAAATGTTCATTTAGGTGGGAAAATAAATCACTATTCTAATATATAGATCACTAATTTTTGACCATATTGAACTAATTATTTTAGTATGAATGAGATTAATTATCTGGGTGGAATAAAACTCTATCCTTCTGAGTGTTCCCTAAACCATCATTCCCCTCAATGAAATCAATAAAAAATATATCTCCCTTACTTTAATTAGTTACTGTGACTTTTATAAAACATTATACTTTAATATTTTATTCATATTTCTTTGACTAAGATTGAAAATACACCAATACCATGTATTTTTATATTCATTATCACTCAAATTAAAATAATAATTTAGATAATGATGTGAAAAAGATATTAAGAATTTTTCTTCTTTAGTGAAAATAAACAAACAATTCATTTCAAGATAAGACAAACGTTTTTCAGGGAATCAAAATCATTTACATCATCAACGTGTTGGATCGCCATTATTCTATTATATTTAGAACAATCAATAAAAATAACCGCTTTTGACATCATATTTAGGTAAAAAAATTCCACATATGAAACTCTTATTTTTTTAGTAGAACATCAGTTTTAAATTTCGTATCTCAAACATCATTATTTCAATATTACTTATAATATTTCTTATCAATTTGAATGAAATGATCAATAAATATAAAAAATCCCTGAATTAAAATTTTCTTTAACTTTTTGGGATACATTAGTGTTGAATTATACATCATACTTGTTCAACTATTTTATTCCAATTAATTGTTTTAAAAAAGTAAAATTTCTAAAATGTGCAGTTATACAAAACAATGCATATTGAAAATATTTATATAATATTACATAAATCTCTTCCATAAATAAAATATTCTATTAATGAATATATTGTATTAGATTCATATCAGAAGTATATCATTGTCTAAAATATTTTTTCTCATTCATGCACTATTTGTTGTTTTTTAGTTTAAAATCCCATGATTCAAGACTTCTCTCATGAAATAAAATTTTATATAAATAAGAATAATAATTATTCTACAAAATTTCCTATAAAATGTAATATTTGAATAGTTTTTTGTTTTATATTTTAAAAAATATTATCTTTAAATGTTTTCTTATAATTTTTCAATAATGTTTTGTTCAATTTTATATTGAGTGATTTCATCTTGAGTTGGTCTTTCATTATTTTGATTTATGAGGAGGTTATTCATATTTTTTAATTTAAAAATATTTCTAGTATTAAAATAAGAACATAAAAATTAGAAATATTATATTGAATTTTTTATTTAACAGGATATAATTTGAATTATCCTTTTGGGATATGATACAAAAAATCTTCAGATGAGTTAACTTCATCTTCTGTTACCTAAATGAATTATTTATTCATATTTTAAGACACTTCTCAACATCAAAAAAAATTTATTCTCTCATAATTGAATATTCTATTTTTATGTTTAGTTTTCACAAAGAATATTTATTATTTTCCATTTCTATGCATCCTAAATAATAGATTTTAAATTTCATAGTTATGAACATCATTCCAATTAACATGCTCTAATATAATTTTATTCATATTAATTTATTCATTCTTCAATAATGTGAAATAATAATATATTTTAGTATTATTTTTTTATATTTTATATTTTCATGCTTTAAAATATTTTTTATATATATTATTTATCATTTAAACCCATAATTTTATTAGTATTATTCATCACATTATATAGGATATATAATTTTTAAAAAAATATTATTCCAAATAAAAAATTAGAAATTAGTGAATTCCTTAAAATATTTGAATCATAAATTATCTCCTCTTTCTAGTATTAATTTTCATAATCTCACAAGTTTTTAAAACATTAATTAATATGTTAATAAATATTTTCTAAGGATTTTATTCTTTTAAATCTACCTTATACATTATACATAATTTTTTTTAAAGATGATTTCAAAATTAAAAACTCTCACACATTTAAATAATATTTGTATAAGGTTATCATTGTACCAATATTTTACTTTTCGAATCATATTTGAGATAGCTTCCAACATTAGCTAAATCTATTTTTTATTATGAATCTTTAAAGTCACATGACTTTTATAATTCTTCCAGGATTTGTTTTTTTGATAATATAATATAATTAAATTTTTTCCTTGAACTATTTTATAAATAAGAGATCACTAATAATTTGAAGTAAAAAAGAATATTATGTTTTTCAAGAATAGATAAATCATCTACATATTTCAATTTAGGAATTTTAGGATTAAACATATATAAAATGTTCCCCAAATGAATTATATAATAGTGGACTTCACTAATAATTCTCAATAACATCGTCTATTTCTCATTATTTCATTAAGTCACGTAAATTAATCAATAATGGTTTTATCTTTACCTATTCTGAAATCATTAAATTTTCATCACAATATTTACATAATTATTTCTTTAACCAATATATTTTTTTAAAATTTTCTATCAAGATTTACCAAAATATTAATTTTTTGGTTTGATATCACATTACATTGTTATACGATTTTTCTAATAGATAAATCATATTATTATTTCCTTACATTTATTCAACCTCTAGGTATCTCTTATGAAGAAAATCCATATAAATGTATTTATTATATTTTATGAAACCCATTTTAGAAGTATCTATGAATTAAAGAATGAGTGGCCAAATATTAAAATTCGTCATAATCGTCAATTAATTATAGTTTATTAAATTTATTTATTAAATTAAAATATCATTAAAAAAATATAAATTTTTGTACACTAATATAATATTAATCCTTTATATGAAACATGGTTTCAATAATACCCATTAAATATTACAATATATGTGTTTACCATTTATAATGGTGATTAATTTAGTGTTAGTCCATTTAATATTTTTTAAGGAAATAAGATTTTGAAATATTATGTTTCAATAGAGTAAAATAGAAAACATAGCATTACATGAATGAAACTGATCATAAAAAATTAGAAATGGAAGGTATGTTCTTTTCATGGATTAATCCAAATTTTTCTAACCACTCTATTTGACCATTGGTTTGATTCAATATAAAAATTTTCTAAAATATATTATCAATATTTACAATTATGTAGTGATTTATAATTCTATACCATAGAGTGTTTCAAATCATTTTTTCTGATAATGATATACAGGTTCATGAAATTTTATATAAATAGACCTCCAAGATGGAAAATTTGATAACCAATAATGATCTAGGATATCATATCATCAAAATTTGAGATATTGTTATTCCATTTATAGGAATTAAAATTATTAGAGGTACATATAAGCCCTGAATGCATGATATACCTAACTATATTTTATACATAGAAAGTTTTATTCTTTATTATTCATAGATCATGTTCTATTTAAAAGATACTAGTTCTTCTCTCAATGATGTTCCCAATAATATTAATCATATACATTTCATAAAATACTGTTTTAATTTATCTTCTATATTGATAAATTTGAATAAGGATCAGTTAATGAAATAACCATAATTTTTAGTCTTTACTGTATAATTATCTCCCAATATTAATTATGTAACCATTCCCTTAATTACGTCATAAATAAAAAATTACATAATTTAATACATTAATTCAAGAAATACCTATAAATAATCACTATAAGATAATGTAAATCCTTACTCAGTGAATTTTATTCTTTTTCTCACCCTATGTATTCAACAATGAAATACTATTCTCTAACAATTTTCCATAGGTATATAGATTCCCCAAAATATAATCACTATGTAATTCTATTAATTGAAAAAAATATATATTTTCAAAGAGTTTAATTATTTTCCACGCCTTTGATATACAAATAAATAATAAATTAAAACATCATCTAGTGATAAAATATAAGGAATAATAAAAAAAATTATTGTTTCACTTTTATAACAATAAAATTGATATTTCAAATAGAAAATAATTGAATTGGATTCTATTGAGAAATTTTTTAGATTTATATCCCCAATTTTATTCTTACTGTTATATTAGAGAATCATGTTTTTATTAGTGTTAATGACACATAATTTTTTCTGGAATAATATGAATTTATTAATTTTATACATAACATTACCTCTCAAAAAAGTAAAATAATATTTTAATATACATTAAATAAACTTAAGTAACATTGATTTACAATTTAAAATTTTTAGATAATAAAAAATCATAGTTTTTATGTGACATAGAAACATATAAAATGAATATTATTGATTTCATTGAATTAAATTAATGTGATATATAAATTTATAAATTCTTATTTTTTAAATAGAGTAAAATTGAAAAAAAATACAAAGAATATTTTATTTTCATTCGTGTTTCAATATTACTCTCATGTGGGAGAAAAATGATTATGAATTGAATAACTAATCATTATGAATCAAAATTTTATTCTAGGTTTTTTCAATATTATAATGTTTTCATAGGTTAATCATTGAAAATAACAAGAAATGAACCTTATACTTCAGGGTAGATACCTTTATTTGTCCAATACAACTCATTTCATTCAGATAGTTGAAAATTATATTGTGTTTCTATAATGAAAATATTGTTCCCCCGATAGTATAAAATATTCATTATTAAAAATAATCTCACTCTGCCAAATTATTATCATGGAAATATCATACACATGAACTTAAACTAAAAAAATTCTAACAACTCATAAGAATACCCTAAAAAATATACATTTCCATTCATAAATAGTTTTGAATAATTAAAACAGTTTTCCAATTCTATTACACTATTCATTTGTGTAGATATCTTATTTTTATGAATTATTTATTGAATAATTATTATTATCATAAAATTATATTAACAATTTTAAATCTGTAGAAAAATTTACTAATTATTTAATAATATTTTTAACACTATGGAATCAATTTTTGTAAGTATAATTTGGTTTTTTAACAAACTATATCATAATGCACATGTCATTATTAATAAATTTGATTAAAAACTATATTCTAATTTATTTTAATATATATTTTATTATCTAGATTAATTATTTGAATTCAATATCCTATAATTAAAATATGTTAAATTTTTATATATTTCATAATAAATTTATGTTTTAGGTGAATAGTTATGTAATGGCCCGGACTTCTCCAGTCCATTATTTGTGAAAATGTGGTGTTAGAGGTGTTATAGAAGGTCAAGGATACTTGGGCAGTGTTTAGGTGGAATTTTAAGGGATACT
Source organism: Viscum album (assembly GCA_963277665.1). Taxonomy (NCBI): domain Eukaryota; kingdom Viridiplantae; phylum Streptophyta; class Magnoliopsida; order Santalales; family Viscaceae; genus Viscum; species Viscum album. The sequence continues at coordinate 2,013,500,727 of OY728132.1, read as the reverse complement.
AAAGGGCTATAGCTTTCGCACGGGTGGCGCACGATCTGTCTAAACTGTGTGGCCAAACCGTTTGAGGATGGTGTTGGTGGCAGTGGCTAATGTACGGTTAGAAAATGGTTTGTCTAACTGTGTGGTCTTACCATGTGAGGAGTGTTTGACGAGGAAATAATGAAATCACAGGTAACACATGGTTTGTCTAACCGTGCGAGAAAACCATGTGGGCACTTAATTATAGATCCTAAAATTGAGGATCTAACTCAATTTGCCTCTAAATAGTTCATATAAGCTCCTAAGTGGCCATGACTCAGGATTACCCTCCTATGATGGTAGAGAACTTCTCCCAAGCATTTTGAGGGGATATGAAGGCTTCACATAGCGAATCGAAGCCGGTTTGTTGAGGTATGTGATCATTCTTGTTTAGGTTTCTTAGATCGATTTAGATCTACTCCTTCTCTTCTCTCGGTTTCTTAGATCTATGCCTATTATGGGTATATCTAAGTGCGTGGATGTCAAAAATGATGATCTTTGGTCTTGATCTTGCTAAGAGGAGTGATCTAAGGTGGGTTTTTGGAAAATCAACTCGGTTTCCTTGTGCATTCTTCGTTGTTGGTGTTTTCGTCAAAAAACATTGAGGTAGGGGATTTCTTGCTTCTCTAATTGTTTTTGTGAAATCGTATAGTTATCATGATTTATCCCTCTAGATCACAATGAAATTTACCTAATTAAATACTTGAACTAGATTAAAATAATATTTTTGATAACATTTTGTTTCTATGCACTGTGATAACAGTTCGCCTCTTGTTTTTCTAGATAGTGTGATATCTAGGCCATTCTTGTTAGCATGTTGTTCTTGATGAAATTGATAAAGAACGTAAACTGAATTATTTGATAATTAATTAGCTAAAGATAAAGGGTCATGTAAATGAATCTGTTTGTTGTAGTATTTCTAATTTGATGTTAAAAAAACTGATGTCGATGTGCATATTTAATTCAGTTGGTTGGTAAACCTAAAAAATGATGGTGCTTGTTTTTTGAAGTCATGTCAAATTACTTGTTTAATTATTTTGTGATAGCTTACTAGTTAGGTACCCAATTTTGGAACCAACGGTTTATAAATCTGTTAATTTTAGATGGATTAAGTTTGGATTATTTAAAATCTCTTGAAGGGTTCTGAGTTACCCACTTGTTTGTTAAAGGTCTAGGAGCCCAATTGATGTGATGTTTGTTTTCCTGCTACTTGTGTTGTGATGTGACCCTGTAGGGGGTAGTAATATGTGTGGGCATAAATTCCTTGTGGTTGTGGTAGCGGATGACGTCCAGAGTGGCGAGATGCAGCACTTTATGCATGTGGGTGTCGGGGAGGACACCAGGGATGATGGAATGGGATGGATGTGATTGTTGAATGCTTGGTGGTTTTTAATTGGTTGATTGTCTACTTTAATTTCCCCCACTACTCAAGGAAGGCGGTCTTGATTACCCTTATTCCGAAAGAGTCGAAGACATGCAGGGTATGCCACATGCTTTCTTTGTTTAGATCCTCAAGGGGGACGAGTCTATGCTCTTGCTATAGACGGTTAAGACGTGATGGGTAGTACATCTACTCACCAATGAGTGTGTTTCCAATGAAGTTTAATTTGGTTTTGTGCATGGTTAATTAATGTGTAAACAATTAATTAACGTAAACTGGAATTGATGAAAATGGGAATGAAGTAGTCAAATAATGTTCTTCAATTGGTTGTGTTCTTATAGGATACCTAGTCTTAGAAATTGCATCCGGGAGTCTGAGAGACGTTAGCTGCAGTTGAGACTAAGACTAGGTTATGCCCATAGTGTGGTTTTGATTTATAGTATATACTGTACTTTTTGTGATTCTATACGCTACTCCACCCTGTCACTAAGGGAAACTATCACACTAGGGATTCTAAGCCCTGGGGGGTGTCTTTTCCCCATCATTCTAGTGGGAGGATGAATGGTTGACTACCCCCTTTGGCACCGCTCTCTTATCTTGTTAGATACTTGTGCCATTGGCACAACGGTTAGTTTTCCCCTTATATGTGTGTGGAGGGCTATAATGTCTTGTGGTTATTCCCACACAAATATTTTGGATATAGTATCTTATGGACTCATATAGTTGTAATGTGTATCAGTTGTAATGGATTGAGGATCCTTACTCAGTATATGGGCTCTAATGGCTTGAGTTATAATACTTGATGTATGATACACATTATGCGAGCTGTGTTGGCTCCCGTAAGCTACCTTTTTAGTTTTGATTGTGAGGATGGTGTGGTGCTTTGACTATGTGTCTGCAGGCAATCATTTTGAGAGAGATGAACATAATGTATGTCATTAGGGAAAAGCGGCAAACCAGTGGCTTAGAAGTAGCAAGGTAAATTTGATATTCCTTACTATATTCTATATTATTGTATGTGTTACATGGTGAGAGTTTCCATGGTGAGGTTGGGAACATAGTATACCTTTTTAGGTGATGTGTTAGTTTCACGTGTAGTTCACTGTGATTTAGAATACTTTTATTACTTTTACATGAGAGACTTCTGGGAGGATCTTACTGAGTATACTGTTATACTCACCCTAAGAATATACAAACAATTTTTCATGTCACATGGAGCAGGTTGCAGATGAGGCTTGTTACTACTAACTTGAGGTTGCAGGAGCTGTTCGGGCTTGTGGTCACTGAATTTTTTACGTTTTTTTGTGTACTTGCAGTTTTTCTCATTCAGTTGTAGTAATTTTGTATGACATTCCATATATGCACTTGAGTTTCTTTTATATTCCAGTTTTTATTTGGAGTTGATTGGTTTCTATCTTATCTGTCTATGTCGCATGTGTTCTCTTGGAGGGTAATGCCTCTAATTTGTGTGTTCATTATACCCTCAATGATTGTCGCCAACCCGGGGCCTACTAGAGGCAGGACTCGGGGGGTCATTATCTCCCTTCTGACATTGTCGTCCTAGTAGGGGTACACATTGTGGAGAAGGGGGTCGTGACAGAGTGGTATCAATGTTCTAGTTGAGGGATATGATGGAGTTTGGAGTTAGGCACATGTGAGGTTTCATGGGTTGGTAGGGAAACATTGTCATTCATGTTTATCAAATTAGGTAAACCCTAGAGACCGACTGAGACATAGGAATTTAGGCCCCCCTATGACATATGTATGAATATTTATGTTTATAATGTCTACTAAGCAAGGTGATACTAGTTACAGGGTATAGACCTATGAAAGGATCATGAATCATTCTTATTTGTGCCTATGTTTGAGAAGGTATAGCTTGGGATACGTTAACCTAAAATGAATAAAAGAAAACAATTAATAAATTAATGTTGAGTCTTCCATATTCCAGGTTTAGGAGCTCTACCGATTGTTATTTTGCAGCAATGGATCCAGGTTGACATCCTTGTCAGGTTTGTGTAGTAAATATCCCACAGACTATTATAGATGATCACCACATGTTACAGGTTGACGATGACGACACTTGGAGGAAGAAGCTCTGAGAGTTTCAGCACCCGAGTCTATAGAAGTTGAGTGTTCCCTTTTAGATTCAGTCACAGAAGACTGGTTGGAGGAGGTGGAGATAGGGTTTAGTTCGATCCATTCTCAAAAGGAGCATGGGGGGTCCTTAGCTGTGAAGATGTTATATGGAGTAGTGAGGTAGTGGTGGTTCTTATTCCTTGGGGATCGTGGGGATTCTGGAATCTCAACGGGGGAGCTCTGATACAATTTTAGAGTCGAGTTTATTTCCTCGACTAAAATGGTGCCCAGTCGCCAGGAGCTTCATAACCTTCGATAGGGGAGATTCTATGTTCGAGTGTTTGGAATCTATTTCTGATACATTTTACGATATGCTTCAGACCTGTTACCAGATGAGGAGGCCAGGGAGAGGAATTTTGAGGAGGCTTTTTATCTAGATATCTAGCACCAAGTCACCCCATTTATGATAAAGACATATCTTGAGGTACTGGCGAGGGAATAGGTTATGGAGAGGACATTGGCTAGGACCAGATCATCATGTGGGGGGGATCATCATGATCCCTCCCAAAGAAAGGCTATAGTCCGGGGTTCCCAGTTTTTAGGGCATAAGAGATTCTGTTCAGCCGGAGGTAGGTCCCATCCCTTCACATCGCATTTCTCTGGAGGTAAAAACTCTCAGGCCTATGACAAGGGACCAAGTGCTTTTTTTTCTTGTGTTGGTCGTGGCCATAAAAAACGGGAGTTCCCAACATTTCTGAGTGGTCATCGTGCAACGGGAGCTACGCTCCTGGTTCCTCAATTGAGGTAGTTCCAGCCAAGGTAGGAGCATCCAGTTGCACCAGCTTTAGATCAGTAGAGGGTAGATGGGGCAGGCAGAGGACAACCCCATGATGCTCCCTGTCCATATAGAGCATAGTGAGACCATGGTGGTGGTCATCATCCTGGTCAGAGAGGCTGTGGAGGAGGTCATTCTCACCTTCATGCCAAGGTATTTCCAGCACCAGACAAGCCAGATGTCGTTTGATGTACCCTTTGCTGGTTTTCTACCTTGGTGTATGCCTTTTATGATTCAGGAGTGACACACTCCTTCATATCAACTACCCTTGTCCATGCATTCGGACTTGAGGTAGAGAGGCTTCCAGTGCCCTTGGTGTTGACTACGCTAGATAGAGGTTGAGCTGACTTGTTTGAAGTATGTAGAGACTGTGAGCTAGTGTTGGGGAAACACTGCTCGTTGGGAGATTACCTATGTTTACGAATACAACCATATGATTTCATCCTAAGCATGGATTGGTTGTATTCAGTGCAGGCTATCATGGATTACTTCAGGAAGAAAATCTTTTTCTTTACTGTAGATGGAGAGAAAGTGGTGATTGTTCATGTGAGAGATCCTCGGATGGGTCATAGGCACGTTCCATCCTTATCATCAACGATGGATGAGATTATTCTAAGATCTTCCGAGGTTCACCAGTTAGTGTTTCATTGGGTCGTAGACGAGTACCCTGATGTCCTTCTAGAAGAGGTTGTAGAATTACCTCCTCGACGAGAGGTCGAGTTTTGGATCAAGATACAGCCAAGAGATTATCCCATTTCTATGTCTCCATATAGGATGTCCCCTTATGAGTTGTGAGAGCTACGTATATAGCATGATGGTCTGTTGCAGTGTGGTTTTGTTCGGCCATGTGTGTCACCATGGGGTGCACCAGTGTTTTTGTAAAGATGGCCGATGGCAGTTTGTGGTTGTGTGTCGATAATCTTCACCTAAACAAAGTGACAATAAAGAATCATTATCCACTTCCGTGGATTGATGACTTATTCGATCAATTGACTGGTGCATGTTGGTTTTCAAAGATCAACTTGCAGTCATGATATCATCGGATGCGTGTGAAGGATGAAGATATCCCAAAGACTGCTTTCAGTTGTCGTCATGGGAATTATGATTTCATTGTAATGTTGTTCGGTGTGACAAATTTTCAAGATGTATTCATGGGTTTTATGAATGATATGTTCTATGAGTTCATGGACAAGTTTGGGGTTGTTTTCATCGATGGCATCCTTGTGTACTCCACATATGAAGTGGAGCACGGAGATCATCTACGAGCTGTTTTGGGAGTTCATTGCCAACATAAGCTATTCAAGAAGTTGGTGAAATGTGAGTTTTGGGCTCGAGAAGTCCGTTTCTTGGGACATGTTGTGTCCCAACAGGGAGTAGTTGTGGATCCATCTAAGATAGAAGTAGTTGTATCTTTAGAATCCCCCAAGACAGTGTCCAAGGTGCGAAGTTTCCTTGGTCTCGTAGGCTACTACAGGAGTTTTATAGGCAATTTATTATGTGTTGAGACTCCTCTAACAGCTTTGACCAGGAAGGATAAGGCATTCATATAGACTGATCAGTGCCAGGGATCCTTCATATATCTAAAGGAGAAGTTAGTAAGTTCTCCAGTTCATTGTCTTCCAGCTAAGGGAGTTCAGTTTGATGTGTTCTGCGATGCTTCACATCTGGGGTTAGGTTGTGTTCTCATGCAGCAGTGGTTAGTTTTTTCTTATGGGTCTCGTAAGATGCGTCCCCATGAACGCAACTATGCCACCCATGATCTTGAGTTAGCAGTTGTGGTGTTTGCAATAATGTTGTGGATACATTACCTCATTGGTGAGCGCTTTTTGGTTTTCACTGATCGTAAGAGTTTGAGGTATGTTTTCTCCCAGTGTGACTTGAACTTGCGACAACGTCGATGGATGGAGTTATTGCAATAATATGGCATTGAAATATTGTATACACCTAGAAAGGGGAATGTGGTGGCTAATGTGCGGAGCTGAAAGTCATGTAGGGATGCGGTGTGTTAATACAATGATTTATTGAGAGTAATGGTAGAACTGTCAGCTTTATATCTTGAAATGGAAGAAGTTGGACATAGATGTTGTCTTTTCCAGATGATGGTGCAATCATCCCTAATGTTGAAGGTGGAAGAGTCCCAGTTGGGTGATCTAGAGGTGAATGTTTGGAGATACCAAGTAATTTGTGGTGAGGTCCCAGATGGATGGTCGGAGGGTGAAAAACACCGAGTGTTGTATCATGTAAGGATTTTTGTTCCCTTGATGATGCGTGATACATTCAACCGATAGTTTCATAGTTCTCCCTTAGTGGTACATACTAGAGTGACAATGATGTACATATCCTTGAGAATTCATTTTTGGTGGCTTGGGCAGAAGCGTGCGGTTACGGAGATTCTGTCTCGTTATTTAGTATGCTAGAAGGTGAAGGCTAAACACTGTGTTCCTGGTGGTCTTCTCCAGCCATTAAATATTCCGTAGTGGAAGTGGGTGGAAATCTAAATGGACTTTGTTACTGGTTTACTTCGAGCTCTGGGAGGACATGATGCTATTTGGGTGGTAGTGGATCGTTTAACAAAATCAAACCACTTCATAGCGATAAAGGAGTCAAGCTCAGTAGAATTTTTGTCGAAGCATTATCTAGAAGAGGTGGTGAGACTTCATGGAGTCCCTAGGATGATCATTTTAGATCAAGATCCTCATTTTACCTCTAGAGTGTGGAGAGGTCTCCAACATGCTTTGGATTACAGCTATGCCTTAGAACTGCTTTTCATCCTCAAAAGGATTGTCAGACATAGTGAACCATCCAAACTCTTGAAGACATGTTACACTCCCGTGTTCTTGATTTTGGAGGTTCATGGATGAGGAACTTACCCTTGGTGGAGTTCTCTTACAATAAAATTTTTCAATCCACCACCGCTATGGTGTCGTTTGAAGCCTTGTATGGTTGGCCTTACCATTCTCCATTGTGCTGGACTGGGGTCGGAGACTAAAAAATTCTTGGACCAGAACTAGTAAAGAATACAACAGAGATGGTTCAGGTGGTTCGTGTGATTATGAAGACAATGCATGATCGTCAGAAATGATATGCCTATCAAAGAAGGAGGCCATTAGTGTTTAATGTTGGGGATCATGTGTTTCTGAAGGTGACTCCTCGTCGTGGGCAGTGAAGGATTGGTCATGGAAGTATGCTTTATCCCCGATTTGTTGGGTCTTTCGAGGTGTTAGATCGTGTTGCAGCTGTGGCATATCGAGTAGAACTTCCCCCTCAGATGAGTCAGATACATGATGTTTTCCATGTATCATAGTTCCGTCGTTATCTTAATGACCACTCTCACATCATCGACCGGGGAGAGATCGATGTTGATGATGATTCAACCATTGAGGAGCGACCTGTGGAGATCAAAGACCGCACGGAGAAGGTGTTGTGCGGGCGTTCTATTCCTTTAGCTCACATCTTGTGGCGACACGGTTGCTTGGAGGAGCGTACCTATGAACTTGAGTCACATATACGTGATCAGTACCCAGAGTTTTTTGATGTTTAACTCTTTTCATGTATCGTTGAAACTTATGTGGTTATGAAACTTTAATGTTTGTGATATGGATCTCCATTATTTCTTTGGTGGATTTCTCTCTTTTGAGAGGTATCTAGAGGGCTGGTTGTTCAGACCCTGTCCCGTTTTCACTGTAAGTGGGTTGTGGATTCTCGAGGACTGGAATGTTTTGAGAGGTATCTTATGTAATGGCATGGAACTATCCAGTCCATTACATTGTGAAAATGATGTGTTAGAGGTGTTCGGGATGGTCAAGATGACTTGGGGTGCGTTTGGGTGGACTTTTAAGGGGAACTAAAGGGCTATAGCTTTCACACGGGAGGCGCACATGCTATCTAAACTGTGCGGCCAAACCGTGCGATGTTGGTGTTGGAGGCAGTGGCTAACACAATGTTAGCACACGGTTTGAGTAACCGTGCAGACTAACCATGCGAGGAGTGTTTGACGAGGCAGCAGAGACCGCATAGTTAACGCATGACTTGTCTAACCGTGCAAGCAAACTGTGCGGGCACTTAAATCTAGATACTAAAATTGTGGATCTAACTTGTTTTTTCTCTAAATGGTTATTTTAAGCTTCTATGCAGCCATAACTTGGGATTAGCCTCCCTTGAAGGTAAGAGAACTTTTTTCAAGCATTTTGGAGGCAATCTGATTGCTTCTCTTGGATAATCAAAGCCAGTTTTTTGAGGAATGTGATCGTTCTTGTTTAGGTTTCTTAGATCTACTTAGATCTAATCATCCTATTCTCTCGGTTTCTTAGATCTACGCTTGTTATTGGTATATCTAAGTGTGTGTTTGTCAAATATGATGAAATTTGGTCTTTATATTTCAAGGAGGAGAGATCTAAGGGGTGTTTTTGGAGAATCAACCCAACTTCCTTGTGTGTTCTTCATTGTTGGGGTTTTCGTGAAAATAACCTTGAGGTAGGGGATTAATTTCTTCTCTAATTATTTATGTGAAATCATAGAGTTAGCATGATTTAGCCCTCTGGATAACAATGATATTAACCTAATTAAATACTTGAAGTAGATTAAAATAATTGGTTTGATCGCATGTTGTTGCTATGCACCATGATAACGGTTCACCTTTTGTTTTTATAGATAGTGTGATATCTAGGACTATCTTGTTAGCATGTTGTTCTTGATGAAATTGATAAAGAATGTAAAGACAGAATTATTTGATAATTAATTGGATAATGATAAAGAGGCATGTAAATGAATCTGATTGTTGTAGTTGTTCTATTTTTTTGTTAATCAAATTGATGCTGATGTGCATGTTTAATTCAGTTTGTTGGTAAACCTGAAACATGATGGTCCTTATTGGTTGATGGCCTGTCAAATTAATTATTTAATTAACTTGTGATAGATTACTGGTTAGGTTACTTATTTTGGAACCAATGGTTTATAAATCTGTTAATTCCAGATGGATTAAGTTTGGATTATTTGAAATCTCTTGAAGAGTTTTGAGTTACCCTCTTGTTTTCTGAAGGGCTAGGAGCCCAATTGATGTGATGTTTGTTTTCCTCCTGCTTGTGTTTTGATGTGACCATGGAGGGGTGTTGTGATATGTGGGGGGAATTTAGGCCTTATGGTTGTAGAAGAGAATGACGCCTAGAGTGGAGAGATGCATCAGTTTATGCATGTCGGTGTTGGGGAGGACACAAGGGATGATGGAATGGGATGGATGTGATTATTGAATGCTTGGTGGTTTTTAATTGGTTGATTATCTGCTTTAAATTCCCCCGCTGCTCATGGATGTTTTTCTTCCTTACCCTTCTTCTGAAAGAGGTGTAGACACACAGGGTATGCCACGTGCATTCTGTGTTTATCTTCTCGAGGGGGGATGGGTATACGCTCTTGCTATAGATGGTGAAGACTCGACGGGTAGTACATCTACTCACCGTGTTGACGCCCCTGTGTTCCTAGCATATAAATCTTTTCTAGAATGCCTAGGAATATGGGAATGTGTTTCTATAATAAATGTTTGATTAAATGGTGATAATATATGGGGATGGAGATGTTGGAATCTAATGGTGAGGTTGTATCTTTTAAAGGGACAGTTGACTTTGAGTGTGATGGAAATGAAGTTTAATGTGGTTTTGTTCATGGTTAATTAATGTGTAAAGAATTAATTAATGTAAAGTGTAATTGATGAAGAAGGTAATGAAGTAATCTAATAACATTTTTTAATTGGTTTTGTGCTTATAGGAAACATAGTATTAGAAATAGCATCCCGATGTTTGAGATATTTTAGCTGTAGTTGAGACTAAGACTGGGTTATTCCAATAGAGTGGTTGTGAGTTATTGTATATTCTGTTCATTTTGTCCTACTATACACTACTCCACCTTGTCAATAAGGGAAAATAACACCCTGGGGATTCTGAGCCCTAGGGGGTGTTTTCCCTAACATTCTTGGTGGGAGGATGAATGGATGACTACCCCCTATGGCCCCGCTCTCTTATCTTGGTTGATACTTGTGCCAATGGAACAACAGTTAGTTTTAACCATATATGTGTGTAGAGGGCCCTAATGGCCTGTGGTTATTCCCACACATATATTTTGGATATAGTATCCTATGGACTACAATATTTGTAATGTGTATTGGTTGTGATGGCTTGAGGATCCTTACTCAGTGTATGTGTTGTAATGGTTTGAGGTATAATACACGACATATGATACATGTTATGAGATATGTGGTGGCTCCCAGAAACCACTTGGTTACTTTTGGTTGAGAGGATGGTGTGGTACATCACCCAGGTGTCTTCGGGCAAGCCTCTATTATGCACATGGTGCAGATTGTGGAGCTTAGACCAGGTGTCTCCAGGCAAGCCATTGAGGAGAGATGCACATAAGGTATGTCATTGTAGAAAATTAGCAAACCAGTGGGGAAGTAGTAGCGGGGTACCCTTGATATTCTTTACTATATTATATATTCTTGTATGCATTACTTGGTGAGAGTAGCCATGTTGAGGTTGGGATCTTAGTATACCTGTTTAAGTAATTTGTTAGTTTCACTTGTTTTTCACTATGCTTTATCACACATTCTTTACTTTTTCATGAGAGGATTTAGGGAGGATCATACTAAGTATACTATTATACACACCCTACGTATATATAAACTATTTTTCAGGTCACTTGGAGTAGGTTTGAAATCAGACTGGTTACTACTAGCATGTGGTTGCAGGAGTGGTTTAGGATTGTGGTCGCTGCTGTTTTTACTTTCTTTTGGGTACTTGATGTTTTCCTCTTTCAGTTTTACTACTTTTTCAGGACATTTTATATTTGCACTTGGGTGCCGTTTATATTTCAGTTCTGAGTTAGAGTTTATTTTTGTCTATCTTATCTCTCTCTTAACCATGTGTTCTCTTATACGGTAATTCCTTCAATTTTTGTGTTCATTATACCCTCGGTGCTAGTCGCCAACTCAGGGCCTACTGGAGGTGGGACCTGGGGGTCATTATCTCACTTCTCACACTGCCAGCCCAGGAGGGGTAGACATTTTAGGGAGGGGTTCATGACAAGTGATAAGTATCATTTTTACATATTTTTCATTTTTTATGAATTTATCACGATATATGAATGAAATGAATAATTGAGTAACCTATTTTATTGAAAATATTTATATATAATAAGTAATGTATCACATTATAAAATTTAATTTTATTCTTATAAATCTATTATTAACATTTGGTATGTCTATCTAATGTTTTTATTCAAATATAAATATTTTTAGTTCTTATATATTAATAAATTATTGAAATGAATAATTTTGTTTTTTTCTAGATTTAAATTTCAAATAAAACCCTTTTTATTTATAAATGTCTTATTATATTCATTTTATGAAAAATTATAATTTATTTTGGTGCAAAACATTATATATATATATATATAAAATTCTAATGACTGTTTTTCATAATGTGTGAAGAATTTATATTTATTATAATTATTCACCAAATATAGAAGTTTGATTTTTTTAAAAGTATTAAATTACTTAAATAACCAAAATTAATATTGTTCAAAATGGAAGGGATATTTTTTTATCATAATGAAGAGTGAACATAATAAATAATTATAACTTTGCTTAAGTATAATATTAGTTTAAAGGGATTAAATAAAGGGATAAAGCTTAATGAAAACCGAAATAGTTTTTTAAATATCATTTTTTGGTTCCATTTATAAATTAACCTTATTATATTTCAATATGTTATAATTTTAAAGAACGTTACTTCATTATGTTATATTTTATTTAATAATTTTTGAAAGAGTAACATTTTTTTACCTACCTCACATATAAAAGGAAAAACCAATCCAGAATACTAGAAAATTAATGAAAAAATTACCATCACAAATACCTTAAAAATTAATTTTATTGACATAGTATTCATGGTTTGGTGAAAATACTATATCAGAAAGGTTTAAAATATAATACAAAAGAGATGACTATTAGAGGAGATATAGGTTCTTAATAAGCATTTCAATGAATCCTTGACAATTAATCTCTTGATAATATAAAAAAACATATTAAATTAATTACAGTAGTATAAAATATATATTGAATTTTTTTTTTGTTTTTTTAGAAGAACATAATTTATACATTAATTTTGAAATAAGAAACAATATGTTGCTTATACATACAAACCACCATCTCCACATAGCAGTGTAATATGATTTTGAACACCACTTCACATAGATAGTTATAATAATGGATTTTAAAAAAATATTTTATAAATATTAATCATTTATGATTATAGAAATATAAAATTCCTTATATATTTTTATCTTATCATCTGATGGAAAATGAATATATCAATCATGCATATGTGTAGACTACCACCTACATGGAAAGATATAATTAATTTTACAATTACTAGAATGAATAAATGATTATAAACTATATTAAAATAAGAAATTTATATAAATTAAATAATTAAAAATGAATAGATGATATATTTATTTTATAACACCTTTATCCATGATAATTATACAGATGTAATTTTTGACAATTTGAATGATCATCCTTATGTTTGCAAGGTAATAAAGATATATTCAACTTGTAGAAATAAAATGGTTATGAAAGGAACATGACAAAATGAATATATATATATATATATATGAGGTTATAAGAAAATTTATTATCATATTTCCTTAGATTATTCATGAAAATTTAATACATTTGATAATGTTGTATTCAACGGGAATTTTTTTTCCAAATCCCACTCTATTGAGTAATATTTTATATTAGGTAGATAATTTTATTTTTATGTTGTATATAACTAATTTAGATATTTGATACTTTTAATTTTTCCATTATTCATGGTATTTTAATATTCAATTAAAATATTATCTTTTCGTGGGTTTTGGTTTGATTTTTATTAATGCTGTCAAGGTTTAATTTATATTGTCACTCTTATTATTGATTTTTCATGTTTAAATATCAATTTAATGATATTTGTTATATTCTTCATATTCAAAATCATATAATTAATTATTCATTATGTATTTTTGTGTTTTATTATTATATAATTCTCTAACTTTGGTAAAAAAATATATACTATATAATTTGTAAGAGAAATTGACCTTTTTTCTTTTGGAGATAGAAGTATTTTTATTTAATGATTATTTTTTCTAAAATACAACATGTATGTTATTTTATGTTCGCAAAAAAATTATATTATTTTCTAACCATATTATATATTTTTTAATTATTTTATAAATAAATTTTTCACAATTGTCTGTGTTGCTTGTTTTCTACATTCTCTACAAAAAATCATAAATAATAGAAAATTTTAACATATATTAAGATAGTAGATGTATCCCCCATCTAAGGTATTATACATTTTCATGAAAATAGATACTTGTTTTCACGGTATTTTAGATAATATAAATGATGAATTATATTTTGAATTAGTAGTATTCATATTTAAATATTTATCATTTTCTAAAATTATGAAAATGATTTTGGAAATGATTTTTATAATTTTTTAAACATCATTAAATAAGATTAATGAAATATTATTTATACGGTTTTGTATAGATTTCCTCTAATTTTATTAATAATATTCTTTTTTATTTTTGAATTTTTTGAAAATTAATTTATGGGAATTTATCATCTTTTATTTTGATTTAGAGATTATTTATTATTTAGATATAATTAATTTATTTGTAACTTTGTTCTAGATAAGTCTTCATTAATCATTATAAATTATTATCATTATTAGTATCTATATTCTATTATATCATTGTGGTATTTATAATGTCAATAATATCATGACCATATATGAATATGTCATATGTTTTTTGTTGTGGGAGGCTTATTATATAATTTATTCCATTTACTTGAGAGCTATTAGGGATCTATATTACTGATAAAATATAGATATTTATATATTTATGTGGAATATTGATTCTTTTTAAAAATATTATTCAATATATGAGTAATAAGGAAAAATATTTATTTATTATTTTTGGTTCTTAGTCCTAAACAATCATACGATGAAACGGTATGTCTCACGAGACAAAATTTCACAAAATTAGTGGTGTTTTCATTGTAATCATAGACAATTAGTTCAATTTCATGGAATAAGGAATTTAATTTATTGTACATGATGTCTTTTCCTAAACCCAAGATGATAAGATATTTAAACTCAATGTCTTGAATTTATTTATAAGAATTCTAGTCATTTGATTACATTTTATATTCATGTTGACATTTTTTATTGATATATTTTAAATTTCATATTAATGAATAAATATATTTTTTATAGATAACAAATATTCCCTATTGCTAATACATTTTCTAAACATGATTGATTTTTTTATACCTAAATATTATTTAAAATTTTATATTAATTTTATTATGTATTCTATTTCATATGATATAGTTATATAATATTTTAATGATCATAAATGATTAAATAAAATTGATGATATATTTTATTTTTCAATGTAATATTTATCACACTATTATATATAGTCCCTTTATACTTATAAAATTGTTTAAAATTAATTTTCTTATCATATTATCTTAGAGAAATATATTAATGTAATCACCAGTACATAGTTACTAGAATTATAGTAGTTATATTTTGTACCAAAGGATGACTATTAATACCCAAGGTAATTTGATATTAGATAAAAATAACCGGAACACAAATTACCTTAATCCTATAAAATGTTTAATAAATTTTATGCACTTTTATAATATGGATAAATATTAATGATTTCATTTTGTAATGATGATAGTTTTTTTTGATTGGATATGAAACATTGAGGGACAATGTGAAACCATTTTTACACCCATAATAAATTTATGAATTACTATTATGGGAAAGTAAATACAATAGGTCTTGGAGTTGATAATATCTTGATCATATTAGAAAAATTGATGAATATTAAGATAAATAAAGTTATCCATGTATAAAAAGCTGTTATTAAATATTGTAATGCACTTATGTTTGATAACATAATTATTTAGATTCTCTGATTTGTTTTTAGAACTACTCATCCCTTGGTATCTATGAATTGGGTCAATCCCCTTGAATTGGTATTCTTGGATTTGGATGTAATGAAATGAAAAAGGTTGTTCTAAAATTATATTTTTAAAAGAATATGATGGCCTATGATGGTGATTTATCTATAACAGAAAATATTCTTATGAAATAGATATTATGGAATGATTATTTTATAATGTGATATTATTTTAAAATTGTTTTCATTGGGTGAAATGATATGAAATAGATTTAAAATTCTTGACCCTAAAATATAATAACAAGTATTGTGTTTTTGAAATTAAATTATTCTTCGAAAATATTATAAATATGTTCAATATAAAACATATGTAAACTATAATCAAATATTTACCAGCTCCATGATCAGAATATTCCATACATATAAAGGGAACATGGTTCTAATTTATTTGATGTAATGATATAGTGTCACATTATATTGGGAGGTTGATACAATTACCTTGTTCATATATCATCATTCGAAAATAAGGAATTATTTGGTCAATTAATCCAAAAGATAAATGTAACTTTGAAAAGGAGAACCAAAAAATTGTTTGGAATTTCAAAATATTTTAAATGTTGAAAGAAACATCATAGTTAAGATTTACTGTAAATGGGAGTTTTTTACAATTATATAAATAATATACATCAATAATATGAATGAAATTAAAATAAAGAAACAAGTTCTATCATGAGCGTGAAATATAAGGAGATGTTTAATTATTCAAACAAGTACCTAATGTGTCATGGGAAACCACAATTGAAGATGCCAAGTGGGTATGACCAATAATATGTTATTAATACATATAATATTGTTTTCCCATATGATTTAGTGCAATGTCATTTCATCATGAACATGAAATGTTCTTTTGATTTATTGGGTTTTGGATATTCACCCTATTTTATATCATATATTGTTGTCAATGATATTAAATCATTTATACCAAAATAATAATAAAAAAATAAATTCCTTATTCATAGATAAAATCTTATTCCATCAAAAATATATAGGTAAATACATATTTTTTTAAATATAAATTATTTAATTGTAATCATGTTTTATATAACTATGATTAAAATTGATATAATCCATGTTTTAGATTTAATTTTAATGAGTAGTGGGTAAATTTATTCATAAGTGAATGTTGTCATGATTTTTTATGGAGATGTGGAATCCCTTATATTCGGATAATAGACTAAATAAAATGATTAATTATTATATTCACCTCTTATAGACCATCCTATTATGTTTTGGAAGAAGAATAGAAAATAAAACCTATATATAAACAGGTTATATTTTTTTTGAGATATTAATATTTTTTATGAAATATTTTATGTGTTTCTTGATGTGCCACATAGAAATCCACCCAATCATGAAGTTGAGTTTTTAATTCAACTTATACGTAATACAAAACAAATATATAAGACATTATATAGAGAGGTCATAGTGGAATAGAAGAAACAACAATTTTTTTTCAATTAGGATTTCATTATACCAATTGTTTTACTTTAGAGAGCCCCAAAACATTATTTAGTGAAGAATGAAGAGTCTATGATTTGGTGAATTGACTACAGGGGAATAAATTAAATAAATTTAATCAACATATATTTTTATCCTCTAATTAATTAATATTTTGATCAATATCATGGAGATAAATATTTCTATAAATCGATATCATTTATCGATATAATTAATTATGTTTGTTAAATTATATTATTCCATGTAAAATATTTCATAAAATATATGAACATTATGAGATGAATGTAATTATTACTAGAGAGACTAATTAACCACATGGTGTTATGGATCTGATAGGAATTATAATTTATTTTTATCATTATAATATCATTGTGGTATTTATCAATTATGTTTTTATACTCTGTAAGATATAATAAACATAAAGGCCATTTACAATCATTAATTAAACTATTATGGGTATGGAGTCATATAGTATATTTATTAAATATGAATTTTAAATTTTTTACATTTAATTTTATAAAAATATTGTCTTAAATAACTTAATATATGTTTATCCTTAAATGTAAAATTTCGTTACAGAATACCATACACAATAAATATATCCAACATATATAGTTTCGTTGGATTAGTTGGTTAATAAAAGAACATTATTTAAAGAATATCCTATTATTTATTTCATTTACAATGTTTTTAACATAGATTTTTAGGTTCATATGTTCATAAGAATACACATAATGTTTTGAATAATTAACAATTCATTTTTTAATTCACATATAGACATTTCCACTTGGTATGATTGTTTTTATAATATATTCTACATCATAATTGAGTTGCATTAGATACATCTTATTGGAAAATTATATATATATTTATTATTCATCCATATAGTTAATGATTATTTAAAAAAATTAATAGACCCAAGATCTTTGATTTATAGTCATAAGCTTTTAAATGAATTTTTGGAGGCATAAAATCCACAATGAATGATGTGAGATATATTTAGATTCGAACTAATTGAAATAATTTTTTTTTACAATTAATGCATGACATGATAAAGAATATATTACTATAGTAAATTATAGAATTTTATTTTTTAATAAGTACCACACTATGAAATAAATTTTGTTAGATGATCCTTTGGGTTGGAAATGTAATGTATTTTTAGATATATGACCTCTAAAAAAGATCAAATATTTCTAATTTTAATAATTTTAACATGGTAGTCCTTATGGAGAGAGAAGAATCAGTCATATTCCATAGGAATGTTGATTTATATTTGCTGTAAAAGATAAAATATATCTAACATGATGATAGGAGACAGTACAAAAATTAATTTTTTATGTTTTGGGAAATGGGTATTTTTTTTAATAATGATGATGTGGTTAATTTTAAAAAGGGGATATGGGTTTGTTCAATACCTAAAATGATGAAGGGATTATTTGATGAAACTTATATGTCATATTTATATATAAACTTTTGAAAACCTAGTATATATATATATATATTATATTCACTTTTGTGGGATGATATGAATCATGAATTTAAATAATATAAATACAAATTCTTGAATTTTCAATAAGAAAAGTATGATACACATAATAAAATATGATTAATGAAAAAAAAAATATTTTCTATTTTCTAATGGGATGATATTTCTATCAACATTTTCATTTGGCATCAAAATACACCAAAATTGCAAAATTTTATATGATATTTTTTGGACTTGGAATTTGTTATCAATTACATTATATAATAGAGGACCTACATAATCATAATATCAAACTGATCTTCTCAATGACGATATAAAACTTCATGGTTAACCTCTTTTGAATTTAATTGATCATGACTGAATATTTATATCAAATATCATGAGAATTATTTGAAAGGATCAGGAGAATAGTATTAAATTTTTATGTTATTGTCATCATTACATATAAAGATAATTTTTAAGGTCCATTCGTACATTATAATATATTTTGGGTTCATTATCCCATTAATATTAATGTACGTGGGATTAGTATTCACCATTGATGGAATTTTCACATAATAATAAATTACATTAAATAATTAAAATGTCCCATAATTATGTGATTGATGAGAAATAATTTTTGTAATATCATGAGATTCTGAATGATTGTCCTTATATTTGATAACATGTACAACAAACAAAATTGAGTAAAAGGTACCATGAAAAAATATTATTTAATCATGATTATTAAAATATAACCATTAAATTAGTGGGTATTAATAGTATTAAGTTAATTTTTAAATATATATAAAAGATCTAGTCAATATTTTTTTAATATTTCTTAAAAAATAATAACACAGTTTTTAGTAATGTAATTTTATTATTCTAATATAAGTCATATTAAAAAATATTTTTATTACTTTTTGTGACATAATATTTTAGTTAAATAATGAAAAATAATGATATTTCTATTGGTAAAAGAAATATTTTTTTTAAAAATCAAGATATATAAATGATCAATTGTTGAAATTTTATATTTCTCAGAAAACGTTATTTTGTAAGGAATACTAAAATATATTTTTTATTGAAAATAGTAAAAAAAATTTATGTATTTACTAAGTGATGATTCATTATAGACTGTTTTTTATTTTTCATAAGATCATTTTCTTATAAAATAATCTATTTTTGTTTTTAGATGAAATTTATTCTTAAATTTTTTTTAAACCAATTTATATTAAAAAAATGTTATTAGTTGTAAAATTGATTTAATTAATTTATTTCAGTTTAATTTTTAATTATATTTTGATCATTTAGTTTATTAAACATTATAAAAATTAATATATATTTCTAATTATTAATTCCAACATTTACAAATACTTCCATTTTTACAAGTAAAAAATAATTGTAACATTAATAATTTTGGATGCCATAGTTAAGGGTAAATTTAGTAATTATTGTTAGAAATTAAATTATAAGAGTAATAAAATAACCATAACCCTCTTGTAAATTATTATGTATGTGTATATATTTTTCATTATCATGAATACATATAATATATGTCCTTTTTGGATTTTTATGTTATTTTTTTTAATATTATGTTTAAATATAATTAAAATAAATCATTTTTTAAATTAATATAATATTTTTTTCATAGAGAAAATCAAATGATTTGATAATTTAAAATATATTTTTTAAATATAAATTATTTTTATTTATCTGAGTATATTATTTTTTATTTTTACATTTTAAATATATACATTAAATGTATACACAATGATGATGTAGTGATTTTTATGTTAATGATAAAAATCAAATAACTGATATTAAATTTAATAAAAGTAGTGTAATTTGAATTATAGAATTTGACCAATCATTTTCTTAGAAAAAAATTAAATAGTACTAATATATGAAATAATTTTTTTTTAATTTCATTTTTTCTACATTTTAATAAATTCTTTGTACATGCATATGTCTAAAAATTAATTATTGATATTTTATGGAAAAAAAATTAATCATATAAAATTTTAAAAAATCAATAAACATCATATTAATATTTATTTGGTTGAAAATATAAACCATATTCCATTTACATGATGATTTGAAATTTATAGAATATATCTTCACCCTTATGGATTAAAAAAATTATGTTATTATAGTTGGTCGAAAAAGGGTTAAGAGGGAGTCAAAAATCGTATTAGTAAAAAGATAATCTAACTTTATCTAGTTTTTTGTAAGAGTATTATAACTGATAATTATATTATTTTCTAGTATTCCAAATTTTAAACCATATTACATCATAATGAATTTATAAAAAAAATTATGTTTTGAAATTCAAAGAATTCCCCTCCCCACCATTATAAAATTGATCCTGATCCTCTATATTTTTGACCCATAAAAATATATTCTAGTTTAGATAATCCCAAATAGAAATATTCCTATGATACATCCCCATGTTATATAGGTAATTTTTTCATTAAAATATGAGAGTTCTTATGTTTTTAAACAAACATGATTATCCCAATAAGAGACACATTATTTATAGTATTTTTTACTATTTTTTCAACTTCCACCTCCTTAAAATAACATAAACATTGAAAAAATATAAAAATATTATCATACGTATATTTGTATGTTACATGTTAATTTAATAGCATATATCTATCCCTTGTTCCATAGAATGGGAAACCAAACCACTATCGTTAATATGGAGGCCTACTCTATCATGAAAAAATTTAACTATTTTTTCATCCCTAGATCTCACGACATGTAATAATGATGGAATTAAAATTTATATATGAAATTAATGACACTTTATTATTATTATAAAAAAATATATCACATAATTTCATACCATTCAATGAAAACACTGTTTACTAGTTTATTAGGATGACCACATCTAGATAAAGATGTGATTCATTTTTCACCATTATGTCACACAGATGATATATATAAGTATGATTAAAGAGGTAATATTTAATTTATTATACAGTTATTATTCATTATAGATGATATAATAATTACCTTCTTTCCATAACCCTGTTTTATTTAACTATTATTACAATGATCTATTTAGAAATATTATAATTTCATAATGCAATATAAGTATTTAAAGATTAATGAATGTAATTTATACTTGATATGGGAAAAATTAAAACTATTTCAAATGTATTTCATGATATTTACAGGATTTAAAAGTATCCTTTATTAATTTTATTTTTACATAAATATATCATATAAAATATGTTATAATCATGAATCAATAAAAATTATTAATTCATAGGTATAAAAATTTGTATTTTGAACCCAATTATAAATTTAAAAAGGGAAAACATTTACTAATAATCATAGACTAAATTTTTTTTAATCATTTTTATGCCCCTTAAAGTAATATTTTTCTCAAACTATTTAAAAAAAATATATTCATAGGGAATAAGATAATTTCAAGAGGATAATAGTGGAGATGAGTCATCAAAATAAAAAAAATATTTCTTTTTAAAATATTTATTTTATGGAAAGAAAAGATAATTAATACAAGTGTATCCATTGTAATTAAGGGTTTTATTTTTTATATTTATGGAATTAATTAATAAAAATTTATACCTAAATTTTAATTTGGAATCTATTAAAGTTAATTATAATGTTTAAGGTTGGGTTCTTATTTTTTGTATTAATGATGAGTATAGAAAACGTTATAGAACGTGATGTTTTCGTCTGAGTGTACTCTAAGAATTTTGGAAACTGTGATGGTCTGATATTTTTATGTTTTATTAGATGTCCAAAATCATAGAAACCCACTTTCTTGGAATTTGATGGAATTTTAATGATACAAGTGATATTTTGGGAGTTGTTATTCATATTTGAATTATATGATACCATTATGTCAAAAATGATAAAATTATTTTAAGAAAACTGAAATAAATCTTTTGTGATGTATGTTTAGTGGATTTATTTAACTTTTTATTCTATAATTCATTTCTTTTGAAGTTATATTGGTTATTTTTGATAATTTAATTGTATAGTTGTCTTATAATTTCTATGGGTATTTTCATTACAATGAGAATTTTAATTTAACCAAAAAAAATTCAATTAAATTTTTGAGGATTTCATTTTCAAGAAGATAATGATACATCATCAAGATGAATTAAAAATAACACTAGTTAATTTAAAATTCAATGTTTTTAAAATGAATCACAATGTTAAATAGTGTACATAATATGCAACATATAGCTTACGAGATTATTTTACACAATATATAAATATTACCATTAAACCCTACTCATTAGAATATCAAAAAGGATTAGAATTAACTGAATTATGAAAATATGGTTAACACACACATATATAATTCATTCATCGGTGAATAATTAATTATAAACTAATGTAAAACACTTTCAAAATTAAACTGAAATGTTTGTCCAAAAAATTATTTAAATGTTTAAAGAGTGTTTTATAATAATACGTTAATAATTTAATATTGTTAGAATATATTGTTGAAAAATATATGAAATATATTAAATTTAATATTATAAATTCATATTATTTTTTTTGTAGACATCATATAAGAAGAAAATCAATTTAACAGATGAAATATATATTTTTATAAAATGAAGTATTGGCCACCCTTGATGTTGAATCATCTATAATTTGAGTTTTTGACCCTTTTATAAATTTCATACGAAAAAACAATCTTATTCATTGAAATTATAGTATCAAAATGTTATTTCATTTAATTTTTTGTAATTTCCTTATAAATATCATGTTTTCATGAATAATAAAATAAAATACTCCATTTCAATTGTAAGCAAAATTATCATCTAAATAATTTATTTTAATTTCATTATATTTTTGATAGGTTTTATTGTTTAATTATATCATGTTTTTATCGGTTAACAAAATTTATTTAACTAGAGTCAACTTTATATTGAAATTTTACATAAAACTTTTTGCGAACATTTATACATTTTTACTTTAAAAACATGTTTTCTCAATCTTTGAATAAGATATAATTTTAATTAATTAAAAAAAATTAATTTTGAATTTGGATAAATGGATTTACTATTCGGATTCTAAAGGTCCAAATTATGTAATAGTTTCATTTTTTGGGTATTAGGAATAATAAATTTATTAACATTTTTATTACCATGTTTATGGTTAAATCTGGTATTTAAAGGTAAAAATATTATAATTTCTAATATGCACTTACACTTAAATTTTTCATAATTTAATTGGATGAATTTGTTCAACAAAATAGTTCCTAGGATGATTTTATTTCCACTTGGTTTCACCTATAATACTTTTACACCTCTATGGTATTTTATTCATTGGGAAGAAAATTTCATCAAATAATTGATTTTTACAAGTAAAATATTTTTAACATGGGGGATATATAAAGGATATGTTCAAATGTAAATATTATTTACAAATATAAAATCATTATTTACATCATGATATTAATTGTTAATTTTTTGGGAACATATAATCAAATAAAATTATTTCATAATGAAGCTGTAAAAAAATTATTCAATGGAAATATAAAATAAATGATACTTAAAAAATATAAATAAAATTTAATATAATAAATCACATACACAAATTTTGTAATGTAAATATATTCAAATAAATTCATATTTGATTCCATCATATGGGAAAATAAATATTGGTTCGGGCGTACATGTGAATTTTTACCTCGATGGACAGATATAATTCAGTTTCCATTAATGTATCCCAAGCCCGCTTATAATGATGGAATTAATGTTTTTATAATATATAAATTATATAGTTATCTTCATAAAAGAAAAATATATCTATTACTTTCATAATTTCCATGAACATACAAATGATAATGTCATTTGTGCATACGTGTGAACTATCACTTTAATGAAGCAATTTGAATCATTTTTAATCCCCAAATCCCATTAATAATAAATGTATTTATATTTTAATTATTTATATTATTTTGATGATATGATAATAATTCATTAAATATAAAATTATACTTCCTATATTTCATTTATGATCAAATGAAAAATGGAAATGTCAAACATTCATACGAAAGACTTACAATCTCAGTTAATGAATTGTAGTACTTTTTAAATATCCATATTTAATGGTTTAATTTAGAATAATTATTAATGTTTAAAATTGACTATTATTTAATGAATATTATTATTTAGATGATTTAATTATTACCATTTTGACTATTGACATCAGACCTATTTCATTTTGGACTTAAATACTGAAAATTGTCAGAACACCTAACATGATATTTAATAGTTATGTAATTGTTATAAAATGTTAATTCCTGATTTTAAGTGAATAATAAACATGAAATATTTATTTATGATATTTTTAAATTAATATATTTATATTACTTTAGATGATAAAGAACAAACATGATGAATTAGAGTGAATGTAAAACATTTTTTTCAATATCATTTCATTTAGGCATTTCATGATGATATAGACCTTTATTATTTTATATTCTTTTTATAAAACTACAATGGAATTTCATTTATATATTTCAAATTTAGACATTTTATTTTATGTTTTTTTAATATCATGACCCACATTCAGAAAAATAAGGGAAAGGACAACTGGGTACTACACTCTTCCTTCCTCATGATGAAAACGAGATAGTGACCCCCCGAGTCCTACCGTAATGGGCCTCAGTGTGGCACATAGAACTATGGCCATGAAATATCATCTAGTATGGAATGAATTGAATGTTTTTGAATATAATTATCAGGGTATAATGTTGTAAATCTAAAAAACACAAGAAACTAAAGGAAATAAAGAAAACCAAAATTCATTCCCACAAGCATGGTCAAAAGTGAAATCAATTAAAAGTACATGAAAACTCAAAATAAGAGTACCAAAATAAAAAGAAAAGTATAAACTACCATTATCATGACTCATGAGATAGTAAATTCTAGAATGGTTTTGAATGTCCTCCTTGAAACCTTAAAAAAGTTTTATATATGTAGGGTGAATTCACAAATACATTTAGTAGGGAAAACTAAATTTCTTATGAAATAGTGGGTAGACATTCCAATTCCTCATGATAAAAATATAGGTAATAAAAACACTTAGAAAGGGAATGTATCCACCCAGGCTCACCATTGCACACTCTCAAAATAAGTAAAATTGGGTAATGTAATATTAATATCATTTCAATATTCAGGTACCCCACACTAGTTTCCCACCAGTTATTTAGAACATACTACACATCATACCTCCCCACAAATGAAACTGTAGTCCAACTATCAGCCCCAAAAAAACCATATGGGTCCTCCCAACCACACGTTTATCCCTCTCATAAACACATAGGCCACCACAACTACACATCCATCCCGTAGACACCTGGTTCATCACAACCACTCTTCTTACCCACATACCCCTAGGCCGCAACAACTACACTTCTTTCCTGGAGACACTAGGAACACACCCTTAAGAAATTAAAGAAACAAACATTCATGACCACACCTAGGACTACCTACCAAAAAAACTCCCTACCCAAGGAGTCTTGGGTTATAATGAACCTCAGTTCGTTTCATCCTACCCTAACAACTCAAGTTGTCTCGGAGAGGGAGCTGAAAAGATATAATAATCAGAAACTCATATGAATTTTGGGAAAAAAACACTCTCCCCCGTGAAATGGGGGTTTTTGGCATGAAGTGCTCAACATGGGTGGTGTGTAATTAAGAATAAATGAAAATACATTATAGATATTATCATACCAAGTGCTTAGCCGATACTATGTATTTTAAACAAAACATCCATGAATTTTAAACTGAGCTGCTACCTCGACGCTAAATAGACAATAATCAATCCCATTCACCCTATTCACGTTATTATGTCAAATAGATCCAGTTAAATATTCCTTTATTGCAGGGAAACTAATAAGCATAACCTCATGAAAAAACAAAAAATGAAATAAAATTTCCATGTATGCATTTAAGAACCCACTCTTGATTTCCTTGTAAATATTAACATCAATGTGAGGTCGCGTGACATCCCTCAACGTACTAAAACCAAATCAAGCCCCAACAAACCTAGTCCAGAAAAATTATAGTTTCCTCCAAACAAACATAGATTAACAAACCATCAAACTCTCAACTAGAGATTCCCCTACCATCTATGTCTACCCAGAAATCAATAATATAATAACCATTCATATCACCAAAACATAGCATGGAAGGTTTTAGATTTATCCAAAACCATTAACTATGTTTTTACATTCCATTTAGCTAACCAGGGTGATCGCACAAGTTTTTTTATTTATATGGAATTCATTTAATAAACCAATTTTATGTGGTTAATTATTTTACATGTTAAATTTAGTCAAACACAATATCATAGGAATAAAAGATTCATTAGTCCACAAGAAAGGACAACCCATGGCCACAATTTTCAATGGACATGAGCCAATACAATTCAAAACATTAAAAATGAAGGTAAAATAAAACTGCATCATCATAAACCCTCTCCTTGATTCCGTAAATATATATTTATTCTCCACTTTAAAGTTAGTTTCATCTATGTCCCTGGGGAATGTCATCATCAACACCCTACATGATTCATAGTATAGAGATACGAAGTCAAAACCCCTACCTAGATGATCAAGGATCGATGGTTTCCCAATTCGTAATAAACTGGGGTCATTCAAAAGGAAAATAAATGAATATTTGTACATTCTAGATATAATTCAAGAAAGAATAATCTCTGGAATATAGACTCCAAGAATTATAAGGAGGATCAAAAGAGACCTAGTAAAAAGATCCTAGCATGATAAAAAGGTCTGATCCTTGAGTTATTGGGATATGTGGTTTTGATCTGTTTGAAAAGTGGATTCTGGTTTAACAAAGAGGATGGGTGGTTTCACATGTTAGAATTAATTTTGATTAATTATTTCCCATGGAGAAAATGAGATAGACCATAATATGATGGAGAGTTGATATATTACATTTGAATAGATAAAATTCATAAAATGGGTGTAACTAGAAACACTAAAAAAGGTGAAAAACTGATAATAAGGACACACATTTTGGAAAGTCAAGGTTCCACCACTATTAAGAGAATTTAGATATCCTTTACAATCCATAAAATTGTCTTAATAAGTTTTAAAGAGTTTTTAAAACTAAAATGATACATTATGGAGGGGTACTGGAAAGAAGACCTGACACCCTATGGTGGAACTATTTGGGTGTGGCACTGATCAGTTGCACTCATAGGTGACACCAAGGAGACACCCAGGCATTGACACTAACACCCTCCTGAATCATCAATGGTGTAAAAGACTCCATTATTTAACAATTTAATGGAGTAGTATAATCTTTTCTATTACATCGGATACCTTGTAAACTATTCTCGTCCTAGAGAATTAGGACTAAAACTAATGATGTATAGGTCTGAACAACAACCTCGTATAATACCCCTTAAGAATAATCCACCATAATGCTATCAAAATTGGGAATAAAATGATGACATCCATGAACCCCTCCCGATAGCTATCACCCCAAATAGCTAGACAAGCCACTTGGATCATACTGTCCCCACACATGGATTATGGAGATCATTTCTCCTTATTAAGACTCTCTCCACTTGTGGTAGCATAGACTCGCCTACACTTGTTTAATCTCCAATGCAGTAATGCATCTTGATTAATAATTTGGTATTACATTCCCCAAAAAATGTGGCATCCCATACACATTCAAAGGGAAAAGGAAACCACCCATATCATACACAACAAGGCGAATAATTACATCACAACACGACAAAAATGTTAAAACATCAAGGAAAACACAAAAAAATAACTCAAAATAGCTCGGGATACTGGGAAATACTCTACGATTATCACTCCCATGTATATTTCTCAATGCCGCTGTGCCTCCACAACACGCGATCCCATGGAATGGTCCATCCATGAAGAAACATATCTTTAGTATCATTGATTCTTACCAGTCGCTCCGTGAACATCTTGTCTCCCTTAACATCCAACTCTCCCAAGTCAATGACATAGGATTCATTGTGTAGGTACCAAAAAATATGGTAGACGTGGTAAAATGATTGTATTTTCTCTATGTGGGGTAGCAATGCCAGCTAATATTCTACCTCACCTACTCACCCCAACTCATTGAATGACCTGATAAAACTTGGATAGATCTTGCTTCCGTAACATACCATCACATCTCACGTCGAGGGAAAACCTTCAAGAACACATGATCTCTAACAAAGAACTCCAAGGTCCTCCTCCTATGTTCAGAATACAACTTCTGCCTGTCCTGATCCATTTTTATTCCCTCACATACAAGATGAAACTTCTCTATCGCACTCCACACTACCTCTGGTCTAAGAAAACATGCGTCCCCAACCTCCATCCAGCACATGGGTGAATGAAATGGTCTTTAGTAAAATGCTTAAAATTGTGTCCTTCCAATATTAGTTTGATTTCTATTGTTTTTTGAAGACTCTACCAGATGCAATTGTCATACCGACGATCCACTGAAGTCCAAAACACAAGACCATAGAATATATTCTATCATCTCGATGGTCTTCTCAGTATGCCCATAAGTATGAGGATGGATAGCATTTCCAAGGCATAACTGGGTTTTGATCGCATTCTACAATCCTCTATAAAAACATGAGGTAAACCATGTATCCCAATCCAAGACAATAGTCCAAGAAAATCCATGCAACCAAACTAATTTACCAATTTACCTCTATGCTAAGGCATCCACTGTGCTTCAATCCATAACCTCTAAGAGGTTTTCTGATTTCTTTCTTCTGTCACCCACTACCTAGATGGAATCACAACCTCCCTTATCCCTGGTAAGTGATATAATTAAATCAATTATGATATCATCCCACTTCTACTCAGGGACATATAAAGTATGTAAACAACCACCCGAAACATGGTGTTATGCCTTCACATAC
Organism: Viscum album; assembly: GCA_963277665.1. NCBI lineage: Eukaryota > Viridiplantae > Streptophyta > Magnoliopsida > Santalales > Viscaceae > Viscum > Viscum album. Next base: position 2,013,471,480 of record OY728132.1, on the reverse strand, counting down.
TTACACACTAAGAACATTTCCACAAACTCTACAACTACACGCTTTACCCTAGGCCACCAAAATGGTACTCTCTGGCCCTGGTTCATCATTGAAACTTCTTGTTGTACAACTATGGATGAGTTATAGAACTCAAAAAGAACTCCCTCGTGCATCATCATTGGTATAAAAAACTTCAAGTAGAATAGTATCCTACTTTGAACATCCTCTGACCATCCTACTAGAAGATTTCCCTAGTAATCATGATAATGCATAACTTATATCTTCATTTCCCCCCATTGTGACTCCTTCACCTACCACATCATAGAGTAATTCACTATTATCTAATACAGACAGCCTCTACCACCTTCCAGTCTTGAATCCATGTGAAAGATATCCTACTCCTCCATCGCTCCCCAAGAACCCATTGGCTGAATAAACGCTTCGTCGTATGACTTCTTCTTCAAGGAATCGACAACAATATGTTCCTTTAATGAGGTTTTTGAGATGTCAATGTCTTATTTTTTTATAAACATCATCCGCCTTCATTTTTTCATGTCAAAGTCTTGCTGTTAGAATACATACCTTTAGATCTTGTGGTATGGGAAGACCACAAAGTGTTTCCCGATGCGGTATTGACCCCAAAACATCAGTACAAATACAACCACAACATGTTCCAGATCATGGGTGGAATATTTATGTTTGTGATAAGATAAATTCATATTCCCCTAAGAGATCACTCCCCGCTGCTTTATCAAGACGCACTACAATCATAGACCGGATGTATCACAAAACACTTCAAACACCACCCATTCCTCTAGAAACATCAGCACTGGGGCACTGAACAACATACCATTTAGATAATTATAATACGTTTGGAACATCTCACTTCATAAGAAAGCCTTTCCTTTTGTGTTCAATGCAATCAATGGAGCTGAAAATTGAGATAAGATGGATACAATCTTACTCTAGTAACCTTCCAGATCCAGGAAACTAAAAAACTCCACCAAATTCGTAGTTGATAACCAATAAAAAAACTACTTCTACCTTGCACGTGTCCAGAGATATTACCAGCTAGAATACCACGTTTTCGATGGAAGTCCCCATTCAAGTCATGAACTTGCGCTTGGACAAAATCCGGTATAGATAGTGGTGCCGGATGACCTCCAAAATTATTCTTAGATGCTCGAAGTGATCCTCCTCAGATCTTGAGTATATCATGATATTTTTTATGAACATGACCACAAACCAACCTTGATACTCATCGAATATAGAGTTCATGTGTCCCATGAACACATCTGGTGCATTCGTAACGCCAAACTGCATGACCACAAACTGAAAGTGCTCATACCTGGACCTGAAAGCAGTCTCTGGATTTCAACCTCCTTCACCCAAAACCAGTGATATCTATACCATAGGTCGATCTTAAAGAACAAACATGCTCCCTTAAAATAGTCAAAAATGACGTCAATCCTTGGAAGGGGGTAATGTTTGTTAACCATTGCCTGATTTAGTCTTGGATTGTCTGTACACAACATGAGACCACTATCTTCCAACTTCACAAACAATACTAGAGCACCCCGCATTGACAGACATGGTCAGATAAAACCCTTATTCATCAGACCATCAACCTAAATCCATAACTCCCGCAACTCAAAAGGTTCCATCCTATAGGGAGCAATTGAAATTGGTCGATCATTGTGTTGAATGTCTATCTCAAACACAACATCACATCTATGACTGATGATAGTACTATTACTCACTTCGAATATGCCTAGTATTTTTTTCAATACATTAAGGAACTTCTTATGTGCTATTTATTTTTATTTTGGGGTTCCTTCTGGGTATTGTGTTACTCACCCCTACACGGGCTCTGCCCGCACATGTTGTATCTGGTGAATAAGACATACGTTTCGATTGGGGTGCTTAGAGAGAAGGGATAGATAGATTCTACGATGATGGACATGGTGTCCTAGGACAAGGCGAGGACCAGTGGGACTGGGCAGACAAGAAATACTGTTTTGGGTTCCAATAGCTTCACTACTATCACGATGAGGTGGGGTATACTATAATTGGCCATCAGAGCACTTTTCGTACTTTAATTTTTTCAAAACATTTTCAAGGGATTGTATTTCGGTCAACATTCGTTGTGCTGTACTTTCTCTCAGGTTATTCAAAGATATGTGGTCTTCCATTTGTAAACAGTGACATGGTTGTGCATGTGTGTACATGTATCCAGTTTAATGCTTACTAATTGTAGGATGACCCCTTCGGTGAAAGTCATCATCCCTTGGACGTCGGAAGGATAGCTTGGGGTAGTCACAACATGGGCCCCGGGGGATGGGTCACGATAGTGTGGTATAGTCATAACCTATTTAAGGATGATGTTTATAATTTCATTGGAAATCCCAAAAACATCCAATATCTTTGCGTCTACATATTCCCCTCACAGTTCACCTAACAAAGAAAGAAGAGGCTCTAGGAACCGTCTTCCCACATCGAAACTTTGATCGCCACCAATAGTTAAAGGCTGACTTACCATATTTGAGAACACGACCTTTCTCCAGAATCATTATATAATAGCATGCACCAAAAAATCTAGTTAATTCCTAGGATGACATTGTATGGCTGCATTCAAAGCAGAAGAACATACCCACTAGACTGATGTGGCCCCAACATCAATCTACATCCCCAAAAAACATCTAATAGTCCGGTCAGACCTCATAGTGGCATACTCACCACCAAGGGTATAGAGATTCACTCTATGTATATACCTATGGAATGATCTAGACAAGGTGGAAAAAGGAGTCTAATGATCCTGAATCAAACAATAAAGAGGCAAGAGTACTAAAAAGACTAATAGTACCTCAAACAACCTCTTCCCCAATATAATTGCATCCCATGCAGCATGAAACTATCAGTTACTAGATCCTCAACCTCTTGGCTATCAACCAACTCCTCTACCATGCCCTGATTGAGGTCACTAAGAAGCACCCTAATGTTGGCCTCCACCTACAATGTCTACTCTTGGAGGAGTAGGTTCCTACTACTATTATAGCTTGAATGGTCTAACTGATAACTAGTACAAATGAGGTGGACACTGAATCTACTCACCTCTACCACACTGAGCTTGAATTGGGAACCAAATCTAAATGTTACTGAAACATCCACAAGAAAAGACCCTCGGTCCTCGACCTATGGGAAAATGTAGAGGTCCATACAATCTGAACTTGAATTATTGAGGCCTGCTCCCTTCCATCTAGAACATGGAATGCCCTATTTATGGAGATATACAACTAAATTACTTCCCCATTTATGAACTCAGATGGCCTCGCTCACGTGGCATGCCTCCTCATGAGTGCATTCATTCCACTACCTGATCCTTCTTATAATATTCTAACTATGTCGAAGGAGTAAAGGGAGTAACAAAACACTGAAGATATGGTCGAAGTGCCTCCTATAAGTGTCTCACCTAAGACCTATCATCTGAAAATAGGTCTGTAGAAAAGCACATGAGATCATTGAACATGATCCCCATCTCCCTTACCAGCATACTACCTTTCTTAAGGGATAGCAGTTGTTGCCTCATTTTGGCCTTCATCATGGAATAATGTATTTATGCCCAGAACACTTTCATTGAGTAATCCCAATAATCCTTAGTACCCATCCTCTCATTGCAGTTTAGAATCCACCACTAACACGCTAGTCCCCTCATCATACTAACTTCCGATGGATCCCATTACTCCCTCTGATCACAGATCAATGTAATGGTGATCGTCATCTCCTCAAGCCAACCCTCTATCTCCATTTCTGAAACAATGCCCTCAAACATCCCAAGGGTATGCCTCTTGAAATAATGTAGAGTCTTCATCCAAGTATCATCCTCTTCATCTTGGTTAATCCTCATCTGATTGACCAAGGAAACCTATTGGACCATGATGGCTTGTGCCACACAATGACAATGTCTGCGTACAATAGTAGAAAAGTGAAACATGGAACTCCTTAACCTGAGTAGTAAGTAATTTTCTTCGAGTTTTCTTTATTATTTATTTCTAGGATTTCAGAGACACCCCAATTCAATAATTAAAATTAGTCTTTATGACGCACGTACCATTCCTATGGTCTCTACCATGCAATTAATGCAGTCTCACTTGGTCGTTCAGTAGGCTCAAAGTCCTAACGTTGGATAATGGGGCCCCTAAAATCCCATTTCATAGATGGTCTTCCATAACATATGGCATGAACCCTTCTAACCTAAATTTTTCCCCACCATCCCTTGCAATTCTCCTTATTCCTAACTCTATAATCCACCATTTCTCCCATCTTACCCTCTCATACAACATTGTCACGAGCGACCTTCGACAAGATGAGGGAAGGGGTAGTAGAGAGCCACACCACTCCTTCCTCAAGACTAAAACGATATAATGACACCTATGTCATACCATGAGTAGGCCTCAAGGTGGATAATAACACCGAGGGAATGAAATATAACATATTACGGAATACATTACACTTTTTTAAAAAAACATTTGGTGATATGGTGGTAAATCCAACCAACTCCATACACAAAAGGAAAAAATAAAACCAAAATTTAATCCCAAATCCATATTTAGATGAGAAATCAATAAAATGTACATGAAAATAATGATAAAGAGTACCAAATTAAAATGAAAATCATCCACAGAATCTATCTCATCGCCCGATCTAGTAATGTTTGGCACAACCATTATTGTCCTCATGGAAACCTAAAAGTAGTATTATCTAAATACAGTGATTACAAAAGTATACTTACCAGAGAAACAAAATTCTCTCATGAACATGTGTGGATACATTATAATGCCCAATGAGAAATATATAGGAAACCAAATAACCTATCAAGGGAAATTATCCACCAAACATCACTACTTTGTTATGACCTACCTTCATCACTTCGTGGGAAGGGATAATATTGTGCCACACCATTCCATCTTCAAGACAAAATACGATATAATTCCCAATGAGTCCCACCATTACTTTTCCATGTGGTGGAGACTAAAACCAGGGGAACAAAATCTCACCTAGTATATGAGGCACTACCATTTTTGTAATAAATAGTTTAATAGGTATGGTTGTAATTAAAAAAAAATCCAGACACTAATTGAAGAATGTAAATATAAATTACATTTCCACATGGATGTTTAAAAGTGAAATAAATAAAAATTACATGAAAACTATGAAGGAGAGTACCAAAAGAAAAATAGAAGCAACAACGGAAAGTGTCCCAACTCCCAAGCTATAAAGGTTTGACACGGTCCTCTATGTCATCCTAGAAACCCAAATGAAGTTTTATATATAAAGAGTGATTACAAAAGTATACTCATAAGGGAAACCAAATGATATTGAGCAAATGTGGGGATACATTCTAATTCCACATGTTAAAACTTGAGGTAACAAAAACACCTAGCAATGGAAACTATCCACCCATCCCCACGAAGGCACACTCCCCAAATAATGAAAGTTAGGTAAACTAATAGTAATAGAAAATATATATTTGTGATCCCAATAGCACTAGTTATTTATAAGATCATACTTATCATACAACATACACAAATCCCACTACAGGGCCACTACCGCCCCGAACAACAACAATATTGTCCATCCCAACTGCACCTTTATCCTGCCCCCAAACACTTGGACCACCACAACCACACATCCCACCCATAGACATCGAGTCCATCATAACCACACATCCTTTCTACAGATACCTGGGCCACCACAACCACATTCATTCCTATTTACACCTTGGCCTCCTCAAAAAGACACTTAGGAAACAATCCTTCCCACACACACCTACTCCATCCCACCATAACATGCCCTTCTTGAAGAGTCTTTGGATATAATGAACCTTAGTTCATCAAAACCTACCAGAAATACATGATCTATCTTGGAGAGGGAGGTGAAAGGAGCTAATAACCACCCATTCATAAGAATTGTGGGAAAAAACCTCCCCCATTAAATGGGGGTGTTTGGAAAAAGGTGCTCAAAATGGGTGGGTTGCATTTAAACATAAAGAAAAATATAGGATATATATTTTTATATAAAGCTCACATCACATCATATGGATTTTTAAAAAAATTATATCCAAGAAACTTCTAATGCAATTCTACCTAATGGGTACGCACATAAAAATCACAACCATTCTCCTTATTCACGTTTTTACGTCAAATATTTCCTGTTAATTATACATTCACTGTCGGGAAACTAACACGAATAACCCCATGTCAAAATCTAAAACTAAAATAAAAAAACAAAGAAGATGTTTAAGCATCCAATATTAGTTCAATTGAATATAATAACATCAAACTGAGATCTCATGAGGTATCTTGAAGTAATGAAACCAAAACAAGCTCCAATTACCTGGTTTAGAACATTTACCACCGGACCCACATGACCTCAAATTTAGAAACCATCAACCTCTCTACCACACATTCCATTCCCATCTAAGTCACATGACATGGAATCAACAAAACAACCATTCATATCACCAGAACAGAGCACATATGTTTTCAGATTTAACCAACACCATTCATTAAGTTCCTTCTTTCTATTTTGTTAATTAGGGTGATCACACAAGGGTTCTTATTCATTTGGATTCCATTTAATCAACAATGTTTATTTTGTTAATTAGTTTCTATGTTACGGTAATTCAATCACAATATCATCTAGAAAAACAGATATTCAATATTGTCTAGTAAAGGACCACCAACAACTAATAGTTTTAGTAGACATGAGCCCATACAATTCACAGCAGAAAAAAAAGGTAAAATAGAACAACATCATCATCTTTCCCAACCATTAATTCTTTAAACTTCCATTTATTATCATTTTTAATATATGTTTCATATACTTCCTAAGGTAAAATCATCATACCCACCCCACATGATTCAGGGAAAAGGGAGATAATGGAAAAAACCCTACATAGATGATCATGGATCGATATTTTTCACTTATGCCAATAACTGATGTCGTGCCACAAGAAACTCAAAGAATATATGAACATGAGGGATCTCACATAGGCATGACTCATCCCTGGTAGAGGGACTCTAAGAAAACATAGAGGGAACAATAGGGACCAATAAATAAGATCGTGGCATGATAAAATTTACTGATCCTAGAGTTACAAGATATTCAATTTTGAGGTGCATGGAAAGAGGTTTGTTGTTTCTCCACATGGATGGGTTGATTCACATGTTATAATTACATTATATTTCATAATTCCATCGGAGACAGCAAGATAGAACATCGAACAATAGATAGTTCATAGGTTACAATTAAACTGAGAATACTCATAAGAAGGGCATATCTATAAACCCTATAGATGGTGTGAATCTGATAAAGAGGCCCCACGTTTTGGTAATTCATGGGCCGCCACACTCTTAGGGGATTTAAATATTCTTTATCGGCCTCAAAATGGTCATAAAGAACATTAAAATAGGTATTATAAAATAAAATAGATGTTACTGGTGGAAAAATGGAAAGGAAACCTGACACCCCATAGTGGCGCCATTTGGGTGTGGCACTAATCAGTGGCACCGATAGGTGACACTATGATGACACCCTGCCACTGACACTGATGCCCTACTAACTCACATATGGTGTGACAGAATACAGAATTTGAAAATCTAATGGACTAGGAAGGTCTATGCCATTACATTAAATTTATTATTTCATGGATATTATAATATAAATGTTCAATGTTTTAGGGTCACTTCAAATATTTAAATATTTAATTATCAAATACTCATCTCCATGTCAATATTCATGATATTATTTAAAATATTTAGTTATAAATATATGAAATGATTTTATATTACATTTTTAGTTTATTTTGAATTTCATTAAATGTATTTCATTCAATGTATTCCAAAAAGTAATCATTTAATGTGTTCTAATATGGATCTTTTTGACAAATAACAAAAAAAATTTGGAATCTTATATTATATGGAAAAAAATAATTTTCTGCTACCATACCCATTATTGTATTTTCTTCTCCTTTTTTAAAATTTCAGGATTTGATAAATGAAAAACAATATATATCATTTTGTGTATTCTGGTATTAAAATTTGGTTTTAATGAAAATGGTGTCTTGGTATTGAAAATTTATTCTTAATATAAAATTATATTTTCATACAAAAGTGTTTTCCATATGATATTAAAATATTTTTTTAAATGTTTTATTGAAGACTTTTTTTAATAATTATACGGTATTTTATAGTTATATAAAATGAGAAAAAACATTATATCTTATGAAGGGGTGTCCTAGATAGCTTAGGGTAATTGTGTTATTTCATAAAATGGAGTGGCCAAGATAGTGCTAGGAAATCCAATTATTGCATAACATGGGGCGGCTTAGATAGCATTGGTTAAGCCTGTAATAACATAATTAGAAGTATGACTTATGGTTATTAAAATTGAATGGGTTTGTAAGTGGTTTATGTATACTATTATCTATGTAATATTAATGACATATGAATACATTATATGGATTTTAATGGTTTTCTTTGACCAAAATGTGTGTGATCTTTTCAGGTGAAAATTTAATATTTGATTTTCTCAATGAAATTTGAAGAGGAATGTTATATTTTTATGAGTTAACATGTTTTTATTGAACTAAAAATAGACTTCATTTCATTATTCATTAGTCAGCTTATGTGCTCATAACATGTTTCTACAATTTCATTCACAAGGTTTATATGGGGATAGAGACAAGGATGATATCAATGAATAAATGTGATTATTTTTTATAATGAGAAATCATTTTTTATTTTAAATATTTCATGAATTTAATAATAAATATTTTTTATAAGTTCTGATATGTAATTTTTGGTTTTTCTTTGTAATATTTTTTCTTAGTTATCTACAAATCAAAAATGAAAAGATCATTAAATATAAATTCCAGTTAAATAAGACTACGATATGTAATGTTTTAGGATGATTTCATGAAATTTGTATGAATGAAACATGTATGAAACATTAGATTTTATTATGAAAAAATTTGATGTAATATTAAGAGTTAGTGATACAAACATGAGTATAAAATTTTTTGGTTGTTCATATCTTTAGCATCTTAGAATCCCCTTTTCAGGTTTTATTTTATGATATTTTATGGTAACTAATGATACTTTGGGAGAAATTTATTTTTCAACAAAATATGGTTTTTTACTATTTAGTATACCAAATGAATGGTATTAGATAAAATTTGGGGTTAAAAAATGTTTTGGGTATATTTGGGAAAATTACAACATTTTATGAATGTTATTAGAATTATATATTTCTCAAAAAATAACAACGCATAGTTTGGGTAAAACCCTATCATGTCCAGAATGGCCACATGATTTGATACCACAATCGAAGGGCGAATGGGGTGCATCTCCAACCACTCGACAATATAAAGTCCTTGTTAGTATGACTTTTGTAGTTAAATGTTTTGATGGATGTTGAATACTATTATTTTTTTAAAACATTATATATCTAATTGATTTGATTGAGATTGGGAAAATATATGATGATTTCGTGATTAATGGTATTTTTGAAGATCTTTTTAATTTTGGAAAATTTATATGATTATGGTTAATAGAAAAATATTTTATTTTTTAAGGAATAAATAATGAATTATATTTTTAAAGAATATTTTATTTTATTTTGTACTTATGGTGGTTCAGGATAAATTTCTCATATCTTATTGAAGGCATGAAGGTAGTTCTTTTTGTCATATCTCATTCATAATGTGATTAGGTAATTAAATCATTAATATGAGATATTAAGAGCGACTGCCATTAATTAATGGTAAATGTAAAAATTTATCTTGCAAGACAATGTGTTCGAAACCTTATTTATTTTGGGTTGTAGAAAATAATATATTAATTTTGAGTAATTTCATTGATATTTACTAATTAAATGTTTTATGTTGAATAATTGGTTGAATTGATTAATTTTCAAGATTAATATAGTCTTTAATAATTTTGATTTTTTTGGAGAATTCTTTTATCTTACCTAATCCATTTTGTTATTTATTAATGTGAAAATAATATAGAAAATGAGAGTAAAATATTTGTGGATTATGTTATTCTTTAGATGTCGGTTCTAGTTCATTAGATTTGAAAACCTCCACTTAAATACAAATCATATGGAGTAAAATTTGATTTTATGGAGTAAATTGATTAATGACGAAACTCAAATTTTCATGCAATTATATTAACTTCATTCCTTAATACATTTAGAAAAATAATTTTTCAATTCCATTAAATGGATCTTAATAAAAAATTCATCCATTTTCTTTTCTTACTAAGTGATTATGGACCTTTTAACCCATCATATATTTATGGTTTTCTGATTTATAGAATCCCCATGACCAAGTTATCTATAAACATCCATAATAATATTATAGTTATTATTTATTCCATATCCATGTTTTTGAAATGGAATCCTCCAATGTGTGGTTTTAGTTGACCTTTATACTTCCATTTCATTGTTTTATTTTGAATGTTTTATTTATCATTTTTTATGAGTTATTTTAATAAAGATTATTTGAAAATTCAAACCTCTAATTTTAAATCCCAAGATCCAATAGTAAGGAAAAATTATATTAATGTTGAGATAATGTGGAATCATAAGTTTTTATAAAGAAACACTTGTTTCAATATCATACATGATACAACATATCGAGGTTAAGAGAACAAATAAATATTTTTTAAATATTTTTTGTTAAAACCTAGATATAATAATAGTTGGAATGAATAGTATTAACTATCATAAGGAAATATGGTCTACACATATACATATACATAAAATTAAGTATTTGGGGAAAAATTAATTATATAATAATGTAAAATCCTTTTAAAAAATTGAAATGTTTTTTAGAAAAACTATTAAAATGTTATGAAGTGTGATTCATTCCATTAAGTTAATATATCACCCTTGTTTGATTATTTTAATGAATTATATTTAAAATTTATTTTATTTAATGTTTTAAATCCATTTTAGATGTTTTCTAGGAAATTTATAAGAAATAATTCAATTTTACATAAAATCGAGTCATTATTTTAAAACAACATATTAGTATCCTTTTGATGGAATACCTATTTTAAAAAATTATATTGAAACATTAATAATATATATTTGAAAAAATACATTTTTTCTTAGAATTAACAGTATAAAATTTTCATTATTTGATGTTTTGGTATTTTTCATATATATTTCATGTTTTGATGACTCGTAAAATAAAATACTGCATTTTAATTTAAAAAATATTTTTCATTTGAATAATTAATACTATTAAATTTTATTATTGGTTGGTTTTATTTTATAAATAGATCATGTTTTTATATATAATCTAATTTATATCATCTTAATTAATTTCTCATAAATACCGGATATAAAAATGCTATGAACTGTTGAACGTTTTTACATTAAAAACTTGTTTTCCCATTCCATCAACTGGATAAATTTTCAATTAATTTTAAAAAATTGTTAATTTATATTTTGGGAATATAGATTCCATATATATATTTATAGTAATATTTTTTAAATAGTTTCCTTTTTTGGACATTATGAATTGTAACATTAGTAATATTTTTTATTACCACTATTAAGGGTAAATTAGGTAATTAAAGTTTAAAATAATGTTATACCTAGTATAATATTACACTAAAAAATGTCCTAATTTTATTGGATGAGTGTGTGTCGACCAAAATCTTCTTTGGGATGATTTTATTTCCACATGATTCCATACAAAGGTGGTTTACAGTTCAATATTATTATATACAATAGAGATACAATTTTTCCACACTATTTTTTTAACAAGTGAATCATTTTTAATATGGATTCATATGAGGACAATTTCTCATTATAAATAGTATTTAGAAAGGACGAATTTTTATCTACATCATGGTAATTTATTTGTAAATTTTAGGGAAAATATACTTATATTTAATTCTATTATAATAATGATGTAATAATTGATAAATTAAAGGAAATATCAAATATATGATATTACAAATTCAAAAAAAATAATATGTTATATAATTAATAAAATCAATGAATTTTTAGGATGAATTAGCAATTTCATGGATACATTAATAGTGTTTTTGGAAGATATCAATTTCTTATGATATTTTTAAAAATATTGCTAATAAATTCTGTTATAATTCACATTAATTATATTTTTAATTAAATTATATTTAAATGTATAATATAAAATTACAAAAGATATAAAATCTAGAAAATGGATTATTATAATTCAAAATGTTTCATTAATTAGTCAATTTTTCATTATTATATTTATTTTAATTATATTAATCATTAAAATGTAAATTACATGATATAATGGTAAGTGTTTAAAGGATTTAAAACAAAAATAAAATTTTTAAAATATAGTCACAACTTATCTAATAAACATTGAATGAATTTGAATTGAAAAACTATCCATATATTATAAATGAATCATTTTGGAGATCTTTTTATTAAAAATTTAGTTTTTGTTAATTTTATATATTGAAAAATTCAAATATTTCACCTCTCATCACCTATAAAAGGGAACTACTTCTAATCAACTATTGAAATATAAAAATCATTTTGATTTTAAATGGTCCTAAACCAAAACATCACAGAATCACTCCTCAAATTATAGAGGCCCTAGTTTGGGCATAACACCCCCCCTAAGAAGAGTAAAGATGTTAATCAAAGAAGATCATCTAAAGAAGTGTTATTGTTTTAATCATGTATTTATATTTTATTTTTTATTTCACGTCATTCAAATATTATCCAACTAATATGATATAATAAATAAATTATCCTAGATATAGTGGAATTATATTATGTTAATATCATCACAGTTATCCCTATTTTATTCCATTAAATTTTAAATGAACAAGTTGTTCATCCGTACGTGTTAACTATCACCACCGTGAACAGATATAATTCATTTTACATTAATATCTCTCAAGGCTAGTTATAATGAAGAAATTAATTTTTATATATGATATAAATTACATATTTTTAATTATACGATAACAATATATCAATTACATTCTTACATTCCCTTCAAAATAAAATGATAACATCGTTCATGCGTACATGTGAACTGTCTCATTCATAAAGTATTGTGATTCATTTTTAAAGACCAAATCACTTGAAAAATAAATGTAATAATATTTAAATGATTAATATGATATAAATGATTTTTGTAATATCCCATCCTAGTTGCCGCTAAATCGTTCCAGGATCTGATTTGTCACATTACCTTCAGCACGCCTCTTTTTACACTAGAGAGTGTCGACTAGTAGCCATAGTCTAGTAAGTCATTCATGGGAACACTATAACATATTTTATCCAAATAGAACACCCATAGAAGAAAACAATCATAACATGTGCAGATAAATATATATAACTAGAATAAAACCATGTCACATGAAAGTCAGAACAATAAATACAATACTCTACTGATATGTAAAATGTAACATACCGGTTCTAGAAGCCACCCAGAGGCGCACCATACCCGGTTGGTCACATGGCATCAAGAGCATTTCCCTAAACGCCATAGGCTACTAACCAGAAGCGATGGATGTTGGTGTAATAGTGGGTAAATTTTTCACACATTGGCAGAGTAACACATCAAAATAATGAAATAGAAATAGCGGAAGTAGTAATAATCCTTAAAAATGTAAACAACGAAATACTGGAAAATAATAAACGTGATCACCCATATATATTTGAACGATGAATAATACATATGTCTAGAAAAGCACCCAATATAATCACAATACAGGAATACAACAGTAATATGCCAAGTACCAAATAAAATCACTAAATAACTCCTCAGCATCGCAAGATATTACTTGGTCCCATGCTCTACAGCTCTATATTAAATCAAGTACCTGATGAATAAGGGCACTTGCCCTTATCTAGACCTAAAACAATATAATTTTTTGGGGCCCAAAAGCATGGCCCAAATAGGGTGTGAGACTAAATCCCAGTAGGAAACCACCATGAGATCTATACGTAATTTTCAGTGAATATATGGTATGTAGTAAGTATATATATCTAGTAAAAAAGGAAGTACTCAATAATAACAATCCACAGTTTTAAATATCTAGCAATAGCTAATCAATGCAGATAATCTCAAATAGGTAACCCTCTAGGATTTTCCCATAGCCTATCCCCTCTGGTCCTACCTAGCAACACAAGCAAGCAGCTAAACAATCATAGGTAACCCTCTGGGAGTTACTCACTTCCAATCCCCTCTGGTCCTGCCTAACAAGGTCAACCAACCCTCTGGGATTACACTCAGTCTAACCCCTCTGGTTTAGCTTAAGCATAGACTCTCTAAGGATTCACTCATTGTCAATTCCTCATATAGGCTCATATTGGTAACTATAGGAACTCTTGTGAAGCACTTACATCTCATTCCCTCTGTGGCCCGTGTCAAGGAACTACAGACACTCCGAGGAATCACTCAATGTCAATTCCACCTATGGTCACACATCATAAGTAAAACAGACACTATAGAGAAGCCCTCTGCATCCATTATCCCTATGGTCTACTACACCAGGTTCTCATGGCCATGTGTATGTCATTAATGCATAGCAGTGCATATCGGCCAATGTAAACCTCGTGAAGTTCTTGTCTAGCAGATTACAACATATCTGCATGTCATAACAACAATCACACCATCCTACAACAAGGCATGGGAATGTAACCAGCATCCCAACAGGATGACTAGACCCAGCATTCAAAATTGGAAAAAAAATGCTTGGGAAAACACATCCAAATAATAGCAATTGAACCTATTCACATACAATAAACCTATACTAAAGAATACAAGAATTACAGGCAAACAGTAGGGTGAAAACAGTTAACACGCAATACCACGTTTATGGGTATTGCAAAAAATTGCATCTATAACTCAACAAATCTAAACATAAGTTCATTAATCACTAACTTCGACATTGGAAGATCAATATACATGTGTCTCAGGGCTTTAATCACCATAGAACCCTGAAGATCTATAAAAATTTCTAAAACTTTCAATAAAAGATAACTTGAGAAGAAGGAGGAATTGTGAAACGAAGCTCAAGAAGAAGAGAGAGCATACCGAGGTGATCCCAATGAAATCTATGATATTTGAATCAGATATCAGATGCTCATTCAGTGGCTCGATTGATGATCATGGTTTTATGGGAGCTTTCAGACGAACTCGGTCGAGAAGAATGCCCTTATAGCGATTAGATGTGACCCCAGTACGTTTAATGAAAAAAATATATAGATGGTGTGTACTTTTTAAGTACACATCATGTACTTTCTATTTCAGTACACTGCTTTAGGCAGCCTCTAGTTCATCCCCACATGGCTGTGTGTGAGGCCATTACATGGCTACCACAATCTCTCCTACGGCAACCCAGTACACGACGTGTACTTTAGAAATTTACAGAAATGCCCATTTTTCTCAAAAATGACTAGAAGAAAGAAACATACCAGAAATGAAGCTTAGGGTTCTTACAAAGCCCCCCCCCCCATAAAGAAATTCATCCCAAAATTTCCCTAGAAAATTGGCGTAGAAGAAAAAACCCTGAATAGCTCTGGGCACTATGCTCATACATCGGCCTCCCTCTCCCATGTCTCGTCATATATCCACTCGTGCTGCCATATCACTCATTCCAGAGGAGCAGATCGGCCACATAGAACATTTGTACTGCGATCAACAATCCTGATTCGATGTGCCTCAAAGGATGCATCCACTTCCAACTCTACATACTCATGTTAAAAGACATGAGATGTGTCTGAAAAGTAATGTCAAAGCTGAGAAACATGGAAGACGTCATGCATAGTCTTGTACCTATGAGGTAACTGTAACTAATAGGCAACCGGCCTAACTCTCTCCAACACCTCAAATGGTCCGACATACCTTAGTTAAATCATACCCTTCCTTTTAATCCTCTTGTGTACTAACCTCTGTGTGACACGTAGGATTAACAGACCCCGACCACGAACTCCAGTGGTCATCTTTGCTGATGAGCATAGGACTTCTGTCGAGACTGTGTAGTAGCCATCCTCTTCTAAATCAACTCTATCTGCTCTGTGGTCTCCTTAACAAGACAAGGTCCCAACAAATCTACTTCTCCTACCTCTAGCCAACATAAGGGTGATCAACATGACAACCGTAAAAACCCTAATAAGTTGCTATCTAAATAGTTTCTTGAAAACAATTGTTGTAGGAAAACTCCACAAGAGGTAAGCGCTTCACCCAAGAACCTCCAACATCTAAGAAGCATTCTTGGAGAATATCCTCAAGCACATGAATTGTATGCTCAGACTAGACATCTATCTAGGGGGTGGTAAGTTATACTTAAATGTACATGTGTTCCAAACACCTTCTATAGCCCCTTCCAGAACTGAGAAGTAAAATGTGCATCTATGTCTGAAACAATGGCGTGTAGAATTCCATGTAATAATACAATCTCACAGATGTACAACTATCCTAGATCATCAACATTAAAGGTCTCTTTGATCAGCAATAAGTGAGAAACCTTTGTGAGTTTATCAATGACAACCCAGACAACATTATTCCATTGAGGTGACCTCAAAAAACTGGTCATGAAATCCATCTCGACATCGTTTCACTTCCACTCGGGAATGGGTAACTGCTGCAAAAGCAATACTGGTCACTGATTCTCCGCCTTCAACTGCTGATAGGTGGAAAATATTATGAAGAAACCAGAAACATATCTCTTCATATCTGACCACCAATACTTATGGTGTAGATCACGATAAATCATAGTGACACTAGGATGAATTTCCTAAATTGAGGAATGAATGTCCCGCATCAACACCTCGCGTATATATGTTGGTACCCATACACACCCCTAGAAATGCAAGATCTCATCCTATCCTATGGTCCATCTAGGAATAGGGTCCTCTCCTGACACAGTCTCATGTAGGACTAGGCCTTCTAAGTCTGATTGCTTCCTTATTCTCTCTTGATCAATAAGGGTGGGGGTAACAACTATAGAAGAAAGAACTGTCTCCCCCTATTGGTCATGCCCCTCCAAATGCATCTCAGAGAACATAGCCATAAGTTACCACTCACAGCTGGCCTCCAGATCTGTCTGTATCTGAGTTCTCCTACTCAATGTATTAGCTACTGCGTTACCTTTCCCAGGCATATTGGATAGCTCAAAATCAAAAGACTAATGATTCTCGACCATCCTGCGCTGTCACAGATTTATATCACACTGAGTGAAGATGTACATGAGACTTTTTTGGTCGGTAAAAACCAAAAAATTCTCTCCCAGAAGATAGTTTCTCCAATAGTGTAAGGCATGAACAACTACTGCCAGCTCTAAATCGTGCGTCGGGTAATTCCTCTCATGTTGCCTCAACTGCCGAGATGCATACGCAATGACTTTTTCCCCTTGCATAAGAACAACTCACAGCCATTACCTAATGCATCACAGTACACAGTATAGCTATATCCTAGCTCTTGAATGACTAGTATCGATGTTGATTTCAAACTCCGTTTCATCTCTTGAATATCTGACTCACAAGAATCTGTCCACAAGAACATTGTACCCTTCTTAGTATGGCCTGTAAGTGGCACTATTAAGCATGAGAAGTCCTTAATGATGAATCTTTAGTTTCCATCCAGCCCTAGACAACCATGTACCTCAATTTTGTTCTTCATCTACTCCCATTAAACTACTACACTCACTTTCTCTGGGTCTACTGATACTCATGTCTATTAGATAACATGACCTATGAAGTGAATTTTGTCCATCCAAAATTGGCATTTTATGATATTAGAATATATCTGATTCTCTTTTAGTGAACTCAAAATGATCTCAAGTTGTGTGTCAAGGTCGTGTCGAGTGTGAGAGTACACCGTCATATCTTCCACGAACACCACCACGAAGGATTCCAACTATGGATGGAACACACGGTTCATTAGATCCATGAAAACTGTAGGCGCGTTCGTGAGACCGAACAACACAACTATATAATCATATTGACAACACATACTCCAAAAGGATGTGAGAGGTATATCACATGGTCTAACGTACAACTAAGGATAACCGTACCACTAGTCAATCTACGAGAACACCCAAGATCCTCGAAGATGATCAAATAGATCATCGATACTTTGAAAAGGATAACGGTTCTTGACCAGCAACTGGTTCAACATATGATTGTAAAAAAAGTATAATGGTACCATCTCCCTTCTTCGCAAACAGGAAAAGTGAACCCTAAGGAGTAGTACTAGGTCAGATGAATCCCTTTTCCTACAGCTCCTCCAACTACATCTTGAGCCTCTAAAACTCTAGTGTAGCCGTCCTATAAGGAGGAATGGACATAGCTGCTGCTCCTGGCACAATATCAATAGAAAATTCCACCTCTCTCTCTTGAGGAAAACATGAAATTTCATATGGAATGATATTCTGGAAACGATCCACCACTAGAAAAAAGTGTAACTGTGAAGTCTCCTGGTCATCCAGATATAGAATATCAATATAGGCTATAACTCCTCCCATCACATGATTCTCAGGTCCATCTCTGCTCGCCTGGACATCCAATTCACCCTTATGAAGGGATGATATTCACTCTAGTGATGTGAAACTCACCCTATGATAATAACTGTAGATGACTTCCTGGATGTAAACTCACCAGTCCATTTTGAGAATGACATCATAGCCTATCATTTCTAGGACATAGAGATCCCATAGAAAGTGACCCCCACCATCCTCTAGAGGTAACACCTAACACTGACACACAATATATGTTCTAGTCCCCAACGGAGTTTCTAGAATCAAGATATCAGTAGAAGGAAATACGTCGAGACCAAGTATCTTCACAAAATCAAAAAATATAAAGCTATGGGATGCCCCTATTTCGAAAAGAGCAGAAGCTAAAACTCAAGAAACTAAGATCTTGCCTCAAACTGTTGAGGGTCTGGGATCCTACTTCTGAGGGGTTTTCTCCACTACAAAATCCTATCTACCCTGAGCTGATCCACCCTATTGCCATTAAAAACTGGGTGATTCGCTACCATGGCCATGACCACCACCTCAACCTGAATGGCCGGAATAACTCCAATACCTAGACCAGTGAGAAATAAGTGGGGCTGCTCTAAAATGAGGAGTCATTGAAGAACTCCTATCACCAGCTACTGGTGAGATGATCTGACAAAAACATTGATGGTGGCCCATCTTGCTGCATGATCACTCCACCGGGACTCTCGGACAGTGTGGCCACATACGTCCGCTCTTTCCGAACTGGTAAGACACCACCTATCTACAATATGATGTCTCCTGCCTCCTCAGATCTTCATGTGTCGACTCCCTATAATGCTTTCCAATGTTAGTAAGAGGAATAAAAACTCTAGATGGCAAGCCTCCCATACTCACAACTCTAGAATCCATCAGACTGCGCCCTATGATCAGCGCCTAGTTGAATATAGATGTGATAGATGTAAACCAGAAGATGGTCACCTATGATTGGATGTCGTGCCTTAGACCATCCTCGAACATACTTTCTAGGAATAACTGATCACCTCCTAAAATAGGCATGAAGCTCTGTAGCTCGGTATAGCGAGAGTAATTCTCCAGGACCGAAAGAGTACCCTACTCTAGGAACAGAAACTCTCTTTCTCAATCGGCCCTCAAGGTCTCTGGATAGATGTAGTCAAAGAAGATGCACTGAAACTCTTCCCAAGACACGACTTACTGGTGCCCCGCCTGTGAGATCACATCCCACCACCACTTGGCGGTGACCCGATGCATATATGTATCGAGGTTGACCCTCCTTTCTAGAGTCATCTCTAGATGCCCAGATATTGTCATCATGGGTTCTAGCCATGTATTAGTAGCATGGGGACCTCTACCCCTAAGAAAGTGGGAGGATGGAACTGCTGAATGATAGACATCAAATTTTCCATCGATGGGATAGGAGGCGGTGCTCCCTGAAAGTTTTTGCATCATCCTCAGAAATCCTTCCCTGAACTATGCATCAGAACCTGCATATGGTATAACGGATGTAATGGCCCGATTCCAGAAGCCACCCAGAGGCGCCCCGTACCTGGTTGGTCACATGGAATCAAGCTCATCTACCCAAACGATAGAGGCTTCTGACTAACAGCGAGGGCCTTGGGTGTGATAGTTGGGAAACTATACCCTAATTGGCAGAGTACATAGCGGAAGAAGAATAAACATACAATAGCGGAAGCAGTGAATGACCAACAATAATAACAGTGGAAGACTAAATCAACAAACTGGAACAAATATGCATATATGGAATGATGCAAGATACAACTCTATGAAATAATCCAAACAAGTCACAATTCTGAAACACTATGGTACCAAAACATGTACAACAGAAAAATAAACAGCTCCTTAGCATCGCTAGCCCAAGCTTGGTCCCATGCTCTCATTCTCCAAGCAATCATGTTCCAGAAGTCGAAGGGCACTTTCCCTTGTCTATACCTGCAGTAACATAGTATTATTGGGCCCAAAAGCATGGACCAAACAGGGTGTGAGATAAAATCCCAGTATGAAACCACCTGAAGATATGTCCCTAACAGTTAGTGAGAATATTGAAGGTAAAAGCACACTAAGCAGTAAACAACAATAGCAAATAGTAGGTAGCAAACAGTAAATGGTAAAGTAGGACGATACATAGCAGCAATCAATCCACAAACAATCAACAGAAACAATAACTAAAAGCCGGAAACCCATAGGGAAGTACTCTCAGCCATTCCCTTTGGTCCTATCCAAGAATTACCACAACCCTCGGGGCAGTGCACTCAGCCTAACCACTCTGGCTTAGTCGTACACATTTATGAGACTCTTTGGGGAATCTCACTCAGTTAATTCCCCTTATAATCCAGGGTAGTTAGGTACTCTCATGTGGAAGATCACGAGGTCTAACCCTCTTATCCCCAAGGTCTAGAGAATCTCTGAGGAAGATATCTCAGTCAATTCCTCTTATAGCCTCAGGTATACCACAGACTCTCTGAGGAAGCTCACTCGGTCAATTCCTCCTCTAGCCTGGGAAGGTTCTTAAAGAGATTCAAACAAGGTAATACTCCCTGAGGAAGCTCACTCGGTCTATCCTCATGTTTTCTATAAAATCCAAGACTCTCTAGGAGCTCACTCGGTCCATCCCCTCTGTAGTCTTTAATATCTATGACTATCTGGGAAGCTCTCTCAGTCTATCCCTTATAGTCTACAGCACCAGGTTCTCTCAGCCCCGTGCCAGTCAGTGCATAATAATTCTATAAGTCCAAAGTACACCTATAGAGCTACTTGGCTAACCAATGTACAACTATTGAGATACTTAGCTAACAAGCTACATGGAATCAAGCATGTCATGAGTTTCATTTCAACATATAACTACAAGGCATGAAATCAGGTGTAGCATCCAAATGCAAACGAGACCCAAAGGTGGTAAACAGAACAAAGAAAGGGAAAAACACTTCCAAGAACAACAATTTATCCTCTATCATGGTCAAATTACCTCTACAAAAGCATACAAGAAAGGAAGGAAAACAACAAGGGAAAAAAGGTAAACACACAATACCTCGTTCACGGATATCAGTGTAATTTTCACAAAAAACTCAGAGACTTCTAAAGGTAAGGAAAAAACCACCAACCTCGATTCTAGAAGATCGATATACTTGAACCAAGAGGGATAAATCCCCCCATAATGTTGTAGATATGAGAAAACGCACCAACCTCTCAACCTTTGATAACTTGGGAAAGAAGAAGAATTGGAAAATATGGCTCAAGCAGAAGGAAGAACTCACAGCTACGCTTCCAACAGAATCGACCATGCTCAGATCGGAGAATGGACAGAGAAACAGGGGCTCGAGGAAGATTCGGTTGTACGGGTCGCTCTCGGACGAACCAGACCTAGAATAATATGAATATCATGATTAGGCACGACCCCAGTCCGTTTAGTGAAAAAAAAACAAAAGTACACGACGTGAATTTTTAAAGTACACGACGTATAGTGGGTTTCTCAGTACACTG
Organism: Viscum album; assembly: GCA_963277665.1. Lineage (NCBI taxonomy): Eukaryota > Viridiplantae > Streptophyta > Magnoliopsida > Santalales > Viscaceae > Viscum > Viscum album. The sequence continues at coordinate 2,013,449,449 of OY728132.1, read as the reverse complement.
CCAAAATCGACCTCCACATCTCCCCTACACACAGTGTGTGTGGCTCGGGTATGGCCAGCACACAGCTTCGAGCCGGAATAGACTACCCGGCGTGTACTCAGAAAGTACACAGTGTTTACTTTGAAAATTTCCACAAACTCCAAAAATTGTCAAAAACTCCAGAAAAGGAAAGACATACCTGAATGAAGATCCGAGTTCTTAAAAACATCCCCCCTTAAAGAAATTCTTCCTCGAATTTCCTTAGATGGGAGTCGAAGAAGGATCCTCAAACAGTTCCGGCCATTTCGATCGAACCTCAGCCTCCCTCTCCCATGTCTCGTCTCGTACTCACCTCTGCTGCCACATCACTCATTCCAGAGGAACAAGCCAGCCTCAGAGAACCATCGTACTGTGATCGACAATCCGGATGGGATGCTCTTCATATGACGCATCCACTTCGAGCTCAATGTCCTCGGGATGAAAAACATGAGATGAGTCTGAAAATTAACGTCTGAGTTGAGAGACGTGGAAGACATTGTGCATGGACTGGTACCTCTAAGGTAGCTACAACCGATAGGCAACTGGCCCAACTCTCTCCAAAACATCAAACGGCCCGACGTACCACGGTGAAAGCATACCCTGTCTCCGAATCCTCTTGTGTCCCAACCTCGGTGTGACACGCAGGATAACCTGATCTCCGACCTTGAACTCCAGAGGCCATCTCCGCTGATCAGCTTATGTCTCTTGTCGAGACTGTACTGTATCCATCCTCTTCCGAATCAACTCTATCTGCTTAGAAGTCTCCTGAACAAGACAAGGTCCCCGCAAAGCTGCCTCTACAGCCTCCATCCATCATAAGGGTGATTGGCATGGCCTACCATACTGAGCCTCGTATGGTTCCATCTGAATGGTCGCCTGAAATATATTGTTGTAGGAGAACTCCAAAAGAGGTATATGCTTCTCCCAAGAACCATCGAAGTCTAAAATGCAAGCTCGGAGCATATCCTCAAGCACCGGGATCATGTGCTCGGACTGGCCATCATTATAGGGATGGTATGTTGTAATTAAAAGTAAATGTTTACTCAAAGACTTGTGAAGTCCCTACCAGAACTGAGAGGTAAATTGTGTATCCCTGTCCGAAACAATGGAGTGTGGAACTCCACGTAGGTTTACAATCTCTCGTATGTATAGTCATCCCAAATCATCAACACTAAAGATCTCCTTTATTGGAAAGATGTGTGCAACCTTCGTAAGCCAATTGACGTCGACCCAAACATCATCACTTCCTTGAGGTGACCACGGTAACTCAGTCACGAAGTCCATCGTGACATCATTCCACTTCCACTCTAGATTGGGTAACTGCTGTAAAAGCCCTACTGGTCGCTGATTCTCGGCATTCACCTGCTGACAAGTTGAACATCTCATGACAAAACTGGCAACATGCCTTTTCATACCTGTCAACCAGTACTGGCGATGAAGATCCCGATTGATCTTGGTGACACCAAAATGAACTGCCCAAACTAAGGAATGAAAATACCGCATCATCTCCTCGCCTATGCCTACTGTCACCCACACACGTCCCTGGATATGTAAGATCTCATCCTCAACCATTGTCCATCTAGGAAGAGGGTCTCCTCCTGACACACTCTCCCGCATGACTAAGGCCTCCGAATCTTATAGTTGCCTCATTCGTACCCTATCAAGAAGTGTAGAGGTAACAACCACAGAAGATAGGAAAGTCTGTCCCTATCTGTCATGCACCTCCAGATGCATCTTAGAGAACAGAGCCATAACCTTCCACTCAATACTGGCCTCCTGAACTGCCTGAAATTGGGTTTGTCTTCTCAACGCATCTTCCACTACATTGCCCTTTCCCGACATGTAGGTGAGCTCGAAGTCAAATTACTGAAGATACTCGATGCACCTGCGCTTTCTTAGATTCAGATCATGCTGAGTGAAGATATAATTTAGACTCTTGTGGTCGGTGAAAACCAAAAAATGCTCTCCCAGAAGATTGTGTCTCCAACAATGTATGACATGAACAACAGCTTCCAACTCCAGATCGTGCATAGGATAATTCCTCTCATGTGGCCTCAACTGTTGAGACCCATATGCAGGGACTTCATCTCCCTGCATAAGCACAGCTCCTATCCCGACACCTGAAGCATCACAGTAAACAGTTTATCCCTTGCCCGGCTCTGGAAAAACTAGTATCGGTGATGTTGACAACCTCCTCTTTAGATCATGAAATGCTGACACACAAGAATCTGACCATAAATACATCGCCATATTCTTGGTCAGACCTATCAACGGTGCTGCTAGGCGTGAAAAGTTCCGAAAGAATCGTCTGTAGTAACCTACCAGCCCTACAAAACTCCGCACCTCAATTATGTTATTTGGATGCTCTGAGGAAAATACACCTATAACTTTCTCTGGGTCCACAAATAATCCCGTCTCTGAGATGATGTGACCCATGAAGTGAATCTAATACATGAAGAAGTGGCACTTCAAGAGTTTAGCATACAACTTATTCTCTCTCAGTGTACTCAGAATGATCTCAAGATTTGTGGCATGGTCTTGTCGAGTGTGAGAGTACACCAAGATATCATCCATGAAGACCATGAAAAAGGAGTCCATGTACGGATGGAACACTCGGTTCATTAGTGCCATAAATACTATAGGCATCTTCGTAAGACCGAAGGACATGTCTGTATATTCTTAAAGACCATACCTGCTCCTGAAAGCTGTCAGAGGTATATCTGATGGTCTAGCAAACAAATGATGATAACCGGACCTCAAGTCGATCTTTGAGAACACCCGAGGTCCTCGAAGCTGATCAAAGAGGTCATATATCCTTGGAAATGGATATCAGTTCTTGGCCGTCAAATGGTTCAGCTTCCGATAATCCACACAAAGCCGAAGGGTACCGTCTACCTTCTTCGCGAACAGGACAGGTGAACCCCTAGGAGAAGTACTGGGTTAGATGAAACCCTTTGTTGTAACTCCTCTTACTGTTTCTTGATCTCCTGTAACACAGGTGTAGACATCCTATGAGGATGAATGGACACCGGTGCCACTCCTGGAATGAGATCAATCGAGAATTGTACCTCACGCTCTAGAGGTAAACCTGAAAATTTTTCTAGAAAGATATCCCTTAAACGATAAACCACTAGAGGAATGTCTAACTGTGAAGTCCCCTGGTCATCTAGATAACGACTGGAAATCTAGGTTGTAACTTCCCCTAGCCGATGATGCTCTAGTCCAGCTCTGCCCGCCTGGACATCCCACATGCCTCTATGAAGGAAGGATCTTCCCTCTAGTGATATGAAAATCACCCTGTGGCGATAGCAATCGACAACTGCCTAGAAGGGAACCGACCAGTCCATCCCAATAATTTCGTCATAACCCGTCATCTCATTGACATAGAGATCCCATAAGAAATGACACCCCACAACCTCAATAGGGAACTCTCTTCACTGATGTACACTAGATGTCCTCATTCCCAACGGTGTGTCAAGAGTCAAGAAGTCGGCAGACGAAAAGATACAGAGCACAAGGCTATCCACGACAGCAACATAGATAAAGCTATGGGAAGCACCAGTATTGAAATGAGTTGAAGATAGAAGTTAGGCTACTATGATCATACCTAAAACTGTAGAAGGGCTAGGATCCTTCTCCTGATAGTTCTGATCCACTGCGAATGACTGGACTACACCACGGCCATGCGCCCCTGGCTGGCCGCTCTGAGCTGATCTACTCGGTTGTCGCTGATGACATGGTGACTGACCACCACGGCCATGACCTCCACCTTGGCCTGATTGGCTGGAAGAACTCCAATTCCCTGACTGGTGGGAAACTGGTGAAGCATCTCCCGAACACAGGGTCATAGAGGAACCACTACCACCAGCTGAAGGTGAGAAGATGTGACAGAAATGCTGAAGATGGACCATCTTTCTGTAAGACCGACACTCCATCAGATCCCTCTAGAACTGAGTCCTATTATTCCCACTCCTACCGCACTGGTAGAATAAAACCTGGCTGTTAGAAGATGCATCACACGAACCTCGATCTCCTTGAGAATCCTCTCTGCAACGATTCTTACCTTCCGTAGGAGGAACACCAGCTGTGGATGATGAATCGCCCTGGAACACTGCTCCTGAATCTCTCAGATTGCGCTCAGTGATCAGTGCCTAGTTGGATGGAGGATATCGAAGTCAACTAGAAGATAATCACCTCAGAATGGATCCCTACCTAAGACTATCATCAAACTTCCTAGAAAGTAACAACTCATCACCTGCTGGGATCAGTGTGAAATGCTACAACTTAGTGAAGTGATAAGAGTACTCCATAACAGAGAGATTACCCTACTGAAGACTAATAAACTCTCAGGCTCGATCGTCCCTCATGGTATCTAGATAGAAGTAGTCATAGAATGTGTGTCAAAACTCATCCCAAGACATATCATGCTAATTCCCTAATCATGAGATCACCTCCCACCACCTCTTGGTGGTGTCCCAGAGCATGTAAGTTTCCAGCTTTACCCTTTTATCCATCGGGATCTCTAGGTGCTCAAAGATGGTCAGTGTGGCCTCTATCCATGACTCTACAGCCTGAGGTCCTCTATCCCCTGAAAAATTAAGAGGATGCACCTACTGGAAAACCTACGTCAACTCCGCCATCGACGGGGCAGGAGGCGGCGCTCCCTGGAAGGTCTGCATCATCCTCATAATGTTCTCCCTGAACTGAGCATTGGCTCCTGCAATGGGTATGACTGTCGGTGCCAAGGCTAGCTCTATTGGAGGATCGTAAGGAAGTCCCTGACACGTGTTGTTATTGACACGACCCAGTACACGACTCTAAACTACATGGTGTGTACCTACAGAACCCGGAGTTCTCCAAATGTATTTCTACATCAACTAACCTCAGACTACACGGCGTGTTCCATAGGGACACGGCGTGTACGAGACACTAACTCGGCGGCCCGTGTACTTGGTTACACGACCGTCTACATGGATGAACTTTACACGGTGTGTTATGAACAAACAAGGCATCTAAAAGAAAAGGTGAAATCGTCTCGTGTTGTTCGTGACACGGCCGGGTACCTAGGAAAGACTACACGGCGTGTTCCCAGAGAAACACGACATGTCTAAGAGAAGGTAACGCCATCCCGTGTTGTTCATGACATGGTCGGGTACCTAAAAAAGACTACACGGGGTGTTCTAAAAACAACACGGCGTGTTCTACTCGAGCTTCCCCGACCCGTGTTGTTACTGACACGACCCAGTACACGGCTCTAAACTACACGGTGTGTACCTACAGAACCCGACGTGCTCTAAATGTATTTCTACATCAACGTTTCCCTGATCGCACGGTCAGTGACACGGTCTAACAACTACATGGCGTTTAGTCAAAAGTACACGCCGTGTATTCTGGGTTTTTCTGGGCAGTAGCTCAGAAAGTGCAGAGATGCCCAGAAAACACAGAAACAAGGAAAAGAGGTGCAAAATTCTGATCTGTGAGGGCCTAATCTCCTCGCGAATCAAAGTTGGAATCTCCCACAGTCATAAACAAGAGAAAAAAGGGTCATGATCAACCATTTTCCGGTTCAAGAGGGCCCATAACACCTCATGAATAAAAATATGGAGTTCATATAAGCAATGTACAATACAACAATTCCCTAAAAAGCAGCAGAGATTCTATCAAGAATATATCACAACAACATGCATAATCTACACAATGTCTATCACAACAACATGCAATCACTAATTCACCCTAAATGGCATGGCAAGAATTAATGACATGTGATTTCAACAAGTTCCAGTATCATGCATGAGATGGAATACCCTCATCTCATCAGGTTGTGAAAGAAATAGAACTGTAATATCAAAACAATAATAGTACAAAACATGCGAATCAATCTAGGTGAATTCGTATCAACCGTAAAATCTCAAAACTAGAAAACTGCAATAAACGAGGTAGTATGGCTTTTCCCTGTACACGGGTTAGCTACTCCCTGGAATAGCTTTTTACCAAGTACTAAATCTGTTTTATCCCTGACTAATGTCTCCAAATAGTAATGCAAGAGAAAATAATACATCTGATACCACTTTGTAACGTCCCGGTTCTGGAACCCACCCAGAGGCGCCGCGTACTCGGTTGGTCACATGGCCTCAAGCACATCTCCCCAAATGCCAGAGGCTACCGAATTTCAGCAAGGGCCTTGGGTGTGATAGTGGGGAAACTATTCCCTCATTTTCAGAGTACACAGTGGAAGAAGAATAAATATACAACAGTAGAAGAAGTGAATAACCAACAATAATAACAAAGGATGACTAAATCACCAAACTAGAGGAAATATGCATATATGGAATGATGAAATATACAACTCTAGGAAAGCAGCCAAACAATTCACAATACTGAAACACCACAGTACCAAAACAAGTACAAAAAAAATAACCAACTCCTCAGCATCGCAAGCCAATGCTTGGTCCCATGCTCTCCTGCTCCATGCAATCAAGTTCCAGAAGTCGAAAGGTGCTTGTCCTTGTCTATACCTGCAACAACATAGTCTTCTTGGGCCTAAAAGCATTTCCCAAAGAGGGTGTGAGATAAAATCCCAGTATGCAACCACCCAAAGATCTGTGCCTAAAATTCAGTGAGTAAATTGTAGGTAAAAGAACAGTAAGCAGTAAACCACAATAGCAAATAGTAGGCAATAATAGTAAACGTTAAAGGAGGATGATACATAGCATTAATCAATCCACAACCAATCAACAGAAACAATAGATAAAATCCAGAAGCCCACAGGGAAGTACTCGTAACCATTCCCTTTGGTTCTATAATAGAAGTACCACAACCATCTGGGCAGTGTACTCAGCCTAACCCCTCTGTCTTGGTCATAGGAATTTATGAGACTCTCCAGGGAATCTCACTCGGTCAATTCCTCCTATAGTCTAGGGTAGTTAGGGAATCTCTTGAGGAAGATCACGCGGTCTAACCCTCTTAGTCTCAAGGTCTAGAGACTCTCTGAGGAAGCTATCTCGGTCAATTCCTCCTATAGCCTTAGGTATACCGCAAACTCTCTTAGGAATCTCACTCGGTCAATTCCTCCTCTAACCTGGGAAGGATCTTAAAGAGATTCAAACAAGGTAAGACTCCCTGAGGAAGCTCACTCAGTATATCATCATGTAGTATAAAAGATACAAGACTCTCTGTGAGCTCACTCGGTAAATTCCCTATGTAGTCTGTAATATCTAAGACTCTCTGGTAAGCTCTCTCGGTCTATCCCTTATAGTCTACAACATCAGGTTCTCTCACCCTCGTTCCAGTCAGTGCATAATAATGATATAAGTCCAAATTACACCTATAGAGCTACTTATCTGACCAAAGTACCCCTATAGAGCTACATATCTAACATGCTACAAGGAAAAAAGCATGTCATGAGTTTCACTTCAACATATAACTGCAAGGCATGAAATCAGGTGTAGTATACAAAGGCAAACGAGACCCAAAGGTCATAAATAGAACAAAGAAAGGGAAAAACACTTCCAATCACAACAATTTGTCCTCTAACATAGTAAAATTACCGCTACCCAAGAATACAAGCAAGGTAGGAAAACAACAATGGAAAAAAGTAAACACGCAATACCCCATTCACGGGAATCAGTTGAATTTTCACATAAAACTCATAGACATTGAATGGTAAGGCACAAACCACCTACCTCGATCCAAGGAGATCGATATACTTGAACCGCGATGGCTAAATCCCCCTAGAACGTCGTAGATATGAGAAAACGAACAAGACTCTCAACCTTAGATAACTTGAGAAAGATGAAGAATTGGAAAACAAGGCTCAAGCAGAATGAAGAACTCACCCTACGCTTCCAACGAAATCCACCGTGCTCGAATCGGAGAATGGATGGAGAAACGGGGTCTTGGGGATGAAGGGGCCATATGGATTGCTCTTGGATGAACCAGACCTAGAAGAAGATGAATATAGTGATTAGGCGCGACCCCGGTCCGTTTAGTGAAAAAAAGAAAAGTACACGACGTGTATTTTTAAAGTACACGGCGTGTAGTGGGTTTTTATATACTCCACCAAAATCGGCCTCCACATCACCCCTACACACCATGTGTGTGTCCCAGGTACGGCCAGCACACGGCTTCAAGCTGGAGAAGAGTACACGACAAGTACTCAGAAAGTACACGGTGTGTACTTTGAAAATTTCCAGAAACTCCAAAAATTCTCAAAAACTCTAGAAAAGGAAAGACATACCTGAACGAAGATACAAGTTCTTACAACGGCTGGTGTCAAGACAGAAATAACATGATGATCTATAGGTAGTCCCTGATATGCCACATCTGGTGTCTGATGACTACCCTGCAACTAACATACAACTGTAGGATGTCTCGGTGGCATAAATTTGTAATGTCAAATGCACACCTTAGATCAAGATTATCAAGGACTAATAACTATAATGTATAAGAAGTGAATATGAGAAAGAAACATTCATGTTTCATAGAACATGACTACACAACGTGTGTGTCCCTTATATGGTGTGTTATCATACGCCAAACACATGGGAGTACACTAATTCCAAATTGATCATATAACACCCAAAACACCCGACATGTTTTCCTAACACACGTCATGTACTTGAATCCTCTTCCCCTTCCTGAGTCCTTCTATATGGATAAACCACAAGGATATACTTATAAAAAGACTACATGGCATGTTTTTTCTAGACACAACATGTACTAGACAAGGTTCACTGACCTGTTTTGTTATTGACATGATCTGATTCACGACTCACACCACTTGGCGTGTTCCATATGAACACGATGTGTAATAGGAAAGATAACACTTACCTGTGTTGTTAGTTACACCGTCGGCTACACGACTTGCACTACACGGCATGTTCCAAATGGTCACGGCATGTTCTATGAAAGATATCACCGACCCATTTTTTTTACAAGGGAGGAAACGAGCACAACACAACCTGATTTGTATGGATGGAACACGACATGTTCACCCAAAAATTCCTCGATCTCGTGTCACTGCCCACATGACCCATGAAATGGTTAGAGACTACACGACATGTACATATGGTACACGCTGTGTACTTTAGAAAAACTGTTTCTTCCCAAATAGAATAATACATGGCATGTAGTCACAAACTACACTATTTTTATTCTGGGTTTTTCTGGATAGTAAGCCTTACTTCGCACGAATCAAAGCATGGAATCTTATACATGTTATAAACAAGAAAAAACAAGTCAATGATCCACCATGTTCCGGTCCATGAGGGCCCATAACACCTCAAGAAACAAAATTTGGTGTTCATTTATTCAAAACCTTACACATACAATACCCCTCCCAAATCAAGTATTATATCATGGCAACTATCAAAACAACATGCCTTTTTTACCCAACAACTATCACAAAAACAGGAAATTGCTAATGCACCATAAATGGCATGGCAAGAAGGCATGACATGTGATTTCTAGAAAGTGCATATGGGATGAATAATACTGCATACCCTCATCTCATAGGGTTGCAATAGAAAAAGAAAACTCAATAACATCAACAGTAATAGCACAAAATATGCAAGACACCCAACGGTGAAAATCAAAGCAATTGTAAACATGAAAAACCAAAAAATTGCAATAAACGAGGTAGATTGGATTTTCCCTGTACATGGGTTAGCTACACTAGGGTAGAAATTATTACCAAGTACATATTCCATCCTATACCGATATAATGGATCAAAAATTTAACTGAAGAGAAAATAATTCCTCTTATACCCCTTTGTAACATCCTGGTTCTGGAATCCACCCATAGGCGCCCTGTACCCGGTTGGTCACATGGCCTCTTGTACAGTTTCCTGAATGCTAGAGGCATCCCACTAATAGCGAGGGCCATTGGTGTAATAGTCGGAAAAAAATGCACTCATTGACAGAGTAACTCAATAGATGAAATAAATAGCAATAGCAGAAGAAGTAACAATCCAGCCAAAAGTAAACAGAAGAAGATTGTAAAATAATAAACTAGAGTAGACATATATATATAAAAATGATGCATGATACATATTTCTAGGAAAGCATCAAACCAAATCACAATGTAGTAATACAACAGTACTAATCTATGTACTAAAGAAAAGCAGTAAACACCTCCTTCGCATCACAAGCTATTGCGTGGTCCCATGATCTCCAGCTCCACAACAAATCAAGTACCTGATGTAGAAGGGCGCTTTCCCTTATCTATGACTGCAAGAATATAATCTATTTGGGACCAAAATCATGGACCAAATAGGGTGTGAGACTAAATTTCAGTAGGTAATGACCATGAGATCTTTGCCTAACAGTCTGTGAATATATGGAAGACAGTAATAAAATAAATGCAGTAAAGAAGGAATTACTCAATAGTAACAATACACCATTTCAAATATCTAGAAATATCTAATCAACGAAGATAATCACAATCATGTAACCCTCTGGAATGTACCCATAGCCTATCCCCTATGGTTCTACCTAGAGACACAAGCAAGTAGCTGAACACAAATAGGTTACCCTCTATGAAGTACTTACAACTTATCCCCTCTGGTCCTACAAAACAAGTATAAGAAACTCTCTGGGATGTACACTCAGTCTAACCCCTCTAGTTCAGATTAAGCATAGACTCTCTGGAAAATCACTCACTGTCAATTCATCCTATAGTCGTGTATTGGTAACAAAAGGTACTCTAGGGAAGCACTTACATATCATTCCTTTTGTGGCCCGCATCGAGGAACTATAGACACATTGAGGAAGCACTAAACATCAATTCCCCATGTGGTCTCGCGTCGTAAGAAAAATAGACACTCTAGTGAAGCCCTCAACGTCCATTATCTCTATGGTCTACTAAAACAGGTTCTCATGACCCTGAGTAAGTAAATAAAGCATAGAAGAAAGTATAGGATAATGTAAACCCCAAGAACTAGATGGCTTGAAATCAACAACATATCTGCATGTCAGAACAACAATCACACTATCATACATCTAGGCATGGTATAGTAAACAGTTGCCTAAAAGTCAGACAAGACACAACGGTCAAAACTGGCAAAACATGTATGGGAAAACACATCCAAAGCATATAAATTAACCCTATTCAAATAAAATCAACCTCTACTAATGAATACATTCCTAGGATGCAAACACTAGGGCTAAAATGGTAAATGGGAAATACCCCATTCATGGGTATTGGGAAAAATTGCACATATAACTTAATGAATCTCAATGGAAAGGAACAAACCACCTTCCTCGGCATTGGAAGATCAATATATGCGAGTCTAATGGCATGTATTACCTTATAATTCCTATGATCTACAAAAACATCTATAATGTAACATAGAGGATAACATGAGAAGGAGATGGAATTGGGAAACGAAGCTCAAGCAGAAGACAGAGATTACCGAGGAGATCCCAACGCAATCGACGGTGATCGAATCAGACATTAGATGCTTGTTCGGGGGCTCCGTGGAAGATCAGAGTTGTACGAGAGCTCTCAGATGAACTAGGTCGAGAAGAAGGAATTTTTGGTGATTAGACGTGACCCCAATATGTTTAATGAAAAAAAATAAAATACACGGCGTGTACTTCTGAAGTACAGGGTGTGTACTTTCCGTTTCGATACTCCTCTTTAGGTGGCCTCTAGGTCACCCCCACTTGGACCTGTGTGGCTACTACACAGCCATCACATGACCTCCTGTAGCTACCCAGTACACCGTGTGTACTCATAAAGTACACAACCTGTACTTCAGAAATTTCCAGAAACTCCCCTTTTTCTCAAAAACGACCAGAAGAAAGAAACATACCTAAAATGAAGATCTGAGTTCTTACATAAAACATGCTTGGATTATGCATGTTTCAAATGTCTACTATGAATCCGAATGTAAAGTCACAACAAATCCCAATAGGGTCCTGAACCGTTTATAGTTCCCTAATCCATGCTTCATTCCCCAACTGAAATAGGTCATAAGGTCTTTACCTAATCCCTTCAAGCAACAACAAAGTCTACTCAAGCTCCGACCAGGAAGACCAAATAGTGTTTGAGTAGGACATAGTAGGACACCACCATTGGTTTCTAAAACAAGTATAGTCTAAATAAAGTTTATTAAATTATAAAAATCAACAAATAAATGAATAAATAAATAGTTATGACATTTTCATTCAATAATTAATCATCACATGGTTCCTATATTCAATTCATGTACCCCATTTAAATCATAATTAATTATTTTCATTCAATTGGTGTTGAACACCATGTCAAACACTCCAAATATCATTCATTATAAATCTCCATGAATATAACCCAGAATATCATTTGTTGTAGATCACTATTCCTAAGACCCCACATCGCAATCTTGTATAACTATTGGAGAGTAAATCCATGTCCCAGTCCAGAAATCTCAATCGAACTAGAACTTCATGTCATGCACCCTAATTTTCATCAATTTATGTAATTATAAATTCAAAATAAATTAGCACATTATTGCATTAATAACACAACAATTATTTTAACATATCAAATTCCATTATTTAACCCAACATTTAACTATCTAACCAACCCATTAATTAAATCATCAATTAATTAATCAATCAATACAAATATTATTCTATAACTAATCCATCACAATTCATTATCCAAAGAAAATATATACTCATAATAAATTATCTCATAATTGTTCATATTAATAAATATTATGGAATATAATTAAACCTCAATTAATTTTCTCAACGTATCCAAATAATTTACTCATAATTAATTCCCTAAATAACTTTCTTAACACCGCCAATTCAATATCCCAAATAATAATCAAATTCCAGAAACTAATTAGATATTTGTTTTTCCAATTAATCTCATGATTAAATCATTAATTAATCTTCTACATATCTTATGAATCAACATTTCAAAGAACATTCTTAATTAGCCTTTATGAAATCAAATATTAATGTATGATTGCAATACAATCATCTAACATAGAGATATCAAATCCAAAAAAAAAGGGATTTTGGTCTAGACCACTAAACATATTTTGTTGATAGAATTTATCCCAGCATAAATCCCCAAAATCTGAGCATCATAACGCTGTTGATCTAGATCAGGATCTAAATCCCTAATCTATAAACTATGAATAAAAGCATCAAGATCTTTTAAATCTTGATATAGATACACAATCCAACATATAAATATAAACTAATTGGTTTAAGTCCCTAAAAAAGTTTATATATCCCATATAATTATCAACATATGATATCGGAAAGAATGAAAGAAGCATCAGGGTGATATTTTCTTAAAGCTAACAATGAAGACCTTCAAACTGGGCTTCAAATATCAAAGAATGATATTCGAATCAACAAGGAATCCCTTCAATAGTCTCTGGGATCCCTTATAATTCATCAATCCTGAGCCTAGGATAAACTAGAGTGGTCTTATGTGTTTTCATGAGTAAAAACTAATTTTCAGATAAAATCCCCACATGCTTGGTTTAATGGGGAGGGACACTTTGTTAGGGCCAATCATTCACCAACCATATGGATATCTTTTTCTAAGTTCGCACAATTCTCTGGTTTTTTTACATGGTTTTTAAAATCATGCATAACCCTTGATTAGTTTATATTTCTTAAAATCTCACAAAATCCTAGCCTAATCTACAACTCCAAAACAACGGTACATAAAAACAACAAAATGTAATTGAATTATAACAAAATATGTTTTTGTAAAATGTTCAGGATCATACCATATCCTCACGATATAAAATATTATTATAGAGATTCACTCCTGAACATCATTATGATTCCATACCAAAAATATTGTTCCATTGATCCCCCTTGTCTACTTCTCATTCCAACATATAATCTTCTACACATCCATGTGGCTATAACACTCAAACTATCAGCAAGTTCATTCCCCACAAAACATACTCATTGTGTTCCAACAAACATATTCAATGAACCTAAAAGGACGAATCCATATTGAGTTCAACCTCATTCATATTGATTACATGGGAAGGTTCAGGGTGATACCATTGTAGTTGTGACACATAGAAGACATCAGGAATAGTACTGAAATTTTGTGGAAGGGCCCATCGGGATTCAATCAGCTAGACTTTATCCCATAACTCAAATTTTCCTAAAAACCTAGAAACAAATATTCTCTTCCATTGTATCATGCTATGACCCAACCAAGGACACACATGATGGAATACATGATCTCCCTATTTAAACAGTAGGGGTCATCTCATTCTATAAGTATAAAACTTATATCTACAATTAGTCATAGACATTCATTTTAGAATGACCTGTAGCTTCTCCAGTGTCTCATGAATGAATCTTGGTCCTAACATATCTAACTCTACTACCTTTATCCAGCATAATGTTTACATAAAAGGCCTACCATAAAGTGTCTCATATGATTCTATTTGTATTGTTTTTTGATAACTACTATTATAGGCGACCTCTGCTAAAGACATTTTCTTCTCCATAAAACTAATGAATTCATGCACAAATCCCCACATCATTTCTTCTATCACATGTATAGTATTCTACAATTTCCCATCTATCTAGGGTGGAAATCCATAGTCAACAAAGGTTGTGCACCAAGAACATTCATCAGTTGATCCACAATGAACGAAATGTCATCATTATTCCTAAGTGTATTTTGATTACCATAAAAAAAATATTTAGGCCATCCCACATCCAATCCAGAATTGGAAACAACTGCAATATTCCTTTAATTCATTGAGGCCTCACTTTTATATGTTGACAGGTGAAATGCGTTTTTATGATCCTTGGACTCTCCTTTTTCATTCCATGACAACAAAAATGCCATTTCTTATCACAAAACATTTTTTTCACCCTAAGATGTACCACCGACTTCGAGGAATGAAATTCTCTCCTGAGTTCCATTTTCATAGCCATAGAAATAACATCCAAATTATTCAAATAGATTATTTCATACTTCTATATCATCTATTATGATGGTGACTTTGTTCCTGAAGGATTTCCCTTAAAGATAAAAACTCTTGATCCTCGTACTGGCTATCCATAATCCATCTCAACTATGTAAAATCCACTGAAACAAAAATTGATGTCAGATTATCATGACTCTACTAAATCACCACATGCATTTCATCCAGCAATTTCATCATCTTCAATCCTCATGAGACTCATGTATCAATTGAGTCCAATTTTTTGGATCAATTCTTTTGCCACACTATTCACATATCTAGGTTTATATGATAGTTAAAAATATAAATTCTATATATACTCTACCCTTATTCACTTCCAAATATTGAAGTCACACTAGTAAAATATATACATCATAATTTTGTGATTAGTAAAATCTATAAGCATTTCACCCAATAGATAGTGTCACCAAAACATTACATCATAAACAACCGCATCCTACTCTTGGTCCTGTGTTTGGTAATATGGTTTCTGTTTCCTCAACAATCGAGACTCGGAAGCAATGACTCAATGACCTTTAATTAAAAAATCCCCATTTTCGATCCTAGAAGTGTCACAAAACACCATTAAATCATCACCCGTATCCAGAAAAATCAAGATTAGTGCCAATTTCAAGAAATTATTCAACTCCTATAAGGCATTGTCACCTGTTTCCATCCATTCATAGTTTACCCCTTTCTTTATTAAACCCAAAATTGGTGCTACAAATTGGGAAAATTCATCGATGAACCTCATGTAATATCCAAATAATCCCAAAAATCATTGGATATCAAAAAAGTTATTGGATTTGTCCCATGAAACCAGTATCTAAAATTTCATTGGGTCCTATGACACACATTATTCTGAGATGGTGTGCCACATGAAGTGTACCATGTCAATCCAAAAAACGAATCTTAAATAGATTGGTGTATAAGTAATTATCTCTAAGGGTACCTAAGATTATGTCAACATGTTTGGAATTATCCCCACAAGTCTTAGACTACACCAAGATGTCAACAACAATAACCACAACAAGTTTCTCTAGGTACATATGAATGATCATGCTCATCATGTCGATAAATGATTCTAGATAATTTTTCAACCCATATTTCATTACTATAAAATCATAAAGAGAATAAATTCTTCTAAAATAAGTCCTCTATATATCAAAAGTCTAAACACTAAAATGATGATAACTAGATCTCAAATTGATATTTGAGAGCACACAAGACCCATTTAGTTGGTCAAAATGATCATCAATTTGTGGAAGCAGATATCACTTTTTCAATTAATTTTTTTCATCTTCTGGTAATCGACACTAAAGTGTAATCCCATGTTGGATTTCATTGCAAACAAGACGGGTGATCCTAAATGCGACTTCCTAGGACAGATAAATGTTATTCCACCAACTCCTTCAACTACATCTAAAGGTCTTGATACTCTACTGGTTCTATTCTCTAAGGTATAATTGATACTGGATTATCACATGGCATGAGATCAATAGTGAATTCCACATATCTTATATGTATCATCCCAGAGAAGCCTTCATTATAGACAATGTTTAACTATTCCCAAACTAGATGACAGATGTTTTGTCTATCGCACCCATCATCCAGAAAAAGAATAGAAACATGAGCTATGATCTCTCATGATTGGTGAGTAATTTTCCCAGCTCAACTCTTCTAGATATCCCATTATCTATGATGAACATATTTTTCACCATTAGAAGTCAAAATTTCCACTCTCCTACAGTAACAATAAATGATTTCTTGCTATATGGACAACTAGTCCATACCCATAATCATTTCAAATCCTGTCATACCGAGGACATATATATCCAAAAGAAAACTATACTCTATGATATCTAGTGAACATACCTTGCATAAACATATATTTATAGACTGATTTCCCAATTGTGTAACAATATTCATTATTCATCTTACAGATGCCACCTATAGGCTCATACCATTAAAATGATTTAGTGATATAAAGTAATGATTGGCACCAATATCAAACAAGGATATTGATAAAGTAGAATCTACTAGTATTGTACCTCTCATTATCAATATCCCAACCTTGCATTCCTCAAGTTTGGGATGCACTACATATAACATTCATGTACATCTTGTTATTGTCATTGTCCGACTCCCATGAGTATCTACACTCTACTGATATAGGAACTCATACCCTAATCCACCACTTTAAACACCTATACTACCTCTTCCATTAGAACTCTAACTGACATACCTATAAGGTGTATATGACCCTATTCCCAAACTCTGACTCTAAGAATCTTCTCCCTGAGAACTAGCATGTCGCTGCTTCCTACAAAACATCTATGGGTTTCCTATATTTCCCCAAAACTGACACTCTACATGTGGTTGTGTAGAATGTGTATGATAGTTCCTCGGACAACCACATTGGTGGCCAAGCACATGAGTATGGTCCCGTGCAACTGTTCCTATTGACTGTCCAACTTGTTTTCCACTATCCTGAATTAGGTTATCATAATGGTGATAATTACTCTTGGAAGGAACACCCCCTGATCATCCAGTGATAGATACATGTCCAGTATTAGAAGCCTCCTACTAGTACCCCTACAAAATGAGATTCTAATTCACCGCTTCTAAGATATTATTCTTCCAATGATATTCACATGGGAATTAATTTCACATATATGTCCATCATGAAATTTTTTTGATGAAGAAGCCTCATATGCTTCTAAATAGAGAGAAAAATGATAACAATGTGTTAATTTTTAATCATAATACATTGCAGAAATGATTACCTATGTTATATTAATGAACACTAAAGTCATCCCTTATCTCAGTGCCTCTGGATATAAGTGTTC
Organism: Viscum album; assembly: GCA_963277665.1. Classification (NCBI taxonomy): domain Eukaryota; kingdom Viridiplantae; phylum Streptophyta; class Magnoliopsida; order Santalales; family Viscaceae; genus Viscum; species Viscum album. The sequence goes on along the minus strand of OY728132.1, from coordinate 2,013,431,634 downwards.
AAAGAACATATCATGAATGTCCTTCCATAAAATATCATATGTCTGTCCATATTGTTCCTAACTGTCTCACCAGTACTCCACTAACCACTGTATCATATATGTAGCCAACATAACCCTCCTCTCATCCAGAGACTTCAAATGGTAATGTATCATATCTATGGATTCAATCCAGAATTCATCTCCCTTAGTTCCACCCTATCCAGTAATAGTCTAATGGTGCTGCAGCTTGAACTCCCTTATCAACTATGAAATTCTATTAAAAACCCTACCCATGTATCTATATATTAATTTCATGAAACGAGCAATGTTATCTTGGAACATCTCCCCTACCTTCAATGTTGGAACCAACTGCGCACCATGTTTCATGTTTGGAAGATAGTTTTGATCCATACCCCTCGTTCTCCATCACAACAAGCATTATGAATGCATATTTCTACAAATACAAACACACGTCCTAGGTCTCATAAAACAAACATATAACATTCATATAATAGAAAATGAAAACATAACAAGCTTTAACATGTCATATCCCCTTTCTCGCCACACAGTCTACACCGAGGTGCTACCAAAATGTAACGACCCGTCCCCCAAGGCCGGGTCCATGACTACACAAAGCCTGCTTTCGATAGTCCAGGGGATGGCGACCAGCACCAAAGGAATAAATCTCTATGAGGGGAATTCATTTCCTTTATAAAGTGTAATCACACGCAATTTTAGTACAAACTGGAAGGAAACACTAAGTAACAATTTTATACAAATGGAGTGCTAAAAAGTAAAGGGTCCAAAAATACAATCCAAACTGTAAATTACAATAAAACTGAAAAAAAAGTACAATTGAAGAATGGTAAACAGTTACAGAATCATTCACTGGGAAGTCCTACCTAATGGGTGGGTAAGGAAGGCCTCCAAAAAACTCAATGTTTGATCGTCTCCTCCGAGTATCGTCACATCATTTGGTCCACCTCTGGGCACCGTCCAGTCCTGTCCACTCACCCTATGTCATTGTTGTCCGTCATCTGCAAACAACCTAATGAGGTGCAGGAAAATGCCATGTAGGGGTGAGTATAAAAATACTTTGTAGGGACCCCGAGACCCTCAAGGTCTAACAAAATCCAATAAGGATAAACCACATAGTATGAAATCAACAGATAACCTCACTTAGGTATATGCACATACATATACCTATGTTACCATGTAATACATCTCAGTCATGAGGTAAACACAAAAGTTAGTGACTAATATCAAACCAGGATATGATTCTTGGTGCAGTATCAAGTAACATCCCCATTCACACTATGGAATCCACAGATATGGTAGTACATCTCCTCTATCGTGTATTGTGGGCCTACCACATTACATAGAGGCACTTCCCAATATCCTTAGACTAGTGAGGTAATCCTCCTATCGAGTACCATGGTTCTTCCACGTCACACAGAGGCGCTCCCCACCATGGGTCTGCCGCATCACACAAAAGCGCTCCCCACCGTGGGTTTGCCAAGTCACACAGAGGCGGTCCCCCTCATAGCCTGCTGAGGTACTCCACGTGTCGAGTACCATGGGACTATCATGTCACACAGAGGCGCTCCCATCTATTGGTCTTCCGCATCACCAAGGCACTCCCCACTGGGCTAGTCAAGTCCCTCCTAGTCGAATTGATCAACAGTTTTCATGTCTCAGCCAGCTACTAGGACTATGCGCTATTCTTGCTTGTTTCCGAGAGGACCCACTCCATGATCTGTAGGTTGATACTACAAATTTCACGAAGTCCCACATAGAAGAATCATAAAGGTTTGCCTCATCATAAGGGTCTCAACACTACATAAGGCATGTCAATCGGACGCCTGGTCTGTGAGTTATTATCTTTTTAGTCCCGGGGGCCTGATTGCATTCATGTATGATCCAACCCAACCATATATCAACATTAACCTAAACTCTGGTGTGGTATAATCCAAGGGACCGACATGATCCATGATTAACAGTGCCACTAACGGTTTTTCAAACAGTCATCTGGTGCCAAAGATATGGTCAAGAAAGTAAAGGGGTTGGTAATGGGCATGGGTCTGGTCTGACGCAATCGGACTGACCCAACCCAACTTAGTTTGGGACGACCTGGTTCTGGTCGAACCATGATGACCCGATGGGTCCGGCCTAGCCCGTTGTGTGGGCCGACCAGTTGGGTTTGGCCCGGCCTGCTGGGCTCAGACCAGCAGACCGCAAGGGCGGTCCGGCCCAGGCTAAGGGATGGTTTGGCCCGGTGCATCGTGATGGTGTGCCCTGGTGTTGCTCGACCATGACTAGTTTGGCCCGAAAACCTCAAGGGTGTAGGGATGCTGGCCCTACCGAGAGGCCGGGAGGGAGGTGTGTGGGGCACGCTCGGAGGCCGGCAGTGAAATGGCGCAGCCCGGCGGGGCGCGTCCCGGCGGGGTGCGGCCGGGCGGGGCGTGACCAGGCGTGATGCAGCCAGGTGGGGCCTTTCCAGGCAGAGTGTAACCAGGTGGGTTTCGGCCTGGCGGAGCGCGACCAGGAGGGGTTCGTTTGGGGAAGCCGGCGATGGTGTGGGCCAGGGTATCTCAATCGTTTCACTGGCAGATGGCGCGACCAGGGTTGCTCAGTCGGAGGGTCGCGTTTCATCCCAGAGCACCGGAGCGTCATGGGGGTTCCACAGTTCGTGGAGGACGTGGGTAGCGCGACTTTTTTTGTCACCACCTTCATCATTCCGTCGTCTCATTGCCATGCCAAAGAAACATCACAAATAGATCTGCGGAAGGAGTCGGTCCATGTTAGTTTGGCCGGCACCCTCTCTGTTTGGGGTGATAACAATTGGTTCATCAAAGGACTATGATGAACAACAATTATTCACAATATTTCACATCAATTCTATTCAAATGAAGATTAATAATTAAAATGAATATTACTCAATGTAAACCCCCTAGTTTTAATCATAAGTAGTCGATGGTGAATTAGTGGGAAGAAGATGGTGTTGTCATTTGTCACGTCTGCCGCACTCTTCCACCCCCAAATTCACACGACTGTTGTGGAAGTGGTTCCACATTGGTAGGTGTCTGAGGAAGAAGATTGAAGGGGACCATTGGAATTCTTCATTTTTAGTTGGAAAGTGTTCTTTGTTAGGGACATCACCCAATAATCCTCTCCTCAAAACTCACACGATCTCTATTGTAATGAACAATTCCAACTCAAAGATAATAATAGATATATTATTTTAGCTGTTGGCACAAAATTCAAAAATGGAAAATTAATTACATGGATCCCCTTAATTAATCCATGAGAGTTGGAACAATGAATTAATTAGGGGAGTTGAAGAGGCTCTCCCTCATTAATGATGGAGAGTTGATAGGTTATACTATCCTCCCATTAATAGGTGTCGGGTGGTACCCAACCCTATTATTTATATTGGAGGTTGTGTGCTCTCATGTGATCCCCACGTCGTAACCTTTAGCGGGAGGTTATGTTAGGGTGGGCCCCACCACCATAACCTTTCATGGGAGGTTATGGTGTGGTGGTACCACCTCCAACTTCCATGAGGAGGTTTTAACTAATAGTCACTCACATGGTAGCTTAAATAAATAAAGAAAAAACTCAAATTATTTTATTACTTTCCACGAAAACCCAAAATCTAACATTTATTCTCGACCAACTGTCGTTGAGGCGAAAGTATTCTTAAGAAAATACAGGCACTGCGAGTTCAACATTGCCCTTAGATTTTATTTCTGAGCATCAGTTCAAATGTTATAAAAACCCGCTCATACGTCTACCAAACAAACGCAAAAAAAACATCAGAAATTGATTATGGGCACACTGGGCCCTGGAATCAAGCGCCGTAAATTTTCAAAACTTGTAAAATTCCACTACATTGAAGAAAAATATTTCCCTGGGAAATCCTAGTCTTTACATTCTCCCCTCCTCAGGGATTTACGTCACTGTAAGCTACAACTCGGACTAAGGGAACAAGTTGGGGTACTGAGCACGAATCTGAGCCACCTTCTCCCATGTGCTCTCCTGGAGGATCCCATGATGCCAACGAACGCGCACTAGATATATTGATCATCCACATAGGACCCACTCCCATCGATCCTCAATCTATAATAGAACCTATATAAATCTCTCCCCATCATCGACGTCCGTCTCTCCTTGGTCGATGATGTGAGAAGGGTTCTGCACGTATCTCCTCAGCTGAGATACGTGGAATACGTCTTGGACCTGGTGCAACTGAGGTGGAAGAGCCAGGTGGTAAGCCACCTCGCACTTTCTAATGAGGACTTGGAAGGGTCCGATAAATCTTAGAGATAACTTGCCACCTCGAGAAAATCTCCATAGACCTCGTCGGGGTGAGACCCGTAGAAAGACGTGCTCTCCATCCTCGAACTCGAGAGATCTCTGTCTCCTGTCAACATATCACATTTTCCTACTCTCTGTAGTCTTAATCTACTCTTGGATGATATGAACCTTCTCCATGGTAGCTCGTTCCATCTCTAGTCCCACCAGTACCGACTTCCCATGGTCATTCTAGCACAATGGTGATCTTCAAGGTCGCTCGTATAATGCCTCGAAAGGTGCCATCCCAATGGTGGAGTGATTGATGTTGTTGTAAGAAAACTCCTCCAAAGGTAAGTGAACCTCCCAACTACGATGGATGGTAGTGCATAGATGAAGCTGCATCCCCAAAGACTCCTGCTACCCCTTCCATAGCTTTGAAGTAAACCAGGAATCACGATCAGAGACAATAGAATAAGGTACTCTATGTAGACACACAATATCCTACACATAGAGGTGTCCCAATATCTTTACTGAACCCTACTCTCTAATCGGTAGGAAGTGGGACGACTTGGTGAGTCATCCAACGATCTTCCAAATCGAGTCGTGACCCTGAATGTATGTGGTCATCCCATCCCAATGTCTAGGGATATCGCATCCCACTTCCACTCTGGGACCCCTAAAGGTAGAACCAATCCTTCTAGTACCTGGTGCTCCTCCTTCACTTGTTGACAAGTGAGGCATCGAGAGGAAAAAATTGCTACTGACTTCTTCATACCTGGAAAACCGTGCTGTCGTCAAAGGGCATGGTTTATCTTCACCACTTCTGGATGTACCTTTATAGGAGATGTGTGGAACTCACTCAATAATTTCTCTTGATGTTACACTGGTAACATAGTACGTCCTCTGAAAAGGATGATGTCCTCCCCACCTTCACAAAATCCATTAGGTTCCTACCCTATGGATATATAAGCACACTGTGTCTTGCAGTCAGTGTCTCCACATTGTACCTACCTGACTCACGGACGAAGCGAGGGAGTAACTGTAAGAGACTGCAGAAAGACTGCTCCATCTCTATCCACAAAGGATATCTGCAAAGCATCCAACTGCTCTGTCGCTTTTCCTAGAAACTATATACCAGATCTCCTACTAAGTGCATCTACTACAACGTTCCCCATTCTAGTAGTATAGACTATCTCGAAGTTATAGTCAATGAGTAACTAAACCAATCATCGTTGTCTCAGGTTTAGGTCTTTCTGAGAGAAGATATACCTGAGGGTTTTGTGATCAGATTATATAGTAAAACATCCGCCCATCAGATAGTGTTGCCACATCTTCAAGGAAAATACCGCTGCTGCTAACTCCAGGTCATGAGTAGCACAGTTTTGATCATGTTGTCTCAGCTTCTGGGAACCATATGTGATCACTCCTTGCTCCTACATCAGGACACACCCGAGTCTAGTCCCTGATGTGTTGCAGTATACTACCTACCCTACACCTTCCTCTGGAAGTAACAAGATGTAGCCACTAGTTAGCCTTTTTCATAGATCTTGAAAGCTCTATTGGTATCTCTCCAACCACAAGAAGGGTTGTACCTTCTTCGTCAAGGCAGAATGTGGTGCTGCAACTCTGGAGAAGTGTGGAACAATCCTCTGGTAGTACCCAGCCAAACCCAGGAAACTCCATACCTTTGTCACACTCCTGGGTGGATCCCAAGAAAGTACCACCTCAATCGTCGATGGATCCATTGCAACTCCAGCATTTGAGATGATGTGAACTAGAAAGTGAACTTCTCATATCAAAACCTGTAACATCGAGAGCTTACCATAAAGTTAGTGCTCTCGAAGTTTGTCCTGTACTACCTACAAATGGTAGGCATGGTCCTCCTCAGTAGTCGATAAGATTATAATGTCTTCGATGAATACTACGACAAAGAGATCGAGGTATGGCTAGAAGATACTGTTCATGAGTCCCATGAACACTGCTAGAGGGTTGGTTATGCGGAAAGTCAATACCAAGAACTCGTAGTGGCTATACCAACATCTAAAATCCGTCTTCTACACATCCTCGTCTCAAACTCTAAGATGGTGATAGCCTGATCTGAGGTACATCTTCGAGAACCACCATGCTCCCTTCAGCTGATCAAAGAGTTCGTCAATCCTCGGTTGTGGGAACATGTTCTTCATGGTCACCTGGTTTAGGAGATGTTAGTCAACAAAAAGACTCAAGATTCCATCCACATTCTTGGTGAACAGAATCGAGGATGCCCAGGGATAAACACTGGGCCAAATGAATCCTTAATTCTGTATGTCCTCTAGCTGTACCCACAGCTCACGAAGCTCCACGAGAGACATCTGAGATGCAGGTGCAGATATCAGCGCCGTCCCAAGGTACATGTCAATGTCAAAGTCCACCTATCTGTGAGAAGGTAGTCCTGAAACCTTGTCACAGAAAACATTTGCGTACTGGTCCACCACTACAGGATTGTTCAGACTCTGCACATCTATCGCTCTGAGGGTCAGGCAGGTCAACTGATAAGTGATTGGATGCAACCTCCTCCGAATAACTCCATAACGTGATGGAAAGGCTCCCTTCTCATTGGTGAAGGTAAAACTGTTCTCAATCATGCTGACACACCACACATTTCGCCTAAAACAGTCGATCTGAGCATGGACTATAGATAACTAGTCCATACCCAAAATGACGTTGTTAGGCCTCGACACCACTACGAGGACATCCCAGCCAAATATCTCACCTCCTAGAGTAAACACACACTACTAGAACCAGTGAGTAATCATTGAGTCTTCTCCCGTATGAGTATATAGCTCTATGGATCGATCTAACGGCTCCGCCAAGAATTTATGAGCTCCGAACAAGGGCAGTGGTAATGAAAGAGTGACTGCAACATGTGTCTATAAGAACTATAGCAATGGTAGAGTAGACACAGATCATACCTCAAATTATATCAAGAGCATCATGATCATTATCCTCATATTACTTAAGATGGGCTCTCACCTGTCCACCTACATCCTGCAGTCGGGGTGGACCTTATAGTGGTGGTGGTGGTAACACCTCGAAGCGTCACCCACTGCCGACTGCACAACCAGCTCCTCTGACACGTCCACCTACTACCTGCGGACTGCCTCAATCAAACCTCTACCTCTGCTTGGGAAGTCCCTCAACTGAATGCTGATAATCTGAACAGAAGGTTTGATAGTGATGATCCATGTGACCCTACCCACCACCTGAGTAAAATTGTCTGCTCTTGGAATGTATGTCACTACATCGGGTGACCCGAACAACTGATATGAAGTCATGTAGTTGACCACCCGTGGTTCTAGTCCTCTTGGACCTCTAACTCATCTTTCTACTAGAAACTGTAGAAGATATCGCTGCATGTTTACCAGTGGTGGGTCTTGCTGCTGGAGATAGCTCAGCAAGGAAACTATCCTCCAGAAGGTCTCTCTATAGCACCCTCGCATGCATCGGTATGCTGAGTGAGATCATCGAAGCCCATATCTCTCTCCTGAGCCCCTTCTCAAAGGTCTAGGCTCGGAAAAATGGGTCACATACCATATCTATGGAATAGCGTGAGAGGAAGGTGAACATCACTAAGTACTGAGCTACTATAATGCTAACCTACTGTAGTTGTAGTAGCTCCTGTATCTGCACCGCATGTAGGGTGGTTGAGATAAAATCCACCCAAAACACGCTCTTGAAGTCTATCCATAGTAGCATCATATCGTCATGATCCTAAAACATCAGGCTCCAACATAAGAATGTTGTTGACTGATGGAGACTCACGAAAAGGATCACCATAAGGTCTACTGGTGACTCTAACAGTCTGAAGACTCTCACAACAGCCTCCATCCAATCCTCAACCGCCTGTGGGTTCATCTCTCCCCTAAACCTAGGTAGCCTGTGGTGCTGGAACTCATGCAATGCGCTCAAGCAGAGTGCATTGGCTTCTACTAAGGATGGTATCATCGGTGGTCCAACGAGAAGTAGTACCACTGGTGCCTCCACTGGAAAAGGGACCTGCACTGAGGCATCGTCGCTCGGTGGTCTATCCGCGCATACGACTATCAGAGCTCTAACTAGACGTCTGTGGGGAGGCATCCTGATAGAAACATATACAACAAGGTACAAAAATTATAACTGGTGAGAAAACCTTGTTAAGCTGACTTAAAGAAAACTATTGAAAACACACACACAATCAGTGTTTTCGTGCACTAAGTCGGAAATCAGAAGTCAGGGTCCTGGTGTATGGATACGTCGGCCACTGTACCAACACTGGACTCCCTAAACTGAAAACCACACTCAATACCCTTAACACTATTTCTTCACAGAAAATATCAGAGTCCTATGATCTGCATTAGAACTGACTATACTCTAATACCAATTTTTCATGACGCATCCCCTGGGGCCAATGTTGTGACTACGCCAAGCCTACCTTCAATAGGCCAGGGGCTGGTGACTAACACCAAAGGCGTAAATCCATAATCCGGGTAGGCATTGACTTTATAAATTGTAAACACCCACAACCAAAGTACAAACTGAAAGAAAACACTCTGTAAAAACTATAGACAAATGGAGTGCTAAAATATAATGGGGACGGAAATAAAAACTCAACTGTAAAGTACTTGGAAACTGAAAAAAATTACAACTGAATAAAGGTAAACATCTACTAGATCTTCCATCAGGATGTCCTGCCTAAAGGGTAGGTACAGAAGGCCTCCACATCACTCCACATTTGATCGTCTCCTCTGAGTACCGTCATGATATGCGGTCCACCTCCGGGTATCGTCCAGTCCTATCCACTCAGCCTGGGACAATGCTATCTGTCGTCTACAACAAATACAATGAGGTGCGGGCAATTCCAGTGCAGGGGTGAATATAACGATACTCATTAGGGACCCCGAGACCCTAAAGGTCTCACAAAATCTACCAAGGATAAACCAGAGAGTATGAAATCAACACATAACCTAACATAGGTATATACCCATACACATACCTATATTACCAAGTAATCCATATCAATCACGAGGTAAACACAAAAGTTACTGACTCTTCTCAAACCAAGATTTGATTCTTGGGGTAGTATAAAGTAACATCACCAGTCACACAGTCTAAACCTCGACTACAGAAGTACTCATCACCCATCGAGTACTATAGACCTGTCGCTTCACACAGAGGCACTTCCCACTATCCTTGGACTGCTAAGGTACTCCTTATATAGGTTACTGTGTGTCTGTTGCGTCACACAGAGGCACTCCCCACCATTGGTCAGCCTTGTCACATAGAGGCGCTCCCCCTCGTGGCATGTTGAGGTACTCCACCTGTCGCATACCGTAGGTCTTCCACCTCACATAGAGTCGCCACCCACCATGGGTCTTCTGCGTCACCAAGGCACTCCTTAATGGGCCAGTCAAGTTAGTCTGAGTCAAATCAGTCAAGAGTCATCAGGTCTTATCCAGATACTTGGTCTCTACGCTATGCTCGCTCGTCTCTGGGAGAATCTGCTCCACGTTCTATATGTCAATACTCCAACTATCAGAAAGTCTGATGTAAAATTATCTCATATAATTAATTAGGAGAGGTGAAGAGCCTCTCCCTCAATAATGAGGGATAGTTGAGAGGTTATACTCTCCTCCCATTAATAGGGGTCGGGTGGTCCCCACCCCTATTATTCAAATGGGAGGTTATGTGGTCTCAGGTGGTCCCGATGTCGTAACCTCCCATGGGAGGTTATGTCTGGGTGGTTCCCACCACCATAACCTCTCATGGGAGGTTAAGGTGTGGTGGTCCCACCTACGAATTCCATGAGAACGTTTTAACTACCAGTCACAAAAATGGATGCTTAAATAAAATAAATTAAAAACTCAATTTATTTTATTACATTCCACAAAACCCCAAAAATTGACTATTTTTCTCGACCAACTTTTGTTTAGGAGAAAGTCATCTTAAGCGAATATCAACGCTACGAGTTCAACGATGCCCTTAGATTTCAATTCTGAGCAACAGTTCAAAAGTTGAAAACAAACGCTCGTATGTATACTAAACGTACACGAACAAAACATTAGAAATTGATTCTGGTCACACCGGGCCTCAGAATCAAGTGCCGTAAATTTTCTTGGACTAGTAAAATTCTCATGTATTTAAAAACAATTCCACAAGATTTTCGGCTCATTACCCGATACCATAACCATTCTACTCATATGTAATTCTTAATAAGGGTACTCAAATCCCCATTAACTAAAAATCTTTAATTAACCACATTACTTCAAATTAATTAATTCATTAATTAGATATTTAATGATACTCATTTAATCTATTATGAATTTCATTTGACACATGTGTATTCTTAATTTGTACAATTATTTCAATCTTACAACAAGGAAAAATTGTTCATGTTCATCAACAAACCCATAACTAGTTTTATCATGAGTCTCTAAAATAATTCATGTCACAATAACATGATTTCTTATAATGATCAATGCAGACTCACTCTCGCGCCCCATTAGGCCACAATAACAATTCTATCATTTTTGAAAACAAACATAACATCAAACTAGAAGTGTATAAACCAAAGGTAAAATAATATCAAATTGTAAAAACAAACAAAAATCATGAAAATCCCGTTATGAGTACCCAGGTTTTCCCTTATACATGGGTTTGAAACTCTTAGGCACACACTCATTACCATGCTTAGACGCCTCATTGTCTCATGTATACCTTTCCCTAATTAGTAATATAGAAGAAGAAATAATGAATGAAAACATATTTAATACCACTCAGTAATATCTATACATTGGTGCCACTAAACAACTCTACGAGATGGTTGGTCACATTCCCTAAAGCAAGCTTCTCCATATTATAGAGGTTTTCAACTAGTAATAAGGGTCTATTAAGTCTGTCATGTAGAGATTATACCATCTTTTATCAAATTGAAACACTAATGAATGAAAACAACATTAAAAATTGTGGAAGAATAAAAATAACAAAAAAATACATCGTCACAAGATATACAAAACATGAAATATAATAATGAAATGAAATAGAATTCATTATGAGGAAATGCATGTGTCAAGATTCTATAATTCAAATAGATTTAATGAAAACATGACTCCCATTAGGTCCTTGAATCACACATGGTTTTCTCACTCATGCTTTATTCCCTTCAAAAAATATATCTGCGGCCTTTCCCTTATCATGTCCTATAACAACAAGGTCTACTCAGGTGCCGATCAGGCAGCCCAGTTAGGGTGTGAGTATGACACAGTAGGCCACCACCAATGGTGTATAAAATATGACCAGTCAAAATAAAATTATAAATCAATAAAAAATATTCATAAATACACAATTACCACATTTTCTTTTATTAATTAATTCTCACATAATACCCCATTTAAATTCATGTAACCAATTTAAATCATAATTCATTGTATTCATTCAATTGGTGATTAACACCATGTCAGGCACCGAAAATCACATTCAGTGTATATCACTATTTATAGCACCAAAATTAACATTTGGTGTAGATCTCTAGGTTTAAGACCCCACATCACAAGATTGGATATCTATTGGGGAGGAACACCATTTCCAGTCCCAACATCTAAATTGGATTAGAATTCCATGTATATAAACCACATTCTCGATCATTTAAATTATAAATTAATTCACATGATTTAAACACATAATTCATTTAGTAATCCAATGATTAGTTTAACATATCATATTCTATTAGTTATCCCCACAATTTACTATATAAAAAACCCAGTACTTAATTCATCAATTTATTAATCAATCAATATAAATCATATTCCATAATTAATTCTTCACAATTAATTATGAAAATCAAATAACAACTCAACACAATTAATATCATAGTAAATTTTATTCACCAGAATTATGGCACATTATTAAAACCCCATTCATTATCTCGACATATCCAAATAATTATCTCATCATTAAATCCAAAATTAATTATATCAAACACTAATAATACAATATCTCAATTAAAATATCTAAAATAATAAACAGATTTCCCAAACCAATTATCAATTTGGGAATCCATTATTCTAAGGATACAATCATCAATTAATCATTCACTTCTCTTAAGCATCAACAATTTATAGCACATTTCTAATTATCTATTAGGAAATAAATTCTAAAGAGATGTTTTGAATACAAAAATATCACCTACAACATATCAAATCCATGACCATGGGATATCAATTTAGACAACCTACCTCATTTTTTGATGGATTTTACTAAATAAAAATCCCAAAAATCTCAGCAGAATAATGACGTTGGTCAAGATTCAAATCTAAAATCCTAATCCCAATATAAAGATCCAAATAATCAAGATCATAAAAATCTAAATCTAGATCAAAAATCATAAATCTCTATATGAACTCATAGGTTTAGATCCTTGGAAAATGGTGAGATATCCCATTATAAGATAAAAGATGATAGGGGAATGAATGATAAAAGAATATGGAAGAAATTCACTAATCAAGAAGAGAGCGGACCATCAATCCAGCATATACATATCAATGGACGGCATTTAGCTTGCCTTGGAACCCCTCTAGAAGGGTATGGTATTAAATAGAATTCCACATGAATGAGAATTGGTTGAAATAGTGTGGCATTAGTGGTTATGGTGATTTAAAAGCTAATTTTATCATAATGAAAGCCTCACACATAGGGTTTCTTAGACAGGGGCACACGGATAGGGAAAATCATGCACCAAATGTGGGACCCTATATGTCTAGGATCGAATGGTTACATCCATTTTTGTGGACTATTTTTCAAATCATACACACCCCTCTATCAATTTTTTTCATAAAAACTCACCCAAACACACCAGAAGACCCAACTCCAAAACAAATGTACATAGAAATAACAAAAAGTTCCTAAAAAGGACTCTATATTATTCCATAAAAAATTTGTGTTATGAAAATTTTATTATAATTCATTTAATATAAAATATTACTTACCTTTTTTCCATAATGATGAATGGAAAATGGAAATGTTACCCTGGCGTTTATACTGCTTATCATATCCATTATTGTAACGTAGTTCAACTATCATATCTATATGTAATGGGTCTATATTAACTTATAATTAATTAATAAAATTGATTATTATGTCATTAATACATTTCTAGATATGGTTGAATTATGACCACATTGACAATTGATGTCATACTGATTTTGTTTTGGACTCACATTCCTAATATTTCCAAAATTTCTAACATTATCTTTAATAATAAAGTAGCTATAATAAAATGATATGAAGTGACATAAAAGGAATGATAGAATTGATAAATTTACTAATGAAATTAAATACTTGAAATTTGATATTTATTCATAAATATAATGAACATATAAGTTTAATCAGACTAAGGTTAAGGGGTTCTGTCTAAATCTCTATTCATTGAGGCATTTCTTGATGATACACACATTTGTTATTGTATAATGTGTCTATAAAAATAAAAAAAAATTTGAAATACATATTTTATTTATATTTATGTTATTTAATTATTTGGTAATTTTAAAATTTAATAGAGATTATGATTTTTGTTTTTAATGTGGTATAAGACCCATTGAATGATTAAAGATTTAATTAGAATATTTTTTTCTCGACGTCGAGATGTTTGATGCTATTTTACAAATAAATTAACGTGGATATAGAAGGATTATAAATGAATTTTTATTTATAATTTATATTTAATCAAATGGTTTTCAAAAAGGAATAGTTTTCTTCGGTTATAGATAGTAATTTTTGATAATCTGCAAAAATAATGTTATATTCTAATCATATATAGCGACATTGAATTTTTGTACTCTATATCCATTATATTATTTTAATCTTTCTCTAAAAGATTCAACATTTCCATAAGTAAAAAAATATTGATCATTTTGGAAATTTTTTGTATTGAAAATTTATTTCCAATGTAATGGGTGTTTTGGTATATGAAATGGGTTCTTAAAAAATTATAGTTCTATACTAGACTGTTTTATAACAAGTTAAAAGAGTTTTAGAATGGGTTTTATGATTAAAGAAAGTTATTAATGACATGTAACTTGAGAATTATAGGAAATGGGAGTTCCTATTATTCCTTATCATTGATTAACCCAGATAACACCAGGTTAGCCCGCTATAGCTTGACATGATGTGGCCTAGATAACATTGGGAAATCCCATTATTAGTTAAAACATGGTGGCCAAAATAGCACTATGTATAACCATAATAGTATAATTGAAATTGAACCTTATTTTTATTCCAATTTAAAGGGTTTGAAACCATTTTTGGTATACGATTCTCTAATTATACTAAAGAAGTTCTAAATTCATGTTATGGATTATAATGATTTTCATTGAAATAATTTTTTTTTGTACGTCATGTGAAAAAGTATAATTTCACTTTCTCAAATAATGTTGAAGAAAATGTTAAACATTATATCAAATATCATTTTTTTTCTAAAAAATGCTTTTCGTTATTTATTTTTTCCTTATTGAGTTAATGTTCTCATCCCATGTTTTATAATATATTTAACAATGATTAATGTGGAATAGAGACGATGATGATATAAAGTGCTAACTATGATGATTTTTCATAATGTGAAATCATGGTTTATTTTAATGATGTCTATATTTAAAAAAATGCATACTCTTTTTAAGTGTCAACATGCAAGGTATAGGTTTACATTGTATGTGTTTGTGATAATTCACTAGAACACTAAACCAAAAATACCATTGAATGAGAATTAGAGGTTAAAAACTCTTGGATATGTAATTTATAATGCAAGGTCTATACAATTAGCCTTGTTATGACATTAATATTATATAATAATCATTATCATGGAAATATCACGTTCAAATTATTTTTAATTATTTTTATAAATTCAAATCACATTCAATAAACTATTTGATCTCTTAAAAATGTAATTATATTTTTAAATTTTAGAATAAACTAGTAATTTATATTGTTTTATTTCAAAATATATACTCATAAATCTAATTAATAATAGAAAATTCCACCAAGGACTTGACTAAGATTTTTTTGAGAAATATATTTCTTGTTGAATGATAAAGGGCATATCAAAATCATAAAGAAATCCACTATTTCCTGGATTTATGGGATTAGTTATTTTATTGTGCTTTATGTTTAAGTCATGAATATGTTGATATTGATACTTCATAATAATATTTTCCATATAATTGAATAAGACTTCAAATAATGTATCTGGGTTTGAGAAAAGGGAAGAATAAGGATTTTATAGTCAATGATATTCTAATATCTTAATAGAAATATCATACATTATATATTATATTATTTTCATAATTTTGTAAAACACGTTAGATGAAATTAATATCTTTGATTAGAAATGTTGAAAAAAATATCGAAATATTCATCAGCATTTATTTAAGGGAATTTGATAAAGGAAAATATATACCATTTGGAAGATATGTTATTGAGGTTAATGTAATTATGCTAAATTAATATTATTTTATTTAGTGAATATAATATGATAAATAGATAAACCTAGAGTGAAAAAAGTTATTTTATAGTTAATGACAATTTTCTAGGATTTTAATCATATTTTATAAATTTTTTAGGATATCTATTAATATATGTTTAGATAAATGGCAACACAAAAATGAGAAATACCATGTCACATATAGAAAGATGGTGGAGTTGAAATGATGAATGAAGCGTGGAATGGGTACATCACCTACCACTAGTCTAATTGATGTTCTAGTAATTATGAAATAAAAAATAGTTATTAAAATAATGTTTGGATGATATATTTTATCAAACAGAATAATGTTTCAAAAAAAATGATTTGGTGATTAATGTAATAAGGCTATTTTTGAAAAAAGTAATTATATGGGGAAAAATATAGTTATTGTAAATATAATCTTACATGATTTACTTTCATAGTAAAATGTTGGATTATATTTTAGAAATATATGTGGAATTAATATGGAAAACATTAGTATATCATTGTCTTTATGTGACATTTTTATACAAATTTTTTATATAATATATTAATTATGATTGGTTTTATTTAGATATAATTTCAAATTCACAATAGAATAATATATGAAAAACTAAATCAAATGGTTGATTTTTATTCTCATTTGAAAATAATTTGAGTAATTTGATTTACATGTTTTTAAAATGAAATATTAAACATTGTATTTTATTATTGAGGGTTTAAAAATTATTTTTATATGACATCGTATGAATGTTAATTCATTTTGGGTATTGTCAAACCTTATGTTAACCATTTTGTTTTATTTTAATGAATAATTTTTGGCCAATGAAATTGTACCAGAGTGGTACCAACTCATGCTTGGAATTCCAAAGCCCGAGGATAAAATATAGGTGGAGGTGTATTTTTGGGTTACTATAGCATGTATAGTAGCATGAATTGTGTGATACTATACTAGAAAGAACTATTCACATGATATGGGACTTTAGGACATCAATTTCAGAGTATGGATCATAATGACTTTGGGGCACTAATGGCCTTCAGGCCATAGGTGCTTTATGTCTCCAAGGGCCTACATGTGAATAGGGTTTCATTACACCAATTACCTTAAAGAAATATGTCATTCGAGCCACAAAGAAGAAGAAGGTTATTAGGAAGACCTCACAACAATAGGAATGACAGATATCATATCTAACTAGATCAGTTGAATGATAGGGTATGTCGACTGCTATCGGGACCAGGCACCGTTTATATCTAGATGGAGGAATACTAGTGGATATGCAATGAAATAAAGGGATATATGAAACTTTAATGATGCATAAATTCGGGAGGGTATTTCTAGTGTTGTTTTTTCAGTTCTTGAGATCATTTATTTGAATTATGTTTTAAGGCCTATATGTTATGTAATGGGAATTGTGACATAAGTATTACAGGTCATGTAAGGGTTCCCTCTCAATGTAGTTAGAAAATGGGATTATCCAAAATATTTCGACCTTCAGTCCATTCAGGTTAATGATACGAGGTTTATGATTTTATTTTTATATTGATGATAATAATTTATCAGATTTTTAATATAGTGATTCAATCCAAAAAATCGTTTTAATTTCTCAACATTTGGAGAAAAAAATGAGATTATAGTGTGAATTTATTAATGGTAGAAATTATACTTATAATGTAAGTATATTTCCTTATTATCATCATCCATGTGGTAATATAAATAATCAAACAGATGAAAAAGGATTTATAAATTGAAATTTTATCCTATAATATTTATTTTCAATGAATCAATGGTCTTTTTCAAACACCATTAGTGTATGTTTTTATAGTCTGTGATGTTTTCATGATCATTCATATTTTTTTCGTCAATGATCATTAAAAATTATCAATCATTATATTGAAATTTCAATTCACTTACATTAAGAGATATTGGCCTTATTTTAATTATTTAAAATTTAAAATCAGTATAATGGGGTGTCACAACTATACATTGTATTTGCTTCCTTAATTTTTAAGGGATGTATGGACATACATTTTAAAAATTATGTCTCAAAAAAGTAATTTTCAAATTATAACCTGATTAATTTTTAGTAAAAGATAACATTGTCAGAATAAAATTAATTAAATTTTTAGAAAATGTAATATTTTGAGACATTAAGAGAAGAATAGTAATTTTCATTACATCTTTAACACACTATAATGAGTTTGAACGAAAAATGAAATTTTATTATTTACTAATTATTTTTCAACATTGATTTGAAATTTGCTGTTAGGAAAAATATTATCATTTTTTTGAAATATATATAAATTTATTAACCAATAAAAATGTGTATTTTAATGAAATGGAAAAAAAATTCTTTTAAAACTATATTATTTTTAAAATTAATTAAAATGAAAAAAAATCAATTATGGATTAGTTTCAAAATAGAAATTGATATTTTTTATTTATAAAAATATAATTGTTTTAATGTAATGTAAATTTAAACATGAATATCAAATAACAAAATTTATACATAAAAAGAATGTTTTTTAAAAACATTGTTTCATCATGTTATTTTATTTTCATATTAAATTAATCTATAACTCTTTTCTATTTTTAATCATCCAATAATAGTTAATAAAATTTAATCAAGAAGTTGAAAGTATTAAAATATATCTGGTTAATGTTTTTTTTAAATCACAACCAAGATAAATTTTGTTATAATGGTAATGGAAAATGAAGGAAAATAATGATTAAAATTAAATGAATGATAATTGGTTGAAATAGAGTGGCATTAGTGGTTTTGGTGATTTAAAAACTAATTTTATTATAATGAAAGCCTCGCACATAGGGTTTCTTAGACAAGAGCACATAGATAGGGAAAATCAAGCGCCAAATGTGTGAACCTCTATATCTTGGCTCGGATGGTTACACCCATTTTGGTGTACTATTTTTCAAATCATACACACCCCTATATCAATTTTGTTTCATAAAAACTCACCCAAACGCACCTGAAGCCACAACTTCAAAACAAATGTACATAGAAATTACAAAAAGTTGAAGAAATAGGACTCGA
The DNA here is from genome assembly GCA_963277665.1 of Viscum album. Classification (NCBI taxonomy): domain Eukaryota; kingdom Viridiplantae; phylum Streptophyta; class Magnoliopsida; order Santalales; family Viscaceae; genus Viscum; species Viscum album. The sequence continues at coordinate 2,013,412,803 of OY728132.1, read as the reverse complement.
TATTATTCCATATAAAATTTGGGTTATGGAAATATTATAATAATTCATTTAATATAAAATATTACTTACTTTTTTTCCATAATGATTAATGGAAAATGGAAATGTTACCCTGGCATTTATACTGCTTATCATATCCATGATTGTAACGTAGTTCAACTATCATATCTATATGTAATAGGTTTATATTAAATTAAAATTAATGAATAAAAGTTATTATTATGTCATGAATAATATTCTAGATATGGTGGAATTCTGACCACATTAACAATTGTTGTCATTTCGATTTTATTTTGGATTCACATTCCTAATATTTCCAAAATGTCTAATATTATCTTTAATAATTAAGTAACTATAATAACATGATATGAAGTGACATAAAAGTAATGATAATAATGATAAATTTATTAATGAAATTAAATAATTATCATATTTTTTTATTCATAAATATAATGAACATATAAGATTTATCAGACTCAGGTTAAGGGGTTCTGTCTAAATCTCTATTCATTGAGGCATTTCTTGATGATACACACATTTGTTATTGTATAATGTGTCTATAAAAATAATAAAAAAAATTATATCCATATTTTATTTATATTTATGTTATTTAATGATTTGTTAAATTTACAATTTAATAAATATTATGATTTATGTTTTTAATGTGGTCTGAGACACATTGAATGATTAAAGATTTAATTAGAATATTTTTTCTCAACGTCGAGATTTTTGATGTTATTTTACAAATTAATTAATGTGGATATTGATGTATTATAAATGAATTTTTATTTATATTTTATATTTAATTAAATGGTTTTAAAAAAGTAATAGTTTTATTCGGTTATAGATAGTAATTTTTTACAATCAGCAAAAATAACGCTATATTCCTATCATATATAATGACATTGAATTTTTCAACTCTATATTAATTATATTATTTTAATATTTCTTTGAAAGATTTCACATTTCCATAAGTAAATGAATATTGATCATTTTGGAAATTTTTGGTATTGAAAATTGATTTCCAATGTAATGGGTGTTTTGGTATATGAAATAGGTTCTTAAAAAATTATAGTTCTATACCAGAGTGTTTTATAATGTCTTAAAAGAGTTTTTGAATGGGTTTTAGGATTAAAGAAAGTTATTAATGACATGGAACTTGAGAATTATTGGAAATGGGAGGTCCTATTATACCTTATCATTGATTAACCCAGATAACACTAGGTTAGCCCACTATAGCTTGACATGACGTGTCCTAGATAACATTGGGAAATCCCATTATTAGTTAACATAGGGTGGAAAAGATAGAACTCTATATAACCATAATAGTATAATTAAAATTCAACCTTATTTTTATTCCAAATTAAATGGTTTGAAAGAATTTTTTGTATATGATTTTTTAATTCTACTATATAAGTTCTAAATACATGTTATGGATTATAATGGTTTTCATTGAAATAAATTTTTGTTTGTACTTCATGTGAAAAAGTATTATTTCACATTGTCAAATAATGTTTAATATAATGTTATACATTATATCAGATACCATTTTTTTCTAAAAAGTGGTTTTCATTATTTATTTTTTCCTTATTGAGTTAATGTTATCATCCCATGTCGTATAATATATTTAACAAGGTTTAAGGTGGAATAGAGATGATGATGAGATAAAGTGCTAACTATGATGATTTTTCATATTGTGAAATGATGGTTTATTTTAATGAGGTCTATATTTTAAAAAAATGCATACTCTTTTTAAGTGTCAACATGCAAGGTATAGGTTTACATTGTATGTGTTTGTGATAATTCACTGAAACACTAAACTGAAAATACCATTGAATGAGAATTAGAGGTTAAAAACCCTTGGATATGTAATGTATAATTCTAGGTCCATACACTTAACCATGTTATGAAATTAATATTATATAATAATCATTATCATGGAAATATCATGTAAAAATTATTTTTAATGCTTTTTATAAATACAAATCACTTTCAATAATCTATTTGATCTATTAAATATGTAATTATATTTTTAAAATTTAAAATAAACTAGTAATTTCTATTGTTTTGTTTCAAAATATATACTCATACTTCAAATTATTAATAGAAAATTCCACCAAGGACTTGACTATGACTTTTTTGTGAAATAGATTTCATGTTGAATGATAAAGGGGATATCAAAATCATAAAGAAAGTCCCTAATGCCTGGCTTTATGGGATTAATTATTTTATTGTGCTTTATGTTTAAATCATGAATAAGTTGATATTGATACTTCATAATAATATTTTCCAAATAATTGAATAAGACTTCAAATAATGTATTCGGCTTTGAGAAAAGGGATGAATAAGGATTTTATAGTCAATGATATTCTAATATATTAATAGAAATATAATACATTATATATTATATTATTTTCATAATTTTGTAAAACACGTTAGATGAAATTAATATATTTGATTAGAAATGTTGAAAAAAATATTGAAATATTCATCAACAATTATTTAATGGCATGTGATAAAGGGAAATATATACCATTTGGAAGATATTTTTTTGATATTAAAGTAATGATGGTAAATTAATACTATTTTATTTTTTGAAAATAATATGATCAATAGATAAACCTAGAGTGAAAAAAAGATATTTTATAGTTAATGACACTTTTCTAGGATTTTAATCATATTTTAGAAATTTTTTAGGATATATATTAATATATGTTTAGATAAATGGCAACCCATAAGATGAGAAATACAGTGTCACATATAGAAACTTGGTGGAGTTGAAATTAGAAATTATGGGTGGAATGGGTACATCACCTACCACTAGTCTAATTGATGTTCTAGCAATTATGAAATAAAAACTAGTCACTAAAATAATGTAGGGATGATATGTTTTATCAAATAGAATAATGTTTCACAAAAAATGATTTGGTGATTAAGGGAATAATGCTATTTTGGAAAAAAGTAACTATATGGGGAAAGTATATTTAATGTAAATATAATCTTACATGATTTACTTTCAGAGTAAAATGTTGGATTATATTTTAGAAATATATGTGGAATTAATATAGAAAACATTAGTATATCATTGTCTTTATGTGACATTTTTATACAATTTTTTTATATAATATATTAATTATTATTGGTTTTATTTAGATATAATTTCAAATTCACAATAGAATAATATATGAAAAAAATAAATCAAATGATTGATTTTTATTCTCATTGGAAAATAATTTGAGTAATTTGTTTTACTTATTTTTAAAATGAAATATTGAACATTGGATTTTATTATTTAGAGTTTAGAAATTATTTTTATATGACATCGTATGAATGTTAATTCATTTTGGGTATTGTAAAACCTTATGTTAACCATTCTATTTTATTTTAATGAATAACTTTTGGCTAATGAAATTATACCAGAGTTGTACCGGCTCAAGCTTGGCATTCCAAAGCCTGAGGATAAAATATAGGTGGAGGTGTATTTTTGTGTTACGATATCATGTATAGTAGCATGAATTGTGTGATACTGTAGTAGACATAACTATTCACCTGATATGGGACTTTAGGACATCAATTTGGGAGTATGGATCGTAAGGAATTTGGGTCCCTAAAGGCCTTCAGGCCATAGGAGCTTTAGGTCTCCAAGGGCCTACATGTGAATAGGGTTTCATTCAACCAATTTCCTTCAATACATATGTCCTTAAGGCCACAAATAACAAGAAGGTGATTAGGAAGACCTCACAACAATAGGAATGACAGAGATCATATCTAACTAGATCAGTTGAATGATAGGGTATGGCGACTGCTCTCGGGACCAGGCACCGTTTATATCCAGATAGAGGAATACTTGGGGATATGCAATGAGAAGAAGGGATATATGAACCTTTAATGATGCATATATTTGGGAGGTTATTTCTAGTGTTGTTTTTTCAGTTTTTGAGATCATTTATTTGAATTATGCCTTTAGGCCTATGGGTTATGTAATGGGAATTGTGACATAAGGATTACAGGTCATGTAAGGGTTCCCTCTCAACGTAGTTAGAAAATGGGATTATCCAAAATATTTTGGCATTCAGTCCATTAAGGATAATGATATGAGGTTTATGATATTATTTTAATATTGATGATAATAATTTATCAGATTTTTAATATAGTGATTCAATCCAAAAAAATCATTTTAATTTCTCATCATTTGGGGAAAAAATGCGATTATAGTGGGAATTTATTAATGGTAGAAATTATACTTATAATGTAAGTATATTTCCTTATTATCATCATCCATGTGGTAATATAAATAATCAATCATATGACAAAGGATCTATTAATAGAAATTTTATCCCATTATATTTATTTTCAATGAATTAATGGACTTTTTCAAACACCATTAGTGTATGTTTTTATAGTCTATGATGTTTTCATGATCATTCGTATTTTTGTTGTCAATGATCTATAAAAATTATCAATCATTATATTGAAATTTAAATTCAATTACATTAAAAGATATTGGCCTTATTTTAATTATTTAAAATTTGAAATCACTGTAATGGGGTGTCACAACTAATCATTGTATTTGCTTCCTTAATTTTTAAGGGATGTATGGACATACATTTTAAGAATTATGTCTCAAAAAAGTAATTTTCAAATTTTAACATGATTAATTTTTATTAAATGATAACATTGGGTGTATAAAATTAATTAAATTTTCAGAAAATGTTATATTTTGAGACATTAAGAGAAGAATAGTAATTTTTATTACATCTTTAACACACTATAATGAGTTTGAACAAAAAATGAAGTTTTAGTATTTACTAATTATTTTTCAACATTGATATCAAATTTGTGGTTAGGAAAAATATTTTCATTTTCTTTAGATATATATAAATTTATTAATCAATACAAATGTGTTTTTTAATGAATTGGAAAAACATCTTGTAAAACTATATTATATTTAAAATTAATTAAAATGAAAAAAAGTAAATTGTGGATTAGTTTCAAAATATAATTTAATATTTTTTATTTATAAAAATATAATTGTTTTAATGTAATGTAAATATAAACATGAATATTATATAACAAAATTTGGACATAAAAAAATGTTTTTTAAGAACATTTTTTCATCATGTTGTTTTATTTTCATATTAAATTAATCTATAACTCTTTTCTATATTTAATCATCCAATAATAGTTAATAAAATTTAATCAAGACGTTTAAAGTATCAAAATATATATGTTTAATGTTATTTTAAAAAAAATCACAACCATGATAATTATTATTACAATGGTAATGAGAAATGAAGGAAAATAAAGATTAAAATTAAATGATATCTATTTAAATGCATAAAAAAATTTATAAATATTTTTGGATGAATATATATCAGTCGTAATAAAAATATTTTTCAATACATAGACATCTTTATATATTAAGGTGATTATAAAATTTATAAAATTTTATATATTTAAAATTCAAAAATATCGTACTCTTTTTTTAATGACTATAATATATTTAAAATTTGTATAACCATAATAAAGGACCTATTATGAATAATATTTGGAAATATAATTTTCTTAGTATCATCATGTTTAATTTTTTAATATTTTTAGTGAATAAATATTTAATATAAATTCTTACAGAATACTAAAACTGTAATTATTTAATTTATTGAAGAATCAAATAAATGATAATAAAAATATTTGAAGTAGTTTAAAATGAAAATAAAAGTTTAATATTTGAATTATATATAAAAAAATATTAGGGATGTATTTAAAAAACAATATAAAATTTATTTTTTTCCCTTGATGTTATAGATTTCAATATAAATAAATTGTTCTGAAATTGAAATTATTCATACTCTATAAAAATATTGTCTTATTAAATGATAAAAAATAAGAAATCGATCACTATACAATTTATTATCATATAGATTTATATGATAACCATGGTATATTGATGGTCCCATATTATATTTATAGTAACTATATTATCACTCCAGCTGTATGAAATATTTTTATCAAGGAAACACTGACGTATGGAAATAAAGGGTTAAAACAAAAATATAAGGCTACAAATTTTATCATAACTATAATTTTTTTTGTATAATAATATTATGACTCATAATAATATTATATTATAATATTATCTACTTTTAACAATTTTGAAAAAAAATAATTTATATTAGTTTTATATTTTATAAAATTCCAATAGTTCCCCACCCCTTTCTTATAAAAGGGCACGTCATGTTCTCAATTTTATGTAAATAATATTATTTTTTTGGATAAGGCCTAAAAAATAACCTATTTAAATCAATCTCGTAATACTATATGAATTTTTTCCAAGGATACCTATATTAATTGTCTTCACGTGTTATGAAATGGATATTTTTCAAAGAATATGTATAGATTTTAAACACATGTTTTGGTTATATTTATTCTTCTACCTCATTGAACCATTATTAAACCATTATGAAAAATTTCACAATAATATTAAATTCATGGAGGTATTATTTTCATTTTTTAGTAATCTATATCCATATCCCATTCCATCAAATGATAAATGAAACCATTATTCATGTGTTCCATAGACTACCACCTCAAGAACTGATATAATTCATTTTCCCATAACCATATCTCCCAACACAATAAAATGATGGATATAATTTTTATATAGGATACTAGTAAATTATTTATCATTATGAAAAGATAACATATATTTTATTTTATTTTATTTCCATTCACAGAATAAAGACAACATTATTTATGTTTATCTTTGGTTTACCACCTATAAGATGAGATGTTTTCGGGTTTTCAACACCAAATCACACCGAATATATATATATATATGTTTAAAGAAATAAAATTCTATTAATTTTTTTGGGATCATTATGCAATTATAAAATAATTATTAACTTCTTTCAATAATGATTGATGGATAACTGTAATTTTACTAATTAATGCATTTGAACTACCATCTCCATGATTATAGCATCCAGCCTTTTTATAACATGACTTTTCATTACATTTTACAAACCTGAGGATCTTTAATGTTTAGTGTCTTGCAAACCTAGAACAAAATACATGATGAAATAAAACATTATTCTTAAAAACTTTAAAGGCTTCTTCATTTTTCAACCTAAGTTCATTACAACATCTCCTAACCTGGGATCATACATCAAAGGAAAGGGTGAGAAGTAGGCCTAGTTAGGGAAACCTGAGAAACATTTTACATGTAAACATGAAATACATCAATAAAGTCATAATAAATTACATTAAGGCATAAGAAATAGATCATGAGGCATATCATAATAAAAATAACGTGTTTCATAACTTGAAGATGTGGCTACAACATTTAAATGATACAATCAATTCTATATCACCATAGTCTAACCCCAAGGTGTCATTAAAAAAATTACCAAGGTTATTCACCAAGGTATCGTTTAAATGGTCATCTCTAGAGATTGTGTCTTTAGCCAATACATTTGAGTCCTATTAGGGAACTACCATAATTTTTCTTTATTATCATGTAATCTACATATATCATCATCAATCATTTAATAAATAACCTATAAAGCATAAATTATATGGGTTTCATTTCATAGTCATAACATTTTAAAAACATCTTTAAAGACGTGATCTTTATGTCACTTTAAACCAACGTAAAAGGAAAGAGGGTCTCATATATGTAAATACCAGAATATAAAAAAGAAAATTTTGATATATATTTGAATAACCATGTAGAATAATGTTTTTTTATTATTCACTTAATAAAATAACAGTATTTGAGAAAAAGAGAGACATTTGAGATGAAATTTCGGCAGCATAATGGCTATAATGCAGGGTTTTAGAAAACATTGAAAAGAGATGGGACATTTGTCAACCACTCATAAATGATCCATAAAATAGTAGAGGAACGGAATATAAAGGATAGAAGAACATGGTAACGAAATTTGAAGGACATACCATGTGAAATGAAAAACATGAAAGGAAAACAATAATAAGATTTCTCTTATGAAAATTTGGCATCCTAATGGCGTCACTTAAAATTAAAAAAATAATAATTAATTGATGAGATAAAGTAGGGTATCTCATCATATGAACATAAAAGATCAGTATGATGGATATAGAGATCATACCCCAACATAATTAAAAGGAACTTGAAAGAATTAACATGAAAATAGAACTTGAAAATGAGAAGGGTGAAAAGGTCACTTACAAAAAATCGGCAGACTAACGACGCCACTTAAACATTCTTATAATGAATTTACGAGAGAAAGAGGGTGTCTATCATCATATGAGAGTTAAAATTAAATTAGGATGAATACAAAATAACATCCCATTAATAAGAACATGGAGCTTAAAAAATGACATAAAGGAGAATACATTAAAAGAAATAGAGAGGTAGGATCCCTTACCTTGATAACTAACATCAAAATCCTGATGTTTGGGTGCTTGGGATTCTTGAGGGAACCTTTGGAGGACTCCTTTGGAGGTAAAGAGACCATAACTTCGTTAAGGAGGATTTTTAAATGGAAACGATGAGATAATGGACTCGTATTTATTGGGAAATTGATGGGACAAGGCATTAATGGCCATGGGAAACCTCATTGGTTGTATTGGAAAAACCACTGGCTTGCACATGGTATTTGGCCATGATATTGGCCACATGGGGCACCTCATACCTTATCTTAACATTATTAAGTCGACCAGAATTAGTACATAATTATTACATCCTTAATGATGACATTAAACACCCGAAACTCATAAACTGTATTTTCACTATTAATTGAAAATCCATCTTTCTCAGAAAAAACCCAAAATTTCACCTTAACCATATATTGATGGTCTGATTTTAAAAATAAAATCCATTTTATTGAAATAATTTTCTATATATTTGTAATTTAATTTTTTAATAAAAACACTATTCACTGAAAAATCAATTTTTTTTGAGAAAAATCCCCAAAAATCACCATAACCGAATATCGATTCTCTGAATTAAAAAATGAACACCATTTTATGAAAATAATTTTCTAAATATTTGTAATTAAAATTTTAATTAAAAAACACTATTCACCTGTGAAAACTAATACTTGACTAATATTTTCTGAAACAGTTATTTACATATTTTATTGAATCGCATTACTTAATCAAGGTGCCAAAATTATATTAATACTTTTTTTAAGTGATATTACTAATCTATTTGGTCACATTACATATCCTAAGCGTAAAATCACTATTCATAATTTACTTTTCATCAAATCTTATGTTGATCATATTAGATTCTAAATTTCACACTAAACAGAACTGTAGATGACCATTTTTTGAAAATCATTACACATTTTTAATTATTTATGGTTTACATAAATATTTTAAAATATTTTTTTTCCAAAAATAAATCAATAATATGCATACAATATTTATCCGGACGCTTGAAAACACACAATCTTCATCATAAGAAGAAATCAACATTTTTATTTAAATCAAAGGATTATACAAGGTTGTTATGGCCTCGTAACATAATCCCTAATAACACCAGCATAGGATTTAAGAGTAAGCTGTGCTGGGGTGATAGAATCTTGGGGCTGCTCAGCCAACATTGCCCGAGTAGTGATTTCTATCAGCTTGATCTTCTCACGTAGTCGATTCCTTTCCAACTTCACACAATAATGTTCCTCTTGGGTTTGGACCAGAGCTAAGCCCCAAGGTGCTACCTCTTTCCCAAGTACTATCATATGGGCTTCAATCGGCCTGAGACTACTCGATGGGGCCATCAAATCTTCTTTCTATATTAATTAGTCAAGATCACTTGTATTTATAGAAAATAATTGTAACAATTTTATTCCCACAGTCATATTGACCAAAAATCATATAACAGTTGAAACACAATGGTCTCATTCTAATTATACTCATTCTATTAAATGAAAAATAAAAATAACCCACCAAAATAGGGAACAAAATTTACTCAAAAAATTTCAGGTCATTACAATCTTCCCCACTTAAGAAATTGCATCCTCACAATTTTAACATCAGACAAGGAAATTTTATTGAAATTCCCAAATCGGAAAAAGATTCCACACAACAATCACCTTAAATGAATGAATGGAAAGTACAAAGGTCACCCGAGTTAACCCATACTACGATTCCATATATGAAAACATGGATATGGAAGAGAAAACAAGGGTCAAGTTATGATGGAGTGTGATAGGAAAAATTATTAGGATAAAATTAACTACAAGAAGATCACAAACTTCTAATGCGTTAAACGGTCTTTGATTACCTAGTAGGAAACGTACCCCAACAAAACTTTTATTTTATGTACCTTTTCATAATTTTAAAGTATTCACTTACTAACCGGATAAAAACATAAGGAAATATTCTTACCTTCATGTAGAGTTTCATCCTTTAATAATTTTCTATGAAGACTAAACATTTATCCAAAAAATGAGTATTCCAAAGGACTTGGTCTCATCAAAAGCATAATAATCATCATCGGGAGAATCACATAATCTACAAAATATTAACTCTGTTTTCCCCTTGTCTTTAGTCATCAACTAATACTAAAAAGCTTTGTATGATATCATATAATCCAAAAAGGGTAATCCTTTATAAAAAGAAATTTGACTATTAATATCTAAAATTCAACAAAAGTACCTTAAGTTAAAGAAAGACCATTCAATACACAATCATCCTTAAATTAATTCAGAATATTCCAAACATAGATTAGAACCCAATAATCCGAAGTATTTGATCACATAGCCTTCCCCCAAAAAATTATAACATTTATCTCCAAATAACATCGACTACTTTTAAATTCTAATACTATAGTGTAATTATCCTATTCATATATTCTCTATGATAACTTCATCATTTTACTGAAATAACCCAAATAACCATATATCCATAATAAATACATAAATTATAAAAAAAATCATACATTCCTCCCCAATTTAAATCTTGTAGTATCTTAGGCATATAGTACTCCGAAAGTGAAAACATCATCCAAAATAACCATTATCATTTAATCAGTAAATCATCTTCCTATACAAAGGATATCCATTTGATATAAGTTTCCAAAATATATGTATTCTTGATCCATAAAAATAGCAGGTTAATTAGTTCGAAAGGCATAACAACAAACTCATAATGCCTAGATCTTGATCGAAAGACAATTTTTGGAATATCATCATTATTCACCTTCAATTGATGATAACCAGAATGAAGATCAATCTTAGAGATGAAATGAGTCTCACGAAGTTGGTCAAATAAGTCATCAATTCATGGAAGAGAGTATTTTTTCTTCCCTGGGATCCCATTTAGTTCTCAATAATCAATGCATAGCTGCATTGATCCATCCTTCTTATTCACAAAGATAACTGGTGATCCCCAAGGAGACACAATTGGTTGGATAAACCCATTCTCCAAAACCTCTCGGAGTAGTTTCTTTAATTCCTCTGGATCCACATTTTCCATCCCATAGGGGTTTTTTGATATCAGACGAGATCCAGGTATGAGTTCAATGGATAATTCTACATCTCTTTCTGGGGAAGGTCCGGGTAACTCCACAAAAAATAAGTCAACATATTCCTAGACGAGGGGGAAATTTTCTATAAGAATAAATCCTTCATGAGAAACTTATTTCATTAATGAATATTTTAACTAAAAATGATTTTATGTCTTAGAACTTAACTCATAGAAAAATTACATTTTTCTATAATTCATGTATAATTATTCATAAAAATATTGCGATTAACCAAATATATCCCTTGGGAGTGTCATATCCAAGAATACAGCAAGGCTCGTTGTCGTGTACCAGTTCCTATTCGAGTCTAGCTCAAAGCGGTGTTTTTGGGTTTTACCCCTATGTACATCTGTGCTAGATCTACCTCTACGAGCTCATATCCTAACTAGGATGTATTTGTTTGATAAACCACTTACCCAAAACTCACCAAATTACCCAGAAGATTTTTTATATTCAAACATTTATACAAGGTTCTTCCTAAAGATTTCATATCCTAATTTCCATAAATAAATAAACTATCTTTTGATACCAGCTATATCATCCCACCTTTTTATAACATGATTTTTCATTACATTTTTCAAAATTGAGGATCTTTAAGGTTTACTGTCTTAGAAACCTGGAACTTAATAAAAGATGACATAAAAAATTCTTCTTAAACACTTTAAATGATTCTTAATTTTTCATCCTAAGTTCATTACAACATCTCATATCCTGGGAGAATAAATCAAAGGAAAGGGTGAGCAAAAGACCAAGTAAGAGAAACAAGAGAAACATATTACATGTTATATTTAGATACATCAATAAAATCATGATAAATAACCTTAAGGAATGAGAAATAGATCATGAGGAATATCATAATAGAAATAAATTTTTTCATAAAATGAAGATTAGGATATGAAATTTAACTTAGAAAATCATTTATGTATCACCAAGGTCCATCCCCAAGGTGTCATTAAAATAATTACCAAGGTTATTCACCAAGGTATCATAAAAATGGTATTCTCTAGAGATTAAGTCTTTACCCAATGAATTGGAGTGCTATCAGAGTGCACCATTAATTTATCTTTATTATCATGTGATCCAAATACATCATCATCAATAATTTCATAAATAACCCATATATCATAAAATAAATGGTTTTAATTTCATAGTCATAACATTTTGAAAACTGCTTTAAAGACGAGATTTTTTGTCACTTTAAAAAGGAAAGCGGGTCTCATGTATATAAAACCCAGAATGTAAAATAGAACATTTTGATATATATGTAAATACCCCTGTAGAATAAATATTTTTGAGTATTCACTTAACAAATTAAAAGTATTTTAGAAAAAGAGAGAGACACTTGAGAAGAAAATTTGGCAGCATAACGACTATATTGAAGTGTTTTAGAAAACATTGAAAAGAGAGGGGACACGGGTCACTAACTCATAAATGATCTATAAAATAGTAAAGGAACAGAATATAATGGATATATGAACATGGTAATGAAATTTTAAGCACATACCATATGAAATGAAAAACATGAAAGGAAAAAAAAGATTTCTCTTAAGAAAATTCGGCAGCCTAACGGCGTCACTAAAAACATAAAAAAAAATGAATTGATGAGATCAAGTAGGGTCTATAATCATATGAACATAAAATAATAGTATGATGGATGTAGATTTCATACCCCAACCGAATAAAAAGGAACTTGAAAGACTTGACATTAAAAAAGAACTTGAAAATGAGAAGGGTGAAAGAATCCATTACAAAAATTCGACAGCCTAACGGCACCACTTAAACATTATTAAAATGAATTGATGAGAGAAAAAGGTGGTATCTAATCATACAAACGTGAAATGGAGAATATGATGACTCTAAAAGAACATCCCTTATATAAGAACATGGAGCTTAAAATAATTGATATAATGGAGAATACATGAAAAGAAAGAGAGAGGTAGGATCTCTTACCTTGAAGAGTAACATCAAAATCATGATGTTTGGGACCTTGGGAGGCTTGAGGGAACCTTGGGAGGACTCCTTGAGAGATAATGAGACCATAAAATAGTTGAGTTGGATTTTCTAATTTCAAGGATTAGAGAATGTCTTGGTTTCTATAGGGGAAGTGAGGGGACAAGGCATTAATGGCCAAGGGACACCTCATTGGTGGTATTAGAAAAAACCATGGGCTTGCCCAAGGTATTGGACACTTGGGACACCTCATAACATATCTTACAATTCACAAGTCGACCAGAATTATTGTATAATTATTATATCCTTAACGATGTCATTAAACACCCGAAACTCAAAAACTCTATCTTCCTTATTCACTGAAAATTCATCTTTCTCAGAAAAATCCCAAAATTTCATGTTAACCAAAAATCGATGCTCTAATTACAAAAATAAACTCTATTTTATGAAAAATAAATTCTCTATATTTTTAATTTAATTTGTAAATAAAAATACTATTCACTGAAAATTCATTTTTTCCGAAAAATCCCCAAAAATCCCCATAACCAAATATCGATGCTCTGAATTCAAATTTCTAAAAATAATTTTATAAATAGTTTTAATTAAAATTCTAATTATAAAACACTATTCACCTGAGAAAACTAGTACTTGACTAATAATTTCTGAAAAAGTTATTTACCTCTTTTATTGAATCACAGTAATTAATCAAGGTGCCTAAATTATATTAATATTTTCTTTAAGTGATATTACTAATCCATTTTTTCACATTACTAATCCTTAGCTTAAAATCACTATTCATAATTTACTATTCATCAAAAATTATGTTGATCTTATTAGACTCTATATATCATACTGAACACAACTGTTGAAGACCATTTTTTGAAAATCATTACACATTTTTAATTATTTAATGTTTACATAAATAATTTAAAATATACTTTTTTTCCAAAAATTGATCAATAATATGCATACTATATTTATCCGGACATTTAAAAATTAAAAAACATCTTCATAAGAAGAGATCACAATTTTTATATAAATTAAAGGATTACACAAGGTGGTTACGGTCTCGTTACATAATCCCTTATAACACCAGCATAAGACCTAAGAGTAAGGTGTGCAAGGGTAATAAAATCTTGGTGCTGCTCGACCAACATTGCCCGAGTAGTAATTTCTATTAACATGAAATTCTTGTGAAGGTGATTCTATTCCATCTTTACACGATGAAGTTCGGATTGGGTTTGCTGCAAAGTGAAGCACAAAGGTGCTACCTCCTTTCCAAGTTCTATCAGATGGTCTTAGATCGTCCCAAGACTACTGGATGGGGCATCAAATCTTTTTTCTATATTAATTAATCAATATGACATGTATTTATAGAAAATAATTATAACATTTAGTTTAAAATGGTCATATTGACTAACGTTCATATAATATTGGAAACACAATGGTCATATTTTAATTATACTCATTTTATTAAATGAAAAACAAAAATAACCCACCAAAAATAGGGAACAAAATTTAATAAAAAAAACTTCCGGTCGTTACAATGATTGTAATATTGTTCATATTAACAAATCATCCAAAATATTGGTTTTAAAATTATTATTGATATAAAAGGTAAATATTTCTTATTTTTATATTATATAATATTGAATAATGTTGAATTTTTCCATTTTAACCCACCAGTGTAATCTGATACTTATGAACCAAAGATCATCAAAACATCTGACCAAAAATAATAGTTTATAAAATGTATAATATGAATATTGAAAAAATAAATGCAATTAGAAAGAATAAATATTATCTAAGGGAAGTTAATAATTATCATAATTTTATTATTTATGATTATATATAACTAATAGGATTAGTCAGACTTGAGGCAAATGACTCTCTTTTTGAAACCCACTTCCAATGTTGTACATAAAACACATTTTTTTCATGTACATATTAATATAATTATATTATAGATATATTTATATATAAATAATGAACATTGTAATGTTATTTTTATTTGTCAATATAATTTAAATAGATTTAATTGAAAATTACTATTTTTATGGAATGCTATTACAATTATTATATAATGAAAAAATGGATGTTTTATTTTTACATATATATCAGTTATGAAATTTATAGTACTGAAACATTTGTTTATGTTTTTATTCCATTTAATTATTCCATGGTTTATTGAATAAAAACACATACATCATTATTTTATTATCATTTTAGAAATAGATTTTAAAATAGAATAGATACTTTAATTTCCAAAAAAAATCATAAGTGTTGAATGAATAGTACGAAAATTGAAAGCTATAATGTGAAATGAATATTTAATGTTCCATGGGAAATGTTTATGATGGTCGTTTGTTCCATTAAAAACTATGGGTGGGAAAGCACTTTTTAGTAACACAATTCATTTTGAAAAGTTATATATTGAAATTATTATGTTTCTCCTAAAATATTTTTGAGATTTATAATGATTGTTTTTTAATGTATAACTACAATATTTATTATAATTTAAACTATGATAGTAACACCATGTGTACTTTTAATAGTTACCCCAAACATATTTCATATAGTTACACCATATATAATAGTTATATGAAAATAATTTATCATGTTATCAACTTTATTTATATATTATATATATGCTATTTACAGAAATATTATATATTTCACATGGTAAGCTAAAGATATTATATTTTTAGAATTTACATTATATTAATTATTTATTAAATTTATAACTTTTTGAAATTTTATTCATTATATTACATTGATTTAATAGAAACCATTATGAATTTTATTTATCTTTATTATTTTTTGTTAAATATTTTATGAAAATATTAGGTGATTAAAGATTATTTTTAGTTGATAAATTTATTATATTAAACCCATATATTATTTTGAAAAAGGAATATATTTATTCATATTCATTGATTAACATATTATTCCATTCATGAAATATCAATTTTGGATATTTTTTGGATCATAATAGATTATTTAATAAAATTTCTTGTCCAAATAGGTTTAAAAATGAGGTCAATCTGAAATTTATTAAAATGTGACATGATAGAAAACACGTTATTTATAGAAAACATTTTATACTAAATATAAGTTCCAAATATCCAATATATTGGATCGTTATATATGAGTTATAAAATAAATATCTATTACTAAAAACCTAAATGATGTTTATGAATTTAATTAAATGAGTTGTAATGTTTTTAGATGGGGCCTAACAATTACATACATCAAAATTTTAAGAATAACATGGGAAAAAAATGATTTTATTCACAGAAAATGTTTAATAGACGATAGATAAAGTGACAACTACTTAGATTCATATTAAAGTATATTAATTTGTGAATGAAGACATATACAAATAAATTTTTGAAGGATATAAAATTATATATAATATATAATGTTTTCTATAGATAAAAAGCATAGAATTATATGATATGGTATTTGAAGATATGGAATTTATGTTTTAGATACATCAGGCATTATATGATTTTAGGATAATTGGATTTATGTTTTACTACTTGGAAATCCCATCCTACCTCAATGAATCATAGGATGTAGTCCATATGATTTTATTAATGTATATAAATAACCAAATAAAAGTATTTCCCCTTGAGGAAAGATAATTAGATCTAAATCAATATTATTATGAAAATGGATATATTTATTCTTCACAATAAGGAAAAATTATTGAAAAATGGGGTTATTATATGGATAAATTTATATTTGAGGGATCATATGATATTAAAAGAAATATGGGAACATTAAAAAGATACAATAAATAACTCTATGAGTTTTTTAATCGGTAGAATTGTTGATATTTATGAATGGAGATTTTAAATGAGAGATGAATATAACACATGAGATTCAATTACAGAATGTATGAATTTTTGTCTTAATGAATTATTGTATCATATACACAACAATACCCATTTAAGTTAACAAAAATAATAATAAAAAATTATCATTTATAATTTGATAAAATTATTTTCATGTTTTAATCATCTTGACAGAAAATGTAATGATGAATTTCTCATATTATCAATGTGAAATTAATTTTAATGTTAATAGTGATAATTTTTTATTTTAGAAAAATAATTATTATTAAAATATTATAATGGAGAAAAAAAATAATTGAATCATTATGAATCCTTTTTTGTGGAAAAATATATGTTTAATAGTTGATAAAATTCATTAAAAAATTTATTTTCAACATAAAAATATATTTTTTATCATTAGGGATCTCTAAGTAATATTTTAATTCAAATAAAAAATATTTTTTAATCTTAATATTGATCATTTATTTATAAGGTTAATTTATACAATGGTTTTTATAAAAATTTAAAATAATTCTCTAACTATTTATCATAATACAAATAATTCTATAACACTCAGTATTGTACAAAATTTTGGCAGAAATTATTCTTAATGCAAAAAATATTGGTCTTTATAAAAACAATTTCTATTTTATATTGTGAATTTATATTTGATGAAATTATTAACACCACTAAGAAATTAACCATTAAAATTTTATACCAAATATAGAATTATTTTAATAATTATTAGGTAATATTTTTATCTTTGTTTTGTTTATAATCAACAGTAAACATGACATGTCTTCGTCCAATTAGTTTATAATAAAAATAGTAAAAAGGATTAAAATAAATCGACAATGAATTATGATAACCAAAAAGTTTTATAAATCTCATTAGATGATTTTAAATCAACCATAACCGTATAATATTCAATTGCATGCTAATTTTTATCCACTAGAATTGGTAAATTCAACCATTATTTAATAATTATTCAAATATATAAATGATTTTTACCCAACACACATATAAAAGATATCCTCTTGTTTTATATTCAATACAAATTACACCATAAGAATTCATAATCCCAAAAAATACGATAAATATTTTATTATTATCTTCCCTTTGTTACTTTTATCACTATAGGTCCTCTTTAAGATGGAATATGGTTTAAAAAAATATGATTACCAAAGGAAGAATTATTTCTATTACAAAAAATTTCCAACTTCCATTTATCTTATTCATACACCAAATTAAAAAATAACTAATACAAAATAATCAAATATGAACATATAATATAATTTTTTATTTTTATTTGAATTCTATATACATTATATTTATCCTTTAAAACCTATAGATATTGAAAACATCACTCGTTCGTGTATAAGGTTGATCATCCCCACATAACGTTATAATTCAATTTTCATTACAAAAACACATTGATTACAATAACAATGGAATTAATCAATACATAATATAATTATAGGGTAATTTATAATCTTTAAATATATTATGTCTTCTGTTTTCTTACCCTTTCTTCCATTAGAAAATGATAACATAATATTTCATTATCTTGGACTTCTATATTCAAAATGAGAAGTTGTTTTTTTCTATTACAAGATTTCATTGATGAATAAAAAATTATTTAAAATGAATAAAATTTTATTGAATTATTTATTAAAATTTTTTATAAGCATGAATTATTTTATACTCCTTCTAACAATGTCCAATATAATGACTTGTTTATGGAGAAATTGATCTAGGAACCATATTTAGTCAACGTAAAGATGTATGTTTGGTTTGGATGAAAAATGATTATAAAATAACCATAAAATTAAATATATATTAAAAAATATCTTAAGTGATAATTTTAGAAATTTAAATTTGTTATTCATCAGGTTATTCTATGAGAGAACATTTCTGAATCCATGGCTATGGATTTTCACTTCAATTTTACTTCATTGAGACATGTTTTATATTATGATCCTAATGTCATTAATATTGAATATATCGATCCCTTTTCATATGTAATAAATTAAAATAATATTTATTCATTGTATTTTAATATTCAATTAATTTTTCTATCAAAAGGTGTTTTATAAAAATTATATTGTGCCCTTAATGTATTATTTTATAACATCACTCTTATTCAACATTGTAAATATTAAAAAATTTCATAGAAGAATTATACAGTATTTATCTACCAAGGAAAAAGATATTTTTCCTATTTTAGATTGTTTTCCATGTTTTCCCTTTTCTTTTCCTCTATTTTCTACTCAATGGTCGAAATAATGTATTTTTATAAAAATATGAACTTATTATATATTTTAGATTGTTATATTTTTCATCCATGTTATGATTTTTTAAAATTCTTGATGAATGTTATATAGAATTATAATAATATTGATTAATTAAAAAATTGACCACAGTTTTTATTTTTTCAGTGTTTTATAATAGAACCATTTTAATTTTTCTTAAATGGGTTATTTTTTATTTTCTAAATTATGTTTAAAAATGAGTTACCTTTTAATATATATGATATGAAACATTTTTCTGATATTCATATGCATTATTAATTATTAACATTATTAACAAATTTAAATTATTATCAATGAAAATACTATCAAAACTATTTTGTGAATTAATATAATATATATTTTAACAAATAATTTTTTTTAAAATATTGAAAATACTTTTGGAGATTATTTATGGAATTTTTTATTCGAAAAATATGTGAAATATTAATCAGAGGTTGTATTTAATGTTTCTTTTCAAATTTTACTATCAAATTATCATATAAATTCTGTTATTGATATACATTATTTATATTTAATTGACTATATTCTATCATCAATAATTGATTTATTGATTATACCTTAATTTGAGGTCATTCCATTTTTTGTGACTATGTTCACAATAACTTTGTTATTCAGATTCCATTACACTATTCATTCATATCAATAATAATTTATATCATGGATATATATATATCATTTTAATATAGTATTAATATTATAAAATTGATAAATATAGTTCGCATTGTAGGGTGATTATAAACACATACATTTTATTTAATGGTTAAATAATGATATTCCGTTTCTTATTTTATATAGATATTTATTTATTAACCGTGGTAATTAACTTATATTTTATTATTAATTCAAAATAAGAAAATTTCATTACATAAACATTTTTTATGAGTGAGGTAATTTTATAAATATCCATACGATGTTTCAATAGGTCAAAAGATATAATCAATTAAAAAAATTAGTTTCGTTCCTGGTGTTTTACTACCCTATAATTAACAAAATATTGTATAATGAACGATTGGAATTTTTTATAACTAATTGTAATTATGAATTTGTGATAATATTAAGGAATATAACATTATAAATTTCCATTATTATGATTTTAGATATTATTATTGATGTGTTCGACCAGTTGATATTTTCAACTGATACTTTTTTGAATTCAAACTTATTTTTTAATTGGATTGAGTATTTTCTATATATGAATACATATTGATATTACCATATATTCAAATAATATATTTTTGTGTATATTTTTTTTTCTGGGAATTTTAGACTACAAATTTTAATTGTTAGCTTTCCCAATGATACAAAGAATATTTCTTGAAATTATCATTACTAATCCAATAATGATTATCACTATATTCTTAATTTTTTGAAAAATATATATATATAATTTGTATATATAGTCTCTAAGACTATTAATTTAATTGGTCCATCATGTGATGATCTATTATATCATGTAATGATGTAATAAATTAAATAAGAGCTCTGGAATACTATATTAGTGGTAGTTTTACTAATAAGTATTTTATCATCTTTTGAATGGATCCTATTAGATTAATTTGATTTGGGGGATAAAAAATTTTATATGAAATGAATTACATGAAAAAAAAATTACATTGATATGAAAATGAAATTTAAGTTGAGTTGATATATTTCAAATATAATAACATAAATGTAAATATTGATGGTATATTAAAAGTTTTTTGTTAATTTTTTAATTAATGTTGAGAAAAATAAGTAATAATGTATAGATTACATAAAATATTTTTTTGAATAATTTTAGTTTATCAAAAATTATATTTATATATATATTTTTTTTAGTGAAATTCTAATAAATTTATTTTTTATTAAAATGGTTTATTTTATTTTTGTAGGAAAAAATGATTTTTAACGTCCTAGTTTAATGGATCTGTATAAATCATAATAATTTTATGATTTATTAAATAAAATTAAGTATTAAAAAAATAAGTTAAATTTACTATAATATTTAATGAAATTAACCCTTTTTTCAAATTACAATCATTTTGTGGTTTATTACTTTGATAATGATTATTATTTGGTTCTATTAAATGTATATAAACTATTCTATTATATAATGGAAATACTAGAAATTATTTTTTCTTTTATAACTGTTATATTGTACAATAATATTTTATTTCAATTTTTAGTGATAATTATAATATCACATTATGGTTTTTATTTCAAAAATGTACTTAATTGTAGGTCTCAACCTAGTTTTAATGGCATAGAGTGTGTTTTTATCTAAGGTTGAACTTTTTATTTTCAAAAATAACTAATTGAATAAGTGTTATCTATAACAGATGATATATTCATGCAGTAAAATTAATATTGATCCATAAATTAATTAAAATAATTATTACATATTTATATATTAATGAAATAAAAATTGAAGAAAATTATTCTCTACAATTTGAATAATTAATAGTAATTAAAATTAGTAAATGAATAACTAAATACAAAACTAAAAATATCATGGAATATATTTTACATTAGTCATTACATATATAAGAATCACAATACAAATAATCATATATGATATGTGAAAGTTGATATCAAATAAATATGTATGGGAATTTGAATTTTTATTTTTGATTGTTGGTGAAATCACATATAACAAATATAGGTAGTAAATATGAAATATATTATTTTTTAGAATTATAATTTTTCTAATATATGTTTTGAGCATTCTTAAAAGATAAAATTTCATATATTATTTAAATAAATTTTATATTTCAAAATTTTGATAAATATAATTTACACTTGTACCTCAGAAGAAGATGTAAAAGATCGTCAAGAACTTAATTAGACCAAGTTAAATTATTTCCACCAAAAACATTTTCAGAAAAAAAATTCCACAAAATAGTTTCCCTCATTTTATTATTTTGTGAATATGTATTAAATTGATGGATTATATTCTATTAAAATAATCCACCAAGTTGATAACTTCCATTAAAGATGCTTAATAACAAATCTAATAGCTTGACTAGTAAAAGAAGATTCACATTCCAACCAAAGAACATCATTGCCAATAAGTCAATCTCATTCAATAGACACAATGATTCCCAAAAATATTTCCTCTATAGAGGAATTAAAACCATGAGAACCATGAAGACATCCAAAGCCATCCCCATTTTGATTTATAAAAAAGCACCATAACCCAATGGGCCAAGATTCTCCTTTGAATAACCATACAAGTTAACTTTATTCCTCCATTCACAAGGTGAATTCTAAAAAAATCAATTGTTCCTTAAAGAGAATGGAAGAAACCACTAATACCCAGACAAATTAATAATTATAGATCAATTAATGAGTAAAAACATAATCAATTTTGGGAGGGATTATATTCTTTGATAACCACCGATAATTGTGGCGAAATAGCATGAGGTGAAAACATTACCTGATCATGTAACTATTTTTGTGAGCATTACAAATGATAAAAATTACATCCATATATGTAACCCCAAAAAGGATTGATTATTTTAGGTGATATAATGATCAATAAAATGATTTTGATAAAATCATGGATAGAGAACATATGGGGAAAGGAAATATCAACTTTTTTGGAGAGGCCACTTCCCATCGACGAAGAAGTGGCACAACTCAGTAAAAAAAATTTCATATCATAACTATGTTTATTAAGGATATCACATGTGGAAAAAATAGAAATTCTATTTATCTGTAAAAATTTATTTGTCGATGACTTACCAAGAAACAAATGTCATATGATAACTGATCATGATAGATGAGTGAATCCACTATTAATATTTCCATCACATTTTGAATTTAAATCCAATATCAAAATATTAATTTATAATTAATTTTATGTAAAAAAAATTTCAACTACTTTCCATGTTATGAAATCAGATCTAGGTGATAACTAATACATGTTATAGATTTTCTAACAATATCTGAAATAACAACCTAGTTATTCAATTTTTTTAAAATTTAGGATGATAAGTCTTGATTAACCTCTTTATATAAGATATATTAATCCAAAGGATCAGTAATAAAATTAAGAGTCCAAGAATTCAAAGATGAATCCCTAGATACAATCCAAAATGGATGAAAATGAATAGTAAATAGATAAGTTTATGAGTCATCCAAAAAAAGGAATTCATATGAAAAAAGATTATGAATTTATGATTGAGGAAAAAAAATTTATTGTGTAAATATAATGACACAGATTTACCATTGACCAATATCCATATTAAGTGTAATTTCTAGGACACATTAAAAAACTAAAGGTTTATTTATACGAAGACCCCCGAAATCATAAAGCATGAAAAAATAACATTCTAGAGTGGCTAAATTCATTGTTAAAATAATAGCACTCCAAAAATATTTTTTAATTGAGATTTAAATATTATAAATTTGAGAAAATGGAAATTCAAAGACCATTAATGAAAAATAACATATAGGTGATGTTGTATTTCACCCAAAAAAATACTTCTAGTAATAGAACGAGACATACATCTCTATGAAACAAGTAGATGTTTTATGTGACTAATGAAACCGGAAAACTAATAGACATTAGTCTACCCTATAACATAGGAACATCGAGGTAATAAAAGTGAAATACTCCATCTATATTTCCGAAATATCAAATATTTTCTATCTTTTTGGTATCATACCCCTCCCCCCACGAAATTACACAAACGAATTGTTCCAACTGACAACATGACTATAATAATATTCATAATTAAATTATACTTTTTTCTGTTTTTGATATTGTTCATATCCCATTTAGTGAAGTGGATAATTCCATCTTAATATAAAATATGGGAAGGAGAATAAAGTCCTCTTCAAACATTAATGAATTTAAATCAACCATTACCAACCATGATAGAGAATATCCAATTTAGATCCTATTAATAAATATAGAGAAGAATATAATTGAAAGGGTCACCTTATATGAAACCTCTATGTAATTCCATCCAATATTTTTGGGAACCATTAATAGGAAATAAAAAATTAGTTGACCTTATGATCCTTTTAATTCATTTTATAAATGTACTATCAATTCCAAAATAGTCCTGAACCATGTAGATAAAGGTCCAATCCATAAATTCAAAATCAATTATGATATTATGTTTAAGGGAAATGTATACATCTATAATTGGATTTTTAATAATATTTTCACATTTAAGAAAAATTAATAAAACAATAATAAATGGTCATACTTATGATGAAGCAAATTGATTGAATGAAACTATTTTATTTTAAAAACATTCCAAACTATTTTCCACTACATTTAACATTATTTTATAAATGGTATTGAATAAAAAACTAATCCTGAAGAGAGGAATTTCTATTGAATTTTCATCATTCAGAATCAATGCATGAAATTCCCAATTTATGACTCATGGAATAGAAAAACCTCTAAAAATATGGGAAAATATGGATAACATCAACTTGAAAAAATTTCAATAATATTAGATGAAAATAGTACCAAAGCCATCCGGGCCATGAGAGCATCATATTTAAGACCAAAAAACAATCTCTTTAATCTCTAAAAATAAAAGAAGATAAATGAGCCCGAAATTTTCTTCCCAATTCTCATGTTTTGTAATGAAAACTTCCATTGGATTAGAAATACCATAAGAAATGATGAAAATTTTCATATTATAAAAAAACATGTGATTAGAGAGATCCCTCCTTTTACCCATTATTTGAGAAACATTCTTAAGAAGTGAAAATTGACAAGAAATTCCATTAGCACATTGAAGAGAATTAAAGACCAAGGAATTCCGGTTACCATATTTGATCCATTAAACATTAAATTATTTCTTATATAATGACTTTTAATTATTAGGAATATTTTTAAGAAATATTTAAACATCAAAATCATTCAAAATTCCATTAGAATTGTGGATTTATGTATTGAGATCTTGAATTTTTTTGAATGGAATATTCAAGGGAGGTGATCTCAACATTAACAAATAGAAACTGATCCTTTCCCCAAAATTTAATCCACATTTTTTATAATTATAATTTGATAATACATGATAATGAATCATCATTGAAATCAATAGAGGTATAAAACGTGTAATAATATTTTACCACATTCCAGTTGAGATAGCCAACCATTATTGAATAAGAACGTTAAAGAAGTATTGGGAACCTTGATAAAAAACCAAGAAAAATTAAATGATGATCAATATTAAACCATGAAATGTTATTACAGGATATTAAAACCCATGTGTCTAAGGAAAATCCATCAGAAAAGTCAAAATCATTTTTATTAAAAAACATTCCATTGAAATGTTTCCTATACAATATATACTTTGATCCAACCATATTCATATCAAAAAAATTGTACATTCCATTCTTGATTTAAATTCCATTTGAGGAAATGGAATATTTCACAACAACCAATTTATCATCCATATTCAAAACTTATTTAAAATACCCAATCATGAAATAAAGACCAATAATAATTCTTTTCAAAAGATAAATCTCTAACCATAGTATTCTGTGATCATTATACCTTTTAGAGATTAATTTTGGAGTAACCCTTCTGAATACCCATTTAAGTAAAATAATGAACGACTTGTTGATCATTGGATGAAATAAATATAGGATCAAACAATAATGATTGATCCATAAACCATATATTTTTAACAATAGTAGATAATCTATTCATATAAAGTAAATGAAAATATAAATTTTAGTGATTGGAAATCCAATAAGAGAAAATTATTTTAGTCTGATCTACCCTAATTAAAAAGAATTTTATTTCAAAATATAGAGCCATAGGGACCTGGATATCTCATTATGGAAAAAACATATAAAATTCTAAAAAAGGGTTTTTATTTTGACATGAATAAGGGGTTAAACCCCTTTATTTTCCCCACCCTCTTTCACATTTAATGATTTATGATACCTTAAGCCGTCCATTTATGTTCTGTGTCACAATAAATTAAGGAAACAAGGTAACATCTTGTAACAAAATAACTGTAAATCATCTTTTCCAAATAGGGTGAAGTAATTTTAAATGAATAATTAATTTTTTTAGAATCGCGGAATCGCTCAAGTCTAGAAACTCTAATTGGTAGTCAACATGGTATCATAAACTCCCATATCAACTATAGATAAATTAATATTCAGTGCATGTGTCTGAATAGAAAAAAAAATTAGAATTATTTGATTCTTCTATCACTATAGGAGCCATAAGAAAAACAAGTACAACTAAGGAAAAATTGTTCTGTGACTCATTTTTTAATAATATAACCAGATCCATAATATATAATGAAATACCAACATACATGAAATGTTCCTCAAGATCAACTAGTAGTTTATAATCCAACACCTTATTATCTATTAATATTTTTAATTTTGAAGATAGGTAAACTTAGGATGTGACTATTATAAGAGTCCCATCAAGCCCCGCATGCTTAGAATAGAAAGGAATGCAGGGGTGATATTCTTCCACCTTAAAAATATATGAATAATTTTTAAACAAATAAATCACTGATAGTGGGTATATTGGATGAAAGGATTCTATAGTAGACTTAACCAACCCCCTTTGTCAATAAAAAAACTTTTTTTTCTTTCTATTATTTGTCACCTTATTCCAATACATGGTTTTAGGATTTTATCTAACTTTTCATTCAATAAATATATAGTTTTACATAGAAGAACACACAATTATGCATAGTTCATATAATGGTAGAACACATTCACACTCAACATTGATATATATTTCATTATCAATGTCATGAATCGTAATATGATTAGGATGTTCAGATACCATATTCATATCCACCAAAATGTTTTCAAAAATACATGTTCACATTAAAGAATACTCTAAACAATTCTATTCAGAGTTCCAAGATATGAGTCTAGATCATTCAGAAAATTAGGGTGTCAATATACCCAGTTAAATACATAAAAAAGATCTAATTATGATAAATTTATTGTTTCTAAGACAAGGGTTTCAAATTAAGATTCCAATCTGAGTTATAAATAATATCAGGTTTATATTGTAGATTTTCATATTCCTTGCTAATGATAGATCATCATGATAGTGGAAGACAGTATGGAATAATCATCTAGAAATTGTGATAATATTCATGGTTGTATTTCTCCAATAATAGAAAAGCCTAATTCTAGAAAACGGAGTAAGACAATGGATTATCCCCATTCAAGTAAATAATAAGACGAAGAAGTCAGTATTTTCTGAGATTAAGCCCTTGTTGAAGAGTTATCTTATAAAAAAAATTTGAAAATTTAAAATCATTGAGCATGTTGATATTGTAGGATAATATAAGGTCTTCTTCAACCGGATAGGGAAAACATGATGAAGATTACATGAATGGATCACCCATTCTACTCGGACAGGATCCAAAAGAAACACTAGTTATGGTAGAAGATGAAAGCCTAAAATCTATTAAATAAAATTTCTAATCTAGATGAGATGAATCCAAGACCAATAAAGTAAAAAAAATAACGGTTTTTGAATGTTTTAACTTCACCAATTTCTTCTAACCAAGACATCACCTCATTTATATTAGTAATTATAATTGAATGTAACAACAAAATTATAAAGTGACTATTAAAATTTTTTAAATTAATAATCCAAATAACATAAGATAAATTGTAATTAATTTTTATTTATAACATTTTAATAGTAGGTAAATATCTCTTAAATTGAATAAATTTTATATTGAAAATTATTTTTATTACCATGGTTTTCCATACATAACACTCAATCCAAATATCAATAACAAGGGCTTGAACAAAATCAATTATATGTGTAATTTTATATTTTGGAAAATACTATAAGAGTAAAAATATTAAAGAAGCACATTAATTTAACATAATTTCAAATCTTACATATAATTATTTTTTTGGTTTCATATGGAAATTTATATCAATAGGAAAGAGTGGTATTTATGTCCATAGTTTTAATAAAGTATTGTTGCAACTCCCAAATAATTTTTTTTATAAAATATACAATCCATTTTAAAATAATATATTACACATTATCATTGGATGAATATGATAAGATAGTTTATA
This sequence comes from Viscum album, assembly GCA_963277665.1. NCBI lineage: Eukaryota > Viridiplantae > Streptophyta > Magnoliopsida > Santalales > Viscaceae > Viscum > Viscum album. The sequence goes on along the minus strand of OY728132.1, from coordinate 2,013,384,160 downwards.
AATTTTGAATCAATATATTGAGATAAATTAAGTTGTATATATGTCAATTTATAAATAGAAATATTATAAAATGGATTTTTTTAAATAATTGAATATGGAAAGTATGAAACAATAATATTTTATCCATGATTTAGATACATAGAAATTATTTATAAATATTTATTTTTACATTACACTTATGTTTTCATCCATAACAGGTGACATGTAGATTAATGAGAATTATTAGTTAATTTTATATAATAATAAATATATATTTTAAGGACTCTTAAAAAAATACACACATTTTACCTACATATAAACTCATTTTCTATGACTTATAGTCTAACCAACATAAATTTATATTATTATTGGATCTCAAAAATTCTTTTATATATCTCTCTATTATATTAATAATACTTTTAAAGGATCAATGTTTTGGTTTTATGCTTCAAATATTACATTGGAAAAGAGATCTTTTTTATGCTATCTTCATATCATTAAGTATTAATTTAATTATAATACATTTGAAATTTTTATTTTAGAGGAAATTATACCATAATATATAATATATTATGATTAATGTTATATAAAATTCTTCATAGGTTATCTAATAATTCCCATTACAGTCGTCTCAATGTTATTATAATTTAAAAAATATTCCACCAATAAAATATGTCAACCATGTTCTATTATCAAAATCAAAATATAACACATATAATTATTATTATTTTATAATAAATACATAAGAGGGAGTATTTTTCAATTTCAAGATAAGGTAAATAAATTTATTTCATTATAGGGAATTAAATACAAGATATTTTTATATTAGAATTATTTAATATTTAGATTAATTATCAGAAATACTCAATGTGTATTCTTAAATTATTTTTTTTCGTAAATTTTAATTATATATGTGTATTAAAGAGATGGGTTTTTAAATTGGATTTATCCATAAAATCATTAATCATGTTTCGTTTGAATCAAGTAAATATTGTAAAATATTCATAATGACAACATTTCGATTATTATATTTTTTTATAATAATAAATAACATATATTTAAACCACACTAGATGATACAGTTTCATCTAATATTAAAAATATGAATAACCTAATTTTTTTCATTTTAATAGATGGGTAATCACTTATGTATATGAATTATTCTATTGATTGTATATATCATAAACATGTCATTATATTGTTTATCATTATTTTAGTAAAAATTATCATCCCATCCCCAAAAAATATTATTCAGTTTATTTTATATTTACAAACTAATAAAGATTATTCAACAGATTATATTATAATTTATGAATAAATAATTTGTTATATATATTTTTATAAAAATAATGGTCTAATAGAGAGATGAAAAGATTTATATTGAATGAGATGATGTGTTTGATTTATTTTTCTATTTATCAAAAAAATTAAAACACATAAAAGTTGATAAGGTAAACCGTGAATTGATAATGAGAGTATTAAATGAATACTTGTAAATAAAATTCAATATTATAAACATTTGATTAAATCCTAATAAATAATCAAATACAGTCTGATTTAGCATAATTAATTTTGTGATATCTAAAAAGTTCAAAATAATAATTTTCTCTAGATCATCAGTATATGTTAGAATGCATGTAACACCCCGAGCTTCCATGATACGCTTCTCATTCAATAATGTAATAGCTTGCATTGTACGCAACATCGAGTTCTAACACACTGCAACTAATCAAAGTAGCCGTTATGAATAGTAATAACCACTTTTTAAATTTATAGAAATTTTATATTTCAAAATGGACTTCATTTTTGTATTCGTAATATCGAAATTATCCTAAGTTGAATTTTTTGTAACTTTCTAAGAACTTCTAATTTTTTATGAATAGTGAAAAATACTTAAAAAACAACTTTTTTAATCAAAATAATTTATAGTGATAAATTATATTGTTTAGTGGTTTTAAAGTATAATTAGAATATATTTTTACCATTTTATCCAATGGTGGTCATTAGAATTAATTTAACATTGAAATTGGACATAAACAATTGCCAATCTTTTGATATAAATTATTTCTTAAAAACACGCTATTTGTTGTAACAGCGGGAATTAATTATAAAATTAATTAATGAAACTTATATGTTTGGAATTTTGTAAAATAGACATCATTTTTGAATTCGGAATATCAATTATAGCTTAGGGTGATATTTTGGCATTATTCTGAAAAACTTCAATTTTTGATGAATAGTGAAACCACTAAGTGGTTAAATAACTGATTTTTCGTTTAAATGAAATATTACCACTTCTGTGATTTGATTTTCAAAAATCCGACATAAATGGTTGTCATTAAGAAGTAAAATGTGGTTCAATGAGATTAAAATAATTTTTTGGTGAATAGTAACTTTTAAGTTCTTAATCGCGATTAGAGGTAATTAGTGTAGTTTAAGGTAAAAATAATGTTTTCATAATATGAGATGAGCTTGAAACTTGTCCTACTCCTATTGGATGAGTCATGGCCGACCAAGACAACCCATGAGTCAACTTGGGGACCCCATGGAGCCACTTTAGTTGGAAAATGACATTAATATATATTTATTTAATGTTAAAATTAAATTCATACAAACATGAGTTGTTTTACTAAAATAGTTTTTAAGTGAGCTTACACAAGTCCAAATTTTGATTATAAATATTAATTAGAAAGATAAAGATATTTCCCACGTCATAGTATTTTTTTTATAATTTTTAGACATTAAATAAATTAAATTATTTATGACATCATTATGATGCAGCGATGACCTCATTATTTAACGATTTTAATAAAATGAAAAGATAATGTAAAATCCAAGGCTTACACTTGTCCAAAGACTATTGTATGGGTATATTTCGAACCCTTATCACCTTAGCCACGAATTATATAAGTGTGTGACCTTTAGAATCCGAAAAGCATTGTGTAATAATGTAACATTTCAATCTTTCCAAAAGAGCCCCTCCTCTCCACTTATAAAAGGCCCCCACCTCTCCCACCTCATTTACACTATCAAGACATTTGGCTCGGCCAACCTCTGCCCAAATACTCTCCCAACTTCCCCCTATTACTCCTAGAAGCCTCAATTTGGGCAGAACTCTTCCCAAGGAAGCCTTTGGCTCAAATCAAAAAGAGTTACCCGATTTTGAGGTAATGTCTTCTCTAATGTTGTTTTGTTTCATTTTTCTTCTCCAACACCCTAAACTATTTTTATTCATTTCTTTTGTAACAACACCAGTATCCTAAATATACTAGGATGTTGTTATAAGAATTATTAGAGCTACACTTACACACACCTACATCTAATGGTTAAAGAACATACGGTTTCTGTGGATGGCGAATTTCTGCCTCACGAAACGATGATTGTTCAACACTCATATAACACCTTCAAAGGTGTCCATTAAGATGTCACTATTTTAATATATGATATATAATATGTTTATGTTTTACTTATTCTTCTGTATTTATCATTTATGGCATACTTTATGATTTCCATTATGGGTAAAACACGATAATTTCATTTTAGGAAGTGCGGACTACCGCCCCCTCAAAGTGATTTGAATCGTTAATGCCATATGAGGGATGTATAAAGGATGGAGTAAATGGTATTATACACTAAATTATACTGTAATTATATTATAAATTTATATCATTATGATTTCATTCCATTAAATATGAAATAGAAATTAATGTAGCGTTCATACGTACGTACGGCTTACCGTCTCCATGAACGGTGCATTTCATTTCTTACCTCTAAATGTTACGTAATATTATAAATGAATGTATATACTGGATATATAAGATATATATGACATCTAAATCATGAATATAATTCTGTAGATAATGGATATTCTACCACATAAACAACTTGTAATTATAAGAAGTTTATTGTTGACTCAAGTACCAAAGATCGACAAAACGACCGTTATTAACTTAAATAATTGCATAATGTTCATATCATTATAATAAGTGATATAATAAGGATAATGAAATTGAAAATGGTTCTTAATAAGGTATATATTAACTCTAGTTTATTATTCATGAGGTTAAATAATGGTTGAGTCAAGTCAGACACGAGGTAAGGGAACTTCTTAACCGAATTTTCATTCTTTGGGTTAATCTCCTACTTTCAAATTATGTCATGATATTATTATGTCCTATCTTACTTTCTTTATGTGTAAATATAGTGAATACACATAATAGATCTATTTTATTTAAAAAATTATCTTTTGAGGGCTTCGCCTCAATCTCCTTTAATTGAGGAATATTTGGTTTTGTACACAACTTTCATTTATACGGTGTATAAACCCCTTTGACTTTTACGTTTATTAAAAAAGGAATCTTTTTATATGAAGCGTTTTACTAAACGACAAAAAGGAATGTTTTTCTTGCCGTACATATGCGATGACAATGACTTCTCTGCCGCCGTAACCATTATTTGAGTTTCGGCATCCTCTACAAGCCATAGTTTTTTTAAAAATGAAAAATAAATACCAAGTTTTAATTTTCTTTCATTTTGGTATTGAAAATAGTTTTTATAAGGTTTTTATTATATCAATGTGTTGTATTGATATCTTTTGATTGAAATATGGAAATGTTATGTTTCTTTTATGCATGTTTTATGTGATATGATTATGTTATGGTTTATGATATGTTTAAACCTATTCATATGAGGAATGCATTGGACTTAATAAGTGACGGGTGGAGCCCGCTATAGCTCCTCGATGCATCGGCAGGTCTCATGAGACAAACTAGTGTCTTGGCACGAGGCCTTGACAAAATTTTATTTGTGGTCCTGGCACGAGGCCTTGGCTACGTGGTTATGATAGTCTGAAATTATGCATTCCATCATTATGAAAGTGGTTATTGATGTTGCATGGGATTATTCGACCAGTAGAATATCCATGTGAATAAGTAAATGGCATTATCTCATTTTACTTTTGCTATATTATGTTGAAGTTCATGTTTAAAAGGCTTTTGTTTTAGTTATACATTGCCTTAAATGTTAATGATTATTATGAAAGCTTCCGCAATATTGTTATCCTTACTGAGCATCTGAGCTCACCCCTTTCAATGTTTTAATATTTTCCAGGATGTGAAGAAGTATTTTATGAATGACCTGCAGGGATTGTGAGAAGAGGATATGAGTGTGGACTATGGAGACTTTGTTATTGTAGTTTTTCACTTTATGATGTAATGTAACGTTTACGAATGTATCTAGTGTTTCCAAGGCTACTAAACAAATCGGTCTTTCGAGACATGATCTTTTGTGATCATGCCAATGTTACGAAGTAATGCACCGACTCTGGGTAGCTGGGGTCGGGGCATTATAGTTGGTATCAGAGGCAGTTTAGTACTAACCTTGGAAGCTAGATTTAGATAAACTCTGATTAGAGCACATAGACCAAAGATAGACTTTGAGGATTAGTATAGAAGAACTTCCTAGAATTTTGGTATTATAGATATGTTATGAGTTTTCCGAGCAATACAACCCTGTCTGGATACGAGCAAGTAGAGGCGGCTCTGGCACAGATGTACCTAGGGGTAAAACCCGAAAACACCGCTTTGAGCTAGACTCGAACGGGAACTGGTGCACGACATCGGGCCTTGCTCCACTCTTGGTTACGACACTCTCGGGGGATATGCTTTGGATAATTCTCATTTTATTTACAAATCATTATGAAGGTTTTATGAGTATATACTTCCTCAAAGAAAACATTTTTATGATTATGTATTATATCCATAAATAGTTCAATTTATGTTAAGTATTTTATAAGTATGGAATTATGTATTTTGATTCATAAACTAATCTAGTTTATGCCATTGTATAGAAATGGCGCCTTGTGGAAGGAATGGAAACCGTATCAATGCACGAACTCCGTGGAGGGATTTCCCTCCTTCTCAAGATAATTATTGTGGATCTGGAGATACAACTGGTGCTGATCAACTTATTACCATACTGGGACAACTCACTCAGGTTATGAATAATAACCTTACTCGTATGGAGCACCCTGATCCGCAATGTGGAGGATCAATGCTAGACCGTTTCATGAGGCAACAACCACCAACCTTCAATGGGAGTACACATCCTATAGTATCTGAGCAATGGATAAATTCCTTATAGAAAATATTCCAAGCCTTGGGGAGTAGTGAAAGGGAGAAAGTTGTCACGGCAGTTTACCGCCACACTGGAGATGCCGATCAATGGTGGTCACTAATTCAAAACACAAAGGAAGATGATGAATTAACAAACATGGAATGGCAGGAGTTCAAAGAGCTGTTCTTATAAAAATACTTTCCTCGAGACCATCGAGCGGATATGGAAAGGCAATTTCTGAGTCTGAGGTAGAAGGAGGATGAGAATGTCACAAAGTATGAGGCTAACTTTACAAGGTTAGCAAGGCATGCTGCCGATTATATACGTAACCCAAGGAGTAAGATTGATCGTTTCTTTGATGGGTTAAAACCATTTCTCCGTCGAGCTTTAGTATCACAATACTTCTCATCATACGAAGATATTGTCTCGTGTGCTATCAAGACAGAAAAGGAATTCTCTAAGTCTTATGACAACAAGGTAAAGCAAGAGAAGAAGAGAACGGGGGAACAAGAGACAGATAAAGGGAAAAAGGGAAAGAAGGATATTCCATTATGTGATAATTGTGGGAATAATCACCCTGGTACGTGCCTAAAAGGAATGGGAGTTTGTTATACATGTGGAGAAAAGGGTCACCGGGCTCGTGATTGCAAGGGAAAGAAAGAGGCTGCCAAAGTTGAATGCTACAATTGTAGGGAAATGGGGCATTATGAAAATGAATGTCCTAAGCGTCAAGGAAACTTACCTCAGAAAAGGCCAAGGGATAAAGGCCAATCTTATGCTGTGACTACTGTTGAAGGGGAATAATTAATGTATTGGTGCTTTTGGACTCAAGGATTATATTCTGGTTATAAGAATAATGTGATATATATAAAGATTGTACTGTAGTACTTTTTGATTAAGGTAATATGATTAAGGTAATCATATTTTTAGTATGTGACAATAAGAGAATCTTTTCTTTGTTTGGGGAATATGATGTTACAATTGATTTTGGAATTTAGAGACCTTTTAGAGAAAGTCTGGACGGAGGTATTTTGGATAACTATTAAGGTTGGAATGGATTAAGTTGAACCATGGATAGTATTATTTAAGGTTAAATCATTTATGAAGATTATTTTTGGAATATTATGATACTATAGTTTTAGGAAAAGGACAACCTGCAGGGTGGGGCATAACCCATCGCGTCGGACAGAGCTGTAGGAATCGAACCCACAATCATAGTGCGACATGCCTTTATTTCCTACCACTAGCCTATAGGAAGTCCCTGGTTATTACAAAATAATTTTACTAATCTAAATGGTATGTGTAAACATTTGTAACCTTATACAATTAGGATAAATGGAATATTTTTGAGTTCCGTTACCAGTTGGAGTAAAAGTTGGGTTTGTGGTAAAAAAATTTATTAACTAATGAAAGTATACATAAAAAGTATGTATATTCCCTTACGTTCTTAGTAAATCTCCTAAATAAATTCCTCAACATTATAAAAGGTAACTTAAAACAAAAATGTTGTCGTTTAACTTTTCCAACTGGGGATTCAATGATTATTTAGCCAATCACAAGTTTGTGATTTTCTTGTAGTTAAACTTTCTCCTAATCCTGTTTTCTATAACTCTGAATCAGACCTTGATGTTTTTTTTCTCCTCCATATCCATATTTTCATAGAATCCTAGAATGGGCTATATCGGGTGACCTTTGTACTTATCTTGATTTCTTTTAATGTTATATATTTATTAACCTTATTTCCGATGTGGGTTTTCCACAAAGGTATTTTCTTCTTTCAACCTTTTATTTTCAAAGAATTTTTTTTTCCAAATTGTGAGGACACAATTTATTGAAGGAGCGGAGAATGTAACACCCTGAGCTTCCATGATACGCTTCTCATTCAATAATGTAATAGCTTGCATTGTACGCAACATCGAGTTCTAACACACTGCAACTAATCAAAGTAGCCGTTATGAATTGTAATAACCACTTTTTAAATTTATAGAAATTTTATATTTCAAAATTGACTTCATTTTTGTATTCGTAATATCGAAATTATCCTAAGTTGAATTTTTTGCAACTTTCTGAGAACTTCTAATTTTTTATGAATAGTGAAAAATACTTAAAAAACAACTTTTTAAATCAAAATAATTTATAGTGATAAATTATACTGTTTAGTGGTTTTAAAGTATAATTAGAATACATTTTTACCATTTTATCCAATGGTGGTCATTAGAATTAATTTAACATTGAAATTGGACATAAACAATTGCCAATATTTTGATATAAATTATTTCTTAAAAACACGCTATTTGTTGTAACAGTGGGAATTAATTATAAAATTAATTAATGAAACTTATATGTTTATAATTTTTTAAAATATATAACATTTTTGAATTCGGAATATCAATTATAGCTTAGGGTGAAATTTTTGCATTGTTCTGAAGAACTTCAATTTTTGATGAATAGTGAAACCACTAAGTGGTAGTTAAATAACTGATTTTTCGTTTAAATGAAATATTACCACTTCTGTGATTTGATTTTCAAAAATCCTACATATATGGTTGTCATTAAGAAGTAAAATGTGGTTCAATGAGATTAAAATAATTTTTTGGTGAATAGTAACTTTTAAGTCCTTAATCGCGATTAGAGGTAATTAGTGTAGTTTAAGGTAAAAATAATGTTTTCATAATATGAGATGAGCTTGAAACTTGTCCTACTCCTATTTGATGAGTCATGTCCGACCAAGACAACCCATGAGTCAACTTGGGGACCGCATGGAGCCACTTTAGTTGGAAAATGACATTAATATATATTTATTTAATGTTAAAATTAAATTGATACAAACATGAGTTGTTTTACTAAAACAGTTTTTAAGTGGGGTTACACAAGTCCAAATTTTGATTATAAATATTCATTAGAAAGATAAAAAGATTTCATACATCATAGTATTTTTTTATAATTTTTAGACATTAAATAAATTAAATTATTTATGACATCATTATGATGCAGCGATGACCTCGTTATTTAACGATTTTAATAAAATGAAAAGATAATGTAAAATCCAAGGCTTACACTTGTCCAAAGACTATTGGATGGGTATATTTCGAACCCTTATCACCTTAGCCACGAATTATATAAGTTTGGGACCTTTAGAATCCGAAAAGCATTGTGTAATAATGTAACATTTCAATCTTTCCAAAAGAGCCCCTCCTCTCCACTTATAAAAGGCCCCCAACTCTCCCACCTCATTTACACTTTCAAGCCATTTGGCTCGGCCAACCTCTGCCCAAATACTCTCCCAACTTCCCCCTCTTACTCCTAGAAGTCTCACTTTGGGCAGAACTCTTCCCAAGGAAGCCTTTCCCTCAAATCAAAAAGAGTTACCCGATTTTGAGGTAATGTCTTCTCTAATGTTGTTTTGTTTCATTTTTCTTCTCCGACCACCTAAACTCTTTTTATTCATTTCTTTTGTAACAACACCAGTATCCTAAATATACTAGGATGTTGTTATAAGAAGGATTCGAGCTACACTTACACACACCTACATCTAATGGTTAAAGAACATACGGTTTCTGTGGATGGCGAATTTCTGTCTCACGAAACGGTGATTGTTCAAAACTCATATAACTCCTTCAAAGGTGGCCATTAAGATGTCACTATTTTTATATATGATATATAATATGTTTATGTTTTACTTATGCTTCTGTATTTCTCATTTATGGCATACTTTATGATTTCCATTATGGGTAAAACGGGATAATTTCATTTTAGGAAGTGCGGACTATCGCCCCCTCAAAGTGATTTGAATCGTTAATGCCATATGTGGGATGTATAAAGGATGGATTAAATGGTATTATACACTATATTATACTTTAATTATATTATAAATTTATATCATTATTATTTCATTCCACTAAATATGAAATAGAAATGAAAGTAGCGTTCATGCGTACGTACGGCTTACCGTCTCCATGAACGGTGCATTTCATTTCTTACCTCTAAATGTTACGTAATATTATAAATGAATGTATATACTGGATATATAAGATATATATGACATCTAAATCATGAATATAATTCTGGATAATGGATATTCTACCACATAAACAACTTGTAATTATAAGAAGTTTATTGTTGACTCAAGTACCAAAGATCGACAAAACGACCGTTATTAACTTAAATAATTACATAATGTTCATATCATTATAATAAGTGATATAATAAGGATAATGAAATTGAAAATGGTTCTTAATAAGGTATATATTAACTGTAGTTTATTATTCAGGAGGTTAAAGAATGGTTGAGTCAAGTCAGACACGAGGTAAGGGAACTTCTTAACCCAATTTTCATTCTTTGGGTTAATCTCCTACTTTCAAATTATGTCATGATATTATTATGTCCTATCTTACTTTCTTTATGTGTACATATAGTGAATACACATAATAGATCTATTTTATTTAAAAAATGATCTTTTTAAGGACTTCGCCTCAATATCCTTTCATTGTGGAATATTTGGTTTTGTACACAACTTTCATTTATACGGTGTATAAACCCCTTTGACTTTTACGTTTATTCAAAAGGAATCTTTTTATACGAAGCATTTTACTAAACGACAAAAAAGGAATGTTTTTCTTGCCGTACGTATGCGATGACACTGACTTCTCTGCCGCCGTAACCATTATTTGAGTTTCGGCATCCTCTACAATCCATAGTTTTTTTAAAAATGAAAAATAAATACCAAGTTTTAATTTTCATTCATTTTGGTATTTAAAATAGTTTTTATAAGGTTTTTATTATATCAATGTGTTGTATTGATATCTTTTGATTGAAATGTGGAAATGTTATGTTTTCTTTATGCATGTTTTATGTGATATGATTATGTTATGGTTTATGATATGTTTAAACCTATTCATATGAGGAATGCATTGGACTTAATAAGTGACGGGTGGAGCCCTCTATAGATCCTCGATGCATCGGCAGGTCTCATGAGACAAACTAGTGTCTTGGCATGAAGCCTTGAAAAAATTTTATTTGTGGTCTTGGCACGGGGCCTTGGCTACATGGTTATTATAGTCTGGCATTATGCATTCCATCATTATGAAAGTGGTTATTGATGTTGCATTGGATTATTCGACCAGTAGAATATACATGTGAATAAGTAAATGGCATTATCTCATTTTACATTTGCCATATTATGTTGAAGTTCATGTTTAAAAGGCTTTTGTTTTAGTTATACATTGCCTTAAATGTTAATTTTTATTATGAAAGCTTCCGCAATATTATTATCCTTACTGAGCATCAGAGCTCACCCCTTTCAATGTTTTAATATTTTCCAGGATGTGAAGAAGTATTTTATGAATGACCTGTAGGGATTGTGAGAAGAGGATATGAGTGTGGACTATGGAGACTTTGTTATTGTAGTTTTTCACTTTATGATGTAATGTAACGTTTACGAATGTATCTAGTGTTTCCAAGTCTAGTAAACTAATCGGTCTTTTGAGACTTGATCTTTTTTTATCATGCCAATGTTACGAAGTAATGCACCGACTCTGGGTAGCTGGGGTCGGGGCGTTACAATGCAGAATAATGAAATTATAGATAATCAAATAAATATATAATTTTATTCAAAAAATATCCATGCAACAAAATTTTGCGAGCCTAAGTTGAATTTATTTTGGATTATTGATCAAAAATATTATATAGGAAAACAGAGTGAATATAAATTAAATATAAATCCATATATTTTTCTTTCATGTATACCATTTATATATAAAATGATAACACCAGGTGTTTGAAAAAGTTATATCATGATAATTTTTGGAATAAGAAACCAAAATCAAATTCCAAAAAAAACCAATTAGAGACATATTTTATTATATAAAAGATAACATATATATATATATATAAGTATATCATGAACCCCTAAATCAATATGAACCCCTCTTGGAATGTTAATTATGGAATATAGAAAATGATCACTTCTGAGTTCCAGTCTCATATGCCCCGATTTAGACTCTAGTAACGAATGTATATCAAAAATCAATAATGGGAAAAATTACCCTCATAAATCTAATAATTTAAGATTTAATGTATCAAAATTCAAATTAATATAATAATTGGAAGTTAAAATATTTTTAAATGTGAATATAAAATAAATAAACAAATCCAAAATAATAAAAAAAAATTGAATTTTGATCACATGTGATCTAGTCCAGCTACCTGAATATCATCTTATAACTCTATTGATATATCCAATAAACACTAGCTATTATGGTGGGATGACCACTTTTGGTAACTTATTCATATCATCCATATAAATAGTTTATCATCAATGCCAAAAAAATATTCAATCATTAGAAATAGTGAAATTATCCCTTCATGAAAATAAAACATTAACATAATCCAACAAGCATAAAGGCCCAAGAAAAATCATCATTAACACCCCATGATCACCAAAATGGATATTACCATCATCTATGTGAGAAGTTCAATAATTACTACCAATACCATTAATTTATCACCATAAACATGACCTCTGTCAATACAATTAACAACATTGATCATCTATAGTCTAAGAATATAATCATATGAGCTCCAAACAAACACTGAATGGGTTCTTCCACTCATACTATAAAGGATATAGCAGTCTCACCTCCTTGATAAGTGCAGGTACATCTGTATGAAACCAAAAAAACAATATATCATCAAATTATAACACAAACATCAATGACCAAATCACAAAATATGCAAATAATTATTTTTTCATCATCACATATCCAAATTCACATTATTGGAAGCAATAAAATTACATTATTATCGAACCGTCTATTAATAATGAAATTAAAACATTAAATATATAACCCATTAATTGTTATCCTATATTTTACATCCCAAATAAACACTTTCTCACTCTATAATGTATGATATTCTGACCATATAGACTATCATCGTTGTTCCATCCCTTGATGTAAAGTCTATTGTTTTTTGACTAAGAAAAAATACGAATGTTTTTAAAAATTTCCATTTTCTAAACATTTAGGTTTTAAAATCTATATTCAGAATGGTGTTTTGTGGGTTGGGTTCTGTTAATGTGTTGATAATGGGCTTTAATAAAGGCTTAGATAGTTTCCTAGTTAGCATGATGGGATTCAAGAGAACTACACCAGGAAATGATATTCACATGGGCAATGCATGGTTTGTAAAAATTTTGAGTGTTAGGCATGCATAATAAAGAAGTTGTCTAGTAGTGGTTGCATGGTCTATGCACAGTCTGTCAGATTGTGAATGAAAAAACCATACGGTCTACCCAATTTTGAGTATCACGTTAAATGAATTTAATTAAATTCGTGATTGAAAATAATTTAATTAAATAATCTTTTAGTGGTTTCATTTAATTAACAAAATGTTGAGTGAATTTAATAAAATGTCATTGATATTGAGAATCTATTTAATTAAATTGATATAAAATGAATTAAATTTATTTTAAATGATGATGATATAGTGTCATTATTTATTAAAATTTGGATGAGAGAATTTTAATTAAATTATTTGTAAATGTGGAGTTGGGGGTTATAAATTTATTGAAATATTAAAAGGAAAATTTTAAATGAGGTGTAAATCATGATTTGGAGTTTTATTTTATAAAATTTATGTCAAAAAAGAATTTAATTAATTAATGTGAAATGGTAGTCTCATTTATATAAATTCAAGGATTAGAAGAATTAAATTATTCATTGTGAATTGGGGGATTACTATTTTATTAAATTGAGGTTGATAGAATTTAACTAAATAATGTTGACTATTTAGAGTTTATAATTTAATTAAATTATCATTAGATAATTTAATTAAATATAATTAATTTGAGAAATTACATAATTAAATTCAGATGAAAAAAATTCAATTAAATGATTATTAATGTTGTGATCTTGTTTTTAATTAAAATATGTTGAGAGAATGTAATAAAATAATAATGAGTGGAATTAATATTTAGTTAAATTCGATGGGAAATGAATTTAATTAAATGATATGTTAAATGTGAATTTTGGGTTTTATCTAGTTAAAATAATGGTTATTATGAATTTAACTATTTAATGAAAAATGTGTGTTTTATATAATTAAAATGTACTAAGAGAATTTAATTGAATAATGATTTGTTGGAGAATTTATTTAATTAAATTATTTGAAGAAGAATTTAATTAAATTATATATTAAATGTCGAGTTGGCGTTTTATCTCATTAAATTAATGGTTAAGATGAATTTAATTATTTAATAAAAAATGGGGGTTTTATTTAATGAAAGTTTATTAAGGTAATTTTTTAAAATAATTACGTGTTTGATAATTTATTTAATTAATTTTTATG